>OU611901.1:4802500-6179293 GCA_914767815.1 Eupsilia transversa | reverse complement strand
TAGTAAGTACTGCTTACCTTCTTGAGCCGGTCCCGCTCGTCCTCGTGGCTGACGCTGACGGAGCTGATCCTCAGCGACTCGCGGAACATCATTTCGCGCGCCTTCTGTTCCGCGCGGATACGCTTGGGTAGCGATCTCTTCTCTAGCGCCTGGACTTTGGCTAGTTCCTCCTCTTTGCGGGTGTTTTTCCTTTGGGACAGAAAAATAATAATAATAATCATTGTACGGATAATCTTAACAGTTAATGACCTAATAGCGGAGAGCCTCGACCAACACCTCAAGAGGCTCAGAAAGCAGTACTCCTGGAGACGACACGCATAGACCACCGGCAGCCTGTTCTGGACCTCAATGCCGATGGACCACTATTTTTTATATTTTGTAATAGTGTAAAGTTCACTCATCCTCTATAGCAAAAGGGAGGATCCTCCGACCAGACGGGTGTTGTGTCTGGCGGGCAACTGCCCAACGATTGATGTCGGATAGTCTTATATATGTTAATCGCGTGGTAAACTTAAATAGCGCGATGCAGGATTTGTAACGTCAGGTCTTTGACGCGTAGTTCGCATGTGGCGATGTAGATGCCGCCACATCTATCTAGCTTATGATAATAAGCTTACCTTTTAATCTGCTCCAGCTCCTTATCATGCCGCACCAACATCTGATGTCTTCGCAGCAGGAACTCGTCTTTGAGCTGTCTCTTCGCCAGCTGGTGACGTTCGTGGATCTGTTTCTCTTCTAACTCCCATAGGGCTGCTTCTCGGGTTCTCATTATCTGAGGAAAGTGGGTTATTGTTATTTACTTAAGAAATAAAATAAAATAGAAATAAAATGTACGAGACAAAGAAAGAAGAAAGAAAGAAAAATATTTTATTTGGGACACGCACAGGAAATAAAACAATAAACAAATAAAAACAAACACAACGAGCAGAGATACTTTTCAAAATAATCAGGAGGAGTTACACAGGGTGGCCGGAACATTGACGTCCAAAAATAGAATTTAGTTCCGTCGTATCGTGGGGTATCCGAATCACCCCCATGTATGTTCCGCGATTTTTCATAGTTTTCAAGTTATGATTTTTTTTTTAAGTAGAAAGGTGAAGACTTTTTTAAATAAAGTAGTGCTTTTATGCTTTGAATAATCAGCTTCGTAACTGTGATGAAAGTTATGAAAATGTCTTTCACCTCTCAACGAGGCAGCCGCAGGATGACGATTGACTTGTCGCGAACCCAAACACGACGTGTTGCCACGCCAAGCACTGAACGCTGAGACAACGATTTCTTACAGGATTTCTTATGACTCTTTAGGAATAGTTAAGCGGAGTAGGCTACTAAAATATATCTACGTCTATTGTATTTTTAATGGATTTCCGCCAAGTCACGCCTGAACCAATTAACTATGAACAATATCCCCTGGATCCATCGTGGACCGCAGCCGTCGACACGCAGACAGTCCGACAAATACTCGGCTGGAACATGGTTTTCTGTGGAACAATAATAACGCATAGAGAACCATGTTGCAGCCGAACCCTTGCGGAATCTTCGGCGATCTTCGGACAGAGTCGGGCATCTTCGGCGATCTTCGGGTTTCTTCGATAATTTTGCTTTTTTGCTTGATTGAGTAACTATACCTTATAAGATTATTATGAATAATTGGTTTAATGTCATTAATGGAAAATTATAATAATTAAATGCATATTTTTAAAATTATTGTCTGTCCATAAAGAACAGCATTCATGAGTACATTATATGATTTGAGCATAGATAAATGATTTTATTTATGTAAGTAGGTTTAGACACATCAATAATATTTTAAAAACTTGATGAGGTTGGTGTTTCCTATCTGACTACTCTGAGAAGAAAGGCTGAAACAAACTCAGAGGTCACAGTCTCTTTTAAAGTCCAGACATAATCTTGGTCAGGTCATACGAGGACCATGTAGATTACTGTCTGAAATGGTCTTTTGAGGAAAGAACCATACAGATTTGAGTGGACTTGTCCGGTCAGTGCATGCATTTGTCAGTAATCGTGCAGCTCATATTAGAATTTCTATCTGTACCCGGTCTTGGTATCGGTCTCGGTATCGGTATCGGTGTCAGTATAGGTATCGGTGTCAGTATAGGTAGTGGTATCGGTATGTGCGATATGATCGTGTTCACCTGATGCCTCTGCTGCAGGTACTGCCTGTCGGCGAGCGCCTGTCGGTCGCGATGCGCGTCGTGTATGCGTCGCAGCACGTTGTCGCCGGCGTCGGCGAGCGCGGCCACGAAGGCGCGCTCGCGCTCCGCGTGCTCCGCGTCCAGGCGCGCGCGCCGCACTCGGTACGCGTCTTTGCGACGGTCTTTTGCGACTAGTTCTACTTCCTGTGACGAAATATAGCAGATTAGACGTCTAAATCACACTAAAAAAACTTATTTTTCACTTTGTAGGAAGTCTGTTTTATTTTTAAGTAAAAAAAAAACCCCCTTTTTAATTATGGTACCCACCCCACACAAATGGAAAACAGAGAACACAGAGTAGGAGTACACAGTACATTCTTTTTTTAAGTCAGTTAAATCAAGATAATATTATTATTTTCTAAAGCTACCTGTTTGAGTAACCTAAGCTCCTGTTTGAGCGTATCCCTAAAATGCCTGAGGTCCCTCTCGTGGTCTGCCCGCAGTCGTTTGGCAGCGTGACGTAGTTCCGCTTCTAGTTGTTGCTCTGCTCGCTCGGCAGCCGCTCGTTGCGCTCGCGCCAACGCTTCTAGGTCTGATTCGTGTGCTCGGCCGAGGGAGACTAGTTCTGCTTCGAACCTGAAGAGAATTTAGGATTAAAAGAGTGCTTTACAAAAACCATTCAGTAAATTACGATCGATTAAAAAAAATAAGCCAGTGGTGCCGATTCCCTTGTTCACAAACTAAACTAAATTTAAGTTCAGTGCATTTTTTTCTTTCTATTTCATTAAGAAAAGGACAGAAGATACATTTTAGTTTAGTTCTGCCTGTTCAGGAGTCCGAAATTATGACAACAAGTTTTACTAAGAGATATCGTGCTACCCAGTAATTCAGCTGTATACGGTGAGACTGGAAGCTGACCTAACCTAAAAAGGCAGGCAGATTGATGTTCACACTAACCTCTTATCCTGTTGCTCCCTGAGCTGGCTCTCTTTGGCGTTGAGGTCTTGGAACTGCTTCTGCTCCTGCTTCTGCAGCATCTTGATCTCGCGCAGCTCTTGTTTGCGGAGCGCGTGGTCGTCCCATGTTCGACCACTCTCTTCATCACCCCAAATTACCTAGGATAAAGGTTTAAAAATAAGTAAATAAAATTTATTCAAAAATAATATTGATAAAATCTATAAATATAAAAAATCAATGCCACTTTTCGTTGTAATTTTATAACTCAAGAACGGCTGGACCAAATTGGATAATTATCTTTTTGTTGTGTTCCTTATTCTCAGGAGAAGGTTTTAGGTAGGGAAGGTAGGGTAGGTAGGGTAATGAAATGAAATGAAATGAAATGATTATATTTTGTGTAAATGGGTTTGTACAAAACACTTTTACATGTCAAAAATATGTTTTAAGTAGGTACCGTACTAGATGAGGTCGGCGTTTCCTATCTGACTACTCTGAGAAGAAAGGCCGAAACAAACTCAGAGGTCACAGTCTCTTTTAAAGTCCAGACATTTTATTGGTTAGATCATATGAAGACGATGTAGATTCGTGTCTGAAATGATCTTTTGAGGAAAGAACCACACAGATTGAGTGGACCTGTCCGGTAGGTAGGGTAGGTAGGGTAGGTAGGGTAGGTAGGGTAGGTAGGGTAGGTAGGGTAGGTAGGGTAGGTAGGGTAGGTAGGGTAGGTAGGGTAGGTAGGGTAGGTAGGGTAGGTAGGGTAGGTAGGGTAGGTAGGGTAGGTAGGGTAGGTAGGGTAGGTAGGGTAGGTAGGGTTGTATCACAGGCGGCATGTTCTTACAATTACTATTAGGACAATTGATTTCATATCAATATTTAACATAAGTTATTTAGTAGTTAGAATAGAATAGAATATTTATTTATTTGCTCGGAATGTAGGTATTTACAATAAGATGGTTACAGTCATATTACAGAATAGAAGTCAGTCAGTTAGTCATTAGTGTTTAATAGGTTATTGATAAGGTTGATATATTGTCACAACAACAGTCAGAAAGCTAAAAAGGGAAATGGACAGGACACATAATATGGAGACAGGAAACAAATTCCATTTTTTTTTACATTTTTTAATGCATTTGTTTTTTTACAATTCATTATTTTATGTTATGTTTTTTTGGTAACGGGTAACGTTTTTTGCGATTTCTGACTTTTCTAATACTCAAACCTCAGTTGATCCAATAAAGGTTTTTGATACTTATATGAAACAGGATCGATTGGCATAAAAAAAAGTTTTTACGAAATCACCCATTTTCCTGCTGATTGTAATTTTTTTTCAAAATCTGTGAATGCAGATCAAAATTTCTCAAAAAGTTAAGGACAGTCTCCTAAGACCATTTTCCTGTAGCTACAACGGTTAAGGTAAAAAAAATATCTGACAATCAGCACTTCCGAACCTCAAAATGAAACAAAACTTTCGGGGAACCTTAGCGCGTGGTCACGCCGACAGAGGGCGCTTAAAAGAGAACAAAAAGTGTGAAAAAAACAAAAAGTGTCCATTCCTAGGTTGCCTGGAAGAGATCGCAGAAAGCGATAAGGCCGCCCATTGTATGTTTTGTAATGTTATAATTGTTTTTTGCTTAGTATGTATTTTCTAGTGTACAATAAAGTATATATATATAAATAAATAAAGTGACATAATGCTCGTAACGGGTGGCGTATTCTCTCGAAGATTTTTTAAATAGGAAGCAGTTATAATGAAACCGCTAGTTGTTGAATGGCCATTGAAATTCATCTGTTATCAAATATAATGTATTGTGTATTTGATTGACTGTTGTTATTCCGTGCAAACAATCACAGCAATGGGGAATATGCATGTAATTTTCGCTAAATCAATAAGAAACTGTAATATAAACCTAAGAAAAGTATTGTAAGTTAAATTTAAGAATTGCAATCTTTTTAGTTTATAACGATATTGTTTTGTGAATGCTGTGTACACCTGTAATAGGCATGCATACCCGTAATGTATGTATTTTTTATTTTTGAGATCATAGGAGTTTTCTGCATTCGCCGTGCGCTTCGGCCAGCGCACGAGGAATCTTCTTTACAGCGAAAATTATGTCTTAGTAGTTTAGCAAAGAATTTACAATTATTTCCTCACAATTTCGTTAGTATTGAATAGAATTCATTTGTAATAATTTGTATTACTTAAACATTTTTAGTTACTTTCTAAACCTTTTAAGATCTGGTAGTTCAGCGCACGAGTGCACTTAAGGGACAGCCGTCCCTGAATACGATACTCCTTGGTAAGACTGGCAGCAGACTTTCGGTCTTCTGAAGATCCGACTGTCAAAGATCTACGAATGGCTATGAACAGCCGGGACCAACGGCTTAACCTGCTTGAGGCATAGAGGAGTCTCAATATGTAAAGGTCACTCATCCACGGATGAACCCCGGCAAGCGTAGCTTAACCTGATGGATAGACCCGTGCAGCTGTTATTACTTACCCAAAAACATAGAACAGAATAGTTTTTTTTTTGTATTATTTGTCAAATAAATAGTAAAATTAAAGATATTTTTAGGTTCCTATTGCGACTGAGACCAGCTATCTAATTGCGTAACAAATTTTCGTAACCGATTAAGACTTATCTGTATAATTTTGACAGTTCAACAACATACATTGCGTTATTTACGTTGTTGAGCAGATATTTTTTTCGAACTTATGAAGCAATGGATTAGCAATCTGTTTCAAAACGATTCAGATTGTGTTTAATCTTGTATAACACAATTAGGGTGCAGAATGCAAACGTTCTTAAAAATGCGGGAATTGCCCCTCGTGAGTGCTTTTTTTTTGTTCATAATGGGCCTGCTCTTGACCTTGATTTCGCCTGATGCAAAGCGATGGATGAGGTCTATGATGGAACGAGCGTGCTCAGAAGATGCCTGTTATTCAATGTGTGATTCAGTTCTGTCAATCTGTTTAACAAATTGCCACCAGAATTAAAGAAAATTCAGAATGTGAATATGTTTAAAAATAAGCTCAGGAATTTGTTAATAAATAAAGCCTATTACAGCATTGACGAATTTTGTAATGTCAAAAATCTTAAAACTCAAATTTAATATGTTTGTTTCATTGCCATTGCCAACCCATTGCTCTTTGACTTTTGTTTAAATATTGTTTCTGTTTTATTAATAATTCGAAGTTATATGTATTTTTGTGGACGAGGTTACTTAAACTATACCTAATTGTCTTTTTTTTTTTTTTTTTTTTAATGGTTATAAACTAGCTCTTGACTGCGATCCCACCTGATGGTAAGCAGTGATGCAATCGTCGATGGTGAGGCGCCCTAGTTTATTAAGAGCCTATTCAGTCTAGCCTTGAAGACACCCAAATTATAATCGGATGGAAAAACCGCAGCAGGCAGATTGTTCCAGTCCCTCGATGTACGCGGTATGAACGACGAGGCGAAACGCTTAGTCCGGACCGTAGAGGTTTGGACAACGAAAGGGTGGATACCCGCCGTATGACGGCTTGTCCGATGGTGGAAAGGGGATGGCGGAATCAATTCATGCAATTCCTGCGCACACTCTCCGAAATGTTATGTCTATGTAATGTTATACTTATACTATAATTGTAATGTATTAATTGTAAATGTAATAATTGTCTATGTTGCTTCTTTTTATGTACCTACTGTGCAAATATTTCAACACAAATGTATTTTATTCTGAAATAAATAACTGGAACTTGAACATACCTTGGAAGTAGTAGTGGTGACTATAACGCCATCTATCTCAAACTTCCGCGTTCGTTTGCGAGTCTTCTTCTTCAGGTTCGCCATATGAATGTCCTCCTTCGACCTGCGAATAATAATGTATTCATTATAGTTTTTGAAAAATAACTTCATTATGCACTCAAAAAAAAATACTGGTATTCAGCTGCATCCGGTTAGACTGGAAGCCGACCCCAACATGATTGGGAAAAGGCTACGCAGAATGAATGATGCACTCAAAATTCAAACTTTTTTTTCCATGATTTTTTCGACAGTATTGTGAAATCCACTTAATTTACTCTATGAATAAAGTTGATATTTGTTTTTAAGTATAAATAACATATAACAATAATTGGAATTAAGAATTTGAATACGGAATAGTTAACTAAAGACCCGCCTTTATTGACTAAGGCGCAGGCCACGGATAAATGGCTTCGGGCGCGAACATGGCACGGGCGGCTCCCATTTCATTCAAATTTCATACAAAATACATGGAAATTGCAATTCAGGACACACGGTATGTCGTTTTGTATGGAATCAATAAATTTGAATGGAAGCCGCCCGTGCCATGTCCGCGCCCGACGCCATTTATGTGTCCAAAACGTTTCAAAAAGGTTCCAAAATAAATGCTCTAAATTATTGTAAACCCGTTTATCGCGTAGTTCCTTCCTTTCCGTAGTTCAGACAACCTGAACACGCTCACACAGACACGAAAATAAAATTTCATCATTTATTTATTTTTACTAAAAATGATTTATCGGAGATATAGTTATATGAAAATGAATGAAGCCCGAGGCGGATGGCAGGATCGTAACTCGATACTTTCTGTAGTATGTTCATCGAAAAATGAGTGATTTTAGGTGCGTCATTGTTTACTTATTTATAAAGCACAAATGAATAGTGTTTATGTCTGTTCGAAATCAAAATAAAAATATTTTTTTATCACATAAACCTACATAGCATTTATGAAACGTCAGAAGCTAGGTGCACGGTTCCAATTGATCGTTTCCTATGAAAAAGAGCCGGCAGGAAATTCCACGTTTATTCTTTTAAAAATAAATGGGTTTTATTGCGTTTGCGCACTTAGGGCTCCCACACATAAGCACGTTACGACGTCGTCGCAACGTGGCACGTTGCATTTTTTCATTATAGATTTCTGCAGAAAACGACGCTGCGTTGCGACGTCGTAACATGTTTATGTGTGGGAGCCCTTATCCGGTTCCTATTCGATTCGTGTTCTTTTCTAATCCGGTTTGGCCATCAAAGTAAGTGTATGGACGTTTGTGCACTCATGCTTCGAGCCATTTTTTGACGGATCAAAACAATATGCAACACAAGTTAAAATTAAACATTTATATAACCCCCGACACAATTCCAGGTGATGCTGCAGTATCGGTTCAAGGTTACTTTGTTCTTATAATATCATTGAAGTAACAGAATACTAAATTTCGAATCGATCAGACCTGTGGAAGATGCGCACATCCAATCATAAACTAGAAAAGAGCTGATAATCTTCAAACGGCTGAACCGATTTTCTTGAATTGTAGCTAAGAACACTCTCGATCAAGACACCTTTCAAACAAAAAAATAATAATCAAAATCGGTTCAGCCGTTTGGGAGCTACGAGGGAACAGACAGATACACAGATACACACGTTAAACTTATAACACCCGTCTTTTTTCCGTCGGGGGTTAAAAATATAGTGAGCCGGGTACATTCTGCCTGAGTTTTGGCATGCAAAATTTAACAAATAATGTCACCATCAATAAGCTCACGAGGAAAATTATGAAAAAGAATGAATAAATTAATTAATTATTCCAACAAGTCTAGATCATGCACAAACGTGTATTAAATAATGTCAATAATATTAGACTGTTGAGATGTCACATGTAGGGTAGGTAGGTAGGTAGGTAGGTAGGTAGGTAGATAGGTAGGTAGGTAGGGAAGGTAGGGTAGGGTAGGGTAGGGTAGGGTAGGGTAGGGTAGGCAGGTACCCGTGCGACGCCGGGGCTGGCAGCTAGTGTATAATAAACATTTACCTTTGTATCCTGTTGACAGGCTGTCCATCTTGCTGCTTTCTTCTAAGCACTACAGGCTCACCATTGTCCAAGTTCTCTGTCTGGTCTGTATTTACTCTGTAACAAACGTATAGCCAATGAGAGGAGCTCGTGGCTAAGTCATAACAGCCGCACGGGTCGATCCATTTACCACTTAAACTACTCTTGCCGGGGTTGGTCCATGGATGAGTGACCATCTTTACATATCGAGACTCAGAGGCCGTCGTCTTGTTTGCTATCCAATAATATTAAAAAAAACTGATAATATTATTACCAATTTTAACAAAGACACACAAACTGTAGGTAATTACACTCCATTTATTTTAGAATTAGACAAATAACGACAGTTAATGGTGCCGATTTCCTTGTTCACAAACTAAACTAAATTTAAGTTCAGTGCATCTTTTTCTTTCTATTTCATTACGAAAAGGACAGAAGATTTTTTTTTAGTTTAGTCCTGTCATATTAATCAGCGCCTGTCACTAATTCATACAAGTTTAGACGACGACGACCTCATTTAACATGATGACTGTGAGTGATTTATATCACTGACAGTCATCATGTTAAATGAGGACCCCATTGTAGCCTTGAGTCGAGCGTGATCCCCAGGAAAAAGGTTTTATCGACGAATTCTAGTTTATCTTGATTCAATACTATGTCACAATCATTACTTTTTACATTTGGTAAAGAAAATTTTATGCACTTAGTTTCCATTTAAGAGGGTGCATCCTAAAAGTTGGCAACGTCGTAAATAGCTGTCAAATATTTACCTGTTTCGATTAATTTGGAAATAATACTGTATGGAAATAAGAAATGTGGCTAACCAATTGACTAGAATATTAATAATGAATTGCAATTATAACATTGAATTTGATGATGTACGCGTTTTAGGTGAAAAAAAGGCATTTGGAAAGTTACCAAATACTTTTTTTACATCTGAAACTAACTATTCGGTGTTACGATATTAATTATTGCATTTCATAATCAATATTCTAGTTCGCTAGTTAGCCACATTTTTTATTTCCATACAGAAATATTATCAAATTAATCAAAACAGCGAAATATTTGACATCTATTTGCGACGTTGCCAACTTTCAGAATAAACCCTCTTAATACTAAATTATTAGCAGTGAACCAATTTTGGACTTGCAGTAGGGCGTTATTTACGACGTCAAAATTTGTAGCACGTCTATCTACCTTAAAAATTAATGAAGTATCGTCAGCAAATAACACCATTTGTGGTTGATTTTTTAATAAATGGAGTACCTCATTAATGTACACTAAAAAGAGGAAAGGACCCAATATCGAGCCTTGTGGAACACCCATTTTTTACAGCAAATACTTCCCTGAACGAGCCTCCTTCACAAAGAACTCTCCTGCTACTAAAGCTGTAGAACTAAGATGCTGTATATATATACCAGGTGCAGGTCTGGGTGGTCGCTAAAGAGTCGAAGGACTCGCGATGATGATAAGGTAGTGACACATACCTGGCGCCACCGTTGACGTTAACATTCAGATGCGCGAGGTGCAGGTCTGGGTGCGAGGCCGTGGTCGCTGTGGTCGCACTGGTCGCCAAAGAGTCCGCGTCTTGAAGGACTCGCGACGATGATGAGGCTACCGAGCCGCTGTCTGACTGAGATCTGCTGTGGAAATTATGGATGGTCAGATTTGCGTGCAATCAAGAGAGTTAAGGGCCTATAAGTCGTCAAATTGCTTAGCAAGATCCGCCGTTATGTCAATACTACTGCAGCATTAATTTTGAAATAAATATAATGTTAAAGTTGAGGATTAATGTTAGCGACTATGTTAGCCGAAAACACGATTTCATACAATTTTCTCGATAGAAAAAAAATCCAAAGTTACCTCCAAACCGAACAATAAACCGCTGCTATTAAAAAAATACTTCAAATTAGATCATGAAACTTTGCATACTAACTGAACGTTCTATAAAGCAGCGACTATGTTTTTTTTTTTTTAATTACCATTATTTTCGCCGTAAAAAGCAATTACCTAAACTTTTGCCAATTTGTTGCTGCCTCCGTTTCGCTCGCACTCAGTCCGCGAGTAGTATGTTGCGAGCGAGATAAAAACCTGAGGTTGCGTGGGCTCTTAATTGATTCAGGCGTGACTTGGCGGCAATCCATTATAAAATATAATAGATGTAGATATATTTAGAAAGAGTCATAAAAAATACGGTAAGAAATCGACACGTGTTTCACCTCTCAACGAGGCATCCTCAGCATGACGATTGACTTGTCACGAACTAGATGAGGTCGGTGTTTCTTATCTGACTACTCTGAGCAGAAAAGCCGAAAAAAAATTTTTTTTGGTTATAAATTCTTACCTCTCAAAGCTATCCGGACTGAGTCGCGTACTGACGGAGCCGAGCGCGATGTGCGTCGCGGCTGAGTCTCGAACCCGCACCTCTTCGTTACCGACCGTAACTACTGAGACATGGGACGTGTCCTGTTGAGAAAACAATTAGTCAGATATTACGTTTTAAATATACAGGTTGTCTCAAACGTAGTGGTCCAAATGCAAATGAGGTAAAGCGAAGGGTGGACCCCTTAGCTTTACCCATAAAAAAATTAAAAACTGGGATATAATGAACAGTTCAGCAAATTTCGCTATTATTATTTTCAAGAAATTTACACTTCTGCTTGGATTTTTCGACCCTGTGAACATATCGACGTAACGAGTTCAAATCTGTCTGGAAGATGCCTTGCTAGGCATCTTCCAGACAGATTGTACTAAAAGTGTAAAATTTCTTGAAAATTATAATAGCGAAATTTTCTGACCTTTTCACAATATCCCGGTTTTTTAATTTTTTCATAATAGGTGGACCCCTTCGCTTTACCTCATTTGCCTATGGAACACTACGTTTGAGACATCCTGTATTTTTTTCATTGGCACCTCTTTCATTTCCATTAACAAAGTCAGTTAGTATCGACATAAACGTATTATCCCAATTTTTTCAGGACGTTCTACATTTAGTCAATGGTAGCCCAAAGGTTTTAGTAATAGTAAATTAAGTACTAGTTAATTAAATACTCACCAAATTGAGTCCGTTAGTAACACTATCGTCGAAGACACCGGAGTCTGTGGCTGCAGCCGTCGGACTTAGAATTAGTACTTCACTACTATCTAAACGACGACCACGAGTTTTTTCTGTAAACAAACAATACAAGTTAAAATTTAAATAACCCCCGACACAATTCCAGGTGATGCTGCAGTATCCGTTCAAGGTTATTATGTTCTTCAAATATCATTGAAGTAACAGAATACTACATTTTGAATCGATCAGACCTGTGGAAGATGCGCACATCCAATCATCAACTAGAAAAGAGCTGATAATCTTCAAATGGCTGAACCGATTTTATTGAATTGTAGCTAAGAACACTCTCGATCAAGACACCTTTCAAACAAAATAATTATAATCAAAATCGGTTCAGCTGTTTGGGAGCTACGAGGGAACAGACAGATACACAGATACACACGTTAAACTTATAACACCCTACTTTTTCCGTCGGGGGTTAAAAATATAAGTTCATGAATTACTAGTTTAGAGGTATGAGGAACAGGGTGTAAAGTTCACTCATCCTCTATAGAAAAGGGAGGATCCTCCGACCAGACGGGTGTTGTGTCTGGCGGGCAATTGCCCAAGGATTGATGTCGGATAGCCTTATATATGTTAATCGCTCGGTAAACTCTTATACCGGGATGTAGGATTTGTGACGTCAGGTCTTTGATGCGTAGTTCGTATGTGGCGGTGTAGATGCCTCCACACAGGCACTTTTTAATTGTCAAAGGGTCGGTCAGTCAGAAATATGAAACTAGTTGCCCATTCCAAAGGTGGGTACTGTAGAGGTTGCGTGCTATGAACGACCTCGCGGTACTGGCACTTGAGACACTGGTATTTGAAATAAAAAGAAATATACTTTTGTTATAAGCAGAGAGCGTCAATCTTCAAGTGACGGGCTGTTGATGTAGATTATAATAATATGGTACAAAGATATAATATAAATATAAGGTGCTATAAAAATATCTGCCACGACTTTAATGAGAGGTAGTATTGTGTTTAAAGATAACAATAGTGAAGAAATTTCGTACCCCGGCACAGTTAAATCAATTTGAGAAAATAAAGTAGTTAAATAAACATTGACTCTACTCTGCATAACGTGGTTCACAAATTACGCGCGAAGTGCACTTCGTCAATGAAAATAACTGCTTTCTCTTTCCATCTGTTCTGAGAATGAAAACTGAAATCAGCTGACTAGTTCGTCACTTGCAAATTTATACGTACAATTTTTTGTATGAAAAAAAATAATGACACATGATCAATAATTTATCTTTACTATTGTAATCTATAAACACAATACTATCTCCCATTGCAGCCGTGGCAGATATTTTTATAGCACCTTATATAATACTCAATGCAGTCCTCTGAGTATTCTTTACGCCCCCGCAAACACACACCTACACCACAGTCCTCACAGTACCTATGGAGAAGAACGGGCAAGAAACTCCACGGACACTCTTTTAAATTAAATTACATATTTACCACTATAGTGGGTGCAGTCTAAAGAATCCAGTGACGATGGCGCGAAGCAATCGTCGTCAGAGGACGAGCCCAGGCCTACTATGACTACTTCATCAGCTATCGGCGGCGTCGTTGATATTGTAACGGCGTTTGGCGGGAGCTAGGGAAGAAAACACGATCATTTATAAGAAAGTTAATTGATTCAGGCGTGACTTGGCGGAAGTCCATTATAAAATACAATAGACGTAGAGTTATAACCGCCTCTGTGGTCTAGTGGGCAGACCCAGGGGTCCCGGGTTGGATTCCCAGTGGGGGCAAAATTTTCTGCTCGGTTTGGTTGGTGGTAGGGCTTGTTTTAAGTCCGCCTGGCTAGCTACCACCATCTTATCTAAGTCTGTCGCCATAACAACAATGTTAACAGCATTGTTGTGTTCCGGCAGTAAGAGGTAAGATAGCCAGTTCCTCTGTAGTTTGAGGATTCCGGGTGAAGCCCGCTTCCACCTTCGGCCTGATCATCACTTACCATCAGGTGAGAGTTAGGCCAGGAGCTTAGCTTAGAAATATATATAGGTATATTTAGTAGCCTATTCCGCTTAACTATTCCTAAAGAGTCATAAAAACCCCTTCGTCGTGGCAACACGTCGTATTCAGGTGCGACAATTCAACCATCATCCTGACGATGTCTCGTTGAGAGATGAAACACGTGTCGATTTCTTACAGGGTTTTTTTATGACTCTTTAGGTATAGTTAAGCGGAATAGGTTACTAAATATATCTACGTCTATTGTATTTTTTTATGGGTGGTACTCACATTGGCAGCGGTACTGAGGACAGGCGGATGTGTCGTGGTGACAGTGACGAGCCCGGCCGGGGTGCTCGCAGCCAAGCTGTTTGGTTCCACCTGTGATATTTATTATTTTATTTTAACATCATCATATCTCTCATTTAACTGTTAACTATTCTCCATTTGAAATATGATTAGACATTTAAATAAACCTTTTTAACACGCTTTTATTAGTTTCACCTGTATGTTTGTTTGTATGTATGTAACTAACTCGTTTGGGCTCGAAAACGTAAGAAAATTTAAATTTCGCGGGCCACTGTTGGTTTTTATGGAACAATTAAATAAAAATTATGGCCTTTTTTTTTTAAACTGCATATTTCTTACAAGAATCAATTAATAAATCCTCCTTCTATCAATACATCCAATGTTTCACAAATCAGCCTTCTTTTTGAAGTCAGCTACAGAGAAATCTCACCCCCTAGCAATGAAAAAATACATTGCTAGGGGGTGGGATTACTCTGCAGCTGAATGTACTAGTGATTAATAAATGACGTATAACTTACTACCACGACACTCTCCTTCACCGCCACCACGACAGGCGACACGGGTGGCAGTGGCGTGGGTGACGTCACGAGCACAGTCTGCGAGGGCTGTGTGTGTTGTGTGGCGTGTGTGTGCTGTGTGGCGTGTGTGTGTGTCGGCGGGACGGGGGCGGGCGGTTTCGTTGTTTCTTTAGGCGGGTCTGGTTCTTTAGGTTGTGGTGGCTGAGAACAAAGATATTATATTGTAATAATTATACGATTATTAGATTATGGGATTCCTTTAATTTATTTTGCCCTAAAGGCTGATTTACAATGATCAATTAAACCGAATACATTCGGCATTCCAACCGAATGATTCGTCCGAATACGAATACCTCAAAATTAGCCGAATACGCCGAATACCGAATATAAAACGAATATTCGTAATAATTAGTAACAGTAAGAACAATAGAGATATCGCCATTACTTTGAGATAAAACTCTTTTCAAAATACGCTGATGATTGACATTTAAAACGTCAACCAATCAGAGGAGGTCTCGTTTTGAGCGCTCCGACCGGCCAATCAGCGTTCTTATTAATAGCTAACGTTTCGTTTCGCAATATTACTAGAGCGACTCGTGTTTTTGCAAAAACCCTATCTTTTTCCCGTAAGATTGAGAAATGTTTTCACCATTATCTAATTATCCGTGTTTTCGCAATATCCCTAGGGTTTTCGCGAAAATTCTAACTATCAAATCACCCTACGACACATAGAAAAACTATGGATGCATCCGATACCGATACCGATACCGATGCCGATATATCGGCGATACTCGAAGTTTGCCGATATATCGGCATCGGCGATATTTTTATGGCCGATTCAACGATACTTTTCAAATTTCATGCCTTAAAAATGTAATGTAAACGCGCGTCTTGTCTTACTAACTTATCTCAACCTGTCTACAGTTTTAAACGGTTTTATTTAGTTTGTCTGTTATTTGTACTTTTAATATTAATTAAAAAAATAACCTGACTAGTGTTTTATTTATTTTACCTTCATTTTTTAAATAAATAGGCGTATCAGTATCGGTATCGCCGATATTTTTATAAGAGCATCGGTTATCGGTATCGTATCGGCAAAAAGGCGTATCAAGGCATCCCTAGAAAAAACCCAACTAACATTTCTTGTAAACAAAAAGTATTTCTGACTCACCGTAACAGGCCTGATTTCAACAGCATTATGCTGTGATCTCCTATCACTCTTCTCTCTTCTCTTGTCGTCAAACCGTTCTTCATCCACAGAAGAAGACCTCGAATAATGCTTTTCTAACCTATGCACTTCTGCACTAACTCTATTTACTTCTATACCAGTCTTTTCTAAAGAATCTCGCTTACTATCTCTCAGTTCTCTTTCGTGTATAGAATTCGGTCTACTTTTATCTTTTTTAACTTCTGTATCTTCTGTAGAATTGCTTCTGGAGTAAGTTTTGTCTTTGACTTCTGGTTTTGTTCTCGTTTCTTTTTCTGACTTTGGTTTTTCGTTGACTTCTTCTTGTTTGAGTTTCTCTTCTGATTCGGTTTTTTTGCTTTCTACTGCTTTTTCGGCGTCTCTGCATACCTGTGGGTAGAAGTTACATATTATAACGTGTAACGTTAAATGCGCGAAACCTGAAAATAGTAGAATCAATTGAACCACTTTTTAATAAAGGTCATATTTTTCAAAAAATCTTCATTAAAGACGTTGCCGTGTCTTTTTATTAATAGGTCAAGCCATCACATGCGCAAACCCGCCAAAATAGGTAAATAAACACAAATTATTGTCGACCAATTTAAATTTTCTCATACGCGGGATAATAATAGCTTTTATTTCAACGCAAAGGCATTAATAGGCAGTAAAACTAAAACAGCACATGAAACCTTTACAATTTTTTTAATGAATTTTTTCTCTCTGAAATAGGTCAATTGAATTAAAAATCAGTTGGGATGTCTGAGGTTTTACGCATTTAAACGCATTTATTTTTTTGAGATCCGCTAAGACTGTACGTATGATGTTTGCTTACGATGTGTTATTGTGAGAATTTCTTTGTATTGTCCGCATGGGGTTGTAGTTAGCAAAAAATTGAAATCCTTTTCCACTTTATATAGAGCCACACTTTATTTAGGTACCTCAGTACCTAGAGTGGTAGGCCTCAATAAGGGTTCGCTCAGAAAAAGTATAGGTAGAATTTTATTTTTTATTGTCATAAGGGCCAGCTGTTGAACTCGATCTCGCCTGATGGAAAGCGATGGATGAGGTCTATGATGGAACGAGCGTGCCCACAAGATGCCTGTTCACTCTTGCTTTGAAGGCAGACGGGTTATACGTGGAAGGGAACACCGACGCTGGCAGCGAGTTCTACACTTTGGCCGTGCGCGTAATAAATGTGGATGGGAAGCGCTTAGTAAGACTTGTCGGTATATCGAGCAAGTGTGGATGATCTCACACATACCTGGTCCACAATGAGCCTGCCCGCGGTAGCAGCCGGCAAGGGCTCTGTGACTTCCTCCGCGACAAGCTTCTGTGGCGACGTGCGGGGGGGGGACGAGCTGGGCGTAGTGGCCGCGGGGAGCGAGGGGGGCGGGGGCGCGGGCGGCTTGCGGGCGGCTGCGGGCGCGGGTGCGGGTGCGGGCGCGGGCGCGGGCGGGGGTGCGGGCGGGGGTGGAGAGGTAACGGTGCCTGAAGGGGGTAAGGGTGCGGGGCCTTTTTCTTTTTTTGGTGCCTGAAAACAATAAAAAATTGTTAAGTTAATGGACAAAATTCGGGTCAAACTTCAAGTTCTCTTTGTATTTGAACTTGGATTTGATTGAACTTCGAGGAAAACTAATTTTGTGTTAAGATGTCTTAGAAATTTGTTGTAAAATTTCTACTTTTTAAAGCTATTATACATTGATACAAGGATATTTTGGCGCCTGAATGAAATTAACAAGGGGTCATTGTTGGTAAACATTTGTCAAATTGTCATAGCAAAATGGCAACATTTTGGCCAATTACATGCCCGAACATGTAATTTTAATCGAATTAAATGTATATATTTAAATACAAAAATGTAGTTCTACGTAATATACTAGCTTTAACCCAAGAAATTTAGAGGATTTTTTTTTCTTTATCCGCTCAATCGCTGCTTGTAACCACATTTTCAAAAACGAAATCGTTCATTTTGCTTTGTACATGTCCTTTGTAATGAGAATTTCACAAAATATTTGGCCTAGGTCTTAAGGGAAATGTGTGAAAATTGATTCGCTGTATTATATGCATTTTATGTATAATAAAATGATGTTTTTGATCTCCAAATAGTGCAAATGTCAACCAAGTTTAACTAAAATGTATACTCACGGGCGGCTTCCTGTCAGCAGGCGGGTGCGAATCCTCGTGCGGCCTCTTGGCTGCGGCGGCCGCTGCGGGCGACACGGGCGACGCGGGTGCAGGTGCGGGCGCGGGCGCGGGTGCGGGCGCGGCGGGCGGCGGGGAGGGGGGGGTGCGGGCAGCTGCTGCGATGGGAGTTGTGCCCGCTTGGGGCTCGTCCGACACTGTAGGGGAACACATGTTATAGAAAAGGAGCAAGTAACTTGAATATTTGAGCTACGGTCGACCAAGAAAAAGCTTAAACACTTGATCTAGGAAAATCAACTTTAATGCTATGAAATAAAAGCGCTGTCAGAATCAAACTGTTATTAAAATACGTGGGTTTGACTTGGCATCTGGCGAAACTAGGCGTATTAAACGCCTCTAATTTGGATGAAAGTAGTGCAATTTTAAACGCTTTATGAGCATAATACTTTCAGTACAATCCTGACTATAATCTACATGTCAAAAGTTAAATAAATGGTTGAAAATAGTATAATTGAATATATTTTAGGGGTATGAGTAACAGGGTGTTAAGTTCACTAATCCTCTATAGAAAAGGGAGGACCCTCCGACCAGACGGGTGTTGTGTATGGCGGACAACTGCCCGAGGATTGAAGTCGGATAGTCTTATATAATATATGTTAACCGCGCTGTCAACTTAAATAACACGATACATGATTTGTAACGTCAGCTCTTTGACGCGTAGTTCGCATGTGGCGATGTAGATGCCGCCACAATATCAAACACCCCAAAACTATAGACAATAAGCGTCATTTTAAACGCATTTAAATCAGAAACTCATCAGTCTATGCGAAATATTTCTTGTTCTGTAGTTTTAGTCAAAACAAATACAAAAAAACATAGGATTATCGTCACTATGTAGCAGATAAGAAGATAAATATGTAGCAATACGTACTCTTGACATCTGGCGTGTCGCCGGAACGAACAGAGGTCGAGTCATCTTCCTCCATTGGTATATGAGAGCTGCGCGGCTCCTGCGCATAGCAAAAGTTAAGCATTAGCACATAATTTATAACTTCAACACAATACAACGCAATGGTGCCGATTCCCTTGTTCACAAACTAAACTAAATTTAAGTTCAGTGCATCTTTTTATTTCTATTTCATTAAGAAAAGGACAGAAGATACATTTTAGTTTAGTCCTGTCAAATTAATCCGCGCCTGTCACTACACCATACAAGTTTAGACGTGATTAAAAACTTGCCTACTAAAATTACGTCAATTTATGTCAGGCGCTGATTAATTTGACAGGACTAAACTAAAATATATCTTCTGTCCTTTTCTTAATGAAATAGAAAGAAAAAGATGCACTGAACTTAAATTTAATTTAGTTTGTGAACAAGGGAATCGGCACCAATAACATACTAGTTCCTATTATGTTACAAGATGTTTTAGTCCTTTATATTATTATTATACTAGCTGTTGCCCGCGACTTCGTCTGCAATCCAGGATGAAAAGTAGCCGATGTCCTTTTCCAGGTCATAGTCTACCCATGTGCCAAATTTCATCCAAATCCGTTCAGCCGTTTTAGCGTAAAAGCGTACCAAACAAACAGACTGACTTTCGTATTTATAATATTTAGTTATGATACTTATAAATATAGATATTTCTAGTGTCTACCTTCGACGCAGGCGGACGATCTAGCGGCTGGGCGTCCGATTCGTTTGCAATGTAAGCCAGACACACGTCACATTAACGTATTGTTACGATAATTAAATAGATTTAAATGAAAAGTAACTATTAAATATTTAAATGAAAGAAGTAACCCAGTCAATAAAAAAATCAAATATCACAAAAGCGCATGTACTGTTTTATTCAAACTTAATGGCGGCTCGGAACATGAGGCGAGTCGCTGCGCAGTAACAATGTCATGTGTCAACGGGGGTGAGTGGTGGGGTACTGCGCAGCGAGTTGCTAACTTCCGAGCGGCCATTAAGTGTGAATCGAACTGATTGATGATTTTTTATATGTTTTGTTAGGTCCCCTGATAATAGTTTTATACCCAAGTTTGCAACCCTGAAAAACTTAAGGTCAAGAGCTGTCCCGTAACTCAATAAAAAAAAAACTGAGCTAAAGACTAACAAACAAAAATAAAGGTAAAAATGATATTTTTGCTCAAAAACAAGACTACACCATAGATTAATTGATTTTTAGACAAAACTATTAAATGTACAGTCAACATTGCTTTACCAGTTTTGACAACAATGGCAGGGATGACCACCATTGCTACCGCTTGGTGGCGCTAGTGAGTTTGGAGGTCATAATGTCATAATCTGTGGTCATAATTTGAATTTTTGGTGAAAACTTCATAACTCCAAATAATTATTCAATATTTGACAGCTCTCATGACCTCCAAAACACCCAGCGCCATCTGCTTTGAGCTTTTCAGATTACCTGCCATTCCCAATAAATTGAAACTATAAAACTGTCACATTGGCAAATATACCGTGTCATTTTATGACGTCATAGTGACATTCAACCCTAAAGGTCATTAACAGTAATTACAAGCTGGAAAGTACAAAATAACATGATCAACTGAACTGCTACGCTTTGGAATGGGCAACTAGCTTCATATTTTCTGACTGACCGACTCCTTGACAATTCAAAAGTGATTTAATTGAAATAAATGCTTTCAGTTTGAGTTTGAGTTGTGAACGTTCTTAAAGATTCCGGGAGTTGCTCCTCAGATGGCGTCGATTGATTGAGGATAGCCAAGCAAATGTCATTGTCATAATTCCTAGATGATTTTGTTTTCAATTATGAAGGGATAAATAAAATAAATGAAAGTGGTACTATTGGACACGGTACAATTTGTTAGACCACAAGTAGCTTCCTGGCTGTAAGCTGTCGGGTACTACTTATTCTTAAATGTAAACAGATATTTCTTCTTTAATGTAAAATGTTTTTATTATAATGTGGGACAATGTGTTTGTAAATTAATCAATATTACGTTTGTTGTCCGCCCCGGAATGGAAGTAGAAATTGTTCCATCGGTTGGTGTTATAGGTTTAAGCAGTTCCAATAAAGGATAAAATAAATTTAAATGAAAATAAATACAAAATAAAATAAATAATTATATTTAAGTTCAGAATCTTAGATAATTTTTATGATTAATATGATCTAAAGTTTATTCAAATCATAGTTTTTTTGTTTTTTCCACGAATGTAAACTTGCTAATGTCAATAAAGTTAATTTCAGCAAGACTAGTACTATTGCAAAAGTCATCAAAATGTTTGAAGTTGTAGCATAAACTGAACTTTATGCACGGGTACTAAAGTTGTTTTTCGAAAAACACATATTTGTTTACATGCTTGGAAACGAAATCGCAAACACAGTATAAGTTCGTTATGGAGTAAGCTTTTGTTATAAAAAGGTACTAAATAAATGGAATTTAAACATTAACATGTAAGACATTGAGTTTGTTATCCAAATTATACAAGATTCTGAACTCAAGATTAGAAAATAATCAACACAGATATTTTATCAACATTATAATTAGCCCTTATCCCAATTTATTTGTGGTCAGCACATATCTTTCTCTTCCATACTTCTCTATTAGTCGTCATCTCGGTAATCACCCCCTTTCTAGCCATATCATCTTTCACACCCTCCATCCATCGTTTCTTTGGTCTTCCCCTAGTCTTATAGCCATCGACAGTCATACTAAAAACTTTCCTCATGACATTTTCCTCATTCCTCCGCATCACATGTCCATACCATGACAACCGATTTCCACACAACTTTTCAGACTTCCTCTTATGTACTCGTTTTTTATTCTATCCATTCGTCTAACACCACACATCCCAACCTATCACCCAATATCAACATTATATGATATCAACGTTATATGATATCAACATTATATGATATCAACGTTATATGATATCAACATTATATGATATCAACAATATATGATATCAACATTATATGATATCAACATTATATGATATCAACGTTACATGATATCAACAATATATGATATCCACAATATATGATATCAACATTATATACTAACCAATTCTCTGGTACTGCTCCTTATTTTTCTTGCCTCTCCTCGATTTCGACTGTACATTGTAAGCCGCATCGACAAGAGGCAAGCGGGTTAGTAAGCGTGCAATAGAAGCAAACACACAGTGTTATTATTTTCATTATAAATATATTTTTAAACAGATAAGATAATATTACGGCGATAATAGACAAAGGCGTATTTTTTTTTCTATACTACTCCTTGGTTTTATAAATGATTGAAATGATGTTCAAGACTTATACGAATGGTGTAAAATACACAGGTCGTTTTTTTTTTTTTTTTTTTAATTTCTCCCAAGAAATACAAACCATTGGAGAGAAGAATGCCCAAGTATTCTATACATTAATTGATAGCAACAATATTGTTTCATTATTTTTGCTTGCCCTAACCGGGTTTCATGTTGGATCTTACTTATACTTATGTAACAGCTGGTGTACACATGAATGCAATAAAGAATTTGAGTTTGAGTTTGAGTCATTTCATTTTCCTGGCAAACTGGACTAACCTAGTATTTAATAAATAATTTCATGCCGCCTCAGGTTGATAAAATTTCACTACAATCAATATTAATACCGGTTACCGAACTAAAAATTACCTCTATCTTACACGTGCCGTCGGCATAAGTCAAAGGGCGCGCTCGCCTGAGTGTGAAACCGGTATTAAAACGGTAACCTAAAAGAGGTAACATGTTTCTTCTTGGGTTACCCAGATAGCGGTAACCTTAGTCGTAGAAATAACCAAAATTATGCGATTTATAAAGGTTTTCGGTTCTCAATTTTTGGAACATGAACCTATTAGCAAACTTCCTTCAACATAATCCCTCCTTCGCTATTTTTTTTTCCAAATAACATAATTAAAACTCGTACTACTAATACTGACCTCAGAATCATCATCCAGCACCTCTTCTTCCACCACCTCAGCCCTATACTCCAGCAGTAAGTCCCTCAGGGGCTTAGCATCAAAGTTTCCGTTGACGAACTCATGCTTCATCAGCTCGATCGCTGTCGGCCTCTTTTCTGGGTCCTGCAGGTTGAAGGTAAGGGTAAATACGGGTTTTTTTATGGGGGTAACTCCGTGGAGTTTCTGCCTACCCCCATGGGGAAAAAGGCGTGATTTTATGTATGTATTTTTAATTTCTTACCTTCACAAGTGCTTTAGATATAAAATCATTGAATGATTTGCTCCACCTGGACGGCTGGTCTAGCGTGGGGGGCTCACTCTTCTGTATTTTGAGCAGCACCCTCATCGGTGTCATCTCATGGTTAGGGGGCTCCATTTGAGCGAACTCTATGAGAGTTATGCCTAGGGACCAGATGTCCACCTGGAATAAAAATGTGACATTATTTTTAGTGTTTGAAAACTATGGTAAAAAATAAAGAAAGAAAGAAGGAAAGAAAATACATTTATTTAACACAGAATAAAATGTAACATACAGTAGATAAAAAAATAAAACAAACAAAAGGGGGTAAAGTATGAAGTAAGAAAATTGGCATGGGAGTGTGCCTCACGGCTGCGCCAAAAAAGGCCCAGATATATACAGGCTGACTTTGAAAAGATGCGACAAAATTTAAGGGGGTGTTCTACTCATCAATATGAACAACTTTTACTATATAGATAGTTAATTGATTCAGGCATGACTTGGCGGAAATCCATTATCTATTATATATCTCTATTATACAATGTAACAGCGAATCAATTTTCACGCCTCCCCCTTAAGACCTAGGCCAAATATTTTTTGATATTCGAATAGCTCCTGACCTAAAGAGGTGCCGTAAAGAATATGAATAAAAATCTCGACTAAATAAATAAAAAATGCAAATAAATCCGCGTAATTTCGCGGGTATTCTAGTAAAATACAATAGACGTAGATATATTTAGTAACCTATTCCGCTAACTATTCACGCTCGGCGTGGCAACACGTCGTGTTCGGGTTCGCTTCAAGTCAATCGTCATCCTGAGGATGCCTCGTTGAGAGGTGAAACACGTGTCGATTTCTTACAGGATTTTTTATAACTCTTTAGGAATAGTTAAGCGGAATAGGTTACTAAATACATCTACGTCTATTGTATTTTATAAAATCATACCTTAAAATCATAAGGATGATCTCTGAAAGTCTCACACAACACGACCTCCGGCGCCATCCAATATGGCGTCCCGATGAATGTGTCATGTTTCTGTAGCGTCGACTTGTTCTTCGCTGATACACCGAAATCCGCTGCAAATAAATAGATATTGTTAGTTTATAGTTTAATTTATAGTTTAGTACACAGTTGCTTAAAAATTTCTAAGGAAAAGGACTCAAATTACAAATATTTTAATTAATTTTGAAATATGCTGTGAATGGGCACTTGTTGAACAGCAAAGACAAAGCGTAAACATAATATCTTCTAGTGCGTTAATAATAATAATAAATGCATTCAGGGTTTTTTTATTTCGATGGTCCTAGTTTATCATTTTTGTGATTTCAAGTTCCAGTTTTAATAGCTTTATGTAAGTGTTCACGCCCTTTATGCTTGCATGGAGGATTTTATTCGATTAAGTTCTGTTTACATTTTTAATTTTTTTTGCTTGAGTATAGATTTCGATGTTTTTTGTGGGTATATAATTGTATTATTTTTGTTAGCCAAAAAAAAATGAATTTTGCAATATTCGATCGTCTTTTTGCGCACAGTTAATTTACTTTACTCTCTCATTTTCATGTGCTATTATTATATACTATGTTATGTTTAGGTTAGTCAAGATCATTAGCAAAATTACTTATAAATATAAGGTGCTATAAAAATATCTGCCACGGCTGCAATGGGAGATAGTATTGTGTTTATAGATTACAATAGTAAAGATAAATTATTGATCATGTGTCATATTTTTTTTCATACAAAAAATTGTACGTATAAATTTGCAAGTGTCGAACTAGTCAGCTGATATCAGTTTTCATTCACAGAACAGATGGAAAGAGATAGCAGTTGTTTTCATTGACGAAGTGCACTTCGCGCGTAATTTGTGAACCACGTTATGCAGAGTAGAGTCAATGTTTATTTAACTACTTTATTTTCTCAAATTGATTTAACTGTGCCGGGGTACGAAATTTCTTCACTATTGTTATCGTTAAACACAATACTACCTCTCATTAAAGCCGTGGCAGATATTTTTATAGCACCTTATATACAGCAAGCCAACACATATAAAAGCTATACGTCATAATACACTCGACATACATAAATACATACCTATCCGCCATCTTTGAAGCAAAGACAATCTCGACCAATCATACACAGAGATTTGAAGGTTTTAGTATAGCTTCAGGTCTCTATGTATGACTAGCCGCGAGAGTAATGATGACCGGAGACCAGTCCCAGGATGAGAGGAAACCATACGTGAACTGTTCTACCTCTAAATGTTAGTTAATTGATTCAGGCGTGACTTGGCGGAAATCCATTATAAAATACAACAGATGTAGATATATTTAGTAACCTATTCCGCTTAACTATTCCTAAAGAGTCATAAAAAAACCTGTTAGAAATCGACACGTGTTTCACCTCTCAACGAGGCAACATGATGTGTTGCCACGCCGAGCCATGGACGCAGAGCACGCTAGGCGTGGCTACATATCGTGTTCGGGTTCGCGACAAGTCAATCGTCATCCAGAGGATGCTTCGTTTATAGGTGAAACACGTGTCGATTTCTTACAGGGTTTTTATATGACTCTCTAGGAATAGTTTAGCGGAAAAGGTTTACCAAATATATTTACGACTATTGTACTCTAAATGTTATTTTAGATGAAGCAGGGAGGTTAACAAACTAACTTATCACGCAGTTTGGCTGGTTTATAAAATGTGTACATAAGTGTTTGGTTCAAACGCTGGACCGTGGATGGGTGACCATCTTTACATACCGAGACTCCTCCGTGCCTCAGAAAGCACGTTAAGCTATTAGTCCCGGTTGTCATTCGTGGATCTTTGACAGTCGTCAGAAGCCCGAAAGTCTAACAACCAGTCGTACCAAGGGGTATCGTATTACCCAGTTACTGGGTTGTGGAGGTAAGATAGGCAGTCGTTCCATGTAAAATACTGGTAGTCAGCTGCATCCAGTTAGACTGGAAGCCGACCCCAACATAGTTGGAAAAGGCTAGGCAGATTGATGCCTAGCATATTTTAGACACTGTTTTGTTTGGAATAATGTAGCTGCGGTACGATAGAAATCAATTAGCTTTGCTAATGAAGAACTACGGGCATAAACCAGCGGCGACGAGCGATGAACGCGATGGCGCAAGCTACGACGTATTATTATCAACATAAGGTTCAAATTGATATGACAAAGCCTACCACCACAAGCCACCTAGCAGCTGTACATTATAAATACATAAATACTGTTGGCAATAATAGTAATTACGTATCTGAAAATATAGTTAAGTAAATACGATGTTAGGTGGAGACGACAATACAACAATAAATTGAATGGCGTATATCTAATGACGGTCCTAGTCTACATACGATAATTCAATCAAAGATCTCCAATAGTTTAGTCAATATAGCTAGTCAAAGTTTGGCAAAACCCATAGTACGTGGGTAATATTTAGTTTGTTAGAATAAGGGACTACTCATACTTATTCAGCGTTTGCCCATAGAAAACTACGATTTTGTATGAGACGCGTACGCGTCCTTTCAGCTGCAGATAGCTGAAAGGACGCGTACGCGTTTCGAACGTTTTCTATTGGCAAACGCTGAATAGATCTGAATAAGTGTGAGTAGTCCCTAAAACACTTTTTTTAATTTCTATGTTAGGATTTATTTGATAGTTCCTAAATACTCCTATGTATTAATATTGCCAGTATTTTCATTTATTGTTGTATTGTCGTCTCTAGATTGTATATTTAGCACACTATAAATATCAATACTGAAATATTAATATGGTTAGGACAAAAACATTATTCACACAGCATTTCAATAAATACTTAAAAAAGCCACCTGCACCATTTTTACCTACGGCATAAGGGACTACTCACACTTATTCAGCTCTATTCAGCGTTTGCCCATAGAAAATTACGATTTTGTATGAGACGCGTTTCGCGCGTTTTCTATGGGCAAACGCTGAATAGAGCTGAATAAGTGTGAGTAGTCCCTAATACAGAAGGCGCACTCCGCATTTTAGGTATGAAGCTACAAGTACGCGGCGGGCTCGTCTTGTCGGGCCAATTCAGTGAGCGTTACGTAGTCAGAAGATATAAGAGTTACGCGATAGAAAGAGAGGCAACTTCTAGGTGAATATAACTGTAGGTAATTAGCGCTGTGCGACCTGAATTGCACTTTATTGTGTCGCAGCAAGAGTCGCTTTTTATTTAAATGATTTTACGGAGTGAACCATCTATATTGTGCTACAGGATTTTTTTTTATTAGCTAGCGAAACTTCATAGACTTGATAAGTATTGGCATGTAAGGGCAACATTTTTTTTAAATACAGGGTGGATTTTTGAGATGGGGCAGCACGGGCAGCTACCTTAACCGTTGTAGCTACAGGAAAATGGTCTCAGGAGACTGTCCTTAACTTTTAGAGAAATTTTGATCTGCAGTCACAGATTTTGAAAAAAATGTATAGTCAGCAGGAAAATGGGCTGTTTTCACAAAAACAATTTTTGATGCTAATCGATCCTGTTTCTTATAAGGATCAAAAACATATATTGGACGAACTGAGCTTTGAGTACTAGAAAAGTCGGAAATCGCAAAAAACTTTTCCCATACATTTTGTAGGCAATGTCCAATTTGAACGATTCCTGTTTTATTGGGGAGGGTAAACCTCGAAGTTGGTCCCATATAAATTTTATTAACATTGCTTGGCTACTTTTTGAGCTAATTTGAATAATACGTATTTTTCCCACTTAGCCTATGTGGATGATGTTCTATGTTATTTACATAGCAGGTCGATTCGAAAAGTTAAAAAGATTTTTCACCAATACCAATCACATCTGTGAAGTTTCGCCATGCTATTTAATTTGACCTAGTCTAAGGGTCAATTTATACTAGCGCAGAGTCGAAGCGCATCGAATCGTCTATCCAAAACTGAACACAACAAATTCAACTTTAACACCACAGCGTAACGCATACATTACTTCTGAGATTTTAAAAAGACGCGCGCATTCGTCGGAATTCGCGCGTCTGCGCGTGAACAACGCTGATTGGTGCGCGCTCATTCTCGCGTATCCATGCGCCCACTAGCGAACCTACGCGTCATCAGTCGGAAATTGGATAGCACTGCTGTTGATGCCCATTACTACACGTTAAAGAGTGCGCGCGTATTCTCGTGAATACGCGCGCATTCGTGCGGCTTCGCTTTAATTGTAAAGAATTTGACGCTTCGATGCGCTTCGACTCTGCGCTAGTATAAATTGACCCTAAGTACTGAAACTACGCACCAACATACGTAAAACATAGATTTATGAACTCACCTAACTTAACACCACCCGTCATAGTAGCGAGTACATTTCCAGCTTTCAAATCTCTATGTATCACTCGTCTTGAATGCAAAAACTGTAGTCCTCGGCACATCTCTCGACACACGTACGCTATCTGTATCTCGTTGAGGCCTTTCTCTAGTTCCGCCATGACTGAGTCGAGGGCGCCACCGTCGCAGTATTCGAGGAGCATCTGTAATTAAAAGGGGGGAGGGTTAGCATTCTGTTTGCAAGGTAAGGAGAAACCCTATTCCTCGTAAACTTAAATGAGACATGATTGGGGATTTGATCAGACGTGATGAGTCAATGGGACCGATTCCCTTGTTCACAAACTTAACTAAATTTAAGTTCAGTGCATCTTTTTCTTTCTATTTTATTAAGAAAAGGACAGAAGATACACTTAGTTTAGTCCTGTCAAATTAATCAGCGCCTGACGTAAATTGACGTTATATAAGTTTTTAATCACGTCTAAACTTGTATGGAGTAGTGACAGGCGCGGATTAATTTGACAGGACTAAACTAAAATGTATCTTCTGTCCTCTTCATAATGAAATACAAAGAAAAAGATGCACAGAACTTAAATTTAGTTTAGTTTATAAACAAGGGAATCGCACCCATATCGAATTATAATAAAACCAAACTAAACGTGTTTTCACGAACTACAGCTGATTACGAGGCAGCGGGCTTGAGTTTAGAAAATCATTTATTTTTTGTTTTATCAAGAATCAATATCGATATCATTTGTGAAGTTTAGCTAGTTAATTTAATTTTATCTTAATGTGCATTGATGGCTAACTTTTTTATGGGCCATTGAAGTGCGCGATAATGGGCCACTGTCTTATGCCAATGAGGGCTACTGTGTCAGGTCATCATGAGCCACTGTGGCTGGCCATCATGGGCCACGGTGAAATCCTAAATGAATCACCAACTCACCCATAGTTTGTTGTCAATGAAGTAGGCCTCGTGTAGTTCGACAACGTTAGGATGCCGACACTCCGATAGAATGTCAATCTCGACGGTGAAGTCAGCGAGATCGTCTTCATTATCGAGAACGCACATCTTCGCGGCTGCGAGCTGGCCAGTCTGTTTGTGTTGCGCTTTGTAGACCTGGAAAATGTACAGAATTAAAATATTAATCTATATGTCGGAGACGGTCATTAGTACGGTCGCTAAACGAATCGCAAGCGCGCCACTGGCGATATCACGTGATCTACCCACACCTAAAGCGCGCTTATACAGAGTTGTGATGTTTTAAGTCCACGGCGAGGAGGACATTCAGTGTCTGATCGCATCGGAGTTAAAGGAGGAGCTCGTGGCTAAGTAATAACAGCCACACAGACGATCCGAGGTTAAATTACGCTTGCCGGGCTTGGTCCGATGGGTGACTATCTTTACATACCGAGACTCCTCCGTGCTTCGGAAAGCACGTTAAGCCGTTGGTCCCGGCTGTCATTCGTGGATCTTGGACAGTCGTTACGAGTCGTTAGAAGCCCGAAAGTCTGACAACCAATCTTACCAAGGGGTTATGGAGGCCAGATAGGCAGTCGCTCCATGTAAAATACAGGTATTCAGCTGCATCCGGTTAGACGGGAAGCCGACCCCAACATAGTTGGGAAAAGGCTAGGCAGATTAATTATTGAAGATACAAAATATGAAATTAAATTACCAAAGTTTAATTCACAAGATTATATTTCTTAAAGTTTATAGTGGACTAAGGATATTTCGGAACCCTAAGATCTACGGTAATGAAGTTTCTCTGCATCAGCTAGTACGGAATAAAACAGAAGCAACTGACCTTCCCAAACGCGCCATCGCCGAGCTCGCCAACCATGTCCCAGTTCTCGGAGGGATCACTGTTGTCCCTGATGTTGTTGAACACCTTCTTTTTCTTCGCATCGTTGCCGCTGCCCAGGTGCAGCACCTAAATTAAAAAAGTTAAGAGATAAGAAGGAACACTCCCAAGTTTAAAGGCCTATAAGTCGTCAAATTGCTTAGCAAGATCCGCCGTTATATCGAAACTACTGCAGCATTAATTTTGAAATAAAAATATGTTAAAGTTGAGGATTAATGTTAGCGACTATGTTAGCCGAAAACACGATTTCATAAAATTTTCTCTATAGAAAAGAAATCCAAACTTGCTAGGAGACATCGAGCATCCGAACGCCGCATAATATCTCCAAAAGGGCCATTTAGGGACTACTCACACTAATTCAGCTCCATTCGCGTTTCCCTGAACGATTTTGGTCACACTTATACTTTTCTGCTTCTATCAGCCGCGTACAGCGTCGTAAGAATGAGAATAGCTATAATAATAAATCAAATCTATGCAGGAACTATGCAGGTCGCAACTTGTCGACAAGGAGGCGAGAACCATACGTGTACAGCGCTGTTCCGCCGCGTTCGACGCTGAATGCGGCGGAACAGCACTGAACGCGGCAGAACAACGGTGAACTCTATCTATAGCACTCGCATGATAGTAACACATTTGTCCTCATTTTATAGATCCCATAGAAAATCGTTGTATTCTATGGGCATAAGCTGAATAGAGTTGAATAAGTGTGAGTACGTTCCTTAGATTGAGAGTATCTCGCACTCTCTCCCATCTAAATGGCCATTAATTCTGTATCTTTGCTTACCTTCTTAAGATTATTAAAGAAGGACATTTTGTTAGTGTGCGCGTCGCAGGAGCGCGCGCCGGCGCCTCATCCGTCCTTACACATCGTGTCACACCTCCACTTTGGCTCTGTGCATCTCTGAGGAAAACAAAAACAGATAAAGATTACTTTTTACATCACCAGGAGTTTAGGAAAAGGTCTCCTTAAAAACACAGATTAAAACATAAATAAAGGAAGGTTTGGAAGAAATATTCCAGGGCCCTGTTTCATAAACCTGACAATTCAAACTTATAGGTCAAAAAATGACAAAATTGTAGAATTGTAGCGCAAATATGTCAAAAATCGACAGGTGACATCTTGACATATTTCTATTCTATTCTTATAATATGGTAAGTAGAGCCGATGTCGACGCTATCTAGTGAGATGGAAAAGCAAGTGTTAAAAACGCGTTTAATAAAACTCGACATATGACAGAAAACCACAGTCAAATTATTTGCGACAGAGAGTAAGTAAAAAATATGTCAACATGTCATGACAATTTTCTGTTTATTAAAACAGATTTGACAAGTTTTTCACGACAAATTGCCACTTGTCACCTGTCGCTCCAAAAAGTTTTATTAAACAGAAAAATTGTCGAATTGTCACTTTGTGACATTTATGTCGGACTTGTCGTTACATAGTCCCGCTGTCTCGGGACAGATATTGTGTGCCTACCCGGTGGTCCCCTTGCCACTCTCTTTTAAAAAAAGAAAAAGGGTTCCCGACTCTCCAATTACAAAAATTCTACGTTTTTGCGTTGTTGCATAACTTTTTAATTAATTCATATTCTTTATGGCACCTCTTTAGGTCATAAGCTACTCGAATATCAAAAAATATTTGGCCTAGGTCTTAAGGGGTAGGCGTGAAAATTGATTCGCTGTTACAATGTAGAAGGCTACCAAGACAGCAAAGAGCTGCCTTATTTTAAAACACCACATTACTTGTATAATTAACAATCGTCATTCAAACGTAAACATTAACACATCCAACTCTGTTTGAGGACAAATCGTTTTTTTTAAACACTGGTTTGGTTTTCCGCGTGTTAAGGAGCTTGTTCATGTGTTATGTAATGTCGTTGTAATATTCGTGTTTTCGACCTATCTGGGGCCTAAGTCTACTAATTTATAAACGTTGCAATGGTCTCTCAATGGTGAGTTTCTGACAGATTTGCCATACAAAAACTGTCAAAAACTCACCATTGAGAGACTATTGTAACGTTTATAAATTAGTAGAATTAGGCCCCTGTTCTTAATGACGGCTTTAATTGATGGTCTGCGTAATGTTAGGTAGGCTTTGTTTATTACAATTATAAGTCTTTTTCTTATGTTATGGTTCAGCTCTTAACCTCGATCTCGCCTGATGGTAAGCTATGGATAAGGTCTATGATAGAACGAGCCTAGAAGATGCCTGTTCACTCTTGCTTTGAAGGCAGACGGGTTATACGTGAAAGGGAACACGGACGCTGGCAGAGAGTTCCACACTGTGGAGAGGAAGCAGTTCCTACGCAATCGAAGAGTATTGTCCTCAATGTAAACGCCATTTAACAAGAGTTATGTATTATTTGTACGACTTATCAGAGCCAAGGCCGCCTCGCGTTCGACATTATAAACTGTACGTTCATGAAATATTGTTGTAATTACTGTCACAGATAATAAGTAGTTAACGCCGGAGACGACGCCCTAGAAAGACATTACAATGCGTTACTGAATTAATGCACATTATGAAAGTAGTTTGTTCAGAATCGCTTATCTATACTTATAATAAATCTGTAGAAGTGAAAATTCTGTACATTGAAAATATCAAAAAAATAAATGGCAGGGGGTGTTACTAGACCGACACCGAACCCAAAAATTTGATTAAATTTTTGTTTATTTTTTTTTGTCTGTCTGTCTGTCTGTCTGTTTGTTCAGGCATCACGCAAAAACTACCGGTTCGATTACGATGAAACTTGGTATAATTATTCTTTAATATCCTGGGCACCACACTGGGTACTTTTTATCCCGGAAAAGTATTCTATCCTACTATCTATATCTATACCTATTAATAAAAAGACAAGTCCTGACTGACTGACTCATCAACGGCCAGCCCAAACTCTTGGACCTAGAAAGCTGAAATTTTGCACAGAGGTTCCCTTTATAAAGTAGGCATGGAATAAGGAAGCATTTTCCGAATTTCAACCCCTAAAGGGGTCAAATAGGAGATGAAAGTTTGTATGAAAAATCTTATTCCTTGAGGTTATAAACATGAAACTCCGCACGAATAATTATCAAAATAAATGAAAAAGTTTGTAATTTGTTGTTTTTCTAAATTACCCCCTAAAGGGGGGTTCGGGGGTGTCAAAGTTTGTATGGAAGAATTTTAACGCGCTGTCCGATTAACTCGAAACTCAATATTTATACTTAAAACCCATGGGGATGTATGGGGTAATTTCCGACACTCACGTGGGCGAAGCCGCGGGCAGCAGCTAGTACTAAATATACTAATATATAATATCTATACATATAATAAAGCTGAAGAGGGTCGAAAGTCTGTACATGGAATATATTCGAAAAAAAGTTGTCTGGGGATACTTAGTAATATAATTATAAAGGTAATCTTTATAAGTTTGAATTTCCGCGCATTATTTGAGAAAAGTATTGTATATGATGGACTCACATATAAGTGCCTCGGCTTCGCCTCTGTCCACATTTTCACGATCGTTCATCGATACTATTACACGAGCTTTGGATGGGCTTTTAAAAATTGGAAATATGTTTAGGTAACGAATTTATATAATGTAACAACAAAACATTAAAATTAGGCAGAGAAAAAAACCCGTTGGTCAGTTCAAAAAAGCCTATTTATCAATTGTTATCGTTTAACGGAAGCGTGCGCAAGAGTCGATAAAAAGTTAAATTTATTATAATTATGGTTCATATGACTCATGCGTCATTGATAAGGAGCGTTGGTTAGGTTGTTGTCTGTTAAATTTTAACTGTATTGTTTAAATGGGTAATGAAGTGCGCCCAGAATCATTTACATAAATCAATCTTTATATGTGTAGCACCCCAAATGTTATTTTTTTCGCTTTGAATATTACTTTGTGGTACTCACACTTTTAGGTTCAGTTGAAAACCAGCGTCAACCACTTATTGTTGTCTGGCATTTTTGCTGAACTGGGCCTTTTTGCCGCAGCCGTGAGGCACACTCCCATGATAATTTTCTTTCCTGTACTTTATACCTTTTTATTCGTTTAATTTTTATCTTTTTTCTCTGCTGTTTGTTATATTGTGTGCCTTTCAGTCTGTGTCAAATAAATGTATTTTCTTTCTTTCCTTCTTTTTGTGTACCTCTGTACTTCGCAAGCCTTTGTCGAAATCTTAGAACGGCCGGAACCAATACAACTATTTAAATATCACGCCTGTATGCCTCAAAGGTTAGTGGTAAAAGTAGAGGTCACCCACATTTCACCAGTTACGTTTTAATCAAATGTAGGGGTCCATCTTATTAAGGGTCGGGCATAATGGCTCGACACTGGTAATTGTTCAACCGTGAAGTTTTCTAAGAAATTGTATCAAAAACTTTTGATACACCTTGTTTAAATAATAATTTGCCTATAACATTTTCCAATACCAGGATCGGCCTATCGACCAACAAGCCGTGGAATGCGACGTTGCGACAAACTATTAGGTAATCCTGCGCCGATGTTAGCAATACTATGTATTGGCATTACACATAGTATTTAGTGCTCGTTTCTAAAACGGTTATGAGTTTTAACGTGTTTGATTTGAGAGGGAAAGTTGGGTAAAATTGTTTATCTACACCCATGCTATAAATCCACTATAACAGTTTCGGAAACAGCTTATTGCCAACATTAAAACTACCAGTGTCATAGTAACCATTAGAGTGGTATAATGTTGTACTAAATTTCATTATGCAACTCGTTTGCTTGTTCGATCCTGTCACCTGTTGACCCCCGCGTCGACACATGATTCACATTTTCCAAAATACGCTCCGTCACGCTTGGAGGGCAACGGGCTGTGGTTAGAAGTCTCAAACGCAAACAGGCAATGATGACATCTTCAAGTTTTAGTGCTTATAAATTAGGCCTAATTAAATTAGCAATTAGGTACAAGACGCGGCAATTGGGCGATGAAACTATAAGTGATGTGTCATTTAATGTAGTAGTTGGTCTGAGAGAGTGGTTACGATTTCGAAGCAAAAAGGAGGGTCATGATTTTGACCGGTATGTATGTTCATCTGTTCCCTCATAACTTCTAAACTGCTTATCATAATTTGACAAAAGAGGTATAGTTAGAATGGTCTTGATTATTGGTAATAGGCTATGTGACGTCGCATTAAATTTACACAAGAAAATTCGTCTGTCTGTGATGTCTTGTCTACTTATTCCTTTTTAGTTGACTTTTTTTCCTAGTTTGACCAACCAAAGTTATTCAACTAAAATCGTACCTTGTGAAGCCGGTATTAGTGCTCACTTTCATTAATTTGGAAGTCAAAACTTATTTAGGCGCGTTGAGAGATTTTTAGGGATTTTTATGGCTTGGCATCAGCGTGCGCCGTAGTGCTGTAACCTAAAATATAGATGGCGCTAATACCAGTTTTATCTTTTCAATTAATTACGCATGCTAGAACTACTTTTTCTGTCTCAATTGAATATAGCCAATACGTACTGCCACATAAAAATCTGAATCAGAACAAAATAATGCCATCACACGGCCAGATGTGCCAGATGTGCCAATTGTGAGGCGAGCCTTCTAACAACGCGAGTTGCTTCTTAATTGAGTAGGGGGGTGGTCCAAGTTGATAAGCGGCAGCGGGTTTCGGGAAAGCTTTATTGTATGTTAAATGAAAAATCACCAATGAATAAATCAATTCTAGCAACTTCTAACGTCTATTACTTCCAAGCAGGGTTGGCATGATTAAATCAAGTGATTTTTTCAATAAAAATCATTGATTAAATCAAATTGTTTTATTTCTTTCCTATTTTGTAACACTAATTAAAATTCTTAATTGTAGACAAAGGATAGATACATACAAATCTATGTTTAACATAACTTAACAATCACTTTGTGTTAGAGAATTACAATAATTGAACTAAAACACCAACTTTCCAGCTTTTCCGTTCCTAATCTGTTCCTGATTTTGGAATGTACAAATCCAAAGGTGTAAAAGTCTCTTTCCACCGATGCGGAAGATGCGATGGCTCCAAATAACTGTCTTAAAATTTTCAAAACTATTCTATGTGAATTTTAATGGCTCAAGCAAAAAAAAAAAAAAAAACAATTCTAAACAACACTGCTTTAAAAAAAAAATACTTTTCCTTGTCTTTCATCATTGGTTAAGCTACACCCTCAAGCCCAGGATTAATTAATTGTAAAAATATGTGATTCAATAATAACAATTAAGTGTAACTTAAGATATTTGCACGCCATGAGAAATGGCGGACATGTCGTGACTTCGTGAGCCACTCTTATTTAAGATCTTGCATGCATGTATTATTTTAATTCTGTATGTATACACATGTTTGAGCAAATAAAATTTATTTCTTTCTTTCTTTCAGACTATAACTTTCAAGAAATGTTACTTTTCCTTGTCGCTATAGCTGATAACTTGAACCACACTCAACCCGACCGCATGATGTCACCGTATCATCCGTCGCTACGTCACCAGCATTTATGTTTACCCCGTATTTAAGATAGCGTTAAGATACTCGGATGTTTAAAGCTCAGGTGACGAGTATTATAAACTATATGATTACATTGGCAGTTTGGAAGATGATCCCACATTACTTGATAAAAACTTGATGATTAATTTGGTTATTAAAACTTGTGCCACCCATCATCTATCTAGCCTTTTCTCTGCTATGTTGGGGTCGGTTTCCAGTCTAACCTGATGTAGCTGAATACCAGTATTTTACATGGAGCGACTGCATATCTGACCTCCATAACCCAGTAACTAAGTATTACGATACCCTTTGGTAAGACTTTCGGGCTTCAGACGACTCGTAACGACTGTCAAAGATCCACGAATGACAGCCGGGACAAACGGCTTAACGTGCTTTCCGAGGCACGGAGGAGTCTCGATATGTAAAGATGGTCACCCATCCACGGACCAACCCCGGCAAGCATAGTTTAACATGATGACGTAACACGTTACTTGATAAAAAGTTGATGATTAATTTGGTTATTAAAACTCTTGTCACCCATCATCTACGTAGCCTTTTCAGTACTATATTGGGGTCGGTTGCCAGTCTAACCTGATGTTGTTGAATGCCAGTATTTCACATGGAGCGACGATAAGACGATACCCCTTGGTAAGACCGACCAAGGCGCTGAGCAGACGATGGACAATTTGGAATTGTATAGAAATCCGCATTCTGTCCGCGTGCAACTTAGTACGATTCCAAACTGTCCGCGGACAAATTGTCTATCGTCTGCTGAGCGCCTAAGACTGGCAACAAAAAAAAAAAGAAACATAAATCCTTTTTTTATTCGTCCTTGGTCACGTGATGCAAAACGCTATGTTAATCGCTGGTGATGTCATTATGCAGTTAAGTATTGTAAGCATTTTATCAATGAAAAACACCAACTGACAGATAGACTGAATGGTTTGTGAGAAACGTTTGATTACGTTTGCAACGTCAGCGTCATCGCACACCAAAAGCAGAGCAAAGCGCAGCATTTTCTAAGACTACTGAAAAATGAATCTTATGACAATTCCATAGATTGCAAAATTAATACACGTCAACACCATACGCGAGCATTTTGCAGTTCGGTGTGCGCAGTCGACTCTGAAAGGATTTCAAATTCAGAATCGAGATCTTGATGAGTCCCTTTCTACGGGAGTCCGTAGAGATATTAGAGACATACCGCACGGGGACATTATGGCCGCGCAGCCAGGGGCTGCAGTCTTATTTTCGGTCGCAAATTCCTAATGGTCTTCCCTAGACGGTCAAGATTGCTTGGCATGCACGAAAAAATCACGTGTTTGTTGAGACGCCATTAGGACTTTGCGACCGAATTCTGTCGTATAAGGCACTCGCGATCTATAATTATGATGCAGCCCCAGGTCGCGTCGCCAGCAAAATGTATGGTTGGCTGCGTAACCATGCTGACGCCAAGTGAGCCATCCACTATATAGCTGTAAACATTTAGTTGGCAGCGCGACTGGATATAATATCTCTACAGACTCCCGCAGAAGGGACTCATCCCGAGATCAAGATCTCGATTCTGAATTTGAATTCCGAAAGGTTAGATGGAACAATAAGATTTGAATGGGGAACTTTAGGATTCTTAAGATACCCATGCCATACACGGCAGTGCATAATCAGCATTTAATGAAATGCCGGGTAGTATCAGAATCAGATAGGTCAATGACAAGAATATGTGGTCCAAAAACGTACATAGTTTCGAAGATAACATAACACTATACTCTCGATGTGTGTATCTAAGTTTCATTGATAAATACGAGTAATTAATTTTCATTCAATCCAATCATTCATATTTAAAACTAAGAAAATACGTCGTTGTAACATTTTCCCTTAAGGGTGTTTTACATTAATAATCGTGACTTAGTCGACTCTTTTTTATTAAAAATTAAAACAACAAACAAAAATGGAAAAATTAGTCAATATGCTTTGGTATGGTCTCATTCATACCCTAGAGTTATGGGACATCAAAAAAACACCTTTTATAAGCCGTGGGCAATCTGCGGAGTATAATCACATCCCGCTTGCAGTATTGGCTTGTCACATGGCTCTTGACTCTGGCGCTTACGTCATCGTGCATCTTCGGAGCTTCCCGCATAGATGCCTTTTTTTGCTCCGGTGTAAGCCCGGCTTAAGACCGGCCGTCACAGCAGAACTTCGTCATACTTATTACAATATTACTATAAAATGCATCATTATTTCTGTGAACCATTCTCACCGTGACCTAATGTTTATTCCGTGTCTGACGTCATTGTGATTCAATTGTCATACCAAGTAATATTTATGAGTTTATGACTAAGTTTTAAAATTAATATTGGATGTTTGCTGTCTCGTGGTTGGTAACGTAAATAAGTCTGATCAAAGAGTACATTGAATCTGATCATGAAGTACTTTATACAGCAAATCAGCTTTTAATTCGGCAATATATTTTCTGTATTTTTACCACTACAAAATAGAAAAGTATACGGGGTGGATTTTTGATATGGAGCAATACCTTAACCGTCGCGTCGCAGCTACAGGAAAAGCGTCTTAGGAGATTGTCCCTAACTTTAAAAAAAGTTTTGGTCTGGATTCAAAGATTTTGAAAAAAAAATACAGTGTGCAGGAAAATTGACAATTTTCGTAAAAACTTTATTTATGCCGATCCCGTTTCGTATAAGGATCAAAAACCTCTGTCGGACCAACTGAGGTTTGAGTACTAGAAAAGTATATTGCAAAAAAAAACTTTTGCTAGAGACTCCAACTTACTTTTTTTACCACCAACGAGGCAGAGTCCATATTTGACGAAGTATTTAAAAAAACGGCCCTAAAACAAATTAATAAAGTCACAGAGTCTAACATGCATTATTTTCACTTTTTTTATGATTGTTTTTTGTATATGTGTTTCACGAACTGTGTCCAAATAAACATTATTCTTTCTTTCTTTCTTTCTTTATTTAAAAAACACACCAGTACATTAATAATAGGAAGTTGACATCATAAAAGTTACACTTTTTTTTTCTAATAAAATATCAAGGACAGTGACTCATCCGATCGGTAGACGTTTCGCCAAAATGATGAAGGAGAAAAAAAGTCTCATCTGATACATAAATATATTTTTTATTTTGTATCTGCTGCTTACCAGCATTATTGCGTTCCGGCAGTAAGAGGTAAGATAGCCAGTTCCTCTGTGGTAGAGGATTCTGGGTGAAGCTCGCGTCCACCTTCGGCCTGATCATCACTTACCATCAGGTGAGATACAGGCCAAGAGCTTCCCCGTTGTGGTAAAAAAAAGAAAACTACGTCCTGTACTCAGATAGTTTCATGCAAACCCTCATTTTAATAATAAATTTTACGTTTTGTAAGAAATAGGATTTCGTACCGATGAGGAGCTCGTGGCTAAGTAATAACAGCCGCGCGGGTTGATCCATCAGCAGCGGGGTTCATCCGTGGATTGTTTACAATCTTTACATACCGAGACTCCTCCGTGCCTCGGAAAGCACGTTAAGCCGTTGGTCCCGGCTGTCATTCGTGGATCTTTGACAGTCGTTACGAGTCGTCAGCAGCCCCAGTCTGACAACCAGTCTTACGAAGGGGTCGTATTACCCAGTTACTAGGTGGTGGAGGTCAGATAGGCAGTCGCTCCATATAAAATACTAGTACTCAGCTGCATGCGGTTAGACTGGAAGCCGACCACAATATAGTTGGGAAAAGGCTAGGCAGATTTATTAGGATTTCGTACGGATCGCGGCCACAAATAGACCAATCCTCTTCCTTTTAAAAATACCTTTAAGGGAAACGTTAGAAGCTGTTTTTATCCGCAATCGACTTTGTACTGAGCGCTCAAAGCACAGTTTTGACATTGACACACCGTTCTGCTCATATTTGGGCCCCACACGGAAACAATTTTTTCATTCACTACAGATTGTTGTTCCGGATGTGTGATTAAAGGCTCGTGCGTGCTGGCGCGACACCGGTAATTGTTCAACCGTGAAGTTTTCTTAGAAATTGTATTTTTAAAGTAGAGTCGCGCCTGTTTGTGGGAGCCTTATCTGCAAAAGCCACCCACTTTACAAGAAATCCTTCGAGTAATGTTGAAAAAAAAAATACTTTAGAAACGCATTCATTCATTCATAAACCCATTGTCACCCATTCAATGCCTATCATTTACACATTTGAACCGGTCGCGATCCAACATATTAGCATATTTGGTGGATTGAATACGGCTTAGAAACCTACGATACCGTTGTGTGACCGGGATGGATGCATGCAGGTCACTTCGAGGCGTGGTCGTATCAATTTCATGAGATTCTTCACTAGGATTATTTATTTATATTTCTATTTTTTTTTTTGTATGTCCGAAGGCTGTTAGCTTTATTAAAGTCGCAAGGTTTGTCGATACTTTTTTAACCCCCGACGGAAACAGAGGTGTGGTGTAAGTTTAACGTGTGTATCTGTGTATCTGTCTGTTCCCTCGTAGCTCCGAAACGGCCGAACCGATTGTGATTATTTTTTTTTTGTTTGAAAGGAGTGTTCTTAGCTACAATTCAAGAAAATCGGTTCAGCTGTTTCAAGATTATCGTGAACAGGGTCTAATGATGGAGTACGAAGTAGCTAAGCAAACACTCGTTTATGATAAGCAATGAGGTGGTTTTTTTTCTTTGTACAGGTATTTGTTTGTTTTATTTGGATATTGGGGTGTGCTAGCTGACATAATTATGGCAAATAATTTAATTTAATGTTTTGTGTTTCGTAATGTTCTATGTTTCGTAATTTTCTTCTAACTGAATTGACAGCTGTGCTGCTGGGGACTTGGTTGCGCCACTGCTTCTTCCCAGCTAAAGCACTAGAAAGTGGTGAAGTGGCGTTTTGAGGGACTGTCTTATGTTATTTTAAGTTCATAAAGTGCTGATTCAGAGCATAGTTTGACTAAATGATTTTTGATTGTAGACTTGCGTGAAATTGCGTGCCTTCGAGAGCACGTTTAGGGAGTGTCCACACTTATTGACACGGATTCATCAAAAAGCGCGGAAGCCGAATGACGCCTTTTTCGCTTTTATTGCATGGACATAAAGCTCTTAGTGAAAAGCTCAAGGCCGATTCCGTGTCGATAAGTGTGGCCATTATCCCTTAATAGCATCATCTTTTCGACGAAATGCATCATAGTCCTAGAGAGTTAAGCTGATCTATTGAGCTGGTCAATTGGAAGCTTAATTCTAAGACCTTTCAGCAAAATTTAAACGGCGGGATAACACTACGCACTATTTGCAACGATCTCATACGTTTCATAGCCGATAACACACCTACATCTACATCTTTAGCGCTCAACAACTAAGTATTCAGCATAAATATTCATGATATCAATTAGTAGACCGTCAATGCTTGCTAATTGTAATCAGAATCGTGTATAAACAAATTAGCTGCCGTGTTATGTGGTCCCGTTATCGCAATTTCCATGGTGTTATGGGAGGAGTACTGTTTGTATTGGTGCCCCTCGTATGGACTTATATGGGTCTACGTAATGTTATGGTTTTCATATGGAAATGAAACATCGAAGGTGGATGCTCAAAGGTAGCCCGCGAAACGCAAATTTTCTTACGTTTTTTGCAATTAGCAGGTCAGTATCAGGTTGTATGTTGATCTAAATATGATTCGCGGCCGTATCAGATATTTTTTTATAGAATTACAGTCATAAAAATCATCAATACAACTCTCTAAGTTCATATAATCCTATTGAATGACTATTTCATGAAATCGTGACATTTGAGGATTATTCTAACGCCGACTATGGGTTTTGCCCAACTTTGACTAGCTATAATGACTAAACTATTGGAGATCTTTGATTGAATTTTCGTATGCAGACCGGGAACGTCATTAGATATACGCAGTTTAATTTATGATTCACTTATATTTTGTGAATGGGAGAACGTTTTAGGCTCAACAGACTGTTTTATATTTTATTAAGTATCTTGTTGACAGCCCTACACTGTCCTCTCATACCTGTTCACACTGTAAATTTTGGAAACATTGTAAAACCCATTTATTTTTAAAAGAGTAACCGTGGAGTTTCTTGCCGGCTCTTCTCCATAGGAAACGACCAATTGGAACCGTGCACCTAGCTTCTGACGTTTCAAAGTGCCCATGTAGGTTTATGTGAAATAAAATATTTTGATTTTTTACATTGGATTGCTTTTTTTTTTCTTGAACTCCGATTTTTATTTTTTATACTTAATAACCGTAATTAATATTTTTGCTTGTGTTTATTTTATTTATAAACTATTTTTTTTTCTAGTTTTCCTTAGTTTTGCTCTCTCGTGTTCAAAGACGTGTGATATCGTAATCACTAAGCAGCAAGGCAAAGTGTTGTCGCCGCGACACACGTACTAAATGACACGGTTTAGATTCCAACGCATTCCGCGCTTTCAGCCCGTTATCGATACCTCTACGACATTTTATGTACGTCATTCAAATACCATGATAGAAAAAAAAAATGATAAAAAAAGTTTTTTTTTTTTTATGCTAAATCCGAATTAACACTTTTTTACAGGTTTTGTTTCTTATCTTTTCCATTTTACTTACTTTATTATTTACAACATAAAAGTAGGATAACATAAAAAAAAATAGATCACATTTGAATAAAAGGGTGTTCAAAATTCAAAATTTATGAAAAAAAACATCAGTAATTTTTTTCTTTCTTAACTGAAAAATCGTAACAACCTTCACATTAATATCTTACATCATTAAACCAAGTACAATATGACAGACAGAAGTTATAGTCATAAATACTTTTACTTTTAGCACGCACAGCACGTGATGTCACGCTCCCAATTGTAACGTTAAAGTCATTAACTTGTTAGAACATTTCCGGTATTTTTGAACGTACAACTTCGGTGCTGTATCGAATTGAAATATTAAAAACGAGACCGATTTGAAGTAATTGTCAAGCAGTTAAAACTGTGAAGGAAAATATCATGAGAAAACCAACATAAAGGGTGTAAGGGTCAGCCCTCCGCAAACTTACAGAGTGTATTCAGCTTCTATTTTGAATCGTATTCCACCGGAAAATATTTCTGTTTTTTTTTTCGTTTTTGTTACAAAATTACATTATCTGTACGCAGCAATCAATTTATGTAAATGAAACAGCTAAAATAAAGAAAACAGCAATTGATGTTGAAATACTCTACGTGCGCTGCCGTTCACTACGTGCGTTATGCCACGGTAATGATACATTGCATGTGAGGTAATTAAACAAATCAGGTTTATTGGATTCCCATAACGCTCCTGAAAAATGTAATGTACGGGTCATCTTAGTATGATATACTGAATTCACCCCCATCAGTCTGCGGAGAGCTGTCCCTTACACCCAGTATATACGAAACATTCTGTGACAACCACCAAACCATATTGGGCCCGAGTGGTGGATTAACACCCGCTTTCTTTCTCAAATTTGAGGCTTGAATCCAAGCATAGGGAATCATTATAATCCGGTTATGTTATATGCATATTAGACGTTATAGGTTAGTTGGCTGGTTGACCGTCTCGTTTTTCTAATGGCCGCAAGTGCGACAGTAGACCGGTCAATCCTGGGACATCATTTCGGTAAATTGATTTATTTATTGAATACTTCAAGCACACAAATACAGAGGCGCAGTTAATGCCATAGGCATGTTTTACCAGTCAACCTTTGGGTGATGCAGAGACAAACAGTGGTAGGTGCAATAGCGAGAATTAAAGGAATAAATATTTATTTATATTTATGGATATAATACCTATTAAAAACTATAAATGTATTATATACACCTAATTATATAAATATATAAACACAAATAAATATACTACAACAAATAAGGTAAACAATGAACATTACCGTTGTGATGATACTGCCAGCTTCTTGCGAATATGCTCGCGAACTTTAACTTTAAAGGATAATCGAGATAATAATCAGGTACAGCTTCAAATAAACTGTCGCGATAAAGAAGTACAATGTCTAAAGTTCTATATGAATCGAACGTCAAATAATATGTGTGAGTCCGAATAGGGAGGGAACGACACATAATGAGATCTCGCAGCTTGTTAAACCAATAACTAAATACAACCTTTCGTAGCGGAAAAATCTCGATGGACCCTGCCTAACTAAATTCTGTCCGCGGCTAATTCCTTGCCAAAATACACAAGAGCAAAATCTCAAAAAAAGAAATCCGAAACTTACATAGCAATACGACAACTTCTTCCAGCAACCTTCCATTATCACGTCTTTACCAAACGCAATCACTAGATGAATAGAATAAATCATCTTTCCCGGTCAAATACTCTACTGCGCAACTCCTGAATATTGATCCGACAGAGGGCTCCAGACATACTGGTAGACGGTTCAGGGCTGCAGCAGTGGGGTAGTGCAATTTAATCGATAGCTGCTGGGTATGTACTGGAGTATGTTGGGCGCCACGCCCTTGGATATGGACAAAGGGTTTTAGCAAATGTAAGTTTGGTGGGTAAAGATACGAAATCGATGCGTTTAATAAAAATTCGTGATAGATAATGCAAAACCTCTCAAGATTGCAACAATCCAAGTTTGGAAGATTTTTTAAATTTATTATGGAAGGAAGAAAGCCATCCTTACGCGAGACTAACGTAGCGGCAAAAACCATATGAATGACAACGTTCCATTTTGTAAGGCGATAACCCTATTATATTTATCGGATCCCGCAGAAGGAAAAAAATTGCCGATTTCCCGAAAAATTCTCATATCCAATCGAAAAAAAGCACGGTTTGCAGTTAGGCAAATGCAAAACTCTAGTTATGCCCGTTATCACGACACCTAAATGCAATGCCTTAATAAAAACGCACGGTTGAATTTGTTCTACCTAATTTTGCAGCTCTTCTTTTCGTTTGATCTTTTCCTTACTTAATCTGCGAGAAAGAGACAGCAGTAGCCGATACCTTATGTTTATTCGGTGCAAAGCCTAATCAGGGTATTTAGATAATATTTTAAAAGTGGTTAGTATGTCATGCATAACATTTTAATACGTATAAATATGATGAATTTGATAAGGATTTTATCTTTACAAATGTATGCATTATCAGGGAAATAATTTAATAGAAGAAATTCTAGAATGATAATATAAATTACGTATTAAATGATCATTAAAATGACATCATCGAAACGTTTCAAGTTGTATGAACGGAAAGTGTTGACCGCCGTCTATGACGCCTGCAACATCATGCGGTTTGAAGAGATGAACCCGACCCTAGAAACAAAGTTGAGACTTTTGATGATGCTTAGGCGAGGCATGCCAGATGTGCAGCATCCAGTTGACATGATGATGTCGAATCCTATTCTACCCTTCTAACTGGGCGCAGTGCAAGCACTTCAATTCTGCTCGGCGCAAATATGGTGATATTGCTTCCCTCAAACGGTCGCTTTTTAGTTGCACAGCCGAAATTAATCTAAATTGTAAATTCTAATGATTTTTCGCAATCCAGTCTTTAGGGCGGTCAGAGGAACGGGTGCCAAAGGGGGAGAGGGGGGGGGGGCAGTTGCAGGCATACTGAAAAACATGAAACCCAACAGCTCAACGTCGCATCTGCTTCATTCTACCTGCCCTGCATCAGAACATGACACTCACAACTCACCCAAGTGGATTCTGCTTCAAAGACATTTCTCCAGAAGAAAAAATGCTGCCTCAGACAAACACATAGTCATACCATTAATAAACCAAACGAAAATTACTAAAAGAAACTACTATTTCGAACTTACCTTTGTTCCAAACGCCATTTTGCTCAAATCTAGGGACCAACTCCACTGCATTCTGAAATGCACCGCGCGCGTTCACACTCGGAGGGCGACTAATGGATCGAACAGGCGACCTGGATATATCCGCCTTGCAGTGCGCAGGTCATCTATGCAATATACTATGCATAAAGTGGACCACGCCTATTCGGGGATGGGGGTAGGTGGCGAGAAATGGTAGACCTCTACTCACACTAACGGAGTTAGCGTTTGTGCAAGTGCAATTATTGTATGTATACATTGACGATCTAATTGCGTAGATTCTGGAAGGTTCTATATCAGCAGCGCGGATGAAAAGAGATGAACGATTGCTCCAAGGTAGCCCGCGACATTCAATTTTTCTTAAATTTTTTGCAATTTGCTAGTCAGTATCAGGTTGTATGTTGATCTAAATATGATTCGCGGCCGTATCAGATATTAAGCATCTTTCATGAGGACCGAAATTGTTTGCAGCAGGAATAGATCCCGTAAAGCATATTCTCGAACGATATTATTCACAAAGACCTCTTCACACAGTTCACACACAGGAACATAATATTTCCCTTTCACATAAATAAATATTTGAACAGCAAATCATCTGAACACTTGCATCCGTCGGCGTATAGTCAGACATCCAGGCGGCATTCCGTAAGTAACAAGCGGACGTTATAGTATGACCTTTTGCTTCCATATGTGTCTTATCTACATAACTGTGTGGCTAGGGAACCGCGCAACACGTTTCCTTTCAGATTCCCTTTCTAAATGCGGATATCATCAATATCTACGAATTTTGTTTCGTCGGTTAAAAAGATTTTTGAAGATACTTTTGTACATACTATCGGCATAATAAGCCTATAATGTGCTGGGACTCAGTCCTCCTCCCGGAGTGGGCCGTAAAAAACCAAGCGGAACCAACAGTGGTAATGTCGTATGTATATCTTTGAACTTTTGGTTCTAGAACATGTCGGTTTTCTTACGAAACTATTGACACTGATAATTGTGATGGAATTTATCCGTATGGTGTTCAAATTGTCTTCACGAGTTGCTTGGTCCGGCGTGCCCTGTGCAATCAGCCCCGCCACCAAGTTTGCTGACTGGTTAATTTTTAAGCTTTTGTCACTTTTGCAGCTAAGAGAGAAGAATCTCCTAAACGTTAACTACTGAACACAATAATTATAGCCACAATAAAACTTTTAGCAGAAGAATTGGTGATCTCGAAATATTTAGATTTTCCTCCCGCAAAACTAACTTACTACACACGTTGAGGAAACTGGAACCACAGCCAGTTAGCAATAATTTTAACAATCAATGAATATAAGGATAATGGTATTCCATGAATTACAATCAACAGATATGGTAGCCGTAGAATGATATCATCAGGGAAAATTGACATTACACCAGATAGCTTCACACCTATGTCGTTCCAAATATGAAATTGTTGGTCACCCATCCACTGACCGACCTCGGCTAGCATTAATTGACCTTGTAGATCGCGGCTGTTATACTTAGCCACAGTAGAAAAAGGCAAAGCGGGAAAGTGTTATTGGGTTTTTCCATCTGGAATTGCTCAGTAGCAGCCTGGAGTCTGGATTTGTGCCCGGTTGATGGCAATAGGCTCCCCCCTATTACATAGGACTTAAACATAACTGATGAAATGTGCGTTTACTATACGTACACCTCTGCCTAACCCTTCGGGGAATACAGGCGTGATGTTATGTTATGTTAACAGTAGAACTTACTCTTTTTACATAATCGCAAACAATGAATTTCTGGGGCGAAGATTTTTGCGGAGTGGCTAGTAAAAAGATGAATGAGCATGGCCGAGGATCGAGCTAACTGGTGTCTAATTAGAGGGACCTTTGTCCAGCAATAGGGTGCTGCCGATCCACTTAGTTATCTACCCCACTTTAGATCTACCCGGTTTCTGAGTGATTTAGCCGGACCACATCCATTCGATTCCAATTATGGATACGACATGTTGTTTCTGAACATTTAAGGAAGAGATTCGTTTAATTAAGTAATATTGTCCAATGAGTTACCAGTGGTATCATTTTACCGAGTAACTGGATTGAGCAGTTGAGAGAGGCAGTCGGTCCATGTAAAATACTGGTAATCAGCTGTATCCAGCTAGACTGGAAACAGACCCCAACATAGTTGGGAAAAGGCTAGAGGCAGATTTTATTTTTGCGAGTATAGACAGTTTATATGAGGACCTAAGAAACCATGCATTCGTGATTTTAGTGCGTTTTTCCAACGTAGACGAGACGCATGATCTTCGATATGCTCCCTGGCGGCTGAGAGTATGTCATGCTCACTCAAATGTCTCGCTGGTGGTCGCGTGTGTGTTGGATGGATAAGTTCCCTTCAATTGAGCTGAATGGTGCTGATCCATGCGTCATGTTCATGAGTAGCCGTCAGTAGGGACTGATCATCTCTTAGCTGCCAAGGCTTATTTTTTTTTTAATTGTTTTTATTTTTTTATTACGGACGCTTTTAACGTCTTTCTACGTTGTTTTCACATGTATAATTTCAACATGAATGATGTAACCAATATTTTGTAACATATTTTGATTTATAAGTGACCGTGGAATTTTTGCCAGTTCTTCTCCACAGGAACCTACTAAGTTTTGAAATGAGCAACTAGCTTCATCTTTCTAACTGACCGACTCCTAGACAATTCAAACATGGCTGTAATTGGTTTATTTGAAATAAATGCTTTGACTCCGAGTTCTACAGGAAAAAATCCCCAAAATATTACCGCAGTAAAGCAAAAACGAAACTACGTGTGTAGTTAATGATTTATTTATATTATAAACTGACCTTCAAGCCTGCAGTGTGTCAGTAGTGTAATAGGTCAAGTTCGACCGCAATTATATGTTTGTAACCTATGAGTTATTTTGGGATACCAAATTGTTGAGTTAATTTTAGAACTAGGAACTTCAAGTGTGGGTTCGCTGACCGTTGGTCTGGTAAATATAGAAAGGCTATTTCTGTCCCGTGCGTTTTGAACGGTGATATAATCATAATATTATACACATTCATTCTGCCTAGCCTTTTCCCAATCATGTTGGGGTCGGCTTCCAGTCTAACCGGATGCAGCTGAATACCAGTATTTTACATGGAGCGACTGCCTATCTGACCTCCACAACCCAGTAACTGGGTAATACGATACTCCTTGGTAAGACTGGTTGTCAGACTTTCGGGCTTCTGAGGACCCATAACGACTGTTAAAGAAACACGAATGACAGCCGGGACCAACGGCTTAACGTACTTTCCGAAGCACGGAGGAGTCTCGGCATGTAAAGATGGTCACCCATCCACGGACCAACCCCGGCAAGCGCAGCTTAACCTCCTTAGAAACACAAAAAAATTGCCAGCTGCTTCGCCCATGTGAATGTCGGAAATTATCCCACCACAATAGTACATTCACCGGGATAACATTGTATCCTAACCCAGGGCATGGTCAAGTCGTGTGCCAAATTTTATCCAAATCTGTTCAGCCGGTAACAAACAGACAGGCAAGAGTTACTTTCGGGTTTAACTATTATGTTAAGTTTAATTTGAGTAAGAATTTATCAAGTGGCAGAGGCATGCATTGCAATGCCTTTTTTTTTTTGTAAGCAACCTTCCGGCGCGCACACAATAACTTACCAAAGTTTCATCACAATCAGTCGAGCCATTGTCGAATTTTTGCAAGACTAATGCGCGGCATTTGATTTCATATATATCAATTATTAAGTATGGAAGTAAGGATTATAAATAACATCACGCCTCTATTCCCCGAAGGGTTGAGCAGAGGTGTTGGTACTCCTACATTTCGCTAACGATGATTAGATCCCATAGATAATCATGTTATGGAATTTTTTCTGAAATAAGACATTGTGCCTTTAGAATCAGCGCGCACTACACATTTTAAGTCAGTCGCCAGTTTCATTGGTCAGGCAATCAGTACGAAGCCACACAGGGCGTCCCATCGCTGATTCGAGCAATTAAACAAAAAAAACTTGGAGAATGGTGCCGCCTCGAAGAAGATTGTAAAACGTAACACGTTTATTCTGTAAATAGGATATCGGAATCTCTTTTACACGTCATATTAAAACTAAGCTAGATGAGGTCGGCGTTTCTTATCTGACTACTCTGAGAAGGCCGAAACAAACTCAAAGGTCGCAGTCTCTTTTAAAGTTCAGACATAATCTTGGTCAGGCCATATGAGGACCATGTAGATTAGTGTCTGAAATGGTATTTTGAGGAAAGAATCACACAGATTTAAGTGGACCTGTCCAGTCAGTGCACGTATTAGTACGTAATCGTACAGCTCAACTCAAAACTTAAGGAGCTCAGCGACTTGACGAACAATACCAAAGAAAGGACATTTGAGTAGGCCGCATAAAATCAGCTCAACAAAAAATTGTCTTCTAAATAATCAGACAATTTATAGTACCCTATTTTTACAACATTTTCGTACACATCAATCAAAGAGCGATCGCATCGGTCGGTGTCCTTCAAAAAAGGTCGGATGCGTACTTGCGTAGTACCCGCATCCTGCGTGCATTTATGACAACAGTCAAGACTATGTCGCCCGAGATTTCGTCTGCATGTATTTTCATCTGTAAACTAATTTATTAAAGCAGAAGAGTTTGTTTTTATGTTTGACCGCTCTAATCTAAATACCAAGATAGAGAGAAAATATGTTTGCATTCGATAGCTCTATTCTTGAGAATGGTTATAGGCTAGGCATCACGCAAAAGTCAGAAAGAAAGCGAAAACGAAGTAATAGCGCGAGCGGGCGATGCAATGCGACGTGGTGGGTCGGGGGTACAAGAGATTTCACGCGGACGAAGTCGCGAAGCTAGTCATAAATTATACAAACATCTAATATGAAAAGCAGCCTTATTTCCATAGGTTCCAGGTCACCTAAATGTAAAATTTCATAACGATCGGCTTAGTGATTTGGGAGTGAAAAGGTAACAGACAGGCAAAGTACCTTACGCATTTTTTTAAATATTAAATATATTACGGATGTATGAACGTGGATAAGTACAGCCATCCCATCTGGCCCCCGGGCGGAGACGGCGGCGCTGTCGATAAACAAAAATGAAATACTTTATCACTTTTCAAAGTAATTTCGATAGTTGCACTTTTAGCCACCGGGTCAAATTAGTTAGTAGCACGTGGCGGAAATAAAAAAACGCGGAAGTTTCTGTAGTTCCTGCCCATCCGACGGGGAAAACGCGACATACTGGTTGACACCGAAGCGTGTTTGACAGGATATATGAACGTGGAGAAAGTAAAAGAAGTATGGATCGTCATGCTAGCACGTGGCTTTATTTAGTTTCTACCTGCCCTACCCCATGGTAGAAGCGGCACGGTAGGGTTTTTTCATTCTGCCTAGCCTTTTCCCAATCATGTTGGGGTCGGCTTCCAGTCTAACCGGATGCAGCTGAATACCAGTATTTTACATAGAGCGACTGCCTATCTGAACTCCACAACCCAGTAACTGGGTAATACGATACCCCTTGGTAAGACTGGTTGTCAGACTTTCGGGCTTCTGACGCCCCGTAACGACGGTCAAAGATTCACGAATGACAGCCGGGACCAACGACTTAACGTGCTTTCCGAAGCACGGAGGAGTCTCGGTATGTAAAGATGGTCACCCATCAACGGACCAACCCCGGCAAGCGCAGCTTAACATGATGGATCGACCCGTGCCCAACGCGGGCCCAATGCCGAGTGCATGTTGTTGGCAAAGGGTACGCCCACATGAATTTAATAATCGCCATTTGTGGAGGCAATTTTCCTGCTTATCCAGGTGGACAATGGCGTTAGGGCACCTTTTCACCAGAGATGTGCTATGCTACGTTGCTATGGATGCGTTGATATCAACCAATGATATTCATTGGCTATGTGGACCAATATGGGACCAATGAATATGATTGGTGCATAGCCATAGCCATAGCAACGTGGCATAGCACATGTCTGGTGGAAAGGTTTGACCTCTCGCCGTCTCGATGACAAACCACACTAATACCAATTAATAAATTACCTTCCAAGGATAACTTAGTAAGTACGCTAGTATGCTTAATTTGTTGACAACCCATTTGTATGGCTTCAAATGCCATTTGTGCTGTCTTTGCAGACATTGCTTATGCTGTATTTCTAAGCATTTACTATTATTCTTTAACAGCTTCGTTTTAATCATTTTTGAATAAGGGATGCCTGCGCACCTGAAGAGGATTGTTTTCTGCAAAATTCTGAACTGCGTCCGACGCTCGGCGTGGCAATACGTCGTGTTCGAGTCCCCGACAAGTCAATCCTCATCCGTTGAGAGGTTTAACACGGGTCACTTTTTTACAGGATTTTTTTATGACGCTTTAGGAATAGTTAAGCGGAATAGGTTACTAAAATATAATAGCTTAGTTTTAGCTTCATTTTAATCATTTTTGACTAAGGGATGTCTGGAACCTGAAGAGGATTTTTTTCTGCAAAATTCTGAACTCTGCGTCTGACGCTCGGCGTGGCATTACGTCGTGTTCGGGTTCGCGACAATTCAATCGTCATCCTGAGGATGCCTCGTTGAGAGATGTAACACGGGTCGATTTTTTACAGTTTTTTATGACTCTTTAGGAATATTTAAGCGGAATAGGTTACTAAATAATATATGACGTCAATTGTATTTTATAATGGATTTTTGCCAAGTCATCAGGGGCCTAAGTCTACTAATTTATAAACGTCACAATGGTGTCATAATGGTTAGTTTTTGACAGATTTGCCATACAAAAACTGTCAAAAACTAACCATTATGACGCCATTGTGACGTTTATAAATTAGTAGACTTAGGCCCCTGTTAACTGCATCAATTAACTATCTTAAAATTATATGCATTACATGGAGAGAATGGAAGAAAACGTGTTGCACCGACCCCATAAGTAACATGGGACCAAGGGCCAGGGGAGGAAGATGCTGATGATCCTAATGAACTATTATTCGGCGTGAGGAAACCAGTATTTAATTTTTTATGGTTTCCAGTATTCTGCGCATAGACCACAAGTTTCTTTATATGTAACATCTTTTCTCTCAATTTCCAGCAAATCTCTCCTTGTTAAAAGCTACGGCAGTGTGTAACATGAAGCTGGAGAAGCGCCCGCTATTTGATTTGACTAATGAGCGCACACGGTGCAATAGTTGACCGTCAGATGGTACCAGCCCATTTTCCAAGAGGTTGTAAACAGGATGATGATGGTGGCGGTGACTGTGATGGAGATGTCAGGTGTTAAACATCATAATATGTGACTACAGTAAGGCTTGCTCGTTTTTTTTTAAAGCTATGTTTGTTTGTTTGTGAAACACAAATGAAACCCATAGTGTAGGTTCGTGTTTGGCTACTGGCAAAAGATTCTCTCCCTATTACATTCGACTAATGAAAAAACTGGCGAAATGTGTGTACTTTCTACTCACACCGTACATTCCTGCCCACCCCTCCTTCAAGGAAGTAGGCTTGATGTTCCATTATATCAAGTTAAAATTCTTTCCTTATCTATATACTGAAGACATAGATAAGAACGATGGTACTACAGATAACACAGACTCAATATAGATAACAACTATCTTTCACGTTTTAAGATATTGTCTGAAAGAAGGTTTTATTGCGTATAGGTAAGATTATTGTTATTGAGAGTAACCTAAATTCCAGTTACATGGAGGAATTAAAGTGGCCTATGTGTAGCCGTGGTCTTATGTAGGTTGACCAAGTTTTAGAAGTAAACTCTATTTTCATTTCAGTCTGAATTCGGAGATTTTAAGATAAGTGTTGATCAGTACTGGGATAGTCACACATTAATAATATTTTGATAAAACTTAATTCATCTGCCAAGCCTTTTCCCAACTAGGTACGGTGGGGTTAGCTTCCAGTCTAGGTAGAAGCCGCTGAATACCAGTATTTTACATGGAGCGACTGCCTACCTGACCTCCACAACCCAGTAACTGGGTAACTCTACATAGCTACAGAAAATAGAAAACCAAATTGATTTCAATATTATGTTTTAATTTTAAATATTATTACTTGTTACAAAGTAATTGATTGTATTGCTTTCTGTGGTTTTGAAAACAATATAGAATGTGTTACTAAAGCAGTGACTAATTACTAAGTAAAGTATATGTTTTTCCTCTTATAACTAACAAAGTTACAAATTAAGGATACTGTATTCAAGATTAGAGAATCAACCGGTTACAAATTGTGAAAATTTTGGCCCTGCAATGCGAGTTGTTCCCAAGGAATTATTTATTTACAATGCAACTTTTTCAATTTTTATCAACTTGGACATTACTGACATTGGTGAAGTAAAAGCATTGTGAGGAAAGCTGGACTTTTAGTTCAAATAAGTTTGAAATCGCCAACCAGTCTTGAAAAAAAAAATAGTTTCCAAGTTTCTAAATTCAAAATAGGTACGATGTAACTATTCTTCAATGACAAATCAATCTGCCTGGCCTTTTCACAACTAGGTATGTTGGGGTGCAGAATGCAGCTTAATAGCAGTATTTTACATGGAGCAACTGCATATCTGGCCTCCACAAACCAGTAACAGGTTAACACGATACCCATTAGTTAGAATGGTTGTTAGACTTGAGGTTCTGACAACTAACAACTGGTCTCCAATCAAAAGTTTACTTATTGAAATGTATTAATATGGTAATACAATGTATTTAATAACGTGAGTCACAAAAGTGGGATATTGAGTGCTAAATATGGTTTTTTATCAATACAGCGTCCATCCTGTTGAAAGGATGATTCATTAGGTCTATAATTGGATTAAGTACATCATTTTATAATAGGTAGATGTATAGCTATTATGAAAGTTAGGTTGTATACTTATTATTTTGAGTAGTGAGGTAACTCCTTTGGCTAATCCTAATTTAAAAAGAAAAAGAGCTTGTTTGAAAGAAAAGTCTCTATTACTAAACCTAATGATCACCAGACTCGTTCAAAACAAGTATTAATTTTAATTAATGCCACTTAAACACGTTAATTGGGACTAATGGGCTAAAACACGATTAAAACTCTCATTTTTAAAATAGTTGCACTGGCATAGAAGTAAATGAGTAAATACCTCGTCTACTAGGTCTCGAAACTTTCGATTATCGATCTGGCACACGGTAAAGTCACAACACTGCAATCCAAACACACAAACACTGCTGCACTGTGAAATCAGTGAAACCGCCAGGCGGCCGCGCCTGTCCACTAATTAAGTTAGCCGTTCTACGCACCAACAAATATTTGTACATATAACACTTAGGTAAACCCGTAGACGGAGCGACGCGCGACAAGAACGAGGAACTAAGAAAAGTGAAGATGTAAAGCCGTCGTGCGTCCTCGACTCAAAAAAAACCTGTTCCTTCATTCACCTACTAATCTAAAGAACGGGGCTTCCGTCCGCAATAATTCAACGTCCACGCGCCACAGACACTACAATACGAGAAACTATCGCAACTTTTTACGAACACTTCCCGATAATATGACGATTATCAATATTAAATATTCGATAGGTGAAAGGAGACATACCTTTGATGGAGCTCGTTTAGATGTAACGAAACAATATCCAGTGCGTCCGTAATGAGAAAAAATACACTTCAACACTGAAAAGTTGTTCACAAATTGTTATAATCACTAACAAATAGTTACACCCACGATTATTGAAAACGGTATTCAGTATGCGGCGGATAAGCGCTAGCCCGTAAAAGACGCCATTTTGATTTCGTCAACTAAAGGCTATAGACAAGATAGAACAGAGCGTTTTGTTACTTCTGAAATTCTTGAAGCATACGATTACAGATTATTTTTTAAACCATAATCCCAACATGTTAATGCAATGTTTTGTTACAAAATGTAATCTCTCGTTTAATTTTTGACGCTGTGTATATGCTAAGCCCGCAGAAAGTGTTGATCAGATAATTTTAATTCTATTTTAAGATCGACGCTATGAAACAAAACGTAAAATCAATACTTGTTGTCACATTATAAACAAATAATTTGTAATGAACATTTTACTGATAGGCTGTTTTATATTTTTATTTGAATTAAAAACTAATGTTTTTAGAAAACATACAAGTTTTTAAATAATCATAATTTTTACAAGAATGTTTGCAATTCTTTAGACCATTACAAACTTATGACCATAACAATCTTATCTATGGTATTCAATGATACCCTACTTCAACATTTTCCCTGACTTCTGGTAACCATGCGGTCAACAATTAACAAATTGTATTAATCTAAAGGCATGACTTGGTCAAGTACCTTATTTTAAAATATTCAGCGCGTCGTCGATTACTAAAATATAAAATCGGAAGTGGAGTAATCTTCAACCACCTAACTTCTTCATTGAGTAGGTACATACAATACTAACTCATAATATCTACTTTAAAAAAGAGGTTTTGCATTCCTCGCTTTTGTCAATGTCTGATTATGATGTAGATTTATCCGAGAATTCTTAGATTTCATTTTTTTTCCTTTTTTTTTAACTTTCGTGTCAACAAACACAAGAAGACCAACTGCAGCTAACTTCACATATTCGTAGCTAGTACTGCACCCACATAATATTATAAGCATAACTAGAATAAAATAAACAAAAAAGTTTTTGTATAGTTTTTGAATAAAATCTCAATTTAAATGTTTCGCTCAAAACCCTTATGAATTTTAATTGGATGTAGCTTTACTAAATAGCACGCGCAAAGCCGTGATAGCTTCTATTGTACAGATTCGAAAATAATCGTTGTTTCACTTGCTTGGAAAATTCCTCTTCTCGGTATAACGCAATGGACCTATCAAAGATATAAATATGTCTAGATAAAAAGTCAAAGCTGTGAACTCGTCGAAAAATAAAAATAGCGTCCAACTGCTACTCGCTAATTGTACGCCCACTAGAAAAGCATAATGCGTGGCACGAGTGTAAGACGTAGCTGTCACGCACACCAGTATAAAAAAGTTGGCCTGATTGTTTTAGTTCTTTTGCAGCGCGACCTAGACATTTAATAATCTAAGGGACACGGAAGACTAATTTACCAAGCATTTATTGAATGACGATGAGTAGAAGGAGGAGACGGTGGAGGATAGGCACTAAGGAACCCCAGCGCATTCTGGTCACTTTCACCGTCCGCAAAGGTGAACAAACACCCATTCATAACAATGTTTGTATGATGATTTATTGCAACAAAACACTGAAAAGGCGAATGACGTTTGTCCAGTTTTCAAACAAAAATAAATAAATTGTTAATTTATTTCACAACTGTGAATACTGCCTAACAATCAACACCATTTTTATAGGGTAATAAAAATTTGGAGCAGTAACCCCAAAACCAATTGTCAAATAAAAGTAGCAAGCAGCTGTGCATATACGTGTTTTTATTTATTAATATCTCGATAATGTGCGTTTAAAACACGAAAATTAAATGTGAAACGTGAAATCATCATGTCGAGCCGTCGTTCGATCCTCGGATCGGCGCTTGACGCTCTACCTCCGCCCACAGATCCATTACGCGAATTATTTGAGGCATGTAAAACAGGCGATGCTGTTCGGGTAAAAAAGTTAATTACACCCCAAACTGTGAATGCCAGGGACACGGCTGGACGAAAATCGACTCCTCTACACTTCGCTGCAGGTAATAAAACACAAACAACTTTAAAAAACTCGATAATTTTGTCATGAAATACGATTTTGAAAAACTAGTGAAAGGACGGACAGACCACAATAGGAAGTCGTAAGTTTTAAAAAATTGCATAATTAGTTACGCTTGTTGATTGGCGTTTCGTGTTTTATGTCTTTTGTTGTGTTTTACTCATGTTTTTCTGACGTTTGTGACGTAATGTTATTGTGGTGTTGAAATTCGCGAGAGATACAAAAATTCTGGCTGTTCATAACTTGCCGTCACGCTCTAGTATTTTTTACCTTGTTTATTATCACGATATATCCGCTGTGGGGTAAGCAGACAAGTGGGGTGATGTTCTAGTGTATAAGTGAACTTGTTTTAGTCAGCCTGTGTTTTTTTTTTTTTGTTAAAAATTTATTGTTTTAAATTTATTTGATATGTCTTTAAAGTTTTCTTCTGCTCTTACGTAAAAGGTATTTAGAAAAACATATAATAACTTACGTTACGTTACGTTATGTTGATTGACAAATAGATTCACTTTCTTCAACACTATATCACTGATTGAACAATTTGAATTCATTATAAATACAGTATGACTCAGCATTATCTGTATTTGTACAAGTGTATTTATATTGAAATGAGAATATTAGTATCTGATAAGTGTTATGTGACTAGAAAGTAGTTTTAAAACCGACTTGATATCACACCTCTAGTCGTCGAAATGTCCTCAAAAGCAGAGGTGCATGTTGCACCTATATTTTCACCCACATTTCACCAGTTATTTTTAAGTCCACTATAATAGGAAAAATAGTAATTTATATTACTGAATTTATGTCCTACACATTTTGATAGCAAAAGCTTTCACATGGGACTAAAACATAACTTGAAATGTGTTTTTTTTTTTAACCACATCGGGTAAGCTCTTGACCTAGATGTCACCTGATGGAAAGCGCTGGATGAGGTCTATGATGAAACAAGCAAGTGCAGAAGATGTCTGTTCACTCTAGATTGTGTTGAAGGGAGACGGGCTATACTTGAAAGGGAACACAGACATTTACTTCATCTTAAAGGTGTACACTTGATATTGCTCCTATGTTCAAAATTATAAAACAAGCTGTGGCCTGCGTCTTGAGTCCATTCGTCATTCACTTGTTTACCAACTTATTATATAAAAAACTGGTGAGAGATTGATGAAGAAAAAATTAATATTCATTTAATTTTTGCTGAACATAACACAGAAGTTGTTACACAATAGTTTGACTAGATACATATTATATACTAATCATCATAACTAATATTATACATGCGAAAGTGAGTTCATTTGTTTGTTACGCTAAAACGGCTGGACGGATTCCAATGAAATTTGGCGCATGGGTAGACCATGTCGTGGGCTAGGAGATAAGATACTTTTTATGTTGATATTCCAACGACATCGCCAGTAATATTATAAAGAGGAAAAAATTAGTTTGTTACAAAATGAACAAACAAAGTTTGTATGTAGGTGGTAATGTCTGCCCACCTAACGACAGGTTTTTATCTCGCTCGCACCATACTACTCGCGGACTGAGTGCGAGCGAGACGGAGGCGGCAACAAATCGGCAAAAGTGTAGGTAATTGCTTTTTACGGCGAAAATAATGGTAATTTAAAAATAAATAAAAAACATAGTCGCTGCTTTATAGTTAGCTCAGTTATTGTGCCAAGTTTCATGATCTAATTTGAAGTATTTTTTTAATAGCAGCGGTTTATTGATCGGTTTGGAGGTAACTTTGGATTTTTTTTCCCCTTATAATATGCCTAGCCTTTTCCTAACTATGTTGGGGTCGGCTTCCAGTCTAACCGGACGCAGCTGAATACCGTATTTTACACGGAGCGACTGCCTATCTGACCTCCACAACCCAGTAATTGGATAATACGATACCCCTTGGTAAGACTGGTTGTCAGACTTTCAGGCTTCTGACAACCCGTAACGATTGTCAAAGATCTACGAATGACAGCCGGGACTAACGGCTTAGCGTGCTTTTCGAGGCACGGAGGAGTCTCGATATGTAAACATGGTCACTGGTAACCTATCCACGATCCAACGGCGGCAAGCGTAGCTTAACCTGATGGATCGACCCGTGCGGCTGTTATTACTTAGCTCCTCGACGAGTGACTTTATGTTATAAATTTACTACTTAATACTCTACAAAATGGTTGAGCTAAATGGTGCTGATCCATGCGTCATGTTCGTGAACGGGCGCCGTCAGCAGGGACTGGTGATCTCTTAGCTGCCACGGTTTATTTTCATTTTTGAATTGTTTCTATATTTTTATTACGGACGCTTTTAAAGTGCACGTCTTTCTACATTGTTCTCACATGTATAATTTCAATGATGTAACAAATATTTTGTAACATATTTTGATTTAAAAGAGTGTCCGTGGAGTTTCTTGCCCGTTCTTCTCCATAGGAACCTACTACGCTTTGGAATAGGCAACTAGCTTCATCTTTCTGACTGACCGACACCCTTTTTTTATCAAAACCCAGCTGTAAAAAATATATCTATAATTCAATCTAGGCAATGAGCAGTCTTTTGTTTAAGATTTAAATAATTTGTCCTTGGCCTTGTAAACAGCGATTTCTATTTATTTCGTGAGAAGATTGTAGAGCCTTGTTGTTTAAAATACTTTTGAATTTATTATTTACTAGGGACCCGCGGCTGCTTCGCACGGTTTTTACGACTTTATTTATTTATTTATTTCTTTCTTTCTTTCTTTCTTTCTTTAGAAACAAAAGATGTACGCAATACATGACACATAAATAAAGGAATTAAGTAGGTGTGCTCCTTCACTTATAGGAGACCACAGCATGCACAATATTATAGTTAAAAACTAAGCTAACAAAGTATTCATATTTATACATTTGGAAAAGATACAAAAAATATTAAAAATAAAGTAGATAATACGACATTTAGGGCTGATTTCACCAATGAAACTGAACGCGATCAGCACCAGCACATCTAAACCGAGTTCAGGAGCTGTCAATGTCCATATTTGAAAGAAAATAATGACACTGACAGCTTGGTTTATGTTTAAAATTTTTTTTTTTTATTATATTAGACTTGATAAAACATCGAGATTTATTAGTTATATGTAACTTTAATATTAACGTATTATACACATAAAACTCTCGCAATAAATTCTATAAACGATTGTGAAAACCTCATCAAAATCTGTTGCGTGGTTTAGAAGAACGACGCGAACATAGTTAGTTAGTTTAATTTATAATATGTATCGATGTTAGTGTTACCACTTATATGCGGTTCACCGTACTCCGGACTGATTGTTGCACATTGTTAATTATAAGGTAAAATCAAAGTTAATTGGTTAATTTGTTACAATACTCAATACTCAATACTTTATTGCATTCCACATGTAAACTTAAGTGGTAGCTTATAATTAAATCACATGGACCCTGTCGGGCACAGCAAAATAAGTGAGTTATGAGAGAGGAAGCACTTTTAATTTATAATTATGACATAGCAGGTAGGTACTTTGTAAGATAAATGAATGGTATAAAATATGTATAAGTTAATAGGTATCTATAAGAGAGACGTAGTACATATTATTATCGCTAGTTTGCAGTCTATTAAGATTATCTAACTTGTTTTTTAAAGGGAAAGTGATAGATGTGCTACCTTTTTTCAATTGTCTGATATTTTATTTTATTATATTCGGTAAACTTACTCGTGACTGAATAATAACAGCCGCACGGGTCGATCCATCAGTTTAAGCTGCGCTTGCCGCGGTTGGTCCGTGGTTGGGTGACCATCTTTACATACCGAGACTCCACCGTGCTTCGGAAATCACGTTAAGCCGTTGGTCCCGGCTGTCATTCGTGGATCTTTGACAGTCGTTACGAGTCGTCAGAAGCCGAAATTCTGACAACCAGTCTCAGTCTCAGTACTAAGGGTAATACGATAAGTATTACCCAGTTACTGGGTTGTGGAGGTCAGATAGGCAGTCGCTCCATGTAAAATACTGGTATTCAGCTGCATCCGGTTAGACTGGAAGCCGACCCCGACATGATTGGGTAAAGGCTAGGCAGGAATGATTCGGTAAACTTACAGCTTACATATGCAGTATTCTTAAAAAATACAAAATTGGCCATTTACAAGTTTCTACTGATAAACACTAAAACTAAAAATGAATAAAAAGGTCGGTAAAAAATACCTATGATGGATATGTACACGTATGCTTACTGTTTAAGTTCAAATGATCTAAGATCAATGAAAATCAAATGCCGTGCGTTAGTCTCGCAAAAACCCAAAAATTGCTCGAGTTTTTGTCTCCTTCAATACACTGGTTTAGGAAAAAAGAATGATAGCAACTTAATAGTCTGTGAAAACATAATAAGGTGCTATAAAAATATCTGCCACGGCTGCAATGGGAGATAGTATTGTGTTTATAGATTACAATAGTAAAGATAAATTATTGATCATGTGTCATATTTTTTTTCATACAAAAAATTGTACGTATGCAAGTGACGAACTAGTCAGCTGATTTCAGTTTTCATTCACAGAACAGATGGAAAGAGATAGCAGTTGTTTTCATTGACGAAGTGCACTTCGCGCGTAATTTGTGAACCACATTATGCAGAGTAGAGTCAATGTTTATTTAACTACTTTATTTTCTCAAATTGATTTAACTGTGCCGGGGTACGAAATTTCTTCACTATTGTTATCTTTAAACACAATACTACCTCTCATTAAAGCCGTGGCAGATATTTTTATAGCACCTTATATAATAAATATACAAAATACAGTTCGCCCACTATGTGTATCTACTCGTAATTTAACGTATCCCAGACACAATTTTTTTGATTCATTATTTTGTCTATCAAAATTGAAACATTTTTGTTACAAGTTTTGTCTTGCGACCTTTGCCATAATACAATCATTTTTTAGCCAGCACCCTAATTGCGTAATACTCTATCAATCACAATCTGAATCGCTTTGAAACAGATTGCTAATCCATTGCTTCATAAGTTCGAAAAAAAACTGCTAAAACGTAAATAACGCAATGAACGTTGTTGAACTGTCAAAATGAAACAGACACGCAATTAGATAGCACATCTGATCCTCAAACTGTCATCTTTCCAGGATACGGACGCAGGGAAGTAGTGGAGATCCTAATAGCAGCCGGGGCGGCTCTTCAAGCGCGTGACGACGGCGGTCTCCAGCCTCTACACAACGCCTGCTCGTTCGGACACGCGGACGTGGTGAGGGCTCTGCTGGGGGCAGGGGCGGCGCCCGCGGCCAGGGATAACTGGGGCTACACGCCCTTACATGAGGCAGCTGCTAAGGGGAAGGTTGATGTTTGTATAGGTAAGTTAAAAAAAGTTTTTACCAAAAAAACAATCGACTTCCTTTTGTAAAACGCTTTTTTTTTCTCACTTTTTAGTTGTGGTACCCAGCCCAAAAAAAACGAATATTACGACCTGACGGTCTATTCTGTTAAAATCTCACCGTGAAAACTTAAGTGAAGTGAGCTGCCAATAGTGTCAATTTCTTGCATCATGTGAACTGACAGCTTACTTCACCTAAGTTTTCACGGTGAGATGGTTACAGAATAGCACAGCTGCTATGTAAATAACGGTGACTGGAACTTATTAGAACATCATCCATATAGGCTATGGCTAGGTGGAAAAAATACGTATTATTGAAGCTAACTCAAAAAGTACTCAAGCAAAGTTAATACAATTTATATGGGACAAACTTCGAGGTTTACCCTCCCCAATAAAAAAAGAATCGTTCAAATCCGACTACTCTGTAAAAAGATAAGCGTGGCCATACATAAAAAAAAAAAAAGTTGATTTGAGAACGGTTAAAAAAAAGGTTCTTTACTTCGGTATCTGGGGGGGTACTCCGCCCTCCAAGGGTGTGACGACAGCTTTGTACAACTAGTATGGGCCCCTGCTGCTTGTTGAGGCTTGGCACCCTGATGCTTCACAGTATCCACACCCTGGGTCGTAGCCAGGAATTCATTACGGGGGGAAGGGGGTCGGGCTGCCAAGTTTTTTAAAAGAAATTAAGTATTTCTGATGTCAGAGAGGGTAAAATAAAGAGTACAGTTTTATAAAAAAGAGTTTTTTTTTTTAACAGTTTTGAGCGCTCCGACCAGCCAATCAGCGTTCTTATTTCATAATAGCTAACGTTTCGTTTCGCAATATTACTAGAGCGACTCATTTTTTGCAGAAACCTTATCTTTTTCCAGTAACATTGAGAAATGATTTCACAATTTTCTAATTATCCGCGTTTTCGCAATATCCCTAGGGTTTTCGCGAAAATTCGAATTATCAAATCTTCCGACGACACATAAATATATCGATTCAGAAAGGTTATAATTATCCGTATGTTGACTTGTATAATCTGATAAATGCCTATCGCTAACATGCAAATCAAATAACTTATTGACACGAGATTTGATCGTGATTTCAGATACCGAATTAGTTAGATTCAGGCGTGACTTGGCGGAAATCCATTATAAAATACAATAGATATATTTAGGAACCTATTCCGCTCAACTATTCTTAAAAAACCCTGTAAGAAATCGACACGTGTTTCACCTCTCAACGAGGCATCCTCAGGATGACGATTGACTTGTCACGAACTCGAACACGACGTGTGCCGAGCAGCACACGTCGTGTCCGTCGTCATCCTGAGGATGCCTCGTTGAGAGGTGAAACACGTGTCGATTTCTTACAGGGTTTTTTAAGCAAACATTACAGATAAGACCTGCGTTTCACGGATATTCGCATAAACTTTTAATTAGTCGAGATTTTTAATTCATATTATTTATGGCACCTCTATAGTTCATGAGCTATCTGAATATGAAAAAATATTTGGCCTAGGTCTTAAGGGGGAGGCGTGAAAATTGATTCGCTGTTACAATATATAATAGAATATGTACTGAATTGTTCTCAGCGTTACTACAACACGGCGCAGACCCCAACATCCGTAACACGGAAGGCAAGACCCCGCTCGATCTAGCCGACTCTGCTACCAGGCCTGTGTTGACAGGTAAGGAAACTACGTTTATACTATATCCAACCATTTATTTAACTTTTGACATACACACGCATAAGAAGTTCCGTAATTATTACATTAAAAACCATAGTGAAAAAATGCTTTATGGGCACTATGTTTTTTTAATAATAGTGTCGTGATTATAATCGTAAAGTAAATCGATTAAAACTTCTTATTAAAATCGATTGTTTTTACCGCATGATTTTATTAAGCATTTCGGGACTTAAGGAAGCTTGTAAATTTACGAAAATTATTGTAAACGATATTTTATTTACATTACCGTATATCTATTTTGTTCCAGGTGAATACTGTGCAGCAGACGTCCTAGAGGCAGCCCGTTCCGGCGCCGACGACCGTCTCGCGTCCCTCCTGACGCCACTTAACGTCAACGTCCACGCTAGTGACGGCAGACGATCCACTCCCTTACACCTGGCCGCAGGGTACAATAGAGCGAGAGCAGTGAGGTTACTGCTGCAGAGGGGGGCTGATGTTCATGCTAAAGATAAGGGGTGAGTAGACTGCGGTCTTTTGGGAAGTAGACCATGGTCTATTGTGTAGAAGACTACGGTCATATCTGGCTGTACGGTAGAATAGAGCGAGAGCAGTGAGGTTACTGTTGCAGAGGGGCGCTGATGTTCATGCTAAAGATAAGGGGTGAGTAGACTGCGGTCTTTTGGGAAGTAGACCATGGTCTATTGTGTAGAAGACTACGGTTATATCTGGCTGTACGGTACAATAGAGCGAGAGCAGTGAGGTTACTGTTGCAGAGAGGCGCTGATGTTCATGCTAAAGATAAGGGGTGAGTAGACTGCGGTCTTTTGGGAAGTAGACCATGGTCTATTGTGTAGAAGACTACGGTCATATCTGGCTGTACGGTAGAATAGAGCGAGAGCAGTGAGGTTACTGTTGCAGAGGGGCGCTGATGTTCATGCTAAAGATAAGGGGTGAGTAGACTGCGGTCTTTTGGGAAGTAGATCATGGTCTATTGTGTAGAAGACCACGGTCTCATCTGGCTGAAGGGTACAATAGGGAAAGTACAGTGTGATTAGTATTGCTGAGGGGAGCTGATGCTCCTGCTACGAATAAAAGGTGAGTAGACTGCGGTTTTCTGGAGAGAAGACCACGAGGTTTTGTAGCTGTAAACCAGGGTCTATTATACTGTAGACTACATTCTGTTATTTTTATTTTTTTATTATTTGTTTATTTTCAGGTATTAACCCATAGCAATATTACATTACATTACATATACATTCATTAAATTACATCACAATAATTATCTTAAAAACTAAATTAAATTAAATTATATTCCATTCCATGACTGAATTAATTTAAATTATATTCCATTTATGCCAGATGACTACGTGTTTTTTTTTAATAGTAGACCACGGTCTTTTTAGAAGTTGATCACTGTCTTTTGTAACTAGCTGTAGACCTTGGTATTTTGTTTTTAGTTACCAATTAATTTTATACAATTCAAAATTAAATTTAACTGCTTCTGTGGTTTAGTGTGTGGCGGCATCTACACCGCCACATACGAACTAAGCATCAAAGACCTGACGTCACAAGTCCTACATCGCGGTATAAGAGTTTACCGAGCGATTAACATATATAAGACTATCCGACATCAATCCTTGGGCAATTGCCTGCCAGACACAACACCCGTCTGGTCGGAGGATCCTCCCTTTTCTATAGAGGATGAGTGAACTTTACACCCTGTTCCTCATACCCCTAAAAGTGGCACCTGTCTCAGACCCAGAGGTCCCGGGTTCGATTCGGGCAAAATTTTCTTCTGGGTTTGTTTGGTGGTAGGGCTTGTTCTAAGTCTGCCTGGCTAGCTACCACCATCTTATCCAAGTCTGTCGCCATAACAACAATGTTAGTAGCATTGTTGTGTTTCGGCAGTTAGAGGTAAAATAGCCAGTTCCTCTGTGGTAGAGGATTCCGGGTGAAGCTCGCTTCCACCTTCGGCTTGATCATAAATTACCATCAGGTGAGATCCAGGCCAAGAGAGTCCCCGTTGTGATAAAACAAAATAAAAAATTACTGTGTTTTCTTAACAAAAAAAGTTAACAAGAATTGATGTTTTTTTTCTCTTTTCAGAGGCCTAGTTCCTCTCCACAACGCGTGTTCCTACGGTCATTACGAAGTAACGGAGCTGCTAGTGCGCGCGGGTGCAGATGTGAACGCGACCGACCTGTGGGCCTTCACGCCGCTACATGAGGCGGCCAGCAAGGCGCGGCTAGAGGTAACATAGCGAGGACCATCGATAAGTTAAATTGTATAAGATGGTGGTGATTCTAATAGCGAGTAGACCATGGTCTTTTATGTTCGGATACTAGAAGTCACGGTCTACTAGGTCAATAGACCTCGGTATTTTGGTTGGCAGTTAAGTAAAGTTACCTAGCAGTAGGTTGTGGCTATAGTAAGTAGATTATAGTCTTTTTTATAGCAGTAGACCACGGTCTACTAGGTCAATAGACCTCGGTATTTTGGTTACCTAGCCGTAGATTGTGGCTATTCTAGACTATACTCTTTTATAATAGTAGACCACGGTCTATTAAGTCGATAGACCATGGTCTATTAGGTCAATAGACCACGGTGTTTTGGTTAGCAGTTAAGTTACCTAGCAGTATAAACTAAGTGGCATTTAACTGAAACACAGGTTTGAATATTTTTAATTCCGACACATCATTACTAGCACCTGTAAAAGTATATTTTAGATTTAGTTTATTATTAGTCACTATTATTGTATGGGATCTTTTTGTAAACTTATTAAATAAGTTATTATTAACTTATCAGTGACTGCCTCGTTGGTCTAGTGGTCGCAAGCGCTACTGCTGAGCATGAGGTCCTGGGTTCGATTCCTAGGTCGGGCAAAGTGTTATTGGGTTTTGCCATCTGGAATTGCTCAGTAGCAGCTTGGAGTCTGGATTTGTGCCCGGTTGATGGCAATAGACTCGCCCCCTATTACATGGGACTTAAACATAACTGGCGAAATGTGGGTGTACTATAGGTACACCTCTGCCTAACCCTTCGGGGAATACAGGCGTGATGTTATGTTAACTTATCAGAAGGCGGTGAAATCAGACTAATAATGATTTATTGTTCATCATTATAAACCATATTGTTACGTCCCTATAACAGGTCTGTTCTCTACTGCTGAGCGAGGGCGCAGACCCCACGCTGCTGAACTGCCACGGGAAATCTGCCCTAGATGTCGCGCCCACCAGGGAGTTGCAGGAGAGATTGGCTTGTGAGTACTTATAAAACCCGTTAGTTCATAGTTTTATGAAAAGACCCAAAGCCTCTTTCGCTACAGAACAATAGGGAATATACATGTTTTTTTTATTCGATAGTTTACATCAACAAATAAAAAGTTAAAAAAAATCAACTCCAAAAAAGTACTTTAAAAAAAAGAGTTAAAAATAGCCAACCGACACGCAACTTAAACGCCCTCCATTTTGGCGGGCTTGGTGTTACGTCATAGTCTATGATAACGATGACAACAAATCCCAAACGCTCCTTCAAAACACATTGGCTTTTATATGGCAGTCATAGATTTTTACGTCACATTCGTTCTAACAAATGGCGTCGCTTTTCAAATATTTGAATTTCCCGCAGTTTTTTTGCACTTTAAAATAAATAATTACTTGCTCAAAAAGAAACTTTAATCAAAAATATTGATGGAGGTATAATTCTGCAGCAATAAACTCTATCAAAAATATGTATTTGGCTCCCCTACCCCTATTACTTTTAAGCAAAGTCAGCGAAAAAAATGTACATCAATACAATAGACGTAGATATATTTAGTAACCTATTCCGCTTAACTATTCCTAAAGTGTCATAAAAAACTCTGTAAGAAATCGACACGTGTTTCACCTCTCAACGAGGCATTCTCCGGATGACGATTGATATGTCGCGAACCCGAACACGACGTGTTGCCACGCCGAGTGCCGGACGCAGAGTTAAACACACTCTGCGCCCGGGTTGCTAATAGTTATTTATGCAACTGTTGTATAATAAGGGGTATTAAAACACAAATGTGGGTTTACATTTTCTCACATTTTCACACTCATGTGATACCTAATTATATACAGTTGCATACAAGACTTTGTCTACACCCATGATATGAATGCTCTATAAAAGTTTCCGAAACAGTTAGCTATTGCCAACATTAAACCGACCATAGTCCGTAACCCTCGCGCGCGTGACGGAGCGTCTTTTAGAAAATGTGAATCATGTGTCGGCGCGGGGGGCAGCAGGTGACCGGAAGGGATCGAAGAAGCAACAGAGTTGCATAATGAAATTGAGTACAACATTATAACACTCGTTTCGATGATATAATGGTTACTAAGACACTGGTCGTTTTAATGTTGGCAATAAGCTAACTGTTTGAGAAACTTTTATAGAGGATTTATAGTATGGGTGTAGATAAAAGTACTTAACACTTTGATTGCTTTACTTACAGTCGAATACCGAGGCCACTGTTTGCTAGAAGCGTGCAGACTTGCCGAGCCTGCCAGGGTCAAGAAACAGCTAACTGCCGTCTCAGGACATCAACATCAGGTAAGAAACTTCAAAAAACCAACCTTCTTCCAAAAAAACACATTACAAAGTGTAAAATAACTTTATTTCGTAAGTTGGTGTCTTTGGTTTTAAATCTTAATTATATTAAATTAAATAAAAAATTAGAAAGTGCCCAAAAGGCTGGCAGCATTGCCGCGTTGAATGGCAATGCTGATTCTTTGGGCTAAGAATAGGCCAGCCCTCTGGTCGCGTGAAGAGTCGACCAGCCGCTTGACGATGACCCGAAATTGGTTTTGAATTTTCGTTTATTTGTCTAAGTCAATATTTCTTTGTAAAAAAAAATTACTTCAAAAAATGATTATTTGAAAGGGTATCTCGAGGTGGTCTCATATAAATTTTATTAACATTGCTGAGGTAGTTTTAGAGTTAGCTTCAATAATACGTATTTTTCCCACAGTCTTTATGAATGATGTAGTTATAATAAGTTCCTGTCATTGTTATTTACATAGCAGATCATGGTATTAGAATTTGTGTGGGGTAGGTACTATCGCTGTCACGCATAACTAACCAGTTTAAAACAAAATCCCGTGCACACGATGACCACAACTGCTTATCGCCTTTTTTTTTTGGTCGGTAAGCATTACTACAGCGGCCGAGCGCTGCAAGCTTGAATAGTCCTTACGATGTTCAGAAATGCTTGTCCGCGATAGTACCTAAACGAAGTAACTAAAAAGTGATAAATAAAAACTTTTTACCAAAAAAGAAACACTACAAAGTAACAAATAATTTTAATTTCGGAAGTCGATGACAAAAAACGAAAAATCAAAACCAAAGACACCAACTTCCGAAATTAAAGTTTCAGAAGTTAAAGTAATTAGCAGAGGAACATTTATTATTCTCAACCCTCATTTCAGAGTTCTCAAGCCTCAACAAGCGGCAGTACACCCTCCCTTCCAGGAGAATGTAGCGTGGAAGCCCTGGTGAACTTCCAGCATGTCACCACAGGTGAACGACCGCTGCATTGCGCTGCATCTAGCGTGTACCCTAAACGGAAACAGGTGAGATCATTAACTACCCAGCCCTTTCCCAACTATGTTGAGGTCAGCTTCCAGTCTAACCGGTTGCAGCTGACAGCCAGTATTTTACATGGACCGACTGCCTATCTGAGCTCCACAACCCAGTAACTGGGTGATACGATACCCCTTGGTAAGACTGATCACTTACATATGCTGCAGAAGGAAAAATATTGCTGAGGTTTAGAAATAATATAAATTTTAATCGCGTGCGTTACTAAGTGCGCTCGCTGTGCTGTGCATGATGTTTGTTGACATGATCTACTCATTATAATGTTTTTTCATGAGTTGTATTGCAATATGTAGTTAGCTAGCGACCTCGACAATAATTGATCATATTGTAATTAACTTTTTATTTATTTTACTTCGATGGTCCTAGTTTATCATTTATGACTTCCATTTACTGCGATATGTGGGCGGGCACGCCCTTTATGCCTGGAGGCTTTTATCTAGATATTAAGTTCGGTTTACCTTTAGTTTTTTTAATTTCTGCTTGAGTATTAGTTCTCGATGTTTTGGTTGGTATATTGGCGTGTGCTAGCTGACATATGGCTGTTCATTAAATGTATGTTTTGCGAAACTATTGTATAGAATCAATTTTTCTAACTGAACAGACAGCTGTGCTGCTGGGGAGTTTGTTGCGCCACTTCTTCTTCCCAGCTAAAGCACTAGGAAGTGGTGACGGGTGGGCGTTTTGGGGGACTGTCTTATGTAATTTTGACGTTCAAAAAGTGCTGATTCTCAGCCTAGTTTGAATAAATGACTTTTGATTTTGATTTTTGATTTTGATGCGTACTCGCAAGATTGTAAGCACAATGCAGTGCCACGCTTCAAAGTAATGTATTATTATTTTTATAAATTTTTTGGCTATTTTTATGTATTTAAGGGCGCACCGAGCATTTGCCTTTGTCTCTGTCTTTTTCTTTACGTGTAAAGAGTAAAGAAAATAACCACACTTTTGCACTTTTTTAATGTTTTTCGTTGCTATTTTCATCATATTGCCCTTAAATAAAAAACTATCGCGTATAAACGCTCCAGTCTACTATGAACTTTATTTTAGTCAATTTATCCTAATATAAAATTACTTATTTATATAAAAAAGTAGGGATATAGAGGAAAAAAATACTCATTAAGAGATAACTTTGCGAATTTATTCTATCGAGCCAAATTTATCAAATCGTGTTTCCATCATATGTATACTGTCATTTTAATTTAAATGTTTACTACTGCAAACAAGGGTTATAAAATCGTGTTTTATGTATAAAAAGCTCGGTGCCCCCTTAATTTGTGCTGGTGGCGCGCCATTCGTTCATCATTTCTCCAAGTGGCTCATGGTCTCAATAAGTCTGTGCATCCCTGGTCTATGACAACAATAAAAAAAAAAAATGTGTTTTGTAGCAGTGTTTGTGATTTCTTGTTTCTTTGTTGTCATATACTATGACGTCACACAAAGCGCGCCAATATTTAAGGTGTTTAAGGTACCCGTGTCGGTTGACTATTTTTTTTTTTAATACTTTCAATATTGCTAAAATACAATAGACGTAGATATATTTAGTAAACTATTCCCCTTTTCTATTCTTAAAGAGTCTTAACAAACCCTGTAAGAAATCCACATGATCCAGATGATTTCTTACAGGGTTTGTTAAGACTCTTTAAGAGGGTTTATTCTGAAAGTTGGCAACGTCGCAAATAGATGTCAAATATTTCGCTGTTTTGATTAATTTGATAATATTTCTGTATGGAAATAAAAAATGTGGCTAACTAGCGAACTAGAATATTGATTATGAAATGCAATAATTAATATCATAACACCGAATAGTTAGTTTTAGATGTAAAAAAAGTATTTGGTAACTTTCCAAATGCCTTTTTTTCACCTAAAACGGGTACAACATCAAATTCAATGTTATAATTGCAATTCATTATTAATATTCTAGTCAATTGGTTAGCCACATTTCTTATTTCCATACAGTATTATTTCCAAATTAATCGAAACAGGTAAATATTTGACAGCTATTTACGACGTTGCCAACTTTTAGGATGCACCCTCTTAAGAATAGAAAAGCGGAATAGTTTACTAAATATATCTACGTCTATTGTATTTTATAATAGATTTCCGCCAAGTCGCGCCTGAATCAATTAACTATTTTCAATATTGCTTTTTTGGCGTTGAATATTTTTATTCTATTATATGTCGATCAAAATATCGAAAAAAAAAAAACTTTCATATTCCCTTTTAGATTGGTTGGCTGTTTAATACAAGAAATCTTATCATTTTATTTCTATATTTGCAGGTAATGGAGATGCTGATCAGAAAAGGTGGTCACGTTAACGAAAAGAACAAGGAAGGTCAGACTCCTCTGCATGTGGCGACAGAACACGCACACTTAGATGCCATGGATCTACTACTGAGACATGGTGAGTTTATTGCAATTTGAACCTTATGCTAGTGTAAATAAGTATCATAATGTGGTTCAGAGTCAGAACAAGGAAGGTCAGACTCCTCTGCATGTGGTGACAGAACACGCACACTAAGATAACATGGATCTTCAACTGAGATATGGTGAGTTTATTGTAATTTGAACCTTATGCTAGTGTAAATAAGCCACATAACGTGGTTCAGACTAAGAACAAGGAAGGTCAGACTCCTCTGCATGTGGCGACAGAACACGCTCACTAAGATAAGATAGATCTTCAACTGAGACATGGTGAGTTTATTGTAATTTGAACCTTATGCCTGTGTTAATAAGGCATATAACGTGGTTCAGAGTAAGAACAAGGAAGGTCAGACTCCTCTGCATGTGGCGACAGAACACGCACACTTAGATGCCATGGATCTACTGCTGCGACATGGTGAGTTTATTGTAATTTGAACCTTATGTTAGTGTAAATAAGTCTCATAATGTGGTTCAGAGTAAGAACAAGGAAGGTTAGACTCCGTTGCATGTGGCCACAGAACACGCACACTTAGATCCCATGGATCTATGGTTAAGGCATGGTAAAGTTATTGTAATTTGAACCTTATGTTTATCGTTATATGGGTCAAATATGGGTTTTGCTAAGCTTTGACTAGCTATAGTGACTAAACTATTGGAGATCTTTATACGCAGTTTAATTTATTGTTTATTAAATGTTTGGCAATGACCTCCAAAACTGTTAATATTTTTTTTTTTACCACAACGGCGAAACTCTTGGCATGTGTCTCACCTGATGGTAAGTGATGATCAGGCCGAAGATGGAAGCGAGCTTCATCCGGAATCCTCAACCACAGAGGAACTGGCTATCTTACCTCTTACTGCCGGAACACAACAATGCTGTTAACATTGTTGTTATGGCGACAGACTTAGATAACATGGTGGTAGCTAGCCAGGCGGACTTAGAACAAGCCCTACCACCAACCAAACCGAGCAGAAAATTTTGTCCCCACTGGGAATCGAACCCGACCTCTGCGTCTGAGACAGGTGGTCTAACCACTAGACCGCAGGCGGTTAGGCGAAAGCGGTTTTTATTTCCAATAAGAAATTTCCAATATCCGTATCCTCAAACCCGATTATCTCGATATGCTCATCCGTTATATTATAACCCTGTTATAAAAAAGGATTTTTTTATTTATTCGTTTACAGGCGCAAAAGTGAACGCCTGCGACGGTCGCGGCTCAAGCGCGCTGTCAGTCGCCGCGCGACGAGACTCTGCCGCCGCGTGCCGACTGCTGCTCGCGTGCGGAGCTGACACCACTGTGGACTCGTTGTATCCGCAGCCTGATGGTGAGGTTATGGCTCGTGATGGCCTTTAGTGGCCCATGATGGCCGTCTTCAGTGGCCCATGATGACCCATGATGGCTTATAGTGACCCATGATGGCTGTCAGTGGCCCATGATGGCCCTTTAGTGGCCCGTGGTGGCTCTCAGTGGCCCATTATAGCCTCCCACAGATGCCCATAAATGTTACTATACAGGAGGTAGCTAAATAAAACGCAATGCAGTATTAATTATTTCGCGGAAACATTGCTTGCTGATACTAAAAGTATCGCGTACAATGGCCCATGATGGCAGTCCACAGCGGTCCATGCTGACCACCCACTGGCCTATAAAACGCAAAATAATTGATTGAAATAAATAAATACATCTTCTCTGTTCCCCCAACAGATGCGTGCGCAAACGCAGCCGCCCTGCGCCTGCTAGAGGCCGCACGTACGGGCGACGTGGAGAACGCGCGCGGCATACTGGACGCGCGACCTCGACTGGTTAACTGTAGAGATGTAGATGGACGACATTCAACACCACTGCATTTTGCTGCTGGGTAAGTTTCTCTAAGATAACTAATTGATTCAGGCGTGACTTGGCGGAAATTATACTTCATACTAATATTCATTCTGCCTTGCCTTTTCCCAATCATGTTGGGGTCGGCTTCCAGTCTAACCGGATGCAGCTGAATACCAGTATTTTACATGGAGCGACTGCCTATCTGACCTCCACAACCCCGTAACTGGGTAATACGATACCCCTTGGTAAGACTGGTTGTCAGACTTTCGGGCTTCTGACGCCTCGTAACGACTGTCAAAGATCGACGAATGACAGCCGGGACCAACGGCTTAACGTGCTTTCCGAAGCACGGAGGAGTCTCGGTATCTAAAGATGGTCACCCATCCACGGACCAACCCCGGCAAGCGCAGCTTTTCCTGATGGATCGACCCGTGCGGCTGTTATTACTTAGCCACGAGCTCCTCCATACTAATATTATAAATGCGAAATTTTGTGAGGATGTTTGTTACTCTTTCCGCCTGTTGCGTTTCTTTTTTATATATATATATAATCAGCCTGTATTGTCCCACTGCAGGGCAAAGGCCTCCCTTTCCTTTTTCCACTCAACTCGATCCAGAGCCAATACGGACCAATCCCTCCTATAAACATCAAGTTCGTCCCGCCATCTACGCCTGGGTCTACCGCGATGTCGTTGGACATTTTCAGGAACCTATGTTGTGCTGGTCTTAGCCCACAATGCCTCCGACATGCGGCAAACATGTCCGGCCCAGTCCCATTTGAGCTTGGCTGCTTTTTGTGCGACGTCTATAATTTGCGTCTTCGAGCGCAGTATCGTGTTCCGTATCCGGTCGGTTAGTCGAACTCCAAGTATACTGCGCTCCATCGCTCGCTGGCAAATCTCGAGCTTGGCCCTCTGCTGAACTGTCAAAGACCAAGTTTGAGCGCCGTATGTAAGGATAGGGAGAATGCACATGTCCATTAATTTGCGTTTATGGCAAGTTTCTTTTTTAACCGACGAAAAAAAAGGAGAAGGTTCTCAAGTCGACACGTATATACAGGCTGGATTTTTGAGATGGGGTAGCAAGGACAGCTACCTTAACCGCTGTAGCTACAGGAAAATGATCTTAGGAGACTGTTCTTAACTTTTTGAGAATTTTTGATCTGCATTCACAGATTTTGAAAAAAATGTACAGTCAGCAAGAAAATGGGCAGTTTTCTGCCCTTGCTGCCCCATATCAAAAATCCACCCTGTATATATGTATATACAGGGTGTAAGGGGCAGCCCTCCGCAAACTTACAGGGTGTATTCAGCTACTTATTTTGAATCATATTCCACCGGAAAAAATCTCAGGTTTTTTTTTGTCTGTTTTTCTGTTACAAAATTACATTATCTGTACGCAGCACTCAATTTTTGTAAATGAAACAGCTAAAATAAAAAATAAACAATTGATGTTGAAATACTCTATGTGCGCTGCCGTTAGCTACGTGCGTTTTGCCACGGTAACGATACATTGCGTTTAAGATAATTAAACAAATCAGGTTTATTGAAACCCATAACGATCCTGAAATAATTTAATGTACCGGTCATCTTAGTATGATATACTGAATTCACCCCCATCAGTCTGCGGAGGGCTGTCCCTTACACCCTGTATTTTTATGAATGACCACGCATATCTTTTTACAGAGTAGTCGGATTTGAACAATAATTTTTTATTGGGGAGGGTATATCTCGAAGTTGGTCCCATATAAATCTAATTAACTTTGCTTGAGTACTTTTTGAGTTAGCTTCAATAATACGTATTTTTCTCACTTAACCTATATGGATGATGTTCTAATAAGTTCCTGTCACTGTTATTTACATAGCAGGTCGTGATATTCGAATTTCTTTAGGGAGGTACAGTACGATTCAAACGTAATGGCGGCTCGGAAGTTAGCTGTTCGCTGCGCAGTACCCTACCCCTCACCCCCGCTGACACATGACATTGTTACTGCGCAGCGACTCGCCTCATGTTCCGAGCCGCCATTAAGTTTGAATCGAACTGTACCACAACTAAAAAGTGAAAAAAAACTGACTTCCAAAAAAAAACACTACAAACTGAAAAATAACTCGGGAAGTAGGTGTCGTTTTTGTAAAAAAAAATTGATGTGTCTACGGCCCCTCTCATGGATCCGAGTGCCGCGCGCCCGCCCGACTCCTGGCACGAAGATTTAGGAGTATGAGGAACAGGGTGGGAAGTTCACTCATCCTCTATAGAAAAGGGAGGATCCTCCGACCAGACGGGTGTTGTGTCTGGCGGGCAATTGCCCAAGGGTTGATGTCGGATAGTCTTATATATGTTAATCGCTCGGTAAACTCTTATACCGCGATGTAGGACTTGTGACGTTAGGTCTTTGATGTGTAGTTCGTATGTGGCGGTGTAGATGCCGCCACAAAGATATCCGACGTGTACTATAGGTACACCTCTGTCTAACCCTTCGGGGAATACAGGCGTGATGTTATGTTATATTTCTCTGTAATATTGAATGTTTGGTTTCAGGTACAATCGGCTACCTCTAGCACAATTACTTTTACAACGAGGAGCTGACGTCCACGCTAAAGATAAAGGGTGAGTAATGAGCAAAAAACGTAAGAAAATTTGAATTTCGCGGGTTACCTTGGAGCATCCACCTTAAGAGGGTGCATTCGGATAGTTGGCAACGTCGCAAATAGATGTCAAATATATCGCTGTTTTGATTAATTTGGCAGTATTCCTGTATGAAAATATTAAATATGGTCAATTAGTGAACTAGAATATTAAACTAGAAAATATTAAATAGAATAAAAAAGTATTTGGAAACTTTCCAAATGACTTTTTTACATCTAAAACTAAATATTCGGTGTTAAGATATTTATTATTGCATTTCATAGTCAATATTCTAGTTCATTAATTGGCCATATTTCATATTTTCATACCGGAATATTGCCAAATTAATCAAAACAGCGATATATTTGACATCTATTTGCGACATTTCCCACTTTCCGAATGCACCCTCTTAATGTATGTTAATGTGAGTTATTTTTCGTGGCAGCGGTCTAGTCCCGCTGCACAACGCGTGTTCTTACGGCCACTACGAGCTGACGGAGCTGCTGGTGTCGGCCGGCGCCGGCGTCAACGCCGCCGACCTGTGGAGGTTCACGCCGCTACACGAGGCGGCCGCTAAGGGGAAGGCTGATATCGTGCGGCTATTACTTAAGGTTAGTCAAACAATCAATCAAATCAGAAGTCATTTATTCATGAACTAGGCTGAGAATCAGCACTTTTTGAACGTCAAAATTACATAAGACTGTCCCCCAAAACGCCCGCCCTTCACCACTTCCTAGTGCTTTAGCTGGGAAGAAGAAGTGGCGCAACAAACTATCCGGCAGTAAGGTACTGCCGGATAGTTCTTAGTATTCTTGTGCCCGTTTTCATTAACACTACACGAATCTAAATTGCTCAATAAAAGCGCCCTGTTGGATTTTTAATACTCGGCTAAGAGCCGAGAGTTGAAAATGGTATAATTTGGAAGTTTCCTAGTGTTTGTGAAAATCAGAAGTCATTTATTCATGAACTAGGCTGAGAATCAGGACTTTCTGAACGTCAATATTACATTAGACAGTCCCCCTAAACCCCTTCACCACTTCCTAGTGCTTTAGCTGGGAAGAAAAAGTGGCGCAACAAACTCCCCAGCAGCACAGCTGCCTGTTAACTTTATCAGATCAAAATATAATAGACGTAGATATATTTAGTAACCTATTCCGAGCGCAGCTGCTCTGCGTCTAGCGCTTGGCGTGGCAACACGTCGTGTTCGGGTTCGCGACAAGTCAATCATCCTGAGGATGCCTGGTTGAGAGGTGAAACACGTATCGATTTCTTACAGACTTTTTTATGTCTCTTTAGGAATAGTTAAGCGGAATAGGTTACTAAATATATCTACGTCTTTAGTATTTTATAATGGATTTCCGCCAAGTCACGCCTGAATCAATTAACTATCGTTATCAGGTCATTATATCATGTTTTTTTGCAGCACGGAGCTGACCCAACCCGCAGAAATCGCGATGGTCTAACTCCCTTACAGTTAGTAAGAGCCGGAGACAGTGACACAGCTGACGCGTTAAGAGGAGACGCTGCCCTATTAGATGCTGCCAAACGAGGCGACCTTGCTAGGGCCAGGTATGTTTGTCTGTCAGTGGAGTCCAATTTTAGACTTAGCAGTAATACTCTAGTTAAATATTTAACCGCCTCTGCGGTCTAGTGGTAGGCCATCTGTCGCAGACCCAGAGGTCCCGGGTTCGATTCCCAGTGGGGGCATAATTTTCTGCTCGGTTTGGTTGGTGGTATGGCTTGTTTTAAGTCCGCCTGGCTAGCTACCACCATCTTATCTAAGTTTGTCGCCATAACAATAATGTTACCAGCATTGTTGTGTTCCGGCAGTAAGAGGTAAGATAGCCAGTTCCTCTGTGGTTGAGGATTCCGGGTGAAGCTCGCTTCCACCTTCAGCCTGATCATCACTTACCATCAGGTGAGATTCAGGCCAAGAGCTTCTCCGTTATGTTTAAAAAAAAAATGTCAGACGATTAATTCTGTAATTAATATCTCACCGTGAAAACTGACGTGAAGTGAGCTTTCATTCCACCTAATAATTAGGATTGACACTATTGACGGCTCACTTCACCTTAGATTTCACAGTGAGGTTTTTTACAGAATAAATCGGCTAGATTTATAGTGATCTGCCGGTCTATCTGTAAACACCTAACCGTGAACACTCAAGTAAAGTGAGCCTTGTAGTGAGCCTTGTAGTGAGCTGTCATACCACCTAATTCTCGATATTGACACTATTGACTGCTCACTTTACCTTAGATTTCACGGTGAGACTTTTTCAGAATATGTCGGCTGGATTTGTAATGATCTACCGGAATTTCTATAAACCGTGAACACTCAGGTGAAGTGAGCTGTCATTCCACCTGATGCTAGGGATTCACACTTTTGACAGCCGATCTATTCTGGCTTCTATCTAGTTGGAAGTGAGCTGCCGTATAGTATCAATTCATAGCATCAGGTGGTATGACAGTTCACTTCACCTTAGCGTTCGACGTGAGATTTTTACAGAATATCACTACTGTGTTATGCCGCAAACATCTCGCCATGAAAACAAGGTGAAGTCTAGAGGTGAGCTGTCAAATTGTGTCGATCCCTGGGTAATGACGGTCACTTCACGCTCACTTCACCGAAGTTTTCACGGTGAATGTTTTTCAGATTAAAACGGCTAAGGATTGACAGCTCACTTCTTAACCTTAGATTTCACGATGAGATTTTTATAGAATAGACCCTCGGGTATGGTGCAACAAGACAGAAAATAATAAACCAAGCCAAAATACTTATTTTTTTTTTGTTAATTGCAGAAAACTGATAACGCCTCAAAATGTGAACTGCAGAGACTCTCACGGACGAAACTCTACACCTTTGCATCTTGCTGGTAAGTTATTAATGTGTATATCAGTACGCAACAGTCTCTAGTACGCAGCAGTTACGAACGGACGTGGAAGATCTATCTACCGAGCGGTTATAAGTAATTATTCCAAGGTCACCGCCGAGACATATAATACTGTTACTTTATTATACTGTGACAGTAGCCCACGATGGCTTGTTACAGTGATCCATAGTGCCAGGCAGAACCTCGCAGAGAGGTCGTCGGTGAAACTGGTATTTTTTCGGTTACAAGAGTTATATTTTTAACCCCCGACGGAAAAAGAGGGGTGTTATTACTTACGTGTATTCGTGTATCTGTCTGTTCCCTCGTAGGTCCCAAACGGCTGAACCGATTTTGTTATTATTTTTTTGTTTGAAAGGTGTCTTGATCGAGAGTGTTCTTAGCTACAATTCAAGAAAATCGGTTCAGCCGTTTGAAGATTATCAGCTCTTTTCTAGTTGATGATTGGATGTGCGCATCTTCCACAGGTCTGATCGATTCGAAATTTAGTATTCTGTTACTTCAATGATATTAGAAGAACATAGTAACCATGAATCGATGCTGCAGCATCACCTGGAGTTGTGATCGGGGGTTATTTAAATTTTGCTTACAGGTATTTTTAAAGGTTAAATTGAATACGACCAGTATTAATATCGGTTAATATCGGCAACTATACAGACCATCTAATGAGCTGCTAGTTACTTTTTAGAGGTATGAGGAACAGGGTGTAAAGTTCACTCATCCTCTATAGAAAAGGGAGGATCCTCCGACCAGACGGGTGTTGTGTCTGGCGGGCAACTGCCCAACGACAACCAGGATGTTGCGACGCACCTATGGGTGCCACATGCTCAACGGTTCATGTCGGGAAGTCTTATATATGTCGACCGCGCGGTAAACTCTAATAGCGCGATGCAGGATTTGTGCGTCGTCAGGTCTTTGATGCGTAGTTCACACGTGGCGTTGTAAATACCGCCACAAATCTGCCTTTTTACCTAGATTATGAGAAAATTGTCTACGTATGCGCATCATTCTCATGCCTAAATTGTCCTCCCAGCCGGCTACAACAACTTAGAAGTAGCGGAAGCGTTACTAGAAGCCGGCGCCGCAGTGTCTGCCCGCGACAAGGGCGGGCTGGTCCCGCTGCACAACGCGGCGTCGTACGGCCACGTGGAGCTGGCGGCGCTGCTGCTGCGCGCCGGGACTGCGCCCAACGCGGCCGACCGGTGGGGCTTCACGCCCTTGCATGAGGCCGCGCATAAGGCACGCACGCAGTTGTGTGCGTTACTGGTGAGTAAATCACTATTTTTTTATAGTCTCTTGATTCAGGCGTGACTTGGCGAAAATCTATTATAAAATACAATAGACGTAGATATTTAGTAACCTATTCCGCTTAACTATTCCTAAAGAGTCATAAAAAACCCTGTAAGAAATCGACACGTATTTCACCTCTCAACGAGACATCCTCAGGATGACAATTGACTTGTCGCGAACTCGACGTGTTGCCACGCCGAGAACTGGAAGCAGTGTTTTTTATGACTCTTTAGGAATAATTAAACGGAATTGGTTACTAAATATATCTACGTCTATTGTATTTTAGTAATATATTTTATTTATTAAAAATGATCTTCCCTAGCTTGCCCACGGCGCCGATCCCTACCTCAAGAACCAAGAAGGGCAGACGGCCCTGGAGCTGTCGGGCGCGGAGGACGTGCGCTCGCTGCTGCAGGACGCGATGACGTCAGCGGCGGGCGACGTGTCGGCGCCCGCGCCGCCGCCGCCGCCGCTGCCGCCGCCGCAGCAGCCCGTGCTCATGCCCAGCGGAGACACCGTGCCGCTCGCGCTACCGGTAACTGGAGATAGTGCATAGCACAGTATACATAAGTAACAGTATTATGTCCTCATAAAAAACGGCTGAAAAAACGCACTTCGAAATCTCAGTGTACGCAGCAGTTACGCACGGACGTGGAAGTTTTATCTACCGAGCAGTTGTAAGTAATTATTTCAAGGTCACTTCCGAGACATAATACTGTTCCTTTATTATACTGTGACAGTAGCCCACGATGGCTCGTTACAGAGATCCATAGTGCCAGGCAGAACCTCGTGGAGAGAGCCACTTCAGAGGGTGCATTCTAAAAGCTGGCAACATCCAATATTTCGCTCTTTATATTAATTTCTAAATAACTCTCAAACTCACAACCTTAAAATCCCAGCAATTACATTATAGTAAGGAATCTTATCAAAATTTCTGAAAACTAATGAAATATTAATCATAACTATCTCCATTTTTTTTTGTGGGTTTCGTAATTTTGTAATAACAATCGCTAAGCTACGCTTGACGCGGTTATTCCGTGAATGGGTGACCATCTTCACATACCGTGACTCCTCCGTGCCTCGGAAAGCACGTTAAGCCGTTAGTCCCGGCTGTCATTTTTGGATCTATGACAGTCGTTACGAGTCGTCAGAAGCACGAAAGTCTGACAACCAGTCTTACCAAGGGGTATCGTATTATCCAGTTACTGCAAGGTTATGGATGTCGGCCTATCCGATCTCTATAACCCTGCAGTTACTGGGTAAGTCGCTTCATGTAAAATACTGGTATTCAGCTGCATCCGGTTAGACTGGAAGCCAACCCCAATATAGTTGAGAAAGACATATAATGAACTGTCTTCATTTTTGTCCACCAGGTGGTACCCTCAAACTACTGGGCAGAAGGTTCTCGCGGCAGTCTCGAAGACGCGGCCGGTAGACCTGCATCAGCTCTATCGACCTCCGAGTCCTTACAGACGTTCCTATCCAGGTCAGTTTAATACGCACCAGGTTTTAAAAGGTTGAGAAGATTGAGAAAAGCCATCTTCATTTTTCACCCCAGACGGAAAAAGAGGGGTGTTATAAGTTTAACGTGTGTATCTGTGTATCTGTCTGTTCCCTCGTAGCTCCCAAACGGCTGAACCGATTTTGATATTATTTTGTTTGAAAGGTGTCTTGATCGAGCGTGTTCTTAGCTACAATTCAAGAAAATCGGTTCAACCGTTTGAACATTATCAGCTCTTTTCTAGTTGATGAATGGATCTGCGCATCTTCCACAGGTCTGATCGATTCGAAATGTAGTATTCTGTTACTTCAATAATATTAGAAGAACATAGTAACCTTGAACCGATACTGCAGCATCACCTGGAATTGTGTCGGGGTTATTTAAATTTTTAATTTTATATATCCCATAACTCTAGGGTATGAAGGAGACCATATCAAAGAAGGGTATGAAGGAGACCATATCAAAGAATCAACTGGTTTATGAATTATTTTTCCTATATTTTTTATTTATTTTTTTCCATACAAAATAATACGACAAAGTCACTATTATTATTGTAAAACACCCTCATTTAGAAATATGACAACGTCGCATTTTCTTAGCTTTAAAATATGAATGAAAGGGTTGAATGAAAATGATTTACTCGTACTTATCAATGAAACTTAGATACACACATCGAGAGTATAGTGTTATGTTATCTTCGAAACTATGCGTTTTTGGACCACATATTCTAGGACATTACGTATTATTTTTACTTATAGAATATAACCATAGAGTTACGGGACATAAAAAAACACCTTGTTTTGTAAATATTATATTCCGAAATAAAATAAAATTTCTAGTAGTTTTAAGTTTTTGCATTTTTTTACTGCCGCGTTTATCTAGTGGTCGCAAGCGCTACTGCTGAGCATGAGGTCCTGGGTTCGATTCCCAGGTCGGGCAAAGTGTTATTAGGTTTTTATATCTGAAATTTCTCAGTATCAGCTCGGAGTCTGAATTTGTGCCCAGTTGATGGCAATAGGCTCGCCCCTATTACATGGGACTTAAACATAACTGGCGAAATGTGGGTGTACTATAGGTACACCTCTGCCTAACACTTCGGGGAGTGTTCTAGTAGTTTCATTGAATATTAGGCTTTAACAATATATTTTTCTCCCACAGCGTCGGCCTGGAACAACTAACACAAGTATTAGAACGAGAACAAATAACTGTGGACATTCTGTCGGAGATGTCTCATGAAGATTTGCGCGCTGTGGGCGTGGCGGCCTATGGACATCGACACAGACTGCTAAAAGCGGCGAGACATAGTTTACAGGCAGCTTCAGGTAATGTGTAATAAATTATGTAGAAAGAATTAGTACCATGTGCTTATATGGACAACTTGTCCATGCGGTCTATATAGACAATTTATCCATGTGACTAACATGGACAAGTTGTCCATGAACATGCGGTCTATATAGACAATTTATCCATGTGACTAACATGGACAAGTTGTCCATGAACATGCGGTCTATATAGACAATTTATCCATGTGACTAACATGGACAAGTTGTCCATGAACATGCGGTCTATATAGACAATTTATCCATGTGACTATAAGATCACCTTGTCGTGACCATGTGGACTAGAAAGACAATTTTTCTAAGACCATGTAGCTATGAAGACAATTTGACCGTTTTACCAATCTGATTTTCAATCTGCCAAGCCTTTTCGTATCTATGTTGGGGTCGGCTTCCAGTCTAACCGGATGCAGCTGAATACCAGTATTTTACATGGAGCGACTGCCTATCTGACCTCCACAACTCAGTAACTGGGTAATACGATACCCCTTGGTAAGACTGGTTGTCAGACTTTCGGACTTCTGACGACTCGTAACGACTGTCAAAGATCCACGAATGACAGCCGGGACCAACGGCTTAACGTGCTTTCCGAAGCACGGAGGAGTCTCGGTATCTAAAGATGGTCACCCATCGGACCAACCCCGGCAAGCGCAGCTTAACGTGTGGCTGTTATTACTTAGCCACGAGCTCCTCTACGACCTTATAAACCATAAAGGCTAATTTACCATAATTATGACAATTCTGTCCACTTTATTTTGTGAGTTTTTGATCATGGACATTGGGTCTCAGTCTCGCGAACACTTGTGCCCACATCTACATAAATACTGCTTAAAGTGGCGAGACATAGTTTACAGGCACCTCAGGTATGACCTAACGAGATTCTGTTAACATATGGGTAAAAAAAAACATGTATACCATCCACACTTGCTCGATATCCCGACAAGTCGTACTAAGCGGTGCCCCTCCACATTTATTACACGCTCGGCTAAAGTGTGGAACTCTCTGCCTGCGTCTGTGTTCCCTTCCACGTATAACCTGACTGCCTTCAAAGCAAGAGGGAACAGGCATCTTCTGAGCACGCTCGTTCCATCATAGACCTCATCCATCGCTTTCCATCAGGCGGGATCGAGGTCAGGAGCTGAACCATAAACAATTTAAAAAAAAATGACTGTCAAAATTTGACAGTTCCTTCTTGTAACTATTAGGACAGGTTGGTCATGTACTGTCACGACCAAAAATATGTCAACACTAAGTAAAATTCTAAAGCGATTTTTGTAATTTAGAGTATGGATTAAAGTATTGCAAATTAATCAAAGATTTCTGTTCATAAGTTCTCGTTACCTTACAGAATGGTACGGTGGAACAACACTAGTAGAAGTAACCATGCCAACGGAAGGAGAATGCGCAGAGAGTGAATACACGATAGTCGAGAGAGAGATGCAAGCATCAGTGCGAGCTCACAGAGAACATGCGGGCGGCATGTTTACACACTATAATGTTGTTAGGGTAAGTAAAATAAACAATCATTCTGCCTAGCCTTTTCCCAATCATGTTGGGGTCGGCTTCCAGTCTAACCGGATGCAGCTGAATACCAGTATTTCACATGGAGCGACTGCCTATCTGACCTCCATAACCCAGTAACTGGGTAATACGATACCCCTTGGTAAGACTGGTTGTCAGACTTTCGGGCTTCTGACGACTCGTAACGACTGTCAAAGATCCACGAATGACAGCCGGGACCAACGGACTACAATAAATAATATGTATTTAAATGTGTCACAATCACAACACTAGCTAGACCTATAGTTTGTTCAGTTGTAAAGGAAATGAAATCGTTTATTCTGTAAATAGGATACTAGAATCACTTTTAGAAGTAAATAAGCTAGATGAGGTCGGCGTTTCCTATCTGAATACTCTGAGAAGAAAGGCCGAAACAAACTCAGAGGTCACAGTCTCTTTTAAAGTCCAGACATAATCTTGGTCAGATCATATGAGGACCATGTAGATTAGTGTCTGAAATGGTCTTTTGAGGAAAGAACCACACAGATTTGAGTGGACCTGTCAAGTCAGTGCAAGCATTTGTCAGTAATCGCGGAGCTCAACTCAGAACTTAAGGAGCTCAGCGACTCGACGAACAATACCAAAGAAAGGACATTTGCGTAGGCCGCATAAAATACTCAAACTGCCAGACCATCATTATCACTAACTGAGAAATATAAAAAAAATATAAAAACCATATAATCCTCACATTCACAATAATTATTGAATAAGATTATAAATTATAATCACGAAATTACTATACGAATCGATAAAATATCTATTTGTAATATCAAAATAACAGCTTTTTACTAAATTCATATGAAAGTATACTCAAACAAAAAATCTTTTTTTATTTTATTGTCTGTATGTCTGTCCCGGCTAATCTCCGAAACGGCTGGTCCGAGTTTCACCAGACTTTCACTGGCAAATAACTGATGTATAAGGAGTAACATAGCCTCCTTTTGTATTTGAAAAACTATTAGAGTACGCGGCCGAAGTAAATAAATTGGAAGAAATAAAATTATTTTATTCACCGTTTTCTTTTAAAGATACAAAAGTTAGTGAACGGTCGCCTCTGGGAGCGCTACCAGCACAGAAGACGCGAGGTGTGTGAGGAAGCTGGCTCGCACAACGAGAGGATGCTCTTCCATGGTAGCCCTTTCATCAACGCCATCGTGCAGAAGGGGTTCGATGAGAGGCATGCTTATATCGGTAAGTTTTCAAAACAATATTTAAGGATATAGGAAATAGAAGGACGATGGGAGTTTGTTGCGCCACTTCTTCTCCCCAGCTAAAGCACTAGGAAGTGGTGAAGGGTGGGCGTTTTGGGGGACTGTCTTATGTAATTTTGACGTTCGAAAAGTGCTGATTCTCAGCCTAGTTTGAATAAATGACTTTTGATTTGATTTTGATTTAGAAGGTTGTGTGTGATCGTGTTTGACCCTATAAGGGGACTGGGTACACAATATATTAAATCCTCATTTAATCTCCTAACGTTAGAGTCAAGTGTCGTCCCCCCCCCCCTGCCAGCTAAACGGTAAGTTCTGGATATGTGGAAAAATTCACAGCAGTAGTATATATAACGAAATTAAAAGGAAAACTATCAGAGCTAAGTAGGCTCTACTAGTTAACGAGTAATTATCGATCAACTTACATTTGCAGTTGCAAAAACATGTTCTACCATATATTTTGTATGGGAGAACATAATATATTTCAACTACAATGTTAAGTTTGTTCTTGGGATAAATTCATCTAAGCTACAGATCCCTTCATTGTGCGTGGTCCGACACACACCTGGCCGGTTTTTATTTAAATTAATATATATAATATAAATTTAAAAAAAAAGCTTTATTCGTTCCACACTATTAAATAACAATCAAAATTATTAATGTCAATATATCAAAATAAATTCATACTTAATATTATTATTTGATTACAATTATTTAATTAAATTTAAGTCATGCATTAAAATAAATAAATTAATTAATTTCGATTAAGATAAAAATAATTATGGTTAAAATAGCATAACATTAGTGTGTGGTCCCCCTTCGGGTAAAAGCCTTTTTTTTTTTTCTAAAATTATTAAGAAAAAAATTTGTTTTTTTTTTTAATTTACGTCTTTTTTTAACGATAAATCAGTATCGATATTTTAACAATCCCAAATATTTTCAGGAGGCATGTTCGGTGCTGGCATATACTTCGCGGAACACTCGTCTAAGAGTAACCAGTACGTGTACGGATTTGGGGGTGGCTCCGGATGTCCGGCCCATAAGGATAGGAGCTGCTATCTCTGTCACAGGTCAGATTTTATAGTTTTACCTAACGAGCATTACATGTGTCTGCCGTGGTCAAAGTTCTTGATGATTTTTTGGTTGGTATATGTGCGTGTGCTAACTGACATATGGCTAATAATTTAATGTATGTTTTGTGTTGCGTAAGATTTTGCTTATATAGAATCTTTTTTTTTTCTAACTGAACAGACAGCTGTGCTGCTGGACAGTTTGTTGCGCCACTTCTTCTTCTCACCTAAAGCACTAGGAAGTGGTGAAGGGTGGGCGTGTTGAGGGACTGTCTTATGTAATTTTGACGTTCGAAAAGTGCTGATTCTCAGCCTAGTTTGAATAAATGACGTTTGATATTTTGATTTTGATAGACAATGGTGCCGATTACCTTGTTCACAAACTGCACTAAATTTAAGTTCAGTGCATCTTGTTCTTTCTATTTCATTAAGAAAAGGACAGAAGATAAATTTTAGTTTAGTCCTGTCAAATTAATCCTACATCCCCTTAATCAATTAAGGGGATGTAGGAGAGGCCATTTGCAACCAAATTACCCCTTTGGACTTCTATGCAAATGTCAAAAAAAAACGAGTCATTTGAAATTTTATATTTTTATTAATACATTTTAAAATTTCAAATTACTCGAAAATGGTTGACATTGGCATAGGGGTCTGGGGGGGAAGGTTGGTTGTAACTGATCCCTCCTACGTCCCCTTAACGGACTGCCGACATAATTATAACTAATAACCCTGTATACATTTCTCTGGTGGTTCCTGTAAATAACCAAGTCCTTCATTCCGTGTTCCAGACAAATGCTGCTCTGTCGAGTGACGTTAGGCCGCGCCTTCCAACTAATGAGTGCCATGAAGATGGCCCACGCACCCCCAGGCCACCACTCCGTGGCCGGCAGACCCTCGCAGGGAGGCCTGTGCTTCCCGGAGTACGTTGTGTATAGAGGAGAACAGGTTGGTTTACTAAGTGTTCTATGCCTTTACATAGATGGCCACAGTGGCTTTACTTGATGGTGTACTATGTCCCAAACAGTGGTCCAGGCTGGCTCATTACACTGGTCCACAATGGCCCATGATGTCTTCCTAGACTGGCCCATAATGGCTCATAACAATTTGCTAAGATGACCCATAATGGCCTTCACAGTGGCCCAATGAGTCTTACATAAATGTAGTATGTGAATGCGAATGTTCTTAAAAATTACGGGAATTTCCCCTCTGGTCTATGATGGCCCATTGCAGTGTCCCATAATGACCCAAACAGCCCATGATGGCCTCACCGTAGACCATGGTTCCACAATGGCCTATAAAGGTGTCTATAGTGTCTCACTAGGCTTGTAATGCAAACTTATTATCCATGAGCGGTTCAAACCTTTACTAGCAGGTGGATATACTTCCTAATAGTTTTCCAAACTTGAAAAAAAACCTATTGTATTGAATTTTTTTTAAACCATAAACTAATCTACACTTTTTTTTTGCGGAATAGTATTTTTCCTGTATTTTAGTCTATGCTAAATCATAATAATAACCACCCAAGCCCATAATACACACCAACCGGGGGTTGTCCTTAGCTGCGCATAGTGCGAACAGGGATAATCGTCGGTTGGTGCCTCATTTAATTAAAAACGTCTAACGGGCCTCTGCGAGTTGGCTTCGGCCCCTCGTACGCCTTCCAAAGGTCCAGGACCACAGGGTCCAGAGAAATGTCAAAGACGAATAAATAATAACCTTTTATTTATAAAAAAGGGTCACTTTTACAAATAAATGTATTTTATTTCTTTATTTCCTTTAAATCAATGTTTCTTTTCCAGGCCTACCCAGAGTATCTCATAACATACCAGATCGTGAGTGCAGAACCGAACTCCGGCGCGGTGTGAGAATGACAATCAGTGCTCAGTGCGTTGTGCGACTGTGGACCTTGTCGAGTACCGACTGATGATGACAGCCGATGATTAATAACGATTGTACGTCTATACCACACAGTTTTTGAGTTTGGGTCTTTTGGAACTCGGGTCATTTTGACCCCAGGTCATATTGACCTCGGGTCAATTTTACCCATGGTCATATTGACTTCGGGTCCTTTTTACCCAGGGTCATTTTGATCTCGGGTGATTTTAACCCCGGGTGATATTGACCTGTGGTCATTTTTGCTCAGTATGTTAAAGTAAGCTCCGGAATATGAAGGGCCCGGTGAACAAAGTTCATACAAATGAACGAATATAAATCGCTTTTCTCGACTCTGTTAGAAATGTGTGGATAGATGCCAAGTCATTTGGTTATACAATAATGACATAACTTTACGAAGGATTTGACATGCGGATTTTAGAGCTTTTTTTCTTTTCTTTGTAGTTCTTTTTTTATATTGACTGCCTATAGTCTAGTGGTCGTAGAGACGACTGCTGAGAGTACGGTCCTGGGTTCTTCCATTTGTATATTCTTATCAGTAGGCTCTCAGATTAGTGCTAGGTTAATGGCAATAGGCTCGCCCCCTATTACATAGGACTTAAAAAATAACTGGCGGAATGTGGGTGTTATGAACCTCTGCCTAGCCCTTCGGGGTAAGGCGTGATGTTATACTACGTTAGTCCACTCTCGATGTCTCGCATGCCTAGCCTTTTCCCAACTATGTTGGGGTCAGCTTCCAGTCTAACCGTATGCAGCTGAATACCAGCGTTTTACATGGAGCGACTGCCTATCTGACATCCACAACCCAGTAACTGGGTACAGTCCGCGAGGTCTAAGCTGAGCTTTGCATTTTTTGAGTGATTACTAAAATGGAAGGTGCGCGGCGGAGTAAACCGGTTTTAACCAAGCACTCTAGGCCGACGTCACACCTACACGATCTATGTGCACTCACACAAATGCACAGCTCAGCTTTTACCTCGCGGACTGTAACACGATACCCCTTGGTAAGACTGGTTGTTCTTTCACCTTTAAGCTTTTAAATTCAAAGTAATTTCTTTCGCATGTCACATTATCCTAAAAACAAGTACACTGCGTACTAATGACTATTGTGTCAAAAATATTTTTGGTCAAAACATGAGTGAAATACTATAAATATATTCTTTGTATATATACGAACATTTCTACAGTAGTTTTTTAGAATTTGAACCGTTAGTAGGCAAAAAATTGTGGGCAACATGTCTTCTTAAATCCACTGTTGGACATAGACCTCAAAATTCAACCCCAACATGTTGGGGTCAGCTTCCAGTCTAACCGGTTGCAGCTGAATACCATGGAGCGACTGCCTATCTGACCTCCACAACCAAGTAACTGGATAATACGATACCCCTTGGTAAGACTTTTTGTCAGACTTTCGAGTTTCTGACGACCCTTAACGACTGTCAAAGATCCACGAATGACAGCCGGGACCAACGGCTTAACGTGTCTTTCGAAGCACGGAGGAGTCTCGATATGAAAAGATGGTCACCCATCCATGGACCAACCCCGACCAGCGTAGCTTAACCTGATGGATCGACCCATGCGAGCCACGAGCTCCTCAATAAAAAGGTGTGATTGTATGTATGTATGAAAATAGGCAGTAAGCATCTTCTAAGTTTAAACTGAAATTCAAACCTAGGACAGAAATACATCCTAGGACTTTGTCTACCATTTTTTGCCTAATACAAAAACGGTTTCATATGATAGGATTATTACCTATCTTTAATGTATTGTAATTTTGAAACTCAACTTGCTAAAAATAGCTGTGAGATTGACATCAGCGCCTCTAGCGGTTGGTTGAGGAACTTATAAACAGACCAAGTCCAATCATGATCTGCCCAGCCTTCTCCAAACTATGTTGGGATCGGCTTCCAGTCTAACCGGATGCAGCTGGATACCAGTATTTTACATGGAACACGACGTGTTGCCACACCGACCGCCGGACGCAGATGTCGACGCACCGGACGCGGCTCGGCGTGGCAACACGTCGTGTTCAGGTTCGCGACAAGTCAATCGTCATCCTGAGGATGCCTCGATGAAAGTTGAAACGTGTCGATTGGCTTTTTAATAACTCTTTAGGAATAGTTAAGCGGAATAGGTTACTGAATATATCTACGCCTATTCTATTATAGAGTTCCGCCAAGTCACGCCTGAATCAATTAACTATACCACCTTGAAGTTTTCACTTCAACAAGGTGGCTGCGTTAGTTCTGATTATGGCCACGCGTCAAAATAACCTTGTAGCGCTATATGTGGGGCGCACCCTGGACTGTGGGGAGCTTCGCTCCCACCTTGCTGACTGAATAACATTTTTGCCTCGATATGAAGCTATTTTCATAATAGTTCGTGTCAATGAGACGGCACTGATGTCAATCTCATAGCCATTTGATACTGACTACGGATAAATATGATAATAATAATAATGAAAACCGCCTCTAAAGGCTTGTTCCACAGTCTCCAGATAGACACTATCTGCGAAAAAAGAAAGTAAGAATTTATCTGCCAGATAAAGTAACCGGCAGTTATCCGGAGATGGTGAAACAGGTCGTGTCTGTTTATGAATTCGTTATATTTTTCACGACATACTTAATTGGGGTAGACTTTAGATATCTGACTTTTGAACGTAAATAACTTTATTAGAATACGTAAAAAAAATATATACAGAGTGAGTTTTTTTTACAGGGATGAATATAGTTGCTTACCTTTAGCGGTAAAAATGTTGTTAGAAAAATCTATCTATAACTTTCAAGCGTATTTAAACTGCATTTAAAGATTTTTTGTAATATTTTTTTAAAGCCATAATTCTCTGTTTAAAAAAAACTCATTTTGTAGGTATAAAATATCCTGATAAGCCCGATCATCTTGCTTCAGTGTTCGATTTCAATCTACCCCCTTTAAAGGGTTGTCGTGAAGATATACATCGACAAGTAGTTTCAATGTATTTGTGAAAATAAAATAAAACGTCGCGTGAGTATTTTGTATATCTAGTTTTAAAAGAATTAAATTCTGAATATTGAGTTTCTTTGTTTTATTTAGTTCACTAGTTAGCGATATTTTATATTTCCATACAATAATAATGCGAAATTAATCAAAACAGGCAAATATTTGACAGCTATTTGCGACGTTGCCAACTTTAAGAACAAACGCTCTTAAGTTTGAATCGAACTGTAGCACTAAGTACATATCTACGGCGTACCTACCTACCTTCCCTACCCTACATGCCTATCTACCTACCTACCCTACCTACTGCAATTTACCCATATTTTCTCATCGTTTAAACCTTCCCTGGACTTCCAAAAATATTTCAAAACCAAAATTAGCCAAATTGGTTCAGCCGCTCTCCAGTTTTTACCCGACTACGGCGAAGTAAAAAGGAGGGTTATGATTTTGACCGGTATGTATGTATGTATGTATGTTCATTTGTTCCCTCATAACTTCAAAACTACTCATCATAGTTTGACTAATGGGGTATCGTTGGAAGCGTCTCGGTCGTCCGATGGTTATAGGCTATGTGACGTCACATTAAATTGAATATGGCGCCCTCTAGAGGACAAAAAGTCATGAACTAAAAAAAAAAGTTTTTTAATGGGGTCGTGTTGGGTATCAAATGAAAGGGCTTAATTAGCACATTTCAAATATATATATATTATAACCCTAAAAAAAATTAAAGAACAATAAAAGTACCTAATAGAAACTAAAACTCAACTACGGCAAAAGAAATGGGGTACCGTTGGAAGCGTCTCGGTAGTCCGATGGTTATAGGCTATGTGACGTCACATTAAATTGAATATGGCGCCATCTAAAGAACAAAAGTCAAGAACTAAAAAAAAAAGTTTTTTTAATGGTGTCATATTGGGTATCAAATGAAAGGGCTTAATTAGCACATTTCAAAAATATATATATTATAACCCCAAAATAAATTAAATAAAAATAAAAGTAATAGAAACTAAAACCCAACTACGGCAAAAGTCAACTAAAAAGGTATAAACAAGTCTTCACAGACAGACAAATTAAAAATCCGGAGTCACACGTAATCTATTCGATTTATCCCCTAAACACGTGTGACTCCGGATTTTTAATTTGTCTGTCTGTGAAGACTTGTTTATACCTTTTTAGTTGACTTTTGCCGTAGTTGGGTTTTAGTTTCTATTACTTTTATATTATTTTAATTTTATAGAAGATTTTAACCTCAACTTTTTTATGATTAATGAAATGCGCGGCGAGGCGCGCGGCAGTGTTGACGAATGAGCTGCCTTTACTGCTCCCGCATGAGCCGCGCAACCTAAGGCGCGGAACGATCTCGGTCAAACTACAGTACCTAAGTAGACTATTTTCACTGAATTAATAAAACACGTTAAATATTGACTAGATTCCTTTATTTTTTTTTATTAAATAACAGTTATAATAAATACAATATTGTAACAAATCGTTTATTACTTACGTCATTTTAAACATGACTGATATCATTATTATTGCGTATTACAATAAATTAACTACCTAATATAGCAATCTTTTAGTTTGATTATCCATATTAATAATGAATTATATAGCACACGAGGTTGTCGACATGTGGGAGGTGAACTCTGCATTCATTGTACCGATAATCGTTACTGTTAATGGCCTAATAGGGGAGAGCCTCGACCAACACCTCAGGAGGCTCTCATTGCGCGGCTGGGTCAAGGGCTTGATTCAGAAAGCAGTACTCCAGGACATGGCACGCATAGTGAGGAGGTTCCTCTCTCTAGAGCCTTGACCGACGGTAGCTTGGACCCTGTTCCTGATGCCGATGGGCCACTATTTTTTAGTTTTATTTTTTTTAAAAAAATATTTAAAAATGTAATTAGAATATTTAGGGATTAGATTATTATTATAGGGATTAATTATAAGTAAAAATACCAGCCTATCATTGTCCCACTGCATGGCAAAGGCCACCATGCTTGCTCATGGCGATTTCAGAGTACAAGTTTTTTTTTAAATAATTAAAGTGATATCAATATAACTAGTGAAATGTAGGTGTGCTAAGATGTACACCTCTGAACACTGAACGCAGAGTCCGGCTTGGCAACACGTCGAGTTCGGGTTCGCGACAAGTCAATCATCATCCTGAGGATGACTCGTTGAGAGGTGAAACACGTGTCGATTTCTTACAGAGTTTTTTTATGACTCTTTAGGACTAGTTACGCGGAATAGGTTACTAAATATAATTATCTACGTCTAATGTATTTTATAATGGATTTCCGCCAAGACACGCCTGAATCAATTAACTAGGTACACCTTTGCCAATCCCTTCGTGGAGGCGCGTACAGGCGCGATGTTATGGATAATCAGACTAAATAAGATTGTAATAAATTAGTACAAATGCTTTGATCAAACATTGATATGGCGATTCTCTATTTAATTACTTACACTACTTGTTTCCATATTGACATATTTCAGTACTAAGATTCTACAAGCAGATTTCAGAGCATAAACCAAAACATTTAAGGCGCAAATATGGCACTTCGAGTAAACGGTGATTTCCACCAAACGTGTCGCATCGCATCGGATCGGATTTTACCGATTATTCCCGGTGTCCACCACCTGTTTGGCCACCACTGGTGGACAGCGAAACAACTTTTAAATTATTTTAAAATTATTCTCGTCGTCCACCACTGGTGGACAGCGAAACAACTTTTAATCTTTTTTTTCAATATTCTCTTTGTCCTAAATAATTTAAAAATTTAAATTGATGGCTAGTGAGAATAATTGGATCAAAAGTTCTGCCATTCTCCTTCAGCGGTGGCCATAGGGAATTTAAAAGTCGAGTCGCTATCCACCAGTGGTGGCGAATGAGAACACTTTAGAAAGTTGTGACGCTGTCCCCCAGTGGTGGACAACGAGAGTATGATGCGATCTGCTCCGTTGGCCTGTCGTCTCCGATCGGACCCTTTCGGCTGCAATACGGTAGGAATAAAACTATTTGACTAGGCGCAGAAACGGATACGTTCGAAAGCGACGGTACGGAGCCGATATTATGCGTCGACATCCTGCCTGACGCGATAGGCTGTCGCCTCATCCGTTCATATCCTTTCCGATATTATTAAATAGGTTATAACGTTATGCCTATTATTCCGATAGGCATAACGGATAGTCCTCTGTGCAGGGCGTGCATGGAGACTGAGGAAACCGTCGCGCACGTGTTCTTCAAGTGCGCGGGCGTCACCCAGATCAGAACAAAAACCCTCGGGGCACCCATATCTTTCACAGACGTTCTAAACAGACCAGGAGTTTTAATCAACTTCTGGAGGGAGGTGGGCTGGTTGGAATAACCACCAACAACCGCCATGGCCCACGCACAGTGGTCCGCTTTCAGGGACTAAGTTCGGAAACGAAACCTCCTAGCATAGATAGAACATAGATCCTTTCCGATCCGATGCGATGCGATGCGAGCCGTTTAGTGCAAATCATCCTTTATGCAGGATGTTTCAGATAACAGCCGTTCCATACATGGTTGAGTACATGTTATAGTTTTGTATGGGCATATTACGTTGAATGTCCCATGGAGACAGTCGTTCAGTTTGATGTTTGATGCTCTGTACTACACCCTAAAGGCCGAGTCACCGGCCGGCCTCGCGACCTTTTCAAGCAATACTAGTCTTTTAAGTAATAGGTACTAGGTAACGGGCTGGTGTCCGCAACTCCACGTCAATGCGCGTATTTTGCGTACGGGTGGGAAATCGGTTATTCGATCCACCCCAGCTCCTAAAGAAAGGCCAGCAACGCCTTGATGTTCCTGACAACTTCACGAGGGTACCTGGGTTACCGAAGTACTTTGCCCTGTAAGTGGCGACCGCCGGGCAGTTTAGGAGCACATGAGCTGCTGTCTCGTCCTCCGTCTAGTCTTTTAAGTATGTAGATAAAGTTTGAAAATTATTTCACATTGAAAGTGGTCGCCGCGTCGCTGCCATTCCGGTGTGACTCGGCCCTAAAGGAGGCTCCGCAGTTGCAGAGAATTTTGAAAGCTTGATATACCATATTCACGCTGGGTACTTAAAAATGACAACTAATTACACGGATTCAAATCCCCAGTCATATTAATATGAGAACAGGTAACTTTCTGACCAGTCGGCACTGCAATCCTGAACAATTTGCCCTGGGGCATACATACACATACCTTAAACTGCCCGGTCCCTTGCCCATACTTATCCGTCTTATTAACAGTGCTAGCTATTGGTAAATACCTCACATCGATGAAGACTCCATCTTTTCCGCTTAATACTATGGAACCGTTGATGGATTTGAGGTAAATGTCTTGGTCAGCGCTCCAGAATAGGGCTTTTGATTCCATGTGTGTGCCTTCAGCTCCTCGGAGGTGAGCTGAGTTCTCTGAGCGAAGGGTTAGGTCTTCGTCAACAGGTGATGTTATGCGTTTTACTGATATTTGCTGGAAAGAAAAAGATTGGTAGTTTAGTAGTAGATACATGGTATACTATATTATGGGGATGCGCCAAGGTAGCCCGCGAAATTAAAATTTTCTTACGCTTTTTGCAATTTGCAGGTCAGTGTCAGGTTGTATCATTCTGCCTAGCCTTTTTCCAATCATATTGGGGTCGGCTTCCAGTCTAATCGGATGCAGCTGAATAGCAGTATTTTACATGGAGCGACTGCCTATCTCTCGTAATACGATACTCCTTGGTAAGACCATTTGTCAGACTTTCGGGCTTCTGACGACTCGTAACGACTGTCAAAGATCCACGAATGACAGCCGGGACCAACGGCTTAACGTGCTTTCCGAAGCACGGAGGAGTCTCGGTATGTAAAGATGGTCACCCATCCACGGGCCAACCCCGGCAGGCGCAGCTTAACCTGATAGATCGACCCGTGCGGCTGTTATTACTTAGCCAGGAGCCCCTGATTAAAATATCAATATTGATAAGGGTAAGCGTTGTGGGGGGCTGACATTTCATTCTGACGTTCCAAAAATGCTGATTCTCAGCCTAATTTGATTTTGAATTAATACCAACCTTAGCATGTAAATTATTAACTCCATCAGGTATATTCATATCAGTGGCAGCCGTGCTGAATACTACTTCTCCGGAGTCAGGGTCTGTCAGCTCTAAGGCGTTCACTCCTCGCACGAAGACTCCGGATGTGTTAACTGTTAGCTTGTTCTCATGGCGAGACGGTCTAAAAGAAGAAGTGGCTTATTGAGTTCAGACATACTTAAAAAAACCTAAGAAGAAAGATATGGTATTTACAGGGTGTCTCAAACGTAGTGGTCTAAAGGCAAATGAGGTAAAGCGAAATGGTCCACCTATCATTAAAAAAAAATTAAAGCTGGGATATTTTGAACATTTCAGAAAATTTCGCTAGTATTATTTTCAAAAAATTTACACTTCCACTTGGAGGACTAACGTTTATAACATTTTGTCCAATATTATGGGTGGCCTCATAAGGGTGGGGTCCACTAGGCTCGCCGAGTAGAGGCGAATCGAATATCAGAAAGTCACTTCCTTATTTGCTATGAAACTGCATCCATTGGCGACGAGCCGAGACAAGTCGAATCATCCGCGCGCATTTGTCGACGTGCGAATTTCTTCACCACTGAATGAATGTTTCGATTTGATTCTGCTGAGATGAATGCACAAGGAATAAATGCGACTCGACTTTTCTTCTTTCAGGCTTATTGTATTAAAAAATACAATAGACGTAGATATTCTTAGCAACCTATTCCACTTAACTATTCCTAAAGAGTCATAAAAAACCCTGTAAGAAATCAACACGTGTTTCACCTCTCAATAAGGCATGCAAGGCAAGGCTTTATGTATTTACTTACTTAGTCTGTAAATTGAACAGTACCGATCCATTTTCACTAGAGATGCTCATAGGGGTGTCTCGGAAGCTCTCAATCAATCCGTCTTTCTTATACAAGTGCTCAAAGTCCGTGTCTCCAAAGAACTTCACTGCATTGTGGTCCGGCAGGAATTCCATGCTTTCCATTCCTGGAAAAATTAAATTGGTTTGTTAAATAAATTGATTTGATAGCTTTGTGATGATTTTATTTTATTTATTGTGGGATGATAATTTTGTTGGTCAATTATTTGCTAAGGGCACCTGCTGAATGTGGGTTTGATTCCCATGTTGGTTTCCCAAGTGTCCTTGAGTTTTCTACCAGATAGTTCTCAGTTTACAATTAACTACCGGGAGTTAGTGCGTCTTCAGCACCTCTACCGGTTCATTTTTTATTTTATTTTAAGTGAACTGGAATCATACTTATCCTAGTCAGAGGGTCATCTTAGGGACGGTTATGGTATTCTAAATCAAAGTTACCTTTTCCAAGCTTTAGCACAAACATCATGAAAGCTGAAAGCACCAGATTCGCAAACCCGAAGACGACCACCATAAAAACGAACAACCAGAACGCGAAGCACCTCGTCCCCGTATATTTACATTGAAGAACACACTTCTTAACATCATTGCCATTCTTATCACAGTAATTCTTGTTTCCAGGATTCTTCATGGAATTCGGCGGTCTTTTTATAACTATAAGCGCTTTTTCCACGCGATTTCTCTCTATCGTTCCTTCTGACATATCGGAAACTGGTGATACAGCTCTGTGCATTGTAGGAACTTCGAATACCATCACGCACTACTGTTTAGCGATATTTTAGAACATTAAAATTATAAATAGCACGGCGAAGCTGGAGTAAATACCTATTTTCAGGAACGTCAATCAATCAAAATATTGAGCGAATTCGCAGTCTTCTGATTGGGTAATCAATGAACCAATCAGAAGCTCGGGTATTCGGATTCGCTCAATAATTTGAATAGTTGCAGCATTGAACACAAGGCCAATCAGTTAAAAAAAAAACGTAATCGTAATGGAGAAAATGGGAAGACGAATGAAACGTTATCTAGCATGAAGGCATATAGGAGTCTTTGCTATAGGCACACGGAGCTGCGGGACTTCTTGAGAATAAGAATAATTTATTTTTATTTGCAGAAAATATAGGTGCTACCAGTTGTAAAAGTTGGTGGTTTATATTTTGTGTATTTTGCCTCTATAAGGCATGCAAATTGATTTCCTAATAGGTACCTACTTATTTTAATATGACATACAGAAATATACCTTTGTTCTAGTAGAATTTGTTTTTATTTTCTTGTGGTGCAAATATAGACGTGTGGGCGAAGTCGCATCAGCGAGGCCCCTTTTCTTTCATTCCCAAGATCTACTCAATAGATCTATCCTACCAAAAATGCTTTGACACGACATACCTACTCATTATAGTGAAATAATATATATGCGTGGTGGGAGAATATTGAAAAGTATATATTTGAAAAAAAGTGTTTAAATGAATTAGTCATTTGTGGTAAAGTCCGGGGGCATCGCATTTAAAGGGGCCTCGCGAGGCTCCTACAAGTGCGAGGCCGTGGGCAGGGGCCACTCCGCCCACGCCTTGCTACGCCACTTACTGACCGTAGAAACGGGTTTTGTCGACTGTCTATCAATGTCGATATGTCATTTTGTATTTTCTTCTGTCGACAAAACCCGTTTCTAACTTTCTACGGTGGTCATGCATGCTACGCTTGCTGCTAAGAAACGATGTATGCAACGGAAATAAGTGGCTTTTTAAATTAATACAGAAAATGAGGCTGGCCCAGGAGCGTGGGGATTGGCACAAGCAAAGACTATGAGATGCCAAGCAAAGTGATGCGAAGCAGTGGGGCCGGGAAGTAAAGCTGTGGATGATGCTGATTTTTTTGTCAGTAAACGGCCTTAGAGCAACAAAACGCAGTTTTGACGTTTCGTCATTGCTTACAACATGACAGCGCGAAATTTTGACAAATCGCTTTGTAATCATGGCGTCGGAACGTTACAGTTTCTCTCTCACCACTTTTAGGTAAAAAAACTAATTATTTACGTGTTTTTGTGTACTAAATCCCTTAACTTCACCACAAATTATCCTTTTGCCACTAATTTGACCATTTTCAATAGTTGGTTCATCATTATTTCATGGTTTTTCGTGTTTCTAACTTCGAGTGTATGTTTGGTAGAATTACAATGAAATTTCTTCATTTTTTCGCAGCCCTTCAGGGAAATTAGTTCAAATTGAATATGCGTTAGCAGCCGTAGCCGCCGGCGGTACATCCGTCGGAATCAAAGGTAAGTTCTGTTTATTTTAGAGGTTATATTAGCGTCGGTAGTTTTATGCAATTCACTGTTGTAGTTTTTATGAAATGCTGGCTACCTTTGGCTTAAGGTGAAATTTTAAACCTCTTCAATGTCCATCATGACTTTACGAAATTATCGCTAATTGCAATGCCAAAAATTGCAATTGCAAACAATTTATGATATTGTAATAAGAAGACTGGTAATGATATTACTAGTCTAGTAATGATATTACCAGTCTGTCACCAATTATACATGATTATTTCAGAACCAATCTTTTGCCATGCCCCTAAAATACCCTTATTGTAGTATACTAATGTCTGTGCTCAACTCTGCTTATTCCCAGCATCCAATGGGGTTGTGATAGCTACGGAGAACAAGCACAAGAGCATCCTGTATGATGAGCACAGCGTCAACAAGGTGGAGATGATCACCGGCCATATTGGTAAGTCTCAGAGATTTTTATGAAAGAGTTAAGACGTTTAGTAGTCAGTAGATTTAGAATGCAGAGAAAAGTCAAATATCCTTTTCCAGGTCTTAAGCTATGTTTCTGTCTTTCATAACAATTAGTTCAGTAGCTAGGCATGAAGAAGTAACAGACAAACATGATTTACTTTCCGTGGCCGTCTGTGACAGGTGCATTAAGACGGAAGATATTATTCACATGATGGTGGACTGTGATCAGTACCATGAGAAACAGATTATTTACAAATATTAACTTACATACTGGTGATATCAAGTCATTATTAAGTTAATCTTTCTCTAAAGAGTGCAAGAGTATTTATAGCCGGATACCCATCCCTTAACTCGTATAATATTTCACATTATATATAAAAGAATATTTAATTATTGCTAAATGTTAGCTTTAATGCCATATCCTCATGTCTGAGAGATTAGACTGGAATTCTAAAATCTGATGTAATTTATTTAACAAATTGAAGTCAAATTGTTTATTCTGTAAATAGGATATTGGAATCACTTTTACACGTCATATTAAAAATAACCTAGATGACGTTGGCGTTTCCCATCTGAGATTACTCTGAGAAGAAAGGCCGAAACAAACTCACAGGTTGCAGTCTCTTAAAGTCCAGACATAATCTTGGTCAGGCCATATGAGGACCATGTAGATTAGTAAACAATGAAGACTCATTCTTATGGTGAACGCAGTAACATTAATAGTCCTGCCCTACCCTTATTTTGTTGATACCCTTATTACTGGATAATCATCTAAGAATAACTCTTCCAGGCATGGTCTACTCCGGCATGGGTCCTGACTACCGTCTGCTCGTCACCCAAGCTCGTAAGATGGCTCAGCAGTACTTCCTGATGTACCATGAGCCGATACCTACTGCCCAGTTGGTGCAGCGAGTGGCTACGGTGATGCAGGAGTATACGCAGTCTGGGTGAGTTTGATGAAATAGAAAATCTGATTTAGATCAAGGATTTCTGTCAATTTCACAAAATAATTCTTATAATAAGATCACAAGATGTCGGGGTCAACTCAAAACTCAAAGCATTTATTTCAAATAAACCAATTACAGGCACTTTTGAATTGTCAAAGGAGTCGGTCAGTCAGAAATATGAAGCTAGTTGCCCATTCCAAAGCGTAGTAGGTACCTATGTAGAAGAACGGGCAAGAAACTCCACGGACACTCCTTTACATTAAAATATTGGTTACATCATTCATTTTGAAATTATACATGTGAGAACAATGCTGAATGTTAAAAGCGTCCGTAATAAAAAGATAAACATATACAACAAATAAAAAGTGAAATAAAGAACAAACAAACAGAGTACAAAGTTAAGTAAATAGTTCAAGAAGAGATTAAACACTCAATGAAATCGTACAGGAACAGACTTGACAATCTTTTAACACTGTCCCAGCTATGGGAACCGCTGGCGAACCCTTTTTTTTATTTTTTCTCGTTTATATCAATATCCTCCACTCTCTTATCATTTATCACGTCATCATTCCTCCACAGAGGTGTCCGTCCCTTCGGCGTCTCCCTGCTGATCTGCGGCTGGGACAATGACAGGCCCTACCTCTTCCAGTGCGACCCGTCGGGCGCGTACTTCGCGTGGAAGGCCACCGCGATGGGCAAGAATTACAACAACGGGAAGACTTTCTTGGAAAAGAGGTATGTATTTAATTTAACTCTAATGTAAAAAAATGTTCACATTCCACATTAAAAAAAAAAAAAAGATGGATGCTCAGAGGTAGCCCGCGAAATTCAAATTTTCTTACGTATTTTGCTATTAGCAGGTCAGTGGCAGGTTGTTTGTTGATTAAAATATGATTAGCGACCTTATCAAATATGGCTTTACAGAGTTATAATCATTAGAATCAACATTACAACTCCATAAGTTAGAATAATCCTCAAATGTCATGATTTCATGAAATAGTCATGCAATAGGATCATATGAACTTAGAGAGTTGTATTGATAATTAATAATAATAATAAAATCGTTTATTAAGTAAATAAAATATACATACATTTCCTTAAAACTAATAATACAAGTAAATTATTCTTAAGGATATTTTTACAAAGGAAACATAATTTTAATGTTTACTTGTGGACTCCACAACTAGGTCGTGCCTGTCTCGTGGAGTCTTTGAGTTTGAAATTTCAGGGTCGATACGGAATGATGAGTTTTATGACTATAATTCTATAAATTAATATCTGATACGGTCGCGAATCATGTTTAAATCAACATACAACCTGATACTGACCTGCAGATTGCAAAAAACGCAAGAAAATTTTAATTTCGCGGGCTACCTTTGAGCATCCACCTTAAAGTCGCAATCTGTCAAACTTGTCAAAAATGTTGGTAAATTGATTGTATTTTTGACAGATTGCGAATGAGATTAGAATTGCCCCTCACATTGGTTCATCAGAATTTGCATGTTAGGCTTAGGTGTTGCAAGAAATTAGGCTTGGAAATTATAAAATAAGCCTCATAATTCTACACTTTCATCAGAAACTTTTTTTTTTTACCATGTACCAGTGTGTTGTTGATGAATTTGAAATTAGATTGATTTTGATTGTTGCGAAAAGTACCTAAGAAATTTGGGAAATCAATATTTCAACAGCGAGTCTCATTTTTATACAAACTCACATAAAAAAGGTAAATATCCTATTCTGTGTGCTCGTAGTAGTTTTAAATTATTTTTAAGGGCCGATTTTTCAATCGTCAGATAACTTTTATCTGGGGAATATGTTTGACGTTTTGATAGCTATTGTATAAAAAATATGTCAAACCGCCACATTTATTTCTCAGATAAAAATTATCTCACGATTAAAAAATCGACCCTAAGCCTACAATGGTGCCGATTCCCTTGTTCACAAACTAAACTAAATTTAAGTTCAGTGCATCTTTTTCTTTCTATTTCATTGAGAAGAGGACAGAAGATAAATTTTAGTTTAGTCCTGTCAAATTAATCAGTGCCTGACGTAAATTGACGTAATTTTAGTCGGCAAGTTTTTAATCGTCTAAACTTGTATGGAGTAGTGACAGTCGCTGATTAATTTGACAGGATTAAACTAAAATTTATCTTCTGTCCTCTACTTAATGAAATAGAAAGAAAAAGATGCACTGAACTAAACGAAGAAAAAGATACATTGTATGGCACATACAGATTTAGGTGCTACGTAGCCAGTAGAACTTCACTGAATACGTGTTATGTGGCTTTAATCATTACTCAATATACAGTGTGAGTCTTCATAATGTGCACATATCGAAATGGGGGAATCTATGCTTAATTTTATCGACGGAAAAAATAAAAAGTAAAATCTAAATACATTTTTTTTTCCTTTGTTTTTTATTTAAAAAAATTCGTCTTATTGATTTTTTTTTACGATTATTGTAAAAATTGATTAAAAAAACAGATTTTTGGACGAAATACCTGTTTATTTTCAATTGAGGGTTTTTTGGGTTTAATTGGGAGGGGTTTTTCCCACAATTTTCATTTTATAAGAACACTTAGTTACTACCAATCATTATGGAGTTGAGTTTGTTTCATCGCGATAGATCATTTAAAAGTTACACCGTTTTTTTACATTGGGGTAAAAAATACAAAATAAATAAAAAAATAAAAATAGACTTTTTTAAATATTTTTTCCGTTTGTCAAATTAAGCATAGAATCCCTCATTTCGATATGTGCACATTATGAAGACTCACACTGTATTTATTTACATTTCATAGTAATATACAGGGTGTACCAGTGGTCCCTTGGAGAAAGTTCTTCGGTCTGATGGTACCACGCCCTTAAAGACCACACATTTCTGGTACACTCTGTATAAGAAAAATGTACTGGTTTCATGGTACAAATCTTAGTGCGCGAGTTTGTCTCGCATATTTTCAAATGTATTTTCGTTTCCCAATTCTTTTTGATAAATCTCCAGATACACGGAAGAGCTAGAACTCGATGATGCAGTCCACACAGCAATCCTCACCTTGAAAGAAGGTTTCGAAGGTCAGATGACAGCGGACAACATAGAGGTCGGCATCTGCGACGCGAGCGGGTTCCGTAGGCTGGAGCCCGCGCATGTCAAGGACTATTTGGCTAACATCCCCTAATATGTATTAATTTACCTACTTATATGTATCTACTGAATTATAAAAGTGTTTTTTTAATGAAATTGCTGTTTTTATTACTTACTTGCATTACTGGTCTGGCAACACTTTTTTTTCAGACACTGGCAATACCGTAGGATTTTTTTTTTTAAATGGCAACATAATTTCTGATAATTGAAGTAGTAATTACCACCAAACAGGAGTACTTAGAAAAGGACCGAAATTGGTATGATCAATACGGTTAATTTTCGGTTACAACATTTATATTTTATACAGGTATTTTTAAAGGTTACCTTAAATTGAACACTTCCTATCTTACACGTTCTGTCATTAGTGAAACGGCACGCTGCGCCTGTGTGTGTAACCGGTATTAAAACGGTTTCCTAAATAGAGGTAACATGTTTCTTTTTACCCAGATAGCGGTAACCTTAGTCGTAGAATTAACCAATTCGTCGATAATTCTCTATTATTAGTGAAGCTTAAAAATGGCAAAGTTGGTTGTCGAAGCGCCTTTATTTCCATTAGTTGTGACTGAATAAAACTAATGATGAACATCATATATATTTTACAATTATTCAGGAAATGAAGACCTCTTGTTAGTGGCGTCTATGAAATCGTCTATGAAAACCGTCATCAGTAGGAAAATAACCACAATTGCTTACAGCGCCATCTAATACATTGGGTCGGAACCACTAAGCTCGGCTCTATTGTAAATTCGGAAAGTAGTTCTTCTGAAAAGTGGATGGTCACTCATAGAGGGCGGTGTCTGCGTTTTAAAATTGACTTTCGGCCGACCACAGCGGCGTTATATGTCTGTGTCGGAGTTCGATTCCCGAAACATGAACATACCAAGCCGGTAACAACGTTTTAAGCTAAGGAAATGTGTTTAAAATGCAGTGAAAAGTTAGTTAACGATAGCTAGGTGTTTGGGTTCTGAGTTGAGCTACACGCAGCCGAGCCTGAGAATTCCTGGTGCGCTAGGCGAAATACTAGAACGGCGCCCTTTTTTAGAAAACATCGTGACAATATAATCATAATTTGACAAATGGGGTATCGTTGGAAGAGTCTCGGTCTTCCGCTGGATATAGGCCATGTGACGTCACATTATATTGAATATGGCGCCCTCTAGAGGACAAAAAGTCATGAACTAAAAAAAATAAGTTTTTTCATGTTGGGTATGCACATTTCAAATATATATATATATTATAACCCCAAAATAATTTAAATAAAAATAAAAGTAATAACTACTAAAACCCAACTACGGTAAGTCAACTAAAAAGGTATAAACAAGTCATCACAGACAGACAAATAAAAAATCCGGAGACACACGTGTTCAGGGGATAAATTGAATAGATTACGCGTGACTCCGGATTTTTTATTTGTCTTCGGGCCACATTTGACGGAGAAATCGGTGAACAACCATAACAAAAAAAAAACATACACACGCTACTAACATAGAACCTCCTCCTTTTTGGAAGTCGGTTAAAAACATCTGTCATTCACAGCCTGACTTCATCCACTGCTGGGCATAGGCTTCTCTTTTCATGTGCTTAGACCCCACGTTCCTATGCCAGCCTCATGCAGGTTCCACCCGGGATGGTAATAATGTCGTCCGCCAATGTCGCCACTTGCTATTACTTACTCCAAATAAAAAATTGGCATCAAGGTTTTTACCACGCGGGTATATTGTAATGTTAATTAAAACGATAATACATTAGTTAATTAATCTTGAATTGAAACTTGAAATTAAATAGTGATGTCCATTTATTATTTTCAATAATCGGTATTTAAATTCCATTCATTCATTCGTTCACGGGTGTCATGTCCCGCTAAAATTATTTTTTTTGTTTCGAGAAGTTTTTTTTTTGTTCGTGATTTTAATAATAACTTTTTGATGTATTTTTTCGTGTTTATATATTTTTTATTGCAGTAGATAGAGCGGTAGGTAAGTATTTCGGATTTTTACCGAAAAATGCTTTTTATGTGGGATTTTTTGGTACATTCGTCCTGAGGAAAACTAAGGTCGTTTCTTCCAACTCCTAGCAGTGCAGGCAAGACGTGAATTACCTACCTCTTATTCATAGTTTTTCTTTTAATGTCCATATTCCATACAAAAACAACTGTCGACTGTTACCTTTTCACGACTTAACGGCTGAACGAATTTCGATGAAATATGGCACACATGTAGATTATGACAGTTAGGCTAAGGACAGTATACTTTTTATCCCGGTAGTACGTTCCCGTGGGATAAAAGCTATCAAGAGCTATCAAAGTAAGTGTAAATTTATTAATAAATCGGTCACACGAACCTAAAAAAAAATCTACGTGAATCAAACATCAATTCGAAGGCTTTAAGGAAAAACCCCTGAAAGAGATAAGGATAAATTATGTAGTATTATTGCCGCGTTTTGGACACCCCGCTCACGTAAACCGGGTGTTATCTGAAAACAGTAACTTCAGATCTTCAATCTGATATTGAATTATCAGAATGTTACGGTTTATTTACGTTTTTAAATTAATTTCTGTCTGTTTGGAGGTTATTTTTCTTAAATCGTTAGTGATATTGGTTTCTGATTTAGTGACTACAAGTACGGACGTATCTATAAGTTTATGCTATGCACTTGTAATATGAGGATGCAATTCGAAGTTTCGAACTCAAGTTCACCACCTCTCGAATGCGATGCCGATATTTTAACAAACGGCTGAAGCTTTTAAAATTGTTCCCATTTGTGGATCGTGACATCAAAGAAAGAAGGTCACCTGTGTGATAAAAGGCTCAGCATGATTACCATGACGATGGAAGGTCATATTCATCAGCGAGTTTTTTACCCAGCCGTAGAAGATGTAAAGACGAGGAAAATTTCGTGAGGACACTTTGAGTATGTATGTGGATGGCTATTATGTGGGAAAAAATTGCGTCTGTCTTGAAAGCTGTGCGAGGGAGTAGCAACAGCATTCTAAAAATGATAGCAGATAAGTTGGACACGGCTGTGTTCAATCGATTCATCAATCTGCATGTGAGAGGTGCGGTTTGAAGAATCGCCATTGTTTGCCACTTTTTTTTCTGCACATACTTTTTAAGTTCTAAATCTATGGACTTTGGTAGTTTGAAAATAAAATATATTTTTTTATTATCAAAGTAGGAGCCGAAGAAACGATGGATGAAATGTGTGAATGATGATATGGCTAGAAAGGGGGTAACTAATGAGATGGCGACTAATAGAGAATTATGGAAGAAGAAGACATGTTGTGCCGACGACAAAAAATTGGGATAAGACCAGGAAAGAAAATTATGATGAAACGTGATGTTGCTGAAACTCCGCATGAAAAAGCTAGTAAAATATTTGCTTACGTATGTAGGGTATTTGGAATCTTATCAGTAAGATTAGTTTATTTCATAACTCTGTGTACTGATTTATTGATTGCGGACAATCAATTATTATAAATGATAAGCGCTGCTGTAAACTTTTCTTTAATTATAAAGCAATTAAAGCAATTTTTTTTACTACATTACGTCACATGGTTTCACGCCTGTATTCCCCGAGGGTGTAAGCAGACAGAGAGACTTCAGAGGTTTATACTACACCCACATTTGAATCCATATGTAGATACGGGGGCGATCCCATTGCCACTAACCGGGCACGAATGGTTACTAGTGCCACTCTCCCAATACCACTGGACGACCTATGAATCGAATCCAGGACTTGCAACCTTTGAAGACCACAGACACACATAGCTTTGTATTTCCAATTTATGGGGATTACACAAAAGAAGGTTAGCTTGGAAACTAAGTAACTAGGTACAAATAACTATGAATGGACAGCAAATAGAATATGTTATAAAACACGTCTATTTGGGACAACCTATTTCATTTGAAGACCACAGACACACATAGCTTTGTATCCAGTTTATGGGGATTACACAAAAGAACGTCAGCTTGGAAACTACGTAACTAGGTACAAAACTAATGCCATCCTCCTCCCTCCCCCAAATTCTTGTTGGTAAACTTTTCCTGAGCCACCTCGATCCAGCCCCAGAGGTTTGCTTCGTCAAATTAACAAACGTATTTATAAATACGAGACTTCCAGTACCTACATCTTTTTCTTTTAAATAGTTATTTCTATTCTAATAATTTGGCACTGTTTCCTACCAATGGACTTTAGACATTTAAAAAAAGCTGCTTATTTAGAATAGGTACAAAAATATGAGCATGTGTCACGTTTTCCTGTTTGTCTGGAATAAAGGCGTAAAAAATGAAGCATGTGTGCGAGATGACTGCCAGCGCATGTTATCTAATCGTGCACTGTGGGTTGAGCACAAAATTGTTTATCTATAGTTCGAATTTAAGTTATTAATAATGTACCTATATGGTATGTATGTGAAGCCAGCGTAAGTATTTGTGACAATAATGGGATCATGCTAAAAAAAAACCTATAAATTTTTAATTTGGTACCTGCCTATATTTATAGTATGTACCTACTTCCTTAGCTCTAATAAAAGGTCAAATGGTCCAATTAAATTAGCTAGCGAAACTCCGTAGAGGTGATGGGTATCGATCGATATCTAAAAACGACATTTATTTTATTTTAATTATTATGATATTTTTTTGGGGTCCAGTACCGATGATAGTGTAGTTACTTTAAGTGTGAGTTGATAAAATCTGTTTTAGTGTGTTAAGATATCGATACCCATCACGTATGTGAAGTTTACACAAAAGAAACTGATTTTTAAACTGATATTTTAAGTGATTAGGTACACTACCAGCGATTGATGACACCAAGGAAAAATCATCAAAATAATTTATTTTTTGTTTTATCATGTTTAGATATATATAATGATGGGTATCTATATCTAAACGTCTGCGGAGTTTCGCTAAATAATTTAATTTTACCCTGTATAAATGCTGTCAGAACTATTATGTTGTTTCATAAAAAATAATCAACTGACTAATGTATGTGTAATTTCTGATTGCCGCGGGGGTCAGGAGTCAAATGGTTACGAAGTATGCAAAGAACCCACTTGGAACTTGGAAGTCATTTGCCGACGGAAACATTAGCGTATCCTTCGTCGGTTTGTTTACTAAACATGATAATTAATGGAGTCATCACATCGCTTCATAGAAAACTTAACTGCCAGCAACCACTTGCATGAGTTGTTTTTTTTTTCATCTACTTTGAGCTACAGTTACACGGTTACTGACCAATGCGTGCAGTCGTGCACTGACTGGACAGGTCCACTCAAATCTGTGTGGTTCTTTCCTCAAAAGACCATTTCGGACATTTACATGGTCCTCACATGATTTGACCAAGAATAGATATGTCTGGACTTTAAAACAGACTTTGTTTCGGTCTTTCTTCTCAGAGTACAAGCGATCCACCGTTGTGGGCACGGTGGGCATGCCCACAGCCCTAATTGAGGTCGATAAACTGATGAAATACAATAGACGTAGATATAATGAGTAACCTATTCCACTTAACTATTCATAAAAAAACCCCGTAAGAAATCGACACGTGTTTCACCTCTTAACGAGGCATCCTCAGGATGACGATTGACTAGTCGCGAATCCGAACACGACTTCTTGCCACGCCGAGCGCCGGATACAGAGAAGCTAAGCTAAGCGAAGAAAAGCTGATGTACACAGGACTGAGGACACACACATTGTGTGCGAGCATAATAACCTTACCAAAGGAGACTGGGCAAAAGTGGTCTTTGGACCTATAGCAATATGGTTTTGATATTTAATGTATCGATCATGAGCGACTCATAATCCAGCGTGACCACAACCTGTTTTGAGGGCTGGATCCGCTCCTGTCGAGAGTAGTCGGTTAAGACCTAGATAAAAAAAAAAATTGACGTGTTCAAGTGGTTGTTTATAAACCTACTTACAGAAATAAAATCATTTATCAAGTAATCACTAAAAACTTTTCATTAACTAATAAGATTCTCCTCATTACGATTTTACTTACTTTGCGTTGTGTTGTTGTGATGCATTTAAATTAATTTAATCATTTCTAAACATGAAATCTATGCTTCCGTAGATATACTTACGATAGATAAGGAATATTACAATATTCTCTGCTCTTTGCCTATTAGATAATTATTAATTATCATGTTTTATTTACATACAGGAACCTTTAATGTTAATTTGTTAGTGATGTCAACGATTTAGAAATCGATTGCAAACTCGCAATCGTTCTTTATCATTTTAAAAACATAGGTACATATTATTATGGGAGCAAAATCTACGACTTGATTTATCATTTCCAAAATAATGTTCGAATATCTGCAATGTTTTTTTTTAAATAAGATTTTATTGCGCCAATATGCATTTAATAATAAAAAATATAAGCTAATAATATGACGTAATTAACAACATACTGGTCATAAAATGATAAAAATGATTATGTAAAACCAGCCATTGTGTACGTGTGTTATAAATAGGCAGCAATACACTGGATAATTCTGATAAGTCAATCAAGTACTATTAAATAGGCATAAGTATTGTAAAATGCAAACGGTAATAAAGCAAGCAAACTATAATCTAAATAGGATAAGAACCATCTTCAACAATGATTGATAGCGCCACTTATCAAAACGATCTAATAAAAAAAACTTATAAAACTAAGCCGTAGCCTACAAATACAGATAAAGTTTATCTGAAAACATTTCTTATCGATTCGTCCTTCACTGAATCGAGTTCGGTATAAAAGCGATTGTAACATAGCGTCCCATCCCTACTCGACGCGCGAGTCGCGAGCGGCGCTCCCGGTTCAGTTCACTTCGCTCATTCACAAAGCTGACATGGCTCTAGTGCGTTTACGGACTAGTGAATTATTTTTATTATTATTTTTAATAATTACCACGTGTGCCGTGACTCCGCCATGGATATTTTCAATTAAACAAAACACTAAAACGTGTGATGTTAACAAATGTGTGTTTAATATTGATGTGAACGCGAAAAATGTTGATGAGTGGTCGCTAACTACTGAGCCGGCATCCGAACAAAAATGTGATTCGTTTTTTGTGAGTAAAGTATTTGAGAACGTTGTTGTTGATGTTCAAAAAGATGGTAGGAAGGTGTATTTCTGTGTTAAAAGCGGTGGTTTGTGGCATCATCAAGGAGAGGGTGTATATTTGGATGCGAGTGACGTCACCGAGACATTCGACACAGATCCGTGAGTACACTACCCATTTGTAAACTAAAATTAAAAAGTTTTATTGCTTGGAATTGCCAGATTGCACATCATTAGCAACAAGTATGGGAAATTGTACAACTTGTTTACGTGTTTTTTTAAATAAAGAGACTAAAAGTTTGTAATCATACTTTGAAAGTTACAAAAAAGTAAGTTACGAAAGCAACTTGGAAACAGCTGTGAATGAAAGTTCTAATAAGAAAACAGGTTGTTGTTTTGATGTTTTTGTAGTGCATTTGTTACTTTTCTATTGTTATGACAGTGACACACGTTAAAGTATACCATAATTAATTGAACCCACTTTTATAATAAACTCAAAACTTTGGAGGTGACACGAAAAATAATTTCCGGAGATTCAAAAATTGCATCTGGTCACCCGAAATTCGCGACGAAAAATGGCGGCAGTTCAAAATGATTATTACGTAATTGCATTACCAAATTGTTGTAACTAAGTTATTTCTGGCTTATCTTATCCATATCAGTGGTCTAATATCAACATATAGAAATGATCGATTTGGATTTCGATTGCCAGGCGTATTTTTGTAAAATATCACGGAATCGCCTCAACGGAATTTTCGCTAAAGTTAAGTGGCCGTCACCGCGGACGAGAATAGGATGGGTAGCCTTCTGTTCTGCGTAAGCGGGTCAGGCGATGACGTCATTAAGATAGTTGTCAGTAATTTCGCCTTATGGTTGTTTGTTACTGACAAAAAGAGATTCGGTGAAGAAAATGATTTTCGTATAGCATAGCCTTTAATTTTCCCACTAGTGGGACAGGGGACACAGGCCTCCTTCTGTGAGAGTGGGCCATAATCCACCACGCAGACACATTGCGGCGTACTAGGGGAACTAGGAACATGCCGGTTTCCTGACAATGTTTGTTTTGAGAACTGTGGTGATAAAATTAAATACACAAAGTAAAGGCCTGCCTCGGCTCAAACTCACGACCAACTCGAAGTCGGGGCCCATTCCAATAGGCCACCATTGCTCGGCTTCTCGTATGCCTTCCGGGAAATCCAAATCTGTGAATTTTGCCGTAAGTAGGTACTTATTGCGACTTGACTACTGGATTGGTTCATTGAAAGCCCAAGGGATCAAGCTTGGGTAGGTACCTGCCTAACAAAACTCTGCTCTAGTGATGTCATCTGTCTTTACCTGTCGGGGGCAACCTACATACGCCTTTTTAGTCCGACATAATATAATATGGCTGGATATCAATAAGTATTTTAGACTGCCTTTTAAATTGCGGTAACTTATTGGACAAGGGTTGCGTTGCCTGTCACGCCCGCGATATCGCGCCGGTCTGCACGAGCCATTACCGATGTACCTAGAAAGGTCTTCTATATTTGTGACGAATTCTGGCTAAAAATGTTCTGCGAGTACGGAAGCAATTAGAGGGAATTTCACTAATGAAACAGCAGTGCTATTCTGTAACCATCTCACCGTGAAAACTTAGGTGAAGTGAGCTGTCACTCCACCCGATGCTTGGAATTAACACAATTGGTAGCTCACTTCACTTAAGTTTTCACGGTGAGATTGTAATAGAATAGACCGGCTGAACGCTATCAGCACATCTCGCGTTCAAGAGCTGGCAGTGTCAATATTTCGCAACGTTGATGACACTCTGACAGCTCTTTAAGGGGGATGCTACAAGGTAGCCCGCGAAATTAAAATTTTCTTACGTTTTTTGCTATTTTCAGGTCAGTATCAGGATGTATGTTGATCTAAATATGATTTGCGGCTGTATCAGATATTTATTTATAGAATTATAGTCATAAAAATCATCAATACAACTCTCTAAGTTCATATTATCCTATTGAATGACTATTTCATGAACATGACATTTGATGATTATTCTAACTTAAGGAGTTGTATTGCTGATTCTAATGATTATAATTCTATAAAGCCATATATGTTACGGTCGCAAATCGCATATTTAATCAACATACAACCTGACACTGACCTGCAAATTGCAAAAAACGCAAGAAAATTGGAATTTCGCGGGCTACCTCGGAGCATCCAATAATCAATTTGCGTGACGTGTGACCCACTGGACCACGCTGGTTGATTGATCCGTCCTTTCCACACGGCTGCAAGGGTTTTCCTGAAGTACTAACTGGACAAAAATCTGTTCAATTAACACGAATCTACCTCTTAAATAAAAATCTGGATAACATTTCGCCTAGGTAACATTGATCGAAGCCACAAGGTAAATTCGCGGTAATGCTATTTATGATCATTTTTATCATGGAACGAAAAGGTACCTACAGTACAGTACCTACCTTAAACATTGCCCGATTAACGTTCCTCCGAAAGTGGAAGGTTATGCGTAATGGCTATGACAGACACTAGTAGATATGCAAGGTGGCTGACCTTTTTGCTAACTATTTTGTTTTGACAATCGACTGCGAGTCAAGCTCTTACGTCATCTAATGTTAATTAAAAGTAATCGTGTTTTATCAACACCTATGCTATAAATCCTCTACATATACATTTTTCTGAAATAGTTAGCTTATTGCCAACATTAAAGGCTCGTTCACACCGGCGCGACTTGTCGCGCGACGCGACTTTAACAATACAATTTCTAATAAAACTTCACGATTGAACAATTGCCGGTGTCGCGTCGCGCGACTAGTCGCGCCGGTGTGAACGAGCCTTGAATTAGGGATGCATCCGATACCGATACCGATGCCGATATATCGGCGATAGGTACTCGAAGATTGGCGATATATCGGCATCGGCGATATTTTTATGGCCGATTCAACGATACTTTTCAAATTTTGCGCTTTAAAAATGTGATGTATACGCGCGTGTTGTCTCGTCTTATTAACTAATCTCAACCTGTCTATAGTTTTAAACAGTTTTATTTAGTTTGTCCTGTTATTTTTTCATTTAATATTAATTTAAAAAATAACCTGACTTGTGTTTTATTTATTTTAACTTTATTTTTGAATTCAATAAGGGTATCGGTATCGATATCGGTATAGCCGATATTTTTATAAGAGCATCGGTATCGTATCGGCAAAAAGGCGTATCGAGGCATCCCTAATTAAAACAACAACAACTCTCGTTTGAAACGAAGTTCCTTCCGCTTCTACATACTTGGCGAATGAGAGATCTATAGATAAGTTCACGAAAGTTTTGTCACATTACACTTTTTTTGGTCAACTCTCATTCGCAATGAAGCGTGGGATAAGGAAATTCGTTTCAATACCAATCTTCTTAGAACAATATGGCGCCTATTAATAGCTCAATTAAGCTTCCTAGAACTGTCTCCATCTTTGAATCGACTAAACACTTACTCATTTGTTTAACTCTGCCTGCGCTGACGCGTCTTTCGCCAATGACGTCATGAAACAGTCGTCAGTAATGCTAATGTTAAACGATGACGTAAGCCGACGTTTTTATGACACATGCGCACAGACCATGACACAGAAAGACCTAGGTTTTACTATCACGTGACTAGATGTTGTCTAAGTTTGGAAATGTCTGACTCAAAGTCGATGTAATACTTATCGAGAACCTATAACTTGGAAATTGGTATTATGTTAATAATTTTCCTTAAGAGCTAGCTTCATAAAAAGATGATGCCTTGACACCATACACACTTACACAACTCTACACTAACACACAGTAATTAAAAGCCTTCGTAGACTTCAGGAGGAGCTCGTGGCTAAGTAATAACAGCCGCACGGGTCGATCCATCAGGTTAAGCTACGCTTGCCGGGGTTGATTCGTGCATGTGTGCCCATCTTTACATAGCGAGTAGCGAGACTCCTCCGTGGCTCGGAAAGTACGTTAAACCGTTGGTCCCGGCTGTCATTCGTGGATCTTTGACAGTCGTTACGAGTCGTCAGAAGCACGAAAGTCTGACAACCAGTCTTACCAAGGGGTATCGTATTACCCAGTTTACTCAGTTACTGGGTTGTGGATGTCAGATATATGCAGATGGATGTTATTAGGAAAACTCCACGATGTTCTACGACATTTTCTAAAGCAAATGGTGTCGTGTCATCGCCGCACCCGAAGCTTTGGCGAGTCTATTAAATGACAGACGCAAATAGCTCTGCAGTAGCAACTGTAATGAAAAAGAAATAAAACAGGCCATCTTCGAGCGACAGTGTCGTTGTAAAGACAATTGGGAGAAAAAAAAATTAAGAAAATGACTTGAGATATTGAACTAAAATTATATATTGTGTTATTGACGGGATGTGGCATTTCATAATTGTTCTTGTTTCACATTTTGATGGATAAAAAATTCGGAGTAATGTGGCATTCACTGGGCGCATGTGGTGGTGGATTCATGACTGATAAAACTTTATAAATTTAATTATAATTTTTTGCTCCTGCTGATCAAAGACAAATATTGTTTATTCCTGTGACTTGTGATTTATTGTATTGTAAAATGACATTTAATAACATATTGCTAACGATATTGACATGACAGGATTGTAATTACAACCTGACTATAATATAACTTTATGTGTGTCTTTATATTGTTTATTACTGGACATCATAACGACTTCTAGACATAATTATCGTAATTAATTTTGACTCAATTTATGTTAATTTAATGTTCATAAACTCAACAGTGAACCAATATTGTGCTGTGCCCTGACAGGGTTCATATAAAAAAACCGACGGTATAATAATATTGTAAAATGTGTGATGTAAATGAGAGCAAATAAATAAATAATTAGATTACAGTTTGGCGTGCTACACACTTCGACCACGGGCACAGCCGGGGGCTAAATAATATTTCGATTTCGCCGCCCGGCCGACCGTGCCGAAAACGTTTAGGCTGGTATGATGGTACCTATACAAAATGCTAAAGGTTTTGTGAAAATCGCTAACTATATAGGGTGTACCTTGGTCAGTCTCTCTAGCTGCCAAACTGGCTGACAGGCCACACCAAGCAAGAGCTATTCTGATACTCCTCGTGCCGAAACAACAGAACAACCGGCTTGGAAGCAAAACTAAATAAATCATCAACTGGCAGAACTGCGATGCCAAAACTGAAGAGATAAACGCAATTCTACAAAGCAGGGACCGAAACCCTTTATAAATTACGGTACAGGTATCGAAGAATTTTGGTTACTTCTACGACTAAGGTTACCGCTATCTGGGTAACTCTAGAAGAAGAAACATGTTACCTTTTTACCCAGGTTACCGTTTTAATACTCGTTCCACACACACAGGCGATACGCGCCCTTTGACTAAAGGCTCGTTCACACCGGCGCGACTTGTCGCGCGACGCGACTTTAACAATACAATTTCTAATAAAACTTCACGATTGAACAATTGCCGGTGTCGCGTCGCGCGACAAGTCGCGCCGGTGTGAACGAGCCTTTATGCCGAGTGCCGACAACATGTGTAAGATAGAGGTAATTTTACTAGTTGCATTCAATTTAAGGTAACCTTTAAAAATAACTAGTAAATAATATAATGTAAATTTATGATTTACGAGTAGAAGATACGACTTCAGCCTAAATTGATGACGATGAAAATTTTATTTTAGTGATAACTGATGAAAGTAAGAATACTGTTTCTAGAGATTATAGACACCTCCATATACTGAGATAATTTTTCGTATCTCAAGCCCACGGAAAAGCCAAAACTTAACCTATGCTATCCGATTGAAATCGCATACATAACCACCTAGGATTCATGACCCCTTTTGCCTTATCCTGCTAAAAAATTCAGACGCCACACATGTTCAACTTCTTTCAAATGAATCTAAAAAGTACATCGGTTCACCAATATTAACCTTGTGGTTATTTTGGCATCCGTCTGGCATCCCGTCTGATCTATTGCCAAGAGTTATGAACTTATGATATACTTGTGTGTGCGCTTAGAATTTTTCGTGGGAGAATATTTTGAACTGGATTATCTTCATCATCCGCCATTTTCTTTGGAATCTGCGTCCAGTTAAAACTGATATGGTGTTAGTATTTTAAATGGAGCGACTGTTTTATAAACTACATTTTACATGAAACCATTCAAAGCTCGATTCAGTATTTGAGTCCTACTACCCGGGGGAGCAAAAAAGCTAATTTTGGCTGTTGAAACAGAAAAATAGTGTCCGGTCTAATTTTTCCTTAACAACTAATCTTTAGAAGAACCTCCCCATCACTATATCCTGTCAGCTTGCTAGGCAATCAAATCTATGAAACATTTATCAGGATTATCCGAAATTGTAAAGCCTAAAAACGAAGTTTGGTAGTTCCTGCCAGAAAGACGTAATTATGCCCTTGAACGGGTGAAACGGCGGAAGATTGCATACACGTGCACATTGATAAAGTCGCCGGCGACACCTCCCAGTCTAACAAAAATATGAGTAATCCAGACAGGAAGGTATTTCACATTCCTGCGAAGTATCTTGTTACGTGGACGGAGTATTCTCCAGCGTGGAATTTTCTTCGTCGACTAAGTATCGAATAACAATGGAAACAAGGTGCACGTGTGTGGCTAATAAACAGCCGCGGGTAAGTTACGCTTGCCACGGTTAGGCCGTTGATGGGCGACCATTCAATTTCCGGAAAATTCGGAAAAAATTATCACCTCATCGGTTTTTTGAGATAATTAATACTAAATCGAATTATTGTTAATGAAAATGTTCATGTTCACCAGCCTATTTTTCAAATTGAAAAAAAATAATGTCGCCCTAGGGATGAATTACAAATCAGAGTGAAAAGGTTAGACTAAAAGCCAATCCCAATTTAGTTATGAATCCTTGGGAAAAGCCCGAAGAATGACTCATACGCTGATGTATTCAATAGGGCATTTCCGTCGTCTACCGCTAGTTATAAGTAGCTCTCTACTTCTTTACCGAAATGTTAGAAACTGAGAAGCACACTAATTGCGTAAGTAGTTTGCCCGTTCTTCTCCATATGAACCTACTACGCTTTGGAATGGGCAACTAGCTTCATCTTTCTGACTAACCGACTCCTTGACAATTCAAAAGTGTCTGTAATTGGTTTATTTGAAATAAATGCTTTGATTTTTTATCACAATTTAAATCGTTTTGAAACAGATTAGTCTTAAACGATTACGAAAATGAGATAGCAGCATACAGAATCTACATCGAAGCAACCAAATATTTAAAGCTGCAAGTGTAACCAAAGTATTTCTAGTAGGTAGTTACAATAAATAGTAGCAACAATAGTCAATTTTAGGGTGTTGAACCCTACGACCACTGGTTGCTTGGTTGCGTAACCAAGGCACTGGACCGTTACACGAATTTAAATTGTATAATGCGATACTGAGATGGCGTTAAAAAAATAATAGAATCATCACTACGTTATTGAAATTTCTTTAATAGATACGTTACACTTGGACTTTTAATAAAACGGACGAAGACAGATGGATCCACAGAGTCAGGAGGTCAGGACTATTAGCATATAACACATTTTCGTAAACGATTAAGACTAATCTTTTCATTTTGACAGTTCAACAACATTCATTGCGTTATTTACGTTGTTGAGCAGATTTTTTTTCGAACTTATGAGGTAATGGATTAGCAATCTGTTTCCAATCGATTCAGAGTGTGATTTATCGTGTAACGCAATTTGGGTGCTGGTATGTGTAATAGGCGGCTGTAACTTATAATTGTATCGAATGTCATTAGCAAAATAAACGTAACATCACGCCTAAAACCCCCGAAGAATTAGGCAGACCCTAACCTCATTTCGCCAGATGTTTTAAGTCCCGTGTAATAGCAGGCAAGAGTATTGCCAACAAAATACCTTCAAATTCCATGCAAAATACTGACAAGCGGACAGACATCGGAGTGAGTCCAGTGATATTTTATGTAATTTTTTGCAAGAATGAGATACTGATCAGCAAGGCGTGACTGCATTAGTTTGAATAAAACTATTTTTACCCGACTACGGCGAAGGTTATGATGGTTATGATTTTGACCGGTATGTACCTATGTATCTTCATTTGTTCCCTCATAACTTCTAAACTACTCATCATAATTTGACATATGGGGTATTGTTGGAAGCGTCTCGGTCGTCCGCTGGTTATAGGCCATGTGACGTCATATTAAATTGAATATGGCGCCCTCTAGAGGACAAAAAGTCATGAACTAAAAAAAATGTTTTTTAATGGTGTCATGTTGGGTATCATTATCAAGGGTTTAATTAGCACATTTCAAAAATATATATATTATAACCCCAAAATAAAAGTATAAAAAATAAAAGTAATAAAAACTAAAACCCAACTACGGCAAAAGTCTACTAAAAAGTTATAAACAAGTCATTTCAGACAGACAAATTAAAAATCCGGAGTCACACGTAATCTATGACGTGTGACTCCGTAGTTGGGTTTTAGTTTTTATACTTTTATTTTGGTTGACTTGATTCCAATTTGTTGTTTTTTTAGACAAGTATTGTTTTGTTTGTTTATTGTATTTTATATACTTAACTTAACCTACACACAAACCCGTAACATACATAGTATGTTACATTTATGTTATATATATTTACTTTCTAGTAATTGCACTGTACCTACAGTTGGCTTTTAATCTGTAATGTTGGGGAAAATCGATTCTAACTTGTTTACAGTGGCATTCACTCGATTACCTAAACACTCAATTATGTCAATATTACTTGTAGCGACAATAAAAACGTACTTATTATACAATGTTCCGGATATCGCCTACGGTTTTACGTAATAAGCACTAATAATAGGGACTAGTGCTTGACAGATTCATGTCAGTTAGGCCGAAACCGATGTTTCGGCTTTTGTTACAGGCCGAAACTAGGTTGTAAAGTTTGACTCTTGTCTATTCAAGTGACCCAACAACAGGTCATGTGTTGTGTTGTCATAGATAAGACAGTAGAATCAATAATTTTATCATTCACATGAATTCAATGAGAACGAAAGTAAACAATGCCGCTTTTATGACTACATAGTAAGTTATTTTTCTTATATAGCTCTGTTTCGCCGAGTAAAAGTTTATTTATCATTTTTGTAAAACTGACTTTGGTTTGTTACTAAGTTGGTTCTAAACAACGAAATAAACTTTAGATGGTCTTATAAACTTAACCATTAATCGAGGATATATCACAAAAAACACGTTATGACGTCATTTCCAATACCATACAAGAATCTGGAAAACACTGAAAAACTGACCAATCAGCGAATCTGACTAATCAACGAAATCGGTGAATTAAATAAACTGACGAGTGAAGGAAACTGATCAATGATACTCCGCGTATCATCACTTAATCCCTTTAAATTCAGTCTTCAAAAACTAAAGCCAAAACCGAAACTACAGCACAACACTACTTTACAAATGTCCTTTTGTTCAGCAAAGCAGAATATCGTAATGTATGAACAATGTAACATTTAGCGTTTGCAGGAATTCAACGTGTTGAAAACAACGGAAAATGATTATATTTTATGGCAAGCGTTGAAAGAAATATGGATGGAAGTGTTTCCTTGTGGAAAATCTCCTCACGATTGGGTGGTAAATATTCAACTAGTGGCTATATTTATGTGTGCCGATCTGTCGGAAGTCAGCTCGCTATCAAAATTGCTGCCTGCTAATGTTTTCACCGTGACTTGAGCTTTTCTTGAACTCCTAAAATGTCGATTCGAGAGATGATAGAGAAGATTCAGCCATTCTAGTGCTACAATACTGTCCGTCCCTGCGTTTGGGTCGTACCACTAGCATTTTAAGTCCAAACAAACTGTCCCGGCGATAGACTAGCAGATGGGACATAGTTTGTTTAGACTTACACTGCCAGATTGTCCCAAATGTCCGTTCACCTGCACCCTTGACGGTCTAAACTACGCCTCTGGCGTCGCATTAAACGTGGCCACCTAGTGGGCCCAAACAGTATAATCGTTTTGACGGTACATCTTTGTTGATGGACTGTCGAAACGAAAAGAAGAAACATTTAAAGAGTTCAAGATTTCAAAATGTTGAACTTCAAGTTACGAGTGAATTTGTACTTGTAAGCAAGCCTGCACTATCGTCGACTTAACTGTCGCTTACCATCAGGTGATAGTAGTCATCATCAACCTTCTGCCCATAACCCAATTTATTTGGGGTCAGCGCAGCACACCTGTTTATTCCATAAATCTCTATCATCCGCCATCTCAGTGTTCACTAACTTTCTAGCCATATCATCTTTCACACAATCCATCCATCTTTTCTTTTAGCTTATCTAGATGATATAGTAGTCAAGTAAAAAATAGTCGCGAGCAACAATTCAATTTGCTGAATCAATTTGTCAATTGGTGGGACGGTTCAACGTTCAACATGTTGAAAGGGGGCCTCAACATGCCTTAGTACGATGACACGACGTACTATAACGTTTAACGGACGCCGTTCCGTACATTTGGTTCGAGTAGGTATTGAAGTTTTGTCCGATGGAGAAACTGTCTAAATGCTTTTCCTGTGTTAGACAAACGCAACATCAAGTCCGTTGGTATATTCGGTGTATGCAGCTGCAACATACTGTTATGTTGAAATGTTGATGGATAGAGAGGGCAAAGCAAAGATGGATGGATTGTGTGCTGGGGACGATATGAAAGAAAAAGGATTGACTAATAGTGACGGCTGACAGAGGAAAGAAAAAAATTGTGTTGCACCGACTGTAAGTAACTTAGAACGAGGGTAGGAAGAAAAAGAAGTCAGTAGGTTCTACTAACCCATCAGGTTAGCCATCGGTCTGGTTCGACTGGTAGTCATTTGCTAGCCAAGCTTTAATTTAGGATTTGCTAATTTCACTTCCGATTCAACACCATATTTTTCCTTTACCGTAAAAGGGAAAGAAAGGTAAATGATTAATTTGCCAAAGAAAACACGTGTGTATGAAATATTACCTCCGTAAGACACCTTGTTATCATCCAAAAAGACACTGTTTTAATCCTATTACTAATATTTATGAGATAGCCACAGGCCATGACATCACCAAACCGCTTTTACACAGAAACAAACTTAATATCGGTCAATAAGCCCATCCCATATAACGATTATCCTATTATCGTGTATTAGTAGGCGTATCAGCTATTACATTATCAGCAGACGAATGAGTCGGTACTGTTGGCTATTCATAACATTAAACTTCATGTTTTAACTAACTGACGACTTTGTGATGTGTTTTGTTTTTTGTTTTGTGTATATACATCTCTGGTATGTTCCTGACTACCTGGGTTATACTTCCCATTTACCTAGACCTAGTCAATTTAAAACGGTTCCCATTCATTTAATCGTCATCATATTATCATCCTGTGAGTAATTGTGTATTGATATGTTACGATTCCCAAATAATTCAACAAAATCAGAAATTCCATTCACATGGTATCCGGATTGGTGATCGCAATGTTATTACTATTAAATCGCTTTTGCAAAACTTTTTTATATTATCCCATTATTATTCTAACAGTAATGGACAGAAAAAAGGACGTATTTTCTTCGCCACTAACTGAAAATCCTACAAATGTTATTATACATAATAATTTTGTATTATGTAATAATTAACCCTGTCAACGCCACTAGAATAGTGTAGAATAGAAAAGTGTCCTGAAATATTTTATTAGTTAAAACTAATTATAAACACGACCTCTTGATAAACAAAAGTAGTTTAGAATAAAAAGAAACAAAACCCTTTACAAATGAATTTAAACTTTATTCCTAACCAAACAAAGTCTATTATCAATTCCACGTCAACAATCACTCGCATAGGCCGTGTCGGCGCATGCGAAAAGCAAGTTCTAAATTTAAATGTTCAACAGTCAATGTTCTCATAACGTTTGAAGCTTTTGAAGGGGATAGACGTATGTAAACATTCTAAGAGTTTACAACAGGTTTTATGGTGTTTATGGATGGCTGCAGGCCTGCAGTACTTGTGGTAACCTTGGAGATCTGGTTTTAGTCCGAACGTAGAATATTAAGATTAAAATATTGAAGCGCATCAAATGCGATGCAATAATTTTGTACTGACAGCATTGCTAGCATATGAATATTTCGGAATTTTGATATCAAAATGAAATATCTGGCGAAATCTGCTTCTACTTTACACTTCTTTTTGCCTATCCCGAAATATGTTTGTGTAAATTGAGCGAAGCAATGTTCCTTTCATAAAATATATAGTTACCTCCTCTTACATTCACATAGTAACCACGCCATTTGTGTCATATTAAAATTATTCTCATACCTATTGTAGCTAAGCGATCAACCAAACATTGTCATTAAAATTCTGTAAGCATTCTTGTCCATACTAGGATTCGTGAGCGTGTTAGATGATATAATACGCTAAAATAGTGTGCTACCTACAAACATGATGTTCTATATATGAAGAAAATGAAGTAGGAGCGTCGCTGTCTCTGACAACAGGTCTGTGTAATTTAGAGGATAATTTGATCGGAAATAAAAGTCGCTTCTTCACGAACGAAAATCATCGTAGCTTGAAACTAAAACAGATGGGTACAAACCCTGAAACGCAATGCTTTACTAGGACAACATAATCAAATCTCTGCCACGAGGGACGGACTTCACAGAAAGATACAGTTCGATTCAAACTTAATAGCGGCTCTGAATATGAGGCGAGTGGCTGCGCAGGAACAATTTCATGTGTTAGCGGGGGTGAGGGGTGGGGTACTGCGCAGCGAGTAGCTAACTTCCGAGCCGCCATTAAGTTTGAATCGAACTGTACATTCACTTCACAATAGGCAGCATGAAATGGATAAAAAAACACATGTAACCATCTCCTGAACCACGTGTTGATTGACCCACTTTCTTTCACGGAGAGAACGACTTAGTCACAGCTGAACATTATAGGTTATTTATGGTCAACAGCTTATTGATTTCATTTATTTTGAAAAGTGCCGCAAACAACCTTTTAGTCTCTCCACAGTTGCATTGAGGTCGACAGTCTGTCACCGTGGGTGGCAGATGCTCAATTTTTTAGCTCTCAGACTATCAACATCACAGAATCGTTGCGCGTCTAGACACAGGCTATTATGGAGTATCGAGACGCCTCGGCGGCCACTGCTAGAAGTTGTGCGTTCCTGACAGAAGTTGTGCGTTAAAAGTAATATTGACGCCACGAATTTTATTAGTACTGCCGTGTCTAGACACTGCCGTTGCGGTGATTCCGTGATCACATCAATCAACTCGTCTTTCCGTAGTCCACATTGGTACATAGACCATATGCATATTAACACACAAAATGTAATGCCAAATGCAAAATACTTTGTAATCGTCAGCAACTTCTTGATTCTAGCATTTTTGCACGCACCGTAAATGACCGCTTAATCTCTCCACAGTCCCATCGAGGTCGTTAGTCTATTACTGTGGATGCCAGATGCAATACTTTTTAGTCACAATCTCAAGTCAGTCCCACAGACGCGTCTAAGCCATCACAGAATCATCGCGCGTCTAGACACAGGTCATGCAATCACGTGTCTAGAGCAGCCATCTTAACATCTCCGAATTTAAGAGCTTATAAACCTAAATATCGGTCACATAATATTAATAGATTGAGATATTGCCACCAGTTGCCAAGTGGTCGTCGTATGACGTCAAAACAACCATTCATGATGTAGATCAGATCAGAGATATATGTATTGTGCCAATTTTTTGAGGTTATTACGTCAGAGCACAGTTTTTTGTTTTCACTTTCGATGTATTTGTTATGCGTTTCGTCACTTGTTTCGCAAAAACTGTTCGTGTTATGACCTTCTCCAATTTGGTAGCTATTTCGGCCATTGATCGAAAGTATATTTGTCTGTCAAAAAAAACTTTGCTACTTATAAAATACTCTGATCCGAAAACAGGCATACGTATCCACTCGAATAATATTATGCAGCACCCTAATTGCGTAATATTGGATCAATCACAATCTGAATCGTTTTGAAAAAGATTACTAATCCATTGCAATATGTTCGAAAAAAAAAATTGCTGAACAACGTAAATAACGCAATGAATGTTGTTGAACTGTCAAATGAAACACTTAAGTCTTAATCGTTTACGAAAATGTTTACGCATATAGATAGCTGGTTCTTCCGTAATCAGCTGAAAAAAATAAAAAACATAGACGCTGCTTTATAGTTAGTTCAGTTAGTGTGCCATTAGGTTTCATGATCTAATTTGAAGTATTTTTTTAATAGCAGCGGTTTATTGTTCGGTTGGGAGGTAACATTGGATTTTTTTTCTATCGAGAAAATTTTATGAATTATCGTGTTTTCGGCTAACATAGTTCCTAACATTAATCCTCAACTTTAACATATATTTATTTCAAAATTAATGTTGCAGCAGTTTCGACATATCGGCGGATGTTGCCAAGCAATTTGACAATTTATAGGCTTAAGCAATTATCCCGCAAAAATCGGTAACATGTAGTGAGCAAAACTGTAGCTACTCGTTCATTCTCTATAGATATAGGAAAGGATTATCCTGCAATGGAACATTATAGTAATAGTGATGAATACATAACAACTAAACCAATTCAAAAGCATGACGAATGTAATATGACTCAGAACGTTACCAATTTCCAACACATTCGCACCATGTGAGAAGACAGCTGTATTGTAAATAGATTAGTCATGCATCTGTTTCTGGTAAATGATTTAATGGCCTAGTTATTGGTCTATTCAATGTAAGAGCGTTCGCAGACAGCATACGCCGTGGCCGATTTTTGTAGGAGCTAACTCAAGATCAGAAGGCAGAGCATTCAGATCACGTCGGGGTCACCAATCGTCCAGCACTCGGCGTGGTAACACCTCGTGTTCTGGTTTGCGACAAGTCATTCGTCATCCTGAAGATGCCTCGTTGAGAGGTGAAACACGTGTCGATTTCTTACAGGGTTTTTAGGGTTCTCTACTCAACAAAGAACCCTTACAGTTTCGCCATGTCCGTCTGTCTGTCTGTGGCTTAGCTCAGAGAGTGTTAGTACTAGAAAGCTGTTATTTGGCATCAGTATAATATATTAATTATGCCGACAAAGTGGTAAAATAAAATCATGAAAAGAAATTTTTTTAGGGTACCTCCCTTACACGTAAAGTGGGTTTTTTTTTTTCGTCTATCCCATTGTGTTGGGTATTGTTGGAAAGGTCGCTTAAAAATATTGGAAGTTTGTCAGAACCATTTTTGGATTCAAGGATCCGTTTGCGAAATATTAAGCTTTAAAGTGCTAATTTTTGTTAGAGTCAAGTGTCCCCCCTGCCAGCTAAATGGTAAGTTCTGGATATGTGGAAAAATTCACAGCAGTAGTATATATAACGAAATTAAAAAGAAAACTATCACAGCTAAGTCTGCAGCTGCTTCCGGTTAGACTGGAAGTCGACCCCAACATAGTTGAGAAAAGGCTAGGACAGAATAGAATCGGAACAGGACCCTAATTACGTAATTTAATACACAATCTATCACAATCTGGATCGGTTTGAAACAATCCATTGCTTCAAATATTAGAAAAAGTAATAATTAAATTAAATAAATAAAACTAGATTATATACTTACTTAAATCTATCTTAATAAATCAATAGAGCGCTCTTCCTCCTCTCTCCTACTATGCTGTGCCCGACAGGGTCCATAATTGTGTCTTTAATTTTAAGCCTACCAACTGTATTTATCAACATTATGGAATGCAATAAAGATTTGAGAATTGAATTGAGAATTCATAAGTTCGAAAAAAAACTGCTCAGCAACGTAAATTACACAATGAATGTTTTTGAACTGTCAAAATGAAACAGATTGGTCGGAATCGTTTATGAAAACGTTTTACACAATTACATAGCAGTTAGTAATCAAAAGAAGTGTGCATTTACAATACCTACATTTTAGCTCAATCCAATTTTTTTTCAGTCACTGTGTGAACTATGTCAAAGCCGACGTTGATTATTCGGATTAAAATACTTCTGCTAATATAGTAAGTGATAAGCAAGATATTTTATTATTTTTCCCTGAAGATGACTATCAAAATGATTGATGTGGTAATCAGATTTTATATAAGTCAATCATTGCGATAAAAAATATAATCTCTTCCACATCAACGAAACGTAGACGGGTAGTAATTACGAGTATGTATTTTGTGATCAAAATAATTATTATGTCTTGACACGTATAATAAAAATGTTGAGTTTTCTTGATTGTTTAAGAGCCCACACAACCTCCGGTTTTTATCTCGCTCGCACTCGTGGACTGAGCTCCAAATCGGCAAAAGTTTAGGTAATTGCTTTTTACGGCGAAAATAATGGTAATAAAAGAAAAAAACATAGTCGCTGCTTTATAGTTAGTTCAGTTAGTGTGCCAAGTTTCATGATCTAATTTGAAGTAGTTTTTGAATAGCAGCGGTTTATTGTTCGGTTTAGAGGTAACTTTGGATCTTTTTTCTATAGAGAAAATTTTATGAAATCGTTTTTTCTGCTAACATAGTCGCTAACATTAATCCTCAACTTTAACATAATGATAAATTAATGCTGCAATAGTTTCGATATAACGGCGGATCTAAGCAATTTGACGACTTATAGGCCCTTAAGGGGAATGCGCTAGGGTAACCCGCGAAATTCAAATGTTCTTCCGTTTTTTTGCAATTTGCAGGTCAGTGTCAGGTTGTATGTTGATTAAAATATCATTCGCGACAGTAAGAAATATGACTTTACAGAAATTATAATCATTAGAATCATCAATACAACTCCATAAGTTAAAATTGGCCTCAATTGTCATGGTTTGATGAAAGAGTCATTCAATAGGGTGGAAGTACTTGAGAGAGTTGTATTGATGATTTTTATGGTTATAATTCTATAAATAAATGTTTGTTATGACCGCGAATCATATTTAGTTCAACATATAACCAGAAGGCCAACTCTCGTACTTAAAAAATATTCACATTCAAGTCGCAATCTGTCAAACTTGTCAAAAATGTTTTTAAATTGATTGTATTTTTGACAGATTGCAAATGAGATGCGAATGCAAACGTTCCTAATAAAAATAAGGGAATTGCCTCTCTGATACTGGCTTGCAAAAAATTGGTAGGCTTATGTAGTATAAAGGCTCGTTCACACTGGCGCGACTTGTCGCGCGACGCGATTCTGCGAAATTATATCCATAGAACATTTTGTATGAAATCGAGCGCGACACCACACACAGGGGCGACTGTCGCGCCGCGAAACAGATATATCGCGTCACGTGACATTGCGTTGCGGGACAAGTCGCGCCAGTGTGTACGGCGGGAGCGACGCGCCGCGCGACACCAAATCGATCAATCTAATTTATACCTTATTGCAATTCTTTATGAATTACATTGCACTGCCTTTGGCGGCGTGCGGCGCGGTCAAAGGACTATACACCCACGTCACTGCCGACCGTACCTATATTAATCGCGGTCAAGCTCGAATCTTTTTAACCGACTTCAAAAAAGGAGGAGGTTCTGACTTTGGATGTTTATATTTTTTTTATGTATAGTCGGGCATAACTCCGTCATAAACAGTATGTAACAAAAACCCTGTCCGAACCAATAAAGGCGTATTCCTGGTTTAAAAATCAAAAGATAATGATGCCTACTTATTTATAAAGGTTTATTTAGTTATATGTCGGCAATCCGTAAGGGGACGTACGAGAGGATAATTGCAACCAAAATACCCCTCATATTCCTTATGCCAATGTCAACCATTTTCGAGTAATTTGACATTTTATATTCATTATATTGTATGAAATGAAAAATAAATGTCAAATGACTCGAAAATTATTGACATTTGCATAGGAGACAAAAGGGGTAATTTGGTTGTAAATGACCTCTCCTACATCCTCTCAATGGAATGTCAACATACATAACATAACATCACGCCTGTATTTCCAAAGAGTTAGGCAGAGGTGTACATATTTAGTACAGCCACATTTCACCAGTTATGTTTAAGTCCCATGTAATAGGGGGCGGGCCTATTGCCATCAACCGGGCACAAAGCCAAACTCCGGGCAGCTACTGAGCAATTCTAGATGAAAAACCCAAAAACACTTTGCCCGACCCGAGCAACCGAATCGAACCCAGGACCTCAGCAGCTCAGCAGTAGCGCGTTCATAAGTTGACGACACTCCACCTACCGGCGTATCAGTACCAATTTTTACTTCAAAGGATACCGCCCTCAACTAGCCACTGTCGGCACTCTTTTGTAAGGTACCGCGCGCCGCCAAAGGAATGAGTAAGTCAGGGCAATGTAATTCTTATACTATTGCAATAAGGTATAAATTAAAATGATCGCCCTACACTAGCCGCTGTCGGCATTCTTGGAATGGCGTCGCCGCGATATCGCGTGACGCGACAAGTCGCGATGCAATGTAATTCTTATCGTATTGCAATAAGGTATAAATTAGATTGATCTATTTCGTGTCGCGAGCGAATCGGCGAATCGGCCCTGCCGTACACACTGGCGCGAATTTTCGCGCGACGCGATACAAGAGAGTATAAATTGCGGTGCATTCCGAGCTGAGCTCAGTAGTAGACGATCTTCGTCAGAGGACGAAGGCAGGTCTGTGCGTGTTTGCTGAGTGTGGGGTCCTAGGTTCGATTCCCCGGTCGGTCGACATAACCCAACCTAACCTAACTAGGTACCTAAGCTTGACCACACGAGCACGAACTGCTAAGTGCTAACGTGGCTTTAGTATTGTTTTATTCCAAACAAGTAATAACGGCCGCACGGGTCGATCTATCAGGTTACCTAAGCAACGCTTGCCAGGGTTGGTCCGTGGATGGACCATCTTTATATACGGAGACGCCTCGGAAAACTTACACGTTAAGCCGTTGCGTTGGTCCCGGCTAGGGTTGCCAACTTTTTTTGACAAAAAAAACATAAAATAGTTTGAATAGGAAAAAAAAAAAAGTAAGTATTGGGAAGAAAAAAAAAGTATTTTTTAAATACGATGTTTTTTTTGCCTTCAAAACGTATTTTTGTGTGCTTTTAGCACATGCTTACAATTTTTTGCTGTTCTTAATTTAAAAAATATTACTTAAGTAATTCGTTTTTAATAAAAAAAACAAAAACAACGGATTTTTTTTTGTAAGTTTACAATTTCGTCGATAGTGACACCTGTGACCGTGACAAACAAATGTCACGATGTCACCTGTTGTCATACAAATAAGGTGTATAATCGCGTATGGAAAAAAGGATACGTCCAACTTCCAAGTTTTGGTGGAAGAAAATCCTTGCATAGAACATTAATTCGTAACCTAATACAAATAAGGGGCAGAATCGCGTGTACAAAAAAAATACTTTCCAAGCGTTTAAGGTAAAAATAGTTGCATATAACATTGATCCATAACTAAACAAAAATAAGGAGCCGAATCACGTCGTCAAGGTGCGTATTTACACAACCAGGTTTTTTTTAACCTAATTTACACTCAACCTTACATAAGTAGGTAGGTACGTGGTACCTAAAGAGACTAAGTATTCCAAAGTGAAATAAAATCATAAGCAAAATATTATGTCATCGCAACGTGACTCTTATCTCATTTTTTTAAGGTTTTTGAAGAACTTTACGAAAAAACAATAATTTCTCCATTTCTAAACTAAAAAGGTCCTCATTATTTCAGCCCAGAATCACCCACTGCAGGGTAGGTATAAGCTTCCCCTTTTTTCTGCAATACTTCCCGGTTCCGTGCGACCCTCATCCAGGGGCCTAAGTCTACTAATTTATAACCGTTCCAATGGTCCCTCAATGGTGAGTTTTTGACCGATTTGCCATACAAAAACTGTTCAAAACTTACCATTGAGAGACCATTGTAACCATAGATATAAGAAAGAAGGAGATATGCCCGGTAGTTGAAAATGTATCGGAAATTCGGAACCCAATGTCTCCAGTTTGTCCCACCACTTCGCCACAACTACACATGAGAACCAATAGATACGCAGTCGCGCACACACCCACATTTCATAAATCAGACGTACTACATAATCAATTATAGACCTTATCCCATGAAGCACAGCGTGCATTTAACGTGCACCGTACAACTTACTCACACATAAACAACGGTCGCTATCGATGTGCTGTAAAAAAGCTATTTATTTTTCATACACGCTAGTGATTGACTAAATCGGAAAGTTATCGATTCTTCTATTTATTATTGTACAAACATTTTTGGGGTTCTGAAAATAAAGTAAATAAAAAACGTCCAGAGAATATTAAGTATAATAAAAAAAAATAACAATTAAAAAATCCGGATAATTTGGTTTATTCGAAGCTTTTGAAGATTTTAACGGAAGTAGAATACCACAATCATAAAAAAAGCAAAGATAGTGCGAGGATAAGGCTTAATATACGAAAATTCAAACCCAATAACACTCCACCGACATTAACCTAAAATTGTATTAATTTACTTTACGATTGTTGTTTAAGCATTTCTCTACTACGCTGTAAAACAATCAAAATAAGTAAAAAACATTATTTCACATCGATCTTCCAACCAGGTAAAACGGTTTTCAAATTGAAGAATTTATTCATCGACTGTTATCGATAGCCTACGTTAGCGGATCTGCCCAAGCACATCACTAGCTCGGCGCAAGACACAGCGGCCGTACTGCGCGATGAATCGTATAGTTGTAGTATCGTTTTGTGATTTTTACATTGCTTGTCCAGTCCCTTAGCGAGATAATATTTAGGTAGTGGTTAAGGAGCAATGTATTTATTGCAAAAATAAAACAGCCGCTGTGTTCTTTGAAAACAACAATAACATAGTAAAGGCAAGAAATATTTTTCGATTTGTTGTTTTTCATGATTTTAAAGACAAATACTGTAAAATCCTTGTACTTACTTAGGGTAAGTGATTCTATGATTCACAAAGTTTTTGTTTTGGCTTCGGTTTTTACAATAAACCACTGAACAACACGGCATTCTTATATTTTGTCACGATCACGGTCGAAAGCGGACTAGTTCGCGGAGACGGCCATTTGCATAAGACATGGTCGACTTGAGCATATCGCGCAGACACAGACACGCCCCCATGCCACTTCTCCTGTACAGAGGCGGACTTAATGCCTTAGGCAGAAAATCCTTCCGGTGTTTCCCGTGACTTTGACGATATCATCAACCCAACGCGCTTTTGGACGGCCTTGTCACAGCTCTACTCCAGTCTCCATCGGTCATCTCCGCACCAAGCATGGCTCGCTCCATGACCCTTTGTGCTAAGTACTCGTATGCGGTGTACAGTCACCTTTGCGAACGTCCATGTCTCGGCAGTTCGTAGGTCATTGTACATTGGTGGAAAAGGCGAGTTTTTTAGGCACTGTTGGATGTTTTTGGATCGAAAAATATGTTCCAGCTTACCAAATGCCGCCCACCCAAGCTGTATTCTCCTGGAAATCTCTTTGTTGGAATGCTGGTTGTCAAAAGATAGAACATGGCCCAAATAAACGTAATGGTCAATTAGGTATCTCCAGACACAAGTGCCTGGCCTGGACGCCTAACATCACCTTCGTCTTGGACATTTTCATTTCAAGCCAACTTGTAAGGAAGCGTCATAAACTTTTAACATTCGCTTTCGTCTTCCAGGGATTCGACGAATAAAATTAGGTCATCCGCAAAGCGAAGGTCCTCGCAAATGTCAATCATTCTAATTTTATACCTTATTGCAATAAAGTAAGAATTAACATTGCACTGAATTCCTTTGGCGGCACGCGGCGCGGCTAGCTTGCGGCAGCTTCAAAGGGTAGCTGGCGGCACGCGGCGCAGCTACCCTTTGAAGCTGCCGCAAGCTAGCCGCTTCAGCGCCGCGCCGCACACGCCACTGCCTATATTATTCGCGGTCAAGCTCGAATCTTTTTAACCGATTTCAAATAAGAAGAAGGTTCTCAATTTGGATGTTTAAATTTTTTGTATGAATAGTCGGGTATATAACTCCGTCATAATTATACAGTACCTATGTAACAAAGACCCTGTCCGAACCAATAAAGGCGTATTCCTGGTTTAACGTACTAGAAAAAATAGGTATAAAAATGTAACTCATAAAAATGAAAAGATAATAAAATATAATAATTACTTATTTATACAGGGTTATTGGTTTTATGTCAGGGAGGGACATGGAGGAGAAAAACTCACGACCGTGAGCTATGGAAAAGTCTGGGGGTCCTATTATGCTAAAGAGCAAAGCAGTCTGGAGAATTCTGATGTAAAATGTAAACCTTTAATTTAAATAAATTGTAAACCTAGTTTTTAAGATTGCTTATAAAGGCTAATTGAAATTGAAATTGGTTTTATGTCGGCGATTCGTTAAGGGGATGCACGAGAGGTCTTTTGCAACCAAAATACCCCTCGTAACTATGCCAATGTCAATCATTTCCAAATAATTTGACATTTTATATTTTAAAATGTAAGTATAAAATAAAAAAATAGCAAATGACGCGAAAATTGTTGACATTTGCATAGGAGACAAAAGGGGTCATTTGCTTGTAAATGACCTCTCCTACATCGTCTTAATGGATTGTCAACATACATAACATAACATCACGCCTGTATTCCCCGAAGAGTTAGGCAGAGATGTACATATTTAGTACAACCACATTTCACCAGTTATGTTTAAGTCCCATGTAATAGGGGGCGAGCCTATTACCATCAACCGGGCACAAAGCCAAACTCCGGGCAGCTACTGAGCAATTCCAGATGAAAAACCCAAAAACACTTTGCCCGACCTGAGCACCGGAATCGAACCCAGGACCTTAAGCTCAGCAGTAGCGCGTTCATAAGTTCACAACACTCCACCCACCGGCGTATCAGTACCAGTAGCCCTCAACTAGCCACTGTCGGCACTCTTTTGTAAGGCGCGGCGCGCCGCCAAAGGAATTAGTAATGTAATTCTTATACTATTGCAATAAGGTATAAATTAAAATGATCGCATAACTCATATTGTTGACACGAAATATAATGTGAGATCAGCTTAGACTGGCTTGTTACCTAATTGATTTGCAAAACTATTGATAGATTTTAAAATAATATGTAGTGCGGGAGGGGTATTTTGCAGGATTCAATGATTTAAAAAAAATACTTGGTCTAACATTTTTATTTGAATCTGCAGGAAGTTTCTGTAGGTATTAATATTATAAAAAGGTAAAAGATTGTTAGAACTAATGATCCGATTCCGAAAATTCTAGAACTAATGGGAAGCTACAGTATTGCTGAGTGTGATAGGATAAGGTAGATACTTTATTTTATGTTAAAAGAAGAAATTGTACGCGGGCAAAGTCGTGGGCAGAAGCTAGTTGTACAATCCCAAATCCGTCTTTGCCCACGCCTAGCTATGCCACGGCTAGGGACCTCACGCGCAGTTGTACTTGCGGCCACTAGACGAACGCGGCAGTTTGTAAGTACCTACCTAGTTACTAGGTAAGTGTAATCAAATTGGATCACTTCATTAGAAATAATATGGTTATCACTGAGTGTGAGTATTTCTTAAACATCACGCCTGTAATCCCCAAAGGGTTAGACAGAAGTGTAGGTACCTATAGTACACCCGCATTTCGCTAGTTATGCGTACCTATTTTATACATACATAATTAATTATTGAGCATAATTTTACTAGAGAAGAATTCAGTAACGGAATGAGTTAAAAGTGAAGTAAATTAAAAGTAAGTAGGTACCTACCTAGGTTACTTCCAATACAGTGTGAGTCTTCATAATGTGCACATATCGAAATGGGGGAATCTATGCTTAATTTTATCGACGGAAAAAATAAAAAATAAAATTTAAATACATTTTTTTTTCCATTTTTTTTTATTTGAAAAAATTCGTCTTATTGATTTTTTTTTACGATTATTGTAAAAATTGATTAAAAAAACAGATTTTTGGACGAAATACCTGTTTATTTTCAATTGAGGGTTTTTTGGGTTTAATTGGGAGGGGTTTTTCCACAATTTTCATTTTATAAGAACACTTAATTACTACCAATCATTATGGAGTTGAGTTTGTTTCATCGCGATAGATCATTTAAAAGTTACACCGTTTTTTTACATTGGGGTAAAAAATACAAAATGAATAAAAAAATAAAAATAGATTTTTTTAAATATTTTTTCCGTTTGTCAAATTAAGCATAGAATCCCTCATTTCGATATATGCACATTATGAAGACTCACACTGTATAATAGGTACCTACTCTTGTGTTGTTTCCACTTTAACAAATAAGTATACATATAATTTTTACGGGTCTGTACATTAAGGCCCTTTTCTGATTTATCGGTACAGCAGCGGTGCGACATAAGCATGCTCGGTATACGCGGTACCGAAAGCTTACCGAGCAACTACCGAGCGCCTATATTTCAATTGAGCCTTCATGATTAGGTCGGCATGTGCGGGAGTGCGACACATACCGAGCTAATCAGAAAGGCTCAATTGAAATATAGGCGCTCGGTAAGGTTTCGGTACCGCGTATACTAAGCATGCTGATGTCGCACCGCTGCTGTACCGACAAATCAGAAAAGGGCCAGAGTAAAGTACCTACACTTTAAATGTCATAAAACTAAATTTAAAAATCTTCGTAATAGCAGAACCGAATTCGCCAGTTTTGTCATTCTTGATCGTGTGGTCAAGCTTAGGTTCCTACTTAGGTTAGGTTGGGTTGGGTTATGTCGACCGACCGGGGAATCGAACCTAGGACCCCACACTCAGCAAACACGCACAGACCTGCCTTCGTCCTCTGACGAAGATCGTCTACTACTGAGCTCAGCTCGGAATGCACCGCAATTTATACTTTCTTGTATCGCGTCGCGCGACAAGTCGCGCCAGTGTGTACGGCGGGGGCGATTGGCCGAATCGATCAATCTAATTTATACCTTATTGCGATACAATAACAATTACATTGCATCGCAGCGGCGTCATACAAAAGAATGCCGACAGCGGCTCGTGTAGGGCGGTGTCCTTTTAAGTAAATTTATAGGTACTGCGCGGCGAATCAACCCCGCGCTGTCGCGCCAGTGTGTAGGTGTTGCGTGGCGATAATATCGCAATATCGCCACGCGACGTGTCGCGACACAAGTCGCGCCAGTGTGAACGAGCCTTAAATCCTTCTGTTTACTGATATAATGACCAAAGCAGCATCAAACCTGTTAACAAATAAGCATTCGCCGTCTCCAATTGAGATGATTAACGTTACCATACGGTTTAATTGAGGACATTGTACCTTGTAAAGTGTTGATCAAAACAATGACGTCACCGGCTGAATATTTTGGCAACCACAGCGAGTTTACATACTAGATATAATGTAGATTCATCTAGATATTATATACCGGATGACTTTTTTACCGTCTCGAAAAAAATGGGTATATTAGGTGAACGGAGTAGAAGCTTATGGCATACCTAGTTTTTTTTTCTTTTTCCCACAGCTTAGAAAAAAATTCATCTTTTCATATTTAGGACAAAGAGAAATTTTGTAAAAAAAAAAAACGAATTTCAAATCTTACGCAAGTCACGCATGATTTAAATTTTTTTTTGTCGAAAAAAAAAACTAAGTATGCCATTTGCTTCTACTCCGTTCACCTATTATACCCATTTTTTTTTCGAGACGGTAAAAATAGTCATCCAGTATAGATGGATCTAGATTGTAGATTCGTCTATGAATAAATACGATTAATTTTAAAATATGGTGTTAGCCAAACAAATAACGTCCATTTTTGATTAAGGACTAGCTTTTTTTTCTGTCTTTGGAAAGTGGAGCTTAGGAGCTCGTGGCTAAGTAATAACAGCCGCACGGGTCGATCCATCAGGCTAAGCTACATCTTTACATACCGAGACTCCTCCGTGCTTCGGAAAGCACGTTAAGCCGTTGGACCCGGCTGTCATTCGTGGATTTTTGACAGTCGTTACGGGTCGTCTGAAGCCCGAAAGTCTGACAACCAGTCTTACCATGGGGTATCGTGTTACCCAGTCATTGTGGAGGTGAGGTAGGCAGTCGCTCCATGCAAAATACTGGTATTCAGCTGCATCCGGTTAGACTGGAAGCCGACCCCAACATAGTTGGGAGAAGGCTTGGCAGATAATGATGTTTATACGAGTTATAAGCGCAACCACAGACAGCAAATCGTTGCATTTAGGTACTAATTCGGAATGATATCTCCAACACCCAATGAACAACGGTTGGTATACTGGCGTGTGCTAGCTGACATATGGCTGTTCATTAAATGTATGTTTTGCGAAAGGTAAATGATTTTGCGCACTATTGTATAGAATCAATTTTTCTAACTGAACAGACAGCTGTGCTGCTGGGGAGTTTGTTGCGCCACTTCTTCTTCCCAGCTAAAGCACTAGGAAGTGGTGACGGGTGGGCGTTTTGGGGGACTGTCTTATGTAATTTTGACGTTCAAAAAGTGCTGATTCTCAGCCTAATTTGAATAAATGACTTTTGATTTTGATTTCAACGTTGTGATCAATACACGTTCCTGCATGGAGGCCTTTGCCCTGCAGTGTACCAACTAAGTACACGCTGTTACTACAAGCGATTACATCTCACACAACTTTGTCAGGATCGCATGAGTCATCAAAACAAACGAATGATAACGATCATATCGCTAGTGTCAGTTTGTTCAACGATTTCTGACAAATATGTCATGTTTTACAGCTGCTGCTTATAATTTATGTGGATATATTTAAAGTGTTACATTTTTGGAGATGAGCTTGGCATGTCAGAAACTATGAATTCAGTAGTAGAAATTGCGTAAATTAAAAATAACTGCTATTTAATTGCGTAAAACGTTGTCGTGAACGATTCCGACTAATCTGTTTCTATATATATACAGTGTGGCGATTTGGTTATCACATTAATTCAAGCCACGTATTCTACATTACGTATTTTAAACATACGCAATTAAAATCATAAATAAAAATGTATATTCTAGCCGTGGGACCTTTTTTTTCGTTTTAGTATGTAACAACATCATGTATTGCATAAAGAAAATCACCTGACCAATACTAGTAGGTCAAAGACCCGTGGCCGGCGAAGATAGTTCAAACGATACCGATTCTGAATTACTTGGAATTATTTCCAAGTAATTCGGAATCGGCATCCTTTGAACTATCTTTGCCGGCTTACAAAAAACGTTAACAAATCAAGCGAAAAATGTCCTTACGGCTAATAGTTTTATGGCGTTCTCTATGCGTAAAATTAAAAAATAAGGGACCTCAGCGGGGGAATAAATAAAACTCCGCGAAAAATGTTCTTACTGCTAACGATTTATGGCATAAATCTCTACGCGTGAAATGAACGGGGTAAGGGTTGTGCGGGTCTTCAAAATTCGTATTTTTCTGGCGGCGTGTGCGATTGTGACTCACTCAGTCCCCGCGCCGGTGTCCTTGAGGGTAGTTCACGACTTGCCTATTCGCACACGCGTCCTGCGTATTTTAATTGTTGTTATTGTTTTGAGGACATTTTGTTCAAGTTTCTTGTTTTGTCTGTAATAGGAATAGGATACGCTATTATTAAGTTAAGTGTTGTGACAGTTCGTGCGAGATTGGACGCTTGTTTTGTTTTTTTATTTGTGATAGGACACGTTATTGCAACAGTACCTACTTAAAATAGTTGTAGGTAACTTAGTGAAAGTGGTGTGACAGTTCATGCGAATTCCTTTTTGTGTTGTGTTGTGGTCTCAAGATGTCTCGTATCAATTTCACGTCATCGGAGTACACCGATATGATTTTGGTTTATGGAGAATGCTATTAAACCCTGTTCAGCGCTGGCGATACGAACACGGATTTACGGATTTTTACACGGGCAGTCCAAACATTACGTGATAACCAATCTTTGGTTCCATATCAGGTCGAAGCTCCACTTCGAGTAGGAAGAGCCCATACTTAATTATTTCGCTAAATAATAAATTAAACATTTTTAATTGGAGGTTTTTATACTTAATTTGTGATTATTTGCCAAAAATACCATAAGGTTTGTGTTGATTTGTTGATACCATCACAACGCGCGTGTTTGTGTTTGAGCCTACATGCGCAAGTACCTACCTCCCACTGTCCTTTGACGTGTGCGCCGCGCCGCCCCGCCAAGCCGCCCGCGCCGCGGCCGCTTTTATAGGTCAATAAACTAATAGTATGAGGGGTGGTTTATTTAGTGCCAAATTTTACGCTATTTAGTTTGTTTGAAAAATTCAGTTTTCTGTTTTAAGTAAAATTATTTATTTTATTATTTTAATAGACTGATAACAACTTGTAATAACCGCTGTACTATTTAATGTGATAACCAAATCGCCACTCTGTATACTAACCATAGATATTTTTATTGCTGCTGATTTTTTAATTAGCACAGGTTCCAATTTTCCAACTCATTGGTAAAACTGTTATGTTCGTCAGCCAAGCGAAACCTACTAGGAATTTGCCTTTTGACCGATCATTAAAATGTTTAAACATAAAAGTAATTTTATGGTTCAAAGTGCAAAAGTTCAAGTCCAAGCATCATAGATATTACGCACATGTCAAGATACTAAGTAATGCGTCCGGTGTTCTCTTGTCTAGACAGTTGGTCGCCGACCAACCGTACCGAATGGGTAATCTTTTATCATGAAACGAGCATTGTTTTACGTAAAGGTCCACACCTGCGCACGCGCACGAACAGTGCCGTTGACTGACTTACGTACTGGATTGGAATCTTCAAATAAACTCTCAATAGCTAAGAGGAGCTAACTGACAACCGTTTCATTAAAAATACTGGAATTCAGCTGCATCTGGTTAGTCTGGAAGCTTTAGGGTCAGCTTCGAGACTAACAAAGTTGGGAAAAGGCTACGCTAGGGTTAAAGAAAATAAGAAAATACATTAATTTAACACAGACTAAACGGTACACAGTATTATATACAGTATATAAAAAGATAAAATTAAAAATCTGTCAGTCTCAATGGCTTTGTTCCTCCTTAACTGAGTGACTAAACACGCAATGTGTCAAATATCAAAGCAATCAAGACAATATCGCCAAACTAAACTACTTTTTGAGCGTCAAAATTACATGAGACAGTCCCCCAAAACGCCCAATGCACACCCAATACTCAATTCTTTATTGCATTCCATATGAATCAGTAATATAATGTATAAAACTGGTGTTAATTTTAGCACATTACAAACCAGCCAGTCAATAGGATGCTTTTTGCCACTAACGTCACTTAAGAGGAAAACTGATTACTCCCACGGTAATAATAGAATTAACTGAATGAGTAATACTTCACATTAACAATGGTGAAAAAGTTCGGTGACGTATAATGTATGTATTTACATACTTATGTACTTATAATGACAATGCGATAAGGATTACTGTTCACTCTGAGGCCTTAGTGTAAGTTTGCAAGTGAGTAAACGTAACTATCACGTTTGCGTTAAGATTTTTATTCTCACCTTTATATTCTTAGCAATATGATCTATTAGTCAAATCTTAACGCAAACGCGATAGTTACGTTTACTCACTTGCAAACTTACACTTTTTTTTTTTTGTTTTTTTTTTTTTTTTTGGGTGGGAAATCATCAAATAACTTCTCCCGCTCTGGGCGGAGCGGGAGGGCGTGTCAGACTCTTACTGACTAAAACCCACCCGTGTTCCTTCAGTTGCCTGTGTTGCCAGGGGCCACGGTATCCCTTTCGGACTTTCCCGTAACCCCGGCAGGCATCGGCCCTGGTGGGCCCCGCCATTGGTGCTGACATCTCTTGCAAACTTACACTAAGGCCTCAGGTTGTCCATTGAACAGACAAGTCAGTGAAATGAAACTAAATTAAATGGAGTGTTCTGTAAGTCCGTTACTTACAGAAGACTATTTCATTTAGTTCCACTTCTAAGGCTAATATGGGCGGCCCATTGCCACTTTGGCTAGCTTATTTTGTGAGCTATGTTTTAATAGGCTACTAAAGGATCAGGTGCCTAGCCTTTTCCCAATCATGTTGGGGCGGCTTCCAGTCTAACCGGATGCAGTTGAATACCAGTATTTTACATTGAGCGACTGCCTATCTGACCTCCACAACTCAGTAACTGGGTAATACGATACCCCTTGGTAAGACTGGTTGTCAGACATCGGGCTTTCTGACGACTCGTAACGACTGTCAAAGATCCACGAATGACAGCCGGGACCAACGGCTTAACGTGCTTTCCGAAGAACGGAGGAGTCTCGGTATGTAAAGATGTTCACCAATCCACGGACCAACCCCGGCAAGCGCAGCTTAACGTGATGGATCGACCCGTGCGGCTGTCATTACTTAGCCACGTTGCCACAAAAATCTTCATAGATGTCTCCCGCCCTGGAGCGGGCGTAGGGGTCTGTCAGACTCTTACTGACTAAAAACCACCCCGGTGTCCCATCTCATACCTACGCCGGGGGTCGCGGGAACGAGGTGAGGTGTTTGACTCCCCCCGCGACGTCTAAAAGGGGCACGCGTGGAACACTACGCGCCGCCACCTCGGGTCCTGTTGTGTGGGGGCGACGGACGTCCCTGAGTCCATCGCCCCTGGACCCATTTAGGGGGGCTGGAAGAGGGCGTTATCCGCCCTCCTTCGACGCCTGTTGCGCCTGCTGCGGGCCGGGTGAGTGGACGGGATCTCCCTCTCCCTTTCCGCAGCCACCTTCTGCGCGGAACTGGTCCTACTGGGTTATCGTGAAGTTTGCATGCGAACAAAATCACGGTCAAGAACTCGCCTGTTTATAAAATTATATATCGTAACAAAACGCGAAGTCGTCATTACGTAGTTCTGTGTCGTGCAGAATTTTAACTAGATTCAAATATGCTATCCCGCTACAAGTACAGCTATCCGCCAAATTTTAAATGAGAAATGGTTTGTTGAAAGCACTGGGTATGGCGAGCCGATACAAGAGTCGATTCAAAATCAATCTACGTAGCCTTTTCCCAAGTATGTTGGGGTCGGCTTCCAGTCTAACCGGATGCAGCTGAATACTAGCATTTTACAAGGAGTGACTGCCTATCTGACCTCCACAACTTAGTAACTAGGTAATACGATACCCCTTGGCAAGACTGGTTGTCAGACTTTCGGGCTTCTGACGACATATATATGTCTCTCAAACACAATGTTAATTTTGGGATAAATTCATCCCAGCTACGGAACCCTTCATTGTGCGTGGTCCGACGCGCACTTAGCGGGTTTTTTAGTTTCATTCCCAAATACTGTCACTCCTGTTTGAAGTAACATCTCTTAGTGGCGCCCAACCAGAAGATCCGACAAGATCTCAAGCTCGGAGTGAGAGCATGTATTAAACTGTCTTGGAGATCCGTCGACGAAATTAATATGAAGGTAAACTTAAAGAAGTAAGATCATTCTGCCTAGCCTTTTTCCAATCATGTTGGGGTCGGCTTCCAGTCTAACCGGATGCGGCTGAATACCAGTATTTTACATGGAGCGACTGCCTATCTGACCTCCACAACCCACTAACTGGGTAATACGATACCCCTTGGTAAGACTGGTTGTCAGACTTTCGGGCTTCTGACGACTCGTAACGACGGTCAAAGGTCAAAGATCCACGAATGACAGCCGGTACCAACGGCTTAACGTGCTTTCCGAAGCACGGAAGAGTCTCGCTATGTAAAGATGGTCACCCATCCACGGACCAACCCCGGCAAGCGCAGCTTTACCTGATGGATCGACCCGTGTGGCTGTTCTTATTTAGCCACGAGCTCCTCTTAAAGAAGTAATCAAGCGAATATTGACTATTTATCTGCAAATAAACTTTGCTCCCAATCCATCAAAATATCCAAATCCTTAAAACACTAACTGCCTCCCAAAATGATGCCATCAGTTACTGGCTACTTAAAATACATCTCATTATGTAACAGCTTGGCTGAATGCCGGGCGCCATGTTTACAACTGACGTAAAAAATCCAAGATGGCCGAATTGGCGGGAAGTTTATTACATCATAAACGTCGAATACGTTAATCAATGCAAAATTATGTTTTATTGTCTGCTAAGCCGTTGTTATGTTTGAGATTGTCTTTTTTTGTTGGCAAGCAGATGTCTTGTTTTTAAATACTTAGCCTGTTGCGTTCGAACTTTGATGGTCTTTCTTCGATAATTATGCCTGTTGGGAGTTTGCGACCATATTTGAAGAACGAATGTCTGTTAATGTAGAGGGGCTCATGACTAAATAATAAACGCCGCATGGGTCGATCGAAGGTAAGCAACATTTGCCAAGGTCGGTCCGTGGATGGGTGATCATACATTCCGAAAATTCCGTACCTCGGAAAGCCCATTAAGCCGTTGGTCCCGGCTGTAATTCGTAGATCTTCCAGAGAAGAGGTGGCCAAAATAGGATTGTCCGCAGTAAAACATTTGATGTTAATGCATTTGTATTTGGTTGACTCATTGGTCTATTTATAGTGGTTATCAGCGTTACCGCTGGGGTCCTGGGTTCGATCCCCAGGTCGGGCAAAGTGTTATTGGCTTTTTCCATCTGGAATTTCTCAATAGTCTGGATTTTTTTGCTGGCAACAGGCTTGTCCCCTATTACATGGGACTTAAACATAAGAGGCGAAATGTGGGTGTACTAGAGGTACATCTCTGCCTAACCCTTACAGGGGAATACAGGCGTGATATTATGTTATGTGATGATGCATTTTAAAAGTATTTTCTTATCTCAACTTGCCAGAAACTCAATAGTATCCTACAGAATGTGTTCGTATATTACCGCTCGCACGTGTAGAAACGCCAGCACGCGTCTACCGAGTGTGAGATGTAAAAATACTCACATTTAGGATAAATGTCTGCGTGGGAAGTGAAATATTTACATTATTCATATTATTTTGTGTGTAAATCGTGTAAACATCATTTTTCTGACACCAATATCTGTCTGGTTTATGATCTAGTCTGTCGCCATAACAACAATGTTTGCAGCATTGTTGTGTTTCGGCAGTTAGAGGTAAGATAGCCAGTTCCTCTCTTGTTGAGGATTCCGGGTGAAGCTCGCTTCCACCTTCCGCCTGATCATCACTTACCATCAGGTGAGATTCAGGCCAAGAGCTCCCCCGTTGAGGTTAAAAAAAAAATGTAAGAGAGAAACTTATAATTCTTCTAAACACTTTTGGCGAAATATCAGACATTTCCCCAGTTTATTTGGGGTAGGCCCGTAGGCGCCACATTTCTTCGCAAATACAGCATACAGCTTTATCAGCTGTGATCTCAGTATTCACTAGGGATGGGCCGAAATACGGTTCACATTCGGTTCGACCCAATTTCGGCAGCTTGAACCGAACTTCGGCAATCGGCCGAAATTCGGTTCAGATGCTAAACATTCGGCACAAGAATAATAATTCCTAAGTACTTGCATTATTTTGACTGAAATTTAATAGAATTAGAATAGCATTACTGTAAAATTAAATTATGTCTATTACTCACTCATAGTCATTTATTTTAGTTAGGAACATTGTAAATGTTAACCTTAAAAAAATCGTGAGGATGACGTATTTGCTAACGACCGGCCGGCTCCGGGCCACGCGGGGGGAGTGCGGTGTGCGGGCAGGGTACATCTAGCAATAATTAAATTTATTAGAAATTGAACCGAAGTTCGGCCGAACTTTTTATTTTAACCGAATGTTCGGCCGATGTTCGGATTCGGTTCAAATCACACTTCCTTCAGTTCCAAGTTCCACTTCTCTTTATGTTTTAAATCTGTGACTCAATCAATGATTTTGCACGCCTCATTACTCATTAGTTCATAACGCGAAGGATTTGTGGTAGTGCATTACTCTCAACTTGCCAAAAACAAGTGCTAGTGCAAAAGGGTTCCAGACTTAGTTCTGATGGTAGGAGGTAGGTACAGAGCGAATAAACTATGCTGCAGAAATCTGTAGACAATAATTGGTGACCCCTGCCTTTAAAACTAGGGTTACCTATATCTTAAGAGACAATGGTGTCGATTCCCTTGTTCACAAACTAAACAAAATTTAAACTCAATGCATCTTTTTCTTTATATTTCATTAAGAAAAGGACAGAAGATATATTTTAGTTTAGTTCTGTCAAACCTGTCACTACTCCATACAAGTTTAGACGTGATTAAAAACTTGCCTACTAAAATTACGTCAATTTACGTCAGGCGCTGATTAATTTGAATCGGCACCATTGTCTAGCTATGGGGGTTAATCCGATAAGATTTATACGACTTGTGAATTGTGTGCCCCATTAAACATACCCTTTTACTAAGTAAAATAAAGGAGCTAGCGTTCAAGAACAAACATTATCTACCATGATGTCACCCACCGCTCCCCTTTCTTGCCAATCATTCTGTTATTTGTATGTGAAGCCTGACCCGAATGGGCAGAGAGAACTGTTGGTATTATTCATTTACTAGGCTAGTCTCTGAAAGGTACTTCTATCAAATATAGTATGTTCCAAAAGTATTTGACGAAAATGTAAACAAATTGATCAAAAATGGTGCCTATAGATGCCAATTTGAAAACATTAAGTTTTTATTTTTTTATTTTGACAATTGAGGTTGAGGTTAATTTTACCTCCTCCAATCTAACTTTTCGTGGATGATGTTTTAATTGCAATTTAATCATGATAATCAAACAATAATTGTTGGAAAATGTGGCGAGAAAAATTCCTATTATATCTACTTTATTAGGACCTTTACGAATTTGAATATATAACCTAAAACTTTACGTTCTCATAAAGATAAGCTAATCCAACTGAAACTCCAATAATTAGAAAGAAAGAAAGTAAAATAGACCCAGAAACACGTTCATACGGAAAAATGGGTAATCTAAAAATTAAACAAAATATCAGATCTTACATTACGAGCATAAAACAGACATAGTCGACAGCTGCACGTCATGACTGTGACACTGACAAGGCTTCCACTCAGCATGATGCTGTGCTATGGGGGACACGGCACAGCGCAGATTTTCAGTGGTCACCCGAAAAAGACTTACGGAAACCAAGCTAGGTTGTGTGATTTGTACATAGATAGGTAACGAATAAAAAAAAAAGTATTAATTAAAATTAATAATCCAATTGTTATTATATGTATAAACATATTATACAGTTGAAACCTTCTTAACAGATATCGACAACAATTAAGCATGATGTCATATTGTTGTTGATCTTTAATTTAGACCATGGAAGCATTATCCAATGACATATCGTGCTCCTTCTAGGAGGAGCTCGTGGCTAAGTAATAACAGCCGCACGGGTCGATACATCAGGTTAAACTGCGCTTGCCGGGGTTGGTCCGTGGATGGGTGACCATCTTTACATACCGAGACTCCTCCGTGCTTCGGAAAGCACGTTAAGCCGTTGGTTCCGGCTATCATTCGTGGATCTTTGACAGTCGTTACGAGTCGTCAGAAGCCCGAAAGTCTGACAACCAGTCTTACCAAGGGGTATCGTATTACCCAGTTACTGGGTTGTGGAGGTCAGATAGGCAGTCGCTCCATGTAAAATACTGGTATTCAGCTGCATCCGGTTAGACTGGAAGCCGACCCCAACATGATTGGGAAAAGGCATGAATGAAGGAATGAATATCGTGCGCCTTCTACTCAAAGCAAATCCGGGAGTTAGCTCGAAAGATACGATCTCAATTTATCTGTATGAAACCAGCCAACCGCTCCCCTAGCGTTTATTTGCCGAGGAATCCTTGACCCAAATACACAGCCAGATGGAACAGTATTAATTTGTTGAACTGGACAGTTCTGGAACTTTTTTTCTTTTATTCTAGCTTGTTAATTGGATCAGCACAATCACAGCAATCTATCACAATCTGGATCGGTTAGAAACACATTGCTAATCCGTTGCTTCATAAGTCCGAAAATAAAATCTGCTCAACATCGTAAATATCGCAATGAATGTTGTTGAATGTTGTAGAGGATTCCGGGTGAAGCTCGCTTCCACCTTCGGCCTGATCATCACTTACCATCAGGTGAGATTCAGGCCAAGAGCTTCCCCGTTGTGGTTAAAAAAAAAAAAAAAAAAAAAAAAAAAAAAAGAACTGTCAAAATGAAACAGATTAGTCAGAATCGTTTACGAAAACGTTTTACGCAATTAGATAGCAGTGCGTAATTGTGGATCGATTACATGGATGATATGTTACTGCACTGAATAAATTAACTGTTTTAAATTCAAAATGTTGTTTTTTTTACTGTGCTTTAGAGAGACAATTGAAGCTTCAGTCTTACATAGCTTCCGAAATGCTTACAAGCCGGTTTTTTTCCGCTTGGTACTGTATCGGTTGTCTGCAAAAGGGAACATTACATCATCCATTACAGACGCTAACAAAAATATTGTTGTTGGGTCAGAGAGCAGTCTGCCCAAGTGAAAGGCTATTCAACTCGGAAATATCTGGTGGGCTCATTTGTTAGCAAGTAATTAATAAGAAAAAAATCACATTCGATGGGTATGACGAGCATTGAGAGAAGGAAAGTAAGAAAATGCGTCTGCTGGCATAAATGCAAATAAAACATTCCCACACATTGTGAATTATAACTTTAGAATGAATTAACTTTACTTACCTACATCATGAAACACACGATATTCAAGAGAATATATACAAATAAAATATAATACAGCTGCAGAGTTTGTTTTTTTGTTTGAACGCGCTAGTATCTGGAACTACCAATCGGAATCAAAATATCAAAAGATCTTTTTGTATTTGAAAGAAAGAAAGAAAAATGCGTTTATTGGCATTACAGGATAAAAAAGAAATACACCACCATTATAATGCCAAAAGGGCCTCAGCTCAGCATAATGTCAGATGACAACACAAAGTGTTACCACCTGACGCTGATTTTCAGCTGCAACCCACGAGTGCCATATGGCACTCGTGGGTTGCAGCTGAAAATCAGCGTATGCTAGAATAAAAAACAAAGGGAAGTGTGTCCGTTTTAATAAATTAGAGAGGTACTTTACAGAAAAAATTTAAAAGAAAATAGCTCATACAAAATTAAATAAGTAGCCCAACTCTTGAGGAAACGCTAATTTTACATCAAATAATTCAGAAAGAACTAAGTGAAAACGAAGTAACGGCACAACTATAGGATATTTTATGTTAAAACAAGGAAAACGCAGACGAAGTCGCCGGTTGAAATTAATTGAACATAAAACGTGTTATCCTATTCGTGAAGTTCTGAATCTGAAGGCAGATGCGTCTGAAAATCCATCTGTCTGTACTAACTGACATTTGCGCCAAATCCTTGACCTCCATTGTCAGCTGAATTAAAGCCACTTATAAATTTTACCGAACTAAACTGGATTTTGTCGTTGTCATTCAGTTAAAGCATTTGTTGTTTTTTGTTGGTCATGGCGGAAGAGTTAGCAGCGTAGATGATTAATTGATTGAAGCATTCATTAAAAGAAAAAACGCTGTTCATTATGGCAATACTGCGATATTTCTGTCCGCAAAACAGCGTTAATACCAGCCTATTATAGTTCTATTCCAATGCAGGTCAAAGGCCTCTTCTCATGCAGAGAAGCAATGAGCATTGATCACCACTCTTGGTCAAGGCGGGTTGGCGATTTCAAACATATATTAACTATAACTCCAGGTTTCCTCGCGATGTTTTCCTTCACCAATGTCAGTAAAGTCCAAGATAAACTCAGAGTTTCCGGCACGGAAGCCCGCGTTGCTCGAAGACTCAGAGAGTACATAATTATGAATTGAAAAACTCACATTACTACTTGCCCGGATTTTAGTCAGTGTTTTTGTGACGTATGTGAGAGTACGGGGAGACTAAATTATAAAAAAATAGAAAAACAAATGCGGTAAACATGACGCAATGAAAGAACACTCAAACACAAAAAATAACAAGTTGCTGGGAAAATAAACTGTGGTTGGACTGTGTGAAAGATGTAATGGATGGAAGGGGGGTGATAACTGGGATGACGACTAATAGAGAGGATGACATGTGGGATGGGCCAGCGAGTGATGAAGTTGCCGATGTAATTATAGGGACATTCGATCAAGGTATAAACAAAAATAAATATTAACGTGCGAGACGTGTACTCGCGCGACAATCGCATTCGATTAGGCCACGGCTTAAAACTGCGTTAAATTGTATAGGTCCAACTAACTAAATGAAATGGTCTTTTGAGGAAAGAACCACACAGATTGAGTGGACCTGTCCAGTCAGTGCATGCATTTGTCAGTAATCGTGAAGCTCAACTCAGAACTTAAGGAGCTCAACGATTCATTCATACATTTGGGTAGGCCGCATAAATTACTCAAACTGATGATTGCCATGATAAAAACTAAATACGAAAAGAAGAAAAAAAAAAACAATGATCTTCACATTCACAATAATGAAAATAATAAAATACTTTACATAGTAAATATTCATGTCATTATAAAATGTGTATATAAAAATCCGGCTATAATCTAGGTCAGATCATTTGAGGATCATGTAGATTTGTGTCTGAAGTTTTGAAGAAAGAACCACACAGATTTGAGTGAGAAGATAAGGACGAAATACTCTAACAAAACGTTACGTTTACTTCCAAAAATTCGGTGTTATACCAAAAATACTTCAACCTTGATGCCGTACTAGTAGAACTAAGGTGTTAATTGGCTGAGACATTTACAGATCTCGGCCTTCGTTTGTTACTTGTGTATTTCATGAAGATTTTCGTAAACGAGAATAGATGAATCACGTGTTTTTTAATGGGAGCAGGCAGAAACTGAACGCCATGTGCTACAACCTACAATCCTTACATACTGCTATTTACTTTGTCCACGCCACGTTCATTCTTATTGTGCATGCAGTATCAGCTCATTCCTAAAGTTTCCATAATCGTAATTGGCAGAACAAAGCTGACAGCACGCAGTTCAAGGTAGAACTAATTACTATTTAAAGCTGTATGTATGTTATGCCATAATAATGTTGAATCCATTTTCGCTGGCACATCTTCAAAGATGCCTCCTACTTCATCCTTGCTAAATGGAAAATCTTCACACCGCGGTGGAAGGTTCTTTCCAGCTGGCCATCATCCACGTTTTCTGTGCCCCTGGCTAGTTTCTTTCATTCAATTTTCATTTTAAAAATTCTGAAGCCTCTGTTTATTGTTTTTAGTAATTTATTTTTTCCATATTGATAGACAACTGAAGAACATATCGGGGAAGTTATTTTTTTTATTTTTTAAGCCTTCGTAATTACACAATTAAAAATCCATTATGTCTCGTGTGGATGTACGATTGTGTCTCGTGTGGATGTGAATGTCCGAAAGATGTTGTAATGTTGTAATGTTCAGTGATACAGACTTTACTTTATCAGTTAGTCAAACACGAAACATTTACGGTAAATCGCAGCAAGGTACTTTATACACAGGGGTTTAGTTAAAATGATTGCCTAACCACCCATAAAAATATTAGCATAGATAAAGTTAATAACAAAAGGTTCGTCGTTACGGAAGCTCCTCCCTGCTTGCCCAAATGGGCAAATTATGCTTCATAATCTCGTCCTCATTGTACACTATGTAGTTTGCACTCGTTGCACTACTACGCTATCACATTATTTAAAGATGAAATACTTCATCCTAAAACAAAAAATGTTATCTGTGGTCCACTCGCTGGCGGGCCCGCATGACGTCTGTCAAATCATTGTACTTTTTTGTGCCGCGCGCTAATCATGTTTCCGTTTAAAAACTCCGAAATTTCTTAACGAAATGGGAAACCATCGAAGAAAACGTGGCAAAAAGAAATGGAGGACCTTAACGAACGTCTGCAGAACTGGAAAATTGAGTGAAGACGCGAAAGCGGAGTCTTCATCGACATTCGGGTAAGTTTCTCGATATACCTACCAATTTGTCGTTAGTTGAAATAATTTTCCGAAAATTACCTTGCGATCCATACGCACATCAGTCTCTAGAGTTTTCATTAGAGGCTAACCATGAGAACAATAAATGTGCCGTATACTTACAAAAGAACGACACCACACGAGCTTTCACGAGAGGCTAGCCGATGGTATATCGTTGAGTGTTAAAAACATATGCCTGCTGAATCCCTAGCAGTCTCTAAGAGTTTTCACGAGAGGTTAACCATGAGAACATTAACTGTGCTATATAACTACAAAGAACGACACCACACGAGCTTTCACGAGAGGCTAGCCGGTGGTATATCGTTCAGTGTTAAGAAAAACACATCCCTGTTGAATCCCAAGCAGTCTCCAAGAGTTTTCACGAGAGGTTAACCATGAGAACATTAACTGTGCCGTATAACTTACAAGAGAACGACACCACACGAGCTTTCACGAGAGGTTAGCCGATGGTCTATAATAAAATTATGTTCAGTGTTATAAACACGTCCCTGCTGCATCCTTAGGGCTATCACGAGAGGTTAGCCGTGCATTTGGGCCAATGTATCACGAGAGGTTAGCCGTGAATTTGGGCCAATGGTGTATTTGTGAAAACACGTAACACGTCCCCGCTGCATCCCTAGAGCTATCAGCCGCGGATTTTAGCAGTCTGGGACCTTACTCTCATATTCTTTGTAGAGGAGTACGAAGTTCGTTTCTGTGGAAGACACTACAGTCAAGCACGTTCGAGAGGCTGTGTGTCACGTGACCGAAGCTGATGCAGCCAGACTGAATAGCCGTACTCAATGCTGCCAGTTATAATTATGTTTATTTACATATCGGAAAACATTATGTTCTCTTAAAAAATTCCAAAATACTAACAATAATAAATTCTAGATATACGATTACATTCGTTACAGATATTCATCATTCGATACAGACAGTATACGATTTAAGTTAAATATGTTGTGTTAGTACTTGCTTCATTTCCACTACAATGCAGCCGGAAGGAGACTGAGAGTAAAATGGTATCTATACCCCAACCTCAGGCCTTGCCTTCAAGTGTTAAGAATCTGCTTGGAGGGTGCAGTGGTTAGTTCACCTATGGAACTGCATTGCAGTCTGGCCATACGGTGGTTAAAAGTTATGATTAATAGACTAAGCTGACTGAAGCACCCATAATCTGTGGCCTGTTGAACCCACCAAAGTTTGAAAGGGGGGGGGGGCAACAGTGAACGAAGGTGGAATCAAATGGGAACAAAGGATCAGGGGGGCAGAATACAGGGGCTGCCATTATGTCCATTGACAAGGTCCTGAACAGTTTAATAGCCTCCCGAGGGAGTGACTACTGTGTGTCATTTATCATGATTACATCACATGTAGATCCTTAACCCTACCCAACTTTATAAGGATATGAAAGAATTGATGGAGTGGGCACCGATACCTAACAGGTATTTTTAAGTTTCAAGATAAATTCAATGCCACCAAACATTGTCAGATCTAGGATTGTCACTGGCTCAGATACGGAGTGGTGGATTGCAGTATTTCTCTAAAGTTATGCATGGTTGTATTGCTACTTATCTAACCACACATTTGTGAATCAAGGGTTATAAACTACCCTTTACTGAGTTTCTAAATAACAACTTCAGTATATTTTTACTAAAATCAGATGGCACTTTAAATAAGTATGGTGCCACATACCACTTTAAACTGGTGGACTTAAGGACAGCTATTATGGTTTTTTTGCCTATATTTGTTACCCATAAGAAAATATGTTAGAAGATATCTCCAGTTTCTATTTTAAGATACATTGTAAGAGCCTACATGCCTCGCATTCGGGCTTAGCACAGCACCATGTGTGTTCGCTGGGATCATGGGTTGTCTTTCATAATTATATCCTGACAATATTCTGTGCCTTGCTGATTCATAGGCAAACTGCATAGAAAATGTGTCTACTACTCAAAATGTGTTAAGAAATCTAGGACTTATTATTAATATTGGAAACTGGAAAGGGTGCCCTAGAACCCAGCCAGTATCTAGGTTTCTTGTTGAATCAGTCCAGTTTGCCATTTCACTTAGCATGTTTAAGCAAATAAATATTATCTTATCTTATCTTACACTCCATCCAAAAGGAGATGCAAATAATAGAGTTTGCCTAATTACTAGGTATCTTTGTTGCTACATGCCCAGCTGTAGAGGGCTTTACACCAAGATCATGAAAGGTCACACACAACAGTTAGCCTTAAGGAATAACAATGAAAATAACAAGGCCAGAACTGGTTTATAATTCAAATTTATAATAACATATCGCCTGTATTCCTCAGAGGGCTGGGCAGAGGTGTTCTTATTAAAAAATCCAAATTCAATTATTATCAAATACAATAGAACTAGATTAAAATTCAAAATAAATTATTTGCAAATACAATAGAACTAGAATCAAATCCAAAATCATTTATTTGCAAAGGTTGTCTCAAATTTCAACGAACCACAATATAATTAAACAATTTGACTTTTTTTTTTCTTGAAATATTCTCTGTTGCTTCTCAAACTGACTGGGCCTGGTATGTTATGATAAAAAGTTCCATATAAATTACCTTGAACTTTTAACAGCAGGTAAGGATCAAAACAATTGCAAGCAAACTCAGATACTATGATGTATTACCTAGAACAGATATCACAACAGTCATAGCCTATATCAATAAGATGGGTGGTACTTGCTATACTCACCTAAAGCTTAGCTAGACAGTTATGGCAATGGTGCAAGGAAAGACAAATATGAGCTCTTGCATGTTATATTAGTTCCAAAGAAAACACTATGGTAAATCTAGAATCTAGACATCCTAACATAGAAATTGAATGGAAGACCTGCAGGTCTTTTCTAGTCAATTGTTATTAAACTGGGTCAGCCCCAGTTAAACCTGTTTGCAAAAAGTCCAATACTAAGTGTCAGAATGACATCATGGATCCCTGATCCAGGTGCATGCTCAGTAGATGCAATCACTATAAAATGGGACATCCACACCCATTGCACAGGAGTCTCTGACACTGATTGGCCGCAATATTATCAGGGACGATTCCCTGAGAAGAGGAACACCAATCCCTTTAATTAATATATTGCTAACTTTCTTGTCTAGCAAAGCAAGAAAGCTATATGAATCTGTTAGATCAGTGGATTCACTTCTGACAGAGTCAAGATATTGGCAGGCTCATTCACCGTGGTGATATTATTATTAACCACTAAGTTTAATCAAGGATTGTCTTATGGCTCACTCCCTAATGGTATTGAATGAGTTATAATTATATAACTGAAACTGGAGAAATTACCGACTATTACTATTAGCTGACACAGATGAGTAGAGTATCAAGGTTTCTTAGGGTAGGTAATTATATTTGAAATAAGAGCTAAGAACCCCAAACATGATATAATTTTGGGACTCCAGTAACATACGGGGTTATCTAATATCTTTCATAATTAAACCTTTGGTTAAGAATATTACAAACCAAAAGAATTGTAACCATAATAGCTCTTGTAATTGTACATTGAATTCAACCTTATCACTCATTAATATAGATAACATTTCTTATAATAAGGATAATTATGATCTTATAGATACCAGAAATATTTGAAACTTCTGCACCTGGAAGATCTCAACCGAACTTGATATTTTTTTATTTTTTTAAGAGAATTTATCTATCTGGCCTGCCACAACCCTTTTTGTTCTATCCAGATTTTACTAAGAGTATAAGACAAGATCTTAAATCATTAATCTTTTCATGCCGCCTCTAATCTAACCATTAGTGGATGGATAAAACAAAATTTTTGTGCCCAGTAGTAGAATAGATGTTTCTAAATTCACATAGACAGACATACCTCTACCTTCAAGGCCTCTGAGGGAGGTATCGATGTTGAGGTCATAAGAAGAGCTGCTGATTGGATCACAAATTTTTGATTGTGGTCCTAATGCTTTTGCCCAGGCTGTGTGCTCTATAGAAAGTGGCTGCTCATAAAAAATTATTACATCTTTATGTCAATGTTAATTGTCTGTTTATATATAATTGATGTTTGTAAGTATAGGATTATTAATGACATGGTTGATTCAAGACTGAATAAGAATTCCAGGACTCATAGTACCTAATTAGAGAATTTTAAAGTTAGGTAACTAAGTATGTCTTTAACTTAATGGAAGACTGATTTTTAAATAGAAATACATTTATAATGAGACTTGGAATAACATGGTAAGTTATAATGTTCAGTTGGTAAATAATGCTGAACTGGTTACCAACACAACTTTATTCTTTGAACATCTACATAGTGTACAATGAGGACGAGATTATGAAGCATAATTATACAGATCGGACTAACTTACCTAGTGACGTCCGATCCTTAATTATGTGAAGTAATCTCGTCCTCATTGTATCCCAACCCCTCCCAGATAATCAACCTACATATATATCTATGTGTATTGGATTGCCTTATCTAAACCCCTTCTAAAAGTTGTGTTGTGCTGTATGGACTATACGATGCCCGTACCGGTCATCGTGAAGTCCCGTTCATATGCTTTGAAAGAATGATTTGACAGACGTCATGCGGGCCCGCCAGCGAGTGGACCACAGATAACATTTTTTGTTTTAGGATGAAGTATTTCATCTTTAAATAATGTGATAGCGTAGTAGTGCAACGAGTGCAAACTACATAGTGTACAATGAGGACGAGATTACTTCACATAATTAAGGATCGGACGTCACTAGGTAAGTTAGTCCGATCTGTATAATTCTACGCCAAGGTTTATGTTTATGGTCACGCGATGTTCTAATACTAGAATGGATTTTTAATTAAAATTGAGTGCCTCGTAAAGATTGTTTTCGTTGTTTATTAAATTAATTTCTAGTAATATACAGTATGGTCCTCATATTATTATAGTCTGACCAAGATTATGTCTGGACTTTAAAAGAGATTACGAAGACAGGCGAACGGAGCCGATCGCGCGCCGCTGCATATTTTCGGCTACGATCGCCTGTCGCAGAAGACGCCCGCGGTCAAGCTGCTGTGCGCGGCTTGGTAACATAGCGATTTAATATCGTTTAAAGATTGTAAAATCGTTCCGATCCGATCCGATGCGAGCCGTTTAGTGGAAATTATCCTTTCAAACTCAAACTCATAGCATTTATTTCAATTAAACCATTTACAGGCACTTTTGAATTGTCAATGAGTCGGTCAGTCAGAAAATATGAAACTAGTTGTCCATTCAAAAGCGTAGTAGGTACCTATGGAGAAGAACGGGCAAGAAACTCCACGAACACTCTTTTAAATCAAAAAATTGTTACAAAAATTGGTTACATCATTCATGTTGAACTCTGTGTTCTTCTTTAAGGCATGGGCTGTCTCTGGCAGTCTGCATCTGACGATCTCCGTCAATTATGGTGGCATATAATTAATTTAACACTTTAGGTGTGACTTACTTTACATTTTGGAACCGTGCCAATCAATTTGTCTTAGATTTTTGGGACAAACCATAGTTTATGCGTGCATTCCTCAAATTATTGTAAGGCAAGATAATATCACTTTTTACCCGATTACGGCGAAGCTAAAAGGAGGGTGCTGATGTTAGCTGTGGTAAAATTCGAATACCACGACCTGCTATGTAAATAACAGTGACAGGAACTTATTAGAACATCACCTACATAGGATAAGTGGGAATAATACGTATTACTGAAGTTAACTCAAAAACTACCCAAGCAAGGAGACCACTGCGCAAGCTTCCTCTACCGAATGAAAAAAGAATTTTCTAAATCGGTCCACAATTGACGAAAATATCGATGGACATCCCCTAAGAAAAAACCCCTCTACGTGTAGGGGAGGTACCCTAAAAAAATGTTTCAAGATTTTATTTTACCACTTTGTCGGCGTAATTAATATGTATACTCATGCCAAATTACAGCTTTCTAGTACTAACAGACTCTGCTCTAAGCCGGGGACACACGGACAGACAGTCAGACGGACATGGCGAAACTATAAGGCTTCCTTGTTGACTACGGAATCCTAAAAAACATGCATACGCTACGAAAATAGAACCTCCTCCTTTTTGGAAGTCGGTTAAAAATGGATGACAATTGGGAGTTATAACTGGAATCATATACAAACGAAGCATGCTAAACTGAAGCTTGTAAAATGGATGACAATTGGGAGTTATAACTGGAAACACATACAAACGGAGCATGCTAATATGAAGCTTGTAAAATGGATGACAATTGGGAGTTATAACTGGAAACACATACAAACGAAGCATGCTAATATGAAGCTTGTAAAATGGATGAAAATTGGGAGTTATAACTGGAAACACATACAAACGAAGCATGCAAATATGAAGCTTGTAAAATGGATGACAATTGGGAGTTAGAACTGGAAACACATACAAACAAAGCATGCTAATATGAAGCTTGTAAAATGGATGACAATTGGGAGTTATAACTGGAAACACATACAAACGAAGCATGCTAATATGAAGCTTATAAAATGGATGACAATTGGGAGTTATAACTGGAAACACATACAAACGAAGCATGCAAATATGAAGCTTGTAAAATGGATGACAATTGGGAGTTATAACTGGAAACACAAACAAACGAAGCATGCTAATATGAAGCTTGTAAAATGGATGACAATTGGGAGTTATAACTGGAAACACATACAAACAAAGCATGCTAATATGAAGCTTGTAAAATGTATGACAATTGGGAGTTATAACTGGAAACACATACAAACGAAGCATGCAAATATGAATCTTGTAAAATGTATGACAATTGGGAGTTATAACTGGAAACACATACAAACGAAGCATGCTAATATGAAGCTTGTAAAATGTATGACAATTGGGAGTTATAACTGGAAACACATACAAACGAAGCATGCTAATATGAAGCTTGTAAAATGGATGACAATTGGGAGTTATAACTGGAAACACATACAAACGAAGCATGCTAATATGAAGCTTATAAAATGGATGACAATTGGGAGTTATAACTGGAAACACATACAAACGAAGCATGCTAATATGAAGCTTGTAAAATGGATGACAATTGGGAGTTATAACTGGAAACACATACAAACGAAGCATGCTAATATGAAGCTTGTAAAATGGGGTTGAAATAGCTCACCAATCGTAAAAGTCTTTTGAAATACTTCTGGCTGTCAATTACTTAACATGAAGTAATGAAACTGTTAAAGTAAGTACACATGCACTAAACACACCTCATTCTGCCTAGCCCCATCCCTATCATGTTGGGGTCGGCTTCCAGTCTAACCGGATGCAGCTGAATACTAGTATTTTACATGGAGCGACTGCCTATCTGTAAGACTGGTTGTCATACTTTCGGGCTCCTGACGACTCGTAACAACTGTCAAAGATCCACGAATGACAGCCGGGACCAACCGCTTAACGTGCTTTCCGAAGCACGGAGGCGTCTCGGTATGTAAAGATGGTCACTCATCCACGGACCAACCCCGGCAAGCGCAGCTTAACCTGATGGATCAACCCGTGCAGCTGTTATTACTTAGCCGCGAGCTCCTCCTGCACTAAACACACCTATCTATTTAAAAACTAGTGGATATGACCCACTCTCACTAGAATTTAGGCAGCACTAGTGAGTGCCAAATAACAATTTTAGAAGCGATTCTAAATAAAAACGACAGTTTACACAAGTATTTTAAGATTAAAACCTATTAACAAGATATTCTGGGAATTTTAGTGATTTAATGAGAGTAGGCCGAACGTCTGTTGACAGTCTAGGCTGATTGGTCATCGACAATAAATCTGCCTGCTTTTTTAAGGTTACATTGAGAATACCTATTAACAAAATATTCTGGGAATTTAGTGATGTAATGAGATGAGAGTAGGCCGAAAGTCTGACGACAGTCTAGGCTGATTGGTCATCGACATCATCGGCTGACCGTAACAAATATGGCTTTACAGAATTATAATCATTATTATTATTTTTGACGCGGTCTTTAAAAGTCCGCGCGACGGCCAGGAGGATAATATGTGATACGGCCGCGAATCATATATTTAGATCAACATACAACTTGGTACTAGCCGGCAAATTGTAAAAAACGTGAGAAAATTTGAATTTCGCGGGCTACCCTTGACGGCAACCAGAATTAGGCACAAAACTAGAAAAGAGCTGATAATCTTCAAATGGCTGAACCGATTTTCTTGAATTGTAGCTAAGAACACTCACGATCAAGACACCTTTCAAACAAAATAATAATAATCAAAATCGGTTCACCCGTTTGGGAGCTACGAGGGAACAGACAGATACACAGATACACACGTTAAACTTATAACACCCCTCTGTTTCCGTTGGGGGTTAAAAAGAGTCTACCAAACTGACTCCAAAACATGAAATCGTCATAATTCATCACAATTTCCACTATCTAGTATGTTATCATCACGTGCTATACCTAACATCATCTCGTTGCCAAAATTTGTGATATCATATCACTCTTTGAAGTACTGGAATTTACGAGTAGGTCTGGTTTTCACAGCCGAGCCGGTATCAGTGACGAATGTAACCAATATAAATATATTTGACTGACTAGCTTGTATTTTGATAGTGTTGCTATCGCGGGTAGAATCTTCTATTTAATCGCGTAACACATTTTTGTAACGATTAAGACTAATCTGTTTCATTTTGACAGTTAAACAACGGTTGGTGAGCAGTTTTTTTTTTTCGAACTTGAATGGTTGGATTTTGTATAATTATATAAGTACTAGCTGCTGCCCGCGGCTTCGCCCGCGTGAATGTCGGAAATTACCCCATACATCCCCATGGGTTTTAAGTATAAATATTGAGTTTCGAGTTAAGGCTCGTTCACATCGGCGCGACTTGTCGCGCGACGCGACTTTAACAATACAATTTCTAATAAAACTTCATGATTGAACAATTGCTGGTGTCGCGTCGCGCGACAAGTCGCGCCGGTGTGAACGAGCCTTGAATCGGACAGCGCGTTAAAATTCTTCCATACAAACACTGACACCCCCCAATCCCCCTTTAGGGGGTAATTTAGACGAAGGAGGAGGCGGAGCGCGTGAGGGAGAGGCAAAGTTCGCGCCCTCACGCGCCTAGCCGCCGTAGGAGACGCCCTGGGCGTCGGGACTCCTTGGAGGATTCCCGGCCACCGTAGGCGCGGGCTTGCGGGCGGTGAGCAATGGGTAGCTCGCCCCCAATAAGGACCAGGCCCGGGTCGACGGCGCGTCGTGTTCCACGCGCGCCTCAAAGAGATGTCAGCAAAACTGACGGGGTCCGCTAGGACCGTTGCCCGCCGGGGTTGCGGGTAGTCCTAAGGGGAAACCGTGGCCCCTGGCATGGCAAGGGAAGGAACACGGGTGGGTTTTAGTCAGTAAAAAACTGACACGCCCTCCCGCTCCGCCCAGAGCGGGAGAAGTCATTGGATGATTTCCCACCCAAAAAAAAAAAAAAAGAAAAAAAAAAAAAAAAAAAAAGGGGGTAATTTAGAAAAACAAAAAACTACAAACTTTATAATTTATTTAGATAACTATTCGTGCGAAGTTTCGTGTTTATTACCTCAAGGAATAAGATTTTTCATACAAACTTTCATCCCTTATTTTACCCCCTTAGGGGTTGAATTTCGAAAAATCCTGATACACGTTATTCTTAATTTTTGGGTTTAAGTATAAATATTGAGTTTCGAGTTAATCGGACAGCGCGTTAAAATTCTTCCATACAAACTTTGACACCCCAACCGTATGATAGGATACTTTTCCGGGATAAAAAGTACCCAGTGTGGTGTCCAGGATATTAAAGAATAATTATACCAAGTTTCATCGTAATCGAACCGGTAGTTTTTGCGTGATACTTGAACAAACAGACAGACAGACAGACAGACAGACAAAAAAAAATTTAATCACACTTTTGGGTTCGGTGTCGGTCTAGTAACACCCCCTGCCATTTATTTTTTTGATATTTTCAATGTACAGAATTTTCACTTCTACAGATTTATTATAATTATAAATAAGTATGAGGAACAGGGTGTAAAGTTCACTCATCTTCTCAAATGTTGATCGCGCGGTAAACTCTAATTGCGCGATGCAGGATTTGTGTGACGTCAGGTCTTTGATGCGTAGTTCGCATTTGGCATTGTAGATGCCGCTGCCACACCTGGATGAGACTGGAACAGGAACTTGGGAGTTCGGCAGAAGTAAGGAGAGGTTCAATATACAATACACACTACTTCCAGCAGTGTGTGAATTCATAAGATTTTGTATATGAGGAACAGGGTATAAAGTTCACTCATCCTGTATAGAAAAGGGAGGATCTGGAGTCTGGTGGGCTACTACCCGACGATTGATGTCGGGACGTTGTATATATGCTGCGGTAAACTCTGCTTGCGCGATGCAGGATTTTGCGTGATGTCAGTGTGATGCGTGGCGATGTAGATGGCGCCACATGTAAAAGATAATGTGAGTAGGAATGATGTAATAGTAAGATGCCTGACGATAAAGATATATGAGAGTAGCTGACATGTTTACGATGACCGTAAAAAACTTCAGTCAGAAAGACGAGGTCAGTTCGATCCTCGGGTCGTGCAGATTGATAATCTATGGACAATAAGATCTTAGTAGCATACCAGTCTGCGTTTATGCCCTTCGGCTCCTATTAAGGCTCCCACAAACTGGCGCGACGCGACAGCGCGACTCGACTTTAACAATACAATTTCTAGGAAAACTTCATCGTAGAACAATTACCGGCGTCGCATCCAGTGTGTACGAGCCTTACATAGGACTTATAACATGAATTCCGAAAAATGTAGGTTTTTAACTGACTTCAAAAAAAGGAGGACGTTCTCAGTTTGTCGGATTTTTTTATAATTACTCAGGGAATACAAGAATTATGTTTTATTTAATAAATTGGATCCACAGTTGTTTCGCTTGAACAATTTTTATCAAAATTATCGCTTTCACATTTGAATGTCATTGCGAAAATGCTATCAATTGTTTTTAGTTACTATGCGGGTTGCAAATTATTTGAACACAAGTTAAAATTAAAAATTTAAATAAACCCCGACAACCGAGAACAATTCCAGGTGATGCTGCAGTATCGGTTCAAGGTAACAGAATACTAAATTTCGAATCGATCAGACCTGTGGCAGATGCGCACATGCAATCATCAACTACAAAAGAGCTGATAATCTTCAAACGGCTGAACCGATTTTCTTGAATTGTAGCTAAGAACACTCTCGATCAAGACACCTTTCAAGCAAAAAAATAATAATCAAAATCCGTTCAGCCGTTTGGGAGCTACGAGGGAACAGACAGATAAACACGTTAAACTTATAACACCCCTCTTTTTCCGTCGGGGGTTAAAAATGATTAAATTACATTCATAACATCACGCCTTCAACTCATGGGGGTAGGCAAAAACCACAGAACGCCACTTCTACGATCCTTACTATACTCCTTATGCTTCGTTATCGTTCATAAATCTGATCACACACGTACGCCGGTTGCGAGCACTACGCACCTGACCTTACTGAAGAACATCACTAATAAGGTCACTATTATGTCCTGGTATAAATAAACAAATTCTTTTTTAACCTTTTCTGGTATCTCGGGTGCATCTTGTGCTCGTGGTATGTCGATCGAAGGTTAAGCTACACTTGCCGAGGTCGGTTCGTGGATGGGTGATCATCCATTACATATCAAGAGCCCTCCATGTCGCGGAAAGCTCGACCCATGTCTAACAACCAGTCTTACCAAGGGGTGTTGTGTTACCCAGAAATTGGGTTGTGGAGGTCAGATAGGCAGTCGCTCCATATAAAATACTGGTAAGTACTCAGCTGCATCCGGTTAGACTGGAAGTCGACCCCAACGTATTTGCGAAAAGGCTAGGCTGATTGATTTGATTGACAATAAAATATGTTTTTATTTAAATTATTTTTAGGTTATAATATATAATCTTTTTGAATTGTTCTAATTGAGCCCTTTCATTAGAAACCCAACAAGGCATTAAAAAACTTTTTTTTTTTAGTTCATGACATTTTGTCCTCTAGAGGGCGCCATATTTTAATTGTGATGGCCTATAACCAGCGGACGAGACGCTTCCAACGATACCCCATTTGTCAAATTATGATGATATTTTAGAAGTTATAAGGGACAGATAAACATACATACATACCGGTAAAAACCATAACCCTCCTTTTTGCTTCGCCGTAGTCAGGTAAAAAGAGGGGTGTTAGGTACAAGGTTGAAGCCTCTATCCGTCTGTGGCATCGTATCTCCGAAACGGACGGACCAATTACAATGCGGTATTGTAATCATTATGTCATTATCTAGCCATTTAAGCTGTCTGTCACAATATTTACATAACATGAATTTTCAAGTATTATTCTTATTTGTAATGATAAATAATATTCAAGATAATGCAAGACAATTGTCTGTAGAAAAATTGCGAGCTAATAATATAAGTTTTAATGTAAATAAATGATAATGTCTGTATTTATGTAAGTGTTATCTGTGATACCTATTAATTCTGTGTGAGTGTGGAGTTTCTTCTCCATAGGAACCTACTACGCTTTGGAATGGGCAACTAGCTTCATTTTTCTGACTGACCGACCCCTTGACAATTCAAAAGTACCTGTAATTGGTTTATTTGAAATAAATGCTTTGAGTTTGAGTGGTGAAATACTATCAAAGTGTAATTTTTGAGGTGATGTTATTGAATACTTCTTTAGCCGCCCTTTGTGCTTTTCTGTGACCCGTCAGGCTCGGTTCGGTGACGTTGAATCGTGTATACTCGGCGCTTAATCGCGAATACTCGGAAATTAACTTCGTTATTCAACAACCCATCCCTATTCCCATCATTCATTAATTCTGCCTAGCCTTTTCCCAATCATGTTGAGGTCGGCTTCCAGTCTAATAACCGGATGCAGCTGAATACCAGTATTTTACATGGAGCGACTGCCTATCTGACCTCCACAACCCAGTAACTGGGTAATACGATACCCCTTGGTAAGACTGGTTGCCAGACTTTCGGACTTCTGACGACTCGAAACGACGGTCAAAGATCCACGAATGACAGCCGGGACCAACCGCTTAACGTGCTTTCCGAAGCACGGAGGAGTTTCGGTATGTAAAGATGGTCTGGTCCCTATTCCCATCACTAGTATCACTACTATAGTCTGTTCCAAAAGTATCTGATAAAAGTGTAAACAAAACCTGTTCAGGCTAATTTCTTACGCCATCACTCGCTAAAGGGAATTAGTAACACATTCATCTGTATTTAGGAGGTTTTTTTATTTATATTTATAGATAGATACTTTATTGTACACCAGAAAATACATAGCATTACGTAAAAATACGTAGCATACATTTATATCTGACCACTTTTTCCAACAATTATTGTTCGAATAATATTATAATTTAAATTGTAATAGAAAAATCATTGAAGAACATTGAGATTATAAATTAAACTCAATTGTAAAATTAATGAAAAACATCTCTAAGTTGAATGAAAATTAAAAATTTCGGGTTTAATTGTTCAAATAATCAAATCGAAGCACTCAATTTGTGGCACTACAAGTTGGCAAATACATTTTCTGATCCATTTGTTTACATTTCCGTCAAATACTTTTGGAACAAAGCAGTAACCCAACAGTACTTGTGATATTTGCTCCTTAATACACCAAATCGTCAGTGCTACCCAAACTAACTCGATTGGAGAGCCGAAGTGTTCAACATGTACACACAGGGTGACCTCATTTGTACTGATAGGGCCGGTCGAACGACGATTAGTGTAGTGGTGGACAGAAATATCGGGCGTTTTGTAGTTTTTGTTTTTGACTAATATTAACATGTTTTTGTTGATCGACGATTTATTATGTTGTTTAAAATTACAAAAGATATTAGGGGATATATAAGGGGGGAAGTATTAGGAGCTTATACTCCTTTGGTTTAGGTAGTTAAAGAACGGTAACTACTAATAAGTACTCATAAAGGTCCTCAACCAATCTTTTTTTTTTCGTTTTGTTAGAATCAAGCAGCTGTGGAATGTAAAAAAAAAATGTTTATACCTATGAGTTCATTTGTTTTTATTAGACATGATCTTAAACCTAAGGCAAATTTTGGTTTAGGCCATATCTTCTACCAAGCCTCATCCCAAATATGTTGGGGGTCGGCTTCCAGTCTAGCCGTATGCAGTTGAATAACAGTATTTTACATGGACCGACCGCCCATCTGACCTAATCGTTAAATCGTATAGTACAGTTCAATTCAAACTTAATGGCGGCTCGGAACATGAGGTGAGTCGCTGCGCAGCAGTAAGTATTTCATGTGTCAGCGGGGGTGAGGGGTGGGGTACTGCGCAGCGAGTAGCTAACTTCCGAGCCGCCATTCAGTTTGAATCGAACTGTAATAATTTGGATTGAGTACTGTAATAGATGGCACTTAGTCCGACAACAGAAATGTTCGTGATAAAATAAAGAAAGCCATATCAATGAATTTGAATGTTCCAAATAATAAACTTATGCGTCACCCAAATCAAAATAATAGGTCTACGTCGCTGAACTATAAATCATTGATATTAAAAGCTATTTTATTAATGATAATTACTGATTTACAATTGATCCATTACGATGTATTAATGAGGAAAATATGGCTAGTTTCTAACTAGGTAATTTGCTAGTAATTTATTCTTATTTGTGCGGAAATGTGGTGAAGGAAAAACGAGTAGGTAAATTCCTCAATTAAAATCTTCAATAGGTTGTAAACAAGCTACAAGTAATGTGTCTTATTTGTTTGTATGATAATATGGGAGTGCCCTGCTGTGGGATTATTATACCGTTCGTTTAAAAAAACAGCTGACTTCCAAAAAACATTACTAACCAGGTGCAGAATAACTTTTTTTTTTTTTTTTTTTTTTTAAACACATTTATTTTTCACTTTTATAGTTGTGGTTGTGCTCACACACGACCTGCTATGTAAATAACAGTGACAGGAACTTATTATTATAACATCATCCACATAGGCTAAGTGGGAAAAATACGTATTATTGAAGGTAAGAATTTCTAAAAATCCGTCCACAATTGACGAAAATATCGAACACAAAAAAAAAACTGACTATGTACAAACCTCTTCACTGCGCCACTTATTCTGTCCCCAATAGTACCGCTTGACATTGATTATCTTTGTGTGAACCACATTGTTTGAATGTACTCCATACAATATTCTTGATTATTGTATTTACATTGTTTTCCTTTACTTTTGTGTCAATTGGATTACCTACTGTTTAAGAGTAAAGTGTACAAACAGTCTTTGGATACATTATGCCGTTTGTTCGTTGTTATATTTGTAAGTATTGCTTTACAAAAAAGGGCAATTCGTTCAATTTATAAATTAAATACCAGACACTCCCTCAGAGACTTTAAAGATATATTACTTTAATGAATGTGCCTTCTCAGGTTACAGTATGATAACTAACGAAAAAACAAAAAAAAAGGTCATGTTTTTTCGGCATACTATTGTGCTACAAAAACATGACCAGTGTCACAAATAATATTAAATTGATACGTAAATGAAACGTGACCCCTTTTTTATTATTAATTCATTTATTTCAGGAAAGTAACACCCATTGCCAAACATAAAATAAGAGTAGGTATCATAAAATGCTAAACATCATACAATAAAATAAAATAAAAAATAAAGTTAAACGCGTGTTTCGTTTACGTACCACTTTAATGTTTTTAGTGGGTTTAAAAAAATTAAAAACATGTATGGACGCTATACCTAATTACCTACTATTGCGGATGCGGATGCGTATTTATCTAAGGGCAGTAAGTACGTAATTTTTTATCAAAAGAGGTCTTATTGTCTCTTATGCGTGGGTAGGGGTATGCGGGCGAGGCAAAGTCAATAATATTCTGAATAATCACAAGTCTCTGATCATTAGGGAATGAACATTAGTGTACAACGTTCCCCTGAGTACGTGAGGCGCAAGCGCAAATCAATCGACTCTGCACTGCAACTCAGTCACAATGATCACTAATATCACTGTCGCCATATCAATGCCGGCTTCTATCGATCTCAGCGATCTTCCTTTATTTTTTTTAATTATTCAAAATGTCTGAATGAAATGTCTCAGTACCTGGGGCAACGTCAAGTTGACAGCTGTCAAAATCGATCTTTCTAACAAAAATAGTAGTAGTGATGCGCCGACTATGGGTTTTGCCCGTCTTTGAATAGCTATTAGTGACTAAACTATTGGAGATCTTTGATTTAATTTTCGTATGCAGACTGGGAACGTCATTGGAAATACGCTGTTTTTTTGTATATTATTTATTGTTGTATTTTCGTCTCCACCTTGTATGAAAAGGGGAGGGGAAAGAATCATAGGGCATCAAAGAATTCGACAGGAAAGGTGCCCAGAAGGCTGGCAACAGTCACATGTACATATTATTATTATTATTTTAAGTCTGTTAGCGTACCTAAATATTATGTAAATATCTAATCTATTATATATAATATCAATATAAATATATGATAAAGGAATCTTTATTGCATTAATCACAGATTAATGGCGGAAACTATGCCATAAAGCCTTTTAAGTCTAGGTACCGGTACTACGTGTGTTTGTAGAATAGAAACCTACTTACAGAAATAAAATTATTTATCATTTAAGAAAACGATAGCAAATATGCTATTTTTCCAGGTTTTTGAAAGCCTGATCGAATTTGATAAGGAAAAGTGATATCATCTCATGTTCATCATCATGAACCTCATCTCAGCCTGTCATAGTCCACTACTGGAATTGGCCATATCCAAGTTGCCATCGATCCTTGGTGTCCTCGGTCCTATACAACCCACTGCCACTTCAGTATGATTTGCGACCGTAACAAATATGGCTTTACAGAATTATAATCATTAAAATCACCAATACAAGAGTAATCCGCAAATATCATGATTTCATGAAATAGTCCTTTAATAGGATTATATGAACTTAGAGAATTATATTGATAACTTTTATCTGACTGTCTATCTTACTTATCTGACCACCACAACCCAGTAACTGGGTAATACGATAGCCTTTGGTAAGACTGGTTGTCGTCTTTTCGGGCTTCTGACGACTCGTAACGACTGTCAAATATCCTGGAATGACAGCCGGGACCAACGGCTTAACGTGCTTTCAGAGCAGATGGTCACCCATCCACGGACCAACCCCGGCAACCGTAGCTTAACCTGATGGAACGACCTGTGCGGCTGTTATTACTTAGCCACGAGCTCCTCACATTATACAGTGCATGCAATTGACAACAAAAAAATAAAATAAAAGAAAATATAAACAGGGGCGAACTTGCGCGATGTATGCTAGTGAGTTTTGAGTGTGTGAGTGTGTATAATAGTGTGAGTGTACATTGTGTATAAGTTAATTTCGTTTACCTACTTATAGGTATAAGTTTTAGGTTCAGGTCTAGGTTTAGTTACTCGGTGGCCTTCAAAATCGTGGTTTCTATCTGATTCCTCTTTACACCATAGACATGATATCTAATTTTATGTCAGTACCACCATTCCTTTATTAGTTCAAATCACGATTCTATCGACATTCATAAATATATCTATCGTTTGACTATAGCTGAAGCATTGTAATCTGCTTGAATCACGAATATTGTGGGACTCAAGGACGTTCCTGAGTAGTGTTGGCCCAGTGATAACGGGCCCGACTGACGTGGGTTCGAACCCTGAGCAGGCAATTCATCATCAACAGCTTGACTTCACCCACTGTTGAGCATAGGGCTCTCTTTTCTTGTGCGAATCCCCATGCTCCTGTGCCAGCCTTATCCAGCTTCTACCCACGATGGTAACAATGTCGTCCGCCCATCTTCACTAAGTGTGATTTATTTCATCGCTCTCAAAAGAAGAAAAACATCAGAACCAAAAATTCGAAGACATAATAATAATATCTACCAACCCGCACTGTGGCCGCGTGACCATTATGGCCCATTCTTTCCCACAGAGACAAGGCTTGTGTCCCTCAAACTCAAAAGTATTTATTTCAATTAAACTAATTATAAGCACGGAGTCTGTGAATCAAAAAGATGAAGCTATTTGCCCATTCCAAAGCGTAGGTAGTAGGTTCCTATGGAGGAGAACGGGCAAGGTAATCCAGGGACACTCTTTAAATCAAAATATTGTTACAAGTCAGCAGTGGGAACTTTATAGTCTGATTCTAAGAACGGAACGTTACTATGTTGCCTAAAAAGACTTTGATTAGGTAAATCGGTGGTACAATGGCAATAATATATTTTTCCTTTTTCCTTCCTTCTACTCTAACATCATCTATAAATAACTCTATTTTTGACCTGTTTGACGTCGACGAGTCACGAGCTCACAACATTGTAAGTTTGTCCGGAATTGGAAAAAAAACAGCGATTAGCATCACTAGGTATTTGACTGGTAATTTATTAACTAGATCAATGCAGGAAAATCCCAAAAAATAAACAGCTCTAAGTTTCACGATTTTTTGCTCGTCTAGTGGTCACAAACGCGACTTCTGTGCGAAGGAGATTTTGACGTGATCAGAACAACACCCTAATTGCGTAATACACGATCTATCACAATCTGGAACGGTTTGAAACGGATTGCTAATCCATTGCTTCATAAGTTCGAAAAAAAACTGCTCAACAACGTAAATAACGCAATGAATGTTGTTGAACTGTCAAAATGAAACAGATTAGTCGGAATCATTTACGAAAACGTTTTACGCAAGATAGCAGGTTTGATCTGGTCATACCAAGTCAAGTTGGAATTTTCCACCAGGAAATTCTTAGTCCAGAGTCTGGATTTGTATCTAGTTAATTGCAATAGGATTACTCTGAGTTGCTCCCTATCAAAATCTCAGTGTGAATACTTAGGTGAAATGAGCAGTCATTCCACCATTCCTAGGGAATGACCTGATAGCACCAGCTGTGGATTGACACTATAGACAGGTCACTGCAAGCTCAATTCACCTAAGTTTGGCATAATTCTCTGGGTATACGTGTGACTTACTACAGTATATATTTTATTTTTTATTTCTGTTATCTCATTAAATGCTGCACCGATTGACGTCATCACGTCAACGCCGGCTGTCGCTGAAAACCAGCGCTCGGGCTCTGTCTTGCATAGAGTCGCAGCATTATGCTGAGCGATGGCCGTTTTGCCTGGATGAGACGCATGTTTTCCCCCAACTTTTTTTTCATTGCGTCATATTTGCCGCAAATGAACGTATTTTCTTTCTTTACTAAACACCTCTGCCTACCCCTTTTCCTACAAACGTGATTTTACATTACCAAAATCACTAACCACCACCAATCTTTGTTACAGCCCAATCGACAACGAAATCCAAGATGAAGATGAAGATTTCGCGAACCTCATCATCAAATCATATTCCTACCCCAACCATCCCACCCGGAGCAGATCTCGGCGTCAAGCAGAAACTGTAACCACAACACTTCCACCAGAAGGGAAAGACGCACCTGCAGGAGCACCAGAAGCAGCAGACAATTCAACTATAGATGCGACAAATACATCAGATACTAGCCTAGGACCTAAAGTTGCTCCACCGCCTTCGGGACCTATCAAATTAATGGGTCTTAGAGTCGAAGAGTCAGATAAGGAACCTAAAATTGTTGATGAATTGATCACCAGTGTGTTGAGAGATACTCATTTTTATTTGAGACTCTTTGGGGAGAATTTTACGAATGACACTGTTATTGCGTTCACTCACACTCCCGCGGAGTATGGTAATACTTGTGATCATTTATTGAACGTGGAGTATAAGGTGAGTTGTTTTGTTTTATTTATTTTTTGGCTTACCTTTTCTTATTTGTTGAGGTTGGTTGTTTGTGTATCCAGCTGTTACTCTGTATATTTCATGGAGGGTCTGTCGTCTGGCTTCCAAAGCTAAATGAATGTTCAACAATCTATAAACTCATGCTTAAACTGATCAATGGTTTTGTGGAATACCTTACTACCCCGTCTTGTAAAATGATTCAGGGAGAAAATCAGATGAATGATTAATCCCATGTTTAAAGAAATTGTCTTAAACTGCACTATTTGTTTTGTGTGTGCCTGTCTAGACAGGTGCAGGTCGTGCAGGCGCTGCTTACAGAGCAATTACTTTGTTAACAAGTAGTAATTGTTCTGAATGCTCTGAAGCTATTGCTAATCCACATCAATTAGTTAACGTAATTCCATCTCAAGCAATGTCGGGAGGGGACTTAGGACATTTATATTAGGACAAGGTGACCGCCCAAAATTCGGGATTCGATTTGCCGAAACGTAATTATCAGGAACATATATAGGTTACGTAGATGGAGAAATATGTATCACGCGCGGACTAAGGCTTATGTCCATGATATGCAACGCCCGTTCGTTCTCTAATAAAAATCTTTTTTCTCTACGCAGGTATCCTACGCCGAATCGGACTCCGCCCTCCTCTACATGCTAGCCCCGGCTCCATTAGACGACTACAGATTCTACATCTGCGCCAAAAACTCCGAAAAAGAGCACTTCCTCCACCAGGGTCCTGAAAAATGGAAAGTCCTGGCTACCCACAACAAGCTTCTCCCACTTTGGGCTTCCATAATCCTCATTATTGTTTTACTTCTCCTGGCTTCTCTGTTCTCTGGTCTCAACTTGGGTCTTATGGCTCTAGACAGGACTGAATTGAAGATCATTGCTAATACGGGAACTGAGAAGGAGAGAAAGTACGCCAGAGCTATTATGCCGGTCAGAGCCCACGGAAACTATCTCCTCTGTACCATTCTGCTCAGTAACGTGGCTGTGAACAGCACGTTTACTGTCATTCTGGATGATCTCACTTCTGGATTGGTTGCTGTCATTGGGTCTACCTTGGCTATTGTGTTCATTGCTGAGATTACACCGCAGGCTGTCTGTGCTAGGCATGGACTGTTTGTTGGAGCTAAGAGTATTTGGATTATGAAGGTTAGTTGGTTTTCATTATCTTTCTTATTCTCTTCTCGGGGTTCGGTAAATGTGAGAACTCCTTTGAATACTTGAATCAAATCAAAAGTCATTTATTCAAACTAGGCTGAAAATCAGCACTGGTGTCTCTATGACATTCGTATTTGTTTGGGTGTGAAGTCTGTCACTTGTTCAGGGTTAGTCTCAGGGTTAGTCAATGCTCGCTTTTTCATAATGCTATTCTAGTCTTGCCAGGTCTGAAAAAAAAATTAAGTGATAAAATCAAAATCAAAAGTCATTTATTCAAACTAGGCTGAGAATCAGCAGTTTTCGAACGTCAAAATTACAAAAGACAGTCCCCCAAAACGCCCATCCTTCGCCACTTTCTAGTGCTTTAGCTGGGAAGAAGAAGTGGCGCAACAAACTCCCCAGCAGTAATACTTGGATATTTCCACTGACAGAATGATAACCATAATAATTTGGCTGAAGGGTTGGTGATCGAAGTATGTAATGACATGTCCCCTGATCCCTGTTATGACACTTTGTATGTAACACGACCCTGAATAAATGGTCTTGGCGTCTTTGTGCGTAATGGGCTGGAAGCATTAGTCTTAAAATAGTTGACTTGCAGTGTACAAGTAGTAATAGCGCAAACTCGCTAATTTGTATCCTAGTTATTTGATTCAGGCGTGATTTGGCGGAAATCCATTATAAAATACAATAGACATAATATATTTATTTATTATAGTAACCAAAGCTGCTTAACTATTCCTAAAGAGTCATAAAAAACCCTGTAAGAAATCGAAACTTGTTTCATCTGTCAACGAAGCATCCTCAGGATGACGATGGACTTGTGGCGAACCCGAACACGACGTGTTGCCACGCCAAGCGCCGGACGCAGAGTACCGCTTGGTATCCTAAGGATCCATTGTTGAGAGGTGAAACACGTGTCGATTTCTTACGGGGTTTTTTATGACTCTTTGGGAATAGTTAAGTGGATTAGGTAATTACTAAATATATCTACGTCTATTGTATTTCTTAATTTGTACCCACATACTTTGTCGCCAATACTAAAATTGGAGCTAATAAAATGATTGTTTTACGAGATCGCCATCTAGTCCTGGGTTCGATCCTAACTAAGGTCGGGCAAAGTGTTCTTGGGTTTTCCATCAGGACTTTCTGAGTAACAGGCTAACAGCACAGACTGTTGATAATGCTCGATAAATGGTATAGAGTTATAAGGAACAGGGTGTAAAGTTCACTCATCCTTCATAGAAAAGAGAGGATCCTCTGACGGGTGTTGTTTCTGGTGGGCTACTGCCCGACGATTTATGTCGGGACGTTGGATATATGCTAGTCGCGTGATAAACTCCGCTTGCGCGATGCAGGATTTTGCGTGATGTTGTGCGATGCGTAGTTCGCATGTGGCGATGTAGATGTCGCCACAATGGCGAAACGTCCTCTATTACATGAGACTTAAAAATAACTGGCGAAACCTGCGTACCCCTACATAGAATACTGGCGTTATGTAATGTATATTTTCCAGTACTAATATAAGTTTTATGTTCCAGATCGTGATGGGTATCTGTGCCCCATTAGCCTGGCCGACAAGCAAGCTGCTCGATTACTTCTTAGGTGAAGAGATTGGCACGCATTACAACAGGGAGCGTCTAAAGGAGCTTGTCAGGGTATGTGAACCTCGTGATTTTATCATCAGCCAGTAATTTTTTTCACCGTATTTGGCGGCAGCGATCCAGATTAGTTCCTACTTCTTTTGAAGATTCAGCATGGAACGAGAAGGCGCATTCTCTCCTTACCATTACCCGCGCCACCGTCTACTCCCTGATATGCAATGGCCTCTGTAGCCCCATGAAACATGAGAACCCAGCGGCTAGTGCAAATCTGGGGGTTCATTCGATTTATCGAGTCTGGTTAAACCACGCTGGGATTGGTGCAATTCATTCATTCATCCACTTCTTTTGAAGATACAGCATTCGTCTAGTTAAATTAAATAGATTACTTTGGCCCAGGCGGCTGCCACGCTGATCTCTGCTAAATTAGCGTTCTTTACCTCCTCAAATAATGTAATAGTGAACCCAATGGCTTGGCCAAGTTATATTAAATGTTGAACGCGCGGTAAACAATGCTTGCGCGATGCAGGATTTCGCGTGACGTCATGGTGATGCGTAGTTTGCACGTGGCGATATAGATGCCGCCACACTCTTATTAAATCTTTTACCGGGAAACTTGTGAAGATCGCATCGCATCGTCAACCTATCCTAAAGTTATCTTCACTCCAAGCACATATATGCTTAACTAAGCTATTAACTATCCTCAAGGATGTTGAAATCACCAAAAATAACCAAATTCCATTAATTAGATATTTGCTCGACGCGGAGCTCGTGGCTAAGTAATAACAGCCGCACGGGTCGATCCATCAGGTTAAGCTGCGCTTGCCGGGGTTGGTCCGTGGATGGGTGACCATCTTTAGATACCGAGACTCGAGTTAAGCCGTTGGTCCCGGCTGTCATTCGTGGATCTTTGACAGTCGTTACGGGTCGTCAGAAATCTGAAAGTCTGACAACCAGGTATCCTATTCCCCAGTTAGAAAGAAAGAATAATGTTTATTTGGTCACAGTTCGTGAAACACAAACACAAAAAACAAAGTAAAAAAAAGTGAAAATAATGTACAACAATAGTGAGTGCCTCACGGCTACGCCAAAAAGGTTCATTTTAGCATTAATGCCAGACAAAATTGCAGTCTGACGCTGGTTTTCTAATTAACCTTAAGGAAGTGACGAAGTTACTGGGTTGTGGAGGTCAGATAGGCAGTCGCTCCATGTTAAATACTGGTACTAAGCTGCATCCGGTTAGAATGGAAGCCGACCCCAACATAGTTGAGAAATGGCTAGGCAGATTGGTTGACATACTTCAAAATACACATTGTTTATTCAAACACTTGTTTAACTCCCACAATTTCTTCAACAGGTGACAGACCACGTGAACGATCTAGACAGAGAGGAAGTGAACATCATCTCCGGTGCCTTGGACCTTCGCAAAAAGAAGGTCAGCGATGTGATGACCAAGCTCAAGGATTGCTTCATGCTGCCCATTAACAGCATCCTCGATTTCGAGACCATGTCGGAAATTGTTAAGTCTGGTGAGTTCTCGAAGGATCTTGTTGGGGAATTATTCAGTGTTTTTATTGGATTATGCAAATAAAATGCTTCCGGTAATTTTATAGCGTGTATTTCGTTTTTACACATATCTCAAAGGGAAGGTTCTTTTAAGTCAGAGGTGCACAGACTGCGGCCCCCCAGCAATATGCCAGTGGCCCGCCAGCAAAAATATGCCCTCAAACATTTGAAGGAAAAATATTGCTGAAGTTTACAAATAATATTGAATCGCGTGCGTTACAAAGTGCGCTCGCTGTGCAGTGTATGATGCGTACTCGCAAGATTGTAAGCACAATGCAGTGCTTCAAACTAGTATATTATTTTTTAATTAAATTTTTGGCTATTTTTATGTTTTTAATTTGTGCTGGTTGCCCGCCATTCGTTCATCATTTGTCCATGTGTCTGATGGTCTCAATAATGTGCATGCCTGCTTTAAGTAGTAACTGATAGTGTTACCACCCAGTGCGGGTTGGTAGATGTCACAAATGTCTTTGATTTTTTGGTTCTAGGACATGCCGGTTTCCTCACGATGTTTCCCTTCACCGTTTTGAGAGCAATGACAATGTTCTGCTATGATCGTCTCTCCGCTATACTTTGACCACTTAAGTCTGATATAAAATACCATAAAATATCTCAGGAAAATACTCAATTTTTTTCTTATATTTCAGGTTACTCCCGTATCCCAGTATACGAAGGCGCTCGCGGCAACATCATCACGGTGCTCTTCATCAAGGATCTGGCATTCGTGGACCCTGACGACAACACGCCGCTGCGCACGCTCTGCCAGTACTACCAGAACCCCTGCAACTTTGTCTTCGAAGATGTCACTCTGGATGTCATGTTGAAGCAGTTCAAAGAAGGTACGTCCATCACCCATTGCATAATCCGCCTACGTATAATCTTTTCACTGCGGGTACCTACTCAGGCCTATCTTCTAGTATGGGAGGGAGTGGGCCGTATTCCACTACGCCAGCCCAATGTCAGTTGATCCACCATCATTAATTCTCTCTTTCGTTCATCAATTCATTCATTTGTATGCATTTACTCGTTCTTTTAATCATTATTTTACTCATTACTGATTAAAAAATACAATAGACGTAGATATATTTAGTAACCTAAAGAGTCTTAAAAAACCCTGTAAGAAATCGACACGTGTTTCACCTCTCAACGAGGCATCCTCAGGATGACGATTGACTTGTCGCGAATCCGAACACGACGTGTTAACACGCCGAGCCCTGGACGCTGAGCTCATTACTCATTCACTCGATCATTCTTCCGTTCGTTCATTCATTATCCTCAATAATTAAGGTGGATGCTCCAAGGTACCCGCGAAATTCAAATTTTCTTACGTTATTTCAATTTGCAGGTCAGTATCAGGTTGTATGTTGATCTAAATATGATTTGCGGCTGTATCAGATATTTATTTATAGAATTACAGTCATAAAATCATCAATACAACTCTCTCGACCTCAACATTGATTGAACATAGTTGGGAAAAGGCTAGGCAGATTGATTGATTTAGGCAGAATACTATAAAAGATCAAACAAAAACCATATACCTACAATTAATACAAAACGTTCTAACCAGCTTTCTTGTTCAATCCATTATCCCCCCGGGTACCGTTAACCGTCAAATAAATTATCTAAACAAAATAAATACACCGTCTGTAATGAATCATAGCCAGCCTTGAGCTAAACTGAACATTTTTCATCGGCAATCTTTACGTGGGTTCCATTCACTCTTTTGTTCCTACATTTACTCGTTCATTAAATTATTTACACGTTCATTCAATCTTAATAAAATAGTCATAGTAAAATATACTGGTAGTATCCTGGTATTCAGCTGAATCCGGTTAGACTGGAAGTTGACCCCAACATTATTTAGACACATTACATTAGGCAGATGATAATTCATTCATCTACTCTCTTATTCTGAGACGTTTTGTGGGGGGAAGTACGAGTGAAGCTGAAGAATTTCGCTTGTGCGTCATCCACATGAAGCGAACTCAAATAATAAATTTTTATTTATACTTTTTACTAATATATTTAATTTACTAAAATTATTTATAAGAAATTTACTCATGTTGTCTGAAAAATAAAGAATTTATTTATTTATTTATAATGCCATTCATTCATTCGGTCGTTCGTTTATTTTCTCGGTCTCTCATTCAGACCTTTAATCATTCATTACAAATACAAATACAAATACAAATCAACTCATTTACTATAGAAACATAACCAAAGTAATATTTCTTCGAATCACGACGATCGCATTGCTTTAAAAGTATCAAGTAACAAAATAATTGATTCAAACTCAGGTATCGATATATTCAATCAATTAACCCCACGTGTGCAGTTTACCGTCAAATAAATTATCGAAATAAAATAAATACGCCGTCTGTAATGAATCATAGACAGCCTTGAGCAGACTGAACATTTTTCAGCGGCTATTCTTGCGTATTTAGGAATTTACGTTCAGATGGTGAAGATTATCCAGTTGGTAATTATGCCGCTGAAATATAGTTTAAAAAACAAAAATACATGCTTTAATAGCAAATCGAACAAAAATCAGAAAATAACTTTTTATTTATATTTTATTCAACTGAAAAAGAATACTAACTCAATATGTTTTTTACAATGAAATTAATTTTCTTTGCGTGTTAAAAATATGTTAAGCGAGTAATTGTACGATTTCATTCACTCTTTTGATCATGCATTAACTCATTCATTAAATTATTCACATGTTTTCATTCATTATGTCATTTACTTTCATTCAATCGTTCTGATTTTTTTTGTCATTAATTTAGTTACTAGTTATTTCATAATTCATAACCCTTCTATACTATAATCTTTCTTTCTAACAAAATAATCTTTCTTTCTTCTTTTGTCGATCGCAGCGATCCAGTTTAATCCATTATCCCCACTTACAATCAAATAAATTATCTCAATAAAATAAACAGGGTCACGTCTGCAATGAATCATGCGTCACCTTGAGCTAAACTGAACATATTTCGGCAGCTATTTTTGCGAAGGTAACTAGACGTTCAGATTGTGAAGATTATCCAGTTAGGTTGTATGTTATTTAATGAGTTTTTAGCGGGTTAATAGCTTGCGGAAAATCTCCCACGGGAACGTACTACCGGGATTAAAAGTACCCTAATTACTTAATACACGATCAATCCCAATCTAGTTAATTGATTCAGGCGTGACTTGGCGGAAATCCATGAAGAAATACAATAGACGTAGATATATTTAGTAACCTATTCATATTCATTCATAAACTCAGCTCAGCTTAGACCTCGCGGACTGTACTCAGTTACTGGGTTGTGGATGTCAGATAGGCAGTCGCTCCATGTAAAACGCTGGTATTCAGCTGCATACGGTTAGACTGGAAGCCGACCCCAACATATTTGGGAAAAGGCTAGGCAGATTGATTGATACGAGGCTTTGGCTTATTTATATGTGTGTATTTCATTCATATTTTTTACTTTTTTCATCAAAATATTTTCTGTTTTTTCATAGGTCATAAAGGTCACATGGCGTTCGTCCAACGCATAGAAGAAGGAGACGGTGACCCCGTCTATGAAACCGTTGGTCTGGTGACCCTGGAGGACGTCATTGAAGAGATGATTCAAGCTGAAATTGTGGATGAAACTGATGTTTTCAGTAAGTTTATATTTTGTTGTTACCCGACTACGGCGAAGCAAAACGGAGGGTTATGATAGAACGGTTTGTATGTATGTATGAATGCATTTGTTCCCTCAGAACTTCTAAACTACTCATCATAATTTGACAAATGGGGTGTCGTTGGAACGTCTCGGTCGTCCGCTGGTTATAGGCCTTGTGACGTCACATTAAATTTAAAATGGCGTCCTCTAGAGGACAAAAAGTCATGAGTCACGAAATCTATTCGATTTATCCCCTAAGACGTGTGACTCCGGAATTTAATTTGTCTGTCTGAGATGACTAATTTACACACTTTTTAGTTTTATACTTTTATTTTTGTTTATTTTTTTATTCTATGTTTAATAACTTTAGTAAGGATCAGAAATAAGCAAGCGGTTCTATCTCTAGGAATTCCGAAAAAATTAGACAGATTATTGACGAAATTATACATTATGCATGAATAAGTTATATGTTATCTATTTGATAAAATCTTTTTAATTTTAACAAAATGGAAACAATGTATTATGATATTAACAACAAAAATCTTCGAAATTTTCATTCAAACGACAAATGTTTGTTTGTGGAACACTAGTTATTAAAAAAAATATTTTCATTTTTACATGAGTTTTGATACCGATCAGCGACCTTATATAGGGAAGTGTCAAAGGCATCACTGCGCTGTTTCGAACAAGGGATAGAGCTAATCGTCCTATACGGGATCAAATAAAATCAGCTAGCAAAACTTCAAACAAATGACATGGTTGTCACTACAATCCAACCAGCATACAGACATACCGGTCGAATTGAGAACCTCCTCCTTTTTTGGAGTTGGTTAAAAAGCTTTAACTAAACCAACCTCTCCATTTCAGGTGACAACCGCACCAAGAAACGCTTGACCCGTCCAGTAAACAAGTTCCAGGATCTGGCCGCCTTCGCAGGTCACCACGAGCACCAGAGGGTGCACGTCTCTCCTCAGCTCGTGCTAGCCACCTTCCAGTTCCTGAATACCAGTAAGTAAATGAAAGCAGTTCCCTGGCTGAGTAACAGATTCCTGAGAGACTGAATGAAAATTGAGATCCAAGAAGATTCAGAGCTCTTCATCTCCTTAGGATTTTTTAGCAATTTCTTTTCAGAAAAGATTTTCATCCGAGCTACCGTTTTGGAAATTTTAAGCGTTTAAAAAAATATCTAATCTAAGTCTGTCGCCATAACAACAATGTTAACAGCGTTGTTGTGTTCCGGCAGTTAGAGGTAAGATAGCCAGTTCCTCTGTAGTTGAGGATTCCGGGTGTTCTCGCTTCCACCTTCGGCCTGATCATCACTTACCATCAGGTGAGATTCAGGCCAAGAGCTTCCCCGTTGTGGTAAAAAAAAAAAACAAAAGCTCCTAATTCGAAAACGGTACGTCGTAGGGCCATGCTTGTCAGAACCTAAATGGTTTCTATGGACAAGATCAACCCGATATTACAATAAAATTGGTACATTTCCGTTTTTTCTTGTTTTTTCGGACAATTTTGCTACGTTAAAAAAAAAAAAGATGGCCCATTTCTGGAGACGATGCCATGCTTCTCAGAACCTAAATGTTTTCTATGGACAAGGTTAACCTTATACTGCAATAAAATTGGAAGATTTCCGAAAAAAAAACAGACTTTTCTAAGTCCCAATTTTTTTTTTGTCCTGACTGTAATTTACACCCTGTTCCTCTAAACTCCTACACCTCTGCCAACCTTTTCCATGAATACAGCTTTGATTGTTATAATAAAATAAAAAATCTCCCACCAGGCGTGGATCCATTCAAAGTGGAGCACATCTCAGAAACAGTGCTGCGGCGTCTGCTGAAGCAGGACGTGATCCAGCACATCAAGCTGCGCGGCGACGAGGACAAGAACGACCCCAAGAGATACGTCTTCTCCGAGGGAAAACCTGTGAGTACAATATAGTTGACCAACATTTTGAATAGTTAAGTAATTCAGGCGTAACTTGGGGGAAATCCATACTAATATTATAAATTCGAAAGTAACTCTGTCTGTCTGTCTGTCTGTCTGTCTGTCTGTCTGTATGTTACCTTTTCACGCCTAAACCACTGGACGGATTTCGATAAAATTTGGCAAGGAGATAGATGGCATCCCGGGGAAGAACATAGGCTACTTTTTGTCTCAAAAATAACCCTAAGGGGGCGGATATAGGGGATGAAATTTTGTATGGGAAACATATCATTTCTTAAGTTAGGGCTATGAAAATTTAAATTTATACTTTTGGTAACAAATAAAGAATTACGTATTTCACCGTTTTAAAAAAAAAATGCCTCAAGAGGGTAGAATGGGGGATGATTTTAAAATTCACATGTAATATTGACATTTTTCAGTGACTCTTTTCAAGATATTTAAGGGTTTTTAGTTTTCAAGATATTGAATATAGTCATAGTCCGTATCTTGAGGTTACATTTAGTGTTTATTTCAGTAAAATCGGTCCATCCGGTCAAAAGTTATTACGCATCGGAGGGATGGTGGTATTGATAGCCGGAGATTTTAGACAGACTCTTTTAAACTCTTTTAGGTAATAACTGGGGCATCACCGGCAGATGAAATAATTGCACGTCTAAAGACGTCGACATTATGGGGACATATAAAAAAAAATTGTTTGATTACAATTATGCGAGTACACCTGCACAAGGACATAAAATCGGGGCAAATTGCGGCAGCACTTCTGAAAATTGGCGAAAACCGTATAGTAACAGTTGGTAACGGCATGATTACATTAATCCAAAAATTCTGTAATATTGTTCATATCAACAACGTGGATAGACGTTGTTTTTCAGATAATCTGAGCAATCTGCAAACTAATGGAGAATAGAGAATGGTTGTGTGAAAGGACAATTTTGGCACCGGCGAATGAAACTGTGCCAAAGATTAATGAAAACATTATGTCACATGGGGAAGGTGACGTTGTGGAGTATCTGTCGGTACACCTACTCGATGTCATAGTCACCGAACAAGTAACATCACCCTGTTGAATTTCTCAACTCTTTAGGGTTATCAGGAGTGCCTTCGCATAAGCTAAGGCTGAAAGTGGGTGTTCCAGTTCTATTAATGCGTAATCTTGATGCGCCAAGATAATGTAATGACACACGGTTACAAATTACTCACCTGAGGCGGAATATTGTAAAAGCAATAATCATGTCAAGAATAGTAAAAAAAAAAAAATGTTCAGATTCCCCGTATTCCAATAATTCCGACAGATTTGTGGCGGCATCTACACCGCCACATACGAACTACGCATCAAAGACCTAACGTCACAAGTCCTACATCGCGGTATATGAGTTTACCCAGCGATTAACATATATAAGACTATCCGACATCAATTCTTGGGCAATTGCCCGCCAGACACAACACCCGTCTGGTCGGAGGATCCTCCATTTTCTATAGAGGATGAGTGAACTTTACACCCTGTTCCTCATACCCCTAAATTGGTGACCCCGAATATGAACGTCAACGCAGCCTTCGTGCAACTACTTCAGCGTGACGTCATCAACATCATTCCCGCAAGCTTTCGTGCGGCGAGTCACACAGCCAGCCAGCACCCACGGCTTCAACGGGTATCCTGACCACCAGCATGCAGCGAACACGCATTCTTGGTGACCACCCTCAGCCTCATCAGCAACCCGGCGCTGTACCACATCCGACGCATTGGATCACAACGCAGCGCCACCCCGACTCACTGGGGAATCACCGCAGACAGTTCCGACCCACTGTGAACTATGCGGTACCCGGTTCGAACTCACTGGAACCTCAACTGGCACTGGCAAGCAACGCAAGATACAAGACTCAGCCAACTATCGACCTCCGGTCTCCGGAGGGGAGCCGCCGTGGTATAAGAGTTTACCGAGCGATTAACGTATATAAGACTATCCGACATCAATCCTTGGGCAATTGCCCGCCAGACACAACACCCGTCTGGTCGGAGGATCCTCCCTTTTCCAAAGAGTATGAGTGAACTTTACACCCTGTTCCTCATACCCCTAAAGATTTACCTTTCCAATTTAAAAAGAGTGCAGCCATTGTATGTGGCGTGCTCAGCCCCCAAAATCTACATGTTTTAGCAAAAAATGGGAAAACCAAAAATGTTGTTTACAGAAATGTTTTAACATAAGATATTCCAGTTTTATTCATATGACTTTACAGATTGGGATAGACGTTGTTCACCTTCCACAGGCAAATGTGTCATATTAAGGCTAAGAACTCACGGAGCGATTTTCGCCCGCAACCGCCGCGGTCGTGGATCTGCGGTTTTATTTCAAAACTCACGAGACCGGTTATTCGCGCGGTTACGCGGCCGCCGCGGTTGCAATCATCGCCCGCAAACGTGGCGGGCGATGATCGCAAGATTGCAAGACGGGCGGTTAACGATCAGTTGAGGTCCAGACCGGCCCCCGCGGTCGCCCGCCAACCGATCGCAAAGCGCGCGGGCGCCACCCGCCGAGGCTGCGGGTAACCGCGGCCCGCGCTATTCTACTAGTTGCCCGCCGGTACAGCGGGAGCCGCATACAACCGCGTACACCGCGGGCGTAAAACGCGTCGTGAAATGTGCTTTAATTTTTTATATAAATATTTGCATTCTACAGAAGCTGCGGGCCCGCAACCGCAGCGGACACGGGCGAAAATCGCTCCGTGAGTTCTTAGCCTAAGACTTTCACAGTTTCATACTTCCGTCCATACTATCCACACTAATATTATGCGTACGAAAGTTACTGGCTGTCTCATGTCTGTAACCTTTCTGTAACGCCTAGATATACCATGACATGGGTTATGGGATCTGGGATATATTTTGATCCCGGTAGTACATTCCCGTGGGATAATTTCCGTCCTCCAGGCGGGCGAAGCCGCGGGCAAAAGCTAGTCCATTATAAAATACAATAGACGTAGATATATTTAGTAACCTTAACCTATTCTTAAAGAGTCTTAAAAAACCCTGTAAAAAATCGACACGTGTTTCACCTCTCAACGAGGCATGGACTCAGCGTCCAGCGCTCGACGTGTTAACACGTCGTGTTCGGGTTCGCGACAAGTCAATCGTCATCCTGAGGATGCTTGGAACGCGGCGGAACAGCGCTGTACACGTATGGTTCTCGACTCCTTGTCGACAAGTTGCGACCTGCATAGTTCCTGCATAGATTTAATTTATTATTATAGCTTTTCTCATTTTTACGACGCTGTACACGACTGATAGAAGCAGACCTGTATAAGGGACTACTCACACTTATTCAGCGTTTGTCCATGGAAAACGCGCGAAACGCGTACCTGTCCTTTCAGCTATCCGCAGCTGAAAGGATGCGTACGCGTGTCATACAAAATCGTAGTTTTCTATGGGCAAACGCTGAATAGAGCTGAATCAGTGTGAGTAGTACCTTAGTGTGACGTTCGTTCGTTCGAAAATCGTTCAGCGAAACACTGGGACTCTCGAACTGAGATAATAGTGTTAGTGTTGTGGCGGCATCTACACCGCCACATACGAACTACGCATCAAAGACCTGACGTCACAAGTCCTACATCGCGGTATAAGAGTTTACCGAGCGATTAACATATATAAGACTATCCGACATCAATCCTCGGGCAGTTGCCCGCCAGACACAACACCCGTCTGGTCGGAGGATCCTCCCTTTTCTATAGAGTATGAGTGAACTTTACACCCTGTTCCTCATACCCCTAAAGTGTGTAGTGTTAAAACTCCGATATGTTATGTCCCGTGCTTGTTCCAGGTGGACTACTTCGTGCTGATCCTGGAGGGGCGCGTGGAGGTGACGGTGGGGCGCGAGAACCTGGTGTTCGAGGCCGGACCCTTCACGTACTTCGGCGTGCAGGCGCTCACGCAGAATGTGGGACTTGGTAAGATAAAACCTAGAATCTTTTAAAACTAATGATGAAGAGCTCGAGGCTAAGTAATAACAGCCGCACGGGTCGTCGATTCATCGGGCCGCAATTGATCCGTGGATGCGTAATCTTGAAACTTTACATATCGAGACTCCTCCGTGCATCGGAAAGGACGTTAAGCCGTTGGTCCCGGCTGCCATTCGTGGATCTTTGAGTCGTTACGAGTCGTCAGAAGCTCGAAAGTCTGACAACCAGCCTTACCAAGGGGTATCGTATTACCAAGTTACTGGGTTGTGGAGGTCAGATAGGCAGTCGCTTCATGAAAAATACTGGTATTCAGCTGCATCCGGTTAGACTGGAAGCCGACCCCGACATAGTTGGGAAAAGGCTACGCAAATGAAATGTTTAGAAACTCAACTTCAAATTTTAACTTTAAAGTAGAGGCATTTGTGGAATACGGGGTTTTCATTCGGATTGGTTAAAGTTGTAGTGACAACCATTTGTTTTAAATAGGTTTTTATTCTTATTATTTTATTCATCCTTTATATAGATTCTTTTATATTTTGTGAATGTGAGAACGTTGTAGGCGCAACAGACTGTCGATTTGCATACCATTTTCTATTTTTTTTTAAGTATCTTGTTGACAGACCTACGCTGTCCTCTCATACCTATTCAAACTGTACATTTTTGAAAGCATTGTAAAACCCATCTATTTTTAAAAGAGTAACCGTGGAGTTTCTTGCCGGCTCTTCTCCATAGGAAACGACCAATTGGAACCGTGCACCTAGCTTCTGACGTTTTATAAGTGCCCATGTAGGTTTATGTGAAATAAAATACAGTGTGATTCTTCATAATGTGCACATATCGAAATGAGGGATTCTATGCTTAATTTGACAAACGGAAAAAATATTTAAAAAAATCTATTTTTATTTTTTTATTTGTTTTGTATTTTTTACCCCAATGTAAAAAAACGGTGTAACTTTTAAATGATCTATCGCGATGAAACAAACTCCATACCTAATGATTGGTAGTAATTAAGTGTTCTTATAAAATGAAAATTGTGGGAAAAACCCCTCCCAATTAAAACCAAAAAAACCCTCAATTGAAAATAAACAGGTATTTCGTCCAAAAATCTCTTTTTTTTAAATTAATTTTTACAATATTTGTAAAAAAATTGAATAAGACGAATTTTTTTAAATAAAAAAAAAATGGAAAAAAAATGTATTTAGATTTATTTTTTTATTTTTTCCGCCGATAAAGTTAAGCATAGATTCCCCCATTTCGATATGTGCACATTATGAAGACTCACACTGTATTTTGATTTTGAAACTAATCTACCCATTATGATTTCAGCTGAAGCGCCCGCCCCATCAACGCTGGGCTCTCTACAGAACCTCAACATGGACTCCATGCTCCGTCACTCGTTCGTACCAGATTATTCCGTGAAAGCCATTGCTGAGTTATACTACCTTACTATCAAAAGGTAAGCAATATTTTGTGGCGGCATCTACATCACCACATGCGAACTACGCATCAAAGACCTGACGTCACAAATCCTGCATCGCGCTATTTAAGTTTACTGAGCGATTAACATATAAGACTATCCGACATCAATCCTTGGGCAATTGCCCGCCAGACACAACACTCGTCTGGTCGGAGGATCCTCCCTTTTCTATAGAGGATGAGTGAACTTTACACCCTGTTCCTCATACCCCTAAAATTTCATAAGCATCATTATTCTCCGGCATTACTTGAGGTCAGCTTCGAAAAAAAAAAAAAATGAAAAAAATGAATTGTCGTCTCCACCTTGTATTAGTCTATTATATCAGTAAACTAACTTTTTTTTTTCTCCAACAGATCAATGTACTTAGCGGCTAAGCGCGCCACGCTGATGGAGAAGGGCGTCCTCGGCAGAGGCGGAACCAACGAGCAGATCGAGCCGGAAGTCGACAAGGTATGAAATATCTCATTGTATGACTCCAGAAGGCCAATTCTTATACAAGTCGCAATCTGTCAAACTTGACAAAAATGTTGGCAAATTGATTGTATTTTTGACAAGTTTATTTATTTATTTATTTGCATAATGTACACTCAGTTACAGGCTAGGCTAAAACTAAGAGTACATGACCCGTTAGGACGCAGCAAGTATTATTAAATTTACTTGTAACTATAGGTTAAATATTTAAGTTAACATTATATTAGCTTAACAACTAGATATCAATATCACAACATTCATTATTATTAGTAGGTAATATATAATCTCTTTCTAACAGATTGCGAATGAGATACGAATGTGATCGTTTTTATCATTATTTTTAATTAAAATCATTATTTTCATAAAATTGATAAATAATTTCCATTATCCCCACATGACATGCGAAAATAAAAGCTAAATAAGTTATGTCTATTAAATAATAATTAATAAGATACTGAATTATTAATAGTTGTACTGATTGCATTATTTTTGTTACAGCTACTTCGAGAAGGCGAGAACAACAGGATCGAAGAGATCAGAGAGGACAGAACTCTCGGGGACAACGCGAAAGTGGTAAATATTACATTTATACTCCTTGTATTTATACTCCTTACATTTATACCCCTTATATTTATACTCCTTACATTTATACTCCTTGCATTTTTACTCCTTCAATTTATACTCCTTACATTTTAAAGCTACGCTACGCGACACCGGTAGGAAAATATCCTTGAAGTATTTATAGAAATTGTTTTACCAGAATCGCCTCGTGCCTGTCTGTGGGAAGTCACAGCACAGCAAATTAATCAAACAACGAAATATTAGATAGCTATTTGCGAGGTTGCCCATTGCCGGAAAACAGGCTCATAATATATATATTATATATTTTAACCGCCGCCGTGGTCTAGTGGTTAGACCACCTGTCTCAGACCCAGAGGGCCCGGGTTCGATTCCCAGTGGGGGTAAAATTTTCTGCTCGGTTTGGTTGGTGGTAAGGCTCGTTCTAAGTCCGCCTGGCTAGGTACCACCATTTTATCTAAGTCTGTCGCCATATCAACAATGTTACCAGCATTGTTGTGTTCCGGCAGTAAGAGGTAAGATAGCCAGTTCCTCTGTGGTTGAGGATTCCGGGTGAAGCTCGCTTCCACCTTCGGCCTGATCATCACTTACCATCAGGTGAGATTCAGGCCAAGAGATTACCCGTTGCGATACAAATTATATGTGTCACATATTTCTTAATCAGGGACCGAAAACCGTTATAAATTACGGTACAGCAGTGCTATTCTGTAACCATCTCACCGTGAAAACTTAGGTGAAGTGAGCTGTCAGTTCACCCGATGCTGTGACCACCCGGTGAGATTTTTACAGAATAGAACGGCTGGTATCGAAGTATTTTGGTTACTTCTACGACTAAGGTTACCGCTATCTGGGTAACCCAAGAAGAAGAAACATGTTACCTCTTTTAGGTTACCGTTTTAATACCGGTTACACACACACAGGCGATGCGCGCCCTTTGACTAATGCCAACGACACGTGTAAGATATAGGAAATTTTTATTTCGGTAACCGGTATTAATACTGGTTGTAACCTTTAAAAATACCTGTAATAAATATAAACCCGTATTGATCAAACCGGTTTCGGTCCCAAGTCAACATTAATAAATTATTAATTAAAAATAAACTTGAACAAATTCCTATTAAACATATTTTTTATATTTTTCACGCTGCTAGTATAAAACGGATGTTCCTATAATTAAATATTGAAAATGGTAATGGTTTTTTATAATTCTAATTAACTTTCTTATTAATCAAAATGATTAACGCATTTATTACTATCTCGTTGATTCAGGGCTGATGTCACCAATAGAAACTGAACGCGATCAGCACTTAAACCAAGTTTGTCAGCTGTCAGTGTCATTATTTTCTTTGGAATACTGACAGCTCTTGAACTCGGTTTAGATGTGCTGATCGCATTCAGTTTCATTGGTGAAATCAGCCCTTAATGGTTGCAATTGCTGAGCGTGGGTTCGATTCCCAGCTCGGAAAAATTCACCCAGTCTTTATTTGTCCCCGATTAATGATAACTGGGTTTAGAAGACGACTTCAAAAGAGTAGCTGATCCAAAGTGGATTCAATATGCGAGAGACAGAGATGGAAATCTTTAGAAGAGGTCTTTGTCGAAGGCCAATCTGGAAAAAGTGCACTAAACGCCGATATTTAAGGGAAAAAAATAGTATAATATACAGGGTGTCTCAAACGTAGAGGCAAATGAGGTAAAGCGAAGGGGTCCACCGTTCATTAAAAAAAAAACTAGGATTGTGAACAGTTCAGAAAAATTTCGCTATTCTCATTTTCAATAAATTTACACTTCCACTTGGATTTTTCGACCCTGTGAACATATTTTCGACGAAACGAGTTCAAATCTGGCTGGAAGATGCCTTGCCAGGCATCTTCCAGACAGATTTGAACCAAAAGTGTATAATTTCTTGAAAATAATTAAAACGAAACTTTCTGAACTGTTCAGAATATCTCAGTTTTTTATATTTTTTTTAATGATAAGTGGACCCCCTTCGCTTTACCTCATTTGCCTTTGGACCACTACTTACACTACTAAGTAACAACAGCCGCAAGGGACGATTGTTAAACTATGCTTGCCGGGGTTGGTCCGTGGATGGGTGACCATCTTTAGATACCGAGACTGGTCCGTGCTTCGGAAAGCACGTTAAGCCGTTGGTCCCGGCTGTCATTTGTGGATCTTTGACAGTCGTTACAAGTCGTCAGAAGCCCGAAAGTCTGATAACCAGTCTTACCAAAGGCTATCGTATTACCCAGTTACTAGGTTGTGGAGGTCAGATAGGCAGTCACTACATGTAAAATACTGGTATTCACCTGCATCCGGTTAGACTGAAAGACCGACCCCAACATAGTTGGGAAAAGGCTTTGCTAGATTGACTATTATTCTAACATAACCTCTTTTTTCTTCCAGTTTTTACCAACATCAGCCAGTCCTCACACAAACGCCACCTTCAAGTCGGAGAAGGAGCCAGCCAACCCTGAGGAGGAGAAGCTTTTGAAGAAGTAAATGTTGTAATAAACTCTTCTTAGCAAACAATTAGCCTGTCTAACTGTAGAATACCACAGATTCCTACAGATGATTCACTCCGCAAAATCATTTAAATAAAAAGCGACTCTTGCTATTACACAATAAAGTGCAATTCAGGTCGCACAGCGCTAATTACCGACAGTTATGTTCACCTAGAAGTTGCCTCTCTTTCTATCGCGTAACTCTTATATCTTCTGACTACGTTACGCTCACTGAATTGGCCCGACAAGTCGAGCCCGCCGCGTACTTGTAGCTTCATAACTAAAATGCGGAGTGCGCCTTCTGTATTAATCTGTGTTAATACATTATTCATATTACTAGTGTGAACATAGCTTGGAAAATATCTACAATACGGTCGATGAATTATTGCTGGTCCGCACTTTGAGCAGATGGCTACGATTTTTTTATAACATATGGTGACATTAGGCGAGTGTGCGTCTGTGGCGGCATCTACAACGCCACATGCGAACTACGCATCAAAGACCTGACGTCACACAAATCCTTCATCGCGCTATTAGAGTTAACCGCGCGATAAACATATATACTTAAGACTATCCGACATCAATCGTTGGGTCTTTACCCGCCAGACACAACACCCGTCTGGTTGGAGGATCCTCCCTTTTCTATAGAGGATAAGTGAACTTTACACCCTGTTCCTCATACCTCTAAAAGCCTATGTTCAGAGTGGCCATGATTCATCTGCCTTATTGTACTACAACAATACCATTTCAAAACTTAGTACAGATTGGCTAACAGAAGAAATGTTTCCACGCGAGTTATCAAACCCATTTTTGGATGAGAATGGTAATAATTTGCCAAGTTTCAAAACTATGATCAGCACCCTAATTGCGTAATACACGATCAATCACAATCTGCATCGTTCTGAAACAGATTGCTAATCCATTGCTTCATAAGTTCGAATAAAAAATCTGCTCAACAACGTAAATAACGCAATGAATGTTGTTGAACTGTCAAAATTAAACAGATTAGTCGGAATCGTTTACGAAAATTTGTGACGCAATGAGATAGCGGATTGACGAAATAATTTGCAAATTTTATCATGGTAAGTGTGATATCGAAAATAAATGTTAAATCTACTTTTTTATAATGGCTAATTTGACAAAATCGGCTTCAAAAAACAATGCAAAAGGAATTTTACGTAAAAGTATCAAATAAGATAGGACACTTGTTATGAATTAAAATATTAAAAACTAAAATTAAACCAAAAATATTTACTATTATATTTTTCTTACAAATGAAGTTAAAAATGTTTAATAATTCAAACATCGATCGAAAAGAAAAGTCTTCCTATTTCATTCGTAAAGATTAGTTGTTATTAAGCTCTAGTCAAATTGACGCGAATCCCGCGCGGGATGCGGGACAAAATGCGCTCGCGCCGATTGTGTCTTGTATAGTATTCACCGGTGCAAATACGCGTGACTACCTAATCTTTTAAACAAACGTCGCGCGCAGTCACATCCCGCTTCCCACGCGGGATTCGGCCAAGTGTTGCCAGAGCCTAATACCTATATTTTAATTTATATATTTTTTAAATCAATATTCCGTCTTCCTTACGGCCGTAAATGCAATTTTAAGAAGAGTTTTAAAAAACTACTTTTTTAAATAAATATTCTTCTAATATAATAGTCGGTACAAACATTTTACAGACAAAAATATACTAAAATCGTTTTCAGAGGAGATTTGTTAACGAAATTGTCGGTTGGAATTTTGATTTTAATTCAGTATTTTTATTTAATGTCTGACCACCAGTCTTGCTGAAAGGAATCGTGATAATCAATAACTGGGTTGTATAGGTCAGATAGGCAGTCGCTCCATGTAAAATACTGGTATTTAGCTGTATCCGGTTAGACTGGAAGCTGACCCCATCATAGTTGGGAAGAGGCAACGCAGGTAATAATTGAATCTGGATAGTGTTCATAAAAACTGAATTGTCTTGAGATTTATCCCGATTCAATAGTTTTAAATAATTTTGACATACAGTAATATATTTTTCATACGTAATTTTCATGACATTTATAAATTTTTTTTTTTTTTTTAAAGGACCTTTTGACATAACTACATCGATAAAATGCTGAATTAAAACAAAACTCTCAACTGGTTTAAAAAGTAATATTTTAGTATTTAAGTCATATTTCTATTTAATTAAAAAACGTAGCAGAACATTGTGCCTTCCGTGTGAAAGTTTGTATGCAGTTTTTATTAAAATTAACTTAAAAGTTAAAATTTTAACTGTGCGATACGTAGGTAAGTATAATTTGAACCTCGGTTTTTGACCGCTCCAGAGATATCATTTTATAATAATAACGGCAGTAAGCGACGATTTTTTATTGTGCACTTGATTTTGAACTCTGTGTTTGTCTCCAAGCATTGAGAATTCAACAGAACTCATCTCAGCGCGTCAAAAAAAATACACTGTTGTAGTTTCAACTCTCGGCACTAAGTAGTGGGTTGAAAATCCAGTGGGCGTTAAAAATAGCTCATGGGTATGAGGACTACAAGCTATGAAATCAACAGCTTAGAGTTTTTACGCAGTTATTTTAGTTCTGACAGTAGCAATCTTATTGCTAAGAAAATAAAGATCATTTTGATTTTGTCAGACTTATCAATGGCAGCAACTCAATAGCAACCTTATTGCCAAAGTAATAAAGATCACATAACTGAAGAACCTGTACAAGAGATTTGAGAGCAGGTTCAGAAACCGGGGTAAACCTGTCATTATTTTTTAGACCTTTAAAATAAATAATATTTTTGACATTAAGCTGATTTTTTTTAAATGCTTTTAAAATATTATATCTTAAATATAAACTGTGCTATTTACAATTTAAAACTACATTTTTAAAACTTATCATTCACCTGCTAGGCAGAATATAATTGTGCCTTTTTATAAATAAATAAAAAGTATCGCACAGATAAAAAAACTAGATGCATGAAACAAAATTATTATTATAATAATAGTATTTTAATAATATTAAATATTTTTAATAGATTTTATAATCGAAGCATTTTGTGTATTAACAAAAGTAGCTTTTAGACTTTAGATTTTGTTGATTTTTTAATGCATTTTGATTAGAGATGGCTACACCGATATTTTTCAAAAACACCAATTAAAAATCTTTACAATAAATTGACATCATTTCCATATTGTCTGTTACATTAATTTTATCCTGGATCTATAAATGATTTAATAAGACCTTCATATTTTAACGTTTCATTAAAAAAATATATGACGCCGTCTTTAATCTCTATGCTTATATGCAAAACCTCATGCAAAACATGTCGAAACCACAAATTGCTATTGTAGCCATATTTTAAGAGTAATTGAACTATATTCCTATCAACAATACAATACAATAACAAATACTAATAAACTTCCAATTGCAACAAAATGCGAGCTAAGCCCAACAAAATGCGAGGCAGATTCTAAACTAATTGGATAATTCATTTATTAAACAATATCCCGTTGGCACAAGATATACCGGATGACTTTTTTTGATCGTCTCGAAAAAAATGGGTATTTTAGGTGAACGGAGTAGAAGCTTATGGCATACCTAGTTTTTTTTTTTACACAGCTTAGAAAGAAATTGACCTATGATCAAAAAACGCTACATTATTTAAAGTAAACTTTTCATAATAGAACTTTTGAAAGAGAAATTTTGAAAAATAATATATAAATTGATAAAAAATATCGAATTTCAAATCATAAGCAAGTCGCGTATGATTTTAATTTGATTTTTTTTGTAAGTATGCCATTTGCTTCGACTCCGTTCACCTATTATACCCATTTTTTTATTCGAGACGGTAATAAAAAGTCATGAAGTATATTATAACACAGATTTTAAACATCAACCTAGCTCGTTTTCAAACTTAGCTAGGGTCTGCTCGCTCGGCTCTCAGTCTAAATAGATGACATACTGGTGTCGGTGTTATTACAGCTACAGCAGACATTACAGACGTCTTTGGACTGCGTCTGCATGTTTCCCATCCAACAATATCAGATAAAAATAGCGCCCGTGGTTTCAATGTGTGTTGCCAGTTGTTTAAATGTACTTATAATTTTTTGGCATGGCAATATTTGTTAGCCATTTATATTTTATTTTAACGTTAAATTCGCACGCATCACGGTATGTAAATTGTAATATTACAATATTATTGAAAGTTTCTATCCTATGTATTTCGAAAATTTTAATTTTAAGCATTTATTTCGATAATTTCGTAAATAAATGATTTTTTACAGAAACTTTGGTATGTTTTTATTTTTTACACCTCTGTTTTTATCTTTCATTTTTTAATATTTTCATAAAATCGAATAGTTTATTCAAAGTTAAAATTGATTATTTATAAGACAACATGCGTATTTATTTAAATTGAAAGAAGTTGTTTGTATATCAAATGGATCAATGTGAAAATGGCATGTATTTATAAAATATATAATAAGAAATGACCAGCAGACCGAAATCTTCCTTTAAAAGTGCCTTTAAAATGTACAAAAAACAGGCAAATCTTCCTTCATGCACACAATAAAATTAATATTGTTTTCTTTTTTTATTGGGTATATTACCTAGTATATAACCATAGTGCCTCAAGATAATTATATACAAAGTATATTTTTAAACATAAATAATTATATACTAAACTTATGTATTTAAATCAATAAGAATATTATGTAATGTAAGTAATAATGCGTGGTTTACATTGTAGAAAGCATGTTATAAAAGTATATATTTAGAAGAATATAATGATTTTTGATGCTTACCTTTGAAGTTTTATTTTAGTCCTGTTAAATTCTTCGTTCAAAACCTAGGTCAGGAAAACTGGCGGTAAGCAATGGGTAGCTCGCCCCCGATAAGGACCAGGCCCGGGTCCACGGCGCGATGTGTTCCACGCGCGCCTCAAAAAGATGTTAGCATCACTGACGGGGCCCGCTAGGGCCGATGCCTGCTAGGGTCGCGGGAAAGTCCGAAAGGGTTACCGTGGCCCCTGGCAACACGCAGGCAACTGAAGGAACACGGGTGTGTTATAAATGATTTATTTTCTGTAAGTAGGTTTGTACAAACACTTTTACACGTCAATCACATGTTTTATAAAACTAGATGAGGTCGGCGTTTCCTATCTGACTACTCTGAGAAGAAAGGCCGAAACAAACTCAGAGGTCACAGTCTCTTTTAAAGCCAGACATAATCGTGGTCAGATAGTTTTAGTCAGTAAGAGTCTGACACTCCCTCCTGCTCCCGCTATTACAGGCGTGATGGTTAAGTAATGGGAAGAAAGAGTAGCTTAATAAAACACAAAAGTCCTTATAAAACTAGAAAGTTTATTAACATTACAATTCATTAATAATAACTATTACAATATTATAAGATGATGCCAGTAGATCTTTAACAGTTGTTACGGGTAGTCAGAAGCCTGAAAGTCTGACAACTAGTCTTACCAAGGGGTACAGTCCGCGAGGTCTAAGCTGAGCTTTGTGTGAGTGATTACCAAAAGTGGAAGGTGCGCGGCGGAGGAAACTACAAACCGGTTTATACCAAGTAAAGGACTCGTCGCGCTCTAGGAGTCTAGACCGACTTCACACCTACACTATCTATGTGCACTCACACAAATGCAAGGCTCAGCTTATACCTCGCGGACTATATCGTGTTGCTTGCTCACTAACTGGGTTGTGTAGGACAGAGAAGCAGCCACTCCATGTAAAATGCAGGTATTCAGACGGATCCGGTTAGACTGGAAGCCGACCCTGAAATAGTTGGGGAATGGCTTGGTATCTGATGTCAGGACGCTAGTTTACTGATATCCTCATATTGAACACCTTTAACCACGCGACCTGTTAGCAGGCCTTCAGAAATCTGAAACAAACAATTTACTTATTTTTAAAAGTTCAAAAGGACGAAGTATATATTATATTTTTCTCAAACATGCTTGGAAATTCGAGCATTATTTTGCCAACCTTCTTCGAGATAAATCGAAATTGCTGTACTGATCAAAAACAAATGACTATGCGGCCGGCAATGTTACTATGAAAATCCATATCTGTCGTGTTATTTAAAAATGGAACTAACTTTTTACTTCAACACATGACAACCAAGGAGGTAACTTATCAAAGATTTTATTTAAATTTCTATTTCGCTTGAGGCCACATTGTGTCGTCGCGTCACATACGCGTTTTTTACGGCGGACAGTCAAACTCAAAGCATTTATTTCAATTAAACCATTTACAGGCACTTTTGAATTGTCAAGGAGTCGGTCAGTCAGAAAATATGAAGCTACTTGCCCATTCCAAGGCAAACGAGCGGATACAGATAAATTAAAAAAAAATACGACCTGTGCGAGGCTAAAAAGGCTCGTATCTCAGCATAATAGAGCTATATTTAAAAAATAAAATACCGCAGCGCTGGTATTCAATTGTACTAAATCTTACCTCAACATCACAACAAAAGCGGTCTATATCCAAGCGTCTGAGTTGACCGGTAGCTCCACGGTACGCGCCGTTTACGAATCGGACGGTGCGGCCCGTTGACGGTATCACTGTTTCTAAGTGATTCTGTAACAAAAATTAATAATTGTATTATTATCAACCTGTAAAACAAATAGAAAGAAAGAATAACGTTTATATGGACACAGTTCGTGAAACACAAATACAAAAAACAAAGTAAAAAAGTGAAAATAATGTTTAACAACTCAAACTCAAAGCATTTATTTCAATTAAACCATTTACAGGCACTTTTGAACAGTCAAGGAGTCGGTCAGTCAGAAAATATGAAGCTAGTTGCCCATTCCAAAGCGTAGTAGGTACCTATGGAAAACGGGCAAGAAACTCCACGGACACGCTTTTAAATAAAAAAATTGTTACAAAATTGTCATTCATGTTGAAATGACTTATACATGTGAGAACAATGTAGAAAGACGTGCATGATAAAAGCGTCCGTAGATTTTAGTTTTTATTACTTTTATTTTTTATTTAATAATTAAAAAGGGGGTAATAAAATGATACCTCACCTGATCGAGTTTCAGTTTGGTGTTATCGTCAATTAACTTGACATGTGCGCAGTACTTGTCCACTACTTTCTCTATAACCGCTTTCTTTTTATAATATTTATCTCCTAAAGATTTAGTTGTTATCTTTACTATTATATCTTCGCATATCCAGTAGTCTTTTCTGAAAAGATACGTCTTGAATATTATGTTGCTGAAAGAATTGTGGCGGCATCTACAACGCCACATGCGAACTACGGATCAAAGACGTGACGTCACACAAATCCTGCATCGCGCAATTAGAGTTAACCGCGCGATAAACATATATAGGACTTCCCGATAATAATCGCTGGGAAGTAGCCCGCCAGACACAACACCCGTCTGGTCGGAGGATCCTGCCTTTTCTATAGAGGATGAGTGAACTTTACACCCTGTTCCTCATACCCCTAAGGAATCATTAAAACTACAACGGCACGAAGAAGTGTTTGAACAAACGGGACATACATTTATGTATATATGCGTGTCGAATACAGAACTTTCTTTTTTGAAGTCGGTTGATTATTTATTAACGGAAATTCTTTCGAAACCTCAAGTACTAAAAGAGATTAGCTCATGTCGTGGTAACAATATTTGCCTTTCAGCAAAGTGGTACAGTTCGGTTCAAATTTAATGGCAGCTCGGAAGATGAGGCGAGTCGCTGCGCAGTAACAATGTCATGTGTCAGCGGGGGTGAGGGGTGCGGTACTGCGCAGTGGGTAGCTAACTTCTGAGCCGCCATTAAGTTTGACGTTCAAAAAGTGCTGATTCTCAGCCTAGTTTGAATAAATGACCTTTGATTTTGAATCGAACTGTAGCGGGGACATTCAAGTATCGCCACAGAATAGTAATAATAGAAGATTCACTCCCCAAAATCATTTAAATAAAAAGCGACTCTTGCCACGACACAATAAAGTGCAATTCAGGTCGCACAGCGCTAATTACCTACAGTTATGTTCACCTAGAAGTTGCCTCTCTTTCTATCGCGTAACTCTTATATCTTCTGACTACGTTACGCTCACTGAATTGGCCCGACAAGACGAGCCCGCCGCGTACTTGTAGCTTCAAACCTAAATGTGATTGTACCAAGCCAAACTTTTCTAAAAATGTATGTAGATTCTCACCTGTTAGCCTTTTCTTTAGCTCGTTCCTGCATCCTTATAATATCATCTAAAGCTGATTTTTTACTCTTACTATCTTCTGTACTCTTCTGCTTTTTAGAAGACTCTTCTTTGACTTTTAGTTTTAATGCAGATGCTGGTAATGTGTCTGGTTTTTTTTCTGTAATAAAAAAGAAAAAAAATACTGATAATATTTTTTGACTGTGATAGTTTCTAAAGCTTGGGTGTCAAGAAGGAGTGACGGCATATAACGGCCGCAATTTGACGGCCGTCTACAGAAGCAGCGTTTTTGACACTTCTAAAGTTACACTTTCAGGTCCGGTTACAACCCAACATCCCGTATTTTAAGAACGTTTGAATTCGCAATCTGTCAAAAACACAATCAATTTACAAACATTTTTGGCAAGTTTGACAGATTATGACTTGAATGTGAACGTTTTTTAAGTAGGAGTACAATAGACGTAGATATATTTAGTAAACTATTCCGCTTTACTATTCTTAAAGAGTCTTAAAAAACCCTGTAAGAAATCGACACGTGTTTCACATCTCAACGAGGCATCCTCGGGATGACGATTGACTTGTCGCGAACCCGTACACGACGTGTTAACACGCCTAGCGCTGATTTCCGGTGATTTCCGCCAAGTCACGACGTGAATCAATTAACTATTTTAAGTAGGAGAATTGGCCTTCTGCTACCTTGTGTCGGTGTTCTTACCCTCAGCCTTCCTCTTCAAGCTCAGTACAACTTTCTCCTGACTGCTCTCACGCTTGAACTCAGAGTACGAAGGTCCCTCCTCAGAGGTCTGCTTCTTTCCGCGTTCTACTTGCTTCTGAATGAAGTCCAGCATTCTTTCCTGTAAACCAGAAATTATGATGTTATAAGCTTGATTTTGTGGAGTAAATCTTCTGTACTTGTACTGTTATTTATTCTGTGCACCTGATCATCCTTATCCATCTTCTCTTTCTTAGCCTTAGCCTCCAATGCAGCTATAGCGGCTGGATCTCTGTCTATGTATGCCACAAACCATCCCTTCTCGGTTTCATCAACAACACACTTGCCTTCACGACCAAGCCACTTGACAAACTCTGTGAGTGTCTCCCATTGTGTAGCGTTCATGTGGAGATGGTCTCTGGAAGAGAAATTAAGTTGAATTTTAAAATTAGAAACAAATCCGCCAGTCTCTTTGGTACATTACCAGTCTACAGCGGTGCGGATGAATTTTTCAATGCCATATTTTAATTTGTAAATGGTTTTAGTTAAGAAACAATACATCATCAACATCATAACATCACGCCTGTATTCCCCAAAGGGTACCTATAATACACCTACATTTCGCCAGTTATATTTAAGTCCCATGTTACAGGGGGCAGGCCTATTGCCATCCATCGCGCACTAATCCAGACTCCAGGCTGCTACTGAGAAATTCTAGATGGCAAAACCCAATAACACTTTGCTTGATTCAGGAATTGAACCCATAAGTCAAGCTCAAGTTCCTATCAAGTACGGTACCTATCTTAAAAAATATGCAGCAGTTTTAGAGTTCTATCAAAGTAAGTTTCTACAGAGCAATGGTGGCCCAAAAAAAATTGTACTTGTAGGTTTGTTGCAGGCAGGTGCTTTGTGTAAATGATTTCATCACCACTGCTCTCAAACTAGAACCAAAAATTCGAAAAAATATGACATGCCTCCCACACTGGACCTATGTGGTGGATTATGGCCCACACCGTCTCACCGAGAGCAGGCCTGTGGAAACAGTGGTCAAATTATATGCTGATTTTGCTTAAGTTTCTACAGAACATATTTACTGAGTTAGAGGCCAGTACCAGCCAATTCTAATGTTAAAATCCCTTAGCTGCCTTTTAGAACATTCATAGATCAAGGAAGAATATACTTAACTTACTATTAACACAACATACTATGAAAAAACACTTACCTATGAGAAATATACTCTTGATAAACCTTATTTGCATTCACTCTTTTAGTACCAAACTGACGATGAAGGAGTTCCAAATACCCATCAGCAAACTCCTTGGAGAACTCGTCGATGTACTTATTAGCATTATCCGCGAATAACAGTAGCTGCCTCTGATGGGACTCCGACATTGTATGACATTTGAAACCGTTCTCATCACGACACTGTTTCTGACACATTTGGCAGTACCATCGCAGTTTCTGCAAGCCTTTAGCTTTTATCTTGTTCGCGATGTATTTTGGAGTACCTTTTTCTGCTTTTCCACCCATTTTAGATGTTTTTTTTTGAGTTTACTTAGTGGTGAAATGTTTTGTCAACTTAGTTTAGTTCATTTATCGATGGTGAATTAACATTTTATAGTCTGTAAGATATTTCTTTGCTGGAAATCACGGAAATTAATGCTTTTTTTGTAGACTAAAAAGCGATAATTGAATAAACAATATTTTTGTAGACAGAACTTGCGTTTTGACCAGTTTAGACAAATGACAAATTATAGACGTCAATGTCGTCAATGACAGTCAATGAAAATGTCGTTCACGGTCGGGTTCACTCTCGCTCTCGGTTCACTTCACCAGACACGGCGGCGGGCGTTCAACTAGGCAAGTTCCAGTGTTGCCAGATTTACGTTTTGTTTTTATGAAATCGATTGTTACGGTCTGGCAGCAAATACAGGTATACCGCGGATGCAACTGGTTAGCACAACCACTGATTTGTTGCAGTAGTAGTAAGTAGGTAATACGGGCTTGTGTCCGCAACTCCACGTCAATGCGTGTATTTTGCGTAATCTAAAGCAGTATACAGTTGTGCCGTCTTAGCGTCCGTAAACTATAAGTAGGTTGAGACAGATAACTGTTTAGTGAGCAATCGGTTTGCTATCATATGGCTATGACGCATGTTCTTTTCGCAAACTTCTGAACCATTGCGAGCTGTTCTGAGAAAACTTTTGGCCATGCAAGTTGCTGCGTGTAGCCGTGCCTTTATTTTAAATAGTTTGCAACATTTCATTTATAATATCGTGTCAGGTCACATGACTTTTTACAAAAGGGAGCCATATTTGAAAAAAAATTCGCTGAGCAATGGTTGGCGATTTATTTTACGTGTTTTCTTTCATAAAATAGAGCAAATTACAGTGAAAAGTTATTTAAATTATGTGTCTATTTCAAATACTTTATCACTATTTTTTTCCGACTACTATTTAGACGTAAGCCTAAAATGAATGTCTTGTATACGTCTCAAAAATTGCATGAATTATTTAGCGATGTAAGTACAGTCATACTCATTTATTTACGATCAGTCGTAGGCCATCGCTATGGGCAATCGGTTGCCACTGCCTGGTGACCTAAAAAAGAACAGGATGTTATGAGTCCAGCAAAAAATAGGCTAAGTTGACGTCGTAGGTGGAAGTACCTACTCGGTACATGCTCGGTACCATCGTGCTCATTTCAGGGACTCAAGCATCGTTGTGTTCCGAATTCGGTTTGGAGGGTTGCTGAGCTGTTGTTATTAGGTACAAAAGATACGAGCTGCAGATATCCGGCGATGCCCACTTAACGGGTAGGCCATCGGTATGTTTGCCATCCAGTAACATTAAAACAAAATGAACTCCGATCATGAAAAACAAAAATATAAAAAAAAAGAACATGGAATGAAAAATGAATCAATGTTTTTTCTTTCTTTATGAATATTCAATATTAGGAAAGGCATGTAAATATTTCACATCAACGATTTCAATAAGTAGGTAATTGGGTCATCGAACCATCCCGCACTGGGCCCCGTGGTGGAACCGTCTCACTGTCTCATAGAGAGGAGGACATTATAGGCTGAGTTCATGGGCCATAGCCTAATCAACAATTAAATCCAGGATGGGCATCAAATCCACGCGAATGCATCTGGCGATGGCGATGGAGTCCCAGGGCGCTGCTGCCGTCTCTGTGGCGGGGACAACAACCTGCGTTACTTCGGCGACACCTATGTATGGGAGGGGGTTGAAGAACGATATGACCACCTTCTCAATGACTGTTTTGGAGTTAAGGTAAGGGGAAATGCCGTTTTTCTGTGACCGATTTTCATCGGTCATACATCGGTCGGCTAAAGGTAATCGCCTTTGATAGTTGGCTATGTATTCACACTCATATGTTTAGATCCTTGCTATGAATCCTTGTCTCAGATGTAAGACTGACGAAGATCAGATCACACGACTCCTTTCAGCTATCACAATATTGCGACGAATCAGAATAAATAGTACCTATAACCTAAGCTGCCTGCCTAGTTTTATCCCAAATATGTTAGGGTCGGCTTCCAGTCTAACCGGATGCAGCTGAATACCAGTATTTTACATGGAGCGACTGCCTCTACAACCCAGTTACTGGGTAATACGATACTTACCCATTGGTAAGACTGGTTGTCGGACTTTCGGCCTTTTGACGACTCGTAACGACTGTCAAAGATCCACGAATGCCAGCTACGACCAACGGCTTGACGTGTTTTCCGAGGCACGGAGGTGTCTCGGCATGTAAAGATGGTCACCCATCTACGGATCAACCCCGGCAAGCGTAGCTTAATTAACCTAATGGATCGACCCGTGCGGCTGTTATTACTTAGCCACGGCCCACGAGCTCCTTCTTACTTCTCTCCTTCTTGTTCTACCTATTACCGAAGCTATCTATCAATATTTGACTCATAAAAGTTTTAACCTTTCGAAAGGAGGAACCTTTTTGTTTATATAAGAAAAAATTCTCCATTCACTGCTAGCCCCATTTGGGTTCCTTCATTTACTTGGACGAACAGGATATGGATCGATACGGGCTGCGCAGGACACATCATTATGATGATGCTTAAATGAGAATACAGTTCGATTTAAACTTAGTGTCTCGGAACATGAGGCGAGTCGCTGCGCAGTAACAATTTTATGTGTCAGCGGTGGTGAGGGGTGGGGTACTGCGCAATGAGTAGCTAACTTCCGAGCAGCCATTAAGTTTGAATCAAACTGTACCTACTTAGATTTTGGCTGAGGTGGTTTGCCCCAATAAATCAAAAGTTAAAGTTCTATATCAAGTACTTACTGCTACATCATTCAGGGCTCTCTTGTCTCCTCAACGTACACCCATGCTTGTGGAGGCCTATGTCCTTCTGTGAGCGTTTTTCATGATAATGATTTGGACGTGTCAGAATAGAACATTCTAGATTTTATTGTCATTCAAATCATCAGCTGCTGGAGACTTTGTTGCGCCACTTCTTCCCAGCTAAAGCACTACGAAGTGGTGAAGGGTGGGCGTTTTGGGGGATTGTCCTATGTAATTTTGACGTTAAAAAGTGCTGATTCTCAGCCTTATTTGAATAAACGACTTTTGCCTTTTATTTTGATCAGGTAACTCCATCGGACTGCATGATATGCGAGTGGTGTGTCCGCGCGTTGAGAACCACGGAGCGGTTTCGTGCACTCGTGCACGCGGCATTCGACAACCCGGGTAGCGACCGTAAGTATATAGTATTCGTCAAATTATATAATCGTCGTACACCGGAAAAATTCAACATCAATTCGACTCTGAGTAAACTTGGCCGTCCACTGCTACATAGGAAGTGCCCACCTTAGCTGCGCGGTTAATTTGTTTGCCAGAAAGGCATCCGTGCGTCTTGTGGCTGTGGGTTGCAGTTCGCAGTGAATGATGGGAGTGTCAGTAAAAAAAAAGCGAAGTTTTGTACGCGTGCGTAGCTTAGCCTTGGGCTGCTATGGATCGACGCCTTAAAGCATTGAAATGTTATAGTCTGTGCGCGACTGCTAGTCACCGTCTGAGGTATGTGAGCGGTGAGACGGGGGAGGTCGTCATTGACAAAATTGGCAGACTGCCTCCCCCGTGACTAGCAGTCGCGCGCGGACTATATCTCGCGTACTGCTTCAATGACTTTCTAATGAAAAGTGACAGTAACCTATCTAAAAATATTATATCTAATCGATAGTTAAACCGTTATACGACTTTGAAATATATTCCACTTATGACTTTACTGCAGTATTTCTCCTATCACGGAAAAATCAAATGAAAACTTACTGTAAGTATAAAAAAGTATTTATTTATTATTAATTAGATAAGCAACTGTTGTATAATAAGGGGATTAAAACATGAATGTGGGTTTATGACATGAGTGTTTTAATACCTAATTATATACAGTTGCATAGAAGACTTTATCTAAACCCATGATAAGAACCCTTTATAAAAGTTTCGTCCACGACCATAGCCCGTATCGCTCCAAGCGTGACGGAGCGTATTTTGGAAAATATGTCACATGTGTCGGCGCGGGGGTCAGCAGGTGACCGGAAGGGATCGAACAAGCAAAATAGTTGCATAATGAAATTGAGTACAACATTATAACACTCGTTTCGATGATATAATGGTTACTATGACACTGGTCGTTTTAATGTTGGCAATAAGCTAATTGTTTCAGAAACTTTTATAGAGGATTTATAGCATGGGTGTAGATAAACAATATTTCCGTACTTCTTTGTATCACTACATTAACACTTATTGACTATTCCGTCTCCTACGTTCACTTAAGCATCAAATAAAATTATTAACCTCCTTTGGTATTTTAACAAAATATTCATTTCACAAAATGAAAACCTTCCTTACTTTATAACAATCTCATAACTAATCTATGCTTCTAACCTTCGGATTCTGATCAAGATCCTGTCTTTGATTATAAAATCTGCACCCTAGTTGCGTAATACACGATCAATCACAATCTGAATCGTTTTGAAACAGATTGATTAGCAATCTGTTTCAAAACGATTCAGATTGCTATTGATCGTGTACGGTATAGTGTAGTGATCGTGGTGCTGGTTCACCGAACTAAAAGAGGGGGTTAGAGATTCGATTGATTAGAAAATTATTTTACTTAAAAACTGTGGCTATTATTTACCTAATATTTGACAATCTCTTTGCTATATTAACGAGAGCTCGAGTTTGCTTCCGAATTTCTACCATATACTGTGCATAGAACTGCTTTTTAATTTCATTCTTCTGTATTAAAGCCTTTTTTACTTCGTTGACCGTTATATGGTTCATAACATCTAATCGTGATTGAGTTAGAGGTCTTCTTAGTCTTCTGAAACGTCTTCTTGATCTGTCTCTTGCTGGGTTTGCTGTAAAAATAAAATTTTGTAATAAAATGTAGTATACGTATTAATTTTGTTACGGGATATTCGATTTTGAAAGATAGAAAATAAAATTTATAGAACTAGGCTTCACTAAAGGATGATGTACACCAAACGAATGGCATCGCATCGGATCGGAAAGGATGCGGCGACAGCCAATCGTCGAGCAGGATGTCGACGCAGACGTTCGGCTCCATAGCGTCCGGCACTCGCCGTGGCAAGAAGTCATGTTCGGGTTCACGACAAGTCAATCGTCATCCTAAGGATGCCTCGTTGAGAGGTGAAACACGTGTCGATTTCTTACAGGTTTTTTTATGACTCTTTAGGAATAGTTAAGTTAATAGGTTACTAAATATATCTACGCCTATTGTATTTTATGATGGATTTCCGCCAAGTCACGCCTGAATCGATTATCTAGGCTATAGGAAGTAGGTAAGTATTGAAATAACTAACTTGGCTGCTCGATTTCTGGTTCCGGTTCTGGAATAGGAGAAGCTGGATCAGATACCAAATACTCTTCTTCAAAATTCAGGGGATCATCGGAATCAGAGGTATCTAGATTATCCAACTCCACTTTTATTGAAGAACCTGATTGAAAGATGTCTGCAAGTTATAAAAATATCGAATTTAAATTAATTTTAATATCAAGGAGTCGGCCTCAGACAATTCAAAAGGACCTTTCAGTCAGGAACTAAAACCGGTATGATTTATATTTTTTACAGCTATAAAGGTTACCTTAAATTGAATACAACCAGTATTAATACCGGTTACCGAAACAAAATTTACCTTTATCTTACACGTGTCGTCGGCATTAGTCAAAGGGCGTGCATTGTCTGTGTGTGTGTAACCGGTATTAAAACGGTAACCTAAAAGAGATAACATGATTGTTTCTTCTCCTTGGGTTACCCAGATAGCGGTAACCTTAGTCGTAGAAGTAACCAAAATACTTCTATATCTGTACCGTAATTTATAAAGTTTTTCGGTTCCGGTTCAATTATGAAATAAATACTTTAGATGCTCCGAGGTAGCCCGCGAAATTCAAATTTTCTTGCGTTTTTTGCAATTTGCAGGTCAGTGTCAGGTTGTATGTTGATTAAAATATGATTTGCGAGCGTAACATATATGGCTTTATAGAATTATAATCATTAGAATCAGCAATACAACTCCTTAAGTTAGAATAATCATCAAATGTCATGTTCATGAAATAGTCATTCAATAGAATTATATGAACTTAGAGAGTTGTATTAATGATTTTTATGACTACAATTCTATAAATAAATATCTGATACTGCCGCAAATCATATTTAGATCAAAATACAACCTGATAGTGGCCTGCAAATGGCAAAAAACGTAAGAAAATTTGAATTTCGCGGGCTACCTTGGAGCATCCCCACCTTAAACTGTAAGTACCTTCAATATTTACTCCAGGCTCCTGGCTAGAAGGGCCTGGAACAGGTGTCTCTATGACATTCGTATTTGTTTGTCTCTGTGGCACTAGCAGGGGTGTGAAGTCTGTCACTTGTTCAGGGTTAGTCAATGCTCGCTTTTTCATCATGCTTTTCTTGTCTTGCCAGGTCTGAAAAAAAAATTAAGTGATAAAAACAAAATCAAAAGTCATTTATTCAAACTAGGCTGAGAATCATCAGTTTCGAACGTCAAAATTACATAAGAAAGTCTCCCAAAACGCCCACCCTTCACCATTGATGAAATGATGATAACGCTTTCGATCCCTGCCTAAAGGCTCGTACAGACTGACGCGATATCGTGGGCGCGACAAGGGTTGCGCTGCGTGTCGCGCCCGCAATATCGCGCCGGTCTGCACGAGCCGTAAAGCGTTGGTTTCATAAGAAATAAGAAAACGGATAACGGTCACACAATAACGGCAGTGCATTTAAGGAGCATTTTTGACAACTTTTGACCCTAAGTTTATGGCCAAACAATCGTTGGGCCATTCCATTACTTGTAAATGAACAGGAGAACAAAAAAATGTGTTTGTTTACTTTCCGCCATCCACTCCAAGATTTGTTACAGCCTGGCATACTGTTTAGTTTATCACCAATCGCCCTCCATCGTCTCTCAGACTCTTTTTTAGTAAAACTCTCTGTGAACTTCGCAAATCGCAGCTCACTATCGGCTTGAACCAGTTCTTGAAGACGCACCTTCTGGTGAGGAGAGGGGTAGACTTTCCTTGGTCTTACCGCATCCATTTTTATTAGATATAATATTTTTATCAGTATTTATTACTCATAATACTCTGGTAATGGGTTGCGGAGGTTAGTTGTCGCGTAGTGGAAGTCGACCCCCCCAACACACTTCGGAACAGGTTCTGCACACTTATCACTCATAAAAATGTTCTACATATATTATTTAAATACAACTATTTTGTCTGACTGCACGGAAGTACGTTTTAAATAACTGGAGAATGATTTATCCAATTTATTTGTGCACTATTTTCAATTAATATGACAACGTTCCATTGTATAAAAGTCAACTTTTTGGTTTGAATTTCCCGCCAAATAATTTAGATGTAAAATAATTATTGTAATAAATAAAAATAAAAAACCCTTTTTTCAAGAAGAAAGATGGATTCTTTTACTTATTTTATCTTTCTTTTAAAAGTAAGTTATAAAACATTTTCACGTCTTTTCATTGTTTTTTTTTTTGTGATAATGTCGATTTTAGGGATAATCTCGAACCGGTATGTTTCTTATCATATCTACAGAAGAAAGTTTCTATAACACTAATAACACTGAACACAAACACTCCTATCAAAAATTACTATTTATACTTAAATGTCGAAATTCGACATTGGAAACTAGAATACGACTTATTTCGTAGATAAAATGTCGCACGTAATTAGTCATCACGAGTGATGTCGAGTCGAGGGTTAGAAAATCTCTACTATCTATGAATGCGTTTTGTTTCTCTCGATTATCTTGAGGCGTAATCGGGAATATTTTAATTTTATTTAATTGAATTGTGATGTTTTTTAAATCAATAGATTATTTTGCAGTTTCTTTTTTGTACTTATGTGTGTGTCGAGCGAAACACAGCGTCAACTTCCTACAGACCGACACCGATCTAAATAAACGTGGCGAAAACGAGAACTTATATGAAATGTATTGGATTTGACAGGTTTTGTTGACGACTTCTTTTACAGGCAGCGCCACTATACACGTTCATTCAGACTATATTTTACTGTGTGGTATTGCTTATCAACAGGCACCACACGACATTACGACATGATTAAGTGATAGAAGTCGTGCGCAAAAAGAAACAATATGTCGGGTAATAAACACAACGCGAGTCGAGATTTCAAAATATTTTTATATTGAAAAGAGAATGTTGCCTACTAAAAAAATCTTGAACACAATAATTAATGTCATTGCTTACCTCTGATTCATCTATATCTTCCATTTTGCCAAAACCTAAAAATTCAACGACTTTTTCTTCTAATGTAGTAAGTGGGCACGGGCTGCGAGCATAGTCATGCATAATGACCTCTGTTTGCTTGAAATTGTTGAGTTTATGCCATTTTGACTTAATATCTGACTTCCAATCTTGCCAGCACTGAAATAGAAGGAAGATCTATTTGATAAATAAAGAAGGAAAACAGACTAATATTTAATCATAAGTCATAAGTCATAAGTCAAAGTCAATTCCATATTAAATAAACTTCCATATTATGGAGGTTCCACAGACGACATTCCATTTATTTATTTATGTCTAATTTAAATTTGCCCCTTCACTTGAATAAATTGCACAAAGTGATGAGCACGATTGCATGGTTTTGAACCCGCCACCTCACAAGGGTCGGTTTTTTTAATGTTTTTTAGATATCGATGGCTATCTCGCCTCTGGAGTGTCGCTAAGTAATTTAATTTGAACCTGGTAATTCCTGGTATAGGTAGGTACCTACTTTGAGCCATTTCTCCGGCGACTTGGTAGCAGGCCCCGACGCATTTAGTTGCTTTGTCAACTTATTTAGCAAAACTTTTTTAATTTTCGCTGCTTTTGGGCCCGTTATTTGGTTTTTCCCAAAATCCTCGTGTTCATGCATGAATGCAAACATCATTTCTCGCTGAGCAAGTGACACCCTTTTCTGTAAAATTTATGAAAATAACGGAATGTTAGTTGAATATGAGCAGATCCTATTGATGCTATTGAGACGCAGATTCTATCGACAGCTCTGCGACTAGTCACTGCTCTTCGTCTAGATGCAAACGACAGCTCTGATTCAGATGAGCAGATGCTATTGATAGCTCTGCGTGTAGTCGCAGTGACAAGACGCGAATGCTAACGACTGCTCTGCGTCTAATTGCAGCGACAAGACGCAGATGCTATGGACAGCTCTTTGACTAGTCGCAGCGACAAGATGCAGATGCTATCGACAGCAGACGACAGTTCTGCTTCTAAATGCAAACGGCTCCTCGACGGCCTCGTTGGTCTAATGGTAGTAAGCGTTACTGCTGAGCTTGAGGTTCAATTCCCGGGTCGGGCAAAGTGTTATTTATTGGGCTTTTCCATCTGGAATTACTCAGTAGTAGTAGCCCGGAGTCTGGATGTGTGCCCGGTTGATGGCAATAGGCTCGCCCCCTATTACATGGAACTTAAACATGACTGGCGAAGTGTGGGTGTACTAGTTACACCTCTGCCTAACTCTTCGTTGAATACAGGCGTAATGTTATGTTATGTGACCGCTTTTTTATATTAATAAAAATAGCGGTCAACCCTAAAAACAGACCCAGAAAATTCTCTGCTTTTGCTTACTTCTTTAGGTATCTCTGCTTCATCTATTTCTATAACTTTCAATTCAACTTTGTCGACATCAAGGAATTTTAGCAGTTTTTTCTCCAAGTAAGAAAGGGGGCATGGAGGGCAAACATCATGATCAGTATTGGCTTTTTTTTGGTTAAATATCTTGATTTTGAGGCCTTTTGCCTTAACATCTGACTTCCAATCTTGCCAGCACTGAAATACAAACAATATTCATTATTAAAAACAAAAGTAGGTACTTACCAGGGGCATTAGTCTACTAATTTATAAACGTTACAATGTTCTCTCAATAATGGTGAGTTTTTGACAGATTTGCCATACAAAAACTGTCAAAAACTCACCATTGAGAGACCATTGTAAGGTTTATAAATTATTATTAGTAGACTTAGGCCCCTGAAAGAAGGGATATTATTTTAGCAGAACAACTCAGTCACAGACGGAAATTATTAATAATATTTTATATTACACATATTAAATATTATTATTATAATATAATATAATATTATTAGTATTAAGTATATTTACTTTGAACCATCTCTCCGGTGACTTGATAGCAGGCCCCAACGCATTAAGTTCCTCACCTAACTCATTTAACAATTTTTTTTTATTTTCTGTTCGATCTGGGCCAAGTATTAGGTTCAAGGCCACTTCTTTGTGTGCCTCCATAATTTCTAACATCAATTCCCGCTGCGCGAATGACACCCTCTTCTGCAGATTAAATAAAAAAATGGTTAATTTAATATACAGTGCTACAAGTATCTTTTGGCGCTTGACTGACAAGGGCTGGTGGTAAAAATCAAAACATGAAAAAATCAAGATGACGGCGTTAGTTCCGATTTTGACCACACGCCAAAAGATCCTTTTAGAACTATATTTTATTTTGTTTGGCGGCTTACGCAAGTGGCGAACGAAACGCGCTTTCTTTGGTGACAAGTGACAGTCTTCTTATCATTTCTTTCTTTTTAGAATCCTTTTTTTTTTCATTTCGAGACGAGATTTCAATGTTGTTTGATTTTGTTTTGTTATAGAAAAGAGAATTCGAAAATTTATTTTCGTACCTGTCGTTCATTTAAATCTTCCTCTACTACGTGCACATCTAAAAAATTTAGCAGTTTTTCCTCCAATGCAGAAAGTGGGCGCGGAACGTGTACTTCGTCATCCTTAATGAACTTTGTACTTTCAAAAGTCTTGAGCCTTGAGTATTTTGCCCCAATCCTGCCAGCACTAGAATCCAAGAAACGAGAGGACGATATAAAAAAATAAAAAATAACTATTAGTACCTATTCGACGAAAGACGTGTCGTTTCGTTTTCGATTTTATTTTATTCGAAACTAGCTGACCCGATAGACGTCGTCCTGCCCAAACAAAAATGTACCTACGTTCAGTTTTTCCCGAATTTGAACATTTTCAGGGAAATTTTCCAATTTTTCTTTCCATAAAAATCTAATTCGGATGACAGCGAAATTTTTAAAACAAGAAATTGCCAAATCGGTCCAGCCGCTCTGAAGGGATGTGTTTACCAACAGCATTTTATTTTTATTTGAAGAACATTGTATTCCGTTGTAAGTTTCCGAAGACGAATGCGGATTCCGGCGCGTGAGTCTGCCCGTCCACTGATAATATTTTCTTTTTTTTAATTAAGAGGGTGCATCCTAAAAGTTGGCAACGTCGTAAATAGCTGTCAAATATTTACCTGTTTCGATTAATTTGGAAATAATACTGTATGGAAATAAGAAATGTGGCTAACCAATTGAATAGAATATTAATAATGAATTGCAATTATAACATTGAATTTGATGTTGTACCCGTTTTAGGTGAAAAAAAGGCATTTGGAAAGTTACCAAATACTTTTTTTACATCTAAAACTAACTATTCGGTGTTACGATATTAATTATTGCATTTCATAATCAATATTCTAGTTCGCTAGTTAGCCACATTTTTTATTTCCATACAGAAATATTATCAAATTAATCAAAACAGCGAAATATTTGACATCTATTTGCGACGTTGCCAACTTTCAGAATAAACCCTCTTAATTAAGAATTAATAAGTACCTACTTTTAGCCATTTGTCTTGGGTCTTCATAACTCCAGTACCCGTCGAATTGAGTTGCTGAGTCAACTGTTTCCACAGAACGTTCTTAATTTTTTCTGCATTAGGGCCTGTGAGTTGGTTCTGGGCAAAGTCTTCGTGTGCCTGCATAAATGCAAATAAAATTTCCCGCTGAACAAGTGATGTCCTTAGCCTCTTCTGTAAAATTCCATTTTTGAGTTAGTTTCAAATGCAAAATAGAATGAAAATTTTAAAGCAAGGAATTAAACGACACTTTTAAACTTACGGCCATTTTTCTTTCCGTTCCGAATCACAGTGAATTTTCCGATAGTTTCGGGAAAGGAAAGAATTCCGTGAATGTATTTTACTTGTTTGACAAATTGACTTTTCATTCATTTATTTTCCCGTTCATTCGGTTATTTTCCCGTTCAAAGTTGACGTTTACAAATCAAGTTACGATTAAAGAAAAAATAAAAAGCATTTCTAAAATTCTTATTTTTATCTTCATTGTATTGCAAGCTTATTTTAAGTTAAAGTTCATAAGAAATTTTGCGATTGTATTATGAATAATAAAACTTTATGCAGTCCCAACTATAATTTTCTACGATTTCAGTTTGATACCAAACAAACCTTACAAACCCGATTCGAAACTGTTTTTAACAAAATAACGAAACGATTTTACCGTTAAAAACTTCCCTTTTTCATTTCTTTATTAGTATGTAGGAGATAACGAAAAGATTGCTGACAGTATCTCAACACTAGTAAAACAAACTTAATTTCATTCGAGCTTTCACAAAGCACACAAGAAGACACTGAAAAGCAACGCACGTGTTAGCTTCGCATTGTAAGAAACTCTAGGCGGGATCGTCCACTGCGACCATAGAATTGACGGATGCATCACGGTCACGCCACGCCGAAAAAAATTAACAAAAATATGTGTGACCATTCAAATCCGTTCAGTCGTTTTTGCGTGAAAGAGTAACGAACATCCTCACTAACTTTCGCATTTATAATATTATTATGATTAGGATTATTATTTACTGTTTTTTTTATTTTTATTATTTTAGCCCTTTTCTATTTCCAGTTTCATCAAGCCTTGCCACCCTAAAATCAAGCCACTGCGTAAAAAAGGACGTGAAACTCGCCTCAAAGTCGGAAAAGGATGAGATACCTAAAAAGTCTTTAGACCTGCCGAAAAGGCTCGATCGAAAGAGGATCTTCGGTGCTGAAGCTAAAGCCAAAAGGACTAACATTCCATGTGATGTTTGCAAACAAAGGTACCTTTATGTCGTATTATTTACCTAGACCTTCTTTTGACAGAACTCATCTGAGAACTACCGCCATATTGTTAAGCCCTCAGCACACTTAGAACACCCGACGCCACACCACGCGTGTTCGTTAGCCAAATGACTAAGTTGTGCTCCACGAGATGAAATGTGGCCAATGAGCACGTTACAATGACGTGGTGTGGCGTCGGGTGTTCTAAGTGTGCCGAGGCCTTTACGGCCCCGCCCGCGCCGCCTAAAGGGGGGTCCACAACTGAGCATGCGCACAAACATGTAGTATGAACACCTTTGGATATGTTCGCGAACCGTTAGCGAATGGTGCGTGTAGCCGTGTACGGTGTACCTGTGCCACCTCGGATGTGCTCATTACTTCGAGACCGTTCGACACACGTAGTGTGCCCGTGAGTTTCAATTGCGCAGGTGTGGATCCTTGCACGCGAAACGTTGTCAATAAGCGTGCGCGCGTAGAATGTGACGCGTTCGAGGCGCCTAACGTGCGTGCGTGCGTGGTGCGCGTGTGCTGATGTGGACCCGCCTTACACCGCTGCCTACCCTTCGAGTTATACTACAAGCGTGATTTTATGTGTATTTTCTACTTAGGTATCCAATGCTATTAAACGCAACCGATGGCTACAAGACATTCATCTGTTCTCGCTGCAAGAAGAATGGAGAAATCAAAGGTTCCGTCTGTAGGAAATGCAATATTATGATGCCAATTAACGTGATGGCTGAGCACCTGGACTTGCACGCTAAAGCTGATTTGCGAGGGAAATTTCGAGAGGACGATAAAAAAAGGTGAGTTCTTAGCAGTTCAGGGTACTTTACGGCTTTTATATAACTCGGCCATTCTACGAACCTAACATTTTTTTTAAATAAAAACAAATTCAATGATTATGCGTTTTTATTGAGGTAGGAAGAATTAAAATTAACCATAAGTTAATCTAAAAATAGTTTTAGAGATCATCAATCACAAAATTAGCATTTATGGCACTTTTAAGAGTTTTGCCTGTCGACAGGTGTGACGCCATTATCTACAGAATAGACAATATTACAAAATAACGACAATAAACACAATTCTAGAAAAAAACAACGTTAGAAACTCAAAAAAAATTGTGTCTTCTCACTTGCTAAGGCATAATTATCATAAAAATAACCAACGTTTACAAACAAAAAAATAATTAAACTATGTCTACAGATGTGACTTCACTTCTGTAGATATTATAATGAACAATTTTTAGCTAAATATAATATATATATTTTTTAAATATAAGAATAAGTTAAGTACTCAGTAATATTCTGTATTAGGTTCCACAGGCAAGGGGGTTGCAGAGGACCTATCTGGGCTCTCAATCAGCACGTTTCCGTTTGATGATTCTTCTTTGCCTTTAACAATAATCATGCCTATACGACAAACTTGGTCTGGTAAACAATTAGCACAGTTTAGTCGCCTTACTTGTATGATAATAGGATTTTTAAGATTCCTCTTCCTTATCTTTCGCTGTACTCTTGGAGTTTGATCGAAACGTCTTGATCTCTCCTGATGCTTTTTTCCTTTGGTATTTTTCCGTCTTTTCTTCGCCTTTCCTCCAATTCAGCATTTTCTGTTTTCTTTTTTGTATATATCTCTTTTTCTGTTCTTTATGGCACTTCTTCTTTTCTTCTTCAGTCATTTTTTTTTGTTTCTTGCTATTTTTGCGATTAGAATCGAAATTCTGGAAATAAAAATAAAGCACCAAATCACATCTGTCACAGATAGACGTCATTTCTGTAGACGGATGTTAATTTGCAGATTTTTGCAGAAAAGTAACTTAAAGATGAATAATGCTTCAGGCAAGCCACGCTAAACCAAGCGGAATCAGATAAAAATAAAATTTTGATCACTTTTAGAAAACACTAGTATTATCATAAAACCACATCATAACTGTAGAAATACGTCATTTCTGTACACAAATTTGCATTGCAGTACTAAACTCAGCAAAAACGGCGTGTATTGTCTTAAAAAATGAATTATTTAATACAACAAAGGTTTTCTAAAAGAGAATTTTAATCTTTATCAAATAGCAATAAGATATATTTCGCAAAAGCGTCACATCTGTAGGCATTCGTCACATCTGTAGACAAGGTTGTCGACAGACGTGAGTTCAACAGAAGTGATGAACAAATACTTTAGTCCATGCTGAGGCGAATATTGGAGGTTATAAAACGCGGCTTCCATCACGTTCCATCATTTTACCGCTATTTAACAAGACCAAAGTAAAATTACAATTTTGAATTAAGAACTTACTGTTTTATGACGATGTTAGAAGTGACGCACCAACTTTTACACTTTGTAGAATGGCTCAAATCTTATCAAAATCTAGAAAATTACGTCATATGGCCAGCAATAACAGACTGATGATGATAGCTACGTGTTTCTGTGTTGCTAGCAAAAGTAAATATTGATGTTATACAAAATATTTAAAAAAATACCGGATTTTTCATGTTTGTCTACAGAAGTGATTAGTTTTTTGCGAACACTGTAGAATCTTTTGTAACTTGAAATGTAAACGTCGTAATTTTTTTAAATTACACGCGAATTTACTTAATTATATTTGCAATACGATAGGCTCACATAAGCTACTTCAAAATATGAGAAAGTATTTTTAAAACATCTGTGGATACGGCAACCTATGTCGCGAACAGTCTACAGGACGTGATTTGGTCTACAGGAAACGCGCAAAATCTTAATAAATGAAAGATATTATGTATTAATTGAAATGAGTGACGATAGAAAACATTAAATAAAGCAAAATACACACTATAGTTAAAATGTAGTTATATTTAAAAAGGAGATATATAGAGCGAACTGGATTTTGGCCACTTCGTAGAATGGCCGAAAACTCAGCTATCTAATTGCGCAACACATTTTCATAAACGATTAAGGCCGGATTTCACTAATGAAACTGAACGCGACGCGTTCAAGAGCTGTCAGTGTCATCATTGTTATGGAATATTTGTGACACTGACAGCTCTTGAACTCGTTCTAGATGTGCTGATCGCATTTAGTTGTATTGGTGAAATTCACCCTTAGACTACGCAGTTTCATTTTGACAGTTCAACAACATTCATTGCGTTATTTACGTTGTTGAGTGTAGTTTTTTTTCGAACTTATAAAGCAATGGATTAGCAATCTGTTCCAAAACGATTCAGATTGTGATTGATCGTGTATTACGCAATTAATTGGCCGTAAATGTATGTATGCCGCCGGAAAACTGCAACAGCATTAGGAATTTCAACGGCAGAAGTCGTAACTGGTGTTCCGGCGCCATTTGGGAGAGGATTTTCACCTACTGCTACAGGGTTTATCGAGTTTCTTCGGGGTTCTAAAGTGCCCCAAATAATTCCACCTCCTTTATAGGGTCCCACAGCAACCGAGAAAGGCTTTTACCTACGATGTGACGAAGCCAAGGTCTCAGAAGTACCAATGTAGCCAATGTCCCAAGAAGTACACGTTGGCGCGACATCTGGCGCAGCATGTCAGAAACGCGCATGGCGATAGTCTGGATAATATCTGTGCTGGTAGGTCATAACTGCATCTATACATATTAGATGAATTTTTTTACCGTTTCGAAAAAAAAATGGGTATGTTAGCTGAACGGAGTATAGGTAAGCAAATGTCATACCTACTTATTTTTTTATTTCTTTTTATCGTCAATTTTTTTTTAATCGATATTTTTTATCTTTTTTTTTTTTCAAAATTTCTCTTTGTCTTTAGAAAAGTTTACTTAAAAATTGTAGCGTTTTTTGATGATAAATATTTTTTTTTCTAAGCTGTGGAAAAAAAAAACATCCAGTATAATTCGATAACAGAACACGTTCGAACAGTTTTTAGAATTTTTGTCTGTTTATTTGTTCGTGCATCTCGCGAAAAGGGCTGAACGGATTTTGATGCAAACTATAATAATGTGTCGAAAAAATCCCCGGCCAGATTATAGGCATTGTAACATCACGCTACAACCCGTAGGAGCCGAGCAAAGTGAAAAAAAGTCAGAAACGACTGCCATTCTTCTGACAGCTTTTTGCTGTAGGGGGCAAGGCAACTCAGTAATAGAAAATGTGTCATTTTCGATACGACAACCTGTCGAATGGGTAACCTCCACAACCCAGAATGGGTAACATGATCGATCGGTCGGTCTTACGAATTAATCTTGAGGTATTTACTAAGGTATTCTGGCTTATGTCTTCCCCAGTCTGCAGCCAAGACATGGAAACCCATGAGAAGCTCCAAGAGCATCTCCTAGAGCACTCCGGTCTGCACCAATGTGACGAGTGCCTACTTATCTTCAAGAACAAGAAGACGCTGGCGGCGCACGGCAATAAGCACCATGCTGAGTCTATCACCAGCTGATTGAGGAGCGGATGATTTGTGATGAAAATAAATGAGAAATTTCAATATTGTTGTTTTTTTGCATAGACCTTGAGTTTTCCAGATTTAAAGCAAAAACTACTCCATCCAACCCAAGACTATTCTTATGAAGTTGCAGCCTTTGGAACAGTTCGATTCAAACTTAATGGCGGCCCGGAACATGAGGCGAGTCGCTGCGCAGTAAAAATGTCATGTGTCAGCGGGGGTGAGGGGTGGGGTACTGCGCAGCTAGTAGGTAACTTCCGAGCCGCCATTAAATTTGAATCGAACTGTATGCAGGAAGCCTACTTCCCATCTACCTTGCCCATCACAACCAACTTTTCGAGGTTATCTGGTTTCCGCCGGGTCATTGCAAAATATAAGGTGACCAGCTGAAAAAGTCGCGACAATTTGTGCAACGCGCATTTCACAGTGTGGAATTTAACAATCTGAAGGCGAATTTCACCAATAAAAACAAGCGATCAGCACATAAACCAAGTTGAGAGCTGTCAGTGTATTTATTTTCTTTGGAATAGTGACACTGACAGCTCTTGAACTTGGTTTAGATATGCTGATCACGTTCAGTTTCATTGGTGAAATTCGCACTGAGTATGGAGACTCGCCAGTGGATAGCACGATAAAAATAAAACACCATATCAGCGTGACAATTGCCTTTATTTGAACTACGCAAACTTGGAGCATTGCTTCCTCATTGGAGGGGGAGGCAGCCTCAGGGAAGCCACAAAGCTCTTGGTGCTGGAGAGCTCCTTCCTCAGACGAATGATGTCGAGCTCAGCTTGTCTTTTACGCTGAAAATCGAAAATGAGAAGAATAGACTGGTAGTGTTAAGAGTGGAAGTCAGTGAACAGTGAATGTAATTATGTGGACAGTTCAGCAGGTAATCTGAAAAGCTCTAAGCAGATGGCGTTGGCTGTTTTGGGGGTCATGCGAGCTGTCAAACATTGGGTAATTATGTGGAGCGACGAAGTTTTAACCAAAAATTCATTATGACAGCACATCTAGAACGCGTTAAAGAGCTGTCAGTGTCCCAATGATGACACTGACAACTCTTGAACGCGTTTTAGATGTGCTGATCGCGTTCAGTTTAATTGGTGAAATCCACCCTTAATCTTTTACGAAAATGTGATCGCATATCTTAGGAGCTCCATAGACTTCGTAGTAGCCAGTTAAAACAATAGTTTTAGTTTTAATACCTACCCTCAGCTCATTAGCAAGTCGCTGTTCCACTTGAGCCACTCGCTGCCTCAGCTCGGCGATGTCACGCATCAGACGCGCAGCAGCCAGCTTGTTGTCAGCCTAGATGACAAAAATTACATTTAGGTACCTACTTTATAATAGGTGTCTCTCAGGATAATTTCCACCAAACGGCTCGCATCAGATAGGAATGGATTTTAAAATCTTTAAACGATATTAAATCGTGTACACAGTATTTAAAGTCTATACACCAAGCCGCGCACAGCCGCGGGCGTCTTCCGCAACACGCGATCGTAGCCGAAAGTATTGTGCGATTTCCAGTCGGCTCCGTTCGCCTGTCGTTGTATCCCATCGGAACATGGTAGGAATGAAACTATTTGACTAGGCAAGCGACGACGGTACGGAGCTAACGAAGCCGATCGTATGCTTCAACATCCTGTCGGACACGATTGGCTGTCGTTGCATCCGTTCGTGTCCTTTCCGATCCGACGCGATGCGAGCCGTTTCGTGGAAATAATCCTTTACTTAGCTACCTTCCTACCTAAATAAAAAGAAATGATGCCACACATTACGATCTTCTCCTGTATCGTTTTCTTTGGGTGCACACACACGCAAGCTTACATGCAACAACAGCCTTACCCCGCATCTTATATAAAAGCTATCTACACGACCGTTCGAACTTTTTGTTCAGCAGTGATCATGAATGCGTGATTGCGCCGTCAGAGGGCGCTTTTTTAGTTTTTGACATAAGCACGCGACCGATTGCGGATTCGCGCTAAGATAGCTTATATATTAAAGGACTTGGGCAGAGTTATTTACTACAAAATTAATTAACTAGCTAGGCTCGAAGGCTCGAATCTCTCTTTGATCGTTCGATGTGCTACGTTGGCACTTTGCATCTTTACACTATGCCTGCTCCATGTTGGTTCCTTCACAGTTATTGTGCGATTTTGAAACCATATCCTCCGCATCCTCGTGGTTTAGAAGAGGGCCTTTGTAAGCAAATAAAACTGACCAATTTTGAAGTTGGCAGTTAGCGTAACAACTCTCATAAAGATGTCTACTTAAAATAATGTAACATTTTATAAAAAATAGTAGTGACCATTCCAATTATTCCAAGCCAAAACGATAATGGAAAGATGGAAACTTGGCGGTGTTCCCTACCTACCTATTCCAATAGGCCTGGTGGAGCTTAAAGGTAAAAACTTACATTCCTAGAGGGTGCGTTCTTAGCGACATTCCTACTGACCACGTTCGGGAGATCTGCCATTGAACACTGATTGAAGAAGCTGTCTGGTACTGGACACTTCGTCACCACTCCTTGAATAGCCTGGAAATATAGATCGAAAACCAACGAAGTCATAACAGGGGGGTGCATCTTCAGCTCCTCGAAGCGACCTCAATCGTTTTTGCAGTTCACCTCGGATATGTTAGGTTATCATTTGTCCATTCATACAAGGAAAAAATTTGTCGACGTATGTAGAAAAGCTTAAGAATATGATGTGTGAGCGAGCGAAGCGAGCTCGATAATTTTTTCATTTCGCTCTCACTACAGAGGACAAACTTTGATTAGAATTGAAAGATTGCAGCTCAGATTCTCGTCGATATTGTATTAGGCGTATTCGGATATTTCTTTAGTTCTGAATGTTTTTACACCTTTAATTTATTTTGAAGCTCCTGACACCCATGCTAACCGCCCACTACTGGAATAATGCTTCTCCTACAGAATAAACAAGTATTTAATTTGTAAAACATTTGCAGGCAGTTTTCAACGGTAGGTTGAAACATGTTGAACACGATTGCAGAGTCCTCGTCCCACATTTCGACAACCTCGTGTGCTAAATCGATATACTTGTTTTTTTTATCTTGCTCAGTTTTCATGAGATTCTTGTCATGAGGGGCAGCGATATCAACATCAAAATTAAAAGTCGACGACGACATCTGTCGGGCTCTTGTCACCGCCGGGGTGCCAGCTGTTTTAGAACCCAACGGCTTGGCGCGCGACGATGGGAAGAGGCCAGACGGAATGACCATAATGGCCTGGAAGTTGTGTAGGCCTCTGGTGTGGGACGCAACCTGCGTCGACACCCTTGCGCCATCCCATCTTCCTAGCACGGCGGGCTGTGCTGGAGCGGCTGCTGCAGGAGCAGAAAACCTCAAACGGCGCAAATACAACAACCTTATTGGGAGTTACATGTTTGAGCCGTTTGGGGTTGAAACACTAGGGCCTTGGGGTCCGAGTGCCCATCGAGTATTCCGGGACATCGCCAAGCGGCTGGTCGACTCTACACGTGACCAGAGGGCTGGCCTATTCTTAGCCCAAAGGATCAGCATTGCGATCCAACGCGGCAATGTTGCCAGCCTTTTGGGCACTTTCTCCATCGACAGCGATGCGGATGAATTTTTTGATGCCCAATGAGCTCTTCCCCCCTTTTTTTTAAGTTTCGATAAGTACTTGTACATACTATAATTTCAAAGTTGACATAAATAAATATGTTTATTATCAATCAATCAATAAATCAATGACTAAAAAAATTAAAAGTACCTATATTGATTATTAGTTTAGATATAAAGGTTGTTTGGTATGTTATATCCTGTGCCGTTACAAAATTTCTTAAAACCCGAAACGAGGGTTTTAAGAAATTTGTCGGTTCCCTACCTGAGCGACCGCAGTCCTCGCATGCTGCATATGATGAGCTTCCTCCTTCTCCAAGTGTCTCTTCAAGTGTTCAATCTCTGACACTATGTTGAATTTCTCCTTCTCCAGTCTTTGGTTAGCTTGTTTTAGATTCTGAAAATTTTAATACCTACAGTGAATCGAAGCACATGGAGCTTAGCTCACCTGCTCACCCACAATAATCACCGGCCAATTTGCTGCAAATTTTACGTGCTAAAATTACTGTCAACATTTCTTATGGAAAGCGTCCTACTCGTAACTAGTAATCGTCGGCGGCAGCCGTAGACGCGTAGAAGGCAGTCCACGACGCATCGACGGCTGCAGTTGCCTCTGACGATGGCAACGTGCCGCTCGTGTAAGTGCGCACTAAGGGAGTACTCACACTTATTCAGCTCTATTCAGCGTTTGCCCATATAAAACTACGATTTTGTATGAGACGCGTGCGCGTCCTTTCAGCTGCGGATAGCTGAAAGGACGCGTACGCGTTTCGCGTGTTTTCTATGGGCAAACGTTGAATAGAGCTGAATAAGTGTGAGTAGTCCCCAAGGCGTCCCAAGGTCATTCATTCACAGTCGTTACGGTCAGAAGCTCAAATGTTAACCAGTTTTACAGAGTGGTATCGTGTTACCCGTAACTGGTTTGTGAAGGTCTGATAGGCAGTCGCTCCATGTTAAAGACTGGTATTCAGCTGCATCCGGTTAGACTGGAAGCTGACCCTAACATATTGGGGAAAGGCTAGGTAGAAGTCGACTCTAGTAGATCTACTTACTTTCATCCGCTCTTTCTTCTCGATGTGACATTCATCTATCCGCCTTTTCAGTTTCCTTCTCAGTTCATCGAGAAGGTTGGACAGAGTGACCCGATTGGATTCTAGGTCTGCTCGCTGCTGCACTATCTGGTTGATTGAGGTTAAGAGTTTGATGCCTGAGGGAGAATGGTGAATAGTTTTAACAGAGAAAATCATTTTGATAGATCTTGCAAACCTCAGTTGCGGACTTGCGGCTGCGCCCTCGTTGTCTGAGCACAAACACTCAAGCAACGGCCACAAATGTTGGTGACGTGTAGTTGATACGTCACCAACATTAGTGGCAGTTGCGGTCCCTAAACGACCCGTGCTTGAAACCGCTATTAATGTTATACTTATTAGAGTTTTTAGAAATCCCTTGAGAAGTGCTTCTTCTTCTCTCAGTTTATTGGCAGTCAGTGGTAAAAATATTTGTCGGGAAGGTACCTAGAAAAGGGGACTGACTGCCAGGTTGCGTAGCTAGGCGTGGGCGAAGTGGGCCCCTGCCCACGGCCTCGCACTTTAAATGCGATGCTCCCAGACTTTACCACAGATGACTAATTAATTTAAGAAAAAAAATCTCGCAAGTTACAAAATTTCATGTCACTTTTTTTCAAATCTATATGCTTTTCAATATACTCCCACCGCGCATTTATATTTTTTCACTATCTTGAGTAGTGTATGTCGTGTCAAAGCATTTTTGGTAGGATAGATCTATTGGGTAGATCTTGGGAACGAAGAAAATGGGCCTCTCTGATGTGACTTCGCCCACGTCTGTATTAGTCCACGCTACGCCTCTGCTGACTTCCGATGACCCCGAACGTGGTAGTTATGGCAGATGTCGTGTTCGTATTCGTGGAAATGCACCAGCGTGCAGTGAGTCTTTGCGTTTAGTAGCTAAATAAAAGCAGTTCAAACCAGTGCCGTTAGAGGACATGTTAGGGACCTAGTAGGTATACCTTTACTTCTAAATAAACATCTTCGACTTACGCTGTTCATTTAGCCGGTACCTCTGTGCTGCCGGATGAAAGCTGCAAGCATCAGGGCTCGGAGCACCCGAGTCCTGGCCAGGGTAGGACTGAGAGCTGACATAGTTCGGGGAGTCCGTCGAGTCCTGTGAGGGAGACTGTGGAGATTATGTTAGGTAGCTTGGGGTACCTATAAATTACCGTTGATTGGGGCAACAGAATATGGAGAGGTGGGTATTCATATGGCAATTTATGTTTTTTTTTTTGTGGTAGGTATATTGGCTTGTGCTTGCTGACATACCTATGGCTAATCATTGTATGTTTAGTGTTGCGAAAGGTAAACGATTTTGCGTACTATTGTATAGAATCAATTTTTGTAACTGAACAGACAGCTGTGCTGCTGGGGAGTTTGTTGCGCCACTTCTTCTTCCCAGCTAAAGCACTAGGAAGTGATGAAGGGCGGGCGTTTAGAGGGACTGTCTTATGTAATTTTGACGTTCGAAAAGTGCTGATTCTCAGCCTAGTTTGAATAAATTACTTTTGATTTTGCACAAGAAACTTGACTAGAACTTGAGAGATTTTTTTGTAGTTGCACTCTCTCGCTCTCGGGTTTGGCAGTCAGTACTAATGTTGGTAGTATATGAAGTCTTTAGCCATGGGTGTATGCTGATAGCTGATACAAAACACAATTCCGCAGTGTGGTGACTTAAATTGGACTTTATATCGAAATTTTTGTATTAAAACACAGCACCCTTATTGCGTAAAACATATTGAAACAGATTGCTAATCCATTGCGTCATAACTTCGAAAAAATATTCTGCATAACAACGTAAATATCGCAATGAATGTTGTTGAACTGTCAAAATGAAACAGGCAATTAGATAACGGGTTCTCATGCCATACACACCGCCACACCGCTTTTTAACAGATTTATAAGTGTGATCTTTATTTGACTAATCGATAGGTAGGTTACTTACTGAAATAGAATCACCACACTGCGGAATGAAAACTCTCAAGGCTTGCAAAAACATTACAGATCTTGCAGTCGAAACCACACTTAGGTATATATAAATAATCTAAGAAATCGTCACCAATTTACCTTTATAGCAACGTATTGTTTAACAATCTTAAAGTTAGGCTTTAACCAGAACTTCATTTTTAAAATCGGCATTGCGATCAATGCACTGAAGTTGCAAAAGCCAAAAAATATTACAAAACATTGCAATAAATTAAGAACTTTCTCGATAGTTTTTTTTAAGTTTGTCAAGCTTGCGTGCAGACATGCAAAGGGATCGTTATAATGAGTTTGTCATGAAATGGACCTGTCTTTTACAAAGTAGAGCAATGGGTTATGGCCTTATGGGAAGTAGGTTAAAGACCTCGGTTTGCATAATTTATTTGATGTAAATCCTACTTCCTACTAATATTATAAATGCGAAAGTTTGTGAGGATGGATGGATGGATGTTTGTTACTCTTTCCCGCAAAAACGACTGAACCGATTTGAATGAAATTTGGCACACATAAAGTGTATATCCTGGATTACCACATGGGGTACTTTTTATCCCGATATTCCCACGGGATCGAGACTTATGGAGGTGAAACCGCGGGGCGCTACAAATGTATTTATTTTTATTTTAGTTGGTATCTGGCCCACGTAATCCACATTGAATGGCAAATGGAGAATAAGCAGCACCCTAATTGCGTACCTAATACACGTTCTATTACAATCTGGATCGGTTTGAAACAGATTGCTAATCCATTTCTTCATTATGTCCGAAAAAAAAAACGGGTCTACGAGGAGGTCTTACGGAGAGTTCTATGTCCAGCAGAGAACTGGTGCTATACGCTGATGATGATGGTGATGTGTCAAACGCATCTAACTCCTGGCAGGGAACTCTTCAAAAAAAAAAAAGTAAAAAGTAACTTCAAGTAAAAATAAATTACCTAAACTTTTGCCGATTTGTTGCCGCCTTCGTCTCGCTCGCACTCAGTCCGCGAGTAGTATGGTGCGAGCGAGATAAAAACCTCAGGTTGTGTGGGCTCTTAAGACAGTCCCCCAGAACGCCCACTCTTCCCTACTTCCATAGTGATTTAGTTGGGAAGAAGTGACGCAAATCCCCATTACCTTCTTACTTTAGGTACTTATTTCGGTAAAATGATATACTATCACATACTGAAATTGGAATTCGATACTTACACTGACAATAGGTTTATATTTGGGCATGTGATCATCGCCGGTAAACCTGACCGTGTGGTGGGTACTCCGCTGCTTCCCTGGATGCACCATCTTTACTGCCTTTCACTCTTTATCCATCTGGAAACTATAATAACAATATCAGATAGGTGTAGATGTGGAGCTGTGGCGCCAACTATGTGCCATTTAAAATAGAACCGCTTACTCAAGAAAATTACGAAACTTGGAGGATTCAGGCTGAAGCGATCCTCATAAAGAACAACCCTTGGAGGTATGTAGACGGAAGCGTAAGCAAGCCTGCAGAGCCAAGAAATGGGAAATCGGAAACGCAAAAGCTAACTCTGACCTTATCCTAGCTAGTTTACTTTTTACTTCGCAGAAATGTATGTTATGTTCACGGACGTCACCAGCTTCCTCCATCTACTATCGTCTGTGCTCCAAAAAGCTGGCTTCTCGATTTCAGTCTGACTCAAATCAAACTCGATTTGATCTAGAACTCGAGAAGCCAATCTACTTCCTGCAGCCCATGAAATGGATCCTCAAATCATTTCACATTTAGCACAATAACCTACCCTATAAACAGCGGACGATCAAGACGCTTCAAACGGTACCACATTTGTCAAATTACGATACGATGAGTAGTTTAGAAGTTATTAGAGAACAGATGAACATACATACATACCGGTCAAAATCATAACCCTCCTTTTTTCTTCACCGTAGTCGGGTAAAAACTACTCACTTTTCAAGTAGATAATAAGTACATAAGTAAGTCAATAATTTCGATTCACGAAAGTCTGACAGTTATCAGCAGCTGATGTCAAAGACATGTTAGCTGTTAACTCAAAATAACAAAAACATAGGTACTTACATTAGTTTAAACAAGATTTTTCGAACAGATTAAGTGGTTGTTTTAAGAACAAGGAGCTAATTAATTAAAGATTACCTACCTCTTATTACCACGCACACCGCCAGTTATGTGTGTCCCGCATGCATTTTGAACAAAAACATTGAACTTATCACTCTTAAACCACATACACGTTCAAACCTCACTATTTTCGCTTCTATTTTGACCGAATTCTGCAAGAATTATTTGCATGATGTCCAAGAGTACAGTCGTCAAATATGAAAGTACAGGATGTTTCATTTGTTTTCAACATTAAAAAAAAAAAAGTACCTACTTCGATGAAATGTATTTTTAGTAAAATGTACCTATTTTAAAATGTATATACTACCTACTTTTTTGTGAGTGCAATGCTGGGGCTACATTGTCGCGTTATCGCCAGCAATCTGGAACAAACGAAGTTTTTGACGACATGGCGCATGGCTGTGCCTACCTACACTACCCGAATCGTAGGGGTCATGGGTTTGATCTCGCGCGAAACTGAATTTGTAGGTCGATATTTATTTTGAATTGCCTTCAGTTAATGTTCCAATCCTGCTGCACCCTAATTGCGTAATACCTACACGATCTATCACAATCTGGATCGGTTTTAATCAGATTGCTAATCCATTGCGTCACAAGATTTAAAAAAAAATCTGCTCAACAACGTAACTAACGCAATGAATGTTGTTGAACTGTCAAAATGAAACAGATTAGTCGGAATCGTTTACGGACACATTTTACGCAATTAGATAGCTGGGTGTTTATGTATTTGTTCATAGAGACACGATACAACACTGCTTTGAGTCAACGAAAAGTACCACCGAAAGTCGATTAGAGTTTACGTTTTCCGTTTTATTTTTCGAAAATATTTAAACTGTGAACATCAAGTGAACATGCTGTAGCTTCTAACAAGCCGTACTTGGTACGAGGAGGCGTGTATCATAAAAAAATATTATCATAACCCAGCTTTGCCAATGATCTGCCATTATAGACGATGTTATGCCAAAATAGACAGGAAATTATTGAGTTTGTTTGGCAATAAGCAGAAAACGGATGGGTTTAACCTTCATCTACGGGGACACCTACACCTACAAAGTTATCTAATTACCTACCTAGAGAACTTTTATTATAAATACTTAGTTATAACACAAAAAATCCTCGCATATTTACATCGGCACAAGTTGTACCAAAATTTCTGATTGGGGAGTTAGTAGCGCCACTTCTTCCCAGCTAAAGCAGTAGGAAGTGGTGAAGGGCGGGCGTTTTGGGTGACTGTGTTATGTAATTTTGACGTTCGAAAATTGCTGATTCTTACCCTAGTTTCAATAAATTACCTTTGATTTTGATTGATTAATTATTTTTTTATGCCTTTACATCAAGCGGGCTTTACCATCAAAAAGTCAGACAAATTATACATAGGTACACATAGATTTACAGATATCAACAAATAGAAACAAAATCAAAATCAAAATATTTTATTTCACATAAACCTACATGGGCACATAAGAAACGTCAGAATCTAGGTGCACGGTTCCAAGTGGTCGTTTCCTATGGAGAAGATCCGGCAAGAAACTCCACGGTTACTCTTTTAAAAATATTATTTTAACTAGCTGCTGCCCGCGGCTTCGCCCGCGTGAGTGTCGGAAATTACCCCATACATCCCCATGGGTTTTAAGTATAAATATTGAGTTTCGAGTTAATCGGACAGCGCGTTAAAATTCTTCCATACAAACACTGACACCCCCCAATCCCCCTTTAGGGGGTAATTTAGACAAAGGAGGAGGCGGAGCGCGTGAGGGAGAGGCAAAGTTCGCGCCCTCACGCGCCTAGCCGCCGTAGGAGACGCCCTGGGCGTCGGGACTCCTTGGAGGATTCCCGGCCACCGTAGGCGCGGGCTTGCGGGCGGTGAGCAATGGGTAGCTCGCCCCCGATAAGGACCAGGCCCGGGTCGACGGCGCGTCGTGTTCCACGCGCGCCTCAAAGAGATGTCAGCAAAACTGACGGGGTCCGCTAGGACCGTTGCCCGCCGGGGTTGCGGGTAGTCCTAAGGGGAAACCGTGGCCCCTGGCATGGCAAGGGAAGGAACACGGGTGGGTTTTAGTCAGTAAAAGTCTGACACGCCCTCCCGCTCCGCCCAGAGCGGGAGAAGTCATTGGATGATTTCCCACCCAAAAAAAAAAAAAGAAAAAAAAAAAAAAAAAAAAGGGGTAATTTAGAAAAACAAAAAACTACAAACTTTATAATTTATTTAGATAACTATTCGTGCGAAGTTTCGTGTTTATTACCTCAAGGAATAAGATTTTTCATACAAACTTTCATCCCTTATTTTACCCCCTTAGGGGTTGAATTTCGAAAAATCCTGATACACGTTATTCTTAATTTTTGGGTTTAAGTATAAATATTGAGTTTCGAGTTAATCGGACAGCGCGTTAAAATTCTTCCATACAAACTTTGACACCCCCCAACCGTAGGATAGGATACTTTTCCGGGATAAAAAGTACCCAGTGTGGTGCCCAGGATATTAAAGAATAATTATACCAAGTTTCATCGTAATCGAACCGGTAGTTTTTGCGTGATACTTGAACAAACAGACAGACAGACAGACAGACAGACAAAAAAAATTTTAATCACACTTTTGGGTTCGGTGTCGGTCTAGTAACACCCCCTGCCATTTATTTTTTTGATATTTTCAATGTACAGAATTTTCACTTCTACAGATTTATTATAAGTATAGATAATAAATAGGTTTTACAATGCTTTCAAAAATGTACAGTTTGAATAGGTATGAGAGGACAGCGTAGGCCTGTCAACAAGATACTTAAAAAAAAAAAATAGAAAATAGTCTGCAAATCGACAGTTTGTTGTGCCCACAACGTTCTCACATTCACAAAATATAAAGGAATCTATATAAAGGTCGAATAAAATAATAAAAACCTACAGGTTAACCCAAATGGTTGTCACTACAAACAGAATAATAGTGTCGTCCTGTAATTCATGCAATGCAGAGCAGAGGATTTCTGACTGCGAAAATGCTAGTTTTAATATTGAAGATCATAATGATACCACATTTTCTTCTCTAGAGTCCTATGGTGAGATAAAGAACGGTCCTAAGCCTTGATCGAAGCGCTATGAAGCAGATTTTTTCGCGATTTCAGTTTTGGTCCTATAGTTGTTCATAATGATGGGTAAAATCACGTGTCCCTATCGGTCACTAATTACCAGTCACCATTATTAAACAAAATGTCTCGCCACACTACCGCATAACACCGTCCCTCCAGTGACAGCGCCGAAGCAGAAATTATTAGCACATGGCACGCGACACAGAAACACGCACAGAGCGCTTTATTGTTGCTATTACGTAATTTTCAAAACATTGTACTTCATACAAGCTCACTGATTGGGTAGGATATTAGCACCATCACTATAATGTCTAGCCTTTTCCGAACTAAGTATGGTGAAGTTGGCTTTTAGTTTACCCAGCCGTATGTTCATGTGGTTCACCACTACCTGCCGACTTTTTTGGGAGCGATGTCATGTCACACCCTCCAGGAACCCTCGTGTAGTTTATTAGCTGTAATCATCGCGCGCATATTTTTCAGCAGTCCATGCTTCCCTATGACAACTTGGCAGCAGAGGTCTCTAACAGATCCTTACTGAATAAAACCAACACGGTGTATCTGCAAATAACTTTGCCCACAGGAGAGGCTTGTTTATCTTCCTCTATTAGTAGATACCCATTTCAGATATTTTATTTGTAAGTGATTGATCACGATCAGTGATCTTTATTTTTCGATAAAATTGTGGCGGCATCTACATCGCCACATGCGAACTACGCATCAAAGACCTGACATCACAAATCCTGCATCGCGCTATTTAAGTTTACGGCGCGATTAACATTCTAGAGGTGAGTGAGCTTTACACCCTGTTCCTCATACCCCTAAATTGGTGACCCCGAATATGAACGTCTGCGCAGCCTTCGTGCAACTACTTCAGCGTGACGAATTATGAAATTAGTAAGCAGTGTTGTGTAGTTAGTTTGGTTGCTGCCGCCAGAACTCGAATATAAAATAACTATGAAAGGGCAGTACAAATGGCTGCCTTGCCCGGTCACCTTCTACGGCCGGAGCTAAAGCAATCTGGGACGAACCTATTTCCAATTACTCTATGATGAAATAAGGTTCACTAAGAAATAAAACATCAAAATTTTTATAACTTTTTAATAATTATCCTTAGTTTATTCGTTCTCCTGGCTACGAAGGCGGGCTGCCGAGTTGGTGACCCTGATGCTGAGTTGCTGTGCGCGCTCAACGATAGTCTTGCGTTTCTTTGACGAGACACCGTGGGCGATCTCTGCGCAGTATTTCCTGTTCTGCATCATCAGGATCTCGAGCTCACGCACATTGTGGACCAGCACCTGAGGAAAATGGCGGATTTATTACTTTGAAATTACTAAGCTAGAATCTAGTCAATTACTAATAACTAGATGCACTGATGTCTAGTTAAATAAAATATCACTAAACACCTTTTGATTTTCAGTATTGGTGATATAAGTAAAATAAAATGTATCTACCACTATGACCAGGTAGCCACATGCAAGCTACATGGAATAGGATTTGGTAGAATTTAATCTAGCAAGGTAACAAATTGTAATTATCATATAGAATGTATAACACAGAGTGCCCTTGCGTATTTTATTACAAATATGTATTAGTCATCTTAAAACGGATTATTTCAAATAGTATAAGCAGCAGCGTCTGCTTATATTATAACATACTGCAGTCTCTGGATTGTTGAATGAGCCAACATAATCATTTTATTATGATTGTCTCCCTTCTTTCCTATTGTTATCGAAACTAATATTATAAAGAGGCAAAATTGTTTGTTAGTTTTATGAGGAAATCTCTGGAAGTACTAATCCGATTACAAAAATTCATTCAGTGATAGAAAGATACACTATTACTGAGTGCCATAGGATTTGTTATGTTTCTACCACATGTATGAAGTCACGAGCAGAGCCAGCAAATTATATTGTGGTAAAAAAAATACCCTGAAGCCTGCCTGGATGATACGGCAAACAAGGGTTTAGTATCATCTCTCAACGAGACTTGTATTTACTTCCCAGCAGGCCTGAGAAATTGTAGTCTGGCTAATCAAAGGCCAATTCTCGCACCTAAATAACATTCACATTAAACTCGCAATCTGTCAAACTTGTCAAAACTTTTAATGAATTGATCGTATTTTTGACAGATCACGAATGAGATGCGAATGTTCTTAAAAAATACGGGAATTGCTCCTCTGATGTTTATCCACACAGACACAAGTCAAACTTAAATGATTTCAAAAGTTAACTAGATGATGACACATACCTTGCGGAAACCATTGGGCAGCATGTGACGGGTCTTCTTGTTTGAACCGTAACCGATGTTGGGCATCAAGTATTGACCCTTGAAACGCCTGCGCACCCTGTTGTCAATACCTGTAAGTAGAGAAAGTTGGGTCAGCAGGGTTTTAGGGTAGAAATGAATGAAGATCAATGATTTGGATAGCAAATGGCGAAATATCCAGTGTGATTATAATTAAATTTAGAAAATTTATGTGACCATCAGAAACTGTTGTTAGTTTTACTTACAAAAAAATATGAACAGTAAAGTTTAGTTCATTGAGGACTTTTCTTGCCGTCTTTTTCGGCAAAATTGAATGAAATTATCAGCTTGATATGTTAATTGGAACTTATCCAAAGACGGTGTAAGTCTGTGTGTTTCCTAATTCTTTATTTGATTGTATTAAAATATAAAGAGTTATAAATGAAATGTATCTACCACTATGACCAGGTAGCCACATGCAAGCTACATGGAATAGGATTTGGTAGAAATTAATCTAGCAAGGTAACAAATTGTAATTATCATATAGAATGTATAACACAGAGTGCCCTTGCGTATGGTGCATCATAATTCTCTTAAAAAAAGGGATTAATTAAATGTTTACAATCTAAATAAAGCAATGCGGTCTGCTAGAGGTTCATTATTTCGTGGGACTAAATGTCAGAAAATTATAAGGTTAGAATCAAGGTGTGTTTACAAAAGGGTAATGTTGACAAGATCCAGCCAATATCCAGCCTTTTTCGGTGTTTATTTCATTTAATTCATAGAGATGAGTATCAACTTCCTTCGTATGATATCTTGATCATAAATTCATGTAAGTATCAAGAAATTGTATGCAGGTTTTCATCAAATTCTCCCTCGCTTTGGTCTAATCATAACCTCATCAATGAAGTTAGTCATTTTTACTATTGCACATTTTATACACTGGAATAGCCTGAAAATGCAACATTTCAGGCACATTCACAAAACAAATAAAAATTATTGACAAAATAATAGCCAAAATAAGGTTATCAAAGGTAACAATGCCGACATAGAACACGCGTACTTACCTCTGGGTTTACGCCAGTTTCGCTTGAGTTTGTCATAGCGATCCGATTGATGGCGGATAAATCTTTTCGTCCTCTTTTTGACGATTGTCGGCCTGTATACAGGGCGGATTGCCATTTTGTATGTTTCTTACTGAAACGCGGCTGTGAACCACGCGGTGACACGGCCGCACGAAAAGGAAGAAGGAATAGACAAGTCGAGACATTGCTAGACTTTCAGTATGTTTTCGTCTGGTAATCAACAGCATTGCAAAGAAAAATAAGTTATGAAATTAAATTAGTGTCTATGGTCATCAAGGTTCGCACGTTCGCACAAAACCTAGGTGATAATGTGTTCAGAAACATGGTATAGTACCTAAATACCGAGACACAAATGGAAAAGAGATGCTAAATGAAACTTCGCATTGATTAACGATGAAAACACCTGGATGGCTTGAGCAAAACGTATCGCATATGTGGCTAATGTAGCCCTCGCTGGACATGTTCTGAAGTGTTGAAACGGTAACATAATGTAGTTGTGCTAATGAAATATATTGTTTTGCTAGTATCAAGAATGTAGTTTTCTAGAAAGGCGTTTCAGGGATGCAAGCTTCTGCCGACGCCGACGTCTAGCATTTTTTGTGCTAAGGGCATAAGCCATGAATTCCGGAAAAGATATCGGAGATTGGCACAAGCAAAGAGAAAGATCTGGGCCTAGCTGTAGAGGAAGTCGGACTGTGGATGATGAAGAAATCGGATAGCGAATAAAATTCGTTATCACAGAGACAGGGTATATATTTTTTGCTTTGCATTTTCTGGTAAATAAATAATAAAAAATGGTGATCACGCATGTTGCATAATTCAGTAACTATCGTATTCAGTAAATAATCGACTAGTGACAGCATAGACTTTCAACAACTTTTTCACACATACAATTTTATCAACAAACACGAGCACCTGATTGCAGCAAGCGTGGATATTTTAGCTGTCAGCATGTAAACTGTCAAGTTTTCACCTTCAGTCCAAAACAATAATTAACAAGGTGATCATATTATTATCGTTTTTCAACTTCTGTTCACACCACAACCACACACCACACCAATCATGATTTTTCAGAGTTAGATTATACCTGTGTATTTTAGATCATATTATCTGAGACTCAGAATCCTCATACACACAGTCTAATAATTAATAATAATATTACATGGCGGTACAATATCACGAATGTAATTGGTCGTATTATTGAGAACTTCTCTTTTTAAATTTATGCGATGTTGGAACTTAGAACTTGAAATACCTTGTGCCAGCGATGTTGGAACTTAGAACTTGAAATGCCTTGTCCGCACAAGGTATTTCAAGTTCTAAGTTCTAAGTTCCAACAGTTCAGGGCCAGAAATAGTTTTTATGCTCCCAAATGTACCATCATCAGCATTTTTGAACATAACAAATTATATTTTTTTTGATAAATATTGAATTCTTTGTTGCTGCATAAAAGACTTATCTATAGACAACAATATATAATCTGTACTAACCTATTAACAATTATTTTATGACAGCTACCTGCACGCCGAGAACAAACCAATTTCTCTATGCCACAGACGCCAAATGTCGCCATCGATCAATGACATTTTGTGTAGTTGAATTTATTGATATAAAGCGTTAATGTAAATAATAAACAATATCATCATAAAAGTCGGCTTCCAGTCGATATGTATGCCAAGGGCAAGGGCTCTACGGTGCCTTCGGACGCTCAGGCTCGCGAGAAATTGGCGCTCTATGTGTACGAATACTTGCTTCATGTCGGTGCGACCAAAGCGGCGCAAACATTTCTGTCTGAAATACGATGGGAGAAGAATATAACACTGGGCGAGCCGCCCGGGTTCCTCCACTCGTGGTGGTGCGTGTTCTGGGACCTGTACTGTGCCGCGCCGGAGCGACGAGACACTTGTGAGCACTCCTCTGAAGCGAAGGCTTTCCACGACTATGGTTTTGTCAATTCTGGTTATGGAGTCAACGGTATCGGCCACAACGCCGGCCCGGCGCCACCTAACGACGGTACGTGTCCTAAATACGCGAATAATCGCGCATACAACTGTAAAATTTGTTCTTTACTACGTGTTTTTAGGCCAACGTTTTTCTTATCTCTGATGTTAATAAAACATGGATTTCCTGATTCCTAAGTCTATATTTAGCTACCTGTAACAGTTCTAAGAGAATTTTTGACGTATTTTTCATGTTTTCATGCAATTTTAAGGTGTTTTTTTAGCAAGAAAATGTCTAACCCACAAATTAGGCATGCATGACATGGTGCGCCTGTACTTGTCTAAGCTTCCGCATAAACAAATACAAGCAACTGATAACATAGATATCACAGTTTCGTGGCCTTTTTAACATGTTTTTGATGTGAAGCGATGACTTGACAACAAGATCTGATGACCGTGTGATCAAAATTTTACTCCTAATATCTTTAGTAATTGAATTTTCTACTAGTACTGCATAATTGAGCTGAAAATGTTATTCTACACAATATTTTGCAACAGATAAGTATAAAAAAATGCCTGCATATACGAACTGTATGCTTTGACAGAATAGAAAGTCTTACTTTCTAAATTCATCGTTTCAATGGTGAAAAGAAAAATAACTTTTACTTTTTAATTGTCAAGCAAAAGCATTGAAAAATAAAACCCAATATTATATATTTTGAAAATAGTATGATAAATTATTATTACACATTAAAATAACATATGGCTCAAATTGCATACAAATATCTCTTGCATAAAGCAATAATATTTATTCAGTCATAAATAAATATATAAATAAATAAATATAAAATATAAGAGTTTTATAACATTTAAACAAGTCACTATGCTTAAACTCAAATTAAAACTCAACTCAAATGCAAAGCATTTATTTCAATTAAACCATTTACAGGCACTTTTGAATTGTCAAGCCGTCGGTCAGTCAGAAATATGAAGCTAGTTGCCCATTCCAAAGTGTAGTAGGCACCTTTGGGGCTATGGAGAAGAACGGGCAAGCAACTCCACGGACACTCTTTTAGAACTAAAATAACCCGTGTAGTTTTATGCTAGTTAACTATTACAGAAGAGATATAAAAAAAGACTTATTTAACTTTATTATAAAAACGTATTTGGTTGTGGAGGTCAGATAGGCAGTCGCTCCATGTAAAATCCTAGCATTCAGCTGCATCTGGTTAGACTGGAAGCCAACTCCAACGTAATTGGGAAAAGGTTGATTATGATGATGAATGTGTTTATACATAATTACTTCCATAACTTCTTTCTACCTAGTTTTTTTTAAAATACTATGTGGAAGCTCTTGGCCAGAATCTCACCTGATGTTAAGTGATGATCAGGCCGAAAGTGGAAGCGAGCTTCACCACAGAAGAACTGGCTATCTTACCTCTAACTGCCAGAACACAACAATGCTGTTAACATTGTTTTTATGGCGACAGACTTAGACTTATGGTGGTAGCTAGCCAGGCGGACTTAGAACAAGCCCTACCACCAACCAAACCAAGCAGAATTTTTCCCCACTGGGAATCTAACCCGGGACCTCTGGTTCTGAGAAAGGTGGTCTACCCACTAGACCACAGGGAAGGTTAAAAGCTTTAGCTTTGAAAACATAAACCAACTGACTGAAGGAAAAGCCAATTTCAAAGATCAGGAAATTTACAGACAAGTCTTAGAAAACTACTCAATAAAAAACCTTTATTTGAGACTGCCTCGTTGGACTAGTGGTCACAGGCGCTACTGTCGAGAAGGAGGTTCTGGGTTTGATTCCCAGGTCGGGCAGTGTTATTGGGTTTTTCCGTCACAAATTTCTCAGTAGCAGCCCTGAGTCTAGACTTGCGCCCAGTTGATGACATTACGCTCGCTCCCTATTCCATGGGACTTAAACATAACTGGCGAAATGTGGGTGTATTATAGGTACACCTCTGCCTAACCCTTTAGGAGATACAGGCAAGCCTTAAATTGAAAGACTTAGGTAGGAATCAGGAGTTGCACAATGTTTTATAATTTATGCGTATCGAATGCCTTAACAAAATCACTTACTATTAGGTGGGTAATATGCTTTTTTGACACTTAACAATACTCGGAGGAACTCGTGGCTAAGTTATAACAGCCGCACGGGTCCATCAGGTTAAGCTACGCTTGCAGGTGTTGATCCGTGGATGTGCTGCCATCTTTACATATCGAGACTCGTTGGTCCCGGCGGTCTTTGACAGTCGTCAGAAGCCCGAAAATCTGACAACCAAGGGGTATCGTATTACCTAGTTACTGGGTTGTATAGGTCAAATAGGCAGTCGCTCCATGTAAAATACTGGTATTTAGCTGCATGCAGTTAGACTGAAAGCCGACCCCAACATTATTGGGAAAAGGCTAGGCAGATTGATTGATTTTTGCCACTTAACAATGCCTGGGCAAAATTACTAAGCCGTTATCATCATCGTGAAATTATACGTTGGTTAAAATGATTACCTATGTTTTCCTTCACCATTATTAAGCAGTGCTTCTAAATAAAATTCTCACCATTTTCAGGCATGGGTGGCGGTGGAATGCCACCCGGATTCTTCCCCAACTCTCCGCTACGACCGTCACCCCCCGCGCCTCACCCCGGATCTCAGCCATCGCCTCACGGACCACAACCACAGCTAATGGGCACAGGACAGCCGTTTATAGGACCGTGGTACTCTGGAGGGGGACCGCGTGGAGCCGTCAGGATGGGAATGGGCAACGATTTTAATGGGCCTCCAGGTATGAAAATCATTCAGTCTGTCCGTCCGTCTGTCAAGACCCTTTTTCTCAGGAACGCGTGGAGGTATCAAGCTGATAATTGAAAAAATCAAACTTCTAAGCCAACGCAATCAAAAGATACAGCCGTTTATGCCGCAAGTTTCCGCAAGTTTTCGAAACTCGCAAGGGAATCAAGACCTACAGGGTACTTCCCGTGAACTCAGAATCTTGAAATTTGGTACGAAGCAACGTCTTATAGCACAGATGAAGGAAAAATTGCGAACACCGTAAATTTTTAGTTACATCATAAAAATTTTTTTTTTTTTTTTAAAGTCCTCGAAATAACTATGACTCGATTGTCGTGATGGGTGAACTTTTACTTATATACCTACAGGTTTGTACGGAACCCTCGGTGCGCGAGTCCGACTCGCACTTGGCCAGTTTTTTTTTATCACTTTCTCTCTAAGTTATTTATTCATCCAAGGTTTGTCTGCATTCTATAACCTACTCTCCACAGGTCAGGGAATGATGGGCAACTCTCTGGAGCGCGGCGGCGGCGGGGTGCTAGGCGGGCCGCGCATGACGCCGCCGCGGCCCGGCATGGGCCCCATGAGCCCCGGGGCCTACGCTGCCGGCATGCGCGGCCCTCCGCCACAGGGACCAGGTATGTAACACAGCCATGGGAGGGGGGTTTAGGAAAACCTGAACTTTTTATTTTTTAGTAAATCTGAATGTGTGTTAATAACTCTTTATAAAAAAAAAACTAGCGCATCACTTGAGAAGGGCTGGACCGATTTGGCCATTTAAAAAATTTAAATGTCCATAATAGTGCGAGTTAGGTTTTTAAGAATAGAAACATCTGAAAAGTTTTCAGGAAAATTTTCAAATACGGGAAAATAATTATGTCCGTTTTTCTATGGAATTTTTTGTGTGAATTTTTGGACCGGACCATGTCTGGCGGGTCAGCTAGATTTTTTATAATAAAAGCTTGGTTTTTTAGAAATGCTTGACAATAAATTTGGTGAATAAAACCATTTATTTATTTCGGAATGTTTAATTATGAATAATTTAATTGGGTTCTAAAATAATTATAGCAATTTGGTTTGATCACTGTCAGATAATTATGATTGACCTAAATACCAGTATCAGCAAATATGGTATTACTTTCGCCCCCGGCTTTGCCCGCGTCGTGGTCGGAAATTATCCCACGGGAATGTATTACCGGGAGAGAAGGCCCTATGTTCAGCTTATAAACTATCTGTTCATTTCATTTCATTTCATGTGCCAAATTTCATCCAAATCTGTTCAGCTGTTTTTGAGTGAAAGAGTAACAAACATCCATCCTCATAAACTTTCGCGTTTGTAATAATAGTAGGATAAATATTACAGTACTAGCTGCGCCCCGCGGTTAAACCTTTATAACTCCCGAACCCGTGAGAAAAACGGGATAAAAAGTATCCAATAACCTAACCCAGGTCATGTCATGGTCTACCCATGTACCAAATTTCATCCAAATCCGTTCAGCTGTTTTAGCGTGAAAGCGTAACAAACGAACAAACTCAGTTTCGCGTTTATAATACTAGCAGCGCCCCGCGGTTTCCCCCGCATAAGTCTCGATCCCGTGAGAATATCGGGATAAAAAGTATCGTATGTGTTAATCCAGGTTATAATTTATCTGTGCCAAATTTCATTTAAATTTGTTAAGTCTTTTTTGCGTAAAAGAGTAACAAACATCCATCCATCCGTCCATCCTCACAAACTTTCGCAGTTATAATATTAGTAGGATTAGTTAGAGTTACAAGCATTTGCATGTGTTTTGATCATAAACTTATAGCATTTCTTCGCTGGACAAAAGCTTTTAAAATATCACGCTTAAGGGGTGATACACGCAAAGGTAAAGTTCAATTCAAATTTAATGGCGGCTCTGAAGTAAGCTACACGCTGCGCAGTACCCCACCCCTCACCCCCACTGACACATAAAATTGTTACTGCGCAGCGACTCGCCTCATGTTCCGAGCCGCCATTAAGTTTGAATCGAACTGTATCTACGATTAGATCAATATTGAATCTTATCGTAGATGCATAAGGTTTAGTTTTTGGGGTAAGTAAGAATGATAGGACTTGTGGAAGACGAAAAGGCTAGGCAGATTGATTGACATGTTGCTCACATATTCACAAATATTGTTAAAGTAGAGGATTTTCCTAAAATGTTAACAAATAATAAGGCAGTGTGTGCTGCTTTAAGCTGAGGAGCATTCAATACCAACATCATCTTAATAATTTTAGCCGATAGTCGTTTACTGCGTCTGCTGGGCATAGGCCTGTCCCAAGGTTACCCAGATCGACCGGTTTTGTTTTTCTCTCGTCGGTCGGATTCCGCTCTGAGTTTGTTTCGGCCTTTCTTCTCAGAGTAGTCAGATAGGAAACGCCGACCTAATCTAGCTTATTTTTAATATTTTTTAATGGCGTGTAAAAGTGATTCTAATATCCTATTTACAGAATGAACGATTTCATTTACCGCGACCTTCAACAGAAGGCCGAATCTCGTAATTAAAAACTTGTCAAAAATGTCGGTAAATTAAGAGATATTTTTGACAGATTTCGTTTCTAAAATTACGATAATTGCCCCTCAGCGTGGCATGATCATAATAGAAACGGGTTTTGTCGACGGAAGAATAGACAAAATTACAGATAAACAATCACGATCTGTCATTTTCTCTATTCTTTCGTCGACAAAACCCGTATAAAACCCAATCATTAACCTGCATCAATGTGCAGCATGTTGATGATACTTAGCCACAAACAGTAGTTTGAAACATCCATCTCACCCAGGTATGCCACCAATGGGTATGGGCCCGCGAGGCGCTTGGGCTGGCGGCAGCGGCGGCGGCGGGGGCGGTGGGGCGGCCCCGCTGAACTACTCCGGGGGCTCGCCCGGCGCGTACGGGGCCCCGCCCGGCAGCAACGGGCCCCCAGGGCCGCCGACACCGATAATGCCCAGCCCGCAAGATTCGTCAAATTCTGGTGAGTTTCATGAGTGGGCGAAGGTGGCGGGATAATGGTCCAGCGGTTTCAAGTTTTTTTCTTATTAGTAGATAGTTTAAATTAATGACCTTTTCAAGGCAATTTTTTAGTATAAATTCAGTGAGGTTTAGGGTATTATTATGGGTGATGGATATGCCAACTACATGGAAAGTTTTCATTCGTTATTATTTCAAATCAATAATTTTATGTTAGATTAATACTCAAATCTGCTAGCACGGTTATTCTATTTGACGAAAAATCGAGATTTCTTAGATATATGTAACTTTAATAATATACACATAAATCTTCCGGAATGAATTCTCTAAACGATGGTGAAAACCTCATCAAAATTTGTTGCGTGGATTAGAAGAACAACGCAGACATACAGACAAACACGAAAATCGATGAGAAAAATGAAATTTATTAAATAAAGATCGTGTTGCACCAAAAATCACTAAATGCGTTTAGTGCTAAACATGTGCTCGTGGCTAAGTAATAACAGCCGCACGGGTCGATCAATCAGGTTAAGCTACGATTGGGTTTGTTCGTGGGTGACCATCTTTTCATACCGAGACTCCTTCGTGCCTCGGAAAGCACGTTAAGCCGACAACCAGTCTTACCAAGGGGTATCGTATTCCCCTGTAACTGGGTTGTGGAGGTCAGATAGGCGGTCGCTCCATGAAAAATACTCGTACTCAGCTGTATCCGGTTAGACTGGAAGCCGACCCCAACATAGTTAGGAAAAGGCTAGGCAGATTGTTTTTTTGCCAAACGTGTTTAAAACATCGTTCTATTCGTTTGAAGATGACAGTGACAGTATGAGTTTTTATTTATTTTTAGCGCTAAATGAATTTAGTTTATTTGTGGTGCAAGCAGGTCTTAGTATAAAATAAATGAGATTATTGAATTAAAGGGTGATGGATAGGATTCTGAATATATCAACTTCATAGAGTTTTATTTATTTGTTATTTTTTCGAATCCATGAATTTAATATTAGTTTTTTACCTAAAAAAAATATTAAATGACAAAAAAATGAAATGAAAAAAAAATGATAGGATTTTTGACTAGTATTTTTTAAAGTAGGTATTTAGTGTTAAAAAAAACTTGATACCCGCATAAGACGCTTCATGTGTTAACGTCCCCGCAAGAAAGTTGTTTGACATTTTTATAATTTTTGTTAAAAAAAGATGTCAAACGGTTTTTGCCAGCAATCCCATCTGCCGCCTAAAACATTATTTTTCAGTAAAAGTCGATGGAAACTCACGCACATCCTAACCAGTAAAGTTTTTTTTTTTTTTTAATTAACAAGAATTTACGAAGTTTGCAGGTTTCAAGGTATTTAATTGTCGCACTAGTTTTTAATTTAACTGTTAGAAGATGAGACTACATTAATAAGAAAAAATCGTCTGGATTGTTATTTAAAAAAAAAAAAAAATACAAAACAAAAATATTTTTTTTTTTGTTTTTCGAACTGTCAAGCTAAAAATAATGAAAATGATGTAAGGTAGTTAGTTAGTATTCATTCAGTTTTAGCGTCGAGTTCTGCTGCCAGCAAAGGTAACATCAGCGTGTTTTACGCATAATTAAAAGTTAATAAATGTACGCTCATCTTCATCCGATGCGATCTAAAAAAATTGACCAAGAGATCCATCTCACTCATTTATCTTTTTTAATAAAAACATGTATCTTTTATCTTTCTTTCCGTTTCGCTTGCTTCATTCTCGCATAACCTTGGTTCATTCACGCTTGGTTCACCTCTGTAAACGCTTTTTTATCTTTTTTTTGTAAAAAAAAAACACCTTATTTTTTATTCTTTTGTGTCTGTATAGATTCTTCTTTAGTTTAAGATGTTTCTCAAATGGAAAATAAGAATAGAAATAGTGATATTTTCTAATTGAGAATTAGAAACTATTATTAGAAGTCATTACTTATTTTTTTTTTTTTGATGAAGTTATTAAAAGTAAAATAATTGATTATTATTTTTATGACTTCTAATTACAGTTTCAAATTTATAAAACATTGTGTACCGTAGTTTTTAGTTACCTTCTCATAGACAAAATTGTTTACTTAGTTTATTATTTTATTTTTTTTGCATAATAAAAATGTAAATAAAATTTACCATCGCATTTTTTATTATTTTCGCTTGCCATCTTTATTTCAATAAAACATTACAAAAATTCACACACAAACCCAAATAAACAAAAAACAAAATGATTTTGTCTATGACACGAAAAAAACCCGATACCACAATAAACCGATACCAGAAAAAAACGGTTTCGATAAAAAGTCACGCATAATGTATGCGCGGCAGGGGGAGACAACTTGTACACTCTGATGAAGCCGGTGGGCGCTGGACCACTGGGGGCGGAGTTCCCTCTCCCCGGCGAGCACGGACCGGCGCCCCAGCACCTCCCGCAGCCGCCCGCCAGTGAAGGTGGGCCTCTGGACTCAAAAAGGACTGTTTTATGTAACATAAAATAGATCCTCGATCGCCTGTGTCGATTTGATGGCTCCTGTACACTATGGTCCATGTTGGACTCAATTTTACCCATTCCAAATTCCGCTGTGTATGTAAAAGTGCTACATGTATTGAAAAAAAGACAGTGCTGACACAAATCTGCCAAAATGAATAATAAAATGTGCGTACAGCTGTACAAGTATCTTTTGACGCGTGGCCAAAATCGGAACTAACGCAGCCATCTTGTTTTTTCAATACAATAAAACAACAATTGCAGGAATGTTTACCTAAAGCGCCTCCCTGTCAATGTCATTGAAACGCCAAAAGATCTTTGTAGTAGTTTATGCACCAACGTTGCCCGAGGTGTACAGAAGCCATAAGGGCTCTGACACTTGCGTGAAAAAAAAAACAAAGAAGTAACAAAAAAGTCTTTGGAAAATGAGTTTGGTTGCGGTGGGTGTGCGGCGCCGTTTCGTGTCGCTTTATTGGTCGATGATGCTAAAAATGATTTGCTTTTATTATGTTTTATAACGCGCTTTGAAAGCGGCGTGTCAGAGCCCTGCTTAATTTTTTTGTCGAACATATTGGTATCAGACTATCGGTACTACAAATACCAGTTTTGTTTGGGTGTCCCATCTCTATTGTTTTGCTTTGAATGTCAGTGTTGCCGATTCCCTTGTTCACAAACTAAACTAAATTTAAGTTCAGTGCATCTTTTTCTTTCTATTTCATTAAGAAAAGGACAGAAGATATATTTTAGTTTAGTCCTGTCAAATTAATCAGCGCCTGACGTAAATTGACGTAGTTTTAGTAGGCAAGTTTTTAATCACGTCTAAACTTGTATGGAGTAGTGACAGATTTGACAGGACTAAACTAAAATGTATCTTCTGTCCTTTTCTTAATGAAATAGAAAGAAAAAGATGCATTGAGCTTAAATTTAGTTTAGTTTGTGAACAAGGGAATCGGCACCATTGTGAGTAAATATTGCCAGAACTAAATACAAATCCATAGATTTGTAATATTCATTGCCGGCTCATTGCATTTTGGCCACTAGCTGTCAAAGTATCCAGCCTTCACAATGGAACGTGGAATTCGGACATAGAAAGGTGTCCTATTGTTAGTCGAAGTGTTTGTGGACATAAATAAGTAAATATTTTTTATTCGAGCAATATTTATAGCCCGTTTGCAATATTTAACATTAAAAAAGGCATTTGAGTTAATTATTATACTATTCAATGTTAGGTAGTTCCTTTCATAAATTAACACAAAATTATAATATTATATTCATGCTTTTTATTGACAATGGACTAAAGACTAAAAAAGCTGGTTGAAGTAAAAAAATAACACATGTTTTTTGTCATTTTTTTACACCATGTACTGTACCCATATTTGCGAAATAAAATATCTTATCTTATCTTATCTTATCTTGCTTAAAAATAAAAACAAAGCACTTTGGGTTGCTTTTTTAAAATATTATATGCAAAGCTATAAGCTTGTACGTTAATAAAAGAAAAAAAGAAAGCATTTTGTTGATGATCACCAAAAATTTAATTGAAAAAAAATCTTTATTTTTCCATAGATAAAAGCGTTTACATTTGATCTTAAATATGGCTTAAATTATAGCGGAACAAAGTAAAAAAAAAGCTGACTGGTTTATATAATTTTATTTTAGAAGCCAGAAGATTTGATAGTTCTGTAGTTGTTTTGATTTAAATACTACGAAACCAACAAGTCGTGTTTACAAACTGACATTATGGTTAAAAAAAAAAACTCGAACTCAACTGAGTATCAATGTGTCTAACTGAGTATCAATGCGTCTAACTGAGTATCAATGTGTCTAACTTTGATACTCAGGAGATGTAAATAATAGGTATTTCTTGAACGATCAGTCTTCAAAGGCTCAATTTTCGCCACCTGTATGAAACAAACCCCAAACCTTTTTGTTAATATTTTATTTTATTAGTGCGTTATGAGAATGAAGCAAGTTAGGACCTAGAAATTTTTTCTTGACAAAATAATGGGTACCTACATAACCTGTCTGTGCATGTTATCACATGAAAATATAATTTAATAAAAGACGAAACACACTTGTCGTGCTCGCTATATGGCTCCCGCAGACAGGTGCAACACGACACCGATGAAGTTTTCATAGAAATTGTTCCACCAAAGTCGCGTCGCGCCTGTCTGTGGGAGCCTTTCCCTGGGTCTCCATTTTGCAAGTAATCTGCACGTCAAGCATAACAAGAATTCAACAACAGAATGATGTAAATCTTTAAGAAATGTTGCCATTTTATTGCATTGCCGCTTAATTGTTCCCAATGTTGGTGTGACGTTATACCTGCTTGCAAGATACTTGATTCGTGTAAGGCTCAATTTAGACTGAAATGGCAGCGGCCGGCAGAGACACGGTGAAAAGTTTTAATGACAAGGCATTATAAACTTTATGTGCAATGTAAAAATAGTTATTAATGCAACTGTTGTATAATAAGAGATATTAACACACGAATTTGGGTTTATCACATGAGTGTTTTAATACCTAATTATATACAGTTGCATACAAGACTATCTACACCCATGATATGAATCCTCTATAAAGTTTCTGAAACAGTTAGCAATTGCCAACATTAAACCGACCATAGCCCGTACCCGCCAAGCGTGACGTATCGTATTTTGTGTCATGTGTCAGATGTGTCGGCGTGGGGGTCTGCACCTGCAGACCGCAAGGAATCGAAGGAGCAAACGAGTTGCATTATGAAATTTAGTGCAACATTATAACACTCGTTTGGATGATAATAATGGTTACTATGACACTGGTCGTTTTAATGTTGGCAATAAGCTAACTGTTTCAGAAACTTTTATAGAATATTTATAGCATGGGTGTAGATCAAATACATTAATCGCAGCGCTGCTGCCGGCTGCTGCCATTTACCATGCTAGGTTTTTAACCTGTTGAACAAAAGTCTAATTAAAAGGCTGTCATTTCATTCTTACCTTACTCGCGATCAGAATATTCCGAGGACGCTAGCGTTATTTTCCAACTGTCCTTTGCCTAGTTTCTGCGGTATTCTTAGACTATGATCTATGAAAGTTATGGTATGATTCTGAGTAACGTTGCACGCGACAGTGCTGCCGTAGCAATGCCGCCGCGTCATTACTGGTCTCAATACATTTTCTATAGCTTATATCAGATTACCAACCATACAGAATCATACCTTTACTTAGCACTTATACCCCATTAGACATTTAAACTAACCTTTTTTACTGTCCGTTGAACCGATTTTGACTTCTATTGCGTTGGTGGCATGACAAATGGCTGCTGCAGTAAACAGTTGGTATTATAATCACGTTTTTGCTTTCAATGCCGTCAAGACAAAATCAGTTGAACGGACTGTAAAACGTTTTGTTTAAATGTGTTATCTTATTGTGAATGGGGTATAGGTTGAGCGAAATTCCTGTCACTGTCCGACAACTGGCAAACTACAAATGCAAGATAGAGACGGGAACATATCTAAAACCACGAGCTAAGTAACGCTTATAGAACTCGGCCTTAATCTATTGGTTAGGTCAGCCATCTTGAGCCATTGCGTGTCTGAACACTAAAGTAAGAACTTAGCTAAAGGTACAATTTAAAAGGCGACCGCCAACCCAAACAGCATATGACTGGTCTCTATAAAAACGTTAACAGGTGGCACTGTCGTCACCCACGGAAGCGTTTTCCAGCGAAACCAGGGGCCTAAGTCTACTAATTTATAAACGTTACAATAGTCTCTCAATGATGAGTTTTTGACAGATTTGCCATACAAAAACTGTCAAAAACTTACCATTGAGAGACCATGGTAACGTTTATAAATTAGTAGACTTAGGCCCCTGTCGTGTCGTTGCTGTCTGTCATTACGATATGGTAGCTTTGCCGCTGCGGTTTAAATAAATAAATCATTTTATATACGGACAACTATCAGACCCATTAATTGTTAGTAAAAGGTTTGCACTTAAAATACTATTGTTAGTAACTAATTAATTGAAAGACCACCTAACAACTAAAATACAAAAACAGCATTTTAGGGTAACAGTCTTCGAACAAATTGTCTTATAATAGCAGAGGTACTATCGCGGTAACGCACATTTAACCACTTTAAAAACAAAATCCCGTGCACACGATGACCACATCTGTTTACCGCCTTTTATTTTTTGTAGGTAAGCATTACTATAGCGGCTGAGCGTTGCAAGCAGGAATAGTCCTTACGATGTTAAGGTGGATGCTCCGAGGTAGCCCGCGAAATTCAAATTTTCTTGCGTTTTTTGCAATTTGCAGGTCAGTGTCCGGTTGTATGTTGATTAAAAATGATTTGCGACCGTAACAAATATGGCTTTATAGAATTATAATCAAGAATAAGAATCCGCAATACAACTCTTTAAGTTAAAATAATCCTCAAATGTCATGATTTCATGAAATAGTCATTCAATAGGATTATATGAACTTAGAGAGTTGCATTGATGATTTTTATGAATATAATTCTATAAATAAATATCTGATACAGCCGCAAATCATATTGAGATCAACATACAACCTGATACTGACCTTCAAATGGCAAAAAACGTAAGAAAATTAGAATTTCGCGGGCTACCTTGGAGCATCCACCTTAAGAATGCATGTCCACGATAGTACATAGTTGTCGCTTCAGCACTCAGGTTTGCGGTGGCCTTTAAAATTGTACCTTTAAATTGATTTACTCAGTCAAACCATAGCTATTGAGAGTTGATCTAAAGCCGTGTTACTCAGTACCCAGATGTGATGATAAAGGTAACCTCCAGGTCTCTTGTCTCAGGGCTGGGAGGAGTCGACGGCATGAAGTCTTCGCCAGGGGGCGTGGGAGGCGGAGGGCCCGGCACTCCCCGGGAAGACTCAGGATCAGGCATGGGAGACTACAACTTAAGTAAGTATTAGATTATTTTTTATTTTGGCACTTTTTTGTAGCTGTTGCACGAATCTAGCAAAATAGTGTAGAAATAGACACAATAAGGGAACTGGCAACACAGAACTCGGATCGATACGAGCGTTCGAACTTTTTGTTCAGTGAATCTGAACGCGTGGTCGCGACGACAGAGGGTGCTTTTCAGAACAAAAAGTGACATGCACGCGACCAATCGCGTATTCACGAGACGATCGCTTTTAAATAGGACATGGCTTGAGACTGAGGTTGATAGACGTTAATTAGCACGTTTTTGGCTGGGATATGTTCCTTTCTCTATCTTGCACTTGAAGTTTGACAGTTATCTGACAGTGACAGGACTAATGCTAAGCTAAAGTAAAGTCGAAGAAGTTCGTTGACAGTTGTATGAAACAGTTATACAACGGCAAATTGACGTAGGCTGCCAGTTTGCTTAACGATTAATTTCCCTGACTGTACATACGTGCTAAGTAATGGCTCATTTTCAGTAGTCGATAACTCGGTCGATGTACAGCATGCGGGGACTCCCCCGCAGGCGGACTAATGACTTACTAATGAAAGTCATAAGTTGATAACGTGGTCGGTACACTGCGGGGAATCCTCAAAGTGGGGGTAGCGACCAATGGAATTCATCGGTCGGTAAAAAGATGCGGAGACTCACACCCATTGAAAATGAGCTTGCAAAGCAACCCTACATGACGTTACCCGCCTAATAAAAACCGTTCCCCGAATACGGGCCCTATGGCATGCTTTACAGTAATCTCCAGCACCCCATATGAGGCAATATCGACTAATGAAAACCGTTCCCCGAATACGGGCCATGGCATGCTTTACAGAAATCTCTAGCACTCCACATGCGGCCCTATCGACTAATGAAAACGGTTCCCCGAATACGGGCCCTATGGCATGCTTTACAGTAATCTCCAGCACCCCACATGAGGCAATATCGACTAATGAAAACCGTTCCCCGAATACGGGCCATGGCATGCTTTACAGAAATCTCCAGGTCCCCACATGCGGGCCCAATAGACTAATGAAAACGGTTCCCTGCATGTAGGTCCTATGGCATGCGTTACAGAACTCTCCCACACTCTGCATACGAGCCCTATTGACCAATAAGCCTTAACGTTTATTAACTCCGGCCTTATAGTATCAAGATCAAAATCAAATTCAAACTAGGCTGAGAATCAGCACTTTTCGAACGTCTTTACATAAAACAGTCCCCCAAAACGCCCACCCTTCACCGCTTCCTAGTGCTTTAGCTGAGAAGAAGAAGTGGCGCAACAAACTCCCCAGCAGCTCAACTGTCTGTTCAGTTAGAAAAAACAAACTATACTTCTATACAAGCTTTACTAAAGCTAGTTACATGATTATGTTCGTGCAAACAGCGCTACAAGAGTGTAGGTTTTTTTTTGTCCCCCAATCTATGCAACGTGTAACAAAAACCCTGTGAGATCCGCTGTCTTGTTGATGCCCATGAGGTACTGGGTTCGACTCCCAGTTCGCGCAAAGTGTTATTGGTTTTTTTTCATCAGGACATGCATTATTTACCAACCCGTACTGGGCCCGCGTGGTAGGAACATTACAATCCCTCTCGAAGAGAGGAGGCCTGTGTTCCAGCAGATATTATATGCTGATTGATTATGCTTACCTGGCACTCGCTTTTACAACGTTCGTTAAAGCCGTTCTGAAAGCTCTCTGATCAGTAAATTTCGTGTTAGCTGTTAAATACCAGCCCGCGTAGCATGAGCAAAATAGAAACGGGTTTTATCGACGGAAGAATAGACAAAATTACAGATAAACAATCACAATCTGTCATTTCGTCTATTCTTCCGTCGACGAAACCCGTAGAAAACTCGTGTCTATGTTTGTCACGCTACGTGCTGTGACATTTGGCCACAGATTAAATTGATCAGGTTTTAAATTATGTAAATATTCTTGAAATTGGGTACTTGCATAAAGCATCGGGTTCTCCGGTACAAATCGCCGCAGATCTACGGAATGAAACGGTTGCAATGTCTTACCTGTTTCTATGCGAGATAAGGCGAAAGCGCCGGCTATCTAATTGCGTAACACATTTTCGTAAACGATTAAGACTAATCTGTCTTCATTTTGACAGTTCAACAACATTCATTGCGTTATTTACGACGCGCAGTTTTTTTTTGAAGTTATGAAGCAATCGATTAGCAATCTGTTTCAAAACGATTGATCGTGTTTTACGCTATTAGGGTGCAGGTTAGCTCGCAAAATTCTAATTTTCTTACGTTTTTTTGCAATTTGCAGGTCAGTCTCAGGTTGTATATTGATCGAAATGTGATTCGCTACCATAACAAAATGTGTTTTTACTTTACATAATTATGATCATTACAGTCATTTGTACAATTGTCTTATTTAGAATTAGCCTCAAATGTCATGGTTTCATGAAATAGTCATTCAATAGGATACCCTATGAACTTAGAAAGTTGTATCGATGATTTTAATGATTATTAATTTCTTTAAATACATTTTTGTTACGTTCGCGATTCATAAGATCAACGTACAACCTGACACTGACCTGCAAATTACAAAAAACATCGACTATGCTGGCCGATGGTGCTTTCGCCTTAATATGGAGATACCAGGAACCCGCGTCTTTATGCAAGCACCTGACGTGCGATTTTATAATTTCTAACGTCACGATATTATCGTGGACGTCCACGTCCATAAAATGTACGAAAAACGTGCACGTTATAACGTTATCGTACTGCTTTGGAATGGGCAACTAGCTTCATATTTTCTGACTGACCGACTCCTTGACAATTCAAAAGTGCCTGTAAATGGTTTAATTGAAATAAATGCTTTGAGTTGGACGGAAATTTAAAAGCGTCTTCATATATTTCCATACATTTTACTCCCTGTGGTATCGTGTTGCCGTGACGTGGACATTATAAATTATAAAAAGCGCACGTTCTTCTGTAAATACTGCTTGTAGACCTACGGTTTACCATTGCACAAACATGTACAGTATCAACAATCGACAATCATAAATAGTTTATTTTTAAAAACCAGGTTTCGGTGGCCCCGGAGGCGACCAAAACGACCAAACGGAATCGGCAGCGATATTAAAAATAAAGGAAAGCATGCAGGAGGAGGCGAAGAGATTCGAGAAGGATCCGGAACACCCTGACTATTTTATGCAGTGAACGGTTTTTATTTCAAAATTACTAACGCGCCGCCGACTTGCCGAAAAACCACACTTTTTTCGTTATTTTACTAGAGTGTATCCGAAAATGTTGGTACCGATTCTTTTGGTATCGGTAATTTTTTGGTACCGAATTTTGGTATCATAGTGCGATGTTTTTTGGTTTCGGAATTTGTGTACCGTTTTTAGTGTTGGGAACTTTCGGTATCATTTTTCTTTTGGTATCGGTGTTTTGGATACCAAGTTTTTTGGGTATCGGATTTTGTCGATGCCAAGCTGGTATTGGGTTCCGAAACCAATGGATAATCTTGTCGAAAATTTTATACAAAATTTTAATATGCCTTTAGCATTTTAGGACTAGTGAATATTTAAATAAAATTCGATAATTACGTTACTATTTAAAAATTTAAAAGGTTTAATGATCTCAAAATTACAACGGTTTGGTGAGTTGGCGCGCGTTTTGTTGCGTTCCAACGGTCTGATGGTAAAAAATGTATTTTTCTTTAAATACCCTTTCCTTCGGCGTTTTCCTTTGCACAATTATTTATTATTTTTAATTTAGCCCGGTGTAGTATATTTTTTTCGATTGATTTCTCCTTTCTCTTTGACAGTTTCATGCCGTGTACAGTTACTGTAATAATTAAAACGATACATTTGAATAATACAATTTTATCAGACATTTTCATAATGAATTCTCCGACAATTTGACCATAATGGAATCCTGGGATTTGTTCCTAGGCACGGTCCGCAGCTACATAACAAATAAGACAACAGTTCCTAACTGACATTGAATGAAATTGTCAGAAAGAACACCCAAATGCACTTGGTAATGACGAAGTCATAAACGTGACGGTAATCTGTCAGTCAGTAACGATTTTGTCATTCAATAACTTGTCAGTAAATTAAAATTGACGTTTCTTTTGTACAGATAATGTGAATCGGCGCCATTTTGTTTTTAACTGTAAGTTTGTTTTGATGTCATTGTTATTGCCTGACGGTTTTGACTCAGTAAATAATTGCAGAAGAGACATTTTTAACTTTTGAGTGACAAGGTATTTTCACATAATATGTCTGATAGCCGCTACGGTATAGTATAATAAATTTTACAAAAAATATTCCTTCCCTCAAGAATTAACATAAGCCTTTTTCTAACTATGTCGGGGTCGGCTTCCAATCTGAATGCAGCTGAAAACTAATATTTTACATGGCTCTACTGTCTATCTGACCTCCACAACCCAGTTCTGGGTGGCATGATAAAAATCCACATTAAGAACTCATATAAATGTAGAAATAAATATCTAATGTGTTCGAAATAAATCAAAATCAAATGGTCATTTTGATTTTGACGCAGTCTCGAGAACTTAGAACTATTTTTGTTACCGTCAGCGGCTATTTATGAGTAAACCTGACTTTCATAGTAAGAGGTGTCACTTCTGTGTACAGGGTGTTTAATACGACGATGTCAATTCTTGAAAGGGCTTACCTCTTCACCAAATAAGGTGATTTTGAGCTAACTCATTTAAATCATCCTGTATATTTACTTTGTCAGCCTTAAGGCGGTGAGCAGACCGTGGACAATTTGGAATTGTATAGAAATCTCGGCATTTTATCCTACGTGTGCGTTAGATTTCCATACGATTCCTAATTGTACATCGTCTGCTCAGCGCCTAAGCGTCAGTTCGAGTAATGTATTAACAATATTAAGTTATATAAAGATTTTTTTTATTTCGAATAAAATTATTATGTATCTACTAGTAATATAAAGCTCTTTATTTTTTAAACTAATTTTTGACTATGAACTTATATGTAAAGTTGGCTTCGGTTGATGCTGTAAAATTGTGGGCTGAACTAAAAAAATCTGCGTAGATATTTCCATAATTTCTACCAAGGTAACGCGAGTATAGCTAATCAATCTAGCCTAGCCTTTTCCCAACTATGTTGGGGTCGGCTTCCAATCTAACCGGATGCAGCTGAATACCAGTATTTTACATGGAGCGACTGCCTATCTGACCTCCACAACCGAGTAACTGGGTTAATACGATACCCCTTGGTTAGACTGGTTGTCAGATTTTCGACCTTCTAACAACCCGTAACGACTATGAGAGAAGTCTCGATAATAAGTAAAGATGGTCACCATCCACGGACCAACCCCGGTAAGCGTAGCTCAACCTGATGGATTCGAACGCCGCCACAAGGTTACTAATACTAAATATATCTACGTCTATTGTATTTTATCATGGATTTCCGCCAAATCACGCCTTAAATAACTAACTATGGTAACCATACAATCAGGTCGGTTGTCTGCCATTTGCCAGCAAAAGGACTACATTTAAAGCCCTCAAGTACACGTTGGGCGATCATGCAATAAGGGCCCAGTATACGTTGGTCGGGCGCGCTCTGCTAACGGGTTCGTCTAACGTGTGTTGGGGGCATAAGACTAACTTCTCGCAACCGTTTTGAACCAAAAGATTGTTTAGCTCCATTTATCAAAGCAGCCGAAGCCTTTTTGTTTTTAATTTAAGAAAACGACAAAACGCACCGATTTTTAAATGTCCAAGTGCGTTGATATGTATTAAAGTTGAGATATCTAGTGCTGAAGTGGTGTGACTGCGGGTTGTTTCGGTCTTAAAAGAATGATATACAATTTTGAATTAAATTCTAATAATACAAAGGAATAACTGTCTGAAAACTGCATTGAATAATGTCAGTCACCCGTTTATTAGTGGTAACGCTTGCACTATGAAAATCGGTCTTATTGCTACGACATAAAGGCACTGTCAACGTCAAATTGTTACCACTTATATGCGACTGTACCATGTAACACGTTTTTTTAAATAAATGCTGTCTAAATTTTCACACGTCTTCAACAAGAATGATTTTAACTAAGACATTACCTGGTTTATGGAAGCGTATGGAGAAGAATATTGGAGAAGAAGAAGGTTTCTTTCAGTCGAAAAAGACGACATCCCACGGACAGAGTAAACAAAAAACCTAATACAGTTTTACAGATGTGTTTCCACCAGTTAGTGTGGGTAAGCGGAAACTGCAATAGAATACAGTACTTAACTTTAGTGGAAACAATCTGTATCCTGTACTAGTTAAAAAATTGTATCACGGGCCTTTCATATTGACAGACAATACTTGTATTCCGATGCTTGTTGGAAGAAGCTGCGTACCTATCCTTGCAAAATTAAGTAAACAAAACTCAGGGTTACACCATTTATGTCCTAAAATCTCGATGTATCTTCCACGTTTTAAAGAAAAATGGTAAATTAATTATTTAGCATTATTTTGTTTTTAAGCTCTTAATGTTCCTAGATTTGTATTTTTTTTTATTTATAAGGACGCGTTTTTATTAAAAGTTAATCTGGATATCGGTGCGTCAGGCGATATCGTGTTTGGGATAATAGAAGAACTATAATCAAATCAAAAGTCATTTATACATAACGTCAAAATTACATGATACAGTTCCGCAAAACGCCCGACTTTCACCACTTCCTAGTGCTTTAGCTGGGAAGAAGAAGTGGCGCAAAAAACTCCCCAGCAACTGAAAATAACGGTGTCTCTTTCTAACAGATGAAATAAGAAAGAGATAGAAGAATGTTAGAAGCAGACCTGTCGAAGTAGGTGAACCATTTATTGTTTTGCGAAGAATCGCCGCTATTTCCGATGTGGTAACCATTTACTTGATAATATCGTGAAAGAATTTTGTTCTGTTTGGTTCAATAATTAAAAAGCGACGGTTTTTAATTGGCCGCTTCGCAAAAATAAATTAAAATCTACTGAATTCTATTTAGCGCTTGATTTTTGTCTTACCGACAGCAAAATTTATTGAAGGTTTAAAATAAATTAAAATTTGGAAAAAAGATATCACCAGCTAGTATCCCAAACACGTTATTGCGTCAGTTTTTTTTTATGTTCCGAAATGCGATAGAATTTTTGCAACGGAAAGGTGGTATCGACAAATTCCTCTCATTCCGGAACAAGCATTTATTCATGTTTAATAAATTATATCGATTTACAGATATTGTCGCGCGGTAACCACTATGTTTAGTAATAGCGGACTAGGGCCGTGCAAAATTATCGATATCGACCGAAACCAGAACCGATACCAAGTTTTTATTTTTCGTAACTATCGATAATTTTTTACGTCCTTAGTCAAGGTGGAGATTTTTATGCAGAAAAATTTTATACCGTGAGATAGTGACGTGTTGTAGTTTTTTTTTCATTCTGGTATTTTTCATGTAGCATAGGTATTATTTTTTTCTTTGGGGTGTGTGGAAATCTGTATAAATTAGATTTTACTAGAGATTTTTCGGAGAGGTAGTTCTTAAGTTATATGGGGCGCCGCCCTGTCCATAGTTCTGCGCAAAGTTGGGTTCATTTAGTGCCCACAAAAGTGATGCCTCTAGAATCGGTATCAAGAATCTCGACTAAAAAAATTCGGAAGTAAATAATTTTCTTTCATTAAAAAAAAATGTGTAAATAAAATCAAACTTTTGAATGACGATTTTTTTCAAATTTTTGCAACTTTTTTTTCTTTTTGTTTTTAATTATTTTTTTATTTTTTTCATTTAACTTAACACTAAACGGACCCAAACATTGTATATTATGCAGCGTTGAATTAATTAGGATTTAAGAATTTAGCGTTAACACAAAATAGATTTCAACAATGCAAAAAAAAAAGTTTTTTAAAAATTATTATGATTATTAATTTTTTTTTTGTTTAATAATATTAATTAATTGATTAATACATGTAGTGTGAGGTTGTATCTTGTTTACAGTTAAGGTATAATTATTATTATTTCCTTTAATTTGTGACTTAGATAAATGAATATTTTTTTCTTATCATATTGATGTCATGTTTATATACATACATAAATAGTTATTATATATTAAAGACATTGTTCGTTTTATTTCTATTATAGCGACCTTTGACTCAATTTACATTGCCGCGAAACGGAATTTTGGTAACGAAATTTTACAATGAATAATGAACTAAACTTTATGTCATTAGTGTAACGTATAAACTAGATCAACAACATCATCTACCTAGACTTTTGGCAACTATATTCCGGGTCGGCTTCCAGTCTACCCGGCTGCAGCTAAATACCAGTATTTTAAAGCGCCACAAGCCAGTTACTGAGCAATACGATACCCCTTAGTAAGACTGGTTGTCACACGTACGGGCTACTTACAAATTAATACGACCTAAAAAACACGTGCTGCGTCTTCCCGAGAATTCTCGTGTATTCTCGAGACTTCTCGAATCTACAAATCCCTCGTGACTTAAAAAATCGCTTCCGTAATTCCATTCCATTTCGTGGCAATGTAAATTGAGCCTTACCTTTACATATAATGTACTAGCTGCCCACCCCAGCTTCGCACGGGTAGCACTAACTACCCTACCTACCCTACCTGCGCTACCTACCCTACCTACCCTACCTACCCTACCTACCTTACCTACCCTAACTACCCTACCTACCATACCTACCCTAACTACCCTACCTACCCTACCTACTCATAAACCATCTACTAAATAGTCCGAACAAAGCCTAAATATTTAATTTTTATAAAATTACAACGAAAAGTGGCATTGATTTTTATATAATTATATAGATTTGACATCAAAGATTTATTTTTCCATGCAAATCTAGAATCTAGTAAACAAGTAAATAAAAATAGTGGTATTGTGTAGATTCTAGTAGATTTTTATCACTACAATAACATACGGTAGGTATAGAAAAAGAACAAACATCGGGACACCTTGACTGCACTGAAGATCTGAATCAGGGGCGTAACTACCGCCGTTTCAGCCGTAGGTATCAATGTTACGTGGCCCCCGAGGTACAGGGGGCCCCCCGACGACACGGTGAGGAAGCAAAAATGTTATCCACAATTTCTACAATCAACAATGAGAGACCCATAATTCAAAAAATCGCTCGCTTTTACATTCTGTTAGTAAAATCACAATGAAAACTGATCCTATCCGAGTCAGAATGCTCCAATTTTCTGGTTCGGTCGGTATGTTATCCGAATCAGGATGCTATTTTATTTATTTTGTAAATAACATTCCTTTTGGGCCGCGCTGCAGTTGGGTAAAAGGGCCCCCAACAAATTTTGATACGGGGCCCCTTTGGAACTAGCTACGCCACTGGTCTGACTGAAATAACCACAGTTAGTAAGTGCGGTTATCAATACTTGTTTCTTCGCTGCGTTAGAAGAGGCCTCTACCCTGAAATGGGACAGTAATAGTCACTGAAAACATTCTCCAATCAGTGTTTTACTTTACTAATTGCTGAGACGACAACCACGTGGCTGTAAGGACGGCGTGGAAAAACCTGGACTTGTTTTTTTTTTTTTTTTTTTTTAATGGTTATAAACTAGCGCTTGACTGCGATCCCACCTGATGGTAAGCAGTGATGCAATCGTCGATGGTGAGGCGCACTAGTTTATTAAGAGCCTATTCAGTCTAGCCTTGAAGACACCCAAATTATAATCGGATGGAAAAACCGCAGCAGGCAGATTGTTCCAGTCCCTCGATGTACGCGGTATGAACGACGAGGCGAAACGCTTAGTCCGGACCTTAGAGGTTTGCACAACGAAAGGGTGGATACCCGCCGTACGACGGCTTGTCCGATGGTGGAAAGGGGATGGCGGAATCAATTCATGCAATTCCTGCGCACACTCTCCGAAATGTATCCTGTAAAATACCGAAAGGCTGGCTACCCTGCGCCTGTGCTCAAGGCTTTGTAGATTGGATTTAGCCAAATCTGGATCCCCAATTAGCCTCTTTGCACGCCTTTCCACTGAGTCCAAAGCTGCCAGGTGGCATTTTGCAGCTCCAGCCCATATGTGGCAGCAGTACTCCACACACGATCGGACCTGTGCTTTGTATAACATTAGAAGCTGTCCCGGTGTGAAGTACCGCCGGACCTTTGCCAAAACGCCGAGTTTTCTAGCAGCAATCTTGGCCTTGGACTCAACTTGGCTAACATCAAACAGGTATTTGTAAATCAAGCAAGAATTTCCATTCATAGCTGTAGGTAGTAGGTACAGTGGCCAGCACATCAAGCTACCCAAAACTGTCAAACTTTCCCAATCAAACTTGAACCTAATGCTTTAGCGATAAAGTTTAAAATCTACTAAAGAAATTTGACAGATTTTAGTAGCTTGATGTGCTGGCCACTGTACACTGGACCAGTTATCTAATTGCGTAACATAGGTATATTCGTAAATGATTAAGACTAATCTGTCATTTTGACAGTTCAACAACATTCATTGCGTTATTCACGTTGTTGAGCAGTTTTTTTTGAAGCAATGGATTTGGAATCTGTTTCAAAACGATTCAGATTGTGATTGATCGTGTATTACGCAATTAGGGTGCTGGATCTTACGCTCTTAGGACTGGGACAAGTAGGTATTGTAGAGATTATAACCTGCATGGTTTGTGATATGCAATAATGGCGCAAGATTATGAGAAACACGCTATTATGGATTTAGAATAGGAGAAAAGTTCAGACAGTCATCCCGGGCGATTAGAATAAGTTTTTATTTATTTATTTAAGTAACCATTTATGCACACACATACAAACAGACAAGAAGAAAGGAACAGAAAAATACGTTCAAAGGCAAAGCTTAATTCTAAAGAAATCTCTTCCAGCATACCTGCGTCACAATAAAAATCGAACCCCCAACCCCTTTAAACACTTTCCTACCTTTAACCACAGCACCATAGTTTAAAGAATAGCGTGTCTAAGACGCCACGTGTCCATATTCCCACACTCTCAAAATCACAGCGACTTACGCGAAGTAGTTACGTGTGAATAATTGATTGTGTGTATCGATGCGCACAGAAGTGCTATCGAATATTTTAATACTACCCAACCTAAGAGGGCTAATTCGCCACGAAAATGAACTGATCTTCATTATAAAGTACAATATAGATGTATTTAGTAACCTATTCCGCTTAACTATTCCTAAAGAGTAGGTATCTAATAAAAAACCCTGTAAGAAATCGTAATCGACACGTGTTTCACCTCTCAACGAGGCATCCTCAGAATGGCGATTGACTTGTCGCGAACCCGAACACGACATGACGTGACGTCAAGTGCTCACTCAGCATCCAGCGGTTGGCGTGGTAACACGTCATGTTCGGGTTCGCGACAAGTTAATCGTGATCCTGAGGATGCCTCGTTGAGAGGCGAAACACGTGTCGATTTCTTACTGGGATTTCCGCCAAGTCACGCCTGAGAATCTGTTAACTATCTGATCTTCATTAACAGTCTCAACGCATCGATCGAGCGAAGTTTTCATGCAAAAAAATCCGTTCAGTCAATAGATAATTACGCTTTTATTTCCCGAAGGGCTTGCCAGATTTGTGAGTGGTACAACCACATTACCAAAATCTTCTCAGACTTGCAGCATTCCACTGTTACAGCTGGAGACAGGTCTCTCCCTAGTTGGAACCATCTTGCTGCGGGGCGTCCCACGCTTCGCTAGCTGAAACGTGGTCAACGCTTTTCCGGATGGTCACTATAGATTCTGTCACTCTGTAGGTACAAGAAGTGCAGTGATTGCGAAGTGTGGCGTTCTTGACTTCAGGGGCCTAAGTCTACTAATTTATAAACGTTACAATGGTCTCTCAATGGTCAGATTTTAACAGTTTTTGTATGGCAAATCTGTTAAAAACCCACCATTGAGAGACCATTGTAACGTTTATAAATTAGTAGACTTAGGCCCAAGATAGGTACTTCGATATAAGTATCTTCGTAAGGCGTTTGTACACGACTGTAGTGAAAACCTAAAATAATATCTAACAACATGTTTCCCATTGTTTACCCATAATTTGTCTTCCTAACCAAATTACACGGCAATCATAATGCATTAGGTGCTCGCCCCTATTCATAAACTGTTTAGTTATAACTTAAAATATTCAGTTTGGTGCAGTTTTATTGGGATAATAAATTGGTTAAGTTCTAATAGAAGTTGTTAGTTTACAGATAAAGATTTGAGCACAAGGACATCAGTATAAAAAAAAAATTACAGAGGAATTATTGAGAACCTCAAGAATTTCAACAGACTCAGCTAACTTCTTGAAATATTTTAACGAATTATGGTATAAAATCAAGATGGCGGCTTGACAGTAATGTTCGAAAAATTTAGAATAATATTCTACGTCTTATTAACTTTGCTTATACCATACTTGCTTCAAGAATACATTTCAGCTATTTTAATTAATAAAATAAGAACTTGTAATAACTGCAAATCTTGCGGTTACTAAAAGGATTTCAGTTCCCAAAACATAAATGGAGGACTAAAAAGTCGAAATGTCGTTTTATTATTTATTTTTATTAATTTTACTAATTAATTTGGGCTGCGTCATCTCTGAGCTGAGTCTACGATTTGGTGAGTTGACTTCTGTATTAAAAATATGTCTAGCCAGTTAAATCGGTAAGTCAAAATCTAAAAAAATATCCCAAAATCTCTAAATAAGTTATAAAATCTACTTAATAATTATCGTGCACAGTCATGAAAGTCTACTTAGTCGAAAAATTCAAAAAGTCTAATAATATTTAAGCAGGTCATATCAAAATTTTAATCTTTAATATTTTTTCTAGTATTCATATTAGAGACTCAAGAACAAGATTTGACGCATAGCATCGGCAAAGCTCTGAAATTATCTGAAACTGTAAGGCCTGATATAAAAGTAGATGATGCCATTGTCCCTTTGGATAGAGAGAGAGAAGAGGAGAGTTATAGGATTCGTAAGTATCTTATATATATATATCTAATTGTGTAACACATTGGTGCCGATTCCCTTGTTCACAAACTAAACTAAATTTAAGTTCAGTGCATCTTTTTAATTCATTAAGAAGAGGATAGAAGATACATTTTAGTTTAGTCCTGTAAAATTAATAGCGCCTCTCACTACTCCATACAAGTTAAGAGGGTGCATCCTAAAAGTTGGCAACGTCGTAAATAGCTGTCAAATATTTACCTGTTTCGATTAATTTGGAAATAATACTGTATGGAAATAAGAAATGTGGCTAACCAATTGACTAGAATATTAATAATGAATTGCAATTATAACATTGAATTTGATGTTGTACCCGTTTTAGGTGAAAAAAAGGCATTTGGAAAGTTATCAAATACTTTTTTTACATCTAAAACTAACTATTCGGTGTTACGATATTAATTATTGCATTTCATAATCAATATTCTAGTTCGCTAGTTAGCCACATTTTTTATTTCCATACAGAAATATTATCAAATTAATCAAAACAGCGAAATATTTGACATCTATTTGCGACGTTGCCAACTTTCAGAATAAACCCTCTTAAGGCGTGATTAAAAACCTGCCGACTAAAATTACGTCAATTTATTTCAGGCGCTGATTAATTTGACAGGACTAAAATAAAATGTATCTTCTGTCCTTTTCTTAATGAAATAGAAAGAAAAAGATGCACTGAACTTAATTTAGTTTAGTTTGTGAACAAGGGAATAGGCACCATTTTCGTAAACGATTTAGTTTAATCTATTTCATTTTGACAGTTCAACAACATTCATTGCGTTATTTACGTTGTTGAGCAGATTATTTTTTCCACTCCACTATCCGCAAACTAGACCTCTTTTATTCGCCAAATATTGTTACTCACTTCACTTTAAATATAGCCATAGATTAGGACAATTTAAAAAAAGAATCTGGTTGCTTAATTCCGAGGATAATTTCTTTACAGTGTGCTCAGCGGTTTCCAAAGGAGTTTCCATGATAATCGATCTCTCCTGGTCACCATGGACAATGGCTGAAGACCTGGCTTCAGAAACAGGACTACCACTTGTCAGAACGTTGTTAGGGTCCCAGCAACTTGTGATGGCGTTGGATGACCACCTGGAGTCTAGGAATGCTACTGATGCTGCGATTATTTTGGAGAGTGAGAGTGGTAAGACGGAGTTGAAACTGATTTCCACTAAACGGCTCGCATCGCATCGGATTGGAACGGATTTTACAATCTTTAAACGATATTAAATCGTGTACACAGTATTTAAAGTCTATATTACCAAGCCGCGCACAGCAGCTTGACCGCGGGCGTCTTCAACGACACGAGATCGCGTAGCCGAAAAAATGCTGCGACGCGCGATCGGCTCCGTTCGCCTATCGTCGTATTCGATCGGATCCTTTCGGTAGGATAGGAATGAAACTATTTGACTAGGCGCAGAAACGAATACGTTCGCAAGCGACGGTACGGAGCCGATCATATTCGTCGACATCCTCCCGGACGCGATTCATTCAAAACTGTCGCCAGAGCTGAATCCCCAGTATTTCGTACTTAGAAGATGCTCAACGCCCTTCAGACTGCCAACTCTGAATGTGATGTGTTTTAATATAATATGTGTATAAAATAAATAAAACGTCAGTAGCAGCAGATGACAGTCTAGATATCCAACAGATTTACTTAGTTCGTAAAATACCGTTTAACAGCTAAGTTATCAGATTAAATCATAACAAAAGTCATTTTATTCATACTAGGCTGAGAATCAGCACCCGGAAGCTAAAGCACTAGGAAGTTCCACAAAACGCACACACTTCACGACTTCATAGTGCTTTAGCTGGGAAGAAGAAGTGGCGCAAAAAACTCCCCAGCAGCAAAGCGGTCTGTTCAGTTAGAAAAAAAAAATGTTTCTAAACAATAGTATGCATTACGTAACACAAAACATACATTAAATTATTAGCCATAATTTCAGCTAGCAGACGCCAATATACCAACCAAAAATATCGAGAACACAACTAAAGCAGAAATAAAAACTAAACGTAAACAGAACATAATATCTAGATAAAAGCCTCCCGGCATAAAGGGCATGCCCGCTTACATAGAGCTATATACCTATAGCTGGAAGTCATAAATGATAAACTAGGACCAAAGAAGTAAAATTTAAATAAACACAAAGTCCTCTGCCTCTCTTGCAATGCAATCGACTAATATTGCCAGTGCATTCACAGACGTAGACAGAACCCTTTACGAGCTACTTGGAGTCTCCAACATCAGGGTCTGGGTGCACGCTGGCCTGACAAGGGACTCGGCCAAAGCTCTGAAGACTATGCGACCTGAACCAAGCTTCTACATCATTGTGGGGGAGAACGGTTTTGTCATGGATACTTATCGGAGGGTGAGTATTTGTTAGTGGAAGGCCTACTTTACTTGCCATGGTGCCTTATGTTAGTAAGATGTCTGTAAGCGGGGATGTAATGCTCCGCAGTTGTAGATACGGATATATTCGTATCCGCAACTGCGGAGCATCAGCATAAACTTCGATATCCGCAAAACATCCATTCCTCAACTTTTGATTTTAAAAGCTCCGCATCCTCAAAATTTCTATGGTAATGTAACCCTACGGTGTTCGCTCAAATTGTGAATTTCATCCTCTCTCCGCATCCTCAATCCGCATCCTCAATAAGGAATTTTCCAATATCCATATCATCATCCGCATTCTCATCCATAATACGAAATTGGTTACAACCCTGTCTACAAGCAAGGTCTTCAGCAAGTTGAAGTTCCCAATCGACTTGTATCGTGCTCATCATCGTGAAGATTCATAGAGATGAGTTTTACCAACTAAAGTGGTACATATATTTACCTAACAAAAAATATTTCTAGCAGACAACGCTCACGATATAATAATTATGGTGTTTATTTAAATTCACAGATTTGCCAAAATCTATTGCTGTTACAAGTGTTTCCGTACCACGGAATATGAACGAACAGCTATCAAAAATCCAACATCCACTCTTCTTAGGAGTCTTATCTATTGTGTTGTTGTTTGCGTTGTATCTTTACTATTACTTCTACACTATTGTGTTCTGTTGTTGTGTATTGTATTGTGAGTATTCCATTGTCGTTCAATCTTCTTCCTAGGCGGTAAAAGAGAAGCTGGTACGTCGCAGTTACCGCTGGAATTTGATCCTGACTGACTACTCAGTCCCGGATGTGAGTCAGTTGGTGTTACCGACAGTGACACTCCAGGCAGATCAAGTGGAATGCTGCAAGCTTATGAAAAGGGAGGACTGTACCTGTCCTTCGGATTTTCAGGTATTTTTTCGGGTATTTTTCAGGGATTTAAACTTTTCGCACATGAAAAAAAGGTACAAAGGCGGGCTTAATGCCATAAGCATTCTCTACCAGTCAACCAAGGGTGGTGAAGAGATTAGATGGCAGGTGCTCTGTTTGAGAGGAACAAAGAGACAAAAAATATATTAATAATGTTACTTTGCAGAGAAAACAACATATCCTCAACGCCTTAATCCAGTACATATCAGAGACTTACTCCAAGCTGGACAGGGACCTCCCTGTAACCACCAGTACGATCGACTGCGATGACCAGCAACCCATCATGAACAGTACCAGAGAGCGACTGTTCAGACAGTTTGCTGAAGACTCAGACATGAGTAATGAGACGCTGTTTTTTTGGGATGGAGATAGGTAAGCAGTATTTCTTTACACGACTTTAAAACCTCTCCTCTCGCCTCTGTGGTCTAGTGGTTAGACCACCTGTTTCAGACTCAGAGGTTCGATTCCCAGTGGGGGCAAAACTTTCATATCAACTTTCACTCTCATAAATAACCTATTAAAACAATCATGGATGGATTATGAGAGGTAAAAATAAAACGTCTTTACCTTAAAGCCGTTGCCCCGTGTGTTACTTCCAAATCAAATGTCATTTATTCAAACTACGCTGAGAATCAGCACTTTTCGAACGTCAAAATTCCCTAAGACAGTCTCCCAAAACGCCCACCCTTCACCACTTCCTAGTGCTTTAGCTGAGAAGAAGAAGTGGCACAACAAACTCCCCAGCAGCACAGCTGTCTGTGCAGTTATAATTTTTTTTTTACAAAATAAAACAACCGAATTCTCTACAAGTTCGAATATCACGACGCTATATAAATAACAGTGACAGGAATATGTTAAAACATTCACATAGACTAAGTGGGAAAAATACGTATTATTGAATGAAGCTAACTCAAAAAGTACTTAAGCAAAGTTAATAAAATTTATACGGGACCACCTCGAGAGCATACCCTTTCAAACAAAACAAAAAATAATTTCCAAAATCCGTCCGTAATTGACGAAAATATCGAGGGACATACACAAAAAAAAAAACATACGTACGCTACGAACATTATAACCTCCTCCTTTTTGGAAATCGGTTACAAACTTTCATAATAAGGTATTCAATCATTCTTGCCAGATCTGGTCTTTTCCTCCGCTCTCGCTTCATCCTATCCACCTACAAGCCTGATGAAGGTCAGCAGACCATAGCCACTTGGTCTGCTGATGACGAATACAAGCTGTTACCAGGAGTCGAACTGGAACCACTGAAGATGTTCTTCAGGATTGGTACTGCACCGGTGAGTTACTCAAGCACCTTCCAATAGCTTCTGAAACCCTGGTGAAGTCTTTGGTCATTTAATTAAGAATGAAAAAAGAAATATAAATAGTTTGCTGTTGAAAATTAGGACCGAAACCGGTATGATCAATTAGGGGTATTTTTAAGGGTTACCTTAAATTGAATACAACTAGTATTTAAACCGGTTACTGAAATAAAAATTACCTCTATCTTACACGTGCCGTCGGCCATTAGTCAAAGGACGCGCATGCCTGTGGGTGTGTAACCGGTATTAAAACGGTAACCTAAAAGAGGTAAAATGTTTCTTATTCTTGGGTTACCCAGATATCGGTAACCTTAGTCGTAGAAGTAACCAAATTGTACCGTAATTTATAAATGTTTTCGGTCCCTGTTAAAAATCATAGAAAAGAGTTATTCAATTAAATTATGAAATAGGATACATTAGACGCAGATAGACTTGTCGAAAAACCGAACACGACGTGTTACACGCCGAGCGCTGGACGATGGGTGAAGGTGGTTGATGGTAGGTCTTGTATTAAGGCCGCCTGGCTGGCTACCATCATCTTATCTAAGTCTGTCGCCATAACAACAATGTTAACAGCATTGTTGTGTTCCGGCAGTTAGAGGTAAGATAGCCAGTTCCTCTGTGGTTGAGGATTCCGGGTGAAGCTCGCTTCCACCTTCGGCTTGATCATCACTTACCATCAGGTGAGATTCAGGCCAAGAGCTTCCCCGTTGTGGATTAAAAAAAACAAAAAAAGGAACAAGTCAATCGGCATCCTGAGGATGCCTCGTTGAGAGGTGAAACACGTGTCGATTTTTTACAGTGTTTTTTTAAGACTCTTTAAGAATAGTTAAGCGGAATAGGTTACTAAATATAACTACGTCTATTGTATTTTATAATAGATTTCCGCCAAGTCACGCCTGAATTAATTAACTATTTTATGAAATAGGTATAAACGTCGATTTGGTTGATCCAAAAGATTTGAAGTGAATAAATTGGAAGTGTAAGCTCTTAAAGACTCGTACATACTGGCGCGATATAGCGAGCGCTACCTGTCGCGCCTGCGGTTTCGCGCTAGTGTATACGAGCCGTTATACGTGAAGTTCTTGTTATGTAAACGGAAAACTACAAACTATTTTATTTTATAGAAAAAATGTAGTCTGTATTGAAATGCTAAAGTGTAAAGTAAACCGGGTGTTATACAATGATAAGTTTGTCTAATTTCCATATAGTGACACGGCATCACAATGTTTTCTTGTTAATGAACAGGCTGTGCCTTGGACCCTGATGAAGCTAGACCCTAACACTGGTGAACAGGTGCATGATGAAGACGGTCAGCCAATGTTCGAGGGGTACTGCGTCGATCTCATCGCTAGATTGTCTGAGGTAAGGAGTTATCACTAATTTGTTAAATTAATATAATTATATATTGGTGCCGATTCCCTTGTTCACAAACTAAACTAAATTTAAGTTCAGTGCATCTTTTTCTTTCTATTTCATTAAGAAAAGGACAGAAAATACAATTTAGTTTAGTCCTGTCAAACCTGTCACTACTCTATAGAAGTTTAGACGTGATTAAAAACTTGCCTACTAAAATTACGTCAATTTACGTCAGGCGCTGATTAATTTGACAGGGCTAAACTAAAATATATCTTATATCTATTTTCTTAATGAATTATGAAATAGAAAGAAAAAGATGCGCTGAACTTAAATTTAGTTTAATTTGTGAACAAGGGAATCGGCATCAATATCGGGCTGCCTCTTTAGTCTAGTAGTTGCAAGCGCTACTCCTGAGCTTGAGGTCCTGGGTACGATTCTCGGGCCGGGTAAAGTGTTATTGGGTTTTTCCATCTGGAATTGCTCGGAGTCCGGATTTGTGCCCGGTTGATGGCAATAAGCTCCCCCATTACATATGGGACTCTGGCGAAATATGGGTGTACCATAGGTACCTACACCTCTGCCTAACCCTTCGGGGAATACAGGCGTCATGTTATGTAAATGAATCATATTCCACCGGAAAAAATCTACGTTTTTTTTGTCTTTACAAAATTATATTATCTGTACGCAGCACTCAATTTATGTAAATGAAACAGTTAAAATGAAAAAAAAACAGCAATTTGATGTTGAAATACTCTACGTGCACTGCCGTTCGCTACGTGCGTTTTGCCACGGTAACGATACATTGCGTGTGAGGTAATTAAACAAATCAGGTTTTTTGGATTCCCATAACGTTCCTGAAATAATTTAATGTACCGGTCATCTTAGTATGATACCTATACTGAATTCACCCCATCAGTCTGCGAAGGGCTGTCCCTTACACCCTGTATACATTTGAAATGTGCTAATTAAGCGCTTTCATTTGATACCCAACATGGCACCATTAAAAAAAGGTTTTTTTGCTCATGACTTTTTGTCCTCCAGCGGGCACCACATTCATGTATTCAAGCATAGGCAATGTCAAATGTCAGGTTATAGGCTATGTGCCGTCACATAGCCTATAACCAGCAGACGATCAAGACGCTTCCAACGATACCTCATTTGTCAAATTTTAATTAAGATGAGTAGTTTAGAAGTTATGAAGGAACAAATGAACATACATACATAACGGTCAAAATCATTACCCTCCTTTTTGCTCTGCCGTAGTCGGGTTAAAATGATATTCTTTTTCCAGACAATGTCATTTGATTATGAGATCGTCTCTCCAAAGGCTGGTGATTTCGGAAGAAAGCTACCAAATGGAACATGGGACGGCGTTGTTGGTGATCTCATGAGAGGAGTAAGTATCAAAGTCTATAGTTACTCTATAGTTATAGTTATCATCTGCGAGGAGCTCGTGGCTAAATAATAACAGCCCCACGGTTCGATCCTTCAGGTTAAGCTACTCTTGCCGGGGTTGGTCCGTGGATGGGTGACCATCTTTACATTCCGAGATTCCTCCGTGCTTCGGAAAGCACGTTATGCCGTTGGTCCCGGCGGCTGTCATTTGTGGATCTTGGACAGTCATTACGAGTCGTCAGAAGTCCGAAAGTCTGACAACCAGTCTTACCAAGGGGTATCGTATTACCCAGTTACTGGGTTGTGAGGCAGTCGCTCCATGTAAAATACTGGTATTCAGCTGCATCCGGTTAGACTGGAAGTCGACCCCAACATATTTGGGAAAAGGCTAGGCAGAATGAGTTGTTTTAGTATTTATTTGTTTTATGTTATGTTTTATTTCAGGAGACAGATATAGCAATATCAGCATTAACAATGACTGCTGAGAGGGAAGAGGTTATAGATTTTGTGGCTCCATACTTTGAACAGACGGGTATTCTGATCGGTAAGTGATCTACTTAGATACAGACTCCAGCACATCCAGCTACCCAAATCTGTCAAATTTCTTTTATAGATTTTCAACTTTATTACATAAGCATAAGGTTCACTTTCAATTGGGGAAATTTGACAGATTGGGGTAGCTAGATGTGCTGGCGTCTGTACAATGCGCACACAAAACATTGCCGTCAGAATTTCTTTTCTCATGTTCACTGAGCGAGTTCGCAAGGATAACGTTACACATGTTATGTTTTTAATTTATTATTATTGTTTTTTTTTTTTACCTTATAAAATACATTTTAAAATATTATTTAAAAAATATATATATATACAGAGTGGATTTTTGAAATGGGGCAGCAGGGCAGCTACTTTAACCATTGTAGCTACAGGAAAATGGTCTTAGGAGACTAAGGACAGGACATTTCAAAAATCCACCCTGTATATAAAATATAGTGTTCCGCCGGTGTCGGGCGTAGGGTCCAAGCTACCGGTGGTTAGGGCTGCAGAGACAGGAACCTCCTCACAATGCGAGCCGTATCGAGGAGTACTGCCTTCTGAATCAGGCCCTTGATCCAACCGACGAGAGCCTCGAGAGATGTTGATCGTTACGACAATCGACACAATGACAGCCGAGCTCACATCAATCCTTGGGCCGCCTTTAATTGCCCGCCGGACACAACACCCGTCTGGTCGGAGGATCCTCCCCTTTCTATAGAGGATGAGTGAACTTTACACCTCATACCTCTAAACTATATAAATAAATATAAAAATCAAACCAAAAACAATTTTCTTCTTCCTCAGTAATTCGCAAACCGATACGAAAGACGTCCCTCTTCAAATTCATGACAGTACTGCGGACCGAAGTGTGGCTCAGTATCGTAGCAGCTTTAGTATTAACTGGGTTCATGATCTGGCTGCTAGATAAGTATTCACCTTACTCTGCAAGGAACAATCCTGATGCATATCCGTATCCGTGCAGGTGAGTCGGAGTTTTTTTGTGACTTTTATGACTTTGACTTAGCATGCACTCTAATTGCGTAAGTAACACAAGATTCATAATCTGATTCAATGGTGCCGATTCCCTTGTTCACAAACTAAACTAAATTTAAGTTCAGTGCATCTTTTTCTTTCTATTTCATTAGGAAAAGGACAGAAGATAAATTTTAGTTTTGTCCTGTCAAATTAATCAGCGGCTGTCACTACTCCATACAAGGTTAGTCGTGATTAAAAACTTGCCGACTAAAAATACATCAATTTACGTCAGCCGCTGATTAATTTGACAGGACTACACTAAAATTTATCTTCTGTCCTTTTCTTAATGAAATAGAAAGAAAAAGTTGCACTGAACTTAAATTTAGTTTAGTTTGTGAACAAGGGAATCGGCACCATTTTGATGGATATTGCTAATCCATTGCTTCGTAAGTTCGAAGAATGTGTCTGCTCAGCAACGTAAATAACGCAATGAATGTTGTTGAACTGTCAAAATGACAGATTGTGCTGATCGTTTGTTACGCAATTAGGATGCTGGTCAAGTACCTATATTTCTCCAACGTGATTTAATTCCGGCTTTTTCTCTCAAATTTCTCACTCCAACAGTTCTAAAATTTTGATCTATGCCATTGAACCATCTGGGTGAATATCCCAGCGGAAAATTATACGTGTCCACGTTGAGAATCGAGGTGTTAAATGATAGGATGTTTCTTAATTTTTTTTGTAGTATTCTACGTAACTTGGTTCAATTAGGGCCACATTTTTTTTTACATATATGTAAGTAAATAACATGGGGGAAAAAAAATCGCCTTAAAATTCAAGTTGGGTGGCTTGTCCCAGCTCCATTTTTTGATATAACTGCGTTCACCAAAGTAACAATTTAAAGTACAATAAAAAATAAACAATTTCGTTAGTATATGCATAAGATACATTATCTAAAAACCATTAAACCTTATTAGAAAATCTAATTTAAAAGCACAGGATACTCGATCAAAGTTTGTCCAAGCAAAAATCAAAATTTTGGTGGCACTTGTTCAACTTAATATAACATAAAGTTTCGTGCGTGTGCGTTCAATCCCGTTTTATTATTTAGTATGTCACAGTCTTGCACCAGCATTTGCGCGTCACAGGTGTGTGATTAGTGCTGTGATTTTCCGCCAACAACGTAAGTATCATCTTGGGTGGCACGGGGGACAAGAATTGTTCAATTTTGGTGGATCGATTTGCTGTTGATTTTAAAGTGTTTTAATAGTAAGCTACACGATATAGGTAGTGATTTGGGTTACAAATAAATCAGTGATATTAATTTAGTTGTAACTTAAAACCCCTATTTTTAAAGATTTTTTTTATGCCTGGTTCCAATTTAGGTGCCCCAATTTTGGTGGCTTTGGTGGCGGTTTTTCCATACATTTCACGAAAAAAGAAGAATTTTGGTGGCGAAATTTTGCCACCAAAATTGACAAAATATGCACTTTGTTGATATTGACCCATCTGAGCTTGGGACGCCCTCGACTTCTGCGAAGACATTTTGCGTGCTCTGTAGGCCTATTCTCTTACTTACAAAAACGTTCACATTCAAGTCGCAATCGCAATCAGTCAAACTTGTCAAAAATGTTGGTAAATTGATTGTATTTTTGACAGATTGCGAATGAGATGCGAATGCGAACGTTCTTAGAAATACGGGAATTGGTTTTGTCCATTCTTGCGAAATATCTGGCACATGGAAGACGTCCTATTTTATTAAGTCTTAATAACATTAAGCTTGTCGTACCAATAAAATAATCAATCATAATGTTACAGGGAATTTACACTAAAAGAAAGTTTTTGGTTTGCCTTAACGTCGTTTACACCTCAAGGCGGGGGCGAAGCTCCCAAGGCACTGTCAGGGAGAACATTAGTGGCTGCTTATTGGCTGTTCGTTGTACTCATGTTGGCTACCTTCACTGCTAATTTGGCTGCCTTTCTAACTGTGGAAAGGATGCAGGTATGTTTGGTTTTCAATCGGGGAGCCCAATTTTCGAGCAACTGGGGCCGTACATCGGCAAATGTTGGCTTCCAGGTGGTTCAACGTCTGTGGTTTATCTGCGTAGACGTGTGACTTCACATATCCCCAAAGAAAGTAATTCATAGATGTGTGAGATCACACGATCGTGGAGGCCAGGTCATAGGTTCATTACGCGAAATTATGCTGTGTGGTAGAGTTTTTTTTTCACACAAAACTGGTCGAAAATTAAGCTTACGCTTCATTCGAGCCAGCCGTGGCGCCCATATGCCCGAAATCATTTTGAAGCACTAATGGCATAAGAATATCTTTTAAATAAACCATGATAATAAAATTTATTTTTAATTGTTTTATTTCATTTTGAATTTGTATACCTACCTCTAAAAAAAACACCCGTTCCTTTTTACTTTGCAGCGGCTCGGAGGAGCTCGTGGCTAATTAATAACAGCTGCACCGGTCGATCCATCACGTTAAGTTACGCTTGCTGGTGTTGTTCCGTGGATGGGTGACTATCTTTACATACCGAGACTCCTCCGTGCCTCGGAAAGTACGTTAAGCCGTTGGTCCCGGCTGTCATTCGTGGACCTTTGACAGTTTTCATGGATCTTTGATCACGATCATTTTGTAACAAAGTTCTAGATGTTCTGTTGTTTCTTTTAGACGCCAGTATCTTCACTGGAACAATTAGCTCGTCAGTCGAGGATCAACTACACAGTGGTGGAAGGTTCTTCAGTGCATCAGTACTTCATCAATATGAAGTTTGCTGAGGATACGCTGTACAGGTAAGACATGAAGTAGGTATGCAGGATTCATGGGCCATATTGTCTTTTCTGCAGCTGATTAAAATATTAAAAAAAACAGTAAGATTAGTTTTTGACTTTGAGCGTTTAATTTATTTCAGAATATTTATTGGATAGATTTGGGCCCTAAATTAAACACATAGTACCTGCGTCCTAATTGCGTAATATACTAACAATCATAATCTGAATTGTTTTGAAATAGATTGCTAATCCATTGCATCATAAGTTCGAAAAAAAATGTGCTCAACGACGTAAATAACGCAGTGAATGTTGTTGAACTGTCAAAATAAAGCAGGTTAAAGCTTAATCGGTTACGAAAATGTATTACGCAATTAGATAGCTAGATTCTCAGCGTCTAGCGCTCGTCTTCGGGTTCGCGGCAAATCAATCGTCATCCTGAGGATGCCTCGTTGAGAGGTGAAACACGTGTCGATATCTTACTGGGGTTTTTTAAGACTCTTTAAGAATAGTTAAGCGGAATAGGTTACGAATACTTACGAAATATATCTCCGTCTATTGTATTTTAGAACAGAGGACAGCACGCGTAGCCTGACTACCATAGTAACGGGTTTTATCGACGGAAGAATAGACAAAATGACAGATTCACAATAACAATTTTGTCATTTTGTCAATTTTTCATACGGGGTGATATTATAGGACACGAGCTGGTTATCTGGTTGTCGATGGGATCTGAAGGCCAATTCTCGTACTTAAAAAACGTTCAAATTCAAGTCGCAATCTGTCAAACTTGTCAAAAATGTTGGTTAATTGATTGTATTTTTGACAGATTGCGAATGAGATTAGAATGCGAACGTTCTTAAAAATTACGGGAAATGCCCGTCATAGATTTTAGTCGGACCAACTATCTACAACATTTAACTCGTAATATTTAATTTAACCGCCTCTGTGGTCTAGTGGTAAGACCACCTGTCTGCTCAGACCCAGAGGTCCCGGGTTCGATTCCCGGGGCAAAATTTTCTGCTGGGTTTGGTTGGTGGTAGGGCTTGTTTTAAGTCCGCCTGGCTAGCTACCACCATCTTATGTAAGTCTGTCGGCATAACAACAATGTTGTGTTCCGGCTGTAAGAGGTAAGATAGCCAGTTCCTCTGTGGTAGAGGATTCCGGGTGAAGCTCGCTTCCACCTTCGGTCTGATCATCACTTACCATCAGGTGAGATTCAGGCCAAGAGCTTCCCCGTTGTGGTAAAAAAAAAAAAAAAACTTATTCTTGCAGGGTATGGAAAGAAATAACCTTGAACGCGACATCAGACCAGGCACAGTACAGGGTGTGGGATTACCCAATTAGGGAACAATACGGACATATTCTATTAGCTATAAATGCGTCAGGTAAGAACAGCGACTCTTTATTTGCTTATGGTAACTTAATGCTCCATTTTTTGGAGTTGCATTCTATGCATGGTCAAATGAAATTAGCTATCGAAACTGCTCGGACGTCGATAACCGAGACATCGGTGCCGATTCCGTTGTGCACAAACTAAACTAAATTTAAGTTCAGTGCATCTATTTCTTTCTATTTCATTAAGAAAAGGACAGAAGATATGTTTTATTTTAGTCCTATCAAATTAATCAGCGCCTGACGTAAATTGACGTAATTTTAGTCGGCAAGTTTTTAATCACGTCTAAACTTGTATGGAGTAGTGATAGATTTGTCAGGACTAAACTAAAATGGCAAGGGAATCGCCACCAGTGTAAACTTTACAGACCTTATGGGTGTCGTTATAGGAACTTGATAAAACAAAAAACAAAAAGTTTTTTTATTGGTGTCAACGACCGCAAGTGTAGTTACTTGCAGTATAAGCTTAGACAATCAGTATTTTTTTGTTTTATCACCTTTATGTATCACTCATACCTACTAAATTAAATTAGCTAGCGAAACTCCACAGCACGTCTGTGGAGTTTCGCTAGCTAATTTAATTTGACCTCGTATAAATAAGACTCCATCGGAACAGAACAATTCCTACGATAAGGATCATAGCTGCTTATAATTTTAAGATATTTTATTTTTCAGAACCGGTACCAGATGCTAAAACAGGGTTTCAACAAGTAAATGAACATACCGATGCCGACTTCGCCTTCATACATGACTCTGCTGAAATAAAGTAAGTCGAATTGTTTTATAAGCAATATAGGTATAGGCATTTTTTTTTTTCGATAGTTTACATCGATATATTATAATATTTAAAAAAATATTCATTGCCAAAAAAGCATTACTTAAAATATAAAAATTTAAATAACCCCCGACACAATTCCAGGTGATGCTGCAGTATCGGTTCAAGGTTACTATGTTCTTCTAATATCATTGAAGTAACTGAATACTAAATTTCGAATCGATCAGACCTGTGGAAGATGCGCACATCCAATCATCAACTAGAAAAGAGCTGATAATCTTCAAACGGCTGAACCGATTTTCTTGAATTGTAGCTAAGAACACTCTCGATCAAGACACCTTTCAAACAAAGAAATAATAATCAAAATCGGTCCAGCCGTGTGGGAGCTACGTGGGAACAGACAGATACACAGATACACACGCTAAACTTTAACACCCCTCTTTTTCCGTCGGGGGATAAAAACCTTAAACGCCCTAAATTTTGGTGCGCTGGTGTGACGTCATAATCTATGTCTACAATGACAACAAACAAACAAACAAGAAATCGGAAACACTCCTACAACAAACATTAACTTTTTTTATTGTCCAATGTCCAAAAAACTATTACGTTTTTTCCGTCACATTCGCTCTGACAAATGGCGTCGCTTTCCAAATATTTGAATTTCCCGCAGTTCATTTGCAATTTTTATTGCTAGCTCAAAAATAAACTATCATTATAAAAATATATTTGACCCTTATTTAAATCACAATATGCATATTCCCTATTTATTTTACGTCTATTATTTTACATGGAGCGACTGCCTATCTGACCTCCACAACCTAGTAACTGGGTAATACGATACCCCTTGGTAAGACTGGTTGTTAGACTTTCTGGCTTCTGACGACCCGTAACGACTGTCAAGGATCAACGAATGACAGCCGGGACCAACGGCTTAACGTGCTTCCGAGGCACGGAGGAGTCTCGGTATGTAAAGATGGTCACTCATCCACGGGCCAACCCCGGCAAGCGTAGCTTAACCTGATGGATCAACCCGTGCGGCTGTTATTACTTATCCACGAGCTCCTTTCTAAATTTCGTACACTGTGCTATAGTAACAAAAACTCCTTTGCTTTTCATGCCACGATATTTAAATATAAACTTGCTATCCATTTCCTAGATACGAGGTAACCAGAAACTGCAACTTAACAGAAGTAGGAGAGGTATTCGCGGAACAGCCCTACGCTATAGCCGTACAGCAGGGCTCCAGACTTCAAGAGGACCTGTCGAGAGCCCTGTTAGAGCTGCAGAAGGAAAGGTTCCTTGAACAGCTGGCTTCGAAGTAAGTGTTTAGCATTCTGTACTCAGAGGGTACCAACAGAACCTCTGTTACTAAACCTACGCCATCTGCCTGTGTTGTTTTAACCGTAAACCAGTTGATGTGGTTCTATGGCCTGTAGGTTTAGCATGGCAAATAATTAAAAGAAGGTAAAGTATCGGGGTGTAAAGTTCACTCATCCTCTATAGAAAAGGGAGGATCCTCCGACCAGACGGGTGTCGTTTCTCGCGGGCAACTGCCTAAGAATTGATGTCGGAAAGATATATATGTCGCAGTAAGATGGTTGAAGCTATGATATAGTATTATCCCTAGGGATATAGCTTTTTTTTTCTGCCTAGCCTTTTCCCAATCATGTTGGGGTCGGCTTCCAGTCTAACCGGATGCAGCTGAATACCAGTATTTTACACCGCTGCAACCGCTTTAACAACCGCTTTCATATAACTATATCACGGCATCAAACATCTTACTGCAACATTCCGTTCGCGCGGTAAACTTTACTTGCGCGATGCAGGGTTGGCGGGGGATGTTAGGGGATGCGGGGGCGTGACAGCAGTGTGACGCAACAATATTAACTGTTCATGCCAGCATCTGCAATACGAGAGGTATCGCAGCTGCAGTGATATCCCACAGATTAAGTGTCGCCGCACACGGGCCACCGGCCACAACCACAAAACGCCGCCACCGGCATATGTCCTGTAGTTTTCATACATTTTATATGGACTCGCCGCACACGGGTGACGCTGGTGGCCGCCACTTGAATACAAATCTAGCTTCTCGTGGCGGCGTTTGTGGTTGTGGCCAGTGGCCCGTGTGCGGTGACCCTAAGCTGAAATATATCCTGTAAAAACACCGGCACTAAATACGAATAATGTTGACGCTGAATTTCAATTTTTCTTACAGATATTGGAACGAATCTGCGAGACAGGCGTGTCCTGATGCTGATGAATCTGAAGGAATTACCCTGGAGAGTTTAGGTAATATGCAATACGCTAATAATAGAGATAATGTCTGGACTTTACAAGAGACTGCGATCTCTGAGTTTGTTTCGGCCTTTCTTCTCAGAGTAGTCAGATAGGAATCACCGACGACCTCATCTAGCTTATTAAAACGATAACCTAAGAGAGGTAACATGTTTCTTCTTGGGTTACCCAGATAGCGGTAACCTTAGTCGCAGAAGTAACCAACATTCTTCGATACCCGTACCGTTATTTATAAATGTTTTCGGTCCCTGCTTAAAAAATAACAGGAGGCAAAATGGTGTGTACTCTGCTTACCCCCGGAAACCAGGGCGTACCTAATCTAAACAAATAAATAAAATGAAGTGTCTGTTTGTAATGTCAAAATAACAGCTTTTACTAAAAGCATTTGAAACTATAAACGGTCTGTTCGTCTGTTTCGGTTAATCTCCGAAACGGCTGGACTAATTTTCACGGAACTTTCACCGGCAGATAGCTGATCTTATAAGAAGTAATTAAGGCAAAAGAATTAGAGCCCATGGGGGCGAAGCCACGGGCAGCAGCGTAGCATAGTGTTATATAAGTTAAAATGTAATGGCGGGCGTGGCGTGGCGTGTGCGGTTGGACTTTGATAAATGCAATTTGAGATCTATTGAGGTGTCATAAGACTCAAATTATATACAACAAACAAAGCGAGTTAGACGCGGGTGCTGTGCTGTCGTCTGAACAGGCCCTTACTGGTAAGACAGTTGTCAGACTTTTGGGCGTCTGACCACCCATAACGATATGTTGTTATGTTTTTTCCAGGTGGAGTCTTCATAGCAACTCTATTTGGCCTAGGACTTGCAATGATAACACTAGCTTGGGAAGTTTTCTACTATAAACGCAAGGAGAAAAATAAAGTCCAAGCCTTCAACACGAAGCCGGAAAAAGTCGCTTTTGAATCCAAATCGACTTTAGAAACGAAAGTCGCCGAGTCTATGGCTAAGTTGAGAAGACGTGGCAAAGCTGGGAAGAAGGGTAGTGTGGCGAAAAATATCACTTTTGGAGATAGTTTTAAACCCGTTGCTGAGAAAGGAGTTTCTTATATCAGCGTTTTTCCTAAAGATTATAGGCCTTAGGCGATTAGAATGTATTATTTACTAGCACTAAAGAAAGAAAGAAAGAAAAATATTTTATTTTGGGACACGCGCAGGACTACAAACAGTAAAAAAAGGAGCATTTAAAACTAACAAAAATAACAGAGAAAAAAAAACATCACCACCTGTACGAGGCCAAAAAGGCTCCTAGCTGCGATATTTAAAAAAAATACCGCAGCGCTGGTATTCTGATAGTGTTCACTGTGATGTCACGGATTACCTACGGACACATCCCACAAGGGGATATAACAAAATAAATAAAATTATATAATACGATAGAAAAAAGTAATTTATAAATAAAAACCGTAACTAGGTACAATATTTTGATCGAACGACCACGACCGACACTCCAACATCACTTGTCCATGGAATAGACCAATAGACTAAAGTACTTATCTACGGCATACCTACCTATCTACCTTCGTACCTACACCTACAGTCCGCGAGGTCTAAGCTGAGCGTTTTTTTTTTTTTAAATAACGTTTCCCCACACGATGAATTTCTCCTGTATCGTGGGTGCGTTTACAAACATTTAAACTGACATACACAAACAGCCAGACCCGGAACAACTACATGTAGGTCATACAAATATTTGTTCCGTGCGGGAATCGAACCCGCGACACGCAGTGCAGCAGTCAATCGCTTAACCACTGCGCCAACCGTGCCGTCAAGCTTTGCATTTGTGTGATTGATTATCAAAAGTCGAAGGCGGAGTAAGCCGGTTTAAACCAAGCAAAGGACTTGTCGCGCTCTAGGCCAACGTCACACCTATACTATCTATGTGCAATCACACAAAAAGATAAGAAGTAAGTATACCGATTTTCGAGAAAATCGAGTCTTAAATCGAGTCTTAGATCTTAGATTTTTCATTTTGAAGTTGTTTCGATGGTTACAAATCTTAGATTTTGGTAGGTTCACCTAAATAGAGTTGCTTGTGCAACTGTTATATAATAAGGGGTATTAAAACACCACTTTCGTGTTTTATCACACGAGGCGAAGCGGAGTGTGATAATAGTATCACATGAGTGTTTTAATACCTAATTATATACAGTTGCATACAAGACTTTATCTAAACCCAGGATATGAATCCTCTATAAAAGTTTCTGAACAGTTAGCTTATTGTCATCATTAAAACGACCATAGCCCGTATCGCTCCAAGCGTGACGGAGCGTATTTTTGGAAAATATGTGACATGTGTTGGCGCGGGGGTCAGCAGGTGACCGGAAGCGATCGAACAAGCGTAATGAAATTTAGTACAACATTATAACACTCTTTTCGATGATATAATGGCTACTATGACACTGGTCGTTTTAATGTTGGCAATAAGCTAACTGTTTCAGAAACTTTTAGAGGATTTATAGCATGGGTGCAGATAAAATAATTAAGTAAATACTAGATTAGCTTAGGAAATTATTTATGTCTTAGGTAATTAATTAATTAATTTTGTAGTGCTGTGTATTTGAAATTAAAAGGATAAATAAAAACAATAATATTAAAACTAGTTTTATTTACAATGTAACAGTAACAATAATATATCAAACTAATCATTCTTATAACAACCACTTTCAAAAAACTCAAATTCCCATAAAAATGGTTCCCATAGATTATAAAGAAGGATTTTCAACATAACCTTTTTCAACCATAGAGTTCGATTCAAACTTAATGGCGGCTCTGAACATGAGGCGAGTCGCTGCGCAGTAACACATTCATGTGTCAGCGGGGGTGAGGGGTGCGGTACTGCGCAGAGAGTAGCTAACTTCAGAGCCGCCGTAATTGACGTGTACTATACATACCTGCAGTGAAACTACATTTTTTTTAATAAGTAAACCATGCACGTTACAATCGTTGCTTCAAAGATGTTCACAAATTCAGAGCCTTTATTACCGAGGTCTAAATTAATCTGCCTAGCCTTTTTCCAACTATGTTGGGGTTGGCTTCCAGTCTAAACGGATGCAGCTGAATACCAGTATTGCACACGGAGCGACTGCTTATCTGACCTCCACAACCCAGTAATTGGGTAATACGATACCCTTTGGTAAGATTAGTTGTCAGATTTTCGGGCTTCTGACGACCCGTAACGACTGTCAAAGACCCACGAATGACAAAGACAAAGTCTCGGTATGTAAAGATGGTCACCCATCCACGGACCAACCCCGGCAAACGTAGCTTAACCTGATGGATCGACCCGTGCGGCTGCTATTACTTAGGCACGAGCTCCTCCGAGCTCTTAATTGCCCCAAGTAAAGTAAAAAAAAATGGCCTTGTACGGAACCTTTAGTGTGCGAGTCCGACTCACACTTGGCTGGTTTTTCTATTGCTATAAAATGCTCAAACAATTTGCTTAAGGTGGATTCTCCGAGGTAGCCCGCGAAATTCAAATTTTCTTACATTTTGTGCAATTTGCAGGTCAGTGTCAGGTTGTATGTTGATCTAAATATGATTTGCGGCAGTATCAGATATAGTCATCAAAATCACAAATACAACTCTCTAAGTTCATATAATCCTATTGAATGACTATTTCATGAAATCATGACATTTGAGGATTATTCTAACTTAAGGAGTTGTATTGCTGATTCTAATGATTATAATTCTGTAAAGCCATATTTGTTACGGTCGCAAATCATATTTTAATCAACATACAACTTGATACTGAACTGCAAATTTCAAAAAACCTACGAAAATTTGAATTTCGCGGCTACCTTGGCGTATCCACTTTAATGAAAAAGGTAAATGCGTGTTGTGTCGATACTTAGGGAAGGCCTATTTCCAGCAATTTACTGGGATAGACATGGGGCGAATTTCACCAATAAAACTGAACGTGATCTTTTAGGAATTCTTTCTAGGTATTTAAGTACAGTCAAAGGCAATTCACAGTCGATTATCTCCTAAATAACTGTAAATCATGGATTTAGAATCTCTGCACACATACATACTTTTGTAAATTGTAACGCACATTAGTGATAACCAATTGGTTGAAAATCGTCATCTTCACAGGCCTTAGAAGCTTCCCAAGATTCTACCAGAACGTTCTAGAAGTAGGCTTCTCAACTAAATTAGTGTTAGTGTCCAACACTTTCCTCCCGAACTGCACGGTAAAATGGTCTAGGTTTAGAAATTCACCATCATCTATGTCTTTTATGAGTTTCCTGACACGATCCCTTGTTCTCTCAACGAAGCAGGCTGCTAATTTCATCTCAGTTTCTGAGTTTCGAAGGCCAATGCAGTAGGATCTGCGAAAAGCAAGTCTTTTTTGTAAGTTCTTCCGTACACAAGTTAAAATTAAAAATGTAAGTAACCCCCGACAAAATTCCAGGGGCCTAAATCAACTAATTCATAAACGTTACAATGGTCTCTCAATAGTGTGTTTTTGACAGTTTCTGTATGGCAAATCTGTCAAAAACTCACCATTGAGAGACCATTGTAACGTTTATAAATTAGTAGATTTAGGCCCCAGGAGATGCTGTAGTGTCGGTTCAAGGTTACTATGTTCTTCTAATATCATTGAAGTAACAGAATACTAGATTTCGAATCGATCAGACCTGTGGAAGATACGCACATCCAATCGTCAACTAGAAAAGAGCTGATAATCTTCAAACGGCTGAACCGATTTTCTTGAATTGTAGCTAAGAACACTCTTGATCAAGACACCTTTCAAACAAAAAAATAATAATCAAAATCGGTTCAGCCGTTTGGGAGCTACGAGGGAACAGACAGATACACTTATAACACCCCTCTTTTTCCGTCGGGGGTTAAAAATACATATATTTTTGTTTTTTCTCAGCATCTAATCTCTCCACCAACCTTGGTTGACTGGCAGAATGCCTAAGGCATTAAGTCCGCCTTTTTACCTTTTTTTGTGTGTGAAAAGTAAAAAAAAAAGGCAAAACTAAAGCAAACTTTCAAACTGTTTCGTACTGAACACTTTTATTATTTTTAAAGTTTTATTTTAACTTTATATAATAGTGTGATAAGTGATAACTTACCTTGATGCCCTCGCAAGTACTGCAGTCATTACCAATATTTCCGTAGCCGCCTCAGCCAGCCTGTTGAGTTCCCTGTTGAAGACATAATAATGTCATAAAGAAGTGTTTTAAAAATCACTTCACGAAACAATAACCACCTCACCAAAACCTACATAATAATCTCCACTTTTCTCACTAAGAACGACTTCACCAAAGAATAACCTCATTACCAAACATACTAATAATAATAAGTTGTAGCCACTAAACCAATATCTAACAACAATACCCACTTTTTTCACTAATAACCACTTTACCAAAATAAATTACCGCTTTTTACTCACGTGAAAGCACTAACCACTTTACCCCCATGTTTTCACATAAATATATAACACTAATCACCTCTTTTTTCACTAACAACCACTTTACCAAACTTACGTATAAGCTGTGGCCACTTTAACACCATGCCTGCCCATGAGGGTCTCACAAGCGAATCTCATGCGAAGCACGCAGTACTCTAGCTGTTCTGAAGGCTGTTTTAAAGATGGGTGGAGGTGTTCTGACAAATGGAGATTCAGTTTTGGGTCGTCTTTTTCCTGTAAATAAAGAAATATTTTTTAAATTAATTGTTGCTAATATTGGGAACGCTATCTTCTTTTGCTGGCTGATATGCAGGCTATTGAGGCTATTTATCTAGATCGACGTATTAAGGTGGATGCTATAATGTAGCCCGCGAAATCCAAATTTTCTTATGTTTTTTGCAATTTGTAGGTCAGTATTGTATGTGATATAAATATGATTTTACGATTTTTAGGGTTCCGTAGTCAACAAGGAACCCTTAGGGTCGAAACTGCGTTAAGCGGACGCCCGCGCGGTTCTATACAAAAGTGCTGCTGCGGGTGACACGCGCGGAGCACTTTTGTATAGAACCGCGCGGGCGTCCGCTTAACGCAGTTTCGGCCCTTATAGTTTTGCCATGTCCGTCTTTATGACTGTCTGTCTGTCCCCGGCTTAGCGTAGAGACTATTAGTACTAGAAAGCTGTAATTTGGCATGAGTATACATATTAATTACGCCGACCAAGTGGTAAAATAATATCCTGAAAAAATTTTTTTGGTTACAAACTTACATTTGCGGCTGGAATACATTTTGTATGGGAGAACATGTTTTTCAACTACAATGTAAAGTTTGTTTTTGGGATAAATTCATCGCAGCTACGGAACCCTCCATTGTGCGTGGTCCGACAGGCACTTGGCCGGTTTTTTTTTACCTTTATTTAATTACCTAAACTAAGTCTAGGGAGTCTAAAATACGACTTACCTGATGTCTATTAGCGAGTACCTTCTTGAATATGAACGCGGGATGCATCAGCGGGTTTCTTATTTGTTTGACTTCATCTGCCATCAGTTTACCAGCGTGATGGATGCCGTTTAGAGCTGAAAATGTTAAATAAAAATAAAAAATAAAACCCAAAAACGACATAAAAGTCAACTAAAAAGGTATAAACAAGAAATGAATGATGTACTGAATACCTGGTAAGGTAACCGTTCACGTCGATATCCCATGCCACCCCGTATTTGGAGAAATGTATAAAAAGCCCCATTGGTGGTTAAAATTGGGTTAACTTACCTATAAACATATTAACACTATCTAAGCTCTCCCCTCTCGTGGCCAAGGTTCTCATATCATCTAACAAACGTTTGCATTCTTCTTCTTTGTCCAGCGCTGGGATAGAAAGTAGCTGTAGCATTGTTGTGAGTCCGTGGTTGGTGATGAAGTTTCTGTGGGGAAACAGGAACGTATACTAAAAATCAATCTGCAAAGCCTTTTCCCAACTATGTTGGGGTCGGCTTCCAGTCTTACTGGATGCAGCCGAATACTTGTATTTTACATGGTGACTGGGTGATACGATACCCCTTGGCAAGACTGGTTGTCAGACTTTCGGGATTTTGAGGACCCGTAACGACTGTCAAAGATCCACGAATGACAGCCGGGACCCACGGCTTAACGTGCCTTTCGAAGCACGGAGGAGTCTCGATATGTAAAGATGGTCACCCATCCACGGACCAACCCCGGCAAGCGTAGCTTAACCTGATTGATCGACCCGTGCGGCTGTTATTACTTAGCCACGAGCTCCTCAGGAACTAGCAACTTATACTAATTGCACAGAATAATAAAGAACTTCTCATTTTAGGTATGAAGCTACAAGTACGCGGCGGGCTCGTCTTGTCGGGCCAATTCAGTGAGCGTAACGTAGTCAGAAGATATAAGAGTGACGCGATAGAAAGAGAGGCAACTTCTAGGTGAATATAAGTGTAGGTAATTAGCGCTGTGCGACGAATTGCACTTTATTGTGTCGTAGCAAGTCTCTTTTTAACCGACTTCCAAAATGTAGGAGGTTATATGTTCGTAGCGTATGTATGTATTTTTTTTTTTTTTTGTATATGTCCGTTGATATTTTCGTCAATTGTAGACGGATTTTTAAAATTCTTTTTTTGTTTGAAAGGGTATGCTCTCAAGGTGGTCCCATATAAATTTTATTAACTTAGCTTGAGTAATTTTTGAGTTAGCTTCATTAATACGTATTTTTCCCACTTAGCCTATATGGACGATCTTTTAACATTTTCCTGTCACTGTTATTTACATAGCAGGTCGTGATATTCGAACTAGTAGGGAGTAGGTACCACAACTAAAAAGTGAAAAATAAAAACTTTTTACAAAAAAAACCAACCGACTTCCAAAAAAACCACTAGAAAGTGGAAAAATAACTTTAATTTCGGAAGTCGGTGTCTTTGGTTTTGAATTTTCGTTTTAAGCCACCGACTTCCGAAATTAAAGTTATTTTTTTGTAAAAAGTTTTTATTATTTAAATGATTTTGCTAATTGCTAACGATCTCTGCAGAATGGGTCGAAAATTATTTAAAAAAAAAAGGTAAGTACCATTTCAGACACTAATCTACATGGTGTTCACATGATCTGACCAAGATGATGTCTGGACTTTAAAAGAGACTGTGACCTCTGAGTTTGTTTCGGCCTTTCTTCTCAGAGTAGTCAGATAGGAAACGCCGACCTCATCTAGTTCGTGTTTATACACCTACCGTGTTTATATAGGTACCTATTTACAGAAAATAAAATCATTTCATTACAAATAAAAAAATTAAAAAGTGGTACTACTTGTCACCTGCACATTGCCACCTCCAGTTCAGCATCAGGTTCCAAATATCCGTCCAGCAACCCCGCAGTAAAGTACTCAGCGCTCTCACAAGCGTAGATGTCTATGAGCGCGTTGCCTACTGCTGATTGTATCGTTGAAAGTTCAGCTAGAGGCTTGCCTGAGGAAGAATTCTACATTGTTCTCACATGTATAATTTTAACATGAATGATGTAACAAATATTTTGATTTAAAAGAGTTTCCGTGGAGTTTCTAGCCCGTTCTTCTCCATAGGAACCTACTATGCTTTGGAATGGGCAACGAGCTTCATCTTTCTGTCTGACCGACCCCTTGACAATTTGACAAAAGTGCCTGTAATTGGTTTATTTGAAATAAATGCTTTGAATTTGAGTTTTGAGTTTAAGTTTTTGAAGGATAGAAGGCAGAATTATCCAATTTATCTACTTGGTAGGTAAATCGGTTGTTTGTGCCTTTTTAAAGGTTGTACCTTTACAATCACAACAGCATTAAAAAAATGACCATGTCACCAAATCTGTCTGTACGTAACTTGGATACAACAAAGTGCGTCTTGAGCGAGAACATGTTAGCATGGAGAAACTAAGAGTGCATTGCATGTTTATGTGACGATCAATGGACTTTCACTAACAGTGACATCACTATTTCACGAATATAATCGCCTAAACATAACATACCATCTCATGTGTGCCCCGAAGGATAAGGCCTCCTATAGTACACCCACATAATCGCCATCTTGCCAGTATTATTTAAATTGTCCATGTTTAAACAGTGTTTGTCCTAATCACCACTTCACCAAACAAATCACCACTTCGCCAAACTGTCCTATAAACTTACCAGCAAAAGCTCTAGGTCTGGTGTACTCCACAATGCTGCGGATAGCAGTGGTCAGTCGACAGCGGGAGAGTACAGCTGCATATAGTCTTGAGAGGCCAAGAATGCGGGCTAAGTTTACTTCGGAGATCACATCTAGTGGGGTGGCTAAAAAGAAAGAAAATAATGATATAATTATGGAGTATAGATAGAATACTATTTATTATGTACGCCATAAAATTATAAATAAAATATATCAAGTACAAATATCTTGGTTTACTTACATCTTTTTTTGTAATTATTTTAAGTTTATTAAGGTTACTTACCAGGAGTTTTCTTAAATGTGACAAAGGTACCATCAGAACTGACTCCGTCAGCTCCAGGATGTACGAGGAAGGCCATGAGCCGAGATGCTTCAATGGTGGACAGGACTAGGATGTAGCCGTTAGAATAGCGACAGACTTTCTCACCAGTGATACGCCAAATTCCTGGAAATAAATTACATTTAGTTAATTATATTAAAATTATATAAAAGAAACTGTGGATCATAAGGATAATGACACATATTGTGAGCCCTAGCTTCGGAGCTCTAGATTTAGAGCAGCTTGGATTCTGTTCACAATGCTACTATTTTATGAAGCAATAAATATTAAATCAGATAACCTGATATCATGAAGTTGTATGTATAATCAGACACAGTGATGTCTTACTATCATGATCTATCTAGCCTTTTCTCAACTATGTTGGGGTCAGCTTCCAGTCTAACCGGATCCAGCTGAATACCAGTATTTATGGAGCGACAGCCTATCTGGACCTCCTCATTCCAGTTACTGGGTAACACAATAACCCTTGGTAAGACTGGTTGTCAGACTTTCGGGCTTCTGACAGTCCAACTATCAAAGATCTACAAATGACAGCCAGGAACTACGGTTTAACATACTTTCTGAGGCGCGGAGGGGGTTTTGATATGTAAAAATGGTTACCCATCAACAGAGCAAGCGTAGCTTAAGCTGATCGATCAACCCATGTGGCTATTATTACTTAGCCACAAGCCCCTCCAGTGTATTATTATGGTGCTAGGATATAAAAGAATTAACTAAACTAGCTGTACACGCATTACAAATACATTTGTCATTCAGGTAAAATGGCTTGCATCACAAACAGTTGGTATTAAGTTTTAATTTGTGAAATCTTAAAATAAATTAAGTTTCACAGTGATTAAGAGATTTGGTGAGAATACTAATGAACAAACCTTGTCCATCCATGTCGGCAGAAGTCCTAAAATCAGCCTGTGAGATCCTCTCGGCAATTCGTTCCTTAATACCCAGAGAAATAGGTTTATCACCGGAAATTAAGTCATCAATAATCATAGAGTACTGCTCTTGAGCTAGACCAGCTTGCAGTGCATGTAACCCTACCCAGTGGTCACTAATCTCTTGTCCAAGCTGGAAATCTCCTGCTATAGTCTCTAGATACCTCAAACTTTCAGTAACATTCGTTGCAAGACCATTTCGAGTCAGACTGATTGGAGCTGCATACATTCTAGTGTTTTTAAGTATGTTTTTGCGATCTTCGTCTGTTTTTTTCGGGTCAGTAAACACGTTTGTAATAGCGTCGATTCTTTTCTCCATAGATTCAGTCTCTTCTTTGTTTAAAATCTCGGGGTAAGCCAGCATTTCTTGATTGAAGATGGAGGTGAAAACATCTTTCATAAATGGCTCGATTTTTGCTTTACGGCGCTCGGTTCGTTCTAGAACGTTTAGGTCTTCAAAGTCGAACTTTTCTTCTTTAACTTGCGGCTGTGTTGCTGCGGAATTGTCGTAGTTTATTGCAGAAAACCGGAATTTTCGGTAGAGATTCCTGCTGACATAACTATGGTGGATTGTACAGAGTTTACGCGCTATATTCATTTTGTAGCAGGTGTATACGTTTACTGGTCTTTAAATTAAATGCTTGGTAGCAGTTTTATTTAATTTAAATGCAAAATAGTTTCGTAACTTTACGAAAATATTATCCCATGAATTTTTGAGGTTATTTTTTGACAATTGACACAAATGTCAAATATTACTCAACTCAAGTGACAGTTTGCGTTTCAAGTCTACGTGACTTGAAACGCATAACTGTCACTTGAGATTTTCAAATGCATGCAAATAGGATAGGAATAAACAAAAACAAAATAAAAGATTGTATGACAATTTTATGACCTAATTTTGTTTTAGCATCAAAACAACGTATTGGCAATTATCAAATCTATTTATTCATTGAATTTTTAGTGTACGCTCAAGATAATTCCTACAATATCGTATGCTGGAACACTCAAACTAAGCGTGTTTCGTTTCGCCTTGCGCGAAGGGCGCGGTTGTGCAGACAGCAGCGATCATTTTGATCGCAACGCAAAGAATCATTGCACTGAAAATCTGAGGAAAATCACAGCGTTTGACAGTCGTTTTTTACAGTCTATCACAGCACAAACCTACGTGATATTGGCATCTTGTTAATATTTGCATGCCAAATAATGGCGAAATGTGTCATTACAGTAACAATTTATATAGGTACCTACCTTCCTTTTAATATTTATTTTTAAATCTACCGCATTTACCTACTGCAAATTATTGATTTATATTTATTTATTACATACATGAAGAGTTGAAGACCGTCTGTGGTACCTAATTCGTTGAAATTAATTTGTCATGGCAAACATATGAAACATATTATTTTAAACGTTCGGTTTACTGGCAAGTATGAGTCTGTTCTGTTAGATAAGAAGATTATGTTTCATTTGGTATGTATTAAGTACCTACATTAGTTTTAATACCAAGCATAAATGAGTATTTAGGTATTTTGTCATTTTCCGGAAGTACTTCTATCATATTAGGCCAGATTCGACCAAAGAGGACTAAATTTTATCCGCGGAATAAGACTTACTTCTGTCAATTTTCGTATAAAGAAGCTGTCAAAAATTCAAATTTTATTCGGAAGAGAAGGCTTATTCCGCGGATAAAATGTATTCCTGCAGTGACGTCGCTGTCACTAATGTCACCTGTCAGTTACCACGAATGGCGGGAAACAGTGAAAAAGTGGAGCGTACCTGCACAAGAGGCTTGGTGTGGTGATGAGCCAGTGTAGTGATATTATAATCAGCTTAAATACGGGATCAATAGGATTCTACAATTACTGTTAGGTCGAATCCGCTCGTATAGTCGCGTGGAATTTTGCTACACTAGGCTTATCAATAGGTTTTAGAGTTTTAGTAATATTATGCATGATGGCGCAGAAGCGTGAATTTTCTTGTTCGGGTTTGCATGGTTCCTCACAGCGGGGCGGCAAAACCGAACATGTGTAGATATATTATGTTCAGGAAAAAGCCGTTAGGTTTAGCTTGAAATGTGGCGAGCCGACCCGGACATGATTTAGCAATGGTAGACGACGATTTGCCGAACGGAGTTTGCCAGTCGGCAGGAGCCGAAAAATATGTGCACCACCCCTAAGACGACATCACGTCTACTAAGGCGAAGCCAGGATGTCATCACATTTATGCTGCTATCATCATCTACGATGTAGCAAGCATGTCATTATGTGTGCTACGATGTAGCAAGCATGTCATCACGTTTGCTAAGGCATGGCCAAGTCATCACATCTGCTACGGCGTAGCCATGATGTCATCACATCGGCTACGGCATAGCCACGATGTAATCACATCGGCTACGGCGTAGCCACGATGTCATCACATCGGCTACGGGCGGCGTAGCCACGATGTCATCACATCGGCTACGGGCGGCGTAGCCAAGGTGTCGCATCGACTACGACGTAGCCTATATACATGCTATAAAATTGGCTACGCCGTAGCCTATATGCCATCACATTTGCTACGATGACGTAGCAGATGTGATGCAGATGCGGCTACGTCGTAGCCGTTTTTCACTGAATGGATGGAAACTAAATGAAGGATGAGCGAAGCCAGAGGTTTAGCTAGTATTTGATCTTAAAAGTGTTATTCTAATTTTATTTCCTCAATCAGCCATTGCTTTTCTACATTAAAACGCCTTCCCGTTTCATTATTGTTTCTCAAAATAATAAATTGAGTGTTTCCTAGTGGTAGCCCAATGGTAATGGCCTCCACTTAGATCTTGAGTTTCTTGCCCGTTCTTCTCCATAGGAACCTACTACGCTTTGGGATGCGCAACTAGCTTCATCTTTCTGACCGACCTCGTGACAATTCAAAAGTGCCTGTAATTGGTTTATTTGAAATAAATGATTTGAGTTTGAGTTTGAGTTTGGTCTTAGATATGTGTCGTGAGATCGAGCCCAGCCAGGCGCTTTGCTTTGTGTAAATAAATTCATCACCACTGCTCTCAAAACGGTGAAGGAAAACATTGTGAGGAAACTGGCATGTCCTAGAACCAAAAATTCGAAGACATGTGACATCTACCAACCCTCACTGGGCCCGTGTGGTGGATTACGTTACGACACACTCCCTCTCGCTGAGAGGAGGCCTGTGTCGCAGCAGTGGGGACATTATTGGCTGATTACACCTAGCCTCTTTCCAAATATGTTGAAGGCGGCTTCCAGTCTAAACGGATGCAGCTGAATACCAATATTTTACACGCAGCGATTGCCTATCTGACCTCCACAACCCAGTAACTAGGTAATACGATACCCCTTGGTAAGACTGGTTGTCAGACTTTCGGGCTTCTGACGACCCGTAACGACTGTCAAAGATCCTCGAATGACAGCCGGGACCAACGGCTTTACGTGCTTTTCGAGCCACGGAGGGACCACTTAACAATAGCAGAAAATCCGGGTAACCAAATTTTGAACTTTTTAACAACTTTATTTAGCAAAATAATATTTTCAAAGTAGAATTCCGACAGAAAATTAGCAAGACTCGGTGTTAATTTGTGTAATTATATCGTCTTAGCGAACAGCCTCATTAGAGGCGCCTTCATTACAAATCATATTTCAACTTCTCCCTTTTTCATGCAAATGTTATTTTCCTTAGTACTTTTCTTTTGAGTTTTTGGTAAAACTAGGTAAATCCCGCGACTTTGCTCGCCTAAACAAACATCATCTTCGTCATCTCGGTAGTCACCCCCTTTCTAGCCATATCATCTTTAACACAAACTAACCATCGTTATTAAAAAAAAAAAAAAAAAAAAATACATACAGACGAAGATATTTATATTCTACTCATTTTTTTAATGAATATAATTACTAACACTACTATTTTTTTTTTATAATAATTGACTCCCGTTCAAAAATTTGCGGGAAATGGTCACCCATCCAAAGATTGGCCGTGGTAAGTTCAGCTTAACCTTACATATCTATCGATCCACGTCGTTGTTATGTACTGAGATGTTCTGTCTGTTGATAAAGCCTATTTGATAAAAATATTTCATTAGGTAGATACTACAGGCTAGGCAGAATATTTACAAAATCATTGTTTAATTTTTGTTTTTCTAAAGCAGTAATTGGAGATCAGGATTTACATATTTTGTTAAATAAATGGGATATTTTTATTTTTTATTACAACATAACAATTAGCAAAATATATTTTTTGAGGTCTGGCAACATTGTTCAGGGGTGGTTTAGTGATGTGCCTAGAAAATAACTGTAACCGAATAACTGTTACAAGCAGTTACAAAATAACCACTCCGTTAAGTAGTAACCAGTTGCTGTAAGTATAGCTTGTCCATTCTGAAATGGCTAGATGTTTTTCGTTAAATTGTTAATTACCTAAACCGACCAATTCACTTGGAATTTTTTTAACCCCTTTATTTAACTTCACTTGTATGTACCTATGTCCTGGAATATAAAAAAATAATTTAAAAACTTTTATCATCATCATCATCATCATATTTTATTTTATTTTCAGATAAATACAATCCACTATTGTTAGTAAAGACAAAAACAACTTACAAACTAGTATTAGTCCATACACCTTTTTCATAAAATAAAATCAAATTCAATATGTCACATTCAGATTATATATGTCACATTCATTCACATGTCAGAAAAAATAATAATAATAATTCAGAATACAACGACACACACTACACTATATTTATCTTCACTTGTATGTATGTCCTGGAATATTGCAATAAATATTTCACCCACTTCCATTGAAGCTATCGGGCTGAACTTTGGCAAACGTGTTTGGTTCTCGTGACAATGGATGATAAAACCTTTTTATTTTATTTTATTTTTTTATTTGTTTCCATCTGGAATACACCGGTAGTAGATGCGACATCTTGGCTACGCCGCCCGTAGCAGATGTGATGACACCTTGGCTACGCCGTAGCAGATGTGATGACATCGTCGTGGCTACGCCGTAGCAGATGTGATGACATAGTGGCTACGCCGTAGCAGATGTGATGACATCGTGGCTACGCTGTAGCAGATGTGATGACATCGTGGCTACGCCGTAGCAGATGTGATGACTTCTCGGCCAGGCTGTAGCAAACGTGATATTATGCTTGCTACATCGTAGCAGACATAATTTTATTGTCAAACCAAGAGAAATTTGCAAAAAGGAGTTGATTTATTTTGAAAATGTCCTACTCCTTGTGGTATAAAAAAAAAAAAACATTTGAATTTTTAGAAACTCAAACTCAAACTCAAAGCATTTATTTCAATTAAACCAGTTACAGGCACTTTTGAATTGTCAAGGAGTCGGTCAGTCAGAAAATATGAAGCTAGTTGCCCATTCCAAAGCGTAGTAGGTACCTATGGAGAAGAACACAGAAACAAAAACAGCGTCTATGTTACTTTTGACACAGAATAAAACAGAAGGCGCACTCCGCATTTTAGGTATGAAGCTACAAGTACGCGGCGGGCTCGTCTTGTCGGGCCAATTCAGTGAGGGTAACGTAGTCAGAAGATATAAGAGTTACGCGATAGAAAGAGAGGCAACTTCTAGGTGAATATAACTGTAGGTAATTAGCGGTATGCGACCTGAATTGCACTTTATTTTGTCGTTGCAAGAGTCGGTTTTTATTTCCGTACTTTTGATCAATTAATTAAAAATGAAAACCTTACCGAAATTGATAGCAGCTTCATAACGAGAATCAACGCAAAACGAAACGGTAACTCAAAACAAAATCGATTGCACACCCCTAGTCTTATAAAAGAGGGGTGAGGTGATATCGCAACCCCATTTTTGATTTCACACAAAAATAAACTTAAATTCACGAGAGTAAGGTTTAGAATTGTTTGAAAACATAAAATTAAGTTGTTTTACATAACTATGTATAGGTTCTAGGGCATGAAATAATCAGTAAGTTCCTTATAACGGTTGACATCAGCCGCGTAAAAAAGAGATTGAATGCGTACATGTCTATGCAAAAAAAAAAAAAACCAAGATGCATTCGAACTGTGTTCGCGCGAAAATTATTCGAGTTTTTTTTTAAAAAAAGCACGATAATGGACAATGGAAGTGCGGTTTTGTGATTTTATTCTAAGTTTTAGTGAAATTCTTCGTGGATATAATTGTGATTGCTAAACTAATGGTTTTATGTCATTTTGGAGCTGGATAGGTGTTTTAATGGTATGTGTTTTGCTTAGAATTTTGTTTTATTCTCTTTTTAGCAAAAATAATGAGTTAAAATAATGTCTGGCTTAGAAGTTAATGTCAAAAATCAGTGGAGAAGCCATTGTATGTTTACAATAGAATGTTCCCATTACTCTAGGATCTATCATTAAAGTAACATGGTAGTAAATGGTAAAGAAAATTAGTTATAACGTCTTTTTTTGCATAAAAAGAAATTTATATAAAAAAAGTGTGATATTGTACTAGGAGACCATGAAAATGTGATAATTTCTTGATGCAAATAAGGTTAATTTTGTACTGAAAGTGAGTTTTTAGCTCGAGAGAACGGGACGGAGATATAATCACCGCGTTTAATTATTGTAGAATAGTGTTATTACTAATCAGGAATATAATAGAATAATTGTTTTTTTTTAAAGATTTTTTTGTAAACTTTGAGAGAGATAGAGAGAGAGAGAGATAAGAAGGAAATTACTATCTATTATTTTATTGTCCGGCGCTATAATCTTGTTTTGAATTGTTTTTTTTTATTACATAGTTTTATTTTAATTTTAATTTTATTTTAATTTTATTTTAATTTTATTTTAATATTATTTTAATATTATGTTAATTTTATTTTAATTTTATTTTAATTTTATTTTAATTTTATTTTAATTTCAATTTAATTTCAATTTAATTTCAATTTAATTTCAATTTAATTTCAATTTAATTTAATTTTAATTTCATTTAATTAATTTCGTTTAAGTTTCAATATTTAAGGCTTTTGCAGCAAAGAAAACGCGACGGTAAATGATTGTCCAGCGTCCAGAGTGCAATTTGACAACGTACTTCGTATATCCAGAGTGCAATTTGACAACATACTTCGTGCATAATAAGCTCGTGGCTAAATGATAAAAACCACGCGGGTCGATCGAAGGCCGAGGTCGGTCCGTGGATGGGTTACCATGCATTACATATGAAGACCCCTCCGCAGTTGGTCCCGTTGGCTATCATTTATATATTTTTGACAGTCGTTACGGATAGTCTCCTCCGATGCTGGTCGTCCTCTGCTGGCCCTCCCCTGGGCAACTGGGGGTCTCACCTGGCAGGGACAGACCGCCGAAATGTCGTGAATTAAGCGGCGTCACTATAGGCGTCGCGACGCGCCTACGGTAGAACACATAGCAATCATTCACATGGGCGCGTTAAATCCGCGCTCAACTATCATCGGCCGTGTAGGCGACTATATCGTGGGGCCTGTAGTAGCAGGCCACCGTATACCGCGGGTGAGGAGCGATGTTCCGACCCCGCTGGCCACACCCCCCAACGGGGGTGTAGCGACATCCTACTGACGGATAGTCAGTCTTAGTCCAGTCTTACCAAGGGGTATCGCGTTACCCAATAACTGGGTTGTGGAGATCAAATAGGCAGTCGATCCATGTAAAATACTGGTATTCAGCTGCATCCGGTTACACTGGAAGCCGACCGTAACATAGTTGGAAAAGGCTTGACAGATGATCCAGAGCAGGGACCAGAAACCTTTATAAATAACGGTACAGCTATCGACGAATGTTGGTTACTTCTACGACTAAGGTTACCGCTATCCGGGTAACCCAAGAAGAAGAAACATGTTACCTTTTTTAGATTACCGTTTTAATACCGGTTACACAAACACAGATGATGCGCGTCTTTTGATCAGGGACCATTTTGGTTACCCATTGAAAGGGTTTTCGATAGGGTTTTTCTAAGCAATTAATGAAAAACCCATACGATGTGGGTAACCCTTTTAATGGGTTTCAAATAAAGAGCCTATTCAATGAGTTATCCATATGGAAGAGATACAAAATTTCTGGGTTTCAAGCATAGAACCTATTCAAGGAGTTACATCATGATAAAGGTAACCTCATAAACGGCTTACGAGGCTTACCCCTTCAAAAAGACTAAATCTTAACGGAGGTTGTACGGTCGCTAGCCCAGGGACCATTTTGGTTACCCATTGAAAGGGTTTTCGATAGGGTTTTTCTAAGTAGTTAATGAAAAACCCATACAATGTGGGTAACCCTTTCAATGGGTTTCCAATGAAGAACCCATTTAATGGGTTATCCATATCGCAGAGATAACAATTTTTCTGAGTTTCAAGCATAGAACCCATTCAAGGAGTTACATCATGATAAAGGTAACCTCATAAACGCCCAAGGAGTTACACCATGATAACGGCTTAGCCCTTCAAAAAGCTGAACTCTTAACCGGGGTTGTACGGTCCCTGGCAAAAGAAGTAATACAACATTCATGAAATACATACATCCTTCGCAATAACGTCCAAATTCCGCCGCAGTATTGAAATTTAAATTTATTCAACGAACTTTACTTTCGTGAGCCAATTTCCATAACTCACTTGTGGATTAAGATTTTCCAGAGCAAGTACTTATATTACAGAAAAGTTATGGGTTTTGGTATATAAATGGCTGTGTGATGGGAGCTTATGTTCTAAGGTCTTTTACCTGTAGAGGTAGAATAATGCGCTGGTATTAAATGATTATCTATAAATCACTCATCCTCTATAGAAATGGGAGGATCCTCCGACCAGACGTGTGTTGTGTCTGGAGGGTAGCTGCCAAAAAGAAAAAAATACTAGGTATGCCATAAGCTTCTACTCCGTCCACCTAATATACCCATTTTTTTTCGAGACGGTAAAAAGTCATCCGGTATATAATTATAATTTTTTATTAATCTGAATGTGAGGACTAAGTGGATCATTTTTTTTTCTTTTTTGTTTTTTTCTCAGTTACTGTTAATGATGTTCTGGTAGTTTGAGTATTATAAGCGGCCTACTCAAATGTCCTTTCTTTGGTATTGTTCGTCGAGTCGTTGAGCTCCTTAAGTTCTGAGTTGAGCTCCACGATTACTGACAATTGCTTGCACTGACTGGACAGGTACACTCAAATATGTGTGGTTCTTTCTTCAAAAGACCATTTCAGACACTAATCTACATGGTCCTCATATGGCCTGACCAAGATTATGTCTGGACTTTAAAAGAGACTGTGACCTCTGAGTTTGTTTCGACCTTTCTTCTCAGAGTACTCATATGTATAGGAAACGCCATCCTCATCAAGCTTAGCTCAATTTTTTTTTATGTATGGCGTGTAAAAGTGATTCCGATATCCTATTTACAGAATACAAGTACATTTCATTTCATAAATATTTGGATTTCGTGTTAGTGGTTCTGATCAACGCAGCTGTTGAGCCCAACGCGTGGACGCACGGCTACGCGCATAGCAATGTGGATACGCGCTTACTAACGGGGTGCCCTGCGTGAGCGACGAATACGACGCGACGCGACGTAATGCGACGCGATGCTACACGCGACAAATGTCCTACGTGATTTTGGTCATTACGTCTCGAATCATGGAGAAGTACAGTACAATTTTGCTTGAAAGTTCATGCTTTCAAATTCTTTGTATTAATAAAGGATTCCTATAATGCGTATGTTTTTTGTCCCACAATAAACTTTGCTCACGCACTGTGGCGATCAACGCTTCTGAATCAACCATTTCGTAGTTCGTGGTGTCGCGTCTGATCACCCTCAAAATAAGTAGGCTTTACGTGGCGTCTCGCTGCAGCCTGACATATGCCGCAATCAGGGTATGCCGTTGAGTTGATGGCGTTCGTCACGTTCGCAGCGTCGCGTCGCGTCGTATTCGTCGTTCACGCAGGACACCCCGTTACATGACTAGGCGCCCGTAAATAAAAATAAGTTATTACGTCCACTGCTTACCAGTGGACGTAATAACTTATTTTTATTTTACTTTAAAATTACAACACGAGGTTATTATTTGAAGTATACATTATTTGATGTAAGTATTTAAACAAATTAAAAACAGCTCAATTAAAGCAGCTTAATTATTTTTAAAACAGTACAAAATTTACGCGATTGTTGTTCATAAAAACTCGCCCAATTATGAATATTTCTCTAAAAATATGTTAAACCGGGACCAAATTATTTATCAAAATATGAATTTCTGGAGATTTCTTTATTTAGAACGGAAGTCTTGATTGTTGTTGGCTGTGTAGCCAAATTCAGGCCCTGAATAGGTCAAGGCTGACATTTTAATAACTATGTCGACAAAACTTGTATTATATTAGTCACTATCTTCCGCCCGCGGCTTCGCCCGCGTTGTGTTTCAATAAAAAGTGTCCTATGTCCTTCCCGAAATTTCATCAAAATCGGTTCAGCCTTTTTAACGTGATGCGCGATCAAATGAACAGATATACAGTTAATGAGATAAACAGACAAAAATCCAAAAAACTGTTGGAACGTGTTCTGTTATCGATTCTAAGTATCCCCAGCCAACTTTTTTTCGAATATCTTCCATGTACAGAATGTAATGAGCTCAACGATTCGACGAACAATACCAACAAAAAAGATTTTTGGGTAGGCCGCATAAAGTACTCAAACTGCCAGACCATGATTAATTTTTTTTTTTTTTTTTTTTTATTAGCCTACATTATCCCACTGCTGAGCAAAGGCCTCCCCCAATGACCATGATTAATAAAAATAAAAAATAATGACCCACATAGTTTTCACATTCACAATAGTTAAAATAATAAAATACTTTTCAAAGTAAAATATTCATGACAGACTTCTCGTATCGAACCATCATTCATCATTCCGCCTAGCCTTTTCCCAATCATGTTGGGGTCGGCTTCCAGTCTAACCGGATGCAGCTGAATACCAGTATTTCACATGGAGCGACTGCCTATCTGACCTCCACAACCCAGTAACTGGGTAATACGATACCCCTTGGTAAGACTTGTTGTCAGACTTTCGGGCTTCTGACGACTCGTAACGATAGTCAAAGATCCACGAATGACAGCCGGGACCAACGGCTTAACGTGCTTTCCGAAGCACGGAGGAGTCTCGGTATGTAAAGATGGTCACCCATCCACGGACCAACCCCGGCAAGTGCAGCTTAACCTGATGGATCGACCCGTTCGGCTGTTATTACTTAGACACGAACTTCTCGTATCGTCTCATCGAATCATCATCACCGTCATCAGTTCAACCGAATGAAGTCCACTGTTGGACTGTATAAGTACCCCAAACGTCGCCACATCAACGGGTGACATGCTTCTCGCAATCAGCGGCTTTTCGCGGCCTGCGGTCCCGGGTTCGATTCCCAGTGGGGACAAAATTTTCTGCTCGGTTTGGTTGGTGGTAGGGCTTGTTTTAAGTCCGCCTGGCTAACTACCACTATCTTATCTAAGTCTGTCGCCATAACAACAATGTTAACAGCATTGTTGTGTTCCGGCAGTTAGAGGTAAGATAGCCAGTTCCTCTGTGGTTGAGGATTCCGGGTGAAGCTCGCTTCCACCTTCGGCCTGATCATCACTTACCATCAGGTGAGATTCAGGCCAAGAGCTTGGTTAAAGTAGGCTGTGGTTAAAAAAAAAAATGTTAATTAATTCTATACTTAATTTGACCTAACAATAAACCACAAGACAGTGGCATATTATTTAGTTCCGATTTCAGCCGCGCGCAGCCTTTCTTGCGAGCACTTGAATGTTAAATCTTTTATATTTTTTTGTTAACCACCGACAAAAGATACTTGAAAATCTTGAAGGATGGTGAGCACCTCCTTCAGTTTTGGAAGTGGGTGAAAACCCACCTTTTTTGTAAGGCGGTTAAAAACCGTGTGGTCCAACGCCACATGCGAACTACGCATCAAAGACCTGACGTCACACAAATCCTGCATCGCGCTATTAGAGTTTACCGCGCGATTAACATTTATAAATTTAATGATAAATGATTTATTTTCTGTAAGAAAACTTTTACACGTCAATCATATTTTTTTAAACTAGATAAGGTCGGCGTTTCCTATCTGACTACTCTGAGAAGAAAGGCCGAAACAAACTCAGAGGTCACAGTCTCTTTTAAAGTCCAGACATAATCTTGGTCAGATCATTTGAAGACACATGATCACGCATTTGTCAGTAAAGTATATAAGAGTCTTCGACATCAATCGGTCGGAGGATCCTCCCTTTTCAATAGAGGATGCGTGAACTTTACACCCTGTTCCTCATACCTCTAAAACCGTGTCAAAAACTCCGTCAAATCATGGTTTTCCCAATTGAACTCCACCCTGTTACTCAACTTGCCTATTTCACAATTTTGTACGGAAGCCATACAACGCACTGTATAGTATTACATTACTTTTATTTTATCGACTAACGAATACTCGCTGTTTTCCTCGTAATTTATTTTGTTGGTATTGAATGGCACGGAGGTAGAGCCTTGGATAATTTGAGCTGTATTGTTAATCTGTAAAACTCAAGTGAGCGCACACAATTCTGAAAGCGAGCATTTTTGTTCCGAGCAACTCGTTGATAAGTTTTTATTTTATTTTGGTTTTAGGGTTCTGTACCGCAAAGGGGAAGAACGGAATCCTTATAGGATCATTTCGTCGTCCGTCCGTCTGTATTAAATAATGCATACATACATAAACTCACGCCTTTTTCCATGGGGGTAGGCTGAAACTACAGGTGTTCACCTGCTACGATCCTTACATACTCCTTTTGCTTCGTTAACACTAATCACTAATTTCAGACACTAATCTACATGGTCCTCATATGGCATGGCCAAGATTATGTTTGGACTTTAAAAGCGACTGTGACCTCTGAGTTTGTTTCGGCCTTTCTTCTCAGAGTAGTCAGATAGGAAACGCCGACTTCATCTAGCCTAGCACTAATATTTTTTTATTATGACGTGTAAAAGTGATTCCGATATCCTATTTACAGAATAAACAATTTCATTTCATTTCATAACGAATTAGAAAATGGGTGAAAATCAAAATCAAAATTTAAATCAAAATATTTTATTTCACATAAACCTACATAGACTGGCACTTATGAAACGTCAGAATCTAGGTGCACGGTTCCAATTGGTCGTTTCCTATGGAGAAGAGCCGGCAAGAAACTCCACGGTTACTCTTTTAAAAATAAATGGGTTTTACAATGTTTAAAAACATTACAGTGTGAATAGGTATGAGAGGACAGTGTAGGCCTGTCAACAAGATACTTAACAAAATAGAAAATAGTCTGCAAATCGATAGTCTGTTGAGCCTACAACGTTCTCACATTCACAAAATAAAAGGAATCTATGTAAAAGATAAATAAAATAATAAGAATAAAAACCTATTTAAACCAAATGGCATGGTTGTCACTACAACTTTAACCAATCCGAATGATTGACCAATCCATGTATTCCACAATAGCCTCTAAATAAGGATCAAGGAAGTAGGCTCGTCTATAACATGGGACTTATAACGTAATTGACAAAATATAGGATTACATGACATCTCTGGCTATTAGGGTTGTAACGGATGTCGGATAACGAATGAGGATGCGGATGAGGATAGCTATCGAGCTAATCGGGTTTGAGGATGCGGGTGAGGATAGCTATCGAGCTAATCGGGTTTGAGGATGCGGATGAGGATAGCTATCGAGCTAATCGGGTTTGAGGATGCGGATGAGGATACGTATATTGGAAAATTAATTATTGAGGATGCGGAGGTGGGTGCGGATGCGGACGTCGTACAAAAAATTGCCGATACTCTGTCATAGGAGAGGGACACTGCGAATTCAGTAAATAGGAACTTGTAACTCACACTCCGGCCCGCCCATTTAGCATGGCGCGAGTTTAAGAAAACCACTATTTGAGCGAACAACGTAGGGTCACATCCCCATAGAAATTATGAGGATGCGGATGAGGGTGCGGAGTTTTTAAAATTTGAGGTTTAAAAAGTTGAGGAAGCGGATGTTTTGCGGATATCAAAATTTACGCGGATGCTCCGCAGTTCCGGATGCGGATCCGGATATCCGTTACATCCCTACTGCCTTCCCCATCGTGGATTATAGCCGTGATGTTAAATAATATAAAAGGTTGTTCTCATATAAGCTGTAAGAGAAAACGGAAAAATAAAATCATGGAAATATGAGAGAAAATCATTGGCATATTTACGAGTCACGCAAGATTGAATACAACGGTTTCTTTTCATGTTCGGTATACTTGGTGGCAAAATAGTACCCCAGTTAGAACATAATTAGGGACTAGACGGCCATGACTCCGGCCAGACCCTCTAAAAACTTATTGACCTTCTAATGACTGTTTTAAATTAATGATGCTCAAAATTTGTTTTGTGCTTCTCATAAATGCACAGTTTTTAAATAATTGAGTCTTCATAACTTTCTGTCTTTTTCCCTCAGTTGGTCACAGTCACTAAGCTAGAATACCCCGATTAAACGAGTTAGGTTAGGTTAGAACTGTGATCAAATGCGCGCGAGCCGAGCGAGCGAAGCCTCAAGAGATGCGCGGCAGCGGGCGGCGAGCCCCACATCCAAGTTGATCGTAGTTGCTTGGCTCTTTAGTATTTTTAGGACCCTTGGCTCACAATTTAATGCCGAAAAAAACAAGCATGTTTTTTATGGATAAAATGCCTACTACCTAATTAATAGTTTTATAAGCAACTGTTGTATAATAAGGGGTATTACAACACGAATGTGGGTTTATCACACAAGGCGAAGTCGAGTGTGATAATAGTAACACACGAGTGTTTTAATACCTAATTATGTACAGTTGCATACAGGACTTAATCTAAACCCATGATATGAATCCTCTATAAAGGTTTCTGAAACAGAAAGCTTATTGCCAACATTAAAACGACCATAGCCCATAGCCCTCCAAGCGTGACGAAACGTATTTTGGAAAATGTGAATCATGTGTCGGCGTGGGGGTCAGCAGGTGCCCGGGTAGGACGGGAAGGGAATGGCAAGGGCTCGAAATAGCAAAAGAGTTTCATAAAGTACAACATTATAACACTCGTTTGGACGATATAAATGGTTACTATGCCACCGGTCGTTTTAATGTTGGCAATAAGCTAATTGTTTCAGAAAAAAATATAGAGGATTTATAGCATGGGTGTAGATAAAGTTTTTTATTTACCTCACAATTAGTTATTAATAACTAACTACTTATTTTCAAGCATATATCACGACTCCACAAGAAAATGAGGTTAGCAAACGTTTTTAATATTCAATTTTTCGTGCGAACGCTTTCTTTAGCATGACTTTGTCTTGCAAATACGGGATCTAGGCTGCTTGTATCTTTGATTCCTAGAAATGAGGTCGTGATATGTCTGTGTTTGGAAATAACTTGGAAATTGTATACGATTTTCCGTGGAATATATGTGAATATAGCCTAGTATTACGATATTTACATGGCTTTTTCTTATTTGTTGTTGATACTGTATTATTTACTCAGTTACAAGTTTGTCTAATGTTTACCCGAAGATTATATACCATAATCATCATATTCCCGAATTTCATTTTCCCGAATGTTTTGTTTGCCCTAAAAGACCTATGACATACTTTTAATTGCCCGAAACTTAGATACCATAAGATACGAGTGTACGACAAATATTTAATTTTATCCCAATATTAGTGACGTTCTTCAGAAAGGTCAAGTGCGTAGTACGAGAACCGGCGTGCGTGTATGACCAGATGTATGAACGTAAACAAAGCAAAAGCAGTATGTAAGGATCGAAGCAGGTGGCGTTCTATAGTTTCTGCCTGTCATAGGAAGAAGGAAGATTAATATACGCTTTCCAAGGTCGGTATATGGATGGTGACCATCCATTACATATGGAGACCCCACCGTGCCTTAGAGAGCATTCTACGTCGGTGGTCCCGGTTGTCATTCTTAAATCTTTTCTTAGACCCTAGTTATGACAAGCGCCCGAAACGCGCGTTCTGTACGCTGCGTTTTGGACACCCTATTTATGAATTTCTATTTAACAAATTACATGAAACGCTGCCATCCAAGGGCGCCCGTCATGTAATTCGTTACATGGAAATTCATTACTTTCGGGATTCTGACTACGTAGCCAGAAGCCCGAAAGTATGAGGGCGTTTGTCCACCCAACCATCACTGGGACGCCACGACTTGACTCACGAGGCAGTCATAAAAAAGGCAAGTCGTTACGAGGTTAAAAAGGCAAAGAAACGGTTAAAAAGGCGTCTTATCGAGCCATATTCTTCGCAATCGCAAACTTATTAAACTTTGTTTATTTCAAACGGGCCGCAGTATTACCATTGAATATTGTAAATTTACAAAGTTGAATTTTCTTTAAAGATTCAACAAAACCAATTTAGAAAGACTTCCAATGTTTTAAATTGTTTGGTTTTAAAGATTACAATCATTATTTATGTATGGGCAAGTCAAATCAATCTGCCTAGCCTTTTCAAAATTATGGTAGGGTCGACTTCCAGTCTAACCGAATGCAGCTGAATACCAGTATTTCACATAGAGCGACTGCCTATCTGACCTTCACAACCCAGTAACTGGGTAATACGATACCGCTTGGTAAGACTGGTTGTCAGACTTCCAGGAGTCTGGGGATTCGTAACGAGTGTCAAAGATCCACGAATGACAGCCGGGACCAACGGCTTAACCGTTCCGAGGCACGGAAGAGTCTCGATATGTAAAGATGGACACCCATTCACGGACTAACCCCGGCAAGCGTAGCTTAACCTGATGGATCGACCCGAGCGGCTGTTATTACTTAGCCACGAGCTATAAGCAAGTAAGATAGCTATAAAGTTTACTTGGAACCTCACTCAAGTTGTTTTTCAAATAAATCATCGCGGATTTACAACGAGATGTTATGTTTTAATCACTTTACCAGAGTTTATCGTGTTAACCAGTGGGGTTGTGGAGGTCATATAGGCAGCCGCTCGATGTAAAATACTGGTATTCAGCTGCATTCGGTTTGACTGGAAGCTAACTCCAACATAGTTGGGAAGAAGGGTGGTCAGACGCATATGATGTTTAGATGATAATGTACTGCTCGGATTTTTTTTTACTATTTGAAAAAATATTTATTTCATCTGCCTAGCATTTGCCTAACTCGAACAGGACGTGTTGCCACGACGAGCGCTGGAAACAGAGAACGCACGATCGGCGTGGCAGCATGTCGTGTTCGGGTTCGCGACAAGTCAATCGTGATTACTGTAAGTTGTAAGTCAGGGCTGTTATGACTGGGACCTCGTGCTCAGCAGTAGCACTCGCGACCACTAGACCAGCGAGCCAGTAAAGAAACGTATCTTTGCCAAAAACACATTTAATAAATGTATAACTAAACCCACAACATTTTATTACCTGCACCACGAGATTCATAGACCATTAACTGGAGTTACTACTATTATCATTGAAAGGATATAAATATTAATCCGCCATTGTCGAGGATGGGAGGCCTCCGTCGTCGCGTGGAAATATGCAACCGACGACCCTCGGTTTTATGTCGACGTAACATACGGACGAAAAAGATTGACAACTCTGATTTTTATTATTCACCACAAATACTAATAAAACATATTGCTGTCTATAGAAACAACAAAAATTAAGTTAGTTTTCCTATGTATTTCCTCAGTGGTGCAAGAACAAAAGATATATTAAGGTGGATGCTCCAAGGTAGCCCGCGAAATTCAAATTTTCTTACGTTTTAAGCAATTTGCAGGTCAGTATCAGGTTTTATGTTGATCTAAATATGATTTTCGGCTGTATCAGATATTTATTTATAGAATTCTAGTCATAAAAATCATCAATACAACTCTCTAAGTTCATATAATCCTATTGAATAACTATTTCATGAAATCATGACATTTGAGGATTATTCTAAATTAAGGAGTTGTATTGCTGATTCTAATGATTATAATTCTGTAAGGACATATTTGTTACGGTCGCAAATCATATTTTAATCAACATACAACCTGAGACTGACCTGCAAATTGCAAAAAACGCAAGAAAATTTGAATTTCGCGGGCTACCTTGGAGCATTCCCCTGAATAAAAAAACAAAAGCCGATCCATAACCACCCCGCCAACTTTTCTTCTTCATTTTGTAACATCTGCCACGAGGGGCGGACGTCGGTCGGCGGGATATAATTAATTTAATTTTTATTCGTTTCATTGCCGCTCCTTATACATTGAAGGGTGTTTAGTAATAGAGATGAGGGCTCTTTCCTTTTTTAAGAGTGGTTGGCTTAAAGAGTAAGAATCTTGAGATTTTTCTGTGCAGGAAATGATTTTGAAATCGGGCACCTTTTGAAGATTTCTTTGGTGTTGAAGTGTCTTTTAATGGTGCTCGGGGATATGATCTTTTGTATGTAGAATATTGTTTTTGGGTGACGATCTATCTTGATTGTAGGATGTAATTGCGTAATACACGATCAATCACAATCTGAATCGTATTCAAATAGATTGCTAATCTATTGGTACATAAGTTTGAAAAAAAAAAATGCTCAACAGCGTAAATAACGCAATGAATGTTGTTGAACTGTCAAAATGAAACAGATTAGTCTTAATCGTTTACGAAAATGTGTTACGTAATTAGATAGCAGGCCTCCAAACTTTAAAGTTCCATTGCGGATATGCTAAACACTTCACACGTGTACTGTAGGTTGAGTGGCTGGCAAAGAAATAATCCCTGGCAGAAAAATGTGCGTAACTTCTCCATATACATCCTACGCAGCAGTGGAATTGCGACTTTTCAATGTAAGAACGATTCGACCAAACAGGAATAAATTTTATCCGCGGAATAAGCCTTCTCTTCCGAATAAATTTTGAATTTTTGACAGTTTCTCCATACGAAAACTGTCAGAAGTAAATCTCATTCCGCCGATTCGACCAAACTTTTATACTTAGAATAAGTCTAATGCGATGCGACGAATAATTTTTGAAATTTTGACAGTTTCTCCATACAAAAAGTGTCAGTTGTTAACTGTTTTACACGGATAAAAGTTATCTGAGTTTGGTAAAATCCGCTATAACTAGGCCAGTTTGTGCAAACACTCTTAGGTACACGTCCATCATATTTAAAAAAAATATGAGGTCGGCGTCTCACAGCTGACAATGGATAAATTAAATCTCGTCGTTTTGGCGTTGTGCGTTGTGTACAAGCGACGGAAAACAAATGATTATTTCAAATTTATTTATTATAGATTACTCACATAATCCACACACCACACTCAAATCATACATACACAAACACAATACCATAGACCACCTGAAATCACCTCTCTAGTCTCCACTCTGGAAGTCGTACCCCGAGCCCCAAGATACAGACTAACTGTCTAGTTTGGGGTTCACTGGTAAATAATTTTGTAACCTAGTTATAGGTAATATTTTAAGATACTCATGTAAACCTGTGAACCTCTTCCTGTAAACTTTCTTACTGTATTACCTGGACAATAAACTATTTTCTATTTTCTATTTCTAAATTAAAACGCGTAACTTCTCAAATCTCTTTTCTTATTGTATTGATGATATATTTTTACATAACATTTAGGTACTAGACAGTATTTTTTTATATTATGTTTGCCGCACAACTCTCCCGTGTGTACGCAGAATTCTACATACGCATGTCTACCCGTAATATGTGGGTAGAAGGTGCGAACAGCGTCACATAGGACTGAAGTTATTTCACAAATTCACTTGGTATTCTGTAGGGGACTGAATGTATTGCTGCCGCGGTGATGTGGTCTTACAATATTGTATGGGCTTTATTGTGCGTCTTACTGCCGCATTCAGAGACGTTACCTACTTAAAAATATTCAATAATTACTTAGGTACTTTATTTTAGAGGAGCTCGTGGCTAAAATACAATAGACGTAGATATATTTAGTAACCTATTCCGCTTAACTATTCTTAAAGAGTTACACGCCGAGCGCTGAGACGATGACTCAGCGTCCAGCGCTCGGCGTGTTAACACGTCGTGTACGGGTTCGCGACAAGTCAATCGTCATCCGGAGGATGCCTCGTTGAGAGGTGAAACACGTGTCGATTTCTTACAGGGTTTTTTAAGACTCTTTAAGAATAGTTAAGCGGAATAGTTTACTAAATATATCTACGTCTATTGTATTTTATAATGAATTTCCGCCAAGTCACGCCTGAATTAATGAACTATCTCGTGGCTAAGTTATAACAGCCGCACGGGTCGATCCATCAGGTTAGCCTACGCTTGCCGGGGTTGGTCCGTGGAACACCATCTTAACATATCGAGACTCCTCTATGCCTCGGAAAGCACGTTAAGCCGTTCGTTACGGGTTGTCAGGAGTCTGACAACCAGTCTTACCAAGGGGTATCGTATTACCCAGTTACTGGGTTGTGGATGTCAACATAGTTGGGAAAAGGCAGAGAGATGTTGAGTCTTATCATGTACTATCTAATCGATTATTATTAGTATTATTAATCGATTATTATTTGAGGAGGAGGTAAAATAAGATACTTTTGGTTGCTTAAATACTTTTTTCCGTTCATTTGAATGATGTGTTTAAGTATTGTTAAACGTTCTTATCATGAAAATGCCCTATCAACCCTTTTTGAATCCACCACGCGTTTCTAAGCACCATTATAAGGGGTGCATTAAAATACACTCGCATCAATGGCGATATTTAAATATCCGGTTCTATTATTATCATGGAATAAGCTGTTCCATATAGTTCGTGCAGATACTAAAAGTAAATGGAATTACTCAGCGCCATTACCAATCTTAAACCTGATATATTATTATTAATCTTTATTTATTCAGACAACAATGGTCTATAGTGTTAGAAGTTATTATAAAGAGATAAAATTGTTGTTGTTGTTTGTTGTAAATTGTTGTTTGTTTCTCTGAAAATATCGATTACAAAAATTGGCCACAGGATATGTTCGTTCCATTCGGAAAAAGTCACGGGCAGAAGCTATATATAGTGACTAATAAAAATATAAAACAGAAGAGGAGACAGAATGCAGCCCTGTGGAACGCTAACTTTTAAATCACAGTAATTTGATAAGTACTCCCAACGCGAACAGACTGCAGCAGTTTTTAAAGATTAGAAGAGAACTGTTCCAATGTTTCGGGATACACCATAAGATACGGCAGAATGGCTAACATGATATCGTGACTAAACGTATTAAAGGCATTCGAGAAATCAACGAGCAGTAAAACAGTATCTTAAGTGAGTCCCAGATCATTGCTAGCTGCTTTTAGGAGTATTAGGTAGTGTTGTCTGGTGTCAGCATATACGTAACAGAGAGACCATAGAGACAGAGAGTATATTATGTATTTCCAACAAGACATTGCATGCGGCCGATGACGTTTATAGATTTCACCCGAAAGCAACTTTATGTCAACTCTTTTCTCATCCCCAGGGTGAACTTAGGCTCTGGGCAGCTGGTCTGAAGTGCTTGTTTCTTGTCTCCAGGTGGTGAGGATATCGTCAAGGGCTGATGATGAGGCACGATGTGGCCAGGCTGGCGCTGGATCGTGCTCATGCTGAATGCTGTTGCTGCGCTGTCTCCGGTGGTTAAGATTGGTGAGTGTCTTCTTATTTGGAGATCCCTAGTGTGACTTGACTGTTATAGTTTGTAGTATCTTTCATATTAATTGGATTTTTAATCCAATATCTTAACGTCGTCAAAGTCTTGTTAGTTAATGACAAACATCAACGCGTACGCTTGTGGCTGAGTTAACTTTTCTGCGATTATTAATCACAATTATGAGTCATGCATGTTCCTTAAAAAATGGCGAGTGATTATTGTACTTGTACGACTTGCGATTGGGCATAACTCGCAGCCACTAGATAATTGAAAATTATGACACTTTAATTATACAATGGCAAGGTTTCAACAAAAATTCTATCAACTAAGCTTAGTAAGTGAACATTACTAGCTTAACTTTATGTGAATTTAGACGATCCCTAGGATTTTGTGCTACACAACAGTAGCAGAAAAGTTAATGTTCAAAAATGATATATGAATTGATTTATTGCTTCAAGATTCATAACTTGATGAATCTTCATACTAACCCAAGATACTAACGACCTCCTTGCACTACAAATCACTGAATACGTACATATTAGAACATCATTTTGTTTAGGACATTTTCAAAAGATTTACGTTTTAAATACGTTTAAAACAGACATGTTAGGCACTTAATCTGATTGACACTGACCTTATTTATACTAACTTTGTATTGTTTTTATTTGAAATTTTAATTCAGTGACCCAAATTTTTCATTTGACTGTAATTTCAATTCTTTGACCCTTGTAATTTGTACCACTCATTCGTTTATTTTAATTACATTTGACATTTTTGATTTTAATTTTAATTCTGTGACCTTTATAATTTGAATCTACTTAATCATTCGTTTATTTTAATTGCATTTCACAGTTTATTTTATTTTGTTGCAGTATTGTTATATTTTATTTTATTTTATTTTAGGTTTTGCCTACATTAAAATAATTGTTTTTTAACGCTAAACGTATTCTGTAATTTGCAGTGCAAGCGGGCCAAAGTGCCTAGTTTGGGGTTCACTTTCAATAATAATTGTGTTAACTGTAGTTATCGGTATACATACGTTCAAGTTTCTATACTATTGTATTGATCAGTGAACTGTATAGCCTGTATTACTATCTCCATTTCAGGCGCAGTCTTCACAGAGGACGCTCGAGGAGGCAGCACGGAGTTAGCCTTCAAATACGCAGTCTACAGGATCAACAAGGAGCGGAGTCTGTTACCCAACAGCACCCTGGTCTATGATATCCAGTATACTCCTGCCAGGGATACCTTCAAGACTTATAAGAAAGGTAAATTGGATTCTGTTTTTTTTCGGGAAAATCGTTGGACCTTGCTTAGATTTCTGTTATAGATTGTTAAGAGCCTATGCTACCTCAATTTGCTTAGCAAGATCCGCCGTTATATCGAAACTACTGCAGCATTAATATGAAATAAATATATGTTAAAGTTGAGGATTAATGTTAAGGAGTATGTTAGCCGAAAACACGATTTCATAATAATTTTCTTTATAACTAGAAAAAAATTCCAAAGTTACCTCCAAACCGAACAATAAACAGCTGCTATTAAAAAAATACTTCAAATTAGATCATGAAACGTTGCATACTAACTGAACTAACTATAAAGCAGAGTAAGTTATTTTTTTTAAATTACCTACCATTATTTTCGCCGTAAAAAGCAATTACCTAAACAATTGCCAGTTTTCAGCCGACACCGTCTCGCTCGCACTCAGTCCGCGAGTAGTATGTTGCGAGCGAGGGTGTGTGGTTGTGTGGGGTCTTAAATTGCTGCGTGTATAGGTGGCACAGATGAAATGTGAAAGGTTACGTGAACCCGTGAGGGTTTGATTCTTGCTCGTAACCTTTGGTCACACAATAGCGCGGAAATAATGAACCTTTTCTATATATAGACGAAGAATAATGCTAAAAGGTAGAGTATTTTTTAGAAAGTTCTTAATTTCCAAAAATAAATTGGAACGGTTATCAAAAAATCTATTGGTAGGATTAAATTCTTTATTATCGTTATATTTTTCAAATGCAGCTCTTTTGTTTATTGTAATTTAGGAATCTAGTAACTCCTTAAAATCAGCTCGTCTGAGAAAATTCTACAGCCATTTAATATTTCAGGCAGGTCTACATTACAGTTAGAATTAAAATCTCCTCGAATGTACATCATAATTTTACTTTACACTTGAATTCTTTTGTTTTTTTAGTATTATTGTATTATTTGCCTACGCCAAGTAGTTAGAACGTAGTAATGCTACTACGTTCTAAATTAAAAACGATGCAGGAAACCTTATTTTATTGTACTAAAAAAATCCCAAAAGAAATTTGCTCATAAATACCAAAACATCGAAAGTCACTAAGAACGGAAGTAGAAGAAATCGCAACAAATAACACGCAACCAACAACCAACATCGGAAACCGCTTCTCAAACTATCCTGTGCAACATTCACATATAAAATTTCAAATTGTTACCGGAATGCAATATGGCGGTTAACCGCCATTCCGGATATGCCGAGTGAAGGATACTTCACGCAAAAATGGAAAGCGGTAAACGTAAATAGTGCACATTCGTATAAAAACTTTTTGCGGAGAAATAACGTGTTATTATGCTCGGTTTTGCGTGGCGTTTAAAAAAAATGAACGAGTTTAAAATGCTTTGTTGAAATGTAATTTCGTAAGTTGAATGGGTGAATGAGAAATGTGGGTTTTTGTTGATATAATTGCAGTATGATATTTGTGAATGGTGGGTTTTAAAAATAGGGATCATTGTTACTGTACCTACTTGATTGTGGGAGCTATTCCAACTGCTATTATTGATAGTAGTTAGCATCTTAAGAGCGTGCATTCTGAAAGTGTGCAAAGTCGTAAATAGATGTCAAAATATATCTCGCTGTTTTGATTAATTTGCCAAAATTACGGTATGAAAATATGATATATGGCTAACTAATGAACTAGAATATTGACTATGGAATGCAATAATTAATATCGTAACACCGAATATTTAGTTTTAGATGTAAAAAAAGTATTTGGAAACTTTCCAAATTACTTTTTACAACTAAAACGGTTACTACATCAAATTCAGTGCTATAATATTGCAATTCAATATTTTAATATTCTAGTTCACTAGTTAGCGATATTTTATATTTCCATACAATAATATTGCGAAATTAATCAAAACATGTAAATATTTGACAGCTATTTGCGACGTTGCCAACTTTAAGAACAAACGCTCTTAAGAGGGTGCATCCTAAAAGTTGGCAACGTCGTAAATAGCTGTCAAATATTTACCTGTTTCGATTAATTTGGAAATAATACTGTATGGAAATAAGAAATGTGGCTAACCAATTGACTAGAATATTAATAGTGAATTGCAATTATAACATTGAATTTGATGTTGTACCCGTTTTAGGTGAAAAAAAGGCATTTGGAAAGTTACCAAATACTTTTTTACATCTAAAACTAACTATTCGGTGTTACGATATTAATTATTGCATTTCATAATCAATATTCTAGTTCGCTAGTTAGCCACATTTTTTATTTCCATACAGAAATATTATCAAATTAATCAAAACAGCGAAATATTTGACATCTATTTGCGACGTCGCCAACTTTAAGAACAAACGCTATTAAGCTGAAAACTGTGTACAATTATCAACTAAAGTTTTTTGAATGCGTTGATGCGAATGTGTTGTTGCATTTATTGTTGTTGTTGTTTATGGGTGATTTTTACCCAGACTTTACCTAGCATATTATTCTTATTTTTTAAACAAGATTGGTAGTAACAATAAAAAGTGATTCCGATATTCTATTAACAGAATAAATAATATGAATAAAAATAATAATTATGAATGAACGACGACTAACAAAATGTATTTACAAGGCAAATGTGAGTGGAAACGCCTGGAGGGGACGTCCTAGGAGGACATATAGTGACCTTATTGGGGATGTTCTTCAGAAAGGTCAGGTCCGTAGTACTCGCCACTGGCGTGCGTGTATGACCTTATGTATGAACGTTAACGAGGCAAAAGGAGTTTGTAAGGATCGTAGCAGGTGGCGTTCTGTAGTTTCTGCCTACCCTCATGGGAAAAAGGCGTGAGATTATGTATGTATGTAGAATAAATAAATTCATTTCATTTTAAGCAGAGGAAGAAATGACGGATGAATGAATTTAGTGTTGGCAGCCTCGATGGTCTAGTGGGTCGCAAGTCAATCGCAATCCTGAGGATGCCTCGTTGAGAGGTGAAACATGTGTCGATTTCTTACAGGGTTTTTTATCAATCTTTAGGAATAGTTAGGCGGAATAGGTTACTAAATATATCTACGTCTATTATATTTTTTTCGCGATGATAATGTTATGTTATTTTCTTTACAGCCTGTACTCAGATACAGTCAGGGGCTGTAGCACTGTTCAGCGGCGTGGGTCCACTGTTGGGCAACACTCTGGACCATATGAGCACGAGTCTGCATGCTCCACACTTGACTGTGGGACCGTTTGCGCCGGAGAATTGTAAGTAATGTAGCTTCTTTATTAATTTCTATACTGGCCTCTGCACGCGACTTCGCTCGCGCGTAATTTCGACACCGGCGACCCTCCGCGTCGCATCCCATTGCCCGCCCTCGCTTTTACGTTTCCGTTTGCCGTTCTTTCTTACTTTTTTTCTTTTTGCTCGGCTCCTAAGAGTCGTAGCGTGATGTGACATAGCCTATAACCTTCCTCAAGAATTGGGCTATTTAATGCAAAAAGATTTTTTCAAAACTGACTGGTAGTTACGGAGATAACCCCCTACATACAAACTTAAAAAAAAATGAACCTCTATATAATATTAGTAATGTTAAACTATTTTCTTACATTTTTCAGCAAACCACACGTTCACTATAAACCTGTATCCTCCGAAGGACCTCCTCACGAAAGCCTTCGCAGAATTCCTCTCGTATCTGAACTGGACCAGGATGGGAGTCATCTACGAAGATTATGGATATGGTGAGCTTAATAATAATATTACACCTGATTTAAATGGAAACGCCGGGAGGTTACGTCCTAGGAGGACATATAGTGACCTTATTGGTGATGTTCTTCAGAAAGTTCAGGTGCGTAGTACTCGCAACCGGCGTGCGTGTATGACCAGATTTATGAACGAAAGGATCGTAGCAGGTGGCGTTCTGTAGTTTCTGCCCACCCCCATGGGAAAAAGACGTGAGTTTAAAAAAAATGACGGGTCTTTAATTTAATTACCTCTTATTGCTTACTGACCATGACATTTAAGGTGGATGGTCCAAGGTAGCCCGCGAAATTCAAATTTTCTTACGTTTATTGCCATTTGCAGGTCAGAATTAGGTTGTATGTTGATCTAAATATGATTTGCGGCTGTATCAGATATTTATTTATAGAATTATAGTCATAAAAATCATCAATACAACTCTCTAACTTCATATAATCCTATTGAAAGACTATTTCATGAAATCATGACATTTCAGGATTATTTGAACTTAAGGAGTTGTATTGCTGATTCTAATGATTATAATTCTATACAACTATATTGATTACGGTCGCAAATCTTATTTTAATCAACATACAACCTGACACTGATTTGCAAATTGCAAAAAACGCAAGAAAATTTGAATTTCGCGGGCTACCTCGGAGCATCCACCTTAAGCCTTTTGGCCCAAATGTACCATCACGGGTACAGAAGTGACGTAACGTTTCATCATGACGTGTTTCCAGGAGAACTAAACCTCCTGGACATAGCCAAAGATGGGCGCGATATGTACGCGGTCAGATGCCACGACGCCAAGGAGTACCGACGAGGGCTCGCCCTGCTGAAGGCGCAGCAGATTGAGCACATCGTGGTGGATACTGACCCTAAGAGGGTGAGGCAGTTGGCTAGGGCTGTGAGTATTAATAGTACTTATTTCTGATTTTAAGCTAAGTTGGTCAGCGTTTTCCGTCGACACGCGGACAGCAAAGCCAAGTATTAGAGCAGACCGCGCGCAGCCTTGTCAGTCGACTTCAAATAAACCGAGCGTTATTGGTGTTCATGCTGTCGACATGGTAGACAGCAGTCGGCGTGTCGAATACTGCAGCAATTGCTTTTGTCACAGCTGAAGTTGGCTCTGTCGACAGCTGAAGTTGGCTCTGTCGACAGCTAAAGGTGGCTATGTCGACAGCTGAAGTTGGCTCTGTCGACAACTGAAGTTGGCTCTGTCGACAGCTGAAGGTGGCTCTGTCGACAGCTGAAGTTGCCTCTGTCGACAGCCTAAGTTGGCTCTGTCGACAGCTAAAGGTGGCTATGTCGACAGCTGAAGGTGGCTCTGTCGACAGCTGAAGTTGGGTCTGTCGACCACTGAAGTTGGCTCTGTCGACGGCTGAAGGTGGCTCTGTCGACAGCTGAAGGTGGCTCTGTCGACAGCTGAAGTTGCCTCTGTCGACAGCCTAAGTTGGCTCTGTCGACAGTAAAGTGCTGTACGTCTGTTTGACGCCTCATACTTTTTTCGCATCTTTAAACTTAGTTAATTATACTTTTTATTTCCTTTAATCTTACTATTCTCTTGGCTCCAATTACACTACTTTTTATATTATTTTGATAGACATTTTTTCTGCATTAATTATACTGTTAAAGCCCATGTTTGGCGAATTATTGTTTTCTACAAATAAATGTATTTTATTTTTCAGATTCTTCAACTGCAGATGAATAATGAAAACTATCACTACGTTTTTACATCGTTTGTAAGTGATCTACCATCAATTCCTTAATTTCTGTCTGTCACTGCACTAGATTTGAAGAGCTCGTGGCTAAGTTATAACAGCCGTCCGGGTCGATCCATCAGGTTAAGCAACGGTTGCCGGGGTTGATCCGTGGATGGGTGACCATCTTTACATACCGAGACGTGCCTCGGAAAGCACGTTAAGCCGTTGGTACCGGCTGTCATTCGTGGATCTTTGACAGTCGTTACGTCCGAAAGTCTGACAACCAGTTACTGGGTTGTGAACTTGTGAGTCAGAGGTCAGGTAGCCAGTCGCTCTATGTAAAATACTGGTATTCAGCTGCATCCAGTTCGACTGGAAGCCGACCTCAACATAGTTGGGAAAAAGCTAGGCAGATTGAGTGCAATAGATGTCACATCGATCTAGCATTGAGTTGAAATCACGAAACCAGCTGAATCCTTATCTACCGAGACACCTGAGGTATCGTTAGGAATATAGGGGCCACAGAGAGCTTTTAACATAAAATACAATAGACGTAGATATATTTAGTAAACTATTCCGCTTAACTATTCTTAAAGAGTCTTAAAAAACCCTGTAAGAAATCGACACGTGTTTCACTTCTCAACGAGGCATCCTCAGGATGACGATTGACTTGTAGCGAACACGTACACGACGTGTTACCACGCCGAGCGCTGGACGCTAAGTGAGCCACAGCTTTTCTTTTTTCTCACAGGGTTTTTTAAGACTCTTTAAGAATAGTTAAGCGGAATAGTTTACTAAATATATCTACGTCTATTGTATTTTATAATGGATTTCCGCCAAGTCACGCCTGAATCAATTAACTAGCTTTTATCATGCATGATTTGCGCTTTGGACTTGATAGGGGCCATCCAAATTACGTCACATGAAGCTTTTGTCACACTTTTTTGACTCCCCCCCCCTCCCCCTTACGGTGTGTATGAGAGATCTTATTTTGATCAAATCTTTCATATTCCAGGACTTCGAACTCTTCGACATGGAAGACTTCTACTACAACCGAGTGAACATGAGTGGCTGGAGGCTGGTGGATCGAGACTCCGACAAGGTGAAGGAGTCTTTACAAGTCATGGAGAAGTTCCATCCGATTGGAGCGTCCATCATCAGCGGGGGACATATAAAGGTAAAGGAATAATATAGACACGAAGTGAGGGGCTCATGACTTGACGCGGTAATTGGTTAAAAGCGGTTTTGGTATGTATAAGAACACCCATCAAAGAGGGTGTTCTTCTACATACCAAAACCTCTCCGTGCCTCGGAAAGCACGTTAAGCATTTGGTCGGTTGTCTGAAGACAGATAAAGTCGAAAGGAATTATTCACCTTTTCACACCTTTTCTTGGGAAGCAGGACGACGGAATTCTTCTTTCTTGAATTTCAAATGGTCAAAATAGTTTTCAGTGTTCTGGGAATTTTATTATTGGGGTTGAGTTCGGAAGCAATAATAAAAAAATAAATGACCTGGCTAGCGAGGCTGTCGACATGTGGGATGTGGACTCAGCGATCATTGTGCCGATAGTCGTGACAGCCAATGCCCTAATAGCCAAGAGCCTCGACCAGCACCTGAGGAGGCTCTCGTTGGGTAGATAGATCAAGGGCTTGATTCAGAAAGCGGTACTTCTGAACACGGCTCGCATTGTCAGGATGTTCCTCTCTCTGGAGCCCTGACCACCGGTAACTTGGACCCTGTTCCCGATACCGGTGGGCTACTATTTTTTTATATTTTTAAATGTTTTTTTTTAATGAAAATATTTAAAAATGTAAATAATAAGTTAGAAAATTAAATAAAAGAAATAATAATATTAAACATCAATGTTGTTTTATATTACAGACGGAACCAGCACTCCTATACGATGCTGTACAGATTCTCTGCCAAGCTCTGGCCATTACTGAAGACTTTCACCCTGGGAACGTATCCTGTGAAAAGGACGTACCGTGGAACCATGGGAAAACTATTATCGACAACATTAATACGGTAAGCCATTAATATTATTTTGGAATGATTTAGTAAATAGCTTGGCAGCACATCTATTGGAAACTGGTTAAAACTCAAAAAAATCTCAGTTCGCTCAGCGTGGTAACACGTCGTGTTCGGGTTCGCGACAAGTCAATCGTCATCCTGAGGATGCCTTGTTGAGAGGTGAAACACGTGTCGATTTCTTACAGGGTTTTTAATGACTCTTTAGGAATAGTTAAGCGGAATAGGTTGCTAAATATATCTACGTCTATTGGATTTCCGCCAAGTCACGCCTGAATCAAACTCAAACTCAAAGCATTTATTTCAATTAAACCATTGACAGGCACTTTTGAATTGTCAATCAAATAAATACCCGAAGATATGAAAGAAAGAAAGAAAGAAAAATGTGTTTATTGGCAAAATACACCTTAAAAACGCCTACGCCTACACCCACCACCCACCCACCGCCTACGCCTATGCTGTAGCATATACTTTTCTGGTGTCCAAATCGACTTTAACGTACTATAATTCTCTACCATTCTGTTCACAGATTCAAGCCCACGGTCTCACAGGACCCATAGAGTTCAAGAACGGAGTCAGAACGAACTTCCACCTGCAGCTGATGAGGCTCACAGGCGGTGAGAAAGGAGGCATGGTGGTGTCAGGCCACTGGACCCCGAGCGAAGGTCTGGAGATCACAGACCCTGCGGCGTATACGAGGGATCCTCCTCCCAATGTGACTCTGACCGTGGTTACTGTTGAAGTAAGTATTGATGTTTTTTTTTTTTTTTCATTCTCCCTAGCCTTTTCCCAATCATGTTGGGGTTGGCTTCCAGTCTAACTGGATGCAGCTGAATACCAGTATTTTACATGGAGCGACTGCCTATCTGACCTCCACAACCCAGTAACTGGGTAATACGATACCCCTTGGTAAGACTGGTTGTCAGACTTTCGGGCTTCTGACGACTCGTAACGACTGTCAAAGATCGAAAGAGAAGTAAGTATTGATGATATTGGCTCGTAATTAAGCGTAAGCGAAAATCTTATGTCTGCATACGAAAATTCAATCAAAGATCTCCAATAGTTTAGTCACTATAGCTAGTCAAAGATTGGTAAAACCCATAGTCGGCGCATCACTACTATTTAGTTTGTTAGAAAAAATCACTTTTTTAATCTAAATGTTAGTATTTATTTGATAGTTCCTAAATACTCCTAATTAATATTTCCAGTGTTATCATTTATTGTTGTATTGTCGTCTCCACATTGTATAAAGTTACTAGTTAGGGTTCCGTAGTCAACAAGGAACCCTTATAGTTTCGCCATGTCCGTCTGTCTGTCTGAAAAATGTTTTTAGGGTAAAGTAGGGGTTTTTTTTTTTCGTCTATCCCATGGCGTGGGGTATCTTTGGAAAGGTCGTTAGGCTGGCTAGAAGCTAAATAACCCAACTTTACGTGCAGGGGAGGTACCATAAAAAAAATGTATTTCATGATTTTATTTTACCACTTTGTCGGCGTAATTAATTTATGTATATTCATGTCAAATTACAGCTTTCTAGTACTAATAGTCTCTACGCTAAGCCGGGGATAGACAGACAGACGGACATGGCGAAACTATAAGGGTTCCTTGTTGACTACGGAACCCTAAAAATCAGAGCATTTAAAACTAAAATAAAAAAAAACAACTAATTTAACGACCTGTGCGAGGCCAATAAGGCTCCTATCTCAGCATAATGCTGAGATATTAAAAAGTAAATATAGTTAGGGCCCGCTGTGATGGTGATATGCATATTTTAATTAATCCCATTACACCCTAGCCTAATTATAAAATCTTCATTTCCCCAGGAAAAACCCTATGTAATGGTAAAAGAAGGCTGGAATCTGCAAGGGAACGCTCGTTTCGAGGGATTCTGCATAGACTTGCTGGCCCGAGTGGCTGCCAGGGCAGGGTTCCACTACCGGCTTCGACTGGTGCCAGATAATATGTACGGAGCCAGGGATCCTGATACTGGACATTGGAACGGGATTGTGAGGGAACTGATGGATAGAGTAAGTTTTTAAAAGCTTTATCAGCATGACTACTTCAGAAACGGGTTTTGTCGACGGGAGAATAGACAAAGTCATTTTGTCTATTCTTCCGTCGACAAAACCCGTGGTCATGCTACGCGCAATTTATTGTTGGTGAAGCTTTCAAAGTATGAGAAACAGCATCCTAATTGCGTTATACACGATCAATGACAATCTGAATCGTTTTGAAACAGATTGCTAATCCACTTGCTTCATCATAATCATGAAAACTCTCGGATTGTGATTGAAATTTTGTTACAGAAAGCAGACATAGCGGTCGCCTCAATGACAATCAACTACGCGCGGGAGGCAGTCATAGACTTCACGAAGCCGTTCATGAACCTTGGTATCGGAATACTGTTTAAGGTACGTAACTTCTCTACGGTGTACCTACCTATCTACCCCATTTACCCTCCTACCCTACCTACCCCACCTACCCTACCTACCCCAACTACCCCACCTACCCCAACTACCCCACCTACCCCACTTACCCCACCTACCCTACCTACCATACCTACCTCACCTACCCTACCTACCCCACCTACTCTACCTACCCCACCTACCCCACCTACCCTACCTACCCCACCTATTCTACCTACCCCTCCTATCCCACCTACCCTACCTACCCCACTTACCCTACCTACCCCACCTATCCCACCTACCCTACCTACCCCACCTACCCCACCTACCCTACCTACCCCACCTACCCTACCTACCCCACCTACCCTACCTACCCCACCTACCAAACCTACCCTACCTACCCTACCTACCCCACTTACCCCACCGATCCTATCTTTCCTCAATTCTCTTTAGTTTTTTTTGTTGTGAAATACCATAGGCGTAGATATATTTAGTAACCTATTCCGCTTAAAAAAACCCTGTAAGAAATCGACACGTGTTTCACCTCTCAACGAGGCATCCTCAGGATGACGATTAAATTGTCGCGGGCCCAAACACGACGTTTTGCCACGCCAAGCGTTGGACGCAGAGTAAACATATCTACGTCTATTGTATTTTATAATGGATTTCCGCCAAGTCACGCCCTTTCTTGTAGTGATTATTTCTATTATCTCCGTCAGGTGCCAACATCTCAACCAACTCGTCTCTTCAGCTTCCTGAACCCGCTCGCGATAGAGATCTGGTTGTATGTATTAGCGGCGTACATACTGGTGTCATTTACTCTCTTTGTGATGGCAAGGTTTTCTCCATACGAGTGGTAAGTGTGTGTAGATATATAGATATCTACCTACCTACTTACACCTAACTACGTACCTACCTACCCTACCTACCTACCTACCTACACTTACCTACATACCTACCTATACCGGATGACATTTTTTACCGTCTCGAAAAAAAATAGGTATTTTAGGTGAACGGAGTAGAACCTTATGGCATACATAGTATTTTTTTTTCTTTCCACATCTTTGAAAAAAAAATATCTATCATCAAAAAACGCTACAGTTTTAAAGTAAACTTTTCATGTTAGGACAAAGAAAGAGAAATTTTGAAAAAAAACCATTTATTGATAAAAAATATTGAATTTCAAATCATACGCATTATGCTTTTTATTTGGAGATTTTTTGAATTTTTTTCTTATCGAAAAAAAAAAAAAACTAGGTATGCCATTTGCTTCTACTCCGTTCACCTATTATACCCATTTTTTTTCGAGACGGTAAAAAAGTCATCCAGTATCTACCAACCTACCTAATCTAATCCACACAGCACTCGGCTAAGCACGGACCGAAACCAGTATGATCAATCTGCCTAGCCTTTTCTCAACTATGTTGGGGTCGGCTTCCAGTCTAACCGGATGCAGCTGAATACCTGTATTATACATGGGGCGACTGCCTATCAAACTCAAACTCAAACTCAAAGCATTTATTTCAATTAAACCAATTAGAGGCACTTTTGAATTGTCAAGGAGTCAGTCAGTCAGAAATATGAAGCTAGTTGCCCATTCCAAAGCGTAGTAGGTACCTATGGAGAAGAACAGGCAAGAAACTCCACGGACACTCTTTTCATTGATTTATTTTTACAAAATATTGGTTACATCATTCATGTTCAAATTATACATGTGAGAACAAAGTAAAAAGACGTGCACGTTAAAAGCGTCCTATAACACACAATCGTCACGTGTGTGTGACGTCAGGACGTGGTGTAGATGGCGCCACAAAAACGATTCAGATTGTGATTGATCGTGTATTACGCAATTAGGGTGCAGGTCTAGCCTGGGTCAAACCAAAGCGTTATTAACTTACATAATAACTGATCCTCTATTGTCCATTCATCTTCCAGGTCTACAAGCACACATGTATGCGGCCACGAGACCAAACTCTTAACGAATCAGTTCAGCGTGTGTAACTCCTTCTGGTTCATCACTGGAACCTTCCTGAGGCAAGGGTCTGGACTTAATCCTAAGGTAAGATTTAATTTATGAAGCTACTAGCTGTCCGCCCCGGCTGCGCGCGGTAGCACTAAGTGCTTATCTACGGGGCACCTACCTATCTACCTACCCTTCATACCAACCCTATCTACCTACCCTTCTCACCAACCCTATCTACCTACCTAGCTACATACCTACATACCCTACCTATATATCTACCTTCCTACCTACGCCTACCTACGTACCTACCTACCTACACGTACCTACATACCTACCTACCCTACCTACCTACACCTACCTACCTACATACATCTACCTACCTACACCTACCTACCTACACCTACCTACCTACACCTACCTACCTCCACCTACCTACCTACACCTACCTATCTACACCTACTTACCTACACCTACCTACCTACACCTGCTTACACCTACCTACCTACACCTACCTAAATACACCTACCTACCTACACCTACCTACCTACACCTACCTACCTCCACCTACCTCCACCTACCTACCTACACCTACCTACCTACACCTACCTACACCTACCTACCTACACCTACCTACCTACACCTACTTACCTACACCTGCCTACCTACACCTACCTACCTACACCTACCTACCTACCTACCTATCGACGCAACTTTCTTTAAAAAAAAAATCCGTAAGAACGTACAAAGTATGAAAGACAATAAAACAACAGTCGTTCTCAAGTTGTGGCGTAACCAATAAATAAATAAATTAAATATGGGTTAATTTTAATAAAATCTATTTATGATTATTACAAACAAAGGATTACAAAGTCCTCGATGCAAAGCTATGGAGACTTCATTGCATAATTTATCCAAGACACGAGTTTCTAACGAATCTGACGATAACGATCAGTAACATTATAGGAACTTAACTTAACTATTAGAAAACGGTTGGTAATATACAAGGTGGAGACGACAATACAACAATAAATTAAACTGCGTATATCTAAGGACGACCCCAGTCTACATACGAAAATTCAATCAAAGATCTCCAATAGTTTAGTCACTATAGCTAGTCAAAGATTGGCAAAACCCATAGTCGGCGCATCACTACTATTTAGTTTGTTAGAAAAAATCACTTTTTTAATTTCAATGTTAGGATTTATTTGATAGTTTCTAAATACTTCTATGCATTAATATTGCCAGTGTTATCATTTATTGTTGTATTGTCGACTCCACATTGTATAGGAACCCGATAGAAAATTTTATAACTTAATTTTCAGGCAACTTCAACCCGCATAGTAGGTGGTATCTGGTGGTTCTTCACCCTGATCATCCTCTCCTCATACACGGCGAACCTGGCCGCCTTCCTCACAGTGGAGCGCACTGTGTTACCGATACAGAGCGCTGCAGACTTAGCAGCACAGAACAGCATACAGTATGGCACGCTGAATGGAGGGTCGACTATGTCCTTCTTTAGGGTAAGTAGACCGTAGTTATTAGTGGCTTTTGTGGTTATTAGTGGATTTTGTGGTTATTAGTGGATTTTGTGGTTATTAGTGGCTTTTGTAGTTATAAATGGGTTTTGTGGTTTTTAGTGGCTTTTGTGGTTATTAGTGGATTTTGTGGTCATTCGTGGCTTTTGTGGTTATTAGTGGATTTTGTGGTTATTAGTGGCTTTTGTGGTTATTAGTGGATGTTGTGGTTATTAGTGGATGTTGTGGTTATTAGTGGATTTTGTGGTTATTAGTGGCTTTTGTGGTTATTAGTGAATTTTGTGGTTATTAGTGGCTTTTCTGGTTATTATATAGTGGATTTTCTGGTTTTTTTTTATTAGTCGATTTTGTGGAATACAGGATATTCATTCAGGTTGTTTAAAGTTGTAGTGACAACCATGTCATTTGGTCTATATAGGTTTTCATTTTTATTATTTTATTTATCCTTTACATAGATTCCTTTATATTTTGTGAATATGAGAATGTTGTCGGCTTTACAGACTGTTGATTTTTAGACACTTTTCTATTTTGTTAAGTATCTGGTACTTGTTGGCAGGCCTACACTGTCCTCTCATACCTATTCACATTGTAATTTGAAAACATTGTAAACCCCATTTATTTTTAAAAGAGTGACCGTGGAGTTTCTTGCCGGCTCTTCTCTATAGGAAACGACCAATTGGAACCGTGCACCTAGCTTCTGACGTTTCATAAGTTCCCATGTAGGTGTTATGTGAAATTAAATATTTAAATAGCATTTACAATGTTTTCAAATTACAGTTTTAATAGGCTGTCCTTCAATACCAATAAGCCTACACCAAGTTTTAGAAACTGGAGAGTTCGTAACACATTACGGCGCGGCGGTCTGAAGTCAAAAGTGCTAATTTCAGTAAAATTATTCTGTTGTGTCTTCCAGGATTCAAACATAGACATCTACCAAAAAATGTGGGTACACATGTCAGGCACCTCTCCCCCTGCGCTGGTGCCCTCCTACGAGGAGGGAGTGAGGAGAGTCCTCGCGGGGAACTATGCGTTCCTCATGGAGTCCACCATGCTGGACCATAGAGTGCAGAGAGACTGTAACTTGACGCAGATTGGGGGACTGTTAGATTCAAAGGTAAGGTACCTACTGTAGGAGCTGTGCTGTAATCCTTCAAGGAGGGCGTGAGGAGAGTCCTTGACAGGACTATGTGTGTTAGATTCTAAGGTACCTAATGCCTCTTTCATCATATCCATAACGTACGCATATACGTCAAAAATGGCGCTAACTATCGTCAAACCAAAAAAAGCGTTGTTTCTCAAAATTATAGCCTTAACGTCCGTTAAAAAATAACGATTACAGTAACCGGTGCCATACCCACTGGTTATTTACGTCGCAGGTAGTGGTATTCGAATTTGTGTGGGGTAGGTACCACAACTAAAAACTGAAAAAAAAAAACTTAAGAAAAAAAAAACGACTTATGAGAAAAATACAACAAATTGAAAAATAACAGTATATCGAAAGTCAGTGGCAAAAAACTAAAATTCTTAACCAAAGACTTCCGAAATAAAATTATTTTTCACTTCGTAGTGTTTTGTTTTTCAAGTTTCTTTTTTGTAAAAAACGTTTTTTAATAACCATTTTATATAATCTTTTTCCAAAGGGTTACGGCATAGCAACATGGAAAGGCAGTCCCTGGCGAGACAAGATATCGCTCGCTATCCTAGAACTTCAAGAAAAGGGGGTCATACAGATCCTTTACGATAAATGGTGGAAGAATACAGGAGATGTGTGCAACAGAGATGGAAAGGACAGCAAGGCAAATCCGCTTGGAGTTCAGAATATTGGTAAGTTGATAACTTTTTTAGTAAAGCCTAGAAATATGTATGTAATCGATTTTAAAAAGACTTCTTCTGGTTTGATTGGTAAGATTCGTACTTTCCCGCGGCCCCCAGCGTAGGTCTGACTGTAACTTGACGCAGATTGGAGGACTGTTAGATTCAACGGCAAGGTACCTACTGTAGGAGCTGTGCTGTCCTCCTTCAAGGAGGGCGTGAGGAGAGTCCTCGCCGAGACTACTTGTTCCGTAGGTACCTTACCTTTGAATCTAACAGTCCCCCAATCTGCGTCAAGTTACAGTTCAAAATACACCTTGGTGGTTTTTAACTGGTAAGAGTCTGACAGACCCCTCCATGAGGGTTTCTCCGATCCATGAGGATTTTTAACCCCGGAACCAAAAAAAAAAGTTAGTTTGACAAACTTAAGTGGCAGCGGACAGGCCACATTGCTCGCAGAACAAATGGCTCTGGAGTTTCTGGAGTAGTGACTGCGTACCGGAAGACATAGCGTTGGAAGGCCTCCCACAAGGTGACCGATGACCTTGTTAAGGCCGCAATCCGCTGGAATCGGGAAGCACAAAAGTTCGAAGTGGCGGTACTTGGAGAAGGCCTGTGGCGGCATCTACAACGCCACATGCGAACTACGCATCAAAGACCTGACGTCTCACAAATCCTGCATCGCACAATTAAAGTTACCGCGCGACAACATATATAAGACATTAATCGTTGGGCAGTTGCCCGCCAGACACTACACCCGTCTGGTCAGAGGATCCTCCAATTTCAATAGAGGATGAGTTAACTTTACACCCTGTTCCTCATACCCCTAAAGGCTTATATGCAGCAATGGACGCCTTCGGCTGTAATGATGATAGGGGTTAGATTCCGTTTTGATCCTTTTGTATCTCATTCAGGCTCGCGTTTGACAGCTGTCTCACCTGATGGTAAGTAACAATGTGGGCGACCATTTTGTATACTTGCAGACAAGTACACCCTAATCGCGTTATACACAATCAATATTACAATCTGAATAATTTTGAAGGATATTGCTAATCCATTGCTTCATATGTTTGAAAAATGTGTCTGCTTTAAAACGTAATTAACGCAATGAATGTTGTTGAACTGTCAAAATGAAACAGATTGTTATTGATCGTTTGTTACGCAGTTAGGGTGCTGTTCACCTGCCTTAGTGTAGCGACACACCTGCCGAACTTACGTCATCATAAAGCTCTGGCCACGCTAGAGCGAATCCTGCGCGGGAGGTGGTATGTGACTAAGCGCATCAATGGTTTTAATGATTAGGAAGTCACGCGAGTTTGCAGCAGTTTTATTATCTTCATACAAGTTAGGCAGAGTACTACAGACGAGCAACACTTTGCTGTCGACAGAGCCAACTTCAGCTGTCGACAGAGGCAACTGCACCTGCCGCCATTGGTTAGCGTTTGCCGTCGACACGTGGACCGCAAACGCTGACCAATGGCGACAGCTACAGTATGGGCGCAGCCTTGTCAGTTGATTTCAAATAGACCGACCGTTCACGTGTTAAAATTACTTCAATATGCTGTCGATATGGTGGACAGCATACGGTGTGTCGAATACTGCAGCAGTAGCTTTTGTCGACAGTAGCAGTTGCCTCTGTCGACAGCTGAAGTTGGCTCTGTCGACAGCAAAGTGCTGCTCGTCTGTTTGATGCCTAATTGACACAATCAACGCGAGTGAATTTCGTCTTGCCTCCTGCGCGGGATTGGCTTTAGTTTGGTTAGAGTTTAACTGGGTGGCTAATTGTATGCACGTTTTCGGTTGCTATGACACGAAAAGTACGTTGCCATCACAAAATGCGCTTTGGCCAAATGTGTCGTAATATCGACCTTATTTGTTGCTGGTAATTTTGGAAGCATTGTATAGCGTATCTTCCGTAGATGTGTCGCTAGACGTAAATATATAAGTTTGATTCCTTTTTTGCTAGGCGTGTGTAAATCTCTACAAGGTCAAATAAAATTAATTGGAGAAACTTCGACATACCCGTGATGGGCAGGAACCGAAACCGGTATGATCAATACGGTTTTCATTGTTCATGTCAGTGGTCATTTATATTTTTTACCGGTATTTTTATAGGTTACCTTAATTTGAATACAACCAGTATTAATACCGGTTACCGAAATAAAAATTACACGTTCCGTCGGCATTAGTCAAAAGGCGCATCACCTATGTATTAAAACTAAAAGAGGTAACGTGTTTCTTCTTTTTGGGATAAAAAGCGTCTGAAGTTTTGCCAGTCAATTTAATATCACCTTGTTTAATGACGAAGCCTTTGGGTTTACATTTTTTTTTTTCTAGGTGGTGTATTCGTAACGCTGCTATGCGGGCTAGCTCTAGCCATAGTCGTGGCGATATTAGAATTCTGTTGGAACACTAGGAAAAATGCCACGCAAGGAAGACAGTCGCTTTGCAGTGAAATGGGGCAGGTAAGCATGATTATCTACCAGTCTGTGATCAACCGATCTTTTTTTCAGGGTTTTATGCCCATGAATACATAAAATGTAAATTTTCGTATGGCTGTTTTAGATTTTTTTTTAAATTAATTACCTAGTCATCTTGGTAAAGTCCGGGCGGGTATGCGAGGCCGTGAGCGGGGGCCCACTTCGCCCATGCCTAGCTACGCCACTGACTCACTTCATCTAAGCTTTCACCGTGAGATTTTTACTGAATACATCGGCTGGTGGAAAAACCAGTCTCTGATCAAAAGGCTGTCTAATGTCGTGTTATGATTCGTTGACCGAAAGGAGAAATACTACTATGATGAGTAGTATGAAATAGTCAATATGATGTAATTTGACGACAGAACTGAGAGGGGTTTTGAATACCGCAAGTTAACTTCCAATTTTGTACGAAAAGATTATGTTCATGATAATACACCAATTAATACATCGAATTTGGAAGGGTTAAGAGCTATTTTTGTATAATCCGTTTACTTGCCATCTACCCATTCTGTCATTACTCCACAACTGTAACCAATTGCAGTTAGTTTTGATCCGGGGATGTCTGACGTTGATCTTGAATAATATTTTCCCAGGAGTTAAGAACAGCGATGCGGGGTGGTTCCTCCAGCAGGACAGTGCTACGACCTGGGTGTTCCAGGTGTTCTCCGGCCACACACGTGCCTCCAGCTACTTCTAGATATCAGGTAAGTAATAGACAAGAGGTGTTTAGGTCGTATTCTGTAGTAGTAACCAGTCTCCTATAAATAATTTTAAAAAAAAAAGTTCTAACTTGTAGTTTCGTGGTTTTAACGGATATTGAACGGGCTATATTTGCGTGAAGACTAGACTATATGTTTATTTATGTTGCTATTTTACAAAAAAAACGTATTATGATTATGAGATCTTTCATACTACGTGGTTTCGTGATCGCAACCTATGTTGCAGGAGCTCCGACTAAGATGCAGTGTTCATAATAAGTTTGGCCGCAAGTGCATGATACGCATTTGGTTTCTAAAGTTTCACCTGGTTTGGGCGGCCACTGGCCGTAGTCGTGACCGCGTAGTGTGCGAGTCCCTTCAGTATTAATTGTGATTACGATGTTATAATATTATTTTACACACTTGTCCCCACTATTTCGTCCTCCACCAAGCCTCTGACACTCTCCACCATGCCCCCAGCACTCCCGCAGCAGCAGCGTGGAGCTGAAGGAGCTGCGCTGGTCGTAGCGGCGCGGCGGGCGCGGCCCCTCCTCCGCGCCCGCGTCCCCCGCGCGCCCCGCCCGCGCCAGCCGCCCGCACGCGCTCCACAGTGAGTGTACCGCAAGGATCTATACTAGGCCCACTACCATTCTGATGATACATTTGCCATGAACCACGTAGATAGTGTTAATCTTCTAATATTGAGTGATATCAATATAAAGATTTGCTAACATTTTAAATTGAATGAACTTAAAGAAACCACGAGGAAGCATGAAATTTAATGTCTTCCTTCCATCATTCCTTCTTCGTATGAATAAACTCCTTTGCCCTGTAAGTACTAGGTTACATTCTGTTTTTTTTTTTCAGATTCTGTTGGATCTCTAAGAAGAACAACTTCGTACGTTTTAAAGGAACCTCGGGAGAAGAAACACGTGCAAATAGTTGCGTAGCCTATCCTAAAAAGCACGTGGTTTTAACTAGACAAATGGCCTAGAAAAGTGACTTTTAAAAGTCAGAAATGAAATGAAAATGTACACTCAGTGGAGTGAGAGAGTGGAGTGTGACTTTGAACTTTAAATAAGCCGGTCTATACTGCAAAAATATCACTGTGGAAACTTAGGTAAACTGAGCTGTCAATAGTGCCAATCCCTAGCTAGCATAAGCCGTTCTATTCTGTAAAAAAACTCACCGTGAAAACTTAGTTGAAGTGAGCGTGAAGTGACCGTCATTCCACAGGGATCGACACAATTTGACAGCTCCCCTCAAGCTCACTTCAAGCTCACTTCACCTTGTTTTCATGTTTATAGAATAGACCGGCAGGGGGAATGACAGCTCACTTCACCTAAGCTTTCACGGTAAGATTTTTCTAGAGTAGAAAGATACACGTTATTTGATTGATTGATGTTTTAAAAAGGTTTTTCGTGTGCGGTGTTTGTAAGCCGGTTATACAATGTAGAGACGACAATATAACAATAAATGATAACACTGGCAATATTAATACATAGGAGTATTTAGGAACTATCAAATAAATCCTAACATTGAAATAAAAAAAGTGATTTTTTCTAACAAACTAAATAGTAGTGATGCGTCGACTATGGGTTTTGCCAATCTTTGACTAGCTATAGTGACTAAACTATTGCAGATTTTTTATTGAATTTTCGTATGGAGACATAAGATTTTCGCTTACGCTTAATTACGAGCCAATATCATCAATACTTACTTCTCTTTCGATCTTTGACAGTCGTTACGAGTCGTCAGAAGCCCGAAAGTCTGACAACCAGTCTTACCAAGGGGTATCGTATTACCCAGTTACTGGGTTGTGGAGGTCAGATAGGCAGTCGCTCCATGTAAAATACTGGTATTCAGCTGCATCCAGTTAGACTGGAAGCCAACCCCAACATGATTGGGAATTTTCGTATGCAGACTGCGACCGTCATTAGATTTACGCAGTTTTATTTATTGTTGTATTGTCTTCTCCACCTTGTATATTGTGAAATGTTGACAGTTTTTAGTCTGTTGTGTGGTAATTTAAATCATTATTAGACCTAAAATGGAAAAACAGACAGATCATTGCGGATTGATGGTTTTTCATTCTATACTTGAAACTTTTACCTTCCTATGTACCTAGTTGTTGCTGAAATCAAAATTAACAATCCGCATGATGGAAAACTATGAACATTTTGCGATGAATTTATTTCGGTTCACTAATGTTTCACCAAAACACATTTCACAAATTTTTTGTTTACAACCAACGATTCGTATACTATTTATTTCACAAACAACTTATTCCGCAAATGTTTTATTTTATAAACTCTCGCTTTACAAACATTTATTTAGCAAATGCTTCTCTTTACAAATGTTTCGCATTATATTTAATCATTTAGACATTTTTCATTACACATCAAATACAATGTTATTCAAAAAAAAAAATATTGAATCGTATTATCTATTTGCAATTACCACTTGGTTCAAATGATTTACAGGCAAGTACTGAAGTTCTGTAAACCTCCTAAAGTATTTTTTTTTCTATATATTCTAGTCGTTTTTGGCAGTCGCCGGCCGCTGCCGCGGCACCGCTCGCTGCGCTCGCTCGGCTCCTGCGTAGGGGGTCACAGTTTTAACCTAACCTAACCTAACCTTTTCTTGCGAGTAAAAAATATTTAACCTAACCTAACTAGTTCGATTCCGGATAGCCAATTTTTTTTCTTTCTATTTATACAATTCGTTTTCTGTTGTAATGTAATAATATTTGTTGATTTATAAATTAAAATTACTCTTTTGCCTATTTAATAAGTTTCATTTTTAGGAAATTGTGTAATTATGCAATACCTATGTAAAACGTTTCTACGTTTCTATTCCAAACGATCATTTATGAGATAATATGAAAAAAAAATGAATTGTTTGTCAAATAATACGTTATTAAACAAAAGTTTATCAGACAATTATTTTCTTAAATGAATTATTTGCCAAACTTTTAGTTGTATAATGATGAAATGACCAATCATGTTTTTGCCAATCGTTGCTTGTCAAATAAAAATTTGTAAATAATTTTTTGGTGAAATGACTGGATACCACTTATTTCTCTATTGGATAAGAGTTTCATGAAACTTGTAAATTTCTTGACATTATAACTTTTATACAGGCCAAAAAAAATGTTTGGCCAAAAATACATTTATTGGTGAATGTGTACATTTATTAGTAAATTAATGGCCTATCCCAAAAAAAATGTATTTATAATTATTTAAGTCAATCTGTAAATGAACATTCATTTCTTCAGAATGTCAGTAAGTCATTATAAAACATAGCTGTTACCTGTATTTGAACCGGCAACGAATTTATAAGAAAAATGATACGACATTAGCTATATTAGCGTTAAGACAAAGTAAATACAAATAAAACTGTGTTCTTATTTAATTATTGTATATAGTTTACGTATATGTTGTATAGTGGCTAAATACATTGACAGCTGCAAGTAACATTTTTGTAAGGACATTTTTTTTCTCCTATCGGTATGAAGAATACAGAAAGAAGAAGACTTCATCATCAGCAATACAACTCCTTAAGTTAGAGTAATCCGCAAATATGATGATTTCATGAAATAGTCCTTTAATAAAATTATATGAACTTAGAGAGTTGTATTGATAACTTTTATGATTATAATTCTGTAAAGCCTTATTTGTTACGGTCGCGAATCATATTTAAACCAACATAGAACCTGACACTCACCTGCAAATTGCAGAAAACGTAAGAAAATTTGAATTTCGCGGGCAATTTTATTGTCTGCTACATGCAAGAAACTTGCACCGTGTAAACGGGGCTTTACTGTCCAGTATGCGCCGGGCGGTCATTTACGTATCACGTAGTCGTGGAGGATTTTGATGCACCCTCATATTATGTCATTTGCAGCAAGAAATGTGAATGTGGCTATGTTTTATATAAAAATGGAAAACAGTCCTTGATGCATGTTATCCGGATAGCTTTAAAAAGGTCTCTCTTTAACACATAATTGTAACTTTACATAGAATCTACTGATGTGATTTAGTCACCTTTTTAGGCAAGGTAGCAAATCGGAGGCAGTGGTTTAAAATGCTTGCCTTTTCTCTGTTCTATAACAGTTTTTGCCCCACAATATGGGATACCCATAGACTAAACTAGCTGTCAAATCCAATTTTAGCAGTTGGAGATTTGACAAGTAAATGTATAGGATCAATTAATGTGATAACATGCATTAAGGAACTGCGAGGTTTTTTAAAATACTGTTCTGAAATCTAATGTATTGTATGACCAAAAAATGTACATTGCTACCATTCCATACATTCCAGCTTTGTATCTTGGATAGCAAAATAGAGTTAGGCACCATACGATAAAAATCCGCGATTTTTATCTGTTTATTTTTGTGTACATTTTTATCATACTATACATTCAAGACACGGTCTAGATTGAAAATTAATACTTAATAAGAAATATATTTTAAAAACTGTTAAAGATCGCTAGATAAATATACTGTAGGTACATTTGAAATATTTTATACGTAATTTTTAAGTATTTATGTAAAATGTAAAAGTATTGGAATGTCTGTACGTTGAAAAGTTGAAAGTTTTGCATACATTGAGTGAAATAAACGTGTTTTATGTACATTTAATGTATAGACGCATTTACTTTTATTTTGGCAATCGAGTAAAAGATGGTTCGATGACATTAAGTAATTTCTGCCAAAACTCAGATTTTAGAGAATAATCCGTTAGTTTGGCGATACTTGGTAACATTTTTTACGGAATTTCAAGGTCACTACTACATCGTCTAATTACAGATAATATTTTTTAAGCAATTGTTTCATCAAAACTGCCTTGTTGGTCCAGTGGTGGCAAGCATAGGTCCTGGGTTCAATTCGCAGATCTGGCAAAGTTTTGATGGGTTCTTCCAACAGGAATTTCTCAGTAAAAGCCCGGAGTCTGGATTTGTGCCCGGTTGATGGCAATAGACTCAGTCCCTATTACATGGGATTCAGACATAACTGGCGGAATATGGATGTACTATATTTATACCCCTGCATACCCCATCGGCGATTACTGTCGTGATGGCATGTAATACATGTTATGTGTAAATATAATTGAAAAGTAACATTTATACTCCATTTACAATAAGTTTAGACATTTAAACAAAATAATTTACAGTCCGTTCAACCGATTTTGACTTCTATTCCGTTGACGTAAGGATAGCATTAAAAGCAAAAACGTGATTATAATACCAACTTGGTTACTGCAGCTGCCATTTGTCATGCCACCAACGCAATAGAAGTCAAAATCGGTTGAACGGACTGTAAAAAAAAGGTTTGTTTTAATGTCTAATCTTATTGTAAATGGGGTATAGTTACAAACAAAATTCACACAAATGAATTGTAGAACCATTAGTTAGTCGAATTGTTACGTTTTAATTACTCTAGTTGGCAGTCTTCATTTATTTCGGTTTTAGAGAAAAAATAAATGTACGGTAAAGTCAAAATGTACGGTATGGAGCCTTGGTTGTTTTTTTAATTTAATACTTTTAATTGTAACGAAAAGCAAAGGATAGTTTTAATAAACACAGTTGAGTTGTGATTGTAAATAATATTAAAATGTTTAGTATTGCATTTTGGTTTTATTATTAATTATTAATAAAATATATAACGAAGTAACTGTGGTATTATTTAACAGTAATTTTTGACCCGTTTAATAAAACTGGCTAATGGCCGATTCCTATAATTTACGGACCGTTAATGGTTCAAATTAAGACTCGTGTATTTTTACCATTATTAAAGCAAATACTTCATAGCTTTGCATAGTAGACCTTCCGATAGGGAAGTAGCTATCACAGGTACAATTAGCTTCCGAAACAATTTATAATCCCAGTTTGGCAATAAAAACAGTTACCACTGGTATACAACACGATTCGTTATTGAATATAGGAACCGAGCATAAGTGTGTGTCGGACCTCGCACAATGAAGGGTAGTTAGGACGAATTTATCCCAAGAACAAACTTAAGAGGGTGCATCCTAAAAGTTGGCAACGTCGTAAATAGCTGTCAAATATTTACCTGTTTCGATGAATTTGGAAATAATACTGTATGGAAATAAGAAATGTGGCTAACCAATTGACTAGAATATTAATAAAGAATTGCAATTATAACATTGAATTTGATGTTGTAACCGTTTTAGGTGAAAAAGAGGCATTTGGAAAGTTACCAAATACTTTTTTTACATCTAAAACTAACTATTCGGTGTTACGATATTAATTATTGCATTTCATAATCAATATTCTAGTTCGCTAGTTAGCCACATTTTTTATTTCCATACAGAAATATTATCAAATTAATCAAAACAGCGAAATATTTGACATCTATTTGCGACGTTGCCAACTTTCAGAATAAACCCTCTTAACATTGTAGTTGAAAAACATGTTCTCCGATACATTTCAACTGCAAATGTTAGTATGTACCTACGTACAATATTGAGAGATTTCCAATGTTATTTTAAGACCATAGACTTCTTATAGATTTTCCTGTAATCTATGAGTAAAGAACCATAATTCTGTATTATTTACAATTAGGTTCAATAGTTTCGGAGATAAGAGGGGGGGGGGGGGGAGAATGGTCAGTTTTCATATATACTTTATTTTAAATATCTACAATGTACGTATTTTAAAATTATTTATTGCGTAAATAACGCAATGAATGTTGTTGAACTGTCAAAATAAAACAGATTAGTCGGAATCGTTTACGAAAACGTTTTACGCAATGAGATACCTTATTAATTTATACTTTACATTACCTACAACTAACCCAAAAGTTGTATAACAATAACAAATAATATTTGTACCCTAAATAAGTATGATCTGTTAAAAACATACATACCCACACGAGCGTAAAAATCAGCCAAAAATATCCTGCTGTCCTAAAAACCCACCCATCCGTCCTCTAACCTCGGTCCACTTGCTTAACCACACAAAACTACCCTTAAGCTTCATTAACTCAAAAAAAAGGGTTGTAAAACCTTAAATAATATAATCGGTCGGGGGTGAAATGCTTTTAAAAGTAAGTCTTTCAACCCTTTTGACCTATATTTAACTTTTTGCACCCTATTGTGATTATCTGCGTCGGTGGAGGGGAAAAATTGTGTGACGTCAGAGGGATTGTTTTATGTTAAAAATATATTACTTGGATGCATATTTTTAGGGTTACTTCGAAGGGTACCAAATGGAACCCTAGTATACTACATACACTATCTACAGGCTGACTTTGAAAACATGCAATAAAATTTAAGGGGGTGTTCTACTCATCAATATGAACAACTTTTACAATGGGACCAAATAAGAATTCGCAAATAAAAAACGACTTTTCTGTATAAAAGTATACCCGATTGGACGATTTTGTATAAGAAGGTCGTTTTTTATTTGCGAATTCTTATTTGGTCCCATTGTAAAAGTTGTTATGAGTAGAACACCCCCTTAAATTTTGTCGCATGTTTTCAAAGTCAGCCTGTATACGTGGTACACTTTGTGTCTGATATTATGCTGAGCTGAGGCCCTTTTGGCAATATAATAATTGTTTTCTTTTTCTATAGTTTTAAGGTGTATTTTTCTGCTGTAATGCCAATAAACGCATTTTTCTTTCTTTCCTATTAAGCAGTCTGTCTGACTGTCAGTCTGCGGGCTGTATCTCATGAACCGTAATAGATAGACTGTTGAAATTTCCACTGATTGTGTAAATCTATCGCCACCATAACAACAAATAAAGAAATGTGTTTTTTTCTGTTAAAACCGTTCTAATTGGCATAATTCTGTAAAACCTCATTTGTTACGGTCGCGAATCATTTATTTTGATCAACATACAACCTGGGGCCTAAGTCCACTAATTCATAAACGTTACAATGGTCTCTCAATGGTGAGTTTTTGACAGGTTTGCCATACAAAAACTGTCAAAAACTCACCATTGAGAGACCACTGTAACGTTTATAAATTAGTAGACTTAGGCCTCTGATACTGAACTGCAAATTGCAAAAAAAAACGTAAGAAAATTTGAATTGCGCGGATTACGTTTGCATATTCCTGTTAAATATACGTGTACACAGCCTTGCCTTAATCCCATTTTCCATGTCAATTGGACAGAAGAATATTATAATCACCTATGAAACATGGGCACTGGTGGTCCATTGGCAAAGGTCCGAAGTTACGGAGTTGTAAGTCCTGGGTTGGAACTTAGGCAGGCACTTTATTTTATGCAACTTAATTCAACACAAAAAATACAATAGACGTAGATATATTTAGTAACAATTCCGCTTAACTATTCCTAAAGTTACTCAGTTTACTCAGTGTCCAGCACTCGGCGTGGCAACACGTCGTGTTCGGGTTCGCGACAAGTCAATCGTCATCGTTGGAAGGTGAAACATGTGTCGATTTATTACAGGGTTTTTTATAACTCTTTAGGAATAGTTAAGCGGAATAGTTACTAAATGTATCTAAACTTCCGCCAAGTGACGCCTGAATCAATTAACTAACTTTATTTCATCACCACTGCTCTCAAAGACAACATCGAGAGGAAACCGGCATGTCTAAGAACCAAAAATTCGAAGACATGTTTGACTATCAACCCGCACTGAGCCCGCGTGGTGGGCCCACTCCCTCTCACAGAGAGGAGGGCTGTGTCCCCCATCAGTGGGAACATTATTGTATGATTATGCATAAGAAATACGTTATATATTTATTTTCTTTTAAAGCGGCCTTGCATAGAACTTCAAGAAATTGTACTGTAGTGTAGCAAAAATATCTTGAGCTCTCCCCCTTCCCTTGTTTTAAGTAATTAGTTTTAAATGGAGGTAAAACTATGAGATATGAGAGGTCATTGTATACTGGCTGGATCTTAATGAGTCTTTCATTATGAGGGTTATAGTTCAAGTGACTTATCAACGCTCTTTGATAAGGGAATTAGCAGAGAAGTGGTGTAAGTATGGAATTGAGAAAAATGTGGATTTAATTGTTGTGGTGATGTTATGTTTACCTTGTTTTAAATATTTATAATTCATTCTGCCTAGCCTTTTCCCAATCATGGTCGGCTTCCAGTCTAACCGAATGCAGCTGAATACCAGTATTTTACATGGAGCAACTGCTTATCTGACGTCCATAACCCAGTAACTGGGTAATATTATACCCCTTGGTAAGACTGGTTGTCAGACTTTCGGGCTTTTGACGACTCGTAACGACTGTCAAAGATCGACGAATGAGAGCCGGGCGGGACCAACGGTTTAACGTGCTTTCCGAAGCACGGAGGAGTCTCGGTATGTAAAGATGGTCACCCATCCGCCGACCAACCCCGGCAAGCGCAGCCACGAGCTCCTCCCTTTATTACTTTACTATATGGTTATTAAAAAAAACCTATTGTAAAAATAAAAAAATAATTTTGTTTAAACATTAAATTGAGGAGAAATAAATATAAGCGATTTCAAACTTATACCACTTTCCCACCACCACGAAGTCAGAGTCATTTAAGCGGCGATGTCCGAACACATTACACAGTGGACTGTGATATAATAATAATATTATTAATAATATTTATTATTATTAATAATAGCTCCTTCAGTGAGAGTGTTAAACTCAGTTTGAAAGTGAAATTAATGTAAGTGCATTCGTCATTTTAGTGTTAAGTTTTAATGGACCACAAAGCTGGACTTAGGCGTTGCCAAAAATAGGATGTGACGCTGGATAAAGGGGTCGGTGACCGCGGTTGTATGGTGTATTTCTTATTTAGTGCCGACATTCGATATTATCATTATCTGCTGCCAGAAATCATCCACTGATGGCCAGCAAATTGGTATCGGTTGACTGTCCAGGGTCCGCCGTACGATCGCTTCAAGAACCTGTTTAATAAAGCTGATAATACGACATAAATATAAAAAAATTACAACATTGTAGAATTGGCGCGCTTTGGCTGTTTAAAAGTGACAAATATGTATAAAATCGACAGGTGAAATCATGACATATTTGTCATTTAAAAAAAAACTCGACATATGTCAAAAAACCACAGTCAAATTATTAACGATTTCGCAACAGAGGGTAACGCTCCTGTCAGAATTGTCGGACAATTCTACAAATATGTCAATATGTCCTGACAATTTTCTGTTTAAATCAGATTTGACAAGTTTTCACGACAAATTATCACCTGTCACCTGTCGCTCAAAAAGATTGATTAAACAGAAAAGTTTGATAAAAAAAAAAAAACACAAATATGTCGGATGGTCACGACAATCCGACATATTTGTGAATTTTCTACCACGACAATTTTGTCGCCTGTAAGTTTTATTAAACAGAAAATTGTCGAATTGTCAGTTTTTGACATATGGTGGACTTGTCGGATAGCTAGGGCGCAGGGCTCATACGAGCTGTATAAGCGGTGGAGGCGCTGGGTGGCTGAGGAGATACGGCATTGTCGCTAAATAAGAAGCAATACTGAATTTTAACTATCAATGTTAAGAGGGATGTGTGGTGTTACACGAATGGATAGAATAAGAAATAAGGAAGTCTGAAAGTGGCACCGGTGAGTGAAAAGTTGTGCGGAAATCGGTTGGCATGGTATGGGCATGTGATGCGGAGGAATAAGGAAAATGTTGTGAGGAAAGTTTTTAGTATGAATGTCGATGGCTATAAGAGTAGGGGAAGACCAAAGAAACGATGGATGGACTGTGTGAAAGATGGTATGGCTAGAAAGGGGGTGACTACCGAGATGACGACTAATAGAGAAGTATGGAAGAAAAAGACATGTTGCGCCGACCTCAAATAAATTGGGATAAGGGCAGGAGAATCAAATGATGATAATGACTGAATTTTAACTACTAATTTCTTTCAAGATGACGTGTTCTCTGTTTATACGTGCCAGCCCAGTAATGTGACAGTACAGTAAGTCAGTCTAGCCCTGACTTGCAACTGGACTGCAGATACTATTTTCAAACCAGTCCAGTGCTGACTTTGCGCCCTCAAGTCAGTCCAGTTAACTAACCTAGCCGTCTATTTTCGGGCCCAGTAGCATCCTCCGCCTGACTTACTGACTGGGTCTGAAATTGTGAGTCACTGGGTCCAGGCACTGCCAGATAGTTAATTGATTCAGGCGTGACTTGGCGGAAATCCATGATAAAATACAATAGACGTAGATATCGAAGGAATACTGAACTAATAAATTTATTGAGTATTGAGTCTTTGCAATTCAAATCTTAATTATACAATAATATTAAATTAAATAAAAAATTAAATATAGTATGTACAAGTATTTATCAAAACTTAAAAAAAAGGGGGGAAGAGCTCATTGGGCATCAAAAAATTCATCCGCATCGCTGTCGATAGAGAAAGTGCCCAAAAGGCTGGCAGCATTGCCGCGTTGGATCGCAATGCTGATCGACCAGCCGCTTGGCGATGTCCCGGAATACTCGATGGGCACTCGGACCCCAAGGCCCTAGTGTAGATAGACGTAGATATATTTAGTAAACTATTCCGCTTAACTATTCCTAAAGAGTCATAAAAAGCCTTGTAAGAAATCGACACGTGTTTCACCTCTCAACGAGGCATCCTCGGACGATTGACTTGTCGCGAATCTGACGAAAGACGCCGTGTTGCCACGCCGACCGCTGGACGCTCGGCGTGGCAACACGTCGTGTGAGGATGCCTCGTTGAGAAGTGAAACGCGTGTCGATTTCATGGCAGCTAAGAGATGACCAGCCCCAACTGACAGCACCCGTTCAAGAACATGACGCAAGGATTAGCACTATTCAGCTCAAACAAGGGCGCTAAATGATCCAACACACGCGCCACCATTACAAAAAAAAAATTTGGTCTAGTAAATTATTAATCAGAGTTCATTGGAGAGTGGTTATCGCTGACTTTAGATATCCATAAAACCGTTGATCGTAATGCATCGGTTTTTCAATATCGGCGCTTGATATGGTACCTATCTTTAATGGACGTTAATTCAAAAGTTTTGTAAAAATAAAATTTTACACGATGTTTTGTAAATAAACTTGTTTTTTCTTTCAGAATAACCAGAAAATGTATTTTAAAATCTTCTTAATTTTGATTGGTAAGTAATATGCATTTAAGTTATTATAGAAGACTAGTATTCTGATATCTTTATAAATTATAGCCTATGATACTCAGTGATATTATAGCATGCTGCTGGTAAAAGATTTTTTTAAATCGGTCCAATAGTTTTTGAGTTTATTCATTACAAACAAAAATAAATAATATGCCCCCTATTATAAGTGACTTAAATATGTCTGGTGAAATGTGGGTGTACTATAGGTACACCTCTGCCTAAATCTTCGGGGAATTCGGGCGTGATGTTATTTAAACACTTTATTTCAGACCATGGTGTCCATTTTGTTAATAACAATGTTCTTTTATACTGTTAGTAATACTTAAAACTACCCACAACAAAACATAATATAAAAGAAAGTAAACTCAACAATCACTACTGCGCCATTCCAAGATAAATAGCGCATAAATGACTGATGTAACCACAGTCCAGGGGCCTAAGTCTACTAATTTATAAACGTTACAATGGTCTCTCAATGGTTAGTTTTTGACAGTTTTTGTATGGCAAATCTGTCAAAAACTCACCATTGAGAGATCATTGTAACGTTTATAAATTAGTAGACTTAGGCCCCAGGCGACTAGCGATCATGCTAAGGATGCTGTCGGCGCTGCCCCGTACACTACGTTATGTGAAACAAAAATATACAGGGTGGCCGGAACATTGACGTCCAAAAATTTAGTTTCCTCATATCGTGGGGTATCCGATTCACCCCTATGTATTATTTATTCATTTATTTATTTAAACTTTTCACACTCTAAAAAGGTACAAAGGCGGACCCTAATGCCGTAGGCACACACCCCCATACTTTTATACCTTATCTCTATAAATAATAATTTATTTATTCCACGATTTTTCATAGTTTTCAAGTTCTGATTTTTTTTCTGACTTTTAGAGAATTTTCGACCTGACCAATTAAAAAAAAAACTTTAAATGTATTAATCAGATGGCAAATTTGCGCTGCAGCCGCGCTGCCTTCGCAAGGCTCTTTGCGGCAAAGAAGGCACCCTTTATTTATTTTTTTCCAGCATCAATAACCGCTTCAAACACACTCAACACTGGTCTCAAGCTGCTTTTCCCTCAAGAACACAGAGAGTACGTCTTCGTACTGAAGAGTAACGTGTCCACTGGGACCTGGAACCCTCGCAAGAGCACCACGTACTGGCAGCTGGAGGGAAACCTGCATATACAGGTGTATGACAACTTTACGAAGGCTCGTTTATCGCTGGATGAGCTTGAGGTGAGGATATCCTTTTTTTTTTAAAGCGTACTTATACAGGCAGGTCGCCGGTAATACAAACTATGTCCTTCTGCTCAAAAGTTGAGCAATCTAGTTGAGCAGTGGGGAAGAAGTGGTGGCTTATTTGATGGGAAGTGGTTCTTAGCATCGATCGCCGAAAGCCATCATTGTGTAAGAGTTTTTAGCCAAACACTTGTCCTACTGCTCAACAGTTGAGCAATCTAGTTGAGCAGTGGGGAAGAAGTGGTGGCTTATTTGATGGGAAGTGGTTCTTAGCATCGATCGCAGAAAGCCATCATTGTGCAAGAGTTTTTAGCCAAACACTTGTCCTACTGCTCAACAGTTGAGCAATCTAGTTGAGCAGTGGGGAAGAAGTGGTGGCTTATTTGATGGGAGGTGGTTCTTAGCATCGATCGCCGAAAGCCATTATTGTGCAAGAGTTTTTAGCCTAACACTTGTCCTACTGCTCAAGTCCCCCCCCCCTGCCAGCTAAATGGTAAATTCTGGATATGTGGAAAACTTCACAGCAGTAGTATATATAACGAAATTAAAAGGAAAACTATCACAGCTAAGTAGGCTCTACAAGTTAACGAGTAATTATCGACCAACTTACATTTGCAGTTGCAAAAACATGTGAACATGTTTTTTAACTACAATGTTAAGTTTGTTCTTGGGAAAAATTCATCCCAGCTACGGAACCCTTCATTATGCGTGGTCCGACACGCACTTGGAAGGTTTTTAATTGTTTTATTAAACAATTCCCGGTAATTTTTACACAGAATTTGCAACCGTATCTGGTTGAGTCCCAAAGGCTGTTTTACTTTGCAATTCAGTCGAAACGTGATTAAAATGAAGATGAATATAAAATGTACTTTTTTTATTTTCAGAAAACCGTATGTTGTACAAACTATGGCTCGGTGCGTGATCTAGAGAACTCAGATGATAAAATCTTGCAAGAACCTTGGGAATTGGAGTATCAGGTACCTATTTTTAACCGACTTCCAAAGAGGAGAAGGTTCTATGTTTTCAAATCAAATCAAATCAAAACGTGTATTGCAATCCATAATGTACTCTTACAGGTGGTAAAAAAAAAAATATAGAAACAATTATGGACCCTGTTGGGCACAGCAAATTACATAAGTAGTGAGAGGAAGAGCGCTTATACAGTGTGAGTCTTCATAATGTGCACATATCGAAATGGGGGAATCTATGCTTAATTGTATCGACGGAAAAAATAAAAAATAAAATCTAAATAAATTTTTTTTTTCAATTTTTTTTTATTTGAAAAAATTCGTCTTATTATTTTTTTTTACGATTATTGTAAAAATTGATTTAAAAAACAGATTTTTGGACGAAATATCTGTTTATTTTCAATTGAGGGTTTTTTGGGTTTAATTGGGAGGGGTTTTTCCCACAATCTTCATTTTATAAGAACACTTAATTACTACCAATCATTATGGAGTTGAGTTTGTTTCATCGCGATAGATCATTTAAAAGTTACACCGTTTTTTTACATTGGGGTAAAAAATACAAAATAAATAAAAAAATAAAAATAGATTTTTTTTAATATTTTTTCCGTTTGTCAAATTAAGCATAGAATCCCTCATTTCGATATGTGCACATTATGAAGACTCACACTGTATATCAGTATTTTATGTTCGGATATTTTTTATGTTCGTAGTGTATGTTTTTTTTTTAAAGAAAGGAAAAAAACATTATTTGCATGATTCAGTTATGTAAATAACAATATAATGATAAGAAGTACCTTTTAAGCAAAGATTTATTTAACACAGACTAAAAGGCCCACAATGTAACATACAGTAGATAAAAAAGATAAAAATAAAACAAATAAAAGGGGGTAAAGTATGAAGTAAGAAAATGTAAGCCTGTAATGTATATCTGTCGATATTTTCGTCAATTGTGAACTGATTTTGATAATTCATTTTTTATTTAATAGAAGAAGCTTGCGTGGTGGTCCCATAAAAATTATATTAACTTTGCTTGGGTAGTTTTTGAGTTAGCAAGCTACGTATTTTTCTCACGTGGATGAATCATGGCGCCAAAATGGATGCTTAATTAAAAAAAACTCCCAATCCTATCGAGTGGGACAAACAAAAGTTACACCATTTTTCTGGTTATTGGTTTGTAATTTATAGAATAATATATTGAATTTTGGTTGCCTGCGATTCTACAGGCTGACTTTGAAAACATGCTACAAAATGTAAGGGGGTGTTGGACCCATCAATGTGAACAACTTTTACTCTAGGACCAACTTGAATTCGCAAAAAAAAAAATGACTTTCCTGTATAAAGGTATACCCGATAATATACCCGATTGGACCATTTTGTATAAGGTAATTTTTTTTTCATCCCACCATCTCGGAAAGAGTATTTTTAATCTTCAATATCTGAGTGGAAAAGCCGTTTTTATTCTCTAGAGGATAAAGTAAATTGAATTTAGAACATCGTGTGCACTAAGTTTGTGAATTAAAAAAAACATTAAACCTATTTACTGCTACCTCTATGGTGCCGAATATATCATACAACTTTTTTTTAATTTGTTAAAAACTCAGACTCGGAACCTTCTTGGTGTTCTTTTTTCAATTTGCTTTGTACGCGGTTCTTTACGCGGCATTTTTTCACGTCATTGTTAAACCTTATATTAAAAACAAGAAACTTGAAAACAAGTGAAAAAACTAAAATGAGTGATTCTAGCGACGAGGAAGTTTGCTTGACGCCAACAGAATTAACTGAAACTGTTAATAATGCGCAAATGAGCTTTCTCCCTCAACAATCACGCGAGAAGTATTTAAAACAGTACGATATGTTCAACACGTGGCGACTAGCAAAAGGAGCCAAAACTTTCTCAGAAAACGTTTTGCTGGCATATTTTATAGAATTATCCGAGAACAAGAAAGCAAGCACTCTATGGAGTACGTATTCGATGCTAAAAGCAACAATAAAGATGAAAAAAGACAAACATATCGATACCTATCCTAAATTAGTGGCATTTTTAAAAAGAGCCTCATCTGGTCATCAACCAAAAAAATCGAAGGTTTTCACAGTATCTGATATTGAAAAGTTTCTTAACGAAGCACCCGATTCCGTATATTTGGCGGCAAAAGTAAGTCAGTTGCACATTCAGTATCTACTTAAGTATATTAATCTCAATTAAATAGTATACTTAGTAGATGTTGATAGGCATAATTATGCGTTCATATCAATTTTATTCATTTATCTACTACAATACTCTTTACGTTACAGGTTGTTCTTATTATTGGAATAAACGGAGCATGTCGAACTAATGAACTAACACAACTTAATGTCAAAAACATTGAGAAACATTCAGATGACTTACTATTAATTAATTTACCTAATACAAAGACAAAAAGAGACCGCAACTTCGTCATTCGCAAGGAATACGTAACGATTGTTGAGAAATATCAAGCCTTACGCCCGCCTAACACTCCAATCAATCGATTTTTTCTACAGTATCGCAATGGAAAGTGTGTTAGACAGCCTATGGGTACTAATAAAATTGGCAGTATCCCACGAGAAATAGCAACATTTCTTGAACTTCCAGAACCCCTGTTGTACACGGGTCATTGTTTCCGACGAACTTCAGCCACACTTTTGGCTGATTCCGGAGCTGATCTCCTGTCCCTTAAGCGCCACGGAGGCTGGAAGTCCAATGCAGTTGTAGAGGGATACATAGAGGATTCCATCCAAAATAAGTCTAAAATATGTGAAGGCATCGTAGGAGCCATTACACTGAAAGAGCCTCAATCGGATCCTTGGACTGGCCCTTCTACATCAAAAATAAGCCGTTATGAAACACCTAACCATCTCCCTCTCTCTCCAACATTCACGCCAAGGGAATCCGATGAATCGGTACAACTATTAAGTATGACAGATAGTTTACCGAAAAACAGTACACAAGTGACTAACACCAATATTACAGTACCAAACAAAAATATTACACTCAATTTAAATAACTGTAGCAACGTTACTTTAAAATTTTCTTAATTATACCTTAGTAATATTTTGTTATAATTTAAAGATTATTCTATATTACTTACCTGTCATAATGTAGTAATTAATACCTAAACTGAAATAAAAGTGTACCTATCTTGTGATTGTAAACGTTTTTTTTTTTTGCATTTAGTCATTTCCTCGCTGAGGTGGAATGAAAAGTTACGTGTTGCACTCGAGTGCAAAGATTTTTCACCTCGTGCTCTTTTGATTCCCTCGCTAACGCTCAGGATTCTAATTTTGAATCACTCGCTACGCTCGTGATTAAATTTTAGAATCCTTCGCTTGCTCGGTCATCAAAATTGAACACGCGGTTAAAAAGCAACTTTGCACTCTTGTATAACAAATAACTATTTTTGCGAGTGCTTAATTGTTCCCATAGTAAAAGTTGTTCATATTGATGGATAGAGCACCCCCTTTTTAGTTAGTCAGCCTATTTAAATATTAATGATTGTTTTTCTCTTTTCAGTCATGTATTTTTGCAGTCGATTTTACTAATTTTTTATTACTTTTTTAAAAATACATAAATGCTATTGTCTATGAATTTTCTGGTTAACTAATAACATGTATTTTTTCAGGAAAACGGCTACATTAAATCAATATACGTGGGCCATCAGGAGCCCGCCTGGTCTGTTAATCTAAAGCGAGCTATATCAATAAACTTTCAACTAACCAGAGACACGGGAACTTACTCTGTAAATGAGGTCAGTATGTCTCTTAGGAGGAGCTCGTGGCTAAGTAATAACAGCCGCACGGGTCGATCCGAGGTTAAGCTACGCTTGCCGGGGATGATCCGTGGATCGGTGACCATCTTTACATATCGACACTCCTCCGTGCCTCGGAAAGTACTTTAAGCCGTTGGTCCCGGCTGTCATTCGTGGATCTTTGACAGTCGTTACGGGTCGTCAGAAGTCCGAAAGTTTGACAACCAGTCTTACCAAGGTTCCCCTATCCATTTGCATAAAATTTTAAGACATAATATAACACGGCATACGTTTTTTTATCCTAACAATATTTACGCATAATATTACTTTCGCATATCAGGAAACGCATAACTATTTTAAGCATAATTTCTCCAGTCATAATAGTGTTTAAGCATAACATTCAAAAGCATAAATATATTTTCATTTATATTCTAGTAGTTTCTGGCACTCGCCGGCCGCTCCCGCGGCACCGCTCGCTTCGCTCGTTCGGCTCGTGCGTAGGAGGTCACAGTTCTAACCTAACGTAACATTATACGAATAAAAATTATGGCAAAACAAATTATGCAACAAGATAATTATAACAAAAAAAATGTATGCCAAAAATTTTTTATGGCACACAATTATTAGACCAAAAAATCTTATGCCAAAATCGTTATACCAAAGAATATTAGGAAAAAAAACATTATGCGAAAAAAAGGGGTTCCGTCTTACCAAGGGGTATCGTATTACCCATTAACTGGGTTGTGGAGGTCAGATATGTTAAATACTGGTATTCAGCTGCATCCGATTAGACTAAAGACTAGCCAGATTGATTGATCGTTCTTGGGAAAAGATTATTTATACTATGCCATAACCATTGAGGTATTATTGTACTAACTAATGCCTCAATGTTCATAACTGACAATTGTGTTTTCCAGCCATGCCTGGATGACATATGCGCGATGATCTACCTTTCGAAAGGCAACCTCATCAAGAAATACACCAGTTTCAAGGTGCCGACTTCCAGGAGTCGGAACAGCTGGGCATCTGTGCCCTGGTCCTCAGCGTACTCTGGGAGAGCAGTTGTGAGTATCAGCTATCTAATTGCGTAACTTTTTCGTTAACGATTAAGACTAATCTAATTGATTCAGGCGTGACTTGCCGGAAATCCATTATAAAATACAATAGATGTAGATATATTTATTAACATATTCCGCTTAAGAGGGTGCATCCTAAAAGTTGGCAACGTCGTAAATAGCTGTCAAATATTTACCTGTTTCGATTAATTTGGAAATAATACTGTATGGAAATAAGAAATGTGGCTAACCAATTGACTAGAATATTAATAATGAATTGCAATTATAACATTGAATTTGATGTTGTATCCGTTTTAGGTGAAAAAAAGGCATTTGGAAAGTTACCAAATACTTTTTTTACATCTAAAACTAACTATTCGGTGTTACGATATTAATTATTGCATTTCATAATCAATATTCTAGTCAATTGGTTAGCCACATTTCTTATTTCCATACAGAAATATTATCAAATTAATCAAAACAGCGAAATATTTGACATCTATTTGCGACGTTGCCAACTTTCAGAATAAACCCTCTTAAGACTAATATAATTGATTCAGGCGTGACTTGCGGGAAATCCGTTATAAAATACAATAGATGTAGATATATTTATTAACATATTCCGCTTAACTATTCCTAAAGACGTGTTTGAGGATGCCTCATTGAGAGATGAATCACGTGTCGATTTCTTACAGGGTTTTTAAGACTCTTTAAGAATAGTTAAGCGGAATATGTTAATAAATATATCTACGTAATTTGTATTTTTTAAGACTAATCTGTTTCATTTTGACAGTTCAACAACATACATTGCGGTATTTACGTTATTGAGCAGTTTTTTTTTTTGAACTTGTTAATGAAGCAATGTTTTAGCAATCTGTTTCAAAACTATTCAGATTGTGATTGATCGTATATTAAGCAATTAGGGTGCAGGGCAAATTCTTGTTAAGTTTTGACGTCTCGATCAGAAGGCCAATTCTCGTACTTAAATAACGTTGACATTCAAGTTGCAATCTGTCAAACTTGTCAAAAATGTTGGTAAATTGATTGAATTTTTGACCGATTGCGAATGAGATGCGAATGCGAACGTTCTTAAAAATTACGGCAATTAGCCCTCTGTTTGGGATTTGTCTTGGAACAAGTTGAGACTTTGCAAAGTATACATAGATCTGTTAGCAGGAAAAGCTCACCCATTTCGCTAGGAATATTGACATTGGTCTGGAATGGATAGGTACACTATTTGCTATACCTACTGAGCAGAACAGTATCGGTTCTCTCGCCAAACATCCTTAGACACTATTCGGGCTCCCCCGTACATTCGTCGCACCACCGACTCAAGTTTTATTTATTTTAAATTCTTTATTCAAGCAACCAGCCGGTCTATTCTGTAAACATCTCACCGTGAAAACAAGGTGAAGTGAGCTTTGGGTGAGCTGTCAAATTGTGTCAATCCCTGTGGAATGACGGTCACTTCTCGCTCACTTCACCTACGTTTTCACGGTGAGGTTTATACAGAATAGACCGGCAGGACTCAATGTGTTAGTAAACTTAAGAACTATGTTAGTTTATTTTACTTAAAGTTATTTACATTTATTTAATTCCATGGGAGATGGCATGCAATCGAGCCTGCTAGCGATCATTTTCAGGATATTGTTGGAGCTGGCCCGTACTCTAAGCACCAGGGATGCACACCTCAAGCGCATCGTTGCGTAAATAGTTATTTATGAAACTGTTGTATAATAAGGGGTATTAAAACACGAATAAAAGTATCACATGCGTGTTTTAATACCTTATTATATACAGTTGCATACAAGACTTTATCTACACCTATGATATGAATCCTCTATAAAAGTTTCTGAAACAGTTAGCTATTGCCAACATTAAACCGACCATAGCCCGTACCCGCCAAATGTGACGTATCGTATTTTGGAAAATGTGTCGGCGTGGGGGTCTGCACCCGCTGACCGCAAGGAATCGAAGGAGCAAACGAGTTGCATTATGAAATTTAGTACAACATTATAACACTCGTTTGGATGATATAATGGTTACTATGACACTGGTCGTTTTAATGTGGGCAATAAGCTAACTGATTCAGAAACTTTTATAGAGGATTTATAGCATGGGAGTAGATAAAAGCAATTTATATGTGCGTCCGCGGACATTCCCGATGAGCTACAGTAACGAGGCAGCCCAACCAATACCCTGAAAGCTTTGTTGTATTGGACACGAAGGGCGTTGTATGACCGTCGCATGGAGTCGCTGGCGACAGCAATCAGCTTTTGGGGTCTAATTTTCTTTCAAAATATGATTTTGTTTTTCAGATAGATTCGGTGTCCTCAGCAGAGCGGACGTATGAAGTTGATGATTACAAAGGACTAAGTTCAGTAGAATTAAGAGGAAGTTATCAGTATAAAACCCATGACCACATCTTAGCTGTAAATACAGAGTAAGTATTACGAAATGTATGGGAAAAGTTTTTTGCGATTTCTGACTTTTCTAGTACTCAAAGCTCAGTTCGTCCTATAGAGGTTTTTGATCCTTATAAGAAACAGGATCGAATGACATCGAAAAAAGTTTTTGTGAAAACGGTCCATTTTCTTGCTGACTGTAATTTTTTTTCAAAATCTGTGAATGCAGATCAAAATTTCTCAAAAAGTCATGGACAGTCTCCTAAGACCATTTTCCTATAGCTACAAGGGTTAAGGTTGCTTGCTTGCCCTTGCTGCCCCATCTCAAAAATCCACCCTGTATATTTGAAATGTGCTAATTAAACCCTTTCATTTGAAACCCAACTCGGCATCATTAAAAATGATTGTTTCATGACTTTATATCCTCTAGAGGGCGCCGTATTTCTATTCTATTCAATGTGACGTCACATCCAGCGGAAGATCAAGACGCTAGCAACGATACCCCATTTGTCAAATTATGATGAGCAATTTCGAAGTTATGAGGGAACAGATGAACATTATATACATAAATATCGTTCAGAATCATAACCCTCCTTTTTGCTTCGCCGTAAAAATACTGGGCAATCGCTTTAATAATTATTCCTCTTACTATATTCCCCTTATTTTATTTCCCTACAAACAGCCTAATTTTGCATTGTATCTTTTATGTTTGATTTTAACTTTTTTACTTTGTCTACCATTGTGTCCTATCTAGGTATTTATAAGGCTTATTATATCCATGCATAATTTTGAAGGTACACTGACTTCTAAGATACAGGTTTTTACCTAGTTTAGAGTGCATGGTCTTTTTTACATTCTGTCATCAGCTTAAGCCATTTTTTATTTTTTTTTCTTGATCAATGTAATGTTCGTGCATTTCTGGGAGTAATAAATAATAAATAAATAAATAATTTTGCCTCTATTTCAGCTTATCCCTTGCCTATGATCACGACGTACCAGCCAAAGGCGTGGAGAAGATAAACCTCTTGCAAACGACCATACAGTACGTGGCCAGTGACTTTAGAGATCCCTCCAATGGTATCAGGAATCTCTCTCAAGCACTTTTGAAGAATACTACTTATGAGGTTTGTATTTTTATTAAAGACCCTTCGACATTTCTCGGGACCCCCAGGTCCCGGACATTTGGAATGCAGAATATGTAACTTGAGAGGAGATCCAGAAAAGCCTTTTAAAAGAATACAAAATAGTTCTCTTATAATAAAATGAGCGATCGACATCTTGGCTGTCATATACAGGGTGTCTCAAACGAACTGGTCCAATGGCAAATGAGTTAAAGCTAAGGGGTCCACCTATCATTAAAAAATAAAAAAAACTGGGATATTCTGAACAGTTCAGAAAATTTCGCTATTATTATTTTCAAGTAATTTAACACTTTTAGTTCAAATCTGGCTGGAAGATGACATCTTTCAGATTTGAACTCGTTACGTCGAAAATTATGTTCACAGGGTCGAAAAATCCAAGTGGAAGTGTAAATTTCTTGAAAATAATATTAGCGTTTCTGAACTGTTCAGAATATCCCAGTTTTTAATTTTTTTAATGATAGGTGGACCCCTTGACTTTACCTCATTTGCCTTTGGACTGTAGATATAAACAATATTCATCACCATCACCATCATCATCCTGTTTACAACCTCGCGGAAAATGGTTTGGTACTATCCGACGGTCAACTCTCAGAACCACGCGCGCTCATTCGTCAAATTAAATAGCGCGCGCTGACCCGGCTTCCTGTTACACTCTTCCGTCTCTTTTCACGCAATCACTCCCACAGATTGCAGGAAAGCAAGAGGAAAGATGCTAGACATCAAAAATACGAGTAACTTGTGGGTTCACCTCGCGTACTTATTGCTTAATCAGGTCATGGTTAAGGGCCCCATTTTACTCCGTTATAAGAGGGCTTGTCTTAAAACATGCATGTGGGTTAAAACGGAAACTACTTTGCCCCACGAAAGGTTATGATTTAATACAAAAAAAACAACCGACTTCAAAAAAAATACACTACAAAGTGAAAAATTACTTTAATTTCGAAAGTCGGTGTCTTCGGTTTTGAAATTTTCGTTTTTTGCCACCGACTTCCGAAATTAAAGTTATTTTTCACGTAGTAGTGTTTTTTTTTTAATATGACATGATATGATATGATATGATGCGATATGATATCATATGATATGATGTGATATGATACGATATGACATGATATGATGTGATATGATATCATATGATATGATGTGATATGATATGATGTGATATGTTAAGATAAGATTGCCTTGTTCATTTCGAGAAAAAAGAAATATCGGGAAATACTGAAAGTGGTTTTATTCTTGGGATCAATTTATGATTTTTTTGACAGAATAAAGTCTGTTGGGTCAACTAGTTTCTAATAAAAAATGGTTTATTTTCAGATACTTCTAAAAATTGCAAGAAAAGGAATAGACGCTGACAACATAGTTAGAAATGCTTCCCTTATACACAGCCTGGACTTCATTGATCTTTTGAAGTAAGTGAAGAATGTAAAAGCTGGTCTGGTGACGGAGATGGATGGTACAAAAATCCACCCTGTATAGTATACAGGGTGGATTTTTGAGACGGGGCAGTAAGGCCAGGTAGCTTAATCGTTGTAACTACAGGAAAACGGTCTTAGGAGACTGTCCTTAACTATTTTTTTAAACATGTCAGTCTCTAAGACCGTTTTCTTGTGCCGAAACGGTTATGATACCTGACTTTACTGCCCCATCTCAAAAATCCACTCTGTATACTAAAGTCTGTTAGTGCGAGACTTTCAACTTATCTGATTAGTTAGTCTAGACAGAGCATAGCCGATTAATCGCCTCTGGTGTCGACCACCGGTCTCAGACCCAGAAGTCCCAGTCCCAGGTTTGATTCCCAGTGGGGGTAAAATTTTCTGCTCGGTTTGGTTCATGGTAGGGCTTATTCTAACTCCGCCTGGCTATTTACCACCATCTGTCGTTTTGATAGTTCATAAATACTCCTATGCATTAATATTGCCAGTGTTTTCATTTATTGTTGTATTGCCGTCTCCACATTGTGTAATGTTCAAATTTTTTATTTTTATTAATCAACTTATTTATTACTGTCCCTATCAGCACCATTTCAAGACTTAACCATGAAACCCTGATAAGGCTGTTCGATGACCTGGTCCTGGGCACCAGTTATGAGTTGGAGACAGCCAGGAATATCTTCATAGAGGTACTGCCTCACGCCAGGAGTGACGCCTGCGTGAGGTTCATCAAATACCTGGTGCTGGAGGAGAAGGTATTCATTGTAATATTTAATTTATGTAGATATACTCTAGTAGGTGGTGGTGGTGGTGGTGGTGGTACGATGGATGGATTGTGTGAAAGATGATATGGCTAGAAAGGGGGTGACTACCGAGATGACGACTAACAGAGAAGTATGGAAGGAAAAGACATGTTGCGTTGACCCCAAATAAATTGGGATAAGGGCAGGAGAATGATGATGATACTCTAGTAAGTGGTGGAAGTTTATCTTGTTAAACTAGACCTATTTTCTTATGTATGACGAATATTTTTATTGATCGCTTGGTTCCTCGTCCTAATGATGAATGATATTTTTTTTCACGCGTCCGCCATCTTTGTAGCGAAGAAAACATTTCACTTACAAAGAATGAATGTTTCGGTTCGACAAACAATTGAGGAGCTCGTGGCTCAGTATTAACAGCCGCACGGGTCGACTGAGTCTCGGTATGTAAAGATGGTCACCCATCCGTACCGTCCCCGAAACGATTACTTTTGCTGAATGATTGACTTTTGATTGCACGGCATTGAAAGACGCGCCACGAGCTCCCGCGGCGGGATGCCGTGGCGTACTGCGGTAGGCAACGGCATGCCGAGGACGCCGGCGCTCGTTGTGACATACCGCGGGGTGAGGCGGGAGTAGAGAAGCGGGAGATGTACACCTTTTGCACCCGCGTCTCTGACGACGGTGTACGAGAATTTATCATGCTTTGTCGTGCCGCGGCATGCCGTGGGAAGGCGCTGGAATGGCGCGGTATCTAAGCGGCTAGTGTGCGCTGACTGATGGCAAAATCCTTTGCCATTCCGTCCCGGTCTGCGTTGGCCTACTTTACGAGTCCGACATGCCCTTCGCTGGTTTTAATCCCTGTTAACTTTTCCCAGGAAAAAGTTGAAGACGCAGCCCTCCTCTCCCTCATCAGAAAGCTACCATTCAACGTGGCAGCTCCTAATCAGGCTCTCCTCGAGGAGTTGGAGGTCCTCAGCAAACTGGGGCTGGACTTCCCCCATGATATTAGACATGCTGGTATACTGAGCTTCGCGACGCTGTTACATAAGACTATGGAGACCTCGCAAGTCAAGCAGGATTATTTTGATAATATTGTCGTGAAATATTTTCGGATGTACAGCGGTGAGTGTGATTATCTATAATAGTTATTTATGCAACTGTTGTATAAGGGGTATTAAAACACAAATGTGGGTTTATCACATGAGTGTTTTAATACCGAATTATTTACAGTTGCATACAAGACTTTATTTAAACCCATGATATGAATCCTCTATAAAAGTTACTTAAACAGTTAGCTTATTGCCAACATTTAAACAACCAGTTACGCCTTTTCGTAGCCCTCTAATGTGAATCATGTGTCGGCGCGGGGGTCAGCAGGTGACCGGGTAGGAAGGGAAGGGATCGAAAGCAAAGGAGTTGCATAATGAAATTTAGTACAACATTATAACACTCGTTTGGATGCTACAATGACACTGGTTGTTTTAATGTTGGCAATAAGCTAACTGTTTCAGAAACTTTTATAGAGGATTTATAGCATGGCAGTGTTTAGCGTGAACGCGTAACGTTCGATACTATAATGCAATGTTATTGAATTTTTAATTGTACTGAATGTTTAATTTGTAATGTTAGTGAGTTTATTTTTTTGTTATTTTATATATTTTATTGTAATTATGAATGTGTTAGTTTTATAGTTTTAATGACCGTGTTTTCCCATTATTTTTTTTGTTATTTCAAACACAATGTGAATTGTTACTGAATAAAATTGAATTGAATTTGAATTGAAGAAACGAACGAACAAACTCACTTCCGCATTTATAATATTAGTTAGGATTAAACTGAAAGAACTCGTCTGAAATATCTACCTAGCTTTTTAGATTATTTTTTTGTCAAATACTAATCAAGTCCTCTACAAGAAATTGAAATGCATCCATACGAACAGATAGCGGGTAACAAGTAGTTTTTTATTCGATTAAAACAAGGTTTTTCTTCCAGATTGTCCCCAATACCTGGACAGAATGATCTGGCTCCAAGGACTGTGCAACATAGGGTATTCAGCTGAATCTTACACTAGAATCATACATGCTGACACGACGAGGGATAAACATGAGAGGCTCTGGGCAGCTCTGGCCGGGAGTCCGAAGACTGAGGATACTTATACAGTATGCTTTTTTTTTTAACTTTGCCCCACACTAGGAATTTCTCCTGTATCGTGGGTGCGTTTACAAACATTTAAACTGACGCACACAAACAGCCAGACCCGGAACAACTACATGTAGGTCATACAAATATTTGATCGAACCCGCGACACGCAGCGCAGCAGTCAATCGCTTAACCACTGCGCCAAACGTGCCGACCGATGTTTAAGGATAGCATAATCAGCCTATGACGTTGAGGAGCTCGTGGTATAGTAATAACAGCCGCACGGGTCGATCCACCAGGTTAAGCTACGCTTGCCGGGTTTGGTCCCGAGACTCCTCCGTGCCTCGGAAAGCACGTTATGCCGTTGGTCATTGATTAAAATGATTAATAAAAAATAAAATAAAACATAATATATCACGCCTGTATCCCCCGAAGGGTCAGGCAGAGGCGTACCTATGGTACACCCACATTTCACCAGTTATATTGTTTAAGTCCCATGTAAAAGGGGCGAGCCTATTGCCATCAACCGGGCACGAATCCAGACTCCGGGTTGCTACTGAGTAATTCCAGATGGAAAAACCCATTAACACTTGCTCGACCTGGGAATTGAACCCAGGACCCCACGATCAGCAGTCGCATTTGCGAGTAATAACCCAAAGAGGAAGTCAAAAAAAAAAAAAAAAAATATTAAGTACTTATTATTTTGTTTATGAATTAATTAGAACTTTTTATATATTAATAATCCTTTCAGATTTTAGAAACAACACTACCAATAATAACAAATGATACAGAGAGTATTCAGCTCAGAATTATAGCTCTCCACACATTCCTAGGATCTTCGAAAGTTCGAGAATCAGACTTCATGTTCATTCACAATTATATAAGAAATTGTGACAACAGCCAGCTGAAACGATTCTGGTTTGCAACGATGAAGAATTTGGAAGCCAATAAGTATTTTTCGGGGTATAGGATTACGTAAGTATTTTTAGTTTTATTCAGATATTTAAAGATTCTTACATATAACAACTTATAAACTACTTAATTAATTAATAAAAATAACAAAATTATGTACTAACGCAACTAAAATAAAAAATATATTAATAAAATAAAAATAGGCTAAGTAGTAGTTGTTTTGAATTGTGGGTTCCGTACCAATATTTTAATTGGCAATGTACGTATAGCAGAGTCTAAAATTGTAAATTAGAATTCTGTTAAAAATGGTCATCGTTTTTTTACCGATTCAAAAAAGGAGGAGGTTATGCACTCGAGAGAGGCTACTCAAGTAGAATTAAATCTATACATAAGTACCTATAATAAAACATTTGCTGTTTGTTAGTCTCGCTAAAACTCGAGAACGGCTGGACCGATTTGCCTAATTTTTTTTTGAAATATTTGTGGGAGTCCAGGGTAAGTTTAAACTGTGAGAAAATATGGTAAAATTGCTGTAGGTAGAGTAGGTAGGTATGTAGGTAGGTAGGTAGGTACGTAGGTATGTAGGAAGGGTAGGGTAGGTAGGTAGGTACTTAGTGCTACCCGCGCGAAGCCGGGACGGGCAGCTAGTATTTTATATAGTTAGGAATATGTGCATAAACCAAGACCACAGAATTGCGTTGATAGTGAACTTCTAAACACATCAAACGTACATACACCTCAGAGTTTCTTGACTTGGGAGAAAACTAATTTGGGGTTTATCTCGCCATATTGGCAACTTTTATTTTATGTTGTGAACGCATAAACCTTTTAGAAATAGGTATAACGAAAACATTTTATTCAGTATTTATTTATTAATTTACTTACCTACACGTCTTTTATTTATTATTAGTAAACAGAATTTTGAAATAAGAACTTCTATAAAGTATTTGTATTTTTTTTTCCTTTATTTTACTTATTTTTTATAAAAAACGTTTAAAAAACATTTTTTTAATAATTAATACACACGTAATTTATTCGATTTATCCCGTAAGACGTGTGACTCCCGGATATTTTATTTTTCTGACTGTGATGTCTTTTTTATACCTTTTTAGTTCACTTTATTGTCGTAGTTGGGTTTTAGTTTTTATTAATTTTATTTTTAAATAAACAGAGAAACTAAACAGCATTATTTTTTTAGGTCCTTCTACGTCCCCTTCGTCGTGAACCAGGTCTCAAACCCAGACCCCTTGTACTGGGCTACAAACAACTACATCATCAGTGCCCAAGAAGAGGACAGTGCTGCTTCCCTCCAGGTCTTCAGTGTGGGTGACTCTGAGGGTGTTCTGCCCAACTTTATAGGGGTTAGGCTGTGCACTGGTGGGAGGAGGCCTTTTAAAGCTGATGTGAGTATGGCAGCTTTTGTACTTTAGTGTACTGCCATGTCAGCCGCATGCATAGCGACCGCTGGGCAACAGTTTACACACGGTAGGTGCCTGGGGATGGACGGCGCCGCCGGGGCCGGCCCAGGAAGAGGTGGCGAGACGACCTAAGACGCGTATCGCAACGATTGGATCGAGGTAGCCCTGGAAAAGAATACTTGGAAGGATTTGGGGGAGGTCTTTGCTCAGCAGTGGGACAAAGTAGGCAATTGAAAAAAAAATTAGAAATAGCAAACCTCTGTATTAGAATGCCAAAATCATACACATTTGATTAAATGAAGAAGATCATTTAAGAAGAGTCAAAATAATGTACTTGGTGTCGAAGAATTTGTTAAGGATTTGAGAAGTTTGAACAATAAAAAAATCGATTAATTTCCAACAAAAGTGGACACTGGTAACATGATAAAATAGCAATCTTTATACGTATTTTTCTGTTCATTCTTCTGTGTGTGCATTTAAATGGTTAAATAAATAATAAATAAAAATAATATCAGTTCATTTTCATTACTATTTTTAAGCTGAGACAATCCATGCTGGCATATCAGGTCAAATAATAGTTTTTCAACAAGCTTTTGATAAAACCCGACATCATTTACGCTACTAAATAACTGAAATGGTTGTTCCAGATCTATGTAGTAATGCAAGGAGTAGCCACCAGCCTGTTCAAGAAGTTCAACAATTTCAGCGAGAAGAATCTGAAGATAGAAGATTTGATACAAGTCTTAAAGAAGATGAAGGCGTGGGCTGTGAAGGTGCCAGAAAAGGTATACATTTTTGCTAAGTGATGATTAAGTAGTGTCAGTCAGTGGTAACGGCCCCAAATTACGAGCTGTAAATCCGGACTAAGTTGGAACTTCGAAGCCAAGAAGGTGCGCATTACTTTGAGTAATTTATGTTATCACCAATGCTCTCAAAATGGCGAAGGAAAACATCGTGAGGAAATCGGCATTTCCTAGAACCAAATATTCAAAGACATGTGACATCCACCAACCCGCACTGGGCCCGCGTGCCACTTGGGCTCTCAAATGAGTTTTGTCGCATCTAATTGGAATCAAACCTAGTCATTTACGTCTTTCTGTGCCGCCAGGTTCACATAGATGTGGTGATCAAGATACACGATAAGACAGTCTTCGCAACACACATGAATCAGTCTCGATTTGAAACCGGGAGCGGTGAAGATTGTGAGTAAACTTGGGTTTATATTCTTATTAATTGTAATTGCTATGTTATTTTATTCGTCTTCAATGGCAACTGGCTCGCCGCCATCTTCCTGACCTTGTCCCATGTTACTTCTTTACTTCTTCTATTCTTCCCTGTCGACCGTCACGCTAAAGAAAAGGGAATAACCCTTTTCTTTCATATCTTTCCTCTCACAATCCATCCATGCTTTCGTTGGCTTTCCTCTCCATCCATCAACACTTATAATCATCACTCTTTTAGTCATGTGGCGGCATCTACAAAGACCTGACGTCACACAAATCCTGCATCGCGCAATTAGAGTTTACCACGCGATCAACATAATATACGTATATAAGACTATCCGACATCAATCGTTAGGCTGTTGCCCGCCAGATACAACACTCGTCTGGTCGGAGGATCCTCTCTTTTCTGTAGAGGATGAGTGAACTTTACATCCTGTTCCTCATACCTCTAAGGTCACATGTGTTTGCTCCTCATCACATGCCCATACCAAGCCAAACGACTTCCATTCAACTTTCTGTCACTGGTGACACTTTCAATCTTCCCCTCTATTAAAACAGGTTATTATTTAGATTACTTAATGGACATTTTGTTTTTGTTTTCAGTGGCTTACATAGAAGACTTCCTTCGTTTCGGGAGTCATATCAACCAGCAAATAGTTTACTATCCATTCCAGACCGATGTCAATATTCCTAGCGAAATGGGTGAGCTTTTAGTGCTAACAGATATATGTATATTTTGAACTTGCTGCCAGAAAAATCCCAAAGAGATGGAAACGACAAAACTTAACAAGAATTTGCCCTGTTCTTGTACTTGATTGTGACAATAGCGTTTCCGTCTAATCTTCATCATTTTATTTTGGTATTTCTGAATAGAATAAGTTTATTTTGCATAAATAAAAGGTCTTAAGTTCCACAGGTTTTGACAACTGTTTTCAATCTGATTTGTTTAGGTATTTACTATATTTTGTTTAAGTATAATAGCAGACGATGCCCGTGCCTGGCAGTTTTCGCAGGCATCCCACTAGATACCACTGTTTGATAATAATAATGTTGGTGTTACCAGGAACACCAATAAGACTGCAATCAACCATATTATCATTCACTTCAATAAGAGGCAATTTGACTGCGCCATCTTCACAGGATATGACGTGGAAGAATGATCTTCATATCAGGTGAGCACGTTTTTTTTTTCGCGTTCTCACTTGCTCGTTAGCAGTTCTCACTAGCGTTGGATGACACAACAAACTTTTAGATCATAACCTCTTAAGGAACTGAACGTGTGTCGTCCAAATGTCATCTATCCTCATTAATTGTCTATCAAAACATTATTTCTTTCTTCCTCCAGATACCAAGGCACATCAGTGACAACTCTATCGACTGACGGACCGCTAGTACAGTCACATCACTCCGCTCGCATCCAGCAGTCACTGGTCGCTCACCTGCCGATGAAGTTTAACGTATCGTTTTCAAATACTGATCAGTCTTTAGAGTGAGTATGATACTCTATTTAAGAGTGATGAAATATCGCAATATAGTTTGACAGAGAACGCTGTACCGCGTCGACCGAATGTGGGGCGAGGCGTGGCAGCGTTGACGAATGAGCGGCCTGCGCTGCCCCCCGTCTCACCGCGCACATACCTAAGGCACGGTTCAGCGGTCTAAATATTGTTTTGCAGAGAGGCTTATACTTTTGTTAATGTTAAATTAAGGCAGGCGTACATATTTTTCTTGAAGATCCTATGTATTATAACATAACATAACGCCTGTATTCCTCGAAGGTTTAGGCAGAGGTGTATCTATAGTACACCCACATTTCGCCAGTTACGAGGGCATGAGCTATCTGAATATTTAAAAAAAATTGGCCTAGGTCTTAAGGGGAAGGCGTGACAATTGGTTCGCTGTTACAATGTATAATATATATCGGGGAAATGATCTGCATTCCTGACGGTGCACAGTGGCCCATAATGGACTACCACAGTGGCCCTTGATGGCTTGCCACAGTGGCCTATGATGGGCTGCCATAGTGGCCTATGATGGCCTGCCATAGTGGCCCATGATTGCCATAGTGGCTCTTGATGGCCTGCCACAGGGGCCCATTATGACCTGCCACAGTGGCCCATGATGGGATGCCATAGTGGCCTATGATGGCCGCCCATAGTGGCCCATGATGGCCTGTGACAGGACCCATGATGGATTGTCGATATTAGTGGTAGAGCTGTTAAGTAGTTATAATTATTATTTTATCTCAGATTAACATGGCCAAACCCAGGAGCTCAGCAAGGCGGAGTTGCTATGCACTCTCGCGCACAGATAACTGTAGAAACGAACACTTTGAAGGCTACGACCACAGTTACTGCCGGTGACAACAGTTTAGCGGTGAGTTTATTACATCACCTGCAATCAATCTTTCCACAACAATCAATCTGCGTAGCCTTTTACCAACTATGTTGGGGTCGGCTTCCAGTCTAACCGGATGGAACTGAATACCAGTTTTTAACATGGAGCGACTGCCTATCTGACCTGAACAATCCAGTAACTGGGTAATACGATAGCCCTTGGTAAGACTGGTTGTTAGATTTTCGGGCTTCTGACGACCCGTCACGACTGTCAAAGATCTACGAATTACACCCGGGACTAACGGCTTAACGTGCTTTCTGAGGCACGGAGGAGTCTCTTTACGGTATGTAAAGATAGTCACCTCGAGCCACCCTCACCAGCGAGGCTATTTGACTACCCACGCGTTGTCATACCAACGCCAGGAATTTGAGAAAGTTCAAGAAAAATGTGAGAAGGGCCGTAAAGGAATGTATTGGCAAATTACTTAACCTTTTTGATCCTAAGTTGTCCCTTGACGATGTTAATAAAGCAAACCTAATAACACTTTGCCCGATCCTGGAATCGAACTTAGAACATCATGCTCATCAGCAATCATACCTAGTGCTCAGTGCTTGCAACCACTAGACCAAGGACGCAGTCAAATAACTCTGAACACACCTGTTCACACAAACTCAAACTCAAAGCATTTATTTCAAATAAACCAATTACAGGCACTTTTGAATTGTCAAGGGGTCGGTCAGTTAGAAATATGAAGCTAGTTGCCCATTCCAAAGCGTAGTAGGTTCCTATGGAGAAGAACGGGCAAGAAACTCCACGGACACTCTTTTAAATCAAAATATGTTACAAAATAACACTATTTCTAGAGCAGAGGTGGCCCAGTGGTAATGGCCGTGATTTACGAGTTGTAGATCGTAGGTTCTGACCCGGCCAGGCGCTTTACTTTGTGTAAATTATTTCATCACCACTGCTCTCAAAACGGTGAAGGAAAACATCGTGAGGAAACCGGCATTTCCTTGAACTTTGAAATTGCAAGATATGTGACATTTACTGCGCCCGTGTGGTGGATTACGGCCCACTCCCTGTCATAGAGAGGAGGCCTGTGCCAGCATTGGGAACATTATAGACTGATTATAATGATGAAAAAACAAAACCGGCCAAGTGCGAGTCGGACTCGCGCACCGAGGGTTCCGTACAAATCTGTAGGTATATAAGTAAAAGTTCTCCCATCACGATAATCGAGTCATTCGTTATGGTGGGTAGTAATTTTAAAATGATTAAAAATATTTTTACTATCAGATGTAACAAAAAATTTAGGGTTCCGTTTTTTCCTTTCGAGGTACGGAACCCTAAAAACAAGTCAGATAAAGAGTCGCTCCATGTGAAATACTGGTATTTAGCTGCATCTGACTGCCTGTTTCGACTAATTGTGTAGATCCGTTGCTATTATCCATTATTATAAAATGACTACTGGTTTTATTTCAGAATGTTGACAATAAAAGTGTGTTCTTCGATTGTGAGAGACCTGTGACTGGGGCTGAGGTTTTGGACAAGCTGTTTACATCCAAAAATAATCATTATGAGTAAGTGTTCTTTATAGTTATTATTAAAATGTCCTGTATTCAGATAAAAACGACTACATACACACACGTTTACTGTAGAATTTTAAATGGATAAACTGAATCCTGTTGATCCCGTATTTAAGCTGATTATATCACTACACTGACTCATCACCACACCAAGCCTCCTGTGCAGGTACCACCTCACTTTCAACTGTTTCCCACTTTCCCGCCATTCGTGGTGAACTGACAGTTGACATTAGTGACAGCGACCTCACTGCTGATGTGCATGAGGTAGTGTTTACATATCTATTAAATAGATACACTACATCAAAATTAATTCATTCAGGCGTGAATTAGCGGAAATTTATTATAAAATACATAATAAAAGAGTCATAAAAAACCCTGCAAGAAATCGACACGTGTTTCACCTCTCAACGAGGCATCCTCAGGATGACGATTGACTTGTCGCGAATCCGAACACATAAAAAATCCGGTGTGACACGGTTCGATTTACGGCTCGTGCACACTGGCGCGATATCGCGGGCGCGATAGGTAGCGCTACCCTTGTCGCGCCCGCGATATCACGCCAGTGTCTACGAGCCTTTATGCCCTAACACGTATGACTTCGAATTTTTAATTTGTCTGTCTGTGATGCCTTGTTTATACCTTTTTAGTTGACTTTTTTGTCGTTGTTGGGTTTTAGTTTTCATAACATTTATTTTGTTAACATTTATAAAAACCCTGAACTAACTTTTGCTTTACATTACAGCTTCCTAACCTCAATCCAGCCATCCCTGATAATCCTGAACAGCATCCTGCTGTTCACCTCCCCCCCTTCTGGGTCCTGTGGTCTGATCCTGCCCCCACAGCACCTGATGAAGACGGCGAATGATGTCCTGCGGCTGAAGGTCCAGGTGAATCAGATGAGTGTTGACGAGGATATCACTAAGTTTGATCTTTCTATGATGGTAAATTATTTTAGGTGAGTTTTTGTGCTACAGTCTAGTATACAGGCTGACTTTGAAAACATGCAACAAAATTTAAGGGGGTGTTCTACCCATCAATATGAATAACTTTTACTTTGGGAACAACTAAGCACTCGCAAAAAAAAAATTACCTTCTTATACAAAATGGTCCAATCGGGTACATTATCGGGTATACCTTTATACAGGAAAGTCGTTTTTTTTTTTGCGAATTCAAGTTGGTCCTAGAGTAAAAGTGGTTCACATTGATGGGTCCAACACCCCCTTAAATTTTGTAGCATGTTTTCAAAGTCAGCCTGTATTTAGAATATTATATTTATGAAAGACTAGATGCTTCGCACGGGTAGCACTAAGTACTTATCTACGACGTACCTATCTACCTCCTACCCTACCTACCTACCTACATACCTACGTAACTACCTAACTACCTACCTACATACCTACCTACCTACCTACTTACTTACATACCTACTTATATCTCAACCGCTTCTGTGGTCTAGTGGTTAGACCACCTGTCTCAGACACAGAGGTACCGGGTTCGATTCCCAGTGGGGGCAAAATTTTCTGCTCGGTTTGGTTGGTGGTAGGGCTTGTTCTAAGTCCGCCTGGCTAGCTACCACCATCTTATCTAAGTCTGTCGCCATAACAACAATGTTAACAGCATTGTTGTGTTCCGGCAGTTAGAGGTAAGATAGCCAGTTCCTCTGTGGTTGAGGATTCCGAGTGAAGCTCGCTTCCACCTTCGGCCTGATCATCACTTACCATCAGGTGAGATTCAGGCCAAGAGATTCACCGTTGTGGTTAAAAAAAAAAACATACCTACCTACCTACTTACCTACCTACCTACTCTACAGCAATTTTTCCATATTTTCTTACACCAAAATTATCCAAATCGGTCCAGCCGTTCTCGAGGTTTAGCGAGCCGAAGCCCAAAAGTCTGACAACCAATCTTACCAAGAGGTATCGTATTACGCAGTTACTGGGTTGTGGAGGTCAGATAGGCAGTCGCTTCATGTAAAACACTGGTATTCACCTTCATCTAGTTAGACTGGAAGCAGACTCCAACATAGTCGGGAAAAGGCTAGGCAGATTGATTGGATTGCTTGGAGATTCCCTCATCTTCCATTAACAACTTTGGAAACCACCATTTTATTGTAATTCTTTCAGTCAAGAAGAACCTAAGAAAGTTTTCTTCGAAATGGAAGCTGTTACCAAGGTCGAGACTACAGGAGGCAACGCTAACTTGCAGCTGACTGTTCATGGTCTACAACCAAGCTCCGACAATGTTACTAGAAAAGAATGGACGGTAAGCTTCTCAACCATAAATTATAATCTAAACTCAAACTCAAACCCAAACTCAAATTCTTTATTGCATTCATGTGTACACCAGCTGTTACATAAGTATAAGTAAGATCCAACATGAAATAACAACCAACTATAATGTAGTGATGGATTAATTAGCATTCGCATTCATTGTTAACATGCGAATTATAATTTAGCATTTAGCATATGAAATGTATTTGCGAAATTCTGTGAAGTGCGAAGCACCAGCATTAGCAAGGTGCTGCGAACTTGCGAAGAATGTGTTAAGCAATTGTTATCTTATTATCTTTGATTTGTGCGTACTTAGGGTTGTATATTGAATGAATGCTTGTGATTGTTTTATTTATTTAAATTATTAGCATTAGCAGTGTGGTGCGAAGAATGATGTTAAGCAATTATTACCTTATTGTCTTTCTTTTGCTCGTACTTAGGGTCGTGTATTGATTGAAGGCGAACGCGTTTTTTAATTCGCATATTCACAAAATTCACATTGTTATCAATTATCGTCATATTAGCTAATAGCATAGCAATAGCAATTAGCATACTAAGACTAAAAAAATCACATGCTAATGAAATTAATGCTAAATAGCTTTAATTGCCATCACTACTATAATGGGACCGAAACCGGTATGATCAATACAGGTATTTTTTCGGTTACAACATTTATATTTTTTGCAGTTATTTTTAAAGGTTACCTTAAATTGAATACAACCAGTAGTAGTAATGTTTACCGAAATAAAAATTACCTCTATCTTTTTCGGTGGCATTAGTCAAAGCCCGCGCATCTCCTGTGTGTGTGTAAACGGTATTAAAACGGTAACCTAAAAGAGGTAACATGTTTCTTCTTCTTGGGTTACCTAGTTAGAGGTAACCCTTAGTCGTAGAAGTAACCTAAATTCTTCGATACCTGTACCGTAATTTATAAACGTTTTCGGTCCCTGATTAGAACTATGGCATTTTGGTTTGAATTTTTGCGACAAAACAATAAATATCACCCATAGATAAAAAATAAAGTCTTAAAACTAAGCAAATATTGTTTGCGAATTGAGTATTTTCAATTTTAAAATCGTTACCTTTTCGCCGCGCGTTGAGCTAAGCCCACTGACTACTTACGCCAAAAAAAATAAGTCCAGGTGCATAGTACTCAAAGCAGTAATTCTCGCAAAGGAGGAGGCGATCCAAATTATAAAGTTACCACCTAAGTACACATTATGGTAAAGCAATAAAGATATTGAGTATTGAGTACCCGCCGAAGGAGACGCCCTGGGCGTCGGGAATCCCAGCCCGATTCCCGGCCACCGTAGGCGCGGGCTTGCGGGCGGTGAGCAATGGGTAGTTCACCCCCGATAAGACCAGGCCCGGATCGACGACGAGTTCTGTTCCACGCGCGCCTCAAAGAGACGTCAGCACCGATGGCGGGGCCCGCTAGGGCCGATGCCTGCCGGGGGTTGCGGGAAAGTCCGAAAGGGATACCGTGGCCCCTGGCAACACAGGCAACTGAAGGAACACGGGTGGGTTTTAGTCAATAAGAGTCTGATACGCTCTTCCGCTCCGCCCAGAGCGGGAGAAGTTATTTGATGACGACACATCCAAAAAAAAGGTGCGTGGTACTCGCATCGCCGTAGTCGTGGCAGCAAATCGTGGTACGTGCCGTTATTTAATACCTACCTGCCTACCCCCATGAGACAGTGGTCGTGAGTGGGGGTGTAAAAGGAAGTTCATGTAACAGTCGTTGATATTATGACATACTTACCCTCTTTACGTCATTTACCTTTTGCTAGACGATTTACAAAGTGACGGTATCCGTGCTAAGGTTTGTGGACGTGTGAAATGATTTTGTGAAAAGCGGGAGCTATGCTTGGGAAAAGTTTAGCAGTTTGTTTTCATTTATTTATTTATTTGCATAATGTACACTCCGTTACAGGCTAGGCTACACCGCAGCAAGTATTATTACATTTAAGGGCCTATGAGACGTGAAATTGCTTAGCAAGATCCGCCGTTATATCGAAACTACGAGTACTGCAGCATTAATTTTGATATAAATATATGTTAAAGTTGAGGATTAATGTTAAGTACTATGTTAGCCGAAAACACGACTTAAAAAACCAAAGTTAAGTACCTCTAAATTGAACAATAAAACGCTGCTATTCAAAAAATACTAAAAGAGGACTAACTATAAAGAAGCGACTATGTTTTTATTTTTTTTAAATTACCATTACTTTCACCTTAAAAAGCAATTACCTAAACTATTGACGCTTTAATTTTACTTACTGTCAGCTGTGAAGCTACCTTTTATGTATTAATAAAATAAAATAAATAAATATTTTCTTTGAACAAAAATAATATTTTCCCAGATCTGCCTTCGAGAACAAGACATCAGCCACGCAGCAGTAGACCAGGACATTTCTATCCACCCAGCATCATATGAAGGTCACCTCACCTTGACCTACTCTGGGAACAAGACTGACTGCTTCGAGTCAGGGCCCGCATCTGAACTGACGTTGAAATATAAAGGAGTGCCGCAGAATCTGTATGGAAAGCTGGAGAGATATTTTGAGGTTAAGATTTTTGGTAGTAATGTAAGTATTCTGCTTCTCTTTACTTATTTATACCCGCCCTGGCTTCGCACGGATATCACGCGGTTTTTAGAAGGAATTGAATTTCAAAATATAGTGTTAGGGCTGTCACTGTATTTGACCTTCATTCATTTTATTTTGTTTTGACCATTTTTTTTTCTGTAATACAAAATATAGTTTAAAAAAAATGATATTCAATTCCTTTTTTATCAGTAATAGGCGTTGTTACGAGGAATATTTTTGTGCTAGTGTCAAGTCAAACTTTTGTGTTTTTAAGGAGAAAAAAAATAAAAATGAAAATTTGAAAAACAAAAATTACTCAGTATCCGGAGGTGATTTTCCAAAATTAAAAATTGGAAAATATGCGCCCAAAAATGCTCTATCAAAATATATGTATATAAAATAAATATCTTGGACAGTAGGTAACGTTTTCAGTATTTATTTTAATTTAAATGAAAAGATCACATAAAGTTGATTAAAAAAAAAAGAATTTGAAATGGAAATTTTACTCGTGCATTATAAATGCATCCCTTGATCTGCAGGGGAGTTTGATGCGCCACTTCTTCTTCCCAGCTAAAGCTCTAGGAAGTGGTGAAGGGTGGGCGTTTTGGGGGCTGTCTTATGTAATTTTGACGTTCGAAAAGTGCTGATTCTCAGCCTAGTTTAAAAAAATGACTTTTTATTTTATTTTAATAAATATCATAAACAGCGGAGGGTTTTATTTTTCATCAAATGGAACACTGCGCCGCTCTGTAGAAGAGGGATTCACAACAGAATCCTAAAGGCGTTATTGTATTATTTATATGCGAAGAGCGAACCTCTCAAAAGGCAAAACTATGTTTGTGATGGCAATTGGTTTATGTCTGTCATCTTCAATGCGACCAGGGACCCAGTTCGTAACATTATAGGCACTAAAAGTCTGAACACTTATCAGTGGTATAATCCTAAACTTACAGGATCTCTTTTCTATTCCAGCTATCAGAAATGGGAATTTTAGAGTCAGACATAGTAACGCAGACAGCTCTAGGACAACTTTTGAGGAGTTACAGTAACGAGCCGCTGAACATGACTGCAGTTATCAAGGTAAGTAGCATGACAATAGAAGTACAACGTTTTTTAGGACTTGGAAGCCATGGAGCGCAGTATCCTGGGGTTTCGAATTATGGACCCTTTAAGGAACACAACACTGCGCTACTTTTTAGGAATAGTTAAGTGGAATAGTTAGGTAGGGTTAGGTAAATATATCGACATCTATTGTATTTTATAATGGATTTCCGCCAAGACACGCCTGAATCAATTAACTATTTGGTTCATGCAAAACTCAACCCTCCTACCTGTTGCGCAGCTCACAACCAATTATTGCGCTAACGAAGCGTTTAATTGTTGCTCAAATAAAATCTGCATTGTAGCCATTTTACTCTGTTTCGCTTTATGTAAATAAATATACCATTTTAACCAAATACCTGTAGATATTAGAGACTCAATGAATAGTAAAAAAATAAAGCGTAAGCTGAAAGAATGTTACATAAACTCGATTATAACTTAACAGTTAATAGTGCGTTGATCAAATCTCAGGACATGGCATGCTAAGATCAGTGCGTAGGGTTTGGATTGGCACCCCGGGCTGTTTTGTATTAAGCATCCCTACTTAAGGTGGATGCTTAAAGGTAGCCCGCGAAATTCAAATTTTCTTACGTTTTTTTGCAATTTGCAGGTCAGTATCAGGTTGTATGTTGATCTAAACAAAATTTGCGGCTGTATCAAATATTGATTTATAGAATTATAGTCATAAAAATCATCAATACCCTTACCATGACGGTTTTTAAAAGTATTTTTTATTATTGCAGGAGAGGAACGGTCTAGCCTCCGTAAGCGTTAACAAGGGTGCCGACATGCAGTTTAAATCTGATAATTTTGCGTGGTTACTGGATAGCTGGACTGATATGCAGATTATGAAGACATTAGGATTATACCGTATGTACTAAACCTCTTATTCATAAACGTTGCTTAAAGAAAGACTTAAGAGAAGTTTAAACGTCAAAAATATATGGCTAAACTGGCGCTAAACATTACTTAACTTTATGCAGCGTTTATGAATGGCTTATTCCCCGGAGCTCCAAATAATTTTATTCCCGGCGGCTCCAAATTAAAAAAGGAATATAATAATAATTAATAAAATCTTTCCTTCCCATGAACTCTAAAAAAATTTAAAGTACAGATTGCACAAAAAAAATATATTTATTTACAAAAAAAAAAAATATCTTTCTTTAGAATATTCTTTATAATATTAGTTAAGAATTATAAAAAAAAAAAAAGTTTTTTATTTTATTTCAATAAATAAATAATAATAAGAAATAAATCTTTCTTTCCTTCAAGGTGAATGCCGCGTACAAGAGAACTTGGTGCAGATGCTATTTGGGGGAGCAGAGCATTTAATGACATCAGACTGCGTCGAGAATGTGGTTCTAGCTGATTGCACTGAGGAACCGAAGTATGTACCACTTTGATATCCGCCAGTAATTGAGGAGTGACGAAACAAAAGCCGTTATTGACCAGGACATGTTTTTTTTTTTTCTCTTCTCATAGTCAAATACACATCCCAATACCAACAAATTGCTTCAAAAACAAGTAAATCCTTTTGAAAAAAATATTTAAAAGTCGATGGTTTGATCAAAATCCTATAAATACGTTACTTACACTATGATATACGGTTTTTATCATTTTCTGAAAAAATATCCAAAATGGAGTTAACGGTTTTAGATTAGTTCCTCCTCAATTCTACCATAGCAAAGTAAAGGTCTGATACAGACATGAGACATCATTGATTACTGCTCAACAAGGACCGAAACCGGTATCAATACGGGTATTTTCTCAGTTTTTTACAGGTATTTTTAAAGGTTACCTTAAATTGAATACAACTAGTATTAATACCGGTTATCGAAGTGAAAATAACCTCTATCTTACACGTGCTTTCGGCATTGTCAAAAGGCGCGTATCGTCTGTGTGTGTGTAACCGGTATTAAAACATTAATCTAAAAGAGGTAACATGTTTTTTCTTCTTCCTGGGTTACCCAGACAGCGGTAACCTTAGTCGTAGAGGTAACCAAAATTCTTCGATACCTGTACCGTAATTTATAAAGGTTTTTGGTCCCTTCTGCTCAATAGTAAATCAATCTTTTATTGCATTCCACAATGTGCATTTAGGTGGTAACTGATTTTTTTTTAGATCATTATTGACACTATCTATCAACCCCCCACTATCCCTACCCCCTCCCCAACCCTATCCATCTAAAATGAGTTTTTTTTTTTTTGAGACGTTTTTTTTTTTGTTTTTTAAAGTCCAGATTCTCTCACGATGTTTTCTTTATTCACTAATCAAAGTAATACCTACAAATATAGATAGAACGGTGACATTTTGAAAAACCACATTGAATATTAGTAATTTTAACATTCCAAGGTATGGCTAAAGTTTTTTATGAACAAAAGCTGTGTAAGTTTTCTATTAATTAAACTTAATTATTTGAGCAGAACCCTAATTGCGTAATACACGATCAATCAGAATCTGAATTGTTTAGAAACAGATTGCTAATCCATTGCTTCATGAGTTCGAAAAAAAAAACTGCTCAACAACGTAAATAACGGAATGAATGTTGTAGAACTGTCAAAACGTATTGTGCAATTTGATAGCATTCTTATCAGGTATTTTTTCATTTTTTTTAACCCCCGACGGAAAAAGAGGGGTGTTATAAGTTTAACGTGTGTATCTGTCTGTTCCCTCGTAGCTCCCAAACGGCTGAACCGATTTTGATTATTATTATTTTGTTTGAAAGGTATCTTGATCGAGTGTGTTCTTAGCTACATTTCAAGAAAATCGGTTCAGCCGTTTGAAGACTATCAGCTCTTTTCTATTTGATGAATGGATGTGCGCGTCCACCGAAATTTCGTATTCTGTTACTTCAATGATATTAGAAGAGACACAATTTTTAATTTACTAAACATATATTATGTCATTATTTTCTTCCAGATTTGCAGTGATTAAGGTGAAGGATGGAGTCAAGGTGTACACTGGAGGTTTCTACGTGCTGGTGAAGTCACAGGACGATGAAACGCCCGTGGTAGATACCAGCCACGCTGGTAATCACTTCTGGTGAGTATTCAGCCTTATAAGACTATTGTGTTGAAAGGGATGGCTAAGTAATAACAGCTGAACGGATCGGTCCATCCGGTTAAGCTGCTTGCCAAGCTTGGTCCGTGGATGTGTGGCCATCTTTACATATCGAGACTCCTCCGTGCCTCGGAAAGCACGTTAAGCCGTTGTTCCCGGCTGACATTCGTGGATCTTTGACAGTCGTTACGGGTCGTCAGAAGCCCGAAAGTCTGACAACCAGTCTTACCAAGGGGTATCGTATTACCCAGTTACTGGCTTGTGGAGGTCAGATAGGCAGTCGTTTCATGTCAAACACTGGTCTAGCTGCATGTGGTTAGACTGGAAGCCGACCCCAACAAACATAGTTGGGAAATGGCTAGGCAGGTATATATATTTATTTAATATATTACACAATGTACACACGGACAAGTACATGTACAGGTCCATGTACAGTCGACAAAGAATCATGACCCACTTTGACGATATATCGTTTGAAACCGTCAAAGTAACAAAGATTTCCCTCCTTTACAGTGCATGTCACACTTAGGACGTTTTAAATATTAAATGGCAGATGACAAGGTCGTTACCAGGGAAACGGCGTTTACGCGAATGTTGACCTAATTGTATTTGAATGTCTGTAAGAAAATAAGCTTATGGTGGGTCATGATTCAAATTTGTCGACTGTACTTTAAAGTTAAACCTATTAGGGCGCAGCAAGTAGGAACATTTAATTTGACTATAATTTGCGTCTGGGAAACCAGTCACTAAATAAGGAAACACGAATCTTATTCAACGATAAAAAGATTTTTTTTGGCTCAGTGATATTAAATTTCTTGGTCCTGGGTTCGATTCCCAGGTCGGGCAAAGTGTTATTGGGATTTTCTATCTGGAATTTCTCAGTAGCAGCCTGGAGACTGGATCTGTGCCCGGTTGATGGCAATAGGCTCGCGCCCTATTACATGGAACTTAAAAAAACATAACTGGCGAAATGTGGGTGTACTATAGGTACACCTCTGCCCAACCCTTTTGGGAAACAAGGCGTGATGTTATGTTTATGTATATTAAATTTCCGTTTTTTTTTACAGGATCACCTTCATCCGGAATACCGTGAAAATAGTGTCCCGTTTCACGGATCTTCAAGTTTATTATAATAAAGACGAATTAGTTACATTAGTACCCCACGTTTATCTAGATACAGTTTGCGGTATGTGTACCAAAAAACATATTTATAATGAATGCTAGGTTTTTATTGTAAAGTAAATATACCCGGATCCTTTATTGGATGTAACGGATCGTATGAGGCATCAATAGCAAGTGTACAGTGAAAATTTTATGTGGCCAATTTTACCCGAAAAATTGTCAATGTTGGTGAATTTGGTACGTTCGGTTTCGGAAAATCTAATCAACTCTGATCAGTGCACTCTGTATTTGATATTTACTCAAATAATAGTGCCCATTCAGTAAGTAGACAATAGATTTTATATGGATTGGTTTTCTGAAACCGGGTTGTTATTAACTTTTAACGGTTGGTTAAAAGTAGGCAAGGAACCGGAAATTACAAATAAGATTAATGTAATAAGTAAATGCTTTAAACTAATAGCTGTTTTGAAACTAAATATTTTTTTATCTATTGATTTCTTTTTTTTATGTATAAAAAACACGAATCGGTTATAACAATAATTTAATCGATTTTATTGATAGCATTTATTTTTTGGTATTATTTACTGCTCGCTTTTATAGGTAAGATTATAATTATATTATATTTATAGTAGATACATTTTTTGTTTTGACTCAAAAATAATTTAATAAAGACAATATTTTTTTTTTACTAAACGTTATAATGTTTATTATAATTATTTAAAAATAATAACTCAGAATGTGTAGAACATAAAATTATGGTATAATTTTAACAATAATTTAATAATTAAATTATATTTTTTTAAATATTATTGACTTTGCTTTATTTAATGAGTCCTGGAGTACCAGTTTTAGCATGAAGCCCTTGGTTCAAATGCCTTACAAGAAACCGATAATAAAAAAATCAAAAATGATTATTTTTAAAAGCTACGAAAAAAAAAATCTACCTCCATATAGAAAAAAGAGAACTACTTTTTTCTGAACCATAAAAAAAGTTAATACAACAAAGCAATTAGGTCGGAAATTCAACTTGAATAAACAAAGCTAATTATTATTATGAGAACCCTTTCACATATTTTTTAATAGAGCGAGAGACTTTCCAACTCTTTGATCAGAGGCGTGTGCACTCAACAACATGCAAGCGTCGACTGGCTAACATCGTGCGGTAATTTTAAATAAAGAACATGCAAGCTCGACTAATGATTGGTCAGCCGGGCGACCATAGACTAATCGGCTTATACTTTCAATCAGGCATAGACAAGGGGACTCTTTGATCGTCTTTACGCTTGAATAAGTTTTTAATTTTACAAAGGAGGGCTTAGCTAGTGTTAATAAGTAAATACTTCGTTAGTTAAGTAAAGAGGAAACTGGGGAACTAAATAGTACTTGGCTTAAGCTTACTTCGGTGAACCAAATGATGTACAACTACAGAGTAGATCCAGGGCTATCCCGGGATTAATACTATTTGGTTTCAAATTTTTTATTAATATTGTTCTGTGCAACACAAATCACAATATAGTAAGAAAACGAAAAATACAAAATAAAAAACCTATTTAGAATTTCGAAAATACAATCGCAGAAATATCAAATGATAAAACTAGATGAGGTCGGCGTTTCCTATCTGACTACTCTGAGAAGAAAGGCCGAAACAAACTCAGAGGTCACAGTCTCTTTTAAAGTCCAGACATAATCTTGGTCAGATCATGTGAAGAATATTATGTAGATTCGTGTCTGAAATGGTCTTTTGAGGAAAGAACCACACAGATTGAGTGGACCTGTCCAGTCAGTGCACGCATTTGTCGGTAATCGTGCAGCTCAACTCAGAAGTCAAGGAGCTCAACGATTCGACGAACAATACCAAAGAAAGGACATTTGGGTAGGCCGCATATAGTACTCAAACTGCCAGACCATGGTTAAAACTAACAAAGCATCCAATGTCTGACTTCCAAGCCCACTCGCTCAGGTCCTACTGTACCTGTGTAGTACGGCGTATCTAAGGATTGTTTTTTTTGTCGCTATGTAATAAATGTTATTTATATAACATAGGCAAGGTCATAATCAAGGCGCAACAGACTACGGAATGCAAACTAGACCTGTTTGTGACAATCCCGAGACTAATCAAGTACAGTACCGGGATTTCCGGGGCCTGAATACAGCCGGGATCCCGGGATTCCGGGATTCGGGATCTCAGGATTGTATTCTCTACGTACAGCTCATGTCTGGGTTTACCGATCAAGAGGGTGCATTCATAACGTTAACAATGTCGTTGCAATATGCATCGTGGTCGCTGCAACCTGCAACCAATGGTTCAGCTCGTGGTCATCCACTGCTCGGGATGCCTAAAAGTCGAAGGGGAGAAGGGAAAGCGGAGTCTTACAATCCTACTAATATTATTGTTAAAATTTCTGTTTGGATGTTTAGATGTTTGGATGTTTGTATGTTTAGATGTTTGGATGTTTGGATTTTTGGATGTTTGGATTTTTGGATGTTTGGATGTTTGGATGTTTAGATGTTTGGATGTTTGTTACTCAATCACGCAAAAAAGGCCGATTTGGTGGAAATTTGGCGCACAGAATAGTTTATAGCCTGGATCAACACATAGGATACTTTTTATCATCTCATCTGAAGGTAAGTGATGATCAGTCCAAAGGTGGACGCGAGCTTCACCCGGAATCCTCAACCACAGAGGAACTGGCTATCTTACCTCTAACTGCCGAAACACAATAATCCTGTTAACATTGTTGTTATGGCGACAGACTTAGATAAGATGGTGGTAGCTAGCCAGGCGGACTTAGAACAAGCCCTACCACCAACCAAATACCACAGAGGCGGTTAAAAGCGGCTTTGCTTGTAAAGAAGCCTTTGTCCTGCTGTTGATATTTTTTATTATAATTTTATTTTATGACTAGCTGCTGCCCGCGGCTTCGCCCGCGTGAGTGTCGGAAATTACCCCATACATCCCCATGGGTTTTAAGTATAAATATTGAGTTTCGAGTTAATCGGACAGCGCGTTAAAATTCTTCCATACAAACACTGACACCCCCCAATCCCCCTTTAGGGGGTAATTTAGACGAAGGAGGAGGCGGAGCGCGTGAGGGAGAGGCAAAGTTCGCGCCCTCACGCGCCTAGCCGCCGTAGGAGACGCCCTGGGCGTCGGGACTCCTTGGAGGATTCCCGGCCACCGTAGGCGCGGGCTTGCGGGCGGTGAGCAATGGGTAGCTCGCCCCCGCTAAGGACCAGGCCCGGGTCGACGGCGCGTCGTGTTCCACGCGCGCCTCAAAGAGATGTCAGCAAAACTGACGGGGTCCGCTAGGACCGTTGCCCGCCGGGGTTGCGGGTAGTCCTAAGGGGAAACCGTGGCCCCTGGCATGGCAAGGGAAGGAACACGGGTGGGTTTTAGTCAGTAAAAGTCTGACACGCCCTCCCGCTCCACCCAGAGCGGGAGAAGTCATTGGATGATTTCCCACCCAAAAAAAAAAAAAAGAAAAAAAAAAAAAAAAAAAAAGGGGGTAATTTAGAAAAACAAAAACTACAAACTTTATAATTTATTTAGATAACTGTTCGTGCGAAGTTTCGTGTTTATTACCTCAAGGAATAAGATTTTTCATACAAACTTTCATCCCTTATTTTACCCCCTTAGGGGTTGAATTTCGAAAAATCCTGATACACGTTATTCTTAATTTTTGGGTTTAAGTATAAATATTGAGTTTCGAGTTAATCGGACAGCGCGTTAAAATTCTTCCATACAAACTTTGACACCCCCCAACCGTAGGATAGGATACTTTTCCGGGATAAAAAGTACCCAGTGTGGTGCCCAGGATATTAAAGAATAATTATACCAAGTTTCATCGTAATCGAACCGGTAGTTTTTGCGTGATACTTGAACAAACAGACAGACAGACAGACAGACAGACAGACAGACAGACAGTCAGACAAAAAAAAATTTAATCACACTTTTGGGTTCGGTGTCGGTCTAGTAACACCCCCTACCATTTTTGTTTTTGATATTTTCAATGTACAGAATTTTCACTTCTACAGATTTATTATAAGTATAGATTAGATTATTATTATTTCACACATGGCTCCACCCCTCGACACTTCACATTTCCGTAAACACACTTACAGTATAAAATAACAAAAGCATTGCATCATCTCCTGTCATCCAACCAACTTGTAAGTGAATTTACTATGACGGATAAGTACACTACATCCATTGCGAGGATTTTTAATCAAATAGTTTTTAGTATGTTTTTCTATGGGTATTGTAAAGGGATAATGGTGTCGATTACCTTGTTCACAAACTAAACTAAATTTAAGTTCAGTTCATATTTTTCTTTGTATTTCAATATGAAGATGGACAGAAGATATATTTTAGTTTAGTCCTGTCAAATTAATCAGCGCCTGTCACTACTCCATACAAGTTTAGACGTGATTAAAAACTTGCCTACTAAAATTACGTCAATTTACGTCAGGCGCTGATTAATTTGACAGGACTAAACTAAAATAAAATTTATCTTCTGTCCTTTTCTTAATGAAATAGAAAGAAAAAGATGCACTGAACTTAAATTTAGTTTAGTTTGTGATCAAGGGTGTTAGTTTGTGTTTGTGTTAGATAATCTTAGATGGTTTTATCCATAATCAGCCAATATTGTATCCGGGTGTGTAATATAAGGCATGATAACAGATAGTATAATATCACTGGAAATAACTTTCACAGGATATAATTTCAACTGATTTACATCCGCCACCTCACCTATCAGGTCCAGTTGAAAACAAGCGTCAACCACTTATTGTTGTCTGGCATTTTTGCTGAACTGGGCCTTTTTGCCGCAGCCGTGAGGCACACTCCCCTGACAATTTTCATTCCTGGTACTTTATACCTTTTTATTTGTTTTATTTTTTATCTTTTTTTGTCTGCTGTTTGTGTGTGCCTTTTAGTCTGTGTGAAATAAATGTATTTTCTTCCTTTATATGGTATAAAAACAAATAACCTTATTTCAAGTTAACTAATGTTATTTTTCATACAAACTTCTGCTCTATTAACATTTAGTATAACGTTCATTTCATATAATTTTTAATTGGTATAATGCTCTTTTTATTTTATAACTTTCAGTTGACATAATTTTCATACAACGTGGCAATGCTGCCAGCCTTTTGGGGACTTTTCCAGTTGACAGCGTGTGGACGAAATTTTTGATGCGCTGTCATTATTTCCCCGCCATTTTATACAGGGTTACTTGTAATTCGACGTATATCCGTCAGGAGCTGATAGGGGGGCCAGAATGCAACAAATAGAACACCCCATATGTATGGCCGAAATTCAATAGTTTTCGAGATATTTGAATTTTACGGGTTTTTCGATATTTACCCAAAATTTGACATTTAATTCCAAATTAAAAAAGAACTACGTATTGAATGCGTACCATTAAAGAATGATATCGTAGCTGGCACTTCAATCAAGCTATGAACCTAAGCTATGTACTTATTTCAACGAAATAATTAAAATTATGAGCGATTTAAGAATAATATCTTACCATTATTTTCATTTTACGCTTCAAAAATGTTGTATCGTCAAAAAAATTACTATGACGTTAGTCGTAAAAATAACTAAAATAACTTGCCTATTCTGTAAGCTTTCCAAAAAGGTATAAAAGTTAAATTTAAGATACGTAATTCGTGGCATGGCATGCGTTTGAATCAGCGCGGGGACAGAAATCCGCCCTAAAACTACCGATTTTACTGGCGAAATTCTTCGTGATGGGGCACGGTGTACGGGCGGGGGAATAAACGGCGTCTGCTGCGCCCGCGTCCTCTTCCTTAGTAAATTTCGACCGCCCCGAGGGATTGGAAGTACTAAAAGAGAACAGCTATTCAGTTCAGAACGTAATCCCAGTAGCGGCTTGGAAGCCTACGAACTCTCGTCGTTCTTCGCTGAGTAGTTGAATTTTCAGTGGCCTGGCGTTCTGCTTCGACTATTTGATGTTCTCCAGCTGGAGAACATTGTTCTAAAATACAACTAAAATTCTACAGATCTGCCTTGCCAGGTCCGATCTTGATAAAAGCTACTTCACCTATGGAGAGACAAAGTATTGATTTTAAAGGTCCAGACATTTGAGTATTCATCGATCACAGTTATCGTACCTTCCAATACAAGAAATAAGTACAATAGTACATAATAACTGTGATCGATGAATACTCACGTTTCCCATTGGGTTCCCATGTGCCGATATAAGTTTTGCAACGGTTATAAAACAGCCCGCACACCCTGACCTATCACGAAGAATTTCACCAGTAAACTCGGTAGTTTTAGGAGGATCCTAAACTAAAAACACAGATGATTTCTGTCCCCGCGCTGATTCAAACACATGCCATGCCACGAATTACGAATCTATAATGTAACTTTTATACCTTTTTCGAAAGCTTACAGAATAGGCAAGTTGTTTTAGTTATTTGTACGATTAACGTCATAGTATTTTTTTTGACGAGACAACATTTTTGAAGCGTAAAATGAAAATATTGGTAAGATATTATTCTTAAATCGCTCATAATTTTAATTATTTCGTTGAAATAAGTACTTTTAATTAGGTTCATAGCTTGATTGAAGTGCCAGCTACGATATCATTCTTTAATGGTACGCATTCAATACGTAGTTCTTTTTTAATTTGGAATTAAATGACAAATTTTGGGTAAATATCGAAAAACTCTTAAAGTTCAAATATCTCGAAAACTACTGAATTTCGGCCATACATATGGGGTGTTCAATCTGTTGTATTCTGGCTCCTCTATCAGCTCCTGACGGATATACGTCGAATTACAAGTAACCCTGTATACTTGTACATATTTCTATTTTGGTAATCTGTGTGTGGTTTTCCTAGTGGAGATACGAGGTCAGATCCCACAAAGGATTTATCACATGAAATGAAAAAAAAAGAAATTTATTTGCAAGAATTGTAGTACATTACAGATGGTCGGGTTTTTTTAATAGTTTCTAAAACAATTCGCTAAAACTAGCATGCAAAATTACAGTAAATAAATAAATGAATGAAGCTAATAAAATTGGAACACTATATAATCTTTATATTTTTTTAGGCGCGACACAAATAAAATGTTTTCTTATTTATTTAATGCAATATTTATGGCTATAAACGAGTGTAAAACGAAAGTGAGTAAATGGCTCACGACTCTTACCTACGAGGAGATTGAAAAGTTACTTGGAAAGCTTTTTCAACAGTTACTGCTTATTCACACAACTCAAACATACACCACATATACACGGCACAACACTTATCAAACTCCCGCTTGGAGAGAGGCTATATTATTATATCCACTTTTTAATTTAAAAGTTTATTTTTACCCGACTACGGCGAAGCAAAAAGGAGGGTTATGATTTTGACCGGTATGTATGTATGTATGTATGTATGCATGTATGTATGTATGTTCATTTGTTCCCTCATAACTTCTAATCTACTCAACATATTTTGACAAATGGGGCATCGTTCGAAGCGTCTCGGCCGTCCGATGGTTATAGGCTATGTGACGTCACATTAAATTGAATATGGCGCCCTCTAGAGGACAAAAAGTCATGAACTAAAAAAAAAAGATTTTTGTTTGGTGCCATGTTGGGTATCAAATGAAAGGGCTTAATTAGCACATTTCAATTATATATATATTATTACCCCAAAATAATTTAAATAAAAATAAAAGTATAAAAACTAAAACCCAACTACGGCAAAAAAGTCAACTAAAAAGGTATAAACAAGTCATCTCAGACAGACAAATTAAAAATCCGGAGTCACACGTAATCTATTCGACTTATCCCCTAACAAGTGTGACTCCGGATTTTTAATTTGTCTGTCTGAGATGACTTGTTTATACCTTTTTAGTTGACTTTTTTGCCGTAGTTGGGTTTTAGTTTTTATACTTTTATTTTTATTATTGTTTACTTTTTTTATTTTATGGTTTTTTTTTCAAAGTTAGTTACTTACCCAATGTAACTCCTTACTAGTTAGTATAAATATAGAGAGACCTGGCTCCCATAACACAAATGTTTAATCTTCTCTCGGGTGCCAACGGAGATAGTCAGTGATTTATGCAATTAAAAACAATACTTTCATAGTCTTATCGTATCGCAGTTATGTTAATAGGGAATATGAAAAAGTTATTGAATATTTTAATATTCATTCTTTAAGAGTCAAGCATTCAAATTATTTGACATTTTTGCATTACTTATTTCACAATATATTATTTTATGTTAAGTATGTTTTTTTAGTGGAACGGAACGCAAACTCGAAACGCGACGTCATCGAAAATGCCAAATATCTTTTCTTAGCAAACTGCCCGAATTCTCACTAAGGTAAGTTTGTAAGTGCGATTTCTGCTTTACGGCTCGTGCAGACTGGCGCGATATCGCGGACGGGACAGGCAGCGCAACACTTGTCGCGTCCGCGATATCGCGCCAGTCTGTATGAGCCTTTAATAGAGCACAAAAACAATTTAATTTATATGATTTGGTGCTAAAAACCTTAAAACAGATGTAAGCAAAGCAGTGACTTGCCAAATTACGTCACATCCTGACCAGGACGGAAACGGACGTTTGAACAGTTTTTTTTTTTTTAATACAAGCATTTGTTAAATTTAACTTTCAATATTTTTCTTAGGTTTATATTACTGTCTTTTATTGATTTAGTGGAAAATTGGAAATATGAGGGGGGGGGGGGGGCACTTGACTCTAACAAAAATTAGCACTTTAAAGCCTAATATTTCGCAAACGGATCATTCAATCCAAAAATAGTTTAAACAGACTCACAATATTTGTGAACGACCTTTCCAAAAATACCCCACACCAAAGGATAGACAAAAAAAAAACCCCCAATGTCGGGTAGGAGGTACCCTAAAAAAATGTTTTTTTCATGATTTTATTTTACCACTTTGTCGGAGTCATTAGTATGAATACTCATGCCAAATTACAGCTTTCTAGTACTAACAGTCTCTGCGCTAAGCCGGGGACAGGCAGACAGACAGATAGACGGACATGGCGAAACTATAAGGGTTCCTTGTTGACTACGGAACCCTAAAACATGGGTTTTGTGTTTGTTAAAAACTACGTAAATACTAACAGCTTCATTGTAACCTCCAGTTAACTTGTTACTGACAGCTCCATAACAAGCTGAACTACTTTTAACAAGCACTACTTTCCGCATAGTGTAGATTTTATTGCAGTTTTTTGGTACCGAAAGTTATTTGACGACTAGAATTGATTATTTCCCTTTTTTTTTTTGAGTAACTTGTGGTTGCACTATAGGTATACCTCAGCACGAATACACAACATCACGCCTGTATTCCCCGAAGGGTTGGGCAGAGGTGCACCCACATTTTGCCAGTTATGTTTAAGTCCCATGTAATAGGGGGCGAGCCATTAACCGGACTCAAATCCAGACTCCGGTCTGCTACTGAGAAATTCCAGATGGAAAAATTCCAATAACACTTAGACCGACCTAGACATCGAACTCAGGGCCTTCTGCTCAGAAGTAGCGCTTGCGACCACAATTGCTCAATTTTGGCTTTTACAATATTTTCAAATTACACTTTGATGTACGAGATTATTTATGTAGGACAGCGTAGGCCTTTCAAGTACTAGGTACTTTACAAAATAGAAAATGGTCTAAAAATCATTACACATTGGTGCCTATTCCCTTGTTCACAAACTAAACAAAATTTAAGTTCAGTGCATCTTTTTCTTTCTATTTCAATAAGAAAAGGACAGAAGATAAATTTTAGTTTAGTCCTGTCAAATTAATCAGCGCCTGTCACTACTCCATACAAGTATAGACGTGATTAAAAACTTGCCGACTAAAATAACGTCAATTTACGTCAGGCGCTGATTAATTTGACAGGACTAAACTAAAATTTAACTGCTGAATATTGTTGATTGTTCTTTACACAAGTCCGTTCCACTTTCTTAGAGTCTGATAAAATAATATAAACACTTTGTTCATGTGTTATTATGAGTTATGAAATGTAAATACCTCATAGCCTGGGTCGTGTCCGTTCTTTGTGTCGGTCAGATAATAAAATACAATAGACGTAGTTATATTTAGTAACCTCTTCCGCTGAACTATTCCTAAAGAGTCATAAAAAACCCTGTAAGAAATCGACACCTGTTTCACCTCTCAACGAGGCATCCACAGGATGACGATTGACTTGTCGCGAACCCGAACACGACGTGGTGCCACGCCGAGCGTCGGACGAAGTGACTGCGTCCGACGATCGGCAAGTCACGCCTGATCAATTAACGCAATAAAATAGGTGAAAGGTCCTATTTCATTGCACTTATTGTCCCACTGCAGGATACAGGTCTCTCATACAGATAATGACTTCCATTTACTGCGATAATATGTAAGCGGGCACGCCCTTTATTCCTGGAGGCTTTTATCTAGATATCAAGTTCTGTTTACCTTTAGTTTTTATTTCTGCTTGAGTATTAGTTCTCAAAGTGTTTGGTTGGTATATTGGCGTCGTTGTTGACATATGGCTAATTATTGAATGTATGTTTTGTGTTGCGAAAGGTGATTTTGCGCACTATTGTATAGAATCAATTTTTCTAATTGAACAGACAGCTGTGCTGCTGGGGAGTTTGTTGCGCCACTTCTTCTTCCCAGCTAAAGCACTAGGAAGTGGTGAAGGGTGGGCGTTTTGGGGGACTGTCTTATGTAATTTTGACGTTCGAAAAGTGCTGATTCTCAGCCTAGTTTGAATAAATGACTTTTGATTTTGATTTTGAAATGAACAATCATTGATCGCTCCAGACAGTTCATTGCGTAATAAGAATGATAACTAAACCTTTTTTTTCGGCAGGTCGCTTATTAAAAAATATTGGACAATTATTTTATCTTTTTTTACGTAATCAAAAGATTACGTTGATACATTGTTTAAAACTAGCTTTAACCCCTCTTTATGGCACCTCTTTAGGTCATTAACTATCCGAATATCAAAAATAATTTGCCTAGGTCTTAAGAGCCCACGCTACCTCAGCTTTTTATCTCGCTCGCACCATACTACTCGCGGTCTGAGTGCGAGCGTGACGGAGGCGGCTACAAAACGGCAATAGTTAATAATAAAACGGTAATTGCTTTTTACGGCGAAAATAATGTTACCTAATTTCAAAAAAAAACAAAACATAGTCGCTGCTTTATAGTTAGTTCAGTTAGTATGCAAAGTTTCATGATCTAATTTGAAGTATTTTTGAAATAACATTGGTTTATTGTCCTGTTTGGAGGTAACTTTGTTTTTTTTTTCTATCGAGAATTTTTTATGAAATCGTGTTTTCGACTAACATTGTCGCTAACATTAATACTCAACTTTAACATATATTTATTTCAAAATTAATGCTGCAGTAGTTTCGATATAACGGCGGATCTTGCTAAGCAATTTGACGTCCAGTAGGCCCTTAAAGTGGAGGCCTGAAAATTGATTCGCTGTTACAGTGTATAACAGATGTGCCTTGGTAGATTTTATAATGAGTTGTGAAGTAGCGAGACTCCGCTCCCCAACTGTAATGCGTTTTATCTAAGTCATTATTTAATGATAAAGCAAAAAATACTTGTCTTATTTTTGTGTTATCTGATTGACGACGGATTACATTTTTTTTTTATCCAGGCGTCGTCCCTATTATTAAATCTTATAAAGTCTTAACCGACGCACAAAGATATGTCACTGACAAATGCGTGCACTCACATAACTAACACGTACACTGACTGGACAGGTCCACTTAAATCTGTGTGGTTCTTTCCTTAAAAGACCATCTCATTAATCTGCATGGTCCTCATATTATGGCCTGACCAAGATTATGTCTGGACTTTGTGTGTTCACATTACTCACAAATCCCCCTGACCCTAGCTGGACTCAAAAGACCATGCCAGATATTCCTCGTTCCTCATGGTCCTTATGGTCCTCATATGGTCTGACCAAGATTATGTCTGGACTTTAAAAGAGACTGTGACCTCTGGCCTTCTCAGAGTCAGATACGAAACGCCGACCTCATCTAGTTTTAAAACAACATAGATTTGTCGAAAATTGTTTTTAGAACCAATTTATAAAGATAAAAATCTTTTATCGTCAAATCAATCCTAACCTTCCTTAAACTTATGTTTCATGCTGAAATTTATTCGAACGCAATGTGAATTGTCACTGAAAAAATTGAATTAAATTGGACATTAAAGAAATATGAGTTGCATGATGTTGGTCAATTAAGTGACGAGAGTGTGTAAGTGTGAGTGTGACAGTAGGTTGACAGTGTCAAAATTGGCACAGTGAACTTTGTGACGGAACTATTTAAAAAATGCGAAAAAAAAACAAGCGTTGAACAAACTTAAACTCCTTTGAATATCACAAATTCCCACCTTTTCATTTACACCTGCTTATTACCAATCAATCCTTGATAGATTCCCACACACAATTTCACATGAGCAGCCACGCAACAGCAAAACACACCGTGTATACAACATAACCCTCCCATGCTCACTGCACAGGACTCTCACTGATCAAAGACTTCAAAAGACATATTCATTGAACATGATCTGTAGAGATTTTACGGTGGCCTGACCACTTTGGGCACCGCAGCGGATGAGGCCTTGCGTACATCGGATGGGGTTAAGCCTTGCGTACATTGCTGCGTAATCGGTTAACGGTTGTTACATTTGTAGGTTACAGTGAGGACAGGGTTACTGTGTATAATGGGGCAAGAATTTAGTATTTTAAGCTGAGAAGTGGGCCGTTTGAATGCGTGTCCGTAGGAGTACTACCACGCCTATTTCTGCCTTTAAGGTGAATGCTCCAAGGTAGCCCGCGAAATTCAAATTTTCTTACGTTTTTTGCAATTTGCAGGTCAGTGTCAGCCTAGGTTGTATGTTGATCTAAATATGATTAGCGGCCGTATCAGATATTTATTTATAGAAGTATAGTCATTAAAATCATCAATACAACTCTCTAAGTTCATATAATCCTATTGAATGACTATTTAATGAAATCATGACATTTGAGGATTATTCTAACTTTAAGAGTTGTATTGCTGATTCTTATGAAATTATAATTCTGTAAAGCCATATTTGTTACGATCGTGAATCATATTTTAATCAACATACAACCTGACACTGACCTGCAAATTGCAAAAAACGTAAGAAAATTTGAATTTCGCGGGCTGCCTTAGAGCCGTGAAATTCTAGGCAGTGGCGTCGTGGGGTGGATTGGCACCCCGGGCGGTTTTATATTGAGCACCCCTACTTAAGTAAGATTTTATTAATTTCAACTTGGAAAAACTTATTTCTCAAGAAGTCACCGAAACACAAATTGGTAAAAAAAGTAACCTTGAACCGATACTGAAGCATCACCTGGAATTGTCTTTAACTGCTAATTTCTTACATCGTACACTTTATACTATAATAAAGTGTACGATGCAAAGATGAACCTAGTTGCCCATTCCAAAGCGTTAAATGTACATACGTATGGAGAACACTCTTTAAATCAAAATATTATTACAATGATATTAGTTACATCCGTAATTGATAGATGTTTGTGAGAGCCTTATGAATAGCAATTCATAATTAATCATCATAATTAGCCTCTAACGTTCCCACTGCTGGGAAACAGGCCTCCTCTCTGTGAGAGGGAGTGGGCCGTAATCCAACACGTGGGCCCAGTGCGCGTTGGTAGATGTCACATGTCTTCGAATTTTTGGTTTTAGGACGTCATGCCGGTTTCGTCACGATGTTTTCCTTCACCGTTATGAGAGCAGTGGTGATGAACTAATTTACAAAAATTCATAAATTAATTTGAATTTTACAAAAAGTAAAGCGTCTGTCTGTGTTCGAACCTTCGACGTACACCTCGTAAGTCGCAGCCGTTACCATTGGGCTACCAACCACTGCTTCATTAATAACAAGCGAGGGGCGAAGCCCTGACCCCGCTCGCAACGCCCCCTCGACGTCTCGAGTTATCCGGCAATTGACCGCCTAACACAACACCAGACGGGTGGGCTGGTCTGGTCAGAGAATCCTCTCTTTTCAATAGAGGATCAGTGAACTTTACACGCTGTAGCTCATACCCCTAAAAATGAATGTGGGGTAGGTAGGTATGTAGGTAGGGTAGGGTAGGGTAGGTAGGAAGGTACGCTAAAACTAATTTAACTTGCGAAATGGCTAATAATTTTTACCACGACATATTCTCATAGTTCGTACCAATACGATTAAAGAATGACCGAAGGGAATTTCGTTACGCCTCAATGGAAGGCAACCTTTGTTTAATACATTTGCACCCTAATCAAAACGTGTGTATTAGGAGTTGTTGATCTAATTTATATTTTCCTTAACAAGGTTTGATCATAATATCAAATTAATTGGTTGAAATAATTGTTTATGTTAATGATTTGCTCACGAATTGCGTTAAAAGAGCTTTCATGAATGAGCGAGTTTGATTGCACATTATTATTTAGTAGTAATATAAATGAAGGTCTTTGGACGAGCTCGTGGCTAAATAATAACAGCCGCACGGGTCGATCCATCAGGTTAAGCTGCGCTTGCTGGGGTTTGTCCGTGGATGGGTGACCATTTTTACATATCGAGACTCCTCCGTACCTCAGAAAGCACGTTAAGCCAATGGTCCCGGCTGTCATTTGTTTTTTTTTTTTTTTTTTTTTTATCCACAACGGGGAAGCTCTTGGCCAGAATCTCACCTGATGGAAAGTGATGATCAGGCCGAAGGTGGAAGCGAGCTTCACCCGGAATCCTCTACCACAGAGGAACTGGCTATCTTATCTCTAACTGCCGGAACACAACAATGCTTTTTAATATTGTTGTTATGGCGACAGACTTAGATAAGATGGTGGTAGCTAGCCAGGCGGACTTAAAACAAGCCCTACCACCAACCAAACCGAGCAGAAAATTTTGCCCCCACTGGGAATCGAACCCGGGACCTCTTGGTCTGAGACAGGTGGTCTAACCACTAGACCACAGAGTTGTTTAGATCTTTGACCGTCATTACCGGTATTCAGAAGCCCAAAAGTCTGACAACCAGTCTTGCCAAGGGGTATCGTATTACCCAGTTACTGAGATGTGCAGGTCAGTTATGCAGTCGCTCCATGTAAAATACAGGTACAAGTTAAAATTAAAAATTTAAATAACCCCCGCGAAAGACTGCGACAAACAAAGATTGTTAGTGTGCAGTATTGGTTCAAGGTTACTATGTTCTTCTAATATCATTGAAGTAACAGAATACTTTTCAGACCTGTGGAAGATGCGTACATCCAATCATCAAATAGAAAAGAGCTGATTATCTTCAATCAGCAGAACCGATATTCTTAAATTGTAGCTAAGAACACTCTCGATCAAGACCTTTCAAACAAAAAAAGAAAAAAACAAAATCGGTTCAGTCGTTTGGGAGCTACAAGGGAACAGACAGATACACAGATACACAAGTTAAACTTATAATATGACAGATACGTCTTTTTCCGTCGGGCGTTAAAAATAGATGGATTTTACAAATTACAGGGTGAATAGGTATGAGAGGACAGTGTAGGCCTGTCTACAAGTACCAGATATTTAATAAAATAGAAAATGGTCTACAAATCAACAGTCTGTTAAGCCTACAACGTTCTCTTATTCTCAAAATAAATTGTACCATATTCTATAGGTACACTTCTACTTAAACCTTCCGGGAAAATTCTTCAGGCGTGATGTTATGATGTGGTTTTCTGAAGAACATCATTAGAATAAAATAGAATATTTATTTAATATTTATTGTAAAACATCAAATAAAAAGAAAAAGGAAAATAAATAAAAGAAGAGACAAAGAAAAGAAAGAAAGAAAGAAGAAAATTATGTTCAGTAATTATTTTTACTATCCCAAAATGGGGGAAACGCATTGGACTTTTTGTCAACACTCACGATGGGAAAATGAGTACACAATGTTGATGTTTTTGTGATAGTTACAGTTTTTCAGCGCATAACTCTTCACATAACACGAACTGATTAGTGTTTCTGGTTCCGTACAAACATTTTAAACGAGATCTTAGCGACTCACTGTTGACCCAAAAACTGCGGAGTGGTGGCTCATTTAGATGGGACAGTGGATGAGTTTAGTAACTGGAGTAGTGCTGCCAAGGATGAGTCGTATTTTTTTTCGTTTGGTGATTAATTTCAGTTGAAGAAACGTAGGGTGGAGGAGCGTTTATACGCGATTCAAACAAAACAAAAAGTCATTTATTCAAACTAAGCTGAGAATCAGCACTTTTCGAACGTCAAACATTACATAAGACAGTCCCCCAAAACGCCCACCCTTCACCACATCCTAGTGCTTTAGTTGGGAAGAAGAAGTGGCGCAACAAAATCCCACAGTTGTCTGATAAGTTATATTTTTTTTTATTCTATACACTAGTACACAAATTGTCAAATGTATGTTTATTCATTTTGATGAAATGCATACTACACCCTAATCACAATCTGAATCATTTTGAAGGATATTGCTAATCCATTGCTTCATGTTCGAAAAATATGTTTGCAAAACAACGTAAATATCGCAATGATGATGTTGAACTGTCAAAATGAAACAAATTGTGATTGATGGTGTGTTAATCAGATAGTTTCTCTTTGTTCCTGTCAAACGGAGCACCTGCCATCTAATCTCTACACCACCCTTGGTTGACTCATAGAGATTGCCTAAGGCATTAAGCCTTTGTACCTTTTCTGAGAGCGGAAAAAAAACCTAACCTAACCTCGATTCAAAGTCCGTTAACTTGAATCGAGGTTAGGTTAGGTTACTTTTTCTTGATTTATAATGCTAGCTACAATACATTTAAGATTTAGTGACCGCCAAGAGAAGCCATTTAACCTTTGGTATGTGGATCCACACGAGCCACAATGGATTTTTAGTTAAGCACTCGAGTCGTATTAGGAGAGCTGACTCACCCATTCAAACGTTCCTTTCCCAGTGGCTCGCTGAAAAGGCGGTATTTTAAAGGTAATTTTCAATGCACATTCTAGTCCACCTAGTCTCATACACAAGGCAAGTTTACTCTGTCGTTTAAACGCACTGTTCCAGTTCCTTGATGTTATACGAAAGTTTGAAGGACTTTAGAACTGCAGCAGATATGAAGTATACAAACAAGATTTGCTGCAATTTGTTTAAACTTTTTGTTTATTCACTCATAAGTCTTTAATGTGAGGGGCTCGTGGCTAAAGGTTAAGTTACGCTTGCCAGGGTTTTTCAGTGGATAGGTGGCCATCTTTGCATATCGAGACTCCTCCGTGCCTCGGAAAGCACGTGAAGCCGTTGGTCCCGGCTGTCATTTGTGGATCTTTGACAGTCGTTACGAGTCACCCATTCTTACCAAGGGGTATCAAGTTACCCAGTTACTGGGTTGTCGAGGTCAGATAGGCAGTCGCTATATGTAAAATACTGGTATTCAGCTGCATCCAGTTAGACTCAAATCAAATCAAATCAAAATATTTTATTTCACATAAACCTACATGGGCACTTATGAAACGTCAGAAGCTAGGTGCAGACTGGAAGCCGACCCCAATATAGTTGGGAAAAGGCTAGGCAGAATGATTTTGGGCTCATCAGCCTATAACGTCCCACTGCTGGGCCACAGCCATCTTCTCTTCAAGAGGGAGTGGGCTGTAGTCCACCACACGGGCCCAGTGCGTGTTGGTACATACAAGTCACACCTTCGAATTTTTGGTTCTAGGACATGCCGGTTTCCTCACGATGTTTTTCTTCAACGTTTTGAGAGCTGTTATAACTAGCCACACCTAATAGCTATTATGTAAGTGGGCACGCCCTTTATGCTTGCATGGAGGCTTTTATTCGATTAAGTTCTGTTTACGTTTTTAATTTATTCGCTTGAGTAAGGATTTCGATGTTTTTTGTGGGTAAATATTGCCACGTGCCAATATATTGGCGTGTGCTAGCTGACATAAGGCAAATAATTTAATATAAGTTTGACGTTTTTGGTTAATTATTTTGCATATTATTTTGGATACTATTGTATAGATTCATTTTCTTTTCTAACTGATCAGACAGCTGTGCTGCTGGGGAGTTTGTTGCGCCACTTCTTCATCCCAGCTAAAGCACTAGGAAGTGGTGAAGGGTGGGCGTTGTTGGGGGACTGTCTTATGTAATTTTGACGTTCGAAAAGTGCTGATTCTCAGCCTAGTTTGAATAAATGACTTTTGATTTTGATTTTTGACCGTGGTTTTACCCGCGTTAGTCTCGATCCCTAGGGAATATTACGATAAAAAGTATCCTATGTACCAGGTCATGGTCTACACATGTACCAAATTCCATCTAAATTCTTTAAGCTGTTTTAGCGTGAAAGAGTAACAAACCAACAAACACACTGACTTTCACACACTACATAATAGTTATAAGTTTAAAAAAAAACAAGTTTTTTATGCAACTGCCAAATTCGTATGTTTTCATCGAACCTTAGACTAATGTTACACACTTCAATGCACGCATTTTCCTAGGGGGTAGGTAGAAACAACAGAACGCGACCTGCTTCGATGCTGACATACTCCTTAATTTATCATTGAAAGAAAGAAAAATGCGTTTATTGGCATAACAGGATAAAAAAGAAATACAAGGTGTTGCTTTTTAAAAACTAAAAAAAACAGAAAATAATTATTATAATGCCAAAAGGGCCTCAGCTCAGCATAATGTCAGATGACAACACAAAGTGTACCACCTGACGCTGATTTTCAGCTGCAACCCACGAGTGCCATACGCTAGAATAAAAACCGGCCAAGTGCGTGTCGGACCACGCACAATGAAGGGTTCCGTAGCTGGGATGAACTTATCCCAAGAACAAACTTAACATTGTAGTTGAAAAACATGTTCTCCCATACAAAATGTATGGTAGAACATGTTTTTGCAACTGCAAATTTAAGTTGGTCGATAATTACTCGTTAACTAGTAGAGCCTACTTAGCTGTGATAGTTTTCCTTTTAATTTCGTTATATATACTACTACTGTGATTTTTTCCACATATCCAGAACTTACCGTTTAGCTGGCAGGGAGGGGGACGACACTTGACTCTGACAAAAATTAGCACCTTAAAGCTTAATATTTCGCAGACGGATCCTTCAATCCAAAAATGGTTTTCACAAGCTCTCAATATTTTTGAACGAGCTTTCTAACGATACCCCGATATTTTTCATGATTTTATTTTACCACTTTGTCGGTTTTATTCGTATGTATACTCATGTCAAATAACAGCTTTCTAGTACTAACAGTCTCTGCGCTAATCGGGGGACAGACAGACGGACAGACAGACAGACAGACGGACATGGCGAAACTATAAGGGTTCCTTGTTTACTACGGAACCCTAAAAAACAGAGAAGTGTGTGTCCGTTTTAATTTTGAGGTGATGATGCACTGATGCCTTTAGCTCTTCCTCTCATTACTTATGTAACTTGCTGTGCCCAACAGGGTCCACAACTGTTTCTATATAATTTTCATTTTTACCACCTGTAAGTGTACATTATGGATTGCAATAAACGGTTTGATTTGATTTTTAAAAGAAGGAAGGCGAGTACACTCTCCCATTCAAACGCTCCACTCCAGTGGCTTGCGGTAACAGCGGTATTTTACAGGTAATTTTCACCGCTACCTCTACCGGTACTGAAGCGGTATATCACACGATAATTAGATCTCGATCCTACTCTGTTGGAAAGTTTTCAAGCTTTTTTGTAATTGGGAACGAACTTTTTAAAATATTGAGGTCTTGATCGCAGGGATTTTTAATCGATTTTGCTCTTTGATACTTCTACAAGGTGTTTTTTTTGATATCCCATAACTCTTGGTTGGGTATGAATGAGACCATATCAAAGAATCTAAGCTGGCTTAAGAATTATTTTTCAACTATTTCTTTTTTTCATTTTTCATACAAAATAATAGGACAAAGTCACGATTATTAATCGCCCTTACCTACGTGAAATATGACAACGTCGCATTTTCTTACATTTAAATATGAATGATTGGTTTGAATGAAAATGATTTACTCGTAGTTTATCAATGAAACTTAGATACACACATCGAGAGTAACACTATAGTGTTATGTTATCTACGAAACTATGCGTTTTTGGACCACATATTCTAAGACTTTTTGTATTATTTTTACTTATAGAATATAACCCTAGAGTTATGGGATATCTAAAAACACGTTGTATATTGTTCTATATGACCTAATAGTTTGGTCCCGGCTATCATTCATAGATCTTTGACAGTAATTACGTGTAGTCAGAAACCCGGAAGTTTGACAACCAATCTTACCAAGGGGTATCGTGTTCCCCGGTGGGTTGTGGAGGTCAGATAGGCAGCCGGTCCATGTAAAATAGGTACTGGTATTCAGCTGCATTCGGTTAGACTGAAAGTCGATCCCTGCTGCAGTTTGTGTAAATTATTTCATCACCACTGCTCTCAAAACGGTGAAGGAAAACATCGTGAGGATACCGGCATGTTCTAGAACCAAAAATTCAAAGACATGTGACATCTACCAACGGGCACTGGAGAATTGCGATAAAAAAAAATACATTTATAAACTTAATTACAATAAGCCGTGGCAGCTAAAAGCTGACCATTCCCTACTGACGGCGTCCGTTCACGAACCTGACGCATGGATTAGCACCATTCAGCTCAACCATTATGAAGGGAGCTAAATGATCCAACACACGCGCCACCACCAGCGAGATATTTGAGTGAGCATGACATACTCTCAGCCATCAGGGCACATTCAAGGATATGATGCAGACCATCAAACTGAACCAACCACATTCTCCATGAGACCAACATCGTGATTGCCAAAAAAAACATAAGCCATGGCTAAATGTGAAAGGATTGAAGTAACATCAACAGGTCGTTTATTGAATTTTTTTCGCAATTTCAATGTTGGCCCCGTAGAAAAACTTGTCCAGTTTCGAAAAAGTTGCCCAGTTTCGAAAAAGTTGTCCAGTTTCTAAAAAGTGGTCCAGTTTCGAGAAAGTTGTTTGATGACCTGTACTCTCTCATTACCTCATGTTTCTGCGCAACTTTATAATACAGTGATTCTTCTATATTAAACACAAAAAAGATTGAAAATCTCTTCTCACATGTTACATCCAATATACGTAGCAGCCGGCTCGAAATTTAATTATCCTTCAATATCCGTACCGACGTATCGTATTAACATAATCCCATTTCTCTTTTGTTTTCCAGTAAAAGGCTTTCTTTAGTCAATTAGTGATTGTTTTTGTACTATAATAATGGCAGGTAATCTGAAAAGCTCAAAGCAGATGGCGCTGGCTGTTTTGGAGCTGTCAAACGTTGGATAATTTTTTGGAGCGACGAAGTTTTCACCAACAATTCAAATTATGACCACAGATTATGACTTTAAACTCACTAGCGCCACCAAGCGGGAGCAATGGCAGACATCCTTGCCATTGCCGTGCCTCGGAAAGCACGTTAAGCAATGGTCCCGGGTGTGATTCGTAGATTTGACAGTCGATGCGGCTATGCAGTTCAAAGTCTGATAACCCGTCTTTCTAAGGAGTATCGTGTACCTAGTAAATGGGTTGTGGAGGTCAGATAGGCAGTCACTCCATGTAACATACTGGTATTCAGCTGCATCCGGTTAGACTGGAAGCCGACCCCAACATGATTGGGAAAAGGCTAGGCAGTATGATATTAATTAATTATTATTATTAGATTATTTATTCATAATTACCGTATCATTATACTCGTTCATAAACGCGGGCAGAAGTTAGTACCTAATAAAAAAAAACTGCTTACCCCTTTATCGACGATCAGGCGGATGATATAATGGATATAATAATAAAATATCAATAAAATGGCACCATTTCCATTGAAGAGTGTGACACTTACACAGCTCGGGTCGACTTTTAAATCGCTGGTGTGTAAAATATTCCATAAAAATATTTATGGTTATACGATGACATAAAAAAGCCGTTAATAAAGCCGTTTCTCTTTGGTCTAGTGATCGCGAATGGGACTGCTGAGTCCAGGAGTCTTGGCTTCGATCCTCAGTTCGGGAAAAGGTGTTATTGGGGTTTTTTTTATTTGGAAAATTATCTGTAGCAGTTGGGAGACTGGATCTATCAGCAAAAGGATCACCTCATATTACATGGGACTACAATATATCTGGCCAATAGTTTGGTGTCCTATATTATTATAGTACTATTACAGGCAAAATTCATTTATAGTGCGTGCAAGTAACAACTTTAATAGCATGTGTAAACAGCATGATTTTGATCCTTTCACAACAAGTGTGTCCTCGGCCAGAAAGTGCCTGAGCCTTGCCTTTTTAGGGTTCCGTAGTAGACAAGGAACCCTTATAATTTCGCCAAATCTGTCTGGCTGTCTGTCCCCCGCTTAGCGCAGAGACTGTTAGTACTAGGAAGCTGTAATTTAGCATGAGTATACATATTAACTACGCCGACAAAGTGGTAAAATAAAATCATGAAAAAAAAAATTTTAGGTCACCTCCCCTACACGTAAAGTGGGGGTTTTTTTTTTTATTCTATCCCATGTTGTTAAAACCATTTTTGTATTGAAAGATCCGTTTGCGAAATATTAAGCTTTAAAGTGCTAATTTTTGTTAGTCAAGTGTCCCCCCTGCCAGCTAAACGGTAAGTTCTGCATATGTGGAAAAATTCAACGAAACGAACGAATTTAAAGAAATTAAAAAGAAAACTATCACAGTTAAGTAGGCTAGTTAACGAGTAATTATTGACCAACTTAAATTTGCAGTTGCAAAAACATGTTCTACTTTAGGGGTATGAGGAACAGGGTGTAAAGTTCTCTCATACCCCATAGAAAAGGGAGGATCCTCCTACCAGACGGGTGTTATGTCTGGCGGGCAATTGCCCAAGGATTGATGTCGGATAGTCTTATATATATGAATCGCGCGGTAAACTTAAATAGCGCGATGCAGGATCTTGTGACGTCAGGTCCATACATTTTGTATGGGAGAACATGTTTTTCAACTACAATGTTAAGTTTGTTCTTGGGATAAGTTCATTCCAGCTACGGAACCCTTCATTGTGCGTGGTCCGAAACACACTTGTTTAAGTAAGTTTTTGTATGTTTAGGTTTTTATTCTAGTTGAAATGAAATGTGAATTTGTTTTATGCTTGAATGTTGTACCTACCTACTGTTTTTTTTTTTGGTAGTTGTTTTGTTGTTCACACTCCTTCTTTCCAATCTGTCTTTAGAAGTGAAGACTTTTAATTGGCTGCCAATCTCACATACTATTTTCTTATTCTGTTTATTTTAGCGGTAAAGTCATCCATAGTTAATAAATCAATAAATAATAGTACAGTTTTAATATACAGATTAATATAATATACCGGGTGGTTTTTTTTTCTGACTCTTCTAGTACTCAAACCTCAGTTGGTCCAAGAAACTTTTTTCATCCTTATAAGAAACAGGATCGATTGGCATCAAAAAAAGTTTTTGTGAAAACTGTCCATTTTCTTGTTGACTGTGAGTACATATTTTTCAAAATCTGTGAGTGCAGATCAAAATGTTTCAAAAATTTAAGGACAGTCTCGTAAGATCGTTTTCTTGTAGCGACAACGGTTAAGGTACGTGTCCTTGCTGCCCCATCTCAAAAATCCACCCTGTATATAGATGATGTTTTAACATTTTCCTGTCACTGTTATTGACATAGCAGGTCGTGATATTCGAATGTGTGGGGGTAGGTATCACAACAAGTGAAAAAAAAAAAACTGAAGACACCTACTTTCGAAATAAAAAATATTTTGTAGTGTTTTTTTTGGAAGTCGGTTAGTTTTTTTAGTTCTTTCTTTATGCTGGGTCAAATTAAATTAGCTAGGGAAACTCCGCAGACTTGACAGGCTAATTTAGACTCTACATTAGACTCTGTGCAAGGGAAAATCTTTGATTCGAAAGGCAGATTGTCTAAACAAAACATCAACGCAATTCAATTGGGATTAATATTATTCAGTACACAATCAATCAATCTGCCTAGCCTTTTCGCAACTATGTTGGTCGCCTTCCAGTCTAACCGGATGCAGCTGAATACCAGTATTTTACATGGAGCGACTGCCTATCTGACCTCCGCAACCTAATAACTGGGTAATACGATACTCAATAAGACTGGTTGTCAGACTTTCAGGCTTTTGACAACTCGTAATAACTGTCAAAAATCCACGAATGACAGCCGGGACCAACGGCTTAACGTGCTTTCCGAAGCACGAAGGAATCTCAATATGTAAGGATGGTCAACCATTCAAGGCCCAACCTTGGCAAGCGTAGCTTAACCTGACCGGTGCCGGCGGCTGTTATTACTTAGCCACGAGCTCCTCCATATTATTCACGACACACATTACAATGTAAATTGTCTATGGTCTCTGTCATCAAGGAATTGACAAAACTTGTCAATTTTTTTTTTTTTTTGAATATTGAATATGAGGCTTTTGAGTAATTTGTAAATTAATGTTTTATGTAATTTTTATGTAATATGCGTTTAGTTTGTGCATAATAAACAATTTTTCTTTTTTTTTTCTTTCTTTCTTTTTTTTTCTTTCTTTCTTTTTTTCTTTCTTTCTTGTATTTACAATAGGCAATACCGCCATTCATGGTTACGTTAAAAAACTCTCTCTCATATAAAAGCTTCAGAGAAAAAGCTAAATAGTCCAGGCGTAACTTAAAACAGACGGTTAAAATATAACAATGGATATACGTAGGTATAGTTGTGGGGACGCGTTAGCTTCGTAAGCGAAAGTGGCATAAGTTTGATTTTCAGTATTTTGGTTACCCTATTGTGGTGGAAAAGTGGGTGGTTATGTGTTTAATTTTACTTTTTTTGTGTTTTAAGTTGGTTTTGTACTGTTTTAACGTCACTATGACAGTGTTTTCAAAGAAAAAACAGTTAGTTTGCTATTAAAAAAAAATCGTTTGCCAAAACGGTTTTTTTTGTGGATTTCTGACAACTTTGACTGTAAGACGGTTTTATTACCCTTGAGAGCGTCATCATTATTATCCATAATTATACTGACATACTATTCTTCTACACAGTTTTGACTAAGTTTAAGAATTGAACTGTCTTTGAATAGACTATTAATTTATGAGAATTCTATGAAATGAAATTGTTTATGCTTTAAATAGGATATCAGAATCACTTCTACACGTCAAATAAAAAATAAACAAATAAGCTAGATGGAGTCGACATTTCCAATCCCTGACAAGAAATGGCGAAATGACTCAGGAGTCAAAGCCTCTTTTAAATCTTGGTGAGGACCATGTAGATTATTTTCTGAAATGGTCTTTTGAGGTAATAAACACACAGATTTCAGTGGACCTGTCCATTCAGTAATCGTGTAGCTCAATTCAGAACTTAAGGAGTTCGATCTAAGAATAACTCGACGTACAATACCACAGAAAGGACATTTGAGTAGTCCGCACATGGTATTCAAACTGCCGAACATGGATCCACACGAGACACAATTGATTTTTAATTGTGTCTGTAATTACCGCATTGAAAAGGTTAAAAGCAAAAGTTTATGACCCACATAGTCCTCATGTTCACAATAATTAAAATAATAATAATATAATACTTGATGTAGTATTCGATTCGATGTAATAAGTGGTATTGTATTACCCAGTCACGGGGTTGTGGAGGTCAGATAGGCAGTCGCTCCATGTAAAATACTGGTATTCAGCTGCATCCGGTTAGACTGGGAGCCGACCCCTACATGATTGGGAAAAGGCTAGGCAGAATGGATGAATGACTTGATGTATCTACTATTCACCGTGCTGTGTAATTAAAATCTAAACCGTATTTCTTTTTATTTACAATTGGAAAGAGGAAGCCACTGGAAAATACAAGAATGAAATAAGGGGTATCGTGTTACTCAGTTACTGGGTTGTGGAGGTCAGATAGACAGTCGCTTTATGTAAAATACTGTATTCAGCTGCATCCGGTTAGGCTGGAAGCCGACCCCAACATGGTTGGGAAAGCGCTAAGCAGTCCACACGTCCGTAGTCACCAACGGGGTTCAAGTGATATCCGTTTATCAACTATAGCAACTAAAACAAGGATACTATAATGTGGGGCTGAATAGAACTAATCATCATATATATTTATTTAGGAAAAAGAAAATTAAGAAAAATAATAAAAAAAGTTTATTTGCGGTAGACATGACGCAAAGAAAGAACACATGCACGAAAAGAACAATTAGCTAATTAACTAAAGAACACCATGCAAACAAAAATATTTAGGAAATGTATATAAATGATAATGTAGTAGAATTTAAAATTGAAACAAAGTTAATTAACTTCAATAAAATAAAATACAAAATTAATGAACATAACACACATAATATTCTACTATAACAGAAATTAGGTGAATATCATGTTCGTCATTTCAGCTGAAATAAGTCTACTGCAGGATGCAGCCTCCCCAGATCGTCTCCACATACCCGTGGTTCTGTGCTCCTCGCATCCAGTGGAAAAACAAAACTATCTGATCAGACAGCTGTGCTGCTGGGGAATTTGTTGCACCACTTCTTATTCCCAGCTAAAGCACTCGGAAGTGGTGAGGGGCGAGCGCTTTGGGGGACTGACTTATGTAATTTTGACGTTCGAAAAGTGCTGATTCTCAGCCTAGTTTGAATAAATTAATGACTTTAGATTTTGAAAAGGGTATCGCCCCTTTTGTTTCGCATCTCTTGTTTTTCCGATTTCCAATAATACCTTAATTATTATGATAAAGTTATTATTAGGAAGCTTAACTCTTATTAAGACTATACGAAATGTCTCTATTTTATTAAGTATTTCTTTAAAAAAAGCCATGCAACACATAATTATACACATAATATTAAAAGCAATAAAAATAACATTCTCATTAACTACCCCACAAAATCTACCCCCTTTAAAATTTTAACTGTCTCACAAAAGACTTCCCCTTCAAAAACCTAAAACCCAATTTTCGCTCTTACCCCACTTTCACAACCAAAGTTCAAAACATACCTACACTCCCCGAGTATACATAAACTCCACGAACCCTTACTGGCTCAGTCGATTTGGCGAGCGCGACGCGAGCGGTCGCATCCCTGCGCGCAAACATAAAAATTAACATAAAAAACAATATACAAACGTACCATAACTAATTAAAAAAATATTAAAGACTTACACCTCTTTCGCGAGTGAGTGACAAGTGTAGTTTTTTTTTTAAAGTTACGAGGCTAAGGTAAGCTTTTTCAAGGTCATTGAGCTCCGCTGTCTATGGATATTTTCCCGTTTTGTTGTTTTAGATAAAAGGTGTATGTGATCCGTTTTTATCCGTTTTTCTTTCTACATTTAGGTGAAATGTTTTCTGAAATAACTTTCGGAAGGAATTGAAGATATCTGTTGTGTATTGTTTGTGATAATAGATGGAAATAAAATCGTTTAGGAAAATGTTTTTCTCGGAATATTGTTGTGATACTTTGAATACGGATCTAATTATATCACGAAACATTTATCTAAATCTTCTACTTCGTCATTAATATCTACGTAGGTACCTAATTAAAGCAGTAAAAAATTTATTGAGGTCATTTTAGAAGCTATCTCTTATAGAAATCGGTAAAATATACGTTTTTTTTGTAATAAGCCTGTATAATATACAGTTTTCTAACTAATTGTTTTATAATTGACGATAGTAATACCTTTTATAAAAGTAAAAGTTATTATAATAGTCCTAGTTGGAACAAATTATTCCGAAAACCAACAAACTATGTAGGTACTATTGTTTTAGGCGGTTCAAAGTTAATCGAAAATCAACCTCTGGCTTCTGAAAACACTTTCGAGAAATTAAGTCAGAATCTGTAAAGTTCAGTTCGAATTCTTCTCGAGTTCTGTAAAATTCGAAAGCAAACTCATTTGTTTTTTAAAGAAAATCATCACGGATTTACAACAAAAAGCCGATTTTAATTTCGTCTTGTTTAGAGCCTTTTCCAAAATGTTGGGGCCGGCTTTAAGTGTAATCCGATGCAGCTGAATACCAGTATTTTACATGGATCGACTGCCTATTTGACCTACAAAGCAAAGTTATTCAGTAACACTTTACTCCTTGGCAAGACATGGTTGTAAGACTTTCGGGTCTTTATCAATGTCAGCTGGAACAATAGCTTAGGTGATTAGCAAATTGCACCGCGCCCTGTCGCGTAGAGCGGGGCGGCCATAGCATACAACCTGCATGCGAGATCTGATCTGATCTGATCTGGAGTTTTCCATACAAACTGATAAAGATAGTGAATTCCACTCTGCGATTACTTTACTGTAAGCTGTATGGTATGGGGCGCGTCTTCAAACTCAAACTCAAAGCATTTATTTCAAACTAGCTGCTGCCCGCGGCTTCGCCCGCGTAAGTGTCGGAAATTACCCCATACATCCCCATGGGTTTTAAGTATAAATATTGAGTTTCGAGTTAATCGGACAGCGCGTTAAAATTCTTCCATACAAACACTGACACCCCCCAATCCCCCTTTAGGGGGTAATTTAGAAAAAACAAAAACTACAAACTTTATAATTTATTTAGATAACTATTCGTGCGAAGTTTCATATTTATTACCTCAAGGAATAAGATTTCTCATACAAACTTTCATCCCTTATTTTACCCCCTTAGGGGTTGAATTTCGAAAAATCCTGATACACGTTATTCTTAATTTTTGGGTTTAAGTATAAATATTGAGTTTCGAGTTAATCGGACAGCGCGTTAAAATTCTTCCATACAAACTTTGACACCCCCCAACCGTAGGATAGGATACTTTTCCGGGATAAAAAGTACCCAGTGTGGTGCCCAGGATACTAAAGAATAATTATACCAAGTTTCATCGCAATCGAACCGGTAGTTTTTGCGTGATACCTGAACAAACAGACAGACAGACAGACAGACAGACAGACAGACAAAAAAAAATTTAATCACATTTTTGGGTTCGGTGTCGGTCTAGTAACACCCCCTGCCATTTATTTTTTTGATATTTTCAATGTACAGAATTTTCACTTCTACAGATTTATTATAAGTATAGATAAACCAATTACAGGCACTTTTGAATTGTCAAGGGGTCGGTCAGTCAGAAAGATGAAGCTAGTTGCCCATTCCAAAGCGTAGTAGGTTCCTATGGAGAATAACGGGCAAGAAACTCCATGGACACTCTTTTAAATCAAAATATGATGTCATATTAGTGGATGCCACTATGTATACAATGTTAAATCTGCCGCCCCGCGCTACGCGACGGAGCGCGGTGAGTGTGATAATCGCCTTATCGTGCTTTCCGAGCTATGGAGCGGTCTCAGTATGTAATCTATAGGCACCCATCCTCAAACCGACCTCAGCGAGCGTAGCTTAGCATCGCCCGCCCGCGCTGACTTTTGAACACGCTTTTATTAGTTTCACCTATAAGTTTGTTTTTTTGTATGTATGTAACTGACTCGTTATGGCTCGATTTTGCCTCACTTTAAGCGATCAGATTTACTTTAAACGTTGTAGACTTATCAACGACTGACGACAATACAATATTTCTAATTTTTTAATAATTTCATTGTAAAAAAGCGTGGGGTGCTTTTTATCATATTTGTATACTAACTTTACGTTTACAAATAACTACTAATTATATATTTACAACAATCAATATCGAGACAATGAAATTAATTTTCTTTTCATAACTTTATTTTATTTTAGAATTTTTGAAAATTATTCAAACATATTAGATAGTATACTTTTTTTAACAGTTGAATAAAATATAAATTAACAGTTATTTTCTGATTTTTAGTTCGATTTGCTAATTAAAGCGTGTTCTTTTAGTTTTTTTAAACTATATTATCTTCTTGCTCGGCTTCTAAGAGACGTAGCGTGATGTTCAATAGCTTATAATCTTCCTCATGAATTCCTCCGTCCATTGGTGAAAAGTATATGAAAATGTGTTTTGTAGTTTTTGAGTTAATTGCGTTCAGACAGAGACGCGTTGGTGGGACTTTGTTTTATGATACGTAGTGTTTTTTATACCATTCATTCTGCCTAGCCTTTTCCCAATCATGTTGGGGTCGGCTTCCAATCTAACCGGATGCAGCTGAATACCAGAATTTTACATGGAGCGACTGCCTATCTGACCTCCACAACCCAGTAACTGGGTAATACGATACCCCTTGGTAATACTGGTTGTCAGACTTTCGGGCTTCTGACGACTCGTAACGACTGTCAAAGATCCACGAATGACAGCCGGGACCAACGGCTTAACGTGTTTTGCGAAGCACGGAGGAGTCTCGGTATTTAAATATGGTCACCCATCCACGGCCCAACCCCGGCAAGCGCAGCTTAACCTGATGGATCGACCCTAGCGGCTGTTATTACTTAGCCACGAGCTTCTCCTCACGTAGTGTTTTATACCGTGGACCTTTTAAATCTGGTCTATATTTTCGGGAATTTCAGGCGAATTTTAACAAGAATTAAACGTCAAAATAGTTATCGTGAGATTGCGAAATGTGGTTAGCTTGACTACGAGCCGACCTCGAGATCTGACGCAGTTGAGAGTAGGCTAGAGTTAAAAGGGTAATCTTTTTGAACATTACATAAGAGGATTATCTAAAGATAGGTGTAATAGACGGGTATATTATCTTAGCGTAGGGTCTGATGAGGCATTTCATTACGGTATTATTATATAAGGTGCTATAAAAATATCTGCCACGGCAGCAATGGGAGATAGTATTGTGTTTATAGATTACAATAGTAAAGATAAATTATTGATCATGTGTCATATTTTTTTTCATACAAAAAATTGTACGTATTTGCAAGTGACGAACTAGTCAGCTGATTTCAGTTTTCATTCACAGAACAGATGGAAAGAGATAGCAGTTGTTTTCATTGACGAAGTGCACTTCGCGCGTAATTTGTGAACCACGTTATGCAGTGTAGAGTCAATGTTTATTTAACTACTTTATTTTCTCAAATTGATTTAACTGTGCCGGGGTACGAAATTTCTTCACTATTGTTATCTTTAAACACAATACTACCTCTCATTAAAGCCGTGGCAGATATTTTTATAGCACCTTATATAATTTTAACGTGTTAAGACTAGATTTCAAGAGTTAAGCTGCGGTTTCGAAGAAGAGCCTTAGCTACCACAAAGCGTCTTCAATTTACAATTGAATGACGTCACGTTCCTTGATACTGTAAATTCTATTTTATTTTTTATACCGCGTACATCGAGGGACTGGAACAATCTGCCTGCTGCGGTTTTTCCATCCGATTATAATTTGGGTGTCTTCAAGGCTAGACTGAATAGGCTCTTAATAAACTAGTGCGCCTCACCAACGACGATTGCATCACTGCTTACCATCAGGTGGGATCGCAGTCAAGCGCTAGTTCATAACCATTATAAAAAAAAAAAAAAAATTTTTTTTTAATAAATGGCAAGTAAAGCCGATGTTGAGTATTCTGCCAATGTCAAAAAAACATTTGAAAAAAAAGAGCGCATGGTAAAAAAAAATGCTTTTACATAGAACTTAAACATAACTGGTGAAGTGTGGGTGTACTATAGGTACACCTCTGCCTTACCCTTCGGGGAAACAAGGCATGACACCAGGATTTAGGCAGTCCAAGGAAGCTATCCAATCCCTGGATAGCAAGTAAACCAGGCGTCTTCAACGCCTGGACAGGGGTGGCCTGCGCCTGTTGACGGGGACCATCACAGGAGAAACACTTCCACACGATAGGCGTAACGGCTAGTCCTCTGTGCTGGGCGTGCATGGAGACGGAGGAAACCGTCGCACACGTGCTCTTCAAGTGCGCGGGCGTCACCCAGATCAGAACAAATACCCTCGGGGCACCCATATCTTTCACAGACGTTCTAAACAGACCAGGAGTTTTAATTAACTTCTGGAGGGAGGTGGGCTGGTTGGAATAACCACCGACGGCCGCCATGGCCCACGCACAATGGTCCACTATCAGGGCCGAAACTGCGTTAAGCGGACGCCCGCGCGGTTCTATACAAAAGAGCACTTTTGTATAGAACCGCGCGGGCGTCCGCTTAACGCAGTTTCGGCCCTCAGGGACTAAGCAAACCCCTAACATAGAACTTAGGACAAGGCATGATGCTATGCTATGCTTAAAACACCAGTCCCGTCAAGATCTTAGGCGTTCAAATGGAAAACGCCTTTCTTATCTTGATTTGAGAAACACTTGTTGAATAAAAATTTAATATACTTAAAAGAAAATGGAAATGAAATGAAATGAAATCGTTTATTCTATAAATAGGATATTAGAATCACTTTTACACGTCATATTAAAAATAAGCTAGATGAGGTCGGCGTTTCCTATCTGACTACTTTGAGAAGAAAGGCTGAAACAAACTCAGAGGTCACAGTCTCTTTTAAAGTCCAGACATTATCTTGTTCAGGCCATATGAGGACCATGTAGATTAGTGTCTGAAATGGTCTTTTGAGGAAAGAACCACACAGATTTGAGTGGACCTGTCCAGTCAGTGCAAGCAATTGTCAGTAATCGAATTTATTTTCACTTGTGAATGATTATGTATATTTTATAGTTTCGCGAGTGAGTCGGTCTGTTTGATAAGGTTAAGCAACATTATCCCAGTTAAAATTAGGATGGGTGACCCACTGAAGAGGTTAAATGTTGAAATTTTTATATTTTAAATGGATTGAACACACACTCATAAAATATTGACTTGCTTTTGTGACAAAATGGTTATTTTTTGTTTTTGCTCTATTGCGGTCACCCATCTAATTCCAAGCCTCAGCAACATTTATTAACCATTATTAACCACAATTAATAGCAATTTAGACACTTACATATCTAAACATAAATGTACGTTGAATTAAATATTACTACTACGTAGTAGTGGCGTAGCTTGTCTACGGCGTAGCGCTACGCCGTAGCATGTTTTACATATTACTTACATATTTTGAATTCAGCTTTCGCTGTAAATATTCAGTTTTCGTCAGGGTTACTACTATTATCTTGTTTTAAGATCTTTAAGGCTTTAGTTTAGACCTTAATATGGTAATTTTTGAACTACTGCATGGATTTCGGATTTTGCCATACAAATCGTGTATTCCCGTTCGTCCCACACTGGTGGGACGAACGGGAATACACGAAAATTTGAAAAATAGTATTGCATTTATTCCCGAAAAAAATATTAATGTTATCGGGTATTCCCGTTCGTCCCACCAAATGATATTGTGCGTGTAATTTTAATCGATAAGTTGCACTGTTAATGTAACAAAATACAACATTTTTTTTTAAGTTTATTTTTCTTAGTTCTGGGCGTAGTACTCTAGTAGTCTTTCTGTGTAAATAAAGAACTATTCTATTCTATTCTAGTCTGTAGTCATCATCTACGTAGCCTTCTGCCAACAATGTTGGGGTCAGCTTCCATTCTAACCGATCGTCTAGGCCCCAGGTCAGATGTCAAAAATCAATCTGCCTAGCCTTTTCCTAACTATGTTTGGGTCGGCTTCCAGTCTAACTGAATGCAGCCTCATACCAGTATATTACATGAAGTGACTGCCTATCTGACCTCTACAACCCAGTTACCGGGTAACACGATACCCCTTGGTAAGACTGGTCTAAAATAAAGCAAAAAAATCGTTTGCTCTACATCACCACTCTACGTGCAACGTAGAGCTAAAAAGCAATTCCGTTAAGAAAACAGTACATAAGGTTTTTATTTAAAACCTCTGGTAATGGCGTCACGTAGAGTCGTATTTTGTAGACGCGACTCTACGTAGATACTACGTAGAGATCTTATGTTCAAAGATGTTTGGTAAGGTAGTTTTGTTGGGGAGTTGGCAAAGGGGTCTCATTTTCCACACAACTAATAATTTATAATTATATTAGTAGGTTAGTAGGCTATGAGTTGTGTTTTATTTTTATTTTTTTTAAATATTGTGTTATTTTATTATTATTTTTTAAGTTTTTCATAGTTTTAAATTGTAAGTAAATTTTAAGACCGCGCTATCGGGAGATAAATAAATAAAATAAATAAGAAATATTGAATTTATTGAATTGCAGCTTAGCCCTCTTCCTCTCTCCTAATTTTACTGTGCCCGACAGGGTCCATATTGATCTTATATGATCTTACTATTATCTTCCAACAAGGAAACACAAGTGCGTCAAATAAGCGTGTACAGAGTGTTTCTTTTACGTATCAATTTAATATTTTTTGTAAAGACCATAATCCTCTTTTTTATTGTTTACAACGCAAGTAGCCGAGTGTGATAATAGTATCAAATGAGTGTTTTAATACCTAATTATATACAGTGTTGCATACAAGACTTTATCTACACCCCTGCTCTATAAAAAATTCTATAAAAGACGATTCATATCATGGGTGTAGATAAAGTCTTGTATGTATCACTGTATATAATTAGGTACCTATTAAAAAACTTATGTGATACTATTATCACACGAGGCGTTCGTGTTTTAATACCCCTTATTATACAACAGTTGTATAAATAACTATTATGCAACTGCATATACCACACTCATGTGATAACCCACATTCGTGTTTTTTAATACCCCTTATTATACAACAGTTGCATAAATACCTATTATTGCTTTACCGTAATGTGTACTTAGGTGGTAACTATATAATTTAAGTCATTATGGACCCTGTAGGGCATAGCAAAAGGATACGAGAGAGGAAGCCTTGTTTAAGGTGATCATTATGTTGTTAGAAGATACTAACATTTCGCTTATCTGTTATTTATGTATTACTAGCTGCGCCCCGCCGTTTCCCCTTCATAAGTCTCGATCTCGTCGGAATATCGGGATAAAAAGTATCCCATGTGCTAATCCAGGTTATAAACTATATGTGTGCCAAATTTCATTCAAATCCGTTCAGTCGTTTTTGCGTGAAAGAGTAACAAACATCCATCTTCATAAACTTTCGCGTTTATAATATAAGTAGGATGGATTGCCTCCATATTGCAAAGCTGTTTGCGTCCATACCAACTTCCTTTGTTGACTATCCTTACCCGGGTAAACACGTGATTTTCCGGCTTAATTTTTAAATCTATTTATACACAGCAGTCTGCCGCGGTAGGTTTTATCGTGAGATGGATCACGGGAACAATTTAAACGCCGCCCACAAATTTTCTGAGAAACTGATCGAATTTTGTAAATATAAAAACCACGTTGTTTTTCTAAAATACGCAATGCATTTCGATGCGGTGTTCACCATAGTTTTTTTTTTATTTGCACCGATTGACGTCATCACGTCAACGCCAGCTGTCGCTGAAAACCAGTGCTGGGCTTCGTGACTCGTATAGACTCGCAGCATTATGCTGAGCGATGGCCGTTTTGCGTGTATGTGTGATTATTTTCGTGTACTTTTTTTTCATTGCGTCATGTTTGCTGCAAATAAACGTATTTCCTTTTTTTAAATAAACATAATTAATCGCATGCCTTCTTCCTAGCACAACTACTTACCACAAAAACGCCTACTAAAAGGTCTAAACAAGACATAGGATGTTAATCCGTAGATTAAAATTCATCCAAAGTTTGTCATTTATTTAAAGATCGCTTCTATGCATTTTGATATTTCTTTTTTTTTTATAACGTTACCCCACACTAGGAATTTCTCCTGTATCGTGGGTGCGTTTACAAACATTTAAACTAACATACACAAACAGCCAGACCCGGAACAACTACATGTAGGTCATACAAATATTTTTTCCGTGCGGGAATCGAACCCGCGACACGCAGCGCAGCAGTCAATCGCTTAACCACTACGCCAACCGTGCCGTTGACCTCATTCGCTGTTCAATTTTGAGTTGGGGTTTGACTATTGATATTTAATTACACATTTGTGATGGATGGTCTTAAGGATAATACATAATAAATCAATCTGCCTGCCTCCCTAGCCTTTTCCCAACTATGTTGGGGTCGGCTTCCAGTTTAACCGGATGCAGCTGACTGGTAGGTATTTCACATGAAGCGACTGCCTATCTGACCTCCAAAACCCAGTTACTGGGTAACAAAATACCCAGCGTTTGTCAGACTTTCGGGCTTCTGACGACTCGTAACGACTGTCAAAGATCGACGAATGACAGCCGGGACCAACGACTTAACGTGCTTTCCGAGGCACGGAGGAGTCTCGGTATATAAAGAAGGTCACCCTCTCACGGCCCAACCCCGGCCAGCATAGCTTAACCCGATGGATCGACCCGTGCGGCTGTTATTACTTAGCCACGTGCTTCTTTTATATTATTCTATTATATATAATAATAGTACATTATGATACAAGTGTGCGGTGTTGGCGAAAGTGTAATGATCAGCGCACTCGCGTTTCATACGACGTTATTCAACACACTTGCGAGGAAATAAACAGACTTGTTGTAAGAATTTATGCTACAATAACGTAATTGTATAAATGGTACATTTAGATTAATTGTGATTAATATTTAGGTTTACCTATGGTATTTTTTTTTACGAAGCCAAAAAAAAGCTTCACCCAAGTCAATTTCTACAATACAAATTCCATGCTGCCATGATAGTACTTACTAATTCCATACTGCCATGTCTTAGGACTGGTAATAGGTACTGCGGCTAGTAAATAGTTATCTGTGGCATTACCGCACTAGTGCGTTATCATGAAGTAAAAAGAACGCGCGTTTAATACACTGCATTATGAACCTAAAAGCGGTTCAATAAGAGCCACTTTACGAGCAAGTGTGTTGAAAAGTCTATTCTATTATATTCTATCTTGTTTTATTCCAGTTTTAAAGGTACGTATGGCCGATAAAAATATTATACAGCGCAACATTATCGTTTTCATTATATTACTGCTTTCTGTTTATTAATTCAACAATATCCATTTCGTTAATTTATTTTAATAGGGGAAATAATAAAGCTTCCGAAAACAATAACAGGGTGTAAAGTTCACTCATCTTCTATAGAAAAGGTAGGATCCTTCGACCAGACGGGTGTAGTGTCTGGCGAGCAACTGCCCAACGATTGATGTCGGGAAGTCTTATATATCTTGATCGCGCGGTAAACTCTAATTGCACGATGCAGGATTTGTGTGACGGCAGATCTTTGATGCTTAGTGCGCATGTGGCTTTGTAGATGCCGCCACAAAACTTTGCCATTCAGTTGGATTTCTCTTGTTAAGTGGATGTGTTTAAAAACACCACTGCTTTTGCCAAAGATACCTTCATATTGTTACTGTAAATGCGTGGTGCTGTGTTCGACCCCCGGGTCGGGCAAAGTGTACTGCCTGAAGTCTAGATTAACAGAACAAAGTGATATTTAATTGTTTACTTTGTAAAATAATATACAGGATTCGCTCTTAAATGTAGTAAAAAAAAAAAAATGGTTTCAACGTTTCATATCTGACGATCCCTGAAAAGAAATGGCGAAACAAACTCATGGGTCACAGTCCCTTTAAGATCCTCAGATGTGACCAAGGTGCTACAGGTTTGCCCCATATAAAATGGGACGTAAACACTAGCAGAATCGGTTCACTCCCTATAAGATGGGACGTAAACACTAGCAGAATCGGTTCACTCCCTATAAGATGGGACGTAAACACTAGCAGAATAGGTTCACTCCCTATAAGATGGGACGTAAACACTAGCAGAATAGGTTCGCCCCCATAAGATGGAACGTAAACGCTAGCAGACCAGAGACTACAGACTAGAGACTAATCATAAGACCTTCATACTGTACTCAATACTCAATATATTTATTGCTTTACCCATTATGTACTTAGGTGGTAGCTATATAATTTAGATCATTATGGACCCTGTAGGGCACAGCAAAAGGGTAGGAGAGAGTCATGTCTAACAAAATAAATATTATCTATCAACCAATCAGAATCTCTCAAGTAACAGCGCTACCTACTGTTTCGTAATACACAAGCATGATGTTACATAATAATTAAAGGTACATAAACTCATGACTACTTCCCTCAGGGGTAGGCAGAGACTACAGACCGCACCTACTACGATCCTTACATAATCCTTTTTGCTTCGTTTAGGTTCATACATTGGTATTCAATCATCGTATAATCCTAAGGGATTATATTCAATGAACAATATCTTTGAACTCTTTGATCAGGTACCGAACTAAGCACATTGGGTACGCGTGTGTGTGTTCTGTTCTGTGAAAAGGTAAATATTTACACGCTTGTTTCCTTGCTTAGTCGTGGTGAAATTGGCGTAATTATATGCGTGACAGATGGGGAAAGGTATGTAAGTTTAATAATATCCATAATTAAACTCATGCCACCCAACAGACGACCTGTTTGCGGATGGATGGACGAAGATTTTATTGGCATGTCAGAAGTACTGTGAGAGGAATTTGTGAGTGTTGTAACCTTCTTTTATTTATGTTTTCATGTTTTTATTTTGTATATTTTAAAGTGTTTTTAATTGTCTCTTTTTTTAAATAATTTTAGCTACTGTAATTGGCTGTAACACAGCCGTTGTTGCTAAATAAAAAAATTAAAAAAAAAAAAAAAAAATGCCTTCTCCCCATGGGCGTTGGCAGGAACTATAGAACGCCACCTGCTGCGATACTTATATACTCCTTTTGTGTCGTTTACGTTAATAATAATTTAGTTTTAGCGTGAAAGCGTAAAAAAAAACTCAATTTCACATTTTTAATATAATAGTTACGATATATAGAAGAACAACAGAACTCAGTATTTATTAGTGCGATCATAATCACATACATTTTTATAACAAAAAACTTAATATAAAACAAATAAAATACGATAAAGTAGGTCTACGCTTGAGAGAGAGAGAGAGAGAGTTTTTTTATTTTTGTTTGTAATGAATAAACTCAAAAGCAACTGAACCAATTAAAAAAAAAACCAGTAAAATGCTATATTATTACTGAGTAACAAGGGCTATTATTTTTAAAGAGATCACGCGGACGAAGCTGTTGGCCGAAGCTATTACTTTATAATTTTACTTCGTCATAACTAAAGAAAGAAAAGAAAGAAAGAATAACGTTTATTTGGACACAGTTCGTGAAACACAAATACAAAGTAAAAAAGTGAAAATAATGTACAACAATAGTGTTCGGGTTCACGATAAGTCAATCGTCATCCTGAGGATGCCTCGTTGAGAGGTGAAACATGTGTCGATTTTTTACAGGGTTTTTTAAAACTCTTTAGGAATAGTTAAGCGGAATAGGTTACTAAATATATCTACGTCTATTGTATTTTATAATGGATTTCCGCCAAGTTACGCCTAAATCAATTAACGAACTGTTTAGATAATTGACTAAAAATCTAAAATAAAGAATATTAATTAAAATTCTCAATTTATTAAAAAGTTATGCAACAACGCGAAATTTCACGAGTATTCTGGTTATAGTATTTAAAAAAAATAAGATACTGGATAAGGAGCCTTAAATATAAAATTTATTCATCATTTTGGATTTTTTGTCCCCACAAATCACTACCATCACCCGTCCTCCTCTTCCTAGCTTCAATCATTCCATCAGACGCCTTTTTAAGATCATATGCCAAACCAACCCTTTCAAACCAATCTATAACTTTACTAATGTAATTACAACTATTATTCCCTAATTCTCCTGCCCTATAATCCCATGGAAATGCATGGTGATAATTATGGAAACCGTCACCCATAGTTAATAAGATTATGGGCAGATTCTGACATGCTTTCGTGGTTTTGTCATATGGCTTATAACCCCAAGAATGGGAGAGGCTGTTGGTGAGAAAGGTTAGGTTGCTCGTCAGCATGAAACGAAAGACGTTGAGGTGCCAACAGTTGGAGAAAGTGTCTCCTAGGAGCCAAGGTATGGCTGTAGGAAGTATAATGCCGATTAGCGGGAGCAGCCAGGGGGCGTTCCTGAAAAAAGATAATTAGAAAAGTTAGTTATTTTGCCACCTATCTACTGGGCCACTGGGCCCTATTCAATTAATACAAGCACATAAATTCCACCTATGCGAGAAGAAAAAAAACCGGCCAAGTGCGTGTCGGTTCATCGGGATCGTGGGTTCCGTATTTGGGATGAAATCCAAAAACAAATTTAACCATTGCAATTGAAAAACATGTTCTCCAACTGCAAATGTAAGTTTGAAATCGCAAAAATATATTTATTATGTGATAAAACCACAAATTAACGATTTTCGGACTTTTTCCTTTACTTGTGCTGTGAGAACTTGCTTCAAATCTTGTCAAATTTCATGATTCTAGGTCAACGGAAAGTACCCTATAGGTTTTGATTTATTTGCGAGTATAAAAACATGTGTCGCATAAATGGCCGTATTTTTTTATTGAGTTGACTTAGAACCTTGATTTTTTTGAGTACTCCAAGGGACCGTAGACCTACGTATTTGATATTAATTTCAACTTGATACCTCCACGCGTTCGTGAGAAAAAGGGTCTTGACAGAAAGACAATGAAGTAATCCTATGAAAGTTCCGTTTCTTCCTTATGAGGTACGGAACCCTAAAAAGAAGACTGCCTTGTTGATCTAGTGGTCGCAGACGTGACTGCGGAGCTAAAGGTCGATGAGTATCTAACTATGAATGGTTTCGCCTTTAGAAAAATCTCGATAGAAGAATAGAATAGAATAGATACTCTTTATTATGTACACCATAAAAATTACAGACATTTTGGACATTTTACATAGGGTGACACAATGGGCGGTCAAAATCAAAATCAAAATCAAAATATTTTATTTCACATAAACCTACATGGGCACTTATGAAACGTCAGAATCTAGGTGCACGGTTCCAATTGGTCGTTTCCTATGGAGAAGAGCCGGCAAGAAACTCCACGGTTACTCTTTTAAAAATAAATGGGTTTTACAATGCTTTAAAAAATGTACAGTTTGAATAGGTATGCGAGGACAGCGTAGGCCTGTCAACAAGATACTTAAAAAAATAGAAAATAGTCTGCAAATCGACAGTCTGTTGTGCCTACAACGTTCTCACATTCACAAAATATAAAGGAATCTATATAAAGGTCGAATAAAATAATAAAAACCAATTTAACCCAAATGGTTGTCACTACAACTTTAACCAATCCGAATGAGAACCCTACTTTAAAATGAAATTTGAATTGTAGGCATATAATGTCAAATAATGAAACTACATGTCAAGTAGTACCTAAATAAAAAAGTAAAATAAAATACATATCGTAATTTGGGAGCAGTTAATAGACATTTACATAATTATGCCGTTAATGAGGTACCAGGGAGGCCACATGTGCAGAAGGAATTATTGCCAAACTTCCTTGTCATCAACGTAGTCTTTAATCTTGTAATATGCTTTTTTGATAAGGACACGTTTTATGAGGGTTTTGAACTTTCCATCGTTAAGTTCTGTAACCGACTTTGGCAACTTGTTATAAAAGCGAATACTGTTTATAAGGAATGACTTGCTAGTTTTAGTTAATCTAAATTTAGGTATCACAATTTCATGTTTACTACGTGTATTTATATTATGGAAATCACTTCTAATTTTGAAAAGTCCTAAGTTTTTGCGAACATACAAAATACTTTCTAAGATATAAAGAGAAGGCAGAGTTAGTACATCAACTTCTTTGAATTTGTTTCTAAGGGACTCACGAGGACCCATTCTATAGATCGCGCGGATTGCTCTCTTTTGTAATATAAAAATTGAGTCTACATCAGCTGCCGATCCCCACAGCAGAACGCCATAAGACATAATACTGTGGAAATAAGCAAAGTATACTAACCTAGCTGTGGCTACATCAGTCAACTGCCTTATTTTTCTTACTGCAAATGCAGCTGAACTTAATCTACCTGAAAGAGCTCTAATGTGGGCACCCCATTGCAATTTAGAATCTAGAGTAATTCCTAGAAACACAGTTTCTGCAATTGCATCTAGTTTTTTGCCATCAAGTTTTAAGTTTAGACCTACTTGGGGTACATTTGGTAAAGAGAACTTAAGACATTTAGTTTTGTTCGCATTAAGTAAAAGATTATTAGCTGCGAACCATTTAGAAAGAACTGCCAAACTATCGTTGACATGTAAGACATCCGTATCTTTTCTATCTATTTCTTCTTCGTCTTATCGCTAAAAGCTATCTTTTACAGACAACCTTTGGATGGATTCAAGGGAGAAGGAGATACAATACTGTAGGTAGTACCAGTACTAGAAGTACCAGTTCGAAGTCTGGGGGGCAATTCCCGTATTTTTTAAGAAAGTTCACATTCTAATATCATTCGCATTCTGCCAAAAATACAATCAATTTACCAACATTTTTGACAAGTTTGACAGATTGCGACTTGAATGTACAACCTGACACTAAAAAATGTAAGAAAATTTGAATTTCTCGGGCCACCTCGGAGCCTCCACCTTAACTAAAAACTTAACATTATAAACGTATGCCTTTTCCTTTTCCATATAAGTTAAAAGGTAAACCGTGCCACACCGCTTGCTTCCAGACTGTCGACAAACTTTGTGCAAGTATGCAAGTGCACTCACGATATTTGTTCCGACCTCAAGTTTGTTCATACGATTTGTTTGCCCTACCTCGAATGGGAATATTTGATGTAGGAGCCTTTCAGTGAGTGGTTTTTATTGATGAGAACCGGTTTTTAGGGGACCCTATTACTAAGCCTACGCCGCTGTCCGTCTACTGTCTGTCAGAGAGCAAAAAAAAAAGTTAAAAAATTAAAGGGAAAAACGAAAAAAAAAAAAAGTTTTTTTTCGGCGTTTTTTTCTAAAGGCGTAGGCACATGTCTATGGTACGGCGTAGGTCGCCGTGTGACATCACGGTGCCGCTGCCGGGAGATTGCACGGCGTCGGTATTATTACGCTTATTATTCTTTAGTTCGCACGTGCTAAATGTGCTAATTAAGTAATGCATAATAATGGCTGACAATTTAGATGTCGACTTTTTCTTTGATTTCGCTTGTGGAAGCACGTCCCGTTCTCTGGGACAAGACAATGGAGAAGGCTAAGCAGATTGATTGCGTAAAAGTGTTTTCTTGAACCATTTTACAGAAATAAAAATATACAATCCATAGTACCTAAGTACGTTAAGTCTCTAAAGGACGTTTAAATGAACATAATAATCGACAACACACTCACCGCTTCTGGAACATCACCACTTCATTTCCTAACTCGTCACTCATATCAATCAAGCTCTTTCTTTTCTCCATCTCCGGATGACTCTTGACCAACAGCCACCCAACATGTGAAAAGAAAAATCCCCTACTTGCATTATGGGGGTCAGCATCTGTATCACTAAACTTATGATGAAGCCTGTGGTCTCGCACCCATGTGAACAAGGGTCTTTGGAAGGCAAGGCAGTGGCATAGCATGAGGAAGATTTGGAGTGGTTTGGTTGCTTTGTAGGATTTGTGGGAGAAGAGTCGATGCGCTCCTGCCATAATGCCTAGGCAAATTGATACGATGTATGAGATGATTGCTGTAAGAAAATAAAATCAATTAATAGTGTTATTGAGTTTTGCTATTGTAGTATTTTGTTTGGTTTTCTGTTCGGTTAAAGAAAGAAAGAAAGAAAAGAAAGAAAAGAAAGAAAAGAAAGAAAAGAAAGACAAGAAAGAAAGAAAAGAAAGAAAAGAAAAGAAAGAAAGAAAGAAAGAAAAGAAAAATATTTCATTTGGGTCACGCACAGGAAATACAAACTGTAAAAAAGGAGCATATAAAACTAATAAAATGAATAGTTTATCAAAAAAAAAAACAAATACGAACCAACCCCGGCAAGCGTAGCTTAACCCGATGGATCGACCCATGCGGCTAATTCATCCTTTTATCGTTAACGGTACATTAACTTTTAAGAAAATAATTTGGAATTAAAAATACTTACTGAAAACGATAGTCCCCCATTTTGCCGATGTAAAACATAGGTATAGCCCATATAATCCGGCCAGATAACAGTATACAAAGAAAATTATATATTCTATAATAAATTCCCTTTTATACGGCGCTGCTATAGTTGGTTCCTTATTAATAAATTGTTTTTTTTCTTCCATATTTTTTGTAACACACATTGTCTGAGATTTTTCTAAATGCGCCATTTTATCTGTAATAAAAAAAAAAACTTATTTAGGAAAGTCTATACTTAACAAGGGTTTCCTAAGACTGCTTTTTATATTTTTACATAACTTATCATACCATTTTTATATCATACATTTTAACAAAAAATTAATGTCAAATTAATCGTCAATTATTCACATTGGCATAAGGGTCATGAGGGGTCATTTGGTTGCAAATGACCTCTCCTACATCCCGTTAACGAATTGCCGACATATATATGCCCAATAACCTTGTACCTATATGAAAGTAAGTTGGTGTTTCGTCTGTAGAGTTAAGTAAGATAGCCAGTTTATCTGTGGTTAAGGATTCCGGATGAAGCTCGCTTCCAACTTCGGCCTGATCATCACTTCCCCGTAGTACATAAATAGAAAGTAAAAATAAAAAGTCTAAGATTCGATTTTGAGCATTACATTACATGATTCAGCGAGGATAGTTGCCGAACGGAGTGTGCTAATGAACACTAGCCGAATATGTGTTGTTCAACAAGTATTGCCGAATCGTATGTACCCACCCGAATATGTGCATAGCCCGCCATATTTATGACGGGTACTTTAGCAACCTTGAACTTATTTATTTATTTAACCATTTATGCACACACCTACAAACAGACAAGAAGAACGGAACAGAAAAATACGTACAAAGGTAATGCTCATTCCTAAAGAAATCTCTTCCAGCATACCTGCGATAGGAAAGTAAATAAAAAGAGATGTAGATAACATGTGTAACAGTAGAAGAGAAATAAACAATTCACTAATTTATTAATAAACATACCTACAATATGAGAATATACTTACATAAATAAATAGAAAAGAATTTAGAAGAATTTTAAGAATTTAATAAAATTTTCGCGAATTTTCTCAAGAAATTATCATTCGGCGCACGGCTTTCCTCGCAGATTTTAATTATACAAAAGAATATCTTTTCAGAATATTTTTTCATTAATTTTGCGAAAATGGGGTCGAGGAATTACCTATCCAAAATGTATACTGACGCACATAATTGCATTGTAATCTCAACCTTAACGCTTTAGGAATCTCGTCCAAATCAGAATGATAGATACCACTGGAATTTTTTGTTGCAATGAACCATGTGTTATGATGATTAAGGTTTTGATAATTACGAGGTATTCAAACTGAAACTCAAAGCGTTGATTTCAAATAAACCAATAAAAGTCACTTTTGATTGTCAAGGGGTCGGTCAGTCAGAAAGATGAAGCTAGTTGCCCATTCCAAAGCGTAGTAGGTTCCTATGGAGAAGAACGGGCAAGAAACTCTACAGACACGCTTTTAAATCAAAATATTGTTACAAAATATTGGTTACACCATTCATGTTGATAAGCATACATGTGAGAACAATATAAAAGTACTTGCAAGCTTAAAGTATCCGTAATATTAAGATAAAAACAATTAAAAATTAAAATTAATTAAATTAAGGCGTGGCAGCTAAAAGATGACAAGTCCCTACAGACGGCGCCCGTTCACAAACATGACGCATGGATCAGCACCATTTAGCTCAACCATTTTGAAGGGAATTTACCGATCCAACACTCGCGCCACCACCAGCGAGACATTTGAGTGAGTACTCAGCCTCTAGGGCACATTCAAGTCAATGAAAGAGATACCCAGTAAATGGTAGCTTTACAATAGGTTCACAGTGAAAGAAGAAAGAAAGAAAGAAAGAAAGAAAGAAAGAAAGAAAGAAAGAAAGAAAGAAAGAAAATACATATAATTGAGACAGACTAAAAGGCACACAATATAACAAACAGCAGACGAAAAAAAAAAAGTAAAACAAATACAAGGGAGTGTGCCTCACGGCTGCGGCAAAAAGGCCTAGTTCAGCAAAAATGCCAGACAACAATAAGTCGGGAATTGATAGCCGATTTCCGGCCACCGTAGGCGCGGGCCTGCGGACGGAGAGCAGAGGGCAGCTCGCCGTCCGATAAGGACCAGGCCCGGGTCGACGGCGCGTCGTGTTCCACGCGCGCATCAAAGAGATGTCAGCAAAACTGACGGGGTCCGCTAGGACCGTTGCCCGCCGGGGTTGCGGGTAGTCCCAAGGGGAAACCGTGGCCCCTGGCATAGCAAGGGAAGGAACACGGGTGGGTTTTAGTCAGTAAAAGTCTGACACGCCCTTCCGCTCCGCCCAGAGCGGGAGAAGTCATTGGATGATTTCCCACCCAAAAAAAAAAAAAGACAACAATAAGTGCCTGACGCTGGTTTTCAACTGGACCTAAAAGACCAGGTGCAGTTATACAATACTAGGTTCTTTAAGGACATTTACCCCTTACATACAAACTTACAAACAGATAGTTTTTACAATTTATAGTCCTTTATACATAAATATGTGTCGTGGGTCGATCATAATAATTTTGTACTTATTTATGGTTTTTTATTTATATCTATTTTTAATTGTATTATATACTTAATTTTAATTATTTTGTTGTATCCCCTTGTGGGATTTGTCCGTGGGTAGTCCGTGACATCCCAGTAGATAGGCCCTATCAGAATACCAGCGCTGCGGTATTTTTTCTAAATATCGCAGCAATAAGCTGAGATAGGAGCCTTTTTGGCCTCGCACAGGTCGTAATGTCAAAAACTCAAAAAAAAAACTCAACGTCAAAAACAATTAATGTTTTTTATTAATATTAATTGTTTTTGATTATCTGTTGATTTTATTCGTTTTAAATGCTCCTTTTTTATTGTTTGTATTTCCTGTGCGTGTCCCAAATAAAATATTTTTCTTTCTTTCACCTGAAAAAAAAAAGATTTTCCCTACCGTACATGAAGTTTTCATATAATTATATTGACAAGGTACGATTGCGTATGATTTTAGAAATTAATTTCTTTAGAACATTGCCCCTACGGTGGCCATTATATTGCTCTGAGCGCTCTTTTCTGCATAATAAAAAAAGACTCGATATTTAACAAAATATCTTAAGAGCCTGTATCAATTCCTAGTGCTTTAGCTGGGAAGAAGAAGTGGCGCTACAAACTCCCCAGCAGCACAGTTGTCTGACCCGTTAGATATTTTTTTTATCGATACAATAGTATGCAAAACAATTAACAATACGCAACACAAAAATGTCAAACTTAAGAGGGTTTATTCTGAAAGTTGGCAACATCGCAAATAGATGTCAAATATTTCGCTGTTTTGATTAATTTGATAATATTTCTGTATGGAAATAAAAAATGTGGCTAACTAGCGAACTAGAATATTGATTATGAAATGCAATAATTAATATCGTAACACCGAATAGTTAGTTTTAGATGTAAAAAAAGTATTTGGTAACTTTCCAAATGCCTTTTTTTCACCTAAAACGGGTACAACATCAAATTCAATGTTATAATTGCAATTCATTATTAATATTCTAGTCAATTGGTTAGCCACATTTCTTATTTCCATACAGTATTATTTCCAAATTAATCGAAACAGGTAAATATTTGACATCTATTTGCGACGTTGCCAACTTTTAGGATGCACCCTCTTAAACAGCTAGCACACGCCAATATACCCACAAAAAACATCGAAATCTATACTCAAGCGAAAAAAACTAAAAACGTAAACAGAACTTAATCGAATAAAAGCCTCCATGGAATAGAATAGAATAGAATAGTTTATTTGTGAAACGTAGGTAATTACTAAGATTTTAAAAATTAGGTACTTAGTGCGCTATGTTTTGCCAATAGTGACATACAAATGATCAATATGATCAAAATAGATTAAATGAGTACTATTAAATTATAAAGGTAAGCAAGCAAGTATAAAGGGCGTGCCCACTTACATATATCTATTAATGGAACTCGAAGTCACAAAAATGATAAATTAGGATCATCGAAGTAAAATAAATAAACAGTTAATTACTAATAACAATAACAAAACCATGGACAGCAAGACGACCAGTCACCACGAGCAGCACCCGTTCTCGAGCATAAAGCAAAGTACTCCATTTGCCTCCGTTGCGAGGTTTCTGACGTTTCTGAAGAAAATCATCAATACGGTCCCTAAACCCTATTTATCTTCTTTTTTAAACTACAGAAATAAAGCACTTGAAGACAAAAAATAAAAATAAAACTTACCAATTTTTAAACAATAAATATTTTTTAACAAAATATATTATATATTTTTTAACAAAATATATTATATATTTTTTAACAAAATATATTATATATTTTTTAACAAAATATATTATATATTTTTTAACAAAATATAATAAATATTTTTTAACAAAATATTTAAAAAAATACAGAACTAGACGGCCAAACGAACTTTGTCATCAAATTACAAAATGGTGTATCCTCTATATATAAGATAGTGCGATGCACGATGACGCGCTCCACTCCTCGTACTAATGCGTGGATACTATCTTTATCAAAGTCGCGTCTGTTTGTTTGTCCGCTTAATTCTTCTAAACTACGCAACCGATTTTGATGCGGTTTCCAATATAATTTAGAGAATTTCTTCTAACAGATTTACGTGCCTATAAAATTAATATTAAATTTAGTTAAAGCATAGATATCTCGATTTTCTGAAATGTCGCCACATCAGTAGATCACATCCGCGCGAAGCAGAGCCGGGTTAGGTGTAACTTATTAATTCAATGAATAATGTATTTTAACTATTTACGAGTATTTAAATTATTTAATAGGTATTAAACAATAGCTATTGTCAATGATGCTAATCATTACTTATTCATAATAATAGTTATTTTCACCTCACAAGGTCGGAAAGATTCTGTTTGTCATTCAAAATCTGAGTTCAAAAGTTCATGTTATCCGCTAGCGTGGAAAAAGTTTTTTAAATGCGCGTTTTTAAAAACGCGTATAAAATGCGAGTCAAAAATCGTTTGACATTTACTCCGCAAACGACAGAGTAAAAACCGGCCAAGTGCGTGTTGGACCACGCACAATAAAGGGTTCCGTAGCTGGGATGAATTTAATAAATTCATCCCAGCTACGGAACCCTTCATTGTGCGTGGATTGTGAGTTTGCTAAAACCATTTTTGGATTCTATTTTAAAATTAGCACTTTAAAGCTTTTATCACAATCACAATATTTTTGAACGACCTTTGCAAAGCTATGCTATAAGCACCATGGGATAGACGAAAACAAAAAAAAAGCCTGCATCGCGCTATTTAAGTTTACCGCGCGATTCATATTATATAAGACTATCCGACATGAGTCCTTGGGCAATTGCCCGCCAGACACAACACCCGTCTGGTCGGAGGATCCTCCTTTTTCTATAGAGGATGAGTGAACTTTACACCCTGTTTGTTCCTCATACCCCTAAATACTCTCTCATTCATAATAATGCAATGCATAACTTTCGGAGTGTCCTAATTTTTTACAGGGACCAATTCTGACGTAGCGCTCGCTGGCCGGTGCCGTGGCACGCCTCGCTTCGCTCGCTCGGCTCGCGCGTACTTGGGCACAGTTCTAACCTAACCTATTTGGTCGGAGTGCCCTAATAGTGATGTTACTAGACCGTGCTCGTATCATAGTTATATTCCTAATAAGAGAGTTATGAACCGCTGTCATGTCACTTTATTACGGTATATAGCTATATCCCTAGGGATATAACTATATCGCGGCTATAACCTTATAGATATAGATTTTGAAGCGAGTTTAGACTTGTTTTCAGTCCCATAAAAGTTTATTATTCATAATAGTTATGGAGTTTTCCTATAAACAGAAATCGCGCGTGATAACACGTACTAAGCTCTACTATCTCTATATCGCGTGACAAGCTTTTCAAAAACTTCACAAAGAAATAATAATTCCCAAACTAATTTAAACCGTATCTAAAACACTTGAAAGTGCATATTCACTTAGCTATCCACTTGAAAACTGTGCGTTTGAATTTCAACTTTGTACTGTACAGTGAAAGGTTGATATTTGCTTGTGTAGTGTAAGTTCATTGACTCGGTAGCTTATGTACTAATAGTCAGATATAAAATAAAATAAAAGCATGAGAAACAGATGTTTTGTTATTATTTAAACTTGCTTTCAAAGCACTTTGGTTGCCTCGTTGGTCCAGTAGACATAAGCGTGGCTTTGGAACATGGGGTTTGAAGTTCTGACCACGACATAAATATAGCCGGAAAAACATTTCGACAAAAAAAAAATACAACAGACTTCCAAAAAAAAAACACTACAAATTGAAAAATAACTTTTATTTCGGAAGTCGATGGCAAAAAACGTAAATACTACAACTACTATAATACAAAACAAAAAAGTACCGAAATTAAAGTAATTTTTCACTTTTTAACCGACTTCCAAAAAAGAGGAGGTTATTTATATTCGTTTTTTAGTTGTAGTAGGTACTGTTGAGGTTGTAAGCGATAGGCCGGCCGTACTGGTCGGCCGCTGCAGGTTAAAATTCAAAAGTTTAAAGTGGATGCTCCGAGGTAGCCCGCGAAATTCAAATTTTCTTACGTTTTTTGCTATTTGCAGGTCAGTGTCAGGTTGTATGTTGATTAAAATATGATTTGCGACCGTAACAAATATGGTTTTATAGAATAATAATCATTAGAATCAGCAATACAACTCCTTATGTTAGAATAATCCTCAAATGTCATGATTTCATGAAATAGTCATTCAATAGGATTATATGAACTTAGAGAGTTGAATTGATAATTTTTATGACTATAATTCTATAAATAAATATCTGATACAGCCGCAAATCATATTTAGATCCACATATAACCTGACACTGACCTGCAAATTGCAAAAAATGTAAGAACATTTGAATTTCGCGGGCTACCTTGGAGCATCCAGCTTATGAACAGATCTTTAGAATAGAAAGAATTATGTCAAACAAGTCAGTCTAGAAGTGACAGCCTATGGTGGTGAGATTATTATTATGGTAATGACTATGGTATGAGATTATTATTACAAATAAACCAATTACAGGCACATTTGAATTGTCAAGGAGTCGGTCAGTCAGAAAATATGAACCTAGTTGCCCATTCCAAATCGTAGTAGGTTCCTATGGAGAAGAACGGGCAAGAAACTCCACGGACACCCTTTTAAATTAATCGACCCATAACAGTATAATAGAAGGTAGTTTTAATAACAAATCGACATCGTGTTATCGACCCGACAGCCGCTTGGCCGCTTTATAGCGATGTCAGCTTGTTTAAGCGGTGACAAAAGCGATGCAGGACATTTATGCAAGCAAACTTGCAAAATGTTTATGGATAGTAAATCGGGTAGTTATTTTTACGGTGAGTCATCAGCAAATCAAATCAAATCAAGTCATTTATTCAAACTAGGCTGAAAGTCAGCGCTTTTTGAACGTCAAAATTACATAAGACAGTCCCCCAAAACGTCCACCCTTCATCACTTTCTAGTGCTTTAGCTGGGAAGAAGAAGTGGCGCAACAAAAGCTGTTCTGCTGGGGAGTTTATTACGCCACTTCTTCCCTTCTTCCAATTTTGACGTTCGAAAAGTGCTGATTCTCAGCCTAGTTTGAATAAATGACTTTTAATTTTGATTTTATCTTGAGTTACAATCCAAAATATCTGTATTATTAAATCAAAGTACGATGGTATTTAGCTAACAAAGCAAAAAAAGAAAGTTTTTTTTATAATCTGCACAAACTAAATGCCCATATCGAAAAAAAAAAAAAAGAACACTCACCCCAAAAGTAAAATTCAATATTCAAAAGTAATAAAAAAATTACAAATTTTGTCCATTGCTCGATGTTAGGGGCAGAGACCAAAGTCAACACTTACTGATTGCTGCATACTGTATGTCAGCTTGGAGAAGAGTTATCCTACGGCCCACTCCCTCTGGAAGAGAAGAGACCAGTGGCCCAGCTGTGGGGACATTATAGGCTGTTATGACGTAACATAACATCACGTCTGTAATCCCCGAAGGGTTAGACAGAAGTGTAGGTACCTCTGGTGCATTTCGCCAGTTATGATTCAGCCTTATACAATGTGTTAAAAAATTTACTTTACAAACTTTAAGGAGTGCTTTAGACCATCGACCTGAATAACTTTTAATATGGTACCAACTTTAAAATCGCGAAAAAAAAATTAGCTGTTCCATACTAAAGTTTAATACCTAGTGTTCTAAACTGTATGGGACAGCTGTTTTTTTTTTGCGATTTGTAAATTGGTCCGATAGTAAAAGTTATTCAGTTCGATAGTCTAAAGCACTCCTTAAAGTTTGTAAAGTAAATTTTTTAACACCTTATACGTATAATAGGGGGTGAGCCTATTGCCATTGTGTAGAACTATAAAATTCAAAACTATTCAAAGCATAACCCTTTCGACAGTCCCTTACAAACTCCACAACACGTTATAACTCAATCCTAAAAGACAAAATAAATAAACCTATAAAACTCACATAATGTTACCCTAATTAGTGCCACGGCCAACACAAGGTCAACACAAGGTTACCACGAGATCAACACAAACCAAGGTCAAATATTTGCTATCCCCTTTAGATGAGGAGTAATAGAGGAAATTACGGACGTGATAAACTTATTATACGAAAGGATAAAAGGCTTTTATCTTGTTAAGAAGAAGTGGAACTTTCTGAAGGTTGTACTTGTCCTCCAGCCTAACTATACTGCGTTCAAAATTACGTTTCCAAAATGTAAACAAAGAGTATTGGAAAAAAAAAAGATTCAGACGAACTGAGAACCTGCTCCTTTTTTTGAATTCGGTTAAAAATAACTATAATACCTTTATCTACAAATGAAGAGCTCGTGGCTAAGTAATAACAGCCGCACGGCTCGATCCATCAGGTTAAGCTGCGCTTGCCGGGGTTGGTCCGTGGATGCTGTGCCCGACAGGGTCCATAATTGATTCAATGTTTAACATACCAACAACTGTGTACACGTTATGGAATGCAATAATGTATTGAGTATTGAGTATGGGTGACCATCTTTACATACCGAGACTCCTCCGTGCTTCGGAAAGTACGTTAAGCCGTTGGTCCCGGCTGTCATTCGTGGATCTTTGACAGTCGTTACGAGTCGTCAGAAGCCCGAAAGTCTGACAACCAGTCTTACCAAGGCGTATCGTATTACCCAGTTACTGGGTTGTGGAGGTCAGATAGGCAGTCGCTCCATGTAAAATACTGGTATTCAGCTGCATCCGGTTGGACTGGAAGCCGACCCGAACATGATTGTGAAAAGGCTAGGCAGAATGACACTACTATAATGTTGATGATTGTGGATTTAACATCATAGGAAACAAGAATTTGAATATGGAATAGATGCAGCTAAATAATATTATTTTACATGGAGTGACTCGCTAGATTGCATAATCAGCATACATTAATACATTCCCAATGCTGGGACACCAGCCTCCTCTCAGTAAGAGCGAGTGGGCTGTAATCCAGCACGCGGACGAGTGCGACTTGGTGAGTGTCAAAAGTCTTAGAATGTTTGTTTCTAGAATATAGCGGTTTCTTCAAGATGTTCTCTTTAACCGTTTTGAGAGTAGTAAAGTGCGTGCTGCCTGGGTACCTGGAACTCGTAAGTCGGCGCCGTTAATGCTTTGAGTTTGAGTAATAATTTACATATTTACTTAAATTCACGTTCTGTCCCCATGGGGGTAGGCAGAAACTACAGAACGCTACCTGCTACGATTCGTACATACTCCTTTTGCTTGCTTTACTTTCATGTATCTGGTCTTTAACTCACGCCAGTAATGAGTCTGTACGCACCTGACCTTTCTGAAGAACAACAGCAATAAGGTCTTAATACGTCCTTCTAGGACTCGTCTCCCTAGTAAACTAAGTCAAAATGTTTGCACAGAAAATTAACCTCATTTCAACTCTACGCCAATTTGTCTTGACCCTTACGACGTCTACGCGCAAGTTCTCATGAAACTCGAAGTTACTCGTGACAGACAAGTTGGGAAGTTTTTTCATATTGACACAGTTCTTCAATTGAACTTTGAAAATGAAAATGTCTGTTGAAGAAGATTATTCTGAGTTGTCTGGTAAATTGTGTGACTTACTCCAGTTCCTATAAGTAACGACTCGTTATGTAACAACGAATTTCAGAAGCCCGAAAGTCTTTCATATGCATAAATCGTGTTACCCAGTAACTGGGTTATGGAGGTCAGATAGGCAGTCGTTCCGTGTAAGATATTGATATTCAGCTGCATTCAGTTGGACTGGAAGCCGACCCCTACATAGTTGGGAAGAAGATAGGCAAATACTGATGAGTAAATTTGAAATCATCATCATGCAGTGACCAAATGTGGTGATCAATGATATTTTTAACAGAGCGATAGTAGTCACGATGAATTAGAAAGAAAGAAAGAAATAAAGAAACAAAAGAAAGAAAGAATAAAATTAAACAAAAGAAAGAAATGAAGAAAGAAAAAAAGAAAAAATATTTATTCTGCAAAAACTAAACGCATATTACATAAAACACTCATTTACCTATTACCCGAAAGCCTCGTATTGAACAGTCAAAACTAAGAAAAAATGTCAAATTTTGTCCATTGCTTGATGACAGGGCCAGAGACCAAAGACCATTTACATAGCATATTGCATAATGTGTTCCGACACAAGCAAATGAAAACAAACACACAAACAATCAAAATACAATCGCCATTTTGTATATACAGGATGTCTCAAACGTAGTGGTCCAAGGCAAATGAGGTAAAGCGAAGGGGTCCACCTGGCAAGGCATCTTCCAGCCAGATTTGAACTAAAAGTGTATCTGGAAAACACAAATAGCGAAATCTGAACTGTTCAGAATATCCCAGTTTTTTATTTTTTTTTGATGATAGGGGACCCCTTCGCTTTACCTCATTTGCCTTTGGACCACTACGTTTGAGACAACCTGTATGTACAAAATGGCGATTGCAGGGTGGGTCCATCACAACCAGGGGCCTAAGTCTACTAATTTATAAACGTTACAATGGTCTCTCAATGGTGAGATTTTGACAGTTTTTGTATGGCAAATCTGTCAAAAACTCACCATTGAGAGACCATTGTAACGTTTATAAATAAGTAGACTTTAGGCCCCTGATTGTGAGGCGAGCAATGTGTAGTCGATCTCTCTTCATCTGGTTCTGTTGGATGACAGTCTGGCATACGTTAGCATGGCCTCCAACCGTGGATTTAATTTGATCGATCCACCTCATCGGTGATCTCCCGCGTGGCGTATTACCTCCAATTCTGCCTGCACCACTAGAAACTCTTTGGAGTTATTATTTCGCCTGACACATGAGCAAAGAACTTCAGTATTCGAGACTGTACTAGCGCTGATAGACGCTGTTTGATGCCCAGTTGTTGGAGTATTGAGATATTTTTACGGAATTCTGTTGATGAGATCTCAAGTATTCTTCTCAGCAGATTTCAAAAGCATTGCCTTTCCTGCACTGGAATAAAAACTGGCTGTTAATACAATGGTGGTTCTAAAAGATGGAAAAATCGATAACAATAATGGTTCTGACGCCCGTAGAGTTGTTTCTTTCGTTTACAAGAGTCTTCAGTCGAGGACCTCCGCGCTCTGCGTTCCGTTCTAGATAATTTAGTACCTCTGTAGATAATTTAAAACGTTTCTAATAACAATAAAGTTTTTTGTTTAAAATGTATACACAGCGATAGTATTTTTAGGTTTCTCGGGATCTACTCTAAGATACGGGCCTGTCTGAAAGTAGTTGATAAGAAAAGTGACCCCCTTATTAAAAATTCATTTTACATCCGTCTTCGGATCACAGAAATTCATATGTATAACTTTCAATCAAATTGGTCCAGTAGATTCGGAGAAAATTGGCTGTGACAGACGGACAGCCAACCAGCCAGACAGACGGATACACGAGTGATCCTTTAAGGGTTCTGTTTCTTCCTTTTGAGGCCCTATTAATTATTCAAATCCGTCGAGCCATTTTCGAGTTTTTGCGAGACTAACCCACGGTAATTGATGTGGAAGATATAATTATAGAAATATTATACAAGGTGGACACGACCATAGAACAATAAATTAAACTGCTTATATCATAAAACGTTCCCAGTCTGCATACGAAAATTCAATCAAAGATCTCCAATAGTTTAGTCACTATAGCTAGTTAAAGATTCGGCCAATCACTATTTAGTTTGTTAGAAAAAAAAACTTTTTTTAATTTCAATGTTAGGATTGATTTAAGTTTCTAAATACTCATGCATTAGTATTGACGGTGTTTTCATTTATTGTTGTATTCTCATCTTCACATTGTGTACGGTTTTGTGGGACATATGTAGATAAAGTATAGATTAATGTATAGGACTGCTGTAAAGTTTTTATAAACAAGTTAAAATTTTAAATAACCCCCGACACAATTCCCGGTGATGCTGCAGTATCGGTTCAAGGTTACTATGTTCTTCTAATACCTTTGACACATCCAATCATCAACTAGAAAAGAGCTGATAATCTTCAAACGGCTGAACCGATTTTCTTGAATTGTAGCTAAGAACATTCTCGATCAAGACACCAAACAAAAAAATAATTATTAAAATCAGTTCAGCTGTTTTGGAGCTACGAAAGGACAGACAGATACACAGATACACACGTTAAACTTATAACACCCCTCTTTTTCCGTCGGGGGTTAATAAAGAAACTTAATAATAATTGTGTCCAATGATAGTCGTGACAGCCTTTTTTTTTTAAATAAAAATGTAAATAATAAGTAAAAAAATGAAAGAAAGAAAGAAAGAAATTTTATTTGCTTGAACATGTGTATACATACAGAATTAAAATAATACATGCATGCAAGATCTTAAATAAGAGTGATAAATATCTTAGCTTACACTTAATTATTATTATTGAATGCCATATTTTTACAATTAATATCCTTTATTTCATTAAATACATATATTTTACATTTTTAAATATTAGAATATAAAAATTATAAAAACATTTAAAAATATAAAAAATAGTAGCCCACCGGTATCGGGAACAGGAACAATTATTATTATTATTATTGAATTAGAATAAAACAATTATTATTTACTAGCTGCTGCCCGCGGCTTCGCCCGCGTGAGTGTCGGAAATTACCCCATACATCCCCATGGGTTTTAAGTATAAACATTGAGTTTCGAGTTAATCGGACAGCGCGTTAAAATTCTTCCATACAAACACTGACACCTCCTAACCCCCCTTTAGGGGGTAATTTAGAAAAACAAAAAACTACAAACTTTATAATTTATTTAGATAACTATTCGTGCGAAGTTTCATGTTTATTACCTCAAGGAATAAGATTTTTCATACAAACTTTCATCCCTTATTTTACCCCCTTAGGGGTTGAATTTCGAAAAATGCTTCCTCATTCCTTGCCTACATTATAAAGGGAACCTCTGTACAAAATTTCAGCTTCCTAGGTCCAAGGGTTTGGGCTGGGCGTCGATGAGTCAGTCAGTCAGGACTTGTCTTTTTATTAATAGGTATAGATATCGATAGTAGGATAGGATACTTTTCCGGGATAAAAAGTACCCAGTGTGGTGCCCAGGATATTAAAGAATAATTATACCAAGTTTCATCGTAATCGAACCGGTAGATTTTGCGTGATGCCTGAACAAACAGACAGACAGACAGACAAAAAATTTTTTAATCAAAGTTTTGGGTTCGGTGTCGGTCTAGTAACACCCCCTGCCATTTATTTTTTTGATATTTTCAATGTACAGAATTTTCACTTCTACAGATTTATTATAAGTATAGATACATATATATCATATAATAGTACATTATGATACAAGTGTGCGGTGTTGGTCATTACACACGAGACGGTATTGTCCGCGCGAGCCGCAGGCGAGCGCGATAAGGTAGTCGAGAGTGTAATGATCAACGCACTCGCGTTTCATACGACGTTTTTCAACACACTTGCGAGGAAATAAACAGACTTGTAAGAATATATGCTACAATAACGTAATTATAAAGTTCAACTGATCATTGTTGCCATGTACTGATTATCCGGAGCTTCTTTTAAAAACTTTTCAACGTAGGTTGGTGTCACTTTAGATTTCGTATTGATAATATTATTTTAAATATGTATTAGTCTATGAAAATAACCACACAGCGAAACCGGGAACAAATATGTATGGAAAATGGCGCGACGGTTTTGTTTTTCCGCAGTTGTAAATAAAGGCACTGGCAACTGGCAAACCCGCTAAACAGCCTACACCTATTAAAAAATGTATAAAAACAAAATAATATTTTGAAAGACTGAAAAATGCGTGTATTGGATTTTCAGCAGAAAAATAAACACTATATTACTATAAGTACAGTAATCAAATTGTAAATGGTTAAATAAAATATAATAAATAATGGCAACATTCCGTTCAGTCGGCATGGACATGGCATGGAATCGCGCGCCGCCTCCGAAAAACTATACGACCGCATTCCGAGATATGCCCTAATCGCCCACACTTCTCACATCAATATTTTGCGTTCCAATTTAGTTATGATATGATTATGAAAGCTGAGGGCTGTCATCAATTTGGAACGCTAGTGAATGTGCTAATGCTGGGGCCACATTGTCGCGATAAAGCGAACTTAACTCCACGGGCTCTCTTTTATTCAGCGAGACGTCGAGCTGTGTGCGAGAGAGAGCGCGCGCAGTATAGTTTGTCTTATCGCGACAATGTGGCCCCAGCATATCAGTGCTCGCCCAACGTCAAAACTTAAAACATTACTTATTTCTTTGTGTATAGCCACAAATTTCTTCCTCTTTTTTGGTTAGGTGGCGACGGTAGCCAGAATCACAATTTCGAAAAAATGCCTATAACAACACAGCCAAATAACGGTTCACAGAACAAACATAAGTTATCCCGCTCAAGCTTATTCGGAACGGGTGTAAGCACGCTCAAATCGATTGGATTTCATTACATTTACATCGTAATTCGGAACGCAGTCTACGACTAACGTTTTGACAAAGGAAAAAAAAAAAAAAGTACTCTGTGATCAACGTTAGTTCTCTATATAGTCTGTGGTGATCAGTAAATGTAATGAGTGCTAAGATGGAATTTTGTTTACAATGTTATTTTTGGTCATAACAGTGCTTTTTAACATGGAATAGATACACCAAAGCGAGCTGGGCTTGTATTTATTTGCAAGTTCATTGAAGTATGCCAAAAAAACGTTTTCCGAAAATGACTTGGCATTTTTGTTGTTTTTCCACTGTATAAAAGTTTCGTAGGCCGCTACGTATTTCTCCTTAGATTTTGGTGGCAACAGGCTATCACTCGCGTTTCGTGCCTCGATGAGTATTTCCGGCGGAGTCAAACCTACGTATTGCTCTTCTTCCCGTGAAGTCGATATTTTTGTTATTAATCACAACGAAAATGATAGCAAGTAAGTATTGGAAAATGACGAGCTGGTTTGTATTTTCGCGCGCCGCGCCAGCGATTCGCGCGCAGGTTTAAATAAATGCGCTGGAAAAACTGCTAGACAATAAAGCCTATAAAAAAAACACAAAATAATAGGTATTTTTGTTTTATTTTTGTTCTGAATACGTACCTATTAAAAACATTATAAGGTTAATATGTAAGTAGCGAAAAATAAGAAATAATATATGATGAAATATGTTCATCATATTTTATGTAATAAATATTATGCATAATATAAAGGCATGAAAGTCTCTTTGATGAGATTAAAAAAGCGCACATCCTCTGCTCGGGTGAAATAGTAGATAGTTCATACTAATGCCATGTAGGCACATAGTCCAGCTTCAATAAATAAGTACACAAAAGTTTTATTAAGATTACCTACATTAGGTACTTCGTAAAAAATAAAAGCATTTTCATTTGTAACAGAATATGGCCAGACTAATTTTTTTAACGTTAACTAGACAGTTAACGCCCCGGTTTGCGTATGGTATTATGTTTTACAAAAATAAAAAGCTTCACCAAAGTCAATTTCTACAATATAATTATACAGATCGGACTAACTTACCTAGTGACGTCCGATCCTTAATTATGTGAAGTAATCTCGTCCTCATTGTACACTATGTAGTTTGCACTCGTTGCACTACTACGCTATCACATTATTTAAAGATGAAATACTTCATCCTAAAACAAAAAATGTTATCTGTGGTCCACTCGCTGGCGGGCCCGCATGACGTCTGTCAAATCATTCTTTCAAAGCATATGAACGGGACTTCACGATGACCGGTACGGGCATCGTATAGTCCATACAGCACAACACAACTTTTAGAAGGGGTTTAGATAAGGCAATCCAATACACATAGATATATATGTAGGTTGATTATCTGGGAGGGGTTGGGATACAATGAGGACGAGATTACTTCACATAATTAAGGATCGGACGTCACTAGGTAAGTTAGTCCGATCTGTATAATTATGCTTCATAATCTCGTCCTCATTGTACACTATGTAGATGTTCAAAGAATAAAGTTGTGTTGGTAACCAGTTCAGCATTATTTACCAACTGAACATTATAACTTACCATGTTATTCCAAGTCTCATTATAAATGTATTTCTATTTAAAAATCAGTCTTCCATTAAGTTAAAGACATACTTAGTTACCTAACTTTAAAATTCTCTAATTAGGTACTATGAGTCCTGGAATTCTTATTCAGTCTTGAATCAACCATGTCATTAATAATCCTATACTTACAAACATCAATTATATATAAACAGACAATTAACATTGACATAAAAATGTAATAATTTTTTATGAGCAGCCACTTTCTATAGAGCACACAGCCTGGGCAAAAGCATTAGGACCACAATCAAAAATTTGTGATCCAATCAGCAGCTCTTCTTATGACCTCAACATCGATACCTCCCTCAGAGGCCTTGAAGGTAGAGGTATGTCTGTCTATGTGAATTTAGAAACATCTATTCTACTACTGGGCACAAAAATTTTGTTTTATCCATCCACTAATGGTTAGATTAGAGGCGGCATGAAAAGATTTTCTTATGGATATAATTAATGATTTAAGATCTTGTCTTATACTCTTAGTAAAATCTGGATAGAACAAAAAGGGTTGTGGCAGGCCAGATAGATAAATTCTCTTAAAAAAATAAAAAAATATCAAGTTCGGTTGAGATCTTCCAGGTGCAGAAGTTTCAAATATTTCTGGTATCTATAAGATCATAATTATCCTTATTATAAGAAATGTTATCTATATTAATGAGTGATAAGGTTGAATTCAATGTACAATTACAAGAGCTATTATGGTTACAATTTTTTTGGTTTGTAATATTCTTAACCAAAGGTTTAATTATGAAAGATATTAGATAACCCCGTATGTTACTGGAGTCCCAAAATTATATCATGTTTGGGGTTCTTAGCTCTTATTTCAAATATAATTACCTACCCTAAGAAACCTTGATACTCTACTCATCTGTGTCAGCTAATAGTAATAGTCGGTAATTTCTCCAGTTTCAGTTATATAATTATAACTCATTCAATACCATTAGGGAGTGAGCCATAAGACAATCCTTGATTAAACTTAGTGGTTAATAATAATATCACCACGGTGAATGAGCCTGCCAATATCTTGACTCTGTCAGAAGTGAATCCACTGATCTAACAGATTCATATAGCTTTCTTGCTTTGCTAGACAAGAAAGTTAGCAATATATTAATTAAAGGGATTGGTGTTCCTCTTCTCAGGGAATCGTCCCTGATAATATTGCGGCCAATCAGTGTCAGAGACTCCTGTGCAATGGGTGTGGATGTCCCATTTTATAGTGATTGCATCTACTGAGCATGCACCTGGATCAGGGAGCCATGATGTCATTCTGACACTTAGTATTGGACTTTTTGCAAACAGGTTTAACTGGGGCTGACCCAGTTTAATAACAATTGACTAGAAAAGACCTGCAGGTCTTCCATTCAATTTCTATGTTAGGATGTCTAGATTCTAGATTTACCATAGTGTTTTCTTTGGAACTAATATAAGATGCAAGAGCTCATATTTGTCTTTCCTTGCACCATTGCCATAACTGTCTAGCTAAGCTTTAGGTGAGTATAGCAAGTACCACCCATCTTATTGATATAGGCTATGACTGTTGTGATATCTGTTCTAGGTAATACATCATAGTATCTGAGTTTGCTTGCAATTGTTTTGATCCTTACCTGCTGTTAAAAGTTCAAGGTAATTTATATGGAACTTTTTATCATAACATACCAGGCCCAGTCAGTTTGAGAAGCAACAGAGAATATTTCAAGAAAAAAAGTCAAATTGTTTAATTATATTGTGGTTCGTTGAAATTTGAGACAACCTTTGCAAATAAATGATTTTGGATTTGATTCTAGTTCTATTGTATTTGCAAATAATTTATTTTGAATTTTAATCTAGTTCTATTGTATTTGATAATAATTGAATTTGGATTTTTTAATAAGAACACCTCTGCCCAGCCCTCTGAGGAATACAGGCGATATGTTATTATAAATTTGAATTATAAACCAGTTCTGGCCTTGTTATTTTCATTGTTATTCCTTAAGGCTAACTGTTGTGTGTGACCTTTCATGATCTTGGTGTAAAGCCCTCTACAGCTGGGCATGTAGCAACAAAGATACCTAGTAATTAGGCAAACTCTATTATTTGCATCTCCTTTTGGATGGAGTGTCTAAGTGAAATGGCAAACTGGACTGATTCAACAAGAAACCTAGATACTGGCTGGGTTCTAGGGCACCCTTTCCAGTTTCCAATATTAATAATAAGTCCTAGATTTCTTAACACATTTTGAGTAGTAGACACATTTTCTATGCAGTTTGCCTATGAATCAGCAAGGCACAGAATATTGTCAGGATATAATTATGAAAGACAACCCATGATCCCAGCGAACACACATGGTGCTGTGCTAAGCCCGAATGCGAGGCATGTAGGCTCTTACAATGTATCTTAAAATAGAAACTGGAGATATCTTCTAACATATTTTCTTATGGGTAACAAATATAGGCAAAAAACCATAATAGCTGTCCTTAAGTCCACCAGTTTAAAGTGGTATGTGGCACCATACTTATTTAAAGTGCCATCTGATTTTAGTAAAAATATACTGAAGTTGTTATTTAGAAACTCAGTAAAGGGTAGTTTATAACCCTTGATTCACAAATGTGTGGTTAGATAAGTAGCAATACAACCATGCATAACTTTAGAGAAATACTGCAATCCACCACTCCGTATCTGAGCCAGTGACAATACTAGATCTGACAATGTTTGGTGGCATTGAATTTATCTTGAAACTTAAAAATACCTGTTAGGTATCGGTGCCCACTCCATCAATTCTTTCATATCCTTATAAAGTTGGGTAGGGTTAAGGATCTACATGTGATGTAATCATGATAAATGACACACAGTAGTCACTCCCTCGGGAGGCTATTAAACTGTTCAGGACCTTGTCAATGGACATAATGGCAGCCCCTGTATTCTGCCCCCCTGATCCTTTGTTCCCATTTGATTCCACCTTCGTTCACTGTTGCCCCCCCCCCCCTTTCAAACTTTGGTGGGTTCAACAGGCCACAGATTATGGGTGCTTCAGTCAGCTTAGTCTATTAATCATAACTTTTAACCACCGTATGGCCAGACTGCAATGCAGTTCCATAGGTGAACTAACCACTGCACCCTCCAAGCAGATTCTTAACACTTGAAGGCAAGGCCTGAGGTTGGGGTATAGATACCATTTTACTCTCAGTCTCCTTCCGGCTGCATTGTAGTGGAAATGAAGCAAGTACTAACACAACATATTTAACTTAAATCGTATACTGTCTGTATCGAATGACGAATATCTGTAACGAATGTAATCGTATATCTAGAATTTATTATTGTTAGTATTTTGGAATTTTTTAAGAGAACATAATGTTTTCCGATATGTAAATAAACATAATTATAACTGGCAGCATTGAGTACGGCTATTCAGTCTGGCTGCATCAGCTTCGGTCACGTGACACACAGCCTCTCGAACGTGCTTGACTGTAGTGTCTTCCACAGAAACGAACTTCGTACTCCTCTACAAAGAATATGAGAGTAAGGTCCCAGACTGCTAAAATCCGCGGCTGATAGCTCTAGGGATGCAGCGGGGACGTGTTACGTGTTTTCACAAATACACCATTGGCCCAAATTCACGGCTAACCTCTCGTGATACATTGGCCCAAATGCACGGCTAACCTCTCGTGATAGCCCTAAGGATGCAGCAGGGACGTGTTTATAACACTGAACATAATTTTATTATAGACCATCGGCTAACCTCTCGTGAAAGCTCGTGTGGTGTCGTTCTCTTGTAAGTTATACGGCACAGTTAATGTTCTCATGGTTAACCTCTCGTGAAAACTCTTGGAGACTGCTTGGGATTCAACAGGGATGTGTTTTTCTTAACACTGAACGATATACCACCGGCTAGCCTCTCGTGAAAGCTCGTGTGGTGTCGTTCTTTGTAGTTATATAGCACAGTTAATGTTCTCATGGTTAACCTCTCGTGAAAACTCTTAGAGACTGCTAGGGATTCAGCAGGCATATGTTTTTAACACTCAACGATATACCATCGGCTAGCCTCTCGTGAAAGCTCGTGTGGTGTCGTTCTTTTGTAAGTATACGGCACATTTATTGTTCTCATGGTTAGCCTCTAATGAAAACTCTAGAGACTGATGTGCGTATGGATCGCAAGGTAATTTTCGGAAAATTATTTCAACTAACGACAAATTGGTAGGTATATCGAGAAACTTACCCGAATGTCGATGAAGACTCCGCTTTCGCGTCTTCACTCAATTTTCCAGTTCTGCAGACGTTCGTTAAGGTCCTCCATTTCTTTTTGCCACGTTTTCTTCGATGGTTTCCCATTTCGTTAAGAAATTTCGGAGTTTTTAAACGGAAACATGATTAGCGCGCGGCACAAAAAAGTACAATGATTTGACAGACGTCATGCGGGCCCGCCAGCGAGTGGACCACAGATAACATTTTTTGTTTTAGGATGAAGTATTTCATCTTTAAATAATGTGATAGCGTAGTAGTGCAACGAGTGCAAACTACATAGTGTACAATGAGGACGAGATTATGAAGCATAATTCCATGCCGCCATGATAGTACTTACTAACTCCATACTGCCATGTCATAGGACTGGTATAGGTACTAGGTACTCCTACTAGTAAATAGTTATCTGTGGCATTACAGCACTAGTTCGTTATGGTAAAGTAAAAAGCACGCGTTTTTAATACACTGCATTATGAATCTAAAAGCGGTTCAATAAGAGCCACTTTACGAGCAAGTGTGTTGAAAATTATATTGTGTCCAATAAAGAATTAAGATACTTTCGCATTTATAATCGTATAAGAAAGGATCTAATTTGTTTTCGATAATGAATGAAAATATGAACCGAGAGAATTCAGATCGCTCAAGGTCTCACGTTCCCTTGACGACGCTGCCCGCGAGCGGGTGACGTCATTGACTCTAATTGTGTTAGCACTGCTTTATAAACAAGCCAAGAAAAGGTTTTCAGCCACAAAGTGACATGGAACCGACATCAAAGGCATCGGAATGAGAGGGAATAAAAAATTGGGTGTTTATTCTAAGATTTTGGGTAAAACTTGGTAAAACTTTTATAAATTACGGTAGAGGTATCGAAGAATTTTGGTTACTTCTACGATTAAGGTTACAGAACTGCCGCGTATTTATATTAAAAAGTAATAAAACAAAACCGTTTATGAAATGAAATACTTTTTTTCCTAAAAAGTTCGTAATTGGAACACTATTCACAAACTAGGTAACCAAAGAAGAAGAAACATGTTACATCTTTTAGGTTACCGTTTTAATACCGGTTACACACACACAGGCAATGCGCGCCCTTCGACTAATGCCGAACGGCACGTGTAAGATAGAGTTATTTTATTTTTTTCTTTAACCGGTATTAATACAGATTATATTCAATTTAAGGTAGGTACCTAACCCTTAAAAATGACTGTAAAAAATATAAATGTTGTAACTGAAAAAACACCCGCATTGATCATACCAGCTTCGGTTCTTGATTACAATGGTTTGAAGACCGGTTTTTAATCGACTTCAAAAAAGGAGATTTTGTATTTGATCTGTACGCGCACGTGCACAATATAGGACAAAAAATAGGAGGTACTATATATCACCCGTGCATGTATGCATGTCCGCGATTTTATCAAAAACTACTTATATAACAACATAACATCATAATCATAATTTTGCTCAACAACGTAAATAACGCAATGAACGTTGTTAAACTGTCAAAATGAAACAGATTAGTCTTTTTTATAAAAATGTGTTACGCAATTAGATATAGCTGAAAAAGAACTGGAAAAATCCTAATGAAAAACTCAATAACATAATTTCCTCATTTAAGGGGAACAGAGCCCCGAAAACGCTTAATTTCACGTCCATCATAATGATAACTGAGCCATTGGCTGCCAGAATTCACGACTAGTTCCAAAACTGTAATGGAAAACATAATGAGAAAAACTTTTTGCAATAAATTCCGACTTCTGTAATATTTTCTATGTACTTAGATTGAACAAACTGTTTTTTACAAAAACGGTTTAATATATAAATATAGGGTGACTATTATTACCCATCATTATGAACAACTTTTACTATGGGATGAAACGGGAAATCACGAAAAAAGAAATTGCTTTACCTACACTACATTTATGTTCAGCTATCGTCAAAATGAACAGCAGGTTTGTTATTCGCGATTGCAAGTTTCGTCCCATTTTAAAGTTGTTCCTAATGATGAGTTAAAGTCACGTGTTCAAGTATCGGTCACTAATTACCAGTCACCCTATAAATCGCAATATCACGCCTGTATCTTCTGCAGAGGTAGGTAGGTGTATAGTCCAGACATTTCGTCAGGAATGTTTTTAATTTTGTCCATTGGACAAAATACTAAACTACATGAGATCCAATGTTTCTATTGTTGTGTCTATTTTTATTATATAATTTAAAAACAAAACATGTATGGATGATTATAATACCTACTAACGATTGTAATAAAACTGAAATCAATTAATTGAATTGAATTGAAAGCACGCCAAGTTGTCTATCCCGGCTATCGTTCGAAGACATTTGGCAGTCGTCAGAAGCCCAAAAATCAAAATCAGTTCAGCCGTTTGGGAGCTACGAGGGAACAGATAGATACACAGATACACACGTTAAACTTATAACACCCCTCTTTTTAATACTTTATTTAGTTATAATTAAGTCATTCAGTTGAAGTCAAAAAGAATTAGGTATTAAAGAAAAGTAAACTGTAGGCGAGTACTTCATAAATAGTTGAAATAACCAATATCTTAAAAAAGCATTAGATGAATCGTTCATTACTGCAATTAATTTTAGTTTAATCAACATTAGGTAAGTTAAACAGCAGTTGAGTCGTGCAATATGCGTTATATATGTGAATCAAGCGTAGTTATATTGAAAATAGTTAAAATGAAAATAAGTAAACGATTAAAATCTTTAACAAAATAAAAATAATTGTTATGTTTTGTTAAAATATCATGTGTAATGTTATTTTAATACATAATTTCAAACATAACAATTATTTTTAAAACAAATGAATACTCATTCATCGAAACCTTTCCAAAGAGTTCGCGTTCCGACAAAAATACTTTGTTTTTTCCAACTTTTTTTACAGCTTTTGTTAACCGCTCACACAGGAATCTATCAAACGAACTTCAGTGAGGTATTTCAATTGAAAACCAAAGGATTCTTTTCTTTTTTTTGAGGTCAGGCACTAGAAATGTTTTCTGTTTTAATGCTTTTGGACAGAAGTTGCTGGTTTTCAAACTGTGATTTTATGTAGAGTGGATCTACAAGGTGTTTTTTTTATATCCCATAACTCTTGGGTATGAATGAGACCATATCAAAGAATCAACTGGCTTAAGAATTATTTTACAACTATAATTTTTAATTAATACGATAAAGTCACGATTATTAATGTAAAACACCCTTACCTACGTGAAATATGACAACGTCGCATTTTCTTACCTTTAAATATGAATGATTGGTTTGAATGAAAATGATTTACTCGTACTTATCAATGAAACTTAGATCGAGAGTAGGTATAGTGTTATGTTATCTTCGAAACTATGCGTTTTTGGACCACATATTCTAGGACTTTTTGTATTATTTTTACTTATAGAATATAACCCTAGAGGGGAGATAAAAAAAACACGTTGTATAATTGAGTTTCTTGGCACTACGCGTAGACGTTGACGTCGTGTTGACGACACGTAGTCGCTACGTAGACGTGATTATAATACAAATACAAGTTTAAAGATTCAGTGTGCATAGTAAGGACAGACATATGAGACATTTGACCTTTATCTCTAGTATGGGAACGCACCGACGATATCTCTACGATGTTTTTGAACGCACCTACGATGTTTTGTGTTTAATTGTTTTTTTTTTATCTCCGGACGCTTTTATTATGCACATCTTTCTACATTGGCCTCACATTTATAATTTCAACATGAATGATGTAACCAATTTTTGTAACTTAAAAGAGTGTCCGTGGAGTTTCTTGCCAGTTCTTCTCCATAGGTATCTACTACGCTTTGGAATGGGCAACTAGCTTCATATTTTCTGACTGAACGACTCCTTGGCAATTCAAAAGTGCCTATAAAATGGTTTAATTGAAATAAATTCTTTGAGTTTGAGTTTGAGATTCTAAAAATTCAATTTTTTTGCGGCATAAAGCGGCATAATCAGCCTATAGGCATCTCCTGGCACTCCTGGGATACAAGCCTCCTCTCTGTGAGAGGGAGTGGGCCGTAATCCACCACGCGGGCCCAGTGCAAGTTGGTAGATGTCACAAGTCTTCGAATTTTTGATTCTAGGACATGCCGTTTTCCTCACGATGTTTTCCTTCACTGTTTTGAGCAAAAGCGAGGGTGACACACAATTTTGTAGTTGTAAATGCCACCATACTTGATCAATCAATCTGCCTAGCCTTTTCCCAACTATGTTGGGGTCGGCTTCCAGTCTAACTGGATGCAGCTGAATACCAGTATTTTACATGGAGCGACTGCCTAACTGACCTCCACAACCCAGTCACTGGGTTAAAGATACCCCTTGGTAAGACTGGTTGTCAGACTTTCGGGCTTCTGACGACTCGTTACGACTGCCAAAGATCCACGAATGACAGCCGAGACCAACGATTTAACATGCTTTCCGAGGCACGGAGGAGTCTCGATATGTAGAGATGGTCACCCATGCACGGACCAACCCCGGCAAGCGTAACTTAACCTGATGGATCGACCCGTGCGGCTGTTACTACTCAGCCACGACCCCCTCCCACACATTTGAACAAAATATTACTTTTTAATTTTTTGTGAGAAATTACCATTTTAATTATTATCAACATTAATAATATCTGTTAATATTCAGGAAAAAGATGTATCTATCTCTCTCCAGTCTGTCACCAAAAACGTCCACTATCGTGTTCACTTATAAATTCGGTTGAACTCGGCAAGTCGGATACCGACCATAAACTTATAGAATATTGGTAAGTGTCTGAAAAGAGACGGGTTACAATAAACATACTTTTTTATTAGTCATAAGGTTCCGCAAAACTTCGAGACTGGCGAGTCAATGACATATAGATATAAACTCGCAGCTTTTTCCCTTGAGAGAAACCACAGAATGCCACCTGCTATAGAATTTTCACATACTCCTTTCGCTCTACCCATCTGTGAAATTCCGCCATTTTATTTAATTTGACGTTACATAAATTATTTATCTTCTACACCCATGCTATAAATCCTCTATAAAAGTTTCTGAAACAGTTAGCTTCTAAAACGACCAGTGTCATAGTAACCATTATATCATCGAAAAGAGTGTTATAATGTTGTACTAAATTTCATTATGCAACTCTTTTGATTGTTCGATCCCTTCCGTTTAGCAGGTGCTGACCCCCGCGCCGACACAATGTGAGACATTTTCTGACACGCTCCGTCACGCTTGGAGGGCTACGCGTTTTAATGTTGGCAATAGCTAACTGTTTCAGACACTTTTATAAAGGATTCATATCATGGGTGTAGATAAAGTATTGTATGCAACTGATTACTGAGAAAAATATGATGAGGTATTAATAAAACACTCATGTGATACTATTATCACACTCGGCTTTGCCTCGTGTAACCCACATTCGTATTTTAATACCCCTTATTGTTCAACAGTTGCATAAATAACTATTTCAACACACTTGCTCTTAAAGTCGCTCTAATTGCACTTCATTTAGTTTCATAATGCAGTTTGTTTAACACGCGTGATTTTTACTGTGTATCCCACACTAGTGTGATAAAGTGCGCCACAGATAATTATATACAAAGCTGTGCGCTTTTAGGGCGCGTACACATAGAACGTCCGTTTTTACACGAACCTTTTTATCGGATCATATTTTGTAGGATCGCTATTTTTGACTGGATCCGGAATACTATATTGTGTGTGCACTCGCTCATACAACAACATACGCCATCAAATAACGGACTTTTACAACGGATCGCTATGTGTACGCACCCTTAAGCTGCGTCTACGCTAGGCGAGCCCAGCACGAGGCGAGCACGAGACGAACACAATTCGTCTAGTGTGGACCGACTTACAAGCCTCGAACGGCACTGCGAGTATTTCGTTCGTACTCTGCTGTGCTCCGCCAGTTGTCGGTTTTTTTGACGAACACAAAGGAACTTGCTTAGCGCTCGAGGACAGTCATCGTTGTCCACACTTGACGCCGCGAACGACGAAGCCGAGAACGGCTCGGCTCATGCTCGGCTCGCCTAGCGTACACGCAGCTTAAGTCTGCGATGTTCTCGGCTCCATTACGCCCTCGCCCCGGATCGGGCCGCAATCCCAACTCCAGGGCAATGATAAACTTTGTACCCTTGCATCAAAATGTACTGTTTCTTACTAACCTTTCATAAAAAACCTTTTGAGTTAGTGTAGAGTAAAAAGTGTAGAAATAATAGTCACAATGACACACATATTATATCAAGGTGTTAATATTATTATATCAGACTCTAAGAAAATGGAACGGACATGTATAAACTACAATCAACACTATTCTAAGTTTTAAAATAATTATTACATAAAATAATTAGTTACATTAATTTTTTTATTAGTCTTATAAGCTAGATTGTAATTATTTAATAAGAATCTGGTTCTTTTTAATAAAGGTTTAAAAAAAAAAACTTTTCAGTATCAACTGAACACAGACTATAATAACTCGCGAAAACATTATTCTGAAGTTTCCTATCTCCGTCTCTACAAAGACATTGAAGCCCTTATTTACACAACGAACTCTTGCATATTTTAACATTCCAAGAACCTTGAGTATTTGGCTTCTGAGAACATTTCGCTTTGGATAGGCAGAGTATAAAGTAACTTCATAATATTATAAATTAGGTACACGCTTGAAGCTAAATATTGATGGTAGCTAAGCTGAGATTCAATCTGCCTAGCCATTTGCCCAATTATCTTGGACTTTTAATTCTTATTATCTAGATATTAAGTTCGGTTTACCTTTCGTTTTTTATTTCTGCTTGAGTATTAGTTCTCGATGTTTTTGGTTGGTATATTGGCGTGTGCTAGCTGACATATGGCTGTTCATTAAATGTATGTTTTGCGAAACTATTGTATAGAATAAATTTTTCTAACTGAACAGACAGCTGTGCTGCTGGGGAGTTTGTTGCGCCACTTCTTCTTCCCAGCTAAAGCACTAGGAAGTGGTGGAGGGTGGGCGTTTTGGGGGACTGTCTTATGTAATTTTGACGTTCGAAAAGTGCTGATTCTCAGCCTAGTTCGAATAAATGATTTTTGCTGTGACGAGAGTAAAGGTCAACAATCGCACGATGCAGTAATAGCAGTCATGTTATATTTTTATTAGTTAACGAAATTATCGACGCTTATTGATAAGAGCAGCTAATCTTATCACCGAATCTAATATCGATTTGTGGCAGTTCATGACACTTATTCGTTATCTGGCAATATAAAACCTGGAAAGGACAGGTCATTCTGATAACGCTTGTTCAATCAATCTGCCGAGCCTGGGCTCGGCTTACAGTGTAAGTAGATGCAGCTGAATACCGGTATTTTACATTGAGCGACTGCCTATCAGGGGCCTAAGTCTACTAATTTATAAACGTTACAATCGTCTCTCAATGGTGAGTTTTTGACAGTTTTTGTATGGCAAATATGTTAAAAACTCACCATTGAGAGACCATTGTGACGTTTATAAATTAGTAGACTTAAGCCCCTGACTTCCAAAACCCAGTAACTGGGTAACACAATACTCACTGGTTGTCAGACTTTCAGGCTTCTGACAACCAGTAACGACTGTCAAAGACAGCTGGGACCAACAGCTTGAGCTTAACATGCTATCCGAGTCACGAAGGAAAGTCGATATGTAAGAAATGATCGCCCATACACGAAACGACCGCAGCATGCGTACCTAGACCCGTGTGGTTGTTATTATTTAGCCACGAGCCACGAGACCCTCTGTTACATCATTATAATAATGGCAATACTCAATTTAGTAAAACACACAGTTAATTGATATTTTACTAATCCCTCATTACGTAATAATAACATTAGTTAACGAGACTACGGGGAGTAACGCGATGACCTTATTTTTTTAATGGCTACAAGTCATAGAATTACACAAATAATGTGTCTAATCCCTGAGGATAAGGGAATAAAATACACTAACAGAATGAAAAGGTGAACTCTAACGACTATAATTGCGTGCGATATTTTCTTGACGAAATAATCGAATACATTACCCCATCTATTTGAAGTTCGCGTCTTGTTGCATCATGTATATTTCTTTATTTTTTTCGCTACGCTACGACCCTTAGGAGACGAGAAAAGACTCAGAAAGATTAGCGAAAATGGAATAATGGCGCGGGCGTGCAATATAATGCGACGCGGTGGCTCAGAAGCTAGTAAAATATAAACAGTAAATCCAAAAATTATCAAAAGGGATTTTTTATGCACGACAACAGTATCCGTGACTCATCATTCTGCCTAGCCTTTTCCCAATCATGTTGGGGTCAGCTTCCAGTCTAACCGGATGCAGATGAATACCAGTATTTTACATGGAGCGACTGCCTATCTGACCTCCACAACCAAGTAACTGGGTAATACGATACCCCTTGGTAAGACTGGTTGTCAGACTTTCGGGCTTCTGACGACTCGTAACAACTGTCAAAAATCCACGAATGACAGCCGGGACAACGGAGGAGTCTCGGTATGTAGAGATGGTCACCCATCCATGGACCAACCCCGGCTAGCGCAGCTTAACCTGATGGATCGACCCGTGCGGCTGTTATTACTTAGCCACGAGCTCCTTCTAATAATGTATATTTATTTTTAAACAAATAAATAAAATAAGAAGTGTCTGTTTTTAATTTCAAAATAAGAGCATTTTACTAAATGCATTAACGGTTCTTACTATAATAAAGAAAACAATTTAAAAAAAAAGATGTCTGTCTGTCTGTTTTGCCCCGGCTAATCTTCGAAACGGCAAGACTGCTTTTGACGGGACTCAGGCAGGCAGGTAGGCTATAAGAAGTAACAATGGCTACTTCTATTTTAGAAAAAGATCAGTCAGATAGGAAATCTCTCGAGCTCGTGGCTAAGTAATAACAGGCGCACGGGTCGATCCATCAGGTTAAGCTGCGCTTGCCTGGGTTGGTCCGTGGATGGGTGATCGTCTTTACATACCGAGACTCCTCCGTGCCTCGGATAGCACGTTAAGCCGTTGGTCCCGGCTGTCATTCGTGGATCTTTGACCGTCGTTACGAGTCGTCAGAAGCCCGAAAGTCTGACAACCAGTCTTACCAAGGGGTATCGTATTACCTAGTTACTGGGTTGTGGAGGTCAGATAGGCAGTCGCTCCATGTAAAATACTGGTATTCAGCTGCATCCGGTTAGACTGGAAGCCGACCCCAACATGATTGGGAAAAGGCTAGGAAATGCCAGCGCCATCTAGTATCAAATTATTAACCTTAATATTGACGTGTAAAAGGGTCATAAAAGAAACATTTCATTTTATGAACGAATCATGAACAATATTGAATGAATAAAAGAATCGTGTGGGCTCAGGCCCTCATGTCGAAGACATCAACTTAACCAACTAAAATTGACAAAGTTTAATTATATTAAGGGGATGCCATCGTTGTTATGTTCCACGAATTAATTGACTTTAAAAAAAAGGGCAAAGTATTATTGGGTTTTTCTATCTGGAATTTCTCAGAGTCTGGAGTTGTGCCCAGTTATGTCGGGGTCGGCTTCCAATCTAACCGGATGCACCTGAGTACTTATCAGTAGATTACATGGAGTGGTCTGAACCCAGTCAAAAACAAAATCAAAAGTCATTTATTCAAATTAGGCTGAGAATCAGCTCAGTTTTCGAACGCCAAAATTACATAAGACAGTCCCCCAAAATGCCCACCCTTCACCACTTCCTATTGCTTTAGCTGGGAAGAAGAAGTGGCGCAACAAACTCCCCAGCAGCACAGCTGTCTGACCAGTTAGAAAAAAAAAATTGATTATGTTTTTTTTTAAATTACCAGTCTAGGTAATACGATAACCCTTGGTAAGACTGGTTGTCAGACTTTCAAGCTTCTGATGACTCATAACGACAGTCAAAGATCCACGAATGACAGCCGGGATCAACGGGTTTACGTGCTTTCCGAGGCACGGAGGTATCACACCGCCAACTTCCAAACCACAACTGTTACTGACAAATACCTAAAGGAAAAACCCAATAACACTTTGGCCGACCTGGGAATCGGACCCCCACACTCGGCAGTCGTGCTTGTGACCACGAGACCACCGGGACAGTAGGTAATTTTTGTTTAGTATTATTATATTTAGTTTTCTCACAAATCACCACACGATACACACACTCATCTATGCCACAACATTTTTATTGAGTTTTGTATGAGTTTTTTTTTTTGTTTTATTCTGTAAAGTACCTCTAATTTATTAAAACGGACACACACTTCCCTGTGTTTTCTTTATTCTAGCGTATGACACTCGTGGGTTGCAGCTGAAAATCAGCGTCAGGTGGTACACTTTGTGTTGTGATCTAACATTATGCTGAGCTGAGGCCCTTTTGGCATTATAATCATTATTTTCTGTTTGTTTTAGTTTTAAGGTGTATTTTGCCAATAAACGCATTTTTCTTTCTTTCTTTCTAATTGACTGGTATTATAATAACAAACAGTGCGACATTCCCCTTAATGGTTTCAATTTCGTACATTTCCGGAAGTACGTGGTATTGATTGACATTTTTGTCAAGTAGGGCATCACTTTTAGTACGTACTTGTAAGGTTGCTACATAAAACGTGTCCTTATCAAAAAAGCATATTACAAGATTAAAGACTACGTTGACGACAAGGAAGTTTGGCAATAATTCCTTCTGCACATGTGGCCTCCCTGGTACCTCATTAACGGCATAATTATGTAAATGTCTATTAACTGCTCCCAAATTACGATATGTAGGTATTTTATTTTACTTTTTTATTTAGGTACTACTTGACATGTAGTTTCATTATTTGACATGTATGCCTACAATTCAAATTTCAACTTACAGTAGAGACTTGTGGAATACGGGGTTCTCACTCGGATTGGTTAAAGTTGTAGTGACAACCATTTGGGTTAAATAGGTTCTTAATAATTTTTTTTCGACCTTTATATAGATTCCTTTATATTTTGTGAATGTGAGAACGTTGTAGGCACAACAGACTGTCGATTTGCAGACTATTTTCTATTTTTTTTATTTTTTTTTAAGTATCTTGTTGACAGGCCTACGCTGTCCTCTCATACCTATTCAAACTGTACATTTAAAGCATTGTAAAACCCATTTATTTTTAAAAGAGTAACCGTGGAGTTTCTTGCCGGCTCTTCTCCATAGGAAACGACCAATTGGAACCGTGCACCTAGATTCTGACGTTTCATAAGTGCCCTTGTAGGTTTATATGAAATAAAATATTTTGATTTGATTTGATTTGCTACATTATTGAGGGGTGGCTATGTTTAGAACCATATTTTTTTATCATACAACTACACATCAAAAAGATCTGACGTCACACAAATCCTGCATCGCGCTATTAGAGTTTACCGCGCGATCAACATAATTATATAAGACAATCCGACATCAATCGCTGGGCAGTTACCTGCCAGACACAACACCCGTCTGGTCGGAGGATCATTCCTTTTCAATAGAGGATGAGTGAACTTTACACCCTGTTCCTCATACCTCTAAAATACTACTAGCCCGTGACTTTGTCCGCGTGATATTTCGGCTCTGGGCCCACTGCGTCGCATCCCATCGCCCGCCCGCGTCATTACTTCGTTTTCGCTTAGCGTTCTTTCTGACTTTTATTCTTTTTGCTCGGCTCGTTAGGGTTAGCTTATAGCTTTTATAAAGAAATTGAGCTATCCAATGCAAAAAAAAAACAAATCAGATAAGGTAATTCCGGAGATTACTCCCTACATCTCTATCTATTATGGAGATATGCAAGGTAAGTAATTGTGACTTACTTACCCATTTTTAACCGACTTCCAAAAAGGAGGAGGTTATATGTTCGTAGCGTATGTATGTTTTTTTTTTTTTTGTATATGTCCGTCGATATTTTCGTCAATTGTGGACGGATTTTGAAAATTCTTTTTTTGTTTGAAAGGGTATGCTCTCAAGGTGGTCCCATATAAATTTTATTAACTTAGATTGAGTACTTTTTGAGTTAGCTTCATTAATACGTATTTTTCGTCCATATAGGCTACTATATGGACGATCTTTTAACATTTTCCTGTCACTGTTATTTACATAGCAGGTCGTGATATTCGAACTAGTAGGGGGTAGGTACCACAACTAAAAAGTGAAAAATAAAAACTTTTTACAAAAAAAACCAACCGACTTCCAAAAAAAAACACTAGAAAGTGAAAAATAACTTTAATTTCGGAAGTCGGTGTCTTTGGTTTTGAATTCGTTTTAAGCCACCGACTTCCGAAATTAAAGTTATTTTTGAAGTCGGTTGGTTTTTTTTGTAAAAAGTTTTATTATTATAAACTTACAAACAAACTATAATATTAGTATAGATTCAAACTCAAAGCATTTATTTAAATTGGAAGAAGGAATTAGAAGTGGTCACTAACACTATGAGTAGTGCTTGCTATGCTCTCAGGAGTCTTAGAGATGAAATAACCATTGCTCACCTCAGAATGGTTTATTTTGCACTCATAGAGTCTAGACTTAGATATAGCATAAAGTTCTGGGGCAACAGCTACCAATACAATATTGATGCTGCTTTCGTTATGCAGAAAAGAGCCTTGAGAACTATGCTTCGCATTAAACAAACGGAGTCTTGTAGGGATCATTTTCAGAAACTGCACATTCTTACAGTACCATGTCTCTACATTCTAGTCCTGCTTGGTCATTTTATTAAAAATATAAATAAGTTTGAGACAGAAGAACAGAGACATATCAGAATAAAAACGCGAAGAAAGGATCTACCTAATTTCATACAGCCTAAGCTTAATGTCGTTAAACATGCCTCAAGAGTGCAATCAGTATATATGTTCAATAAATTGCCTGTACAATTTAAAAACTCTATGAATCCGAACGAATTCAAGAGAAAATTAAAGTCATTGTTATTGAAGAAATGTTATTACAGCATTGATGAGTTTCTCAAAGATAATTGTAGTTCAAACTAAAATAATGTAATTATTATTTTAATGACTTTAAAGTAATATATATTATTTCAACTTTCTATCATGACATTAACTAATATTATTAATGAATTTTATTTACATATATTTCTTTGAATTGTATTTATATTGATTTAAAATTGATTTTTGAATTAATATTAAGTTAAATTATTATGATTGAGACTAACTATGTTGTGAGAGTGACCAATGTGGAATGTAATGGTATTTTTTTCCTGACTTTATGATGTTTTTTTTGTTCGTAATTTATATCCAACATTCTATCATGACATTACATATTAATGAATTTTATTGACATACATTTATTTGAATTAAATTTATATTGATTTTGAATTAATATTAAGCTAAATTATTATAATTAAATTGATTAATATTAAGACTGCAATGTTGTGAGTGTGACCAATGTGGAATTAATGTTTGCTGTTTTCCTGACTTTACGATATTGTTAAATTTTAGTTATTTTATTATTAGAATCACTATTGTTAAAACCATTGTTCGACACAAATGTAAATTTGTTGAAGAATAAAAATAAATAAAAAATAAATAAATAAATAAATGAAACCAATTACCTTCAGGCCCATTTGAATTTTCTAGGAGTCGGTCAGTCAGATGAAGCTAGTTGCCCATTCCAAAGCGTAGTAGGTTCCTATGGAGAAAAACGGGCAAGAAACTCCACGGACACTCTTTTAAATCAAAATATTGTTACGAATGGATTTTCTTTCATATTGACATTCTACATAACAATACATTGACAATTGACAAACAAAAGTGGTTTAGAACCTCATCATCTGCCATGCTTTTTCCCACCTATATTGGGTTCAGCTATCAGCGTAACTAGATGCAGCTGAATACCAGTATTTTACATGGAGCAGCTGCCCATCAGACCTCCATCCATCTGCAATCCTGATCCCACTTGGTAAGACTGGTTGTCAGACTTTCGGGCTTCTGACGACTCGTAACGACTGTCAAAGATCCACGAATGACAGCCGGGACCAACGGCTTAACGTGTTTTCTTCACAAACAGCTGTATCTGCTACTACTACAGAGGTCTCGATGTCACCTATCCTCCAGATAACCTCACAAATCTCCACGTGGCTGTTTGAGCCACGAGCCCCACAAATATAGGGCACAGTTCCTAAGTAATTACGTGGCTAGTAAAATGCTCATAAAATATTTATAGTTCCATCGATCGTTGTTAATTTCTGTGCAGCCTTCTAGTGATCTAGTGCCGGGTTCCAGTATACTACGGGGCGTTTTAATACCGATCGTAACTTTTTGATGAGCACTCTTGACACGCAAATATCGAAGTAGTTTTTATCACAAGCCGTAATAAATATTTAATCGTTTTAAAAAAAATATAAAAAATCAACAACACAACACAAAGTATAAACATTGGAAAAACTTCTTATTCTAAAAACAGATTATTAAAATACATATAATTATAATTACATCATAAGAGTGGCTTATTCCACAAATCCCCCCTGAAAATCCCCCTTAGGGGGAAAACTGGAATCTACAAAAAAAAAGTGTGAAAATCCCCCCTAGGGGGGGCAAACTGGAATCGAAAAATATATATAAGAGTCCACGTATGACTGGTCAGTTTCCCTCAGTCTTCATTTATATTCGCTAGTTTCGTTAATTAGTCAGTTTCAATGATTCATCCGTTTCGCCGATTAGACAGTTGCGTTACTCAATTGTTTTCAGTTTTTGCCAGTTTTCGTCGATTCGTCAGCTAGGTACACTCAAGGGACTAAGTGTTTACGTGCAAAAATATTAACAAACTAAAATAGGGCGTCGAAAATTTTCTCTGCAACGCCGTCGACTAGTAATGTACCCAAGAGACTGCCGGTATTGCCACGTTGTATGGCATTACTTAGCCTCTGCCGAAGGTGAAAGCCAGGCCTGGGTCATAAGAAGCAGCTGTCTGGAGATTTCGTTGAACAAGCCATGAGTACTCGGCACGGCCCGAGGGTTTTAATTAATTCGAAATTCAACAATGTTATAGCATTTTAATTTTTTTGCGACAAGCACAATAATAATTATAACACATAGATGTGACAAAGTTTTGGAGCTCGTGGCTAAGTAATAACAGCCGCACGGGTCGATCCATCAGGTTAAGCTGCGCTTGCCGGGGTTGGTCCGTCGATGGGTCGTTACGAGTCATCAGAAGCCCGAAAGTCTGACAACCAGTCTTACCAAGGGGTATCGTATTACCCATTTACTGGGTTGTGCAGGTCAGATAGGCAGTCGCTCCATGTAAAATACTGGTATTCAGCTGCATCCGGTTAGACTGGAAGCCGACCCCAACATGATTGGGAAAAGGCTAGGCAGAATGAGATGTGACAAAGTTTTAAAACTCAGTAAAAAATTTAGTATTCTAAACAGGAATGTTTCAAAGCTCAACCCCTAAAAAGTTCGAAACTAAAGCTAGTAAACAAAGAAAAGGCCAATCAAAAGCTTTTAGCAACTTACGACATGAGATAAACACCCTGCCCCACATACGTACACACATAGCCCTATTATAGCTCCATGTAAGCCCTGATTGTCGTCTATAATGCAATTAAAGACCCCTATGCGAGCAATATAGCCCTGTTACTAGTTCCATGCGTCCCTCACAGGTGGATAACTTGATTTTCTCATATAGTGGGTAGAATGTAGGAAGGATGCATAGGAAACCAAGTTATGGGGGAATTATGTAAGTAATACATGGATTGTTGTGTATTTTTAGAGGTATTTAAGTGGTATTTTTTTTAGACGTGAATATTCTGTTAGGTATCTATGTAAGTATATTCATAATCAATATCTTAGTGCAATATTATGTAGAGCGATTTTTCATAATTTCATTTAGTAATATCGTCAAATTAATCAAAACAACAAAAAAAAAATTGACATCAATTGGAACACGTCGCCAACTTACAAAATTCACCGTCTAAAGCAAGGGTATTAAAATAAACTAAGGCATGAAAGAAAACCTAACGCCATTAACCGCCTCAAAGTCAGACTCTTAGCTGCTAACGAGAACTTCCTGCTGGAAAACCTAAAATCGAGTTCTTTTTCAGCTTACTTTTGTGATCACAGCCTTTCCAAAACCAAGTGTGAATGACATCAATAACCAAAACGTTTTTAATGATTTATAACAAAAGTAAGCCAAGGTAAACGCGCGGAGTAAACATAATTTGATACGATTTTTTTATCGCAAATACTTAGGTACTATTAACGTATAATATTTTTGTGCACTGACTGGAAAGGTCAACTCAGATCAGATCAGTCAAGGATCAGATCAGAGGATTTCAGACGCTAATCTACCTGGTCGTCACTTGATCTGACCAACGAAGCATCCTTAGGAAGACGATTGACTTGGACACTGAGTGAAGCTCAGCGTCCAGCGCTCGGCGTGGCAACACGTCGTGTTCGGGTTCGCGACAAGTCAATCGTCATGCTGAGGATGCCTCGTTGAGAGGTGAAACAGGTGTCGATTTCTTACAGGGTTTTTTAAATGAATCTTTAGGAATAGTAAAGTGGAATAGGTTACTAAATATATCTACGTCTATTGTATCTTTTCGAGATTAATTTCAAAAGGCTTTTTGAAACCCGGTGTTGCGAATGGACTACCCGGTGTGAATGGTCTAAATTCTGAAATCCTGAATACTAAGTGTGAAGATGACCCATTTCTTTGCAATGTGACACCCATATACACATTTGATTGTTGCCCTAAACATAATAGCTTATTCATATATCACAGCTGTGTCCTGACCTTTTATCAGCAACGAGGCTCCTACTTTGGTACAGCGTATATGTTTTTTATTTATTTTTTATTCTTAAATGGGCCTACTCTTAACCTTAATCTCGCCTGGTGGAAAGCCACGAAGCCCAGAAGATGCCCGTTCTATACCGGGTTATACGTGGAAGGGAACACAGATGCTGGCAGAGAATTCCACACTTGCTGTGCGCGAAGAACTGGACAGAGGGTTTACGTTTTCAGTGCCATGTAATAGGAGGCGAAAAAAAAAAAACATTTAAGTCAGGTCCTTGACCCATATTAATAACCAGACACATTTTTTTTAGAATTAATTAAAATACGCAAAAACAAATCAATTAATGTCAAAAGCATACAGCAAGATCCAAATTAATTAAATAGGACAATGAATTAGTAAATTAAGTTATGTCAGAAACTAAATTATATTACGATAAACTTGATATTGATTTTTGATAGCTGTCAGAAGTAAATCTTATTCCGCGGATAAAAGATATTTGAATGTGGTAAAATCAGCCCTAAGTGGAAATAAAATCAAATGGAAACCAGGATTTGGAAACCGAATAGTAACGTAAAGAAATGACGATCAATAACGAACAGAATTTTTGATGAGCTTTTAATAGTAAAAACGTTCCGTTTCTAAACAATTAACGAATCGATTTTTAGCAATCCGTGATAACAATTTAAAGAACCATCGGTTCACTGTCTATGTGTCCGTGTGTTTTATGTCACGGCCTATATTCTCTTGAACTATTTGGGCGAACAACTTCTATGATGGACCGCGTTCATAGCCGTCAGTTTCTATGTTTATGTAATTTAAGTCGCAGAATGAGAATAATAATATAGTTTATTTGTACAAAAAAACCAAATAGTACAAGGAAGAGTCTTATAATTAGGTTGTACAACATTGACACAGTTTAAAGTCGAAACGTCTGACTCCTAAACTAGGCAAGAAGCCTGTATCTTAGAAGTCGAAGTTCCCCAAGATGTCAGTGACATTTAAACATAGATCGTCGTACAAGTACTACTACTATGAAAATTAACCTAACAACTAAAACGTAAAAAAAAGATTAAGAAATGATGTATAAACAGTGTATTTAATATTAAAATTTCAAGACATTACTTTGAGTAAATTTTCAGTTTCATCATATGATAACTCTTGCAACCGGTTGAAGACGGTGACACATTAGTTTATATACACTGCATATAAACAAACGTGTCAATAGCAATATAAACAAACGTGTTAGACATTGGCAACACTGCATACAATGCAGTAACAACTTACCTATTTATACTTTTCGCACTCAAAAAAAAGGTACAAAGACGTATTTAATGCCTTAGGCATTCTCTACCAGTCAACCAAGGGTGGTGAAGAGATTTGACGGCAGGTGCTCTGTTTGAGAGGAACATAGTGAAACAAAAAACTATTAATAAGCGGATTCGACCAAACAGGAATAAATTTTATCCGCGGAATAAGATTTACTTCTGACAGTTTTCCTATGGAGAACTGTCAAAAATTCAAAATTTATTCGAAAGAGAAGGCTTATTCCGCGGATAAAGTTTATTCCTGTTTGGTTGAATCCGCCCTAACTAGGTTATCCTATGGTAATTTATAATTTAAACTAGCCTTATGAAAATTAATTCGATATTTGAGTATCGCGAGAGTACTAGCATTAACAAGTTAAATCGGGAAATAAAATAAAACGCCGCGTACCTCATGACTAACATAGATTTAATATAATGTAATACTAACAAAATATGGGCATAATTGGCATTATATTATTGGGTATTATATTATCATCATTATGCATTATAGGGGGTGATTTCAGTTTAATAACAAAAAAAAAAAAAGTTTTTTTTTTACTGGTATCGCCCCCTCTATCAAAAATTCTGCCCTCGTCATTAAAAAAAACACTAGTACAGTCGCGGCCTTTTTCCTGGCTCTATAATACTGAGGACGTAGAGCAAAGTCTAGCTTTACTGTCAGATATACACTTCTCCCAATCAATACCGTTGAAGTTGGGAGTTGGAAACAAGTGCAAGAATAAAAGCTATTTAAAGGTTCGCGCAGCCGCACACTAAGCAACGTCTATTAGCAATAGCTCAGCGACTAAGCAATAAAATCTGCCGGAACGCCGGCGCCCGGTGTGGCAACACATCGTGTTCGGGTTCGCGACAAGTCAATCGTCATCCTCAGGATGCGTCGTTGAGAGGTGAAACACGTTTCGATTTCTTACTGGGTTTTTTATGTCTCTTTAGAAATAGTTAAGTGGAATAGGTTACTAAATACATCTACCTCTGTTGTATTTTATAATGGATTTCCGACAAGTCACGCCAGTTAACTAAGTTTGAATGTCATGGGTTATCCTGCCGCTTACGTCGTAAAGACTGAATTTTATATAGCTAAATGGGTATAATAGAGCCAACAACAAATATCTGGTATCTGTCAGCAATCGAACCTGCGGCAACTAAACTTAAGAGGTAAACAGTACATGAGCAAGGCCAGAATAAATACGTTTTCTCAAACATGCTTGCTTTTTACTTCAACACATGACAACCAAGGAGGTAACTTATCAAAAAAAATATTTAAATTTCGATTTAAAGTAAAGAAAAAACAAATTAACACATTGGCGCCATCCATCAATGCTTGAGTTGCTGGCCTCGACAGAAATGTACTATTTTACCTTTTTCAGTGGCCTAGTCTACGCCGGCGCTTAAATTCGAATCAATTGAGAAACATAAAAGCTATATAAAACAAGAACAGAATCACGGGCTTCTGTGAACTTTTGTAATAGAATTTCATTGTGTTGGAGCTATGCTCGAAAGGAATGCGAGCGAGGAATGAACTGAACTGTGCTAGGAATGAGATGAGCTAGTTTTGATTTTGAAGTATTGGTTTAGAGGTATGAGGAATAGGGGTGTAATGTTCACTCATCCTCTATTGAAAAGGGACTATCTTCCGACCAGACGGGTATCGTGTCTGACGGGCAACTGCCCAACAATTGATGTTGGAAAGTTATATAATGCTGGATTTATGTGATGTCAGGTATTTGATGTGTAGTTCCCATGTGCCATTGTAGATGATGCCACATTGGTGTTTATTGAAAAGTGACTTTTTCCCAACTAAAATGGAATTAGTATGTATGCACTATACAGGATGTATCAGATTGGTGTGTTTATACAGACCATCAATTTGAACAAGTTTCTCTATCGAACCAACACCTTTATCGAGAAAATAATTGAAGCTAAGTTATATAATTAGGCTGGAATTTTTTAACCTCCAAAAAACCAAAGTTACCTCTAAACCGAACAATGAACCGCTGGTATTATAAAATACTTCTAATTAGATCATAAAACTTTGCTTAACAAACTTAACTAACTCTAAAGCATCGACTATGTTTTTAATTCTTACTTTATTCTCGCCGTAAATGCAATTACCTAAACTATTGTCGCCTTGGAGCCGCCCCACTCTGTCTCGCTCTTACTCAGTCCGCGAACAGAATGGTGCGAGCGGAATAAAAAGTGAATTCGAGATGAAGTAGGCTCTTAATGAACGTTCGATTTAGTGCTTGTCGAACGTTGCTCATACACTACACACGAGCGGCAAGTTCTCGACCACTGCAGTTGCTCTGCTGTTGACGCGAGTCGCTCGTGTGTCTGAGGACTTACCTACTGTGAATCGGGAATATGCCACATGCATTCAAATATAGGTCAAATATTTTTTTTTATAAACTTTATCACTTCAAAATTATGCCTCCGTCAATATTTTTGAGCAACTTTATTTTTAAGTCGCTTTTCAAATATTTGAAAAGCGACGCCATTTGTCAGATCGAATGTGATGTAAAAGTATATGACAACAATAAAAAAGTCAATGTTTTGTAGGAGAGTTTGCGATTTGCTGTCATCTTTGTCATAGACTATGACGTCACTCAAAATGGAGGGCGTTTAAGGTGCCCATGTCGGTTGGCTATTTTTCTCTCTTTTTTTAAGTACTTTCAATAGCTCTTTTGGCGTTGTTTTTTTTTTAAATTTATATGTCTATTGCAACTATCGAATAAAAAAAATAAAAAAGAATATTCTTTATTGTTGTCAAAATTTGATAAATCAATTACGAGGTTTACTATCCAGCAGAGGTGGTTTAAAAATATCAACACACGTGTAGGCAATTTTCATGCACACCAATTTAAAACAATTTACTCCCTTCCGAAACATAACGGCACATGAAAAATGCCTTGTTTTTAGGAAGTTATTCCTGTATCAAGTGGAGGAATTCTTTTAACTTGACCACGGAATAAAGAGTTTTTATATAAAAAGCAAACATTTTGTTATTTAGTCAAATAGTTTACATGTAGGTAACTAACTTCTGCCCGCGACTTCACTACACACTTCACGCAGTGCTATTCTGTAACCATCTCACCGTGAAAACTTAGGTGAAGTGAGCTGTCAGTCGTCTACCCGATGCTAGGAATTGACACTATTGGCAGCTCACTTCACACTCACTTCACTTAAGTTTTCACGGTGGGATTTTAACAGAATAGACCTGCTGTTCAGTAAAAATGTCAGACAACAATAAGTGCCTGACGCAGGGTTTCAGCTGGACCTAAAAGTGATGTAAATCAGTTTTACAAAAAGTGTGAAAAAAAAAAAATATCACCCAAAATTAATAGCGAATAATTATGTAAGTACATAAATAGTTTGATTAGATTAGCCAAGTACGAAAAACCGTTGCCAGACTTCCACGATTTTTTATGATGCCAGACTTCCAAGATCATTGTCATTATTGATTAATCCGTGCACTTCATCATACGTAATAATGTAGACACCATTTTGTATGTAAATAAAAAGTCGACGCTTCAGACCCGTTTTCTGGAACGCGGTAACTCCATTTGAGTTGGGATTGGTTTGATTCAGATTGAAATTTAGTTACAAAACTGAGTATCTTCTTAGAAAACAGGCTGAGGTGTACTTATAAGTAAAGAAAATGAATGATATTGTAACAAAAAATAACTGATGTTTCGTTCTTGTTTCAGACTCAATGGATATCTCCTGAAATCGGTGAGTGCCTAACAAAATCAGCTTTTAATGTTCCCACTGTGGGACACAGGCCTCCTCTCTGTGAGAGGGACTGGGCCATGATCTACCACGCGGGCCCAGTGCGGGTTAGATGAATTTTTGGTTCCAGGACAGTTTCCTCACCGTTTTTGGTGACAACAAAATAAAAACCAGTACAAAATATATATTTAAAAAAATTACTTATTTACAGTGAAATATACATAAATACGATAATAGTAAAATACATAAAAAAACCGGCCAAGTGCGTGTTAGACCACGCACAATGAAGGGTTCCGTAGTTTGACATAAATACGTTAAATAACTAACAGTAAAATACATTTAAAAAAACCGGCCAAGTGCGTGTTGGACCACGCACAATGAAGGGTTCCGTTGTTCGATTTATTCCAAAAAAAACTTAACATTGTATACGGACTGAGTTGAATATGTAGGTATATCGATATACGTTACGGTCAATTCTCCAACTGCAAATGTTCAATCAATCTGCGTAGCCTTTTCCCAATCATGTTGGGGTCGGCTTCCAGTCTAACCAGATGCAGCTGAATACCAACTGCAAATGTTAAAATCCCAAAAAATTAATCGATTAAAACACAAAATAACGATTTTCGGACTTTTTCCTTTATTTTTGCTGAGACCTTTCTTCTTGTAAACATGATTCTAGGTCAACGGGAAGGACCCTATAGGTTTTCATTCATTTGCGAGTATTCATATATGTCACATAAATGGCCGTATTTTTTTAATGCGTTGATCTAGAAGCTTGATTTTTTTTCGAGCACCTAGGGACCACAGACTTACATATTTGGTATTAATTTCAACATGTTAACTCCACGTTTTCCTCAGAAAAAGGGCCAACACTGACAGACAAACGGACAACGGACTGATCCTATAAGGGTTCCGTTTATTCATTTTGAGGTACGGAACCCTAAAAATGAGCTCCAGATATACCTAAAGCAAAGTGAAGCGAAAGATTTTTCATCTTTTTACCTACTTACGTGCGAAAATCTGTCAAACTTACGACGTCAATGTACCTAATGATGGATGACATAGGTACGACATTTATCGAGAAAGTGGAAATTTTAGTGAGAAAATGTGGTTTGGACATAATTGATATGCCAGTAACTATACTTCTTCAGGGCAAAAACCTCGTTTTCTATTGAGAATATGGTTATAAATGTTACAATGGAAAACATGTTCCTGTCCCGGTTCATTAGAAAACCAGCGTCAGACTGCATTTGTCTGGCTTTTATGCTGAAATGAACCTTTTTGGCGCAGCCGTGAGGCACTCACTATTTTTGTACACTATTTTCACTTTTTTTACTTTGTTTTTGTATTTGTGTTTCACGAACTGTGTCCAAATAAACGTTATTCTTTATTTCGACTTTCTGTTCACACTGTAAATTTTGGAAACATTGTAAAATCTATTTATTTTCAAAAGAGTAACCGTGGAGTTTCTTGCCGGCTCTTCTCCATAGGAAACGACCAATTGGAACCGTGCACCTAGCTTCTGAAGTTTCTGAAGTGCCCATCCGTGGTTAAGACCGGTTGACAGACTGTCGGGCTTCTGACGACCCGTAACGACTGTCAAAGATCCACGAATAACAGCCGGGACCAAAGATACCGAGTTCCGAAATTAAAATAATTTTTCACTTTGTAGTGTTGTTTTTGGTAGTCGGTTGGTTTTTTTTTTAAAGTTTTTTGATTTTATATATAGGGGGGTAATCTTCAGAACTACTAATCCGATTCCAAAAATTCTTTCACTTATAGAAATCTTCACTATAGCTGAGTACCATAGGATATGTTTTATGTTAAGAGCCCACGCTACCTCAGGTTTTTATCTCGCTCGCCACCATAATACTCGCGGTCTGAGTGCGAGCACGACGGAGGCGGCTACAAAACGGCAATAGTTTAGGTAATTGCTTTTTACGGCGAAAATAATGTTAATTTCAAAAAAATAAAAAACAGTCGCTGCTTTATAGTTAGTTCAGTTAATATGCAAAGCTTCATGATCTAATTTGAAGCATTTTTGGGAATAGCAGCGGTTTATTGTTCTGTTTATTTTTTTTCTATCATGAAAATTTTATGAAATCGTGTTTTCGGATAACATAGTCGCTAACATTAATCCTCAACTTTAACATATATTTATTTCAAAATAAATGCTGCAGTAGTTTCGATATAACGGCGGATCTTGCTAAGCTATTTGACGTCCAGTAGGCCCTTAAAACGAGACTTCACTCGAACGAAGTCGCGACCAGAAGCTAGTTAGCTATAATTATGACAGAACTGCGCTACTGGAATAATCTTGAGGTATACCTTACGATAGGATAGCAAACCGTGACCACAGTATTGTTCTGAATGCACTCAAGTTCGTCACCAAATTCTGCGGTCAGATCGATCGGACCCGTTTCCTGCATGTTTGGTTGACTTAATCTTGAACGTAGCCGCATACACGTTGATATTGGGAAGCAAAATTTCATAAATATCATTTACAAATATATCTATCGAGACGACCAGTGTCATAGTAACCATTATATCATCCAAACGAGTGTTATAATGTTGTACAAAATTTCATAATGCAACTCGTTTGCTCCTTCGATTCCTTGCGGTCAGCAGGTGCAGACCCCCACGCCGACACATCTGACACATTTTCCAAAATACGATACGTCACGCTTGGCGGGTACGGGCTATGGTCGGTTTAATGTTGGCAATAGCTAACTGTTTCAGAAACTTTTATAGAGGATTCATATCATGGGTGTAGACAAAGTCTTGTATGCAACTGTACTTATATAACTAGGTATTATACAACAGTTGTATAAATAACTATTATTCACCACATTAACACTTGCAAAAGTAACTGAGGCACTTTAAGAGGCGAGCAATTCGCCTCTAAAAGCTTAAGAAAGATAATTTTAAACTTATAACAACATAATCTCAACACACAATAATAACGTGGGACTTCATGAACTTAACGCAATACATTTAGTAAGTATAATGTACAGGAATCTATGGACAAGCATTAAAAGCTTTTACCGCCGCCAAACATCGCAACCCTCTGGTTGTCGCCGGCGCTAGTTACGTCCCCTCTCATTGAAGTCTGCCATCCGAGGCATATTCTCATAGACCCAGAACCCTCCTCCAGTACAGCAGTATGGCCACCAGTACAGTACACAAACACAGATGACCGTCATGACGACCTCCCCGCTTAGGTCCCCCGCGAACTTTGCTCAATCAAGCGCCAGCCCGCGCCAAAGTTGAGCATGTAGCTTTAAATCCCCCAGCTAATAATAATTACCCAGTTATGTCATTTATCCGGCCTGTCCCATCTTGGTGTCCTCCCCCCAGTGACGCCCTAAGCTGTGGCTCGTACCCCACAGGAGCTGTGGGCCTTTAACAAGCAGTTGGTTAGTTCGTAAGTTTTATGCCCTCTGGAGGCTTTATGTTAGCTTAAGGCCTAAGTTCACCAACATTTAAATCAACTGTTTAGATATTTAATCACTTCTATGTTCAAAATTTTCTTAGGAAATTTGACATAAACCAACTGTTTAATACCTAACCGGTGGTTTGAATGTTGGTAAACACAGGCCTAAACCAGCCATAGGATAGCCCGGTTAAGTTGTCACGACTTCAGAGGTCAACTACAAGGTGACATTCATAAAAAAAAGGTTTATTTTCAAAAGTGTTCTATATAAACTAAAAGTTTTTGACAATTTAAAAAGTGTACCCAATCTTAATTGAACAGAATCTTCGCCATTACTTTCTACGGTTTAAAATAATCTTCTAAATTATCAAAAATGGATACTTCAGCATCGTTTTTTCTTACAAATCGTTAGTAAGTTCACTCCAACTCCAAGGCTCTTTTACTCAACATCCGGGCGTCGGAAACCGTCAGCGTCAGGAGGGGCAATCGGAAGCCATCTTTAGAGCTATGATTAACGATATTTTTTCCCCTTTTCGTGGCAAATGAGGAGTGAAAAGAAGTAATTACTAGGTTTGACATTGAGAAAACCGGTCAAGTGAGAGTTAGAATACAAATATAATAATAATAAGAATACAATATACACACGAAAAGGAGGGAATTAAGCAAAAAAACGCATAAAAACACGTTTCTTGGCTGGTATTAAAAAAAGGGGGAAAAAAAAATGTTTACCATTAAAAAAAAAAAAAAAATAGCGGCTATAGAAATACACTATCTGTGAAAATTTCTACTGCCTGCCTAATACGGTTTATAAGATACAGCACTGTGACAGACGGACGGGCGGCGCGGCTTTAGAGCGTTAGTGCACTACACGGAATTTTACCTTCCGGATGTAAAATCTCATACTTATATTTCCGGATCACGTGATATTTACTTGAAAATCAGACTGCCGGACCGTAAAATTCCTTATAGTGCACAAACGCTCTTTCAATGGCTCCGCTGTCCGTCCCGTTCACATCCATTGGCTACGGAACCCAAAAATGAGGCATAGTGCCATTAACCGGTACAAATCCTGGCTACTGTAGATCAGAATTTTCGTTTATGATTTTGTGATAAAACCTACAGTAACACATATTGCGACCGAATCCAACGCTTCAAATTCAGCGGTTTTACAGGAGTAAAATCGTGGTGGAACAAGGAGGCAGTACGAATATCAGTGTATATAATTTTATTAGACAATCATCAGGGGTACTCAAAAATCCGAAACTCTAAGGCGAGAATTACACAGAGAAGGCGTAAGGTAAAGGCGCGGGACAGGCGCAGCGTAGGCGTGGAACAGATAAGGCACGAATGCGATTTAAATTAGAAGAGGTGAAGAGACGTTACGATGCACAGGCTGACTTTTTTGCGATAGCATGTCTTCCTCTCCACGTCGTCACGGTCATAATCGTTTAGGGTGCTCGAGTAGCTTTGACGTTTCAGTGCATAAATACTACTCATACTGTATATCAAGCGACGCGGCACAGGCGAGAAAGCGGCGTGCCTCCGCCACGACGCTTGAATTTCAAGACACGTCGCCTACGTACATTTTGTATGAAAACTTTTGAAGCGGCATCATGCCTGCGCCACGCCTTCACCACGCCGTTTCTGTATAATTCACGCCTTAGATTTGTCTAACAAATTAAAGCAAACAAAATATTATAAAATATTTATTTAGTTTAGTGATCTCACAAAAGAAGATGTAAAATATTTAAAATTAAGAATAATAAAAATGAAATATAATAAGAGGTTTTATACGTTCTTGTTGGCTCTAACAATATTGCCAGGCCAGAAAAATATAATAAATCTGTCATTTTATGACAAAAATAAATAATCAATTTGTGACAGTAGTAAATAATCAATTCATGACAAAAATAAATTATCAATTTAATCAATAATCCGCTTATTGTCATTGTCACCCTATGTAAAATGTTCAAAATGTCTGTAATTTTTAGGGTTCACATAATAAAGAGTATTTCTATTCTATTCTATTCTTTATTGCCCACTTTACACCACGGAGGTCAACTCTTCATGTAACCTTCCATCCACACAGTTCTCTCAGGTAAAGTCTAGATTTGTGAAACAATAGCCGAGCTGAGCTTCAGTCTAGATATTTTTAGATTAATTTCATTGTTCTTATGATAACCCAACTATTGTAGGTCTTTGAAAAGGATTTTAATTAGTTTCTAAACGATAGGGGCAGTCATTAAAGGTAAGTTGGTAGTTTAATGAGGGTATGGAGCGGTCACCTATCCTTGCACAAACCGTGGTACGGACAGCTTAATTTTTGACATAGATCCTGGCTGTCATTAATAAACTAAATTTTATGTTTAAAATATACATTTAAATGTACATTAAATAATAAGTATAACGCAGGTTCCTTTGACGCCTCTTCGCCTTAACACGCCGAAACCCCACCTGCTCCCTTTAATAAGAGGCTGATAATAGCTAAAGCGCGGTCGCTGTCGAACTGCATAGAAAAGAAAGAGAAGTGTGATGACACAACGCTGGTAATATATTGCAAAATATGAAGCAATAACTAATTAAAGACTAACGAATTAAAACATGACGTTATTATGTTACTTGTAGAATAATCTGACAAAAAATCACAATGATTGCATGTTTATTTTAAGGATTTTATTCGTTAAAAGATTTGGTTGAGGTATCTTCGTGATTTTTTTCTACCATATTAAATTAGTTGTATTACGTTTTCAATACATTATCTAACTAGCAATTATCCTGAAGAATATCATATATTTTTTCTGATTTTGTTAACTGCAGTGGAACATACACTTTTAGGTATTATAAAACATGCATTTAGCTACTGTAGTTCCCTTAAGGTAGTCGGGAATTTGGGATCACGGGCGCTCAGAGTTGAGACTCTGTCCGCCCACTGAGTGACCTCAAGGAAAACGGCTCACAGTGGTCGCGTGCTGTCTTACAGACTTGCACAGTTAAGTGTCTGGGAGACCACTTTACAGTCTCCCCAAAAATGTACCCCAAAAGGCGTTGCACAGAGGGGGTTTCAGATCGGTCTTTTGAGAGGTAACGGTGCACACGTTTCATGAGCAGATGGTGACCACTGGAGTGGTTTGAGACAGGTAGGAATCCCACACTCCCAGGTCTTATCCCCCAACCGGTCGCAATTTTGAAGTTTTCCCCCCGAAAAAAAACAGAATAAAAATGTTTTTGCTCGTCGTTAAAATTGGAACTAACGCCGCCATCTTGTTTTGTCAATACAATTTCTGTGATAATTTCAAAAATGTTAACCAACACGTCAAACGCCCCCCAGTCAAAATCATTGAGGAGCCAAAAAAACCTTATAGCACTAGAGTGCTATTAGTACATTATGATACTAGTGTGCGGTGTTGGTCATTACACTCGAGCAAGTGTGTTGAAAAAAGATTTTTGGCGCTCTAATACTGGATAATTAATTTATTCAGGTGAGACTTCGCAGAAATCCATTATAAAATACAATAGATGATAAACATAACTGGCGAAATGTGGCGTACTAGCACACTTCTGCGTAACCCTTGGGGGAATACAGGCGTGATGTATGAAGAACTCATTACTACATTATGGAAAATTCATTAGCTACTGGTAACCTAATAAATTACTTTCTACGATATTTAACTAATAAGGGAGTGAAAGCGTGCTGGGCCCATAACCTGTTACAATTGGGCAGGCAATGGATAAACTTTTTTAGTTTAAATTTTTTAGTTTAAATTCTTGCATACGTTAAATTTTAATGACAGATAGATTATAAAAAAATCTACTTGACACTTTCAGCGCTTTATAATGAGGTTTCGTTCACAAAGTTCAACACTAACTACTTATTAGTACCTAAAGTTGCCTCTGGCTTCGTCCCCCGCAGCCATTTCCAATGAAAAAAATATTGGACTTATGCCAAACTGTACAGTCTTATCGTGAAATATTTTATGCTCGCATTCCGAGATATACTGATACAGCTGCCTGAGTGAGTCAGCAGTTTGAGCCGTGTGTAGCGTGAGTTTTTAAATTGACTGATAAAACTGAATCTATGATACATAGAGCTAAATTGTCTATGGAACCATGACCCTAATTTAAAAGATAGTTAACATAGCATTTTTATCTTTTTGAAAAAGCATATATTTTAGCCAGAAAACTAACATAATCTCTTCGAAATAGAATTCTAACCTGCATTATTTTATCCAACGCCACTGAGGTCTGAAAAATTGAACCTGATGATCCTTGATGAACAAATCTTGTAAAGAAAATGATAATTTGTATGCATTTACCGACTGCCTCGTTAATGGTTCAGTAGTCGCAAGCGCTACTGCTGAGCATGAGGTCCTGGGTTCGATTACCAGGTCGAGCAAACTGCTATTGATTTTTTCATCAGGAATTTCTCACTAGCAACCCGGAGTCTGGATTTGTGCCCGGTTGATGGCAATAAGCTCGCCCCCTATTACATGGGACTTAAACATAACTGGCAAAATGATTTTGTTCTATAGGTACACCTCTGCCAAACCCTTCGGGGAACACAGGCGTGATACTAAGATGCATACATGCCATGCACGGGTGGAATATAGAACCTCCTATTTTTTTTAGTCGGTTAGCCGATTCGGCCTTTCTTCCTATATTTAACGTACGGGTCAAATAGAAATCTCCTTTTTTGTAGTCGATTAAAAACCGATCTTCAAACTATCGTAATCAAGGAGCGAAACCAGTATGTGTAATAATACAAATGAATGACAAGTCACCCTGTATCCATGAAATACAGAGTGACTAGGATTTCATAAGGGTCTTGATAAAGGCATTTCGAAAGTAATGATGATCTCATAGAGTCGATTAGGGCGTCTGACAAAGAGAGGTCATGACTTGCATGGTTCAAGTGGACTAGCATAATTGGCCCAGTTTAACGGGTGATCAGGAATCAATCTGCCTAGCCTTTTCCCAACTATATTGGGGTCGACTTCCAGTCTAACTGGATGCAGGTGAATACAAGTATTTCACATATAAGAGGTAACATGTTTCTTCTTCTTGGGTTACCCAGATAGCGGTAACCTTAGTCGTAGAAGTAGCCATTATTCTTCGATACCTGTACCGTAATTTATAAACGTTTTCGGTCCCTTCTTCAAATTATTGTTTCCAATTGATCTTATTTTACCTTAATATTTAACAAATGATTATAGTCCCTACTAATTATTCTGAAATCAACCTTATTTACACCACTAGTGTTTAAAGTACACATTTATAAGATTTGTTATAAGTCAAAACGTAACAAGTTACAATTAAAAAATTAAATAACCCCCGATACAATTCCAGGTGATGCTGCAGTATCGGTTCAGGTTACTATACTGTTCTTCCCATATCATTGAAGTAACAGAATACTACATTTCGAATCGATCAGACCTGTGGAAGATGCGCACATCCAATCATCAACTAGAAAAGAGCTGATAATCTTCAAACGGCTGAACTGATTTTCTTGAATTGTAGCTAAGAACACTCTCGATCAAGACACCTTTCAACCAAAAAAATAATAATCAAAATGGGTTCAGCCGTTTTGGAGCTACGAGGGAACAGACAGATACACAGATACACAAGTTAAACTTATATACTTATAACACCCCTCTTTTTCCGTTAAAAAATACTCAAAAAACACAAACTGAACTTTACATGTCTGTATTAGTATTTGGAAACTAAATCGCGAACACAGTATAAATACGCTGGCGGTTACGCGGTTACGTCTAGTTTACCTACAAACTCCGCACTTACCACCTAGTCGTCATAAAGTGATTAACTCCGTACATATTGTAGTTGACGGCTTGCTGTCGCCCCAATCAGCCGTCTCCGGCGCCGGACGACCGGACGTCCGGTGTATCCGGCTGCCGGGTACCAGGTTCCGGGGCGAGAGTATCTTGTTACCTTTTGATTAATGTTGTAGATTTTACACCACGTGGTTTTTCATTTCAGTTTTGAAGATTTTTTTTTTATAGTGGACGCTTTTACTTTTTTCTGGACCGAAGTATTCAGTAAAATGCAGAGCATATAATCACGCCTGTATTCCCCGAAGGGTCAGGCAGAGGTGTACCTATAGTACACCCACATTTTGCTGTTCCCGTTATTGACAGGCGTTTACGTGTTGCTTCCCGGGTCTTCTCCATAGGAAACGACCAATTGGAACCGTGCACCTAGCTTCTGACGTTTCATAAGTGCCCATGTAGGCTTATGTGGAATTTTGTTGTGAAGACCGTGTGGGTCATTATATTAATTTTATTTGGCATTTTGAGTAATTTATGCGGCCTACCCAAACGTCCTTTTTTTTTTGGCATTGTTCTTCGAATCGTTGAGCTCCTTACATTCTGAGTTGAGCTGCACGATTACTGACAAATGCGTGCACTGACTAGTCAGGTCCACTCAAAAGACCATTTCAGACACGAATCTACATGGTCTTCAGATGATCTGACCAAGATTATGTCTGGACTTTAAAAGAGACTGTGACCTCTGAGTTTGTTTCGGCCTTTCTTCTCAGAGTAGTCAGATAGGAAACGCAGACCTCATCAAGTTTAAAAAAATATGATTGACGTGTAAAAGTGTTTGTACAAACCTACAGAAAATAAATCATCAATAAAATATTTTGATGTTAATTTTTGAGATGTGTCACCTGATTATTTAACAATATCATTACAAAATGTCGCGTTACCTACAGTAAAAATTGGATTGTGTTTGTGAAGATAATAGTCCCTCCATATAAAACATTGTTATAGCCGCATGTTGAACTGAAAACCGACCCCAACATAGTTGGGAAAAGTCTGCTTTGAAGCTAAATAAGTAATTTACTCAGAGGCTAGCCTCCGGGATAACTAAGCCTAGCCTTTCAATGTTACAACAACATTTAAAATGTTATATAAATTAGCTTCTAGCTGTGAAGGTTTAACTTTGAACTAAAACAAGCGGTCGACAATGCCTTTAGGCGAATTTGTGGTTAATAGTGGACGCAGGGTAGCGTAACTAAGTTGTCTAAAACTATATCGGGTCTAAAATACCCTTAAAGCTGTGTCATATTACTGTGTTGTGTCGTGTCTTGTCGTGTCGTGTCGTGTCGTGACGCCTTCTGACGCAGTGTTAGCCAATCAAAACTCGTTGTGATTTGACGTAGTCCTGAACAGATTCGTTTGATTGGTGTATTCCGCGTCACGACGCAACACGACATAGTGATTTGTCGGTGGCATAACCGAGTGTCGCGTGTACTCCCCGTCATTGTGATATTTTTTTACTGGTTCATACGTACCTGGGAACCTTCTGGTTACGGAGATATTGAAGGTCCAACTGACAACTTTTTTTGAAGTTTTCCCAGCTATTTTGAGGTCGGCTTCCAGTCTAACCAGATGCAGCTGAATACCTTGAATAACGCTACAAATTTGCAATAACAATTGTACAACTAAACAAAAACAATAGATGTAGATATATTTAGTAATAACCTATTCCGCTTAACAAGTCCTTAAGAGGTATAAAAAACCCTGTAAGAAATCGACACGTGTTTCACCTCTCCATGAGAGACGATTGACTTGTCGCGAACCCGAACACTACGTGTTGCCACGCCCAGCGCTGGACGCAGAGTAACTAAACAAAGAATTCCGCATTTTTATTTAAATTATTTTATAAAAAATCCATGCACGCTATCTAGATTTATTTTTAAACTCATAAATGGTTTATTTTCTTGTTTATGACCACGCAACATCCGGTCTACCGCACGTTGTTGTGGGATGTAAAATGGTTTAAAATGTTTCATAAGCGGCTGCGGTAAAATAAAGCTGAAATTGAAACAAGTTTTGCTTAAATTGTGTATTACTGTGTAGGTTAGAACTATAGTTATTAGAATCTTAAACACATTATCTCTTTTTTTTGTCTTTTTAGTGTTTATCAGTGGTAACTTGTAAATTGACTTCATCCTTCCTACTTATATATAATATTATAAATGCGAAAGTTTGTGAGGATGGATGGATGGATGGATGGATGTTTGTTACTCTTTCACGCAAAAACGACTGCACGGATTTTAATTAAATTTGGCACACATATAGCTTATAACCTAAATTATCACATAGGATATCTTTTTATCCCGATATTTCCACGGGATCGAGACATAAGCGAGTGAAACCGCGGGGCGCTGCTAGTACTGTATAATTTAGCTGTAAGTTTCCTAAAAAGAATAAAATCAAAAACAAATAAAACAACATAACATCACGCCTTGTTTCCCCGAAGGAATATACAGAGGTTTACCTATAGTACACCAACATTTCACCAGATATGTTAAAGTGCCATGTAATATAGGGCGAGTCGGGCACAAATCCAGACTCCGGGCTGCTAAGGAAATCCTGATGGAAAAAGAACAATGGCGAGATCATTGTTGATGGAATTATTAAGCGTCTACATATGTGACTATCATAGATACCGACGAAATAATTTGCTAAGTTTTATCAAATTAAGCTTGTGACCTATCGAAGTCCTGGAAAAAAATACGATATAATTGAAAACTAAATTGACTCGTTTATTGATGAAAAGAAATAATAATGGCGTAGTTTTCTTTTTCTGGCTTGACTTCATGACTTTTGGCTAACCAGAACTTTAATATTGCCATGTAATACAAATGTTGGCCAAGTTACCTAAAATGTTTTGCTTTACGTATTGCATTAATACATTTCGGAAATACATTTCTGCATCAGAATAATTATAAATGTGAAAATAAAAATAATTGTACGTGCTAAAAATATAGCGGTCATATTTTTTTATACTTAAATGAAATCGCAGTACAATCCGAGGAGGGCAACATCGCAAAAAAAAAAACGGCAAGACTTATAATTCTGAATACGTAGTCCGTAGTTTATTTTACTGTAAAAATGCACTTCCATCAAATATATTTTAAGTGGTAAGTAGGTATTCCTATATTTCTTTTTTGATTAGGGTCTGTTGTTGACAAGACATAACCTATAGAACGAGTGAACTTAAAACTGAAATATCTTTAATTCCTGACTTCCTCGAACGGTATACCTAAAGACAAAATTGTTCAGAAATTCAAACTCTGTACGTTAACATATATTTCATCAATAGACGCAAAAAAAAATGTCAACAAAAATTTGTTCAGCAGTTTGCCATTGTTCTTTGTTTATTTATGTAACCAATGCAGTAAATGCGCCTTAATTAATACTTAGGTACCTTAACTTAATTGTTACTTATATCTAATACCTATAACTAATTACAAACAAAGCATTAACAGCAAGCGTTAAGCATACAACAATAACACCTTGAAAAATAACATCGATCTAGCTAGGTTTTATATCTGGATAAATTCGTTTCCTCTATTTTCACCCGAGCTCGGTCGACCAGGTTATTATTATCGATTTATAACAAAATCACAGGCTGGCAGGCAGTTTGCTTTCATATAAAGAATAGTGATTTCTAAAATCTACAACAAACCGGGTTGTGGAGGTCGAACAATCGCTGTACATACAGATTCAAATTCGGATGCTCCGCATTTGCCGATACGGATACGGATAGCCGTAACACACCTGATGTGAAATACTGGTATTCAGCTGCATTCGGTTAGACTGGAAGCCGACCCCAACATAGTTGGGAAAAGGCTAGGCAGATTCATTGATTACAAATATTGTTTTATTCAAATATTGCTCATTTAATAGAATACAGAAAGTAGTGATTTTACATCAGCAACAGTCACTCTAAAAAATGCTCATTTTACCTTTGTATTTATATGCAAGGCCATAACAATTCTGTGGAACAGTTACTGGCAAAAATTGTTAGCAATCATCGCCAGCTTCGTTTCACCCATAGCTGAGTACCGCCCATTATGTCACCTTATAAAAAATATCAACATTTATATCTGTTATTAGTATGGTGGACATAAATAACTAGGTAATTTTTTTTTTGTAACGTCATGAATTTTATGGTAATTTTTTTTTGTAATGTCGACTGCTGGTGGTGCCGACTCCAATCTGCTTCAGCGGGCACCGCTGACGCGCGCGCTGTGCACGCTCAACGCGGTAGCCGATAGAATAGACTTTTTTCTTGTACACTGAACTACTTTACTCAGACGGCAACTAGGGTATTATGTTATAATTAATTTAATTGTTGGTGGCTTGTTTAGTTTATTGTGAATTTATTTTATAATAGTATATTTGTACTTAGCTATCGTAGTAGGGCAATCTGTAAAGATAGATTTAAGGGTTGTAAGTGTAGATAAATAATAAATAAATGAATTGGAATTATTTATTTATCTACACTAACATAACCACATATAAACTACTTAATTAATATAACAAAAGTAACTAAAAATATTTACAAACTGAATTCATCCAAAATGTCAGCATTACGACGTTGTATGTCGTCAGTCTCTTGGGTACATTAGCAGTCGACAGCAATGCGAATGGTGTACTTAGTTACTTACTTAAAGACTAATATTTTCTATTCTATTCTAGTACAATCCTCCTCCTTTCTATGCCATTCTTCGCTGCTCTTTGTTCACGGCATCCAATTCTTACGTGCAACCTTTCCAGGTTATCCAATTGACAGCTGGTGTGCCAACATTACCTACGTATTCAGCAACCATTAACTTAGGACTTGACTAAAACTCCAGTCAGGTGTGAATGAAATGAAATGGTTTATTCTGTAAATAGGATATCAGAATCACTTGTACACACAAGTCATATTAAAAAAAATATTAACAATAAGCTAGATGAGGTCGGCGTTTCTTCTGATTACTTTGAGAAGAAAGGCCGAAACAAACTCAGAGGTCACAGTCTCTTTTAAAGTCCAGACGTAATCTTGGTCAGGTCATATGAGGACCATGTAGATTAGTGTCTGAAATGGTCTTTTGAGGAAAGAACCACACAGATTTGAGTGGACCTGTCTAGTCAGTGCAAGCATTTGTCAGTAATCGTGGAGCTCAACTGAGAACTTAAAGAGCTCAGCGACTCAACGAACAATACCAAAGAAATTACATTTGAGTAGGCCGCATAAAATACTCAAACTGCCAGAACATCATTATCACTAACTGAGAAATAAAAGAAAACAAAAAAAAAAGATCCACATAGTCCTCACATTCACAATAATTAAAATAATATAATACTTTAGGAAGTAATCATGTCGTTTTGTTGTGTTAATCAACAATGTCAATGTGTTTATAAAACTTGTATATTTTGCACAGGCACGCCCCCATTCATGGTAGTGAATTAGCCGGTAGTAGTCTGACATAATCCTCTATTCTACCCAGACGGAGGGTATCCATGAGGATTTCTCCATTGAAAAACGAGGACTTTACTATACCTGATATTAAACCAGCGTCATACTAAATTTATCTGTCATTAATGCTGAACTGAACCTTTTTGGCGCAGCCGTGAGGCACACATTATTGTTTTGAAACATTATTTTCACTTTTTGATTTTGTGCTTTACGAATTGTGTCCTAATAAACGTTATTCTTTCTTTATTTCTTATCACCACATCTTGTAAAGTCCTTTGGGGGTATGAGAAGGAGGAGGAGAGACGGGTGTTGTGTCTGGTGGGCAACTGCCCAACGATTGATGTCAGATAGTCTTATAAAAATATCTGCCACGGCTTTAATGAGAGGTAGTATTGTGTTTAAAGATAACAATAGTGAAGAAATTTCGTACCCCGGCACAGTTAAATCAATTTGAGAAAATAAAGTACCTAGTTAAATAAACATTGACTCTACTCTGCATAACGTGGTTCACAAATTACGCGCGAAGTGCACTTCGTCAATGAAAACAACTGCTATCTCTTTCCATCTGTTCTGTGAATGAAAACTGAAATTAGCTGACTAGTTCGACACTTGCAAATTTATACGTACAATTTTTTGTATGAAAAAAAATATGACACATGATCAATAATTTATCTTTACTATTGTAATCTATAAACACAATACTATCTCCCATTGCAGCCGTGGCAGATATTTTTATAGCACCTTATATATGTTGATCGCGCGGTAAACTCTAATAGCGCGATGCAGGATTTGTGTGACGTCAGGTCTTTGATGCGTAGTTCACCAAAGTCCAGTCTCCATTTCATAGTGCTTGTTTAACTTAGAGAAGATGCAATACTCAATTAAAACTATGCCAACAACACTAAACCTTTAATAGTGATGATAAATGTGGTCCAATCTAAGTTTACAAGTTTTAGATTCCACAGTTAACAACATGACGAGTCTCCAGGGCTTATCTTGGCTAGCTCATGTATATTTTAGTGATGTTCTGGAGCTCGGTTACGAGAATTAAACGCTATTAAAAGTCATCTTGAACACTATTTTACTCTACTAAGTTAAAGCCAAACATAACATAACATCACGCCTTTATTCCCCGAAGGGTTAGGCAGAGGTGTATAAAGCACACCCAGATTTCGCCAGTTATGTTTAAGGGCCTATAAGACGTCAAATTGCTTAGCGAGATCCGCCGTTATATCGAAACTACTGCAGCATTAATTTTGAAATAAATATATTATGTTAAAAGTTGAGGATTAATGTTAAGTACTATGTTAGCCGAAAACATGATTTCATATAATTTTCTTGATAGAAAAAAAATCCCGTTACCTCCAAACCGAACAATAAACCGTTGCTATTCAAAAAATACTTCAAATTAGATCATGAAACTTTGCATACTAACTGAACTAACTGAACTAACTATAAAGCAGCGACTATGTTTTTTTCTTTTTTTTAAATTACCATTATTTTCGCCGTAAAAAGCAATTATTTAAACTATTGCCGCTATGGTACTGCCTCCGTCTCGCTCGCACTCAGTAAGCGAGTAGTATGGTGCGAGCGAGATAAAAACCTGAAGTTGTGTGGGCTCTTAAGTCCCATGCAACAGGCACAAATCCAGACTCCAGGTTTTTCCATTAGAAAAAACTTAATACCAAACTTCTCTACCTGGGAATCATGCCCACAGTAGCGCTTGCGACCACTAGACCAATGATACAATAAATCAAAGAGAAGACTAATAAGCCGACCGTCCACTGCTACTCAGGATGTGCCCGGAGGTTTGCCACGTTAGCGTGCCCGTGGACGATCCCACTTACTTTTTGATACACAAGTTACAATTAAAAATTAAAATAACCCCCGATACAAATCCAGGTGATGCTGCAGTATTGGTTCAAGGTTACTATGTTCTTCTAATATGATTGAAGTAACAGAATACTAAATTTCGAATCGATCAGACCTGTGGAAGATGCGCACATCCAATCATAAACTAGAAAAGCGCTGATAATCCTCAAACGGCTGAACCGATTTTCTTGAATTCTAGCTAAGAACACTCTCGATCAAGACACCTTTCAAACAAAAAAATTATAATCAAAATCGGTCCAGCCGTTTGGGAGCTACGAGGGAACAGACAGATACACAGATACACAAGTTAAACTTATATATTTATAACACCCCTCTTTTTCAGTCGGGGGTTAAAAAATACTCAAAAAACACCAACTGAACTTTACATGTCGGTATTAGTATTTGGAAACTAAATCGCAAACACAATATAAATACGCTGGCGGTTACGCGGTTAAGTCTAGTTTACCCTAGTCTAGTTTTTAAAAGAATTTGTTTGTAAACTGACCTTATTAAAGGCTTCTATTAAACAGTAAAATAATAAAACCCATTTTAATATTAAAGCCACGACATTATTTTTAATAATAGAAGAGGTCAAGTGCAAACAATTTATAAGGGTTATTCTTGTGCCGCTGGACGCGTGAAGGGTACATTGTGTGGGTCCCTTTCGACCCACGAAAGGGACCACGGTGCTAAGGGGTTTAAGTGGTAGGATGTGTAAGGGGTCACAAATTTTTGCCCTCTGAGGTGAAAACTTGAAAAGAGATGATTGTCCTTTGAAGTGCTTTTTTTTAATTAAAATTTTGTAGTTCATAAGTGCTCCGCGTAACCCTGCGTCCGGCGCTAGGCGTGGCAACACGTCGTGTTCGGGTTCGGGACAAGGCAATCGTCATCCTGAGGATGACTCGTTGAGACGTGAAACACGTGTCCATTTTTTACAGGGTTGTTTATGACTCTTTAGGAATAGAAGCGGAATAGATTACTAAATATATCTAAATATGTCTATGGTATTTTATAATGGATTTCCCCCAATTCACGCCTGAATCAATTAGGTAACTACCTTTATAAATGCTTTTATATTTTGCGTGCTAAGCTAAACTACGCGAGGTGGGTTTGTGCATGGGCTACCAACCATAACATATCAAGACCCCTCCGTGCCTCGGAAAGCACGTTAAGCTGTTGGTCCCGGCTGTCATTCGTAGACCTTTGACAGTCGTTACGAGTAATCAGAAGCACAAAATTCTGACAAGCATTATCTTACCAAGGGGTACTCATTGTGTTACCCATTAACTAGGTTGTGGTGGAGGTCAGATAGGCAGTCGCGCAATGTAAAGTACTGGTATTCAGCTGCATCTGGTTAGACTGGAAGCCGACTCCAACTTAGTAGGGGAAATCAATCTGCCAAGCCTTTTGCTTGATTTACATTCTATCAAATAATAATGTCTATCTATTTGGAATTTATTTGAAATTTATTTGCCTATTATACTATTACTTAACCGACATGGGTAGACAGTTGAGCCTAATTTTTTTTTACTTTTAAAATAAAAACGGATTTATTTATTTGCATAATGTACACTCAGTTACAGGCTAGGCTAAAACTAAGAGTACATGACCCGTTAGGGCGCAGCAAGTATTATTAAATTTACTTATAACTAGGTTAAATGGTTGTACGTTGTTTTATAGACAACAGTTTAATAGAATTTCGTTTCACATAAAATGTTTCTTATCAATACGCAGAATACTTACTTTCAAAATTTTTAAATCATAGATTTTTGTTACAAATAAAATTTAATGTTTCGATATTCATAACATAGAATAACAAATCAAATATTCTTTATCCTCATATTGTTTAGTTAATATATTTTTTTTACTTAGAAACGCCTATTTCTGAATGGCAAGAATAACAAAGCGTAGTCGACGGAGCCCCGCTTAGCGGGGCTCCTATACTGGGTGGTTTATAAAAAAATAACCTCTTTTCCTCTCTCCTTCTAACCTAACCTGTCCGAGTCGGTGTGCCCCAAGTCCAGAGCTCGCTTCGCTCGCTCTTGCATCCTAAATTCTCCTAGTACAGTAATATTGCATTTTGTACCATCCCTTCAACATAATTTTTACGACAAACGGCTGGTCCGAGAAAAAAAAAACAGCAAGATGCTATTAGCCCTATATTTATGTGATATACGATAGAATCGAGAAAACAAACGATTTGCGAAAATAAGTATTTTTTCCTCAGTGCCCCGTTACGTACACTCCAACCGGGCTTTTAACCACATGGAAAAATACCCCGAACAAACAATATTCTTTAAAAAATAATTATACTGTTTATAAGTTTGTTAAATAAAAAAATGTGATTATAAAATTCATTGAATTGTGTGTCTGTGAAATATGTTTCAATCAAGTAAATATTCGTCAAATCAATAATATTCGAAATAAAAATACAAGAACCAAATATTATATGAAACATTTTCTGCGAAACGAAATTCTATGAAATTTCTGTCTGCGAAACAAGGTTAAATATTTAAGTTAACATTATATTAGCTTAACAACTAGATATCAATACACACATTATTATTAGTAGGTAATATATATAATCTCTTTCTAACATATTTAATTAAATTTATATTAAAGTAATAATTAAAGTCATTTGAAATATACATAGTAACATTAATGATGTACACAGATAAGCAATAAATATATCTTTAACATCATAAATGGCACAGTAACTTTTGAGGAACGTAAAACAAGCTGACATTTTCCCAGATGCAGACGATCTAGAATTATGAGACCAAGAAATAAATAGACGCCGAAAGGAAATGATTTTATCACACAAGTAACACAATTTCAGACAGTTTTACAAAATTATTGCCCGTAAAAGCCGGAGCGTGGCGGCGTAAGTGAATTTACAGACGGCGCACACTTAATTTATGATATTCGCACAAGTGTTTATTGAATATGTTTCATGAAATGCTACAATCAGAACTTTTTTTTTTATATACATCTTTTACGCATTTTTTTTGCATAATTTTTTGAAAGATAGGGTTTGATTTTTAGGGTTCCGTACCGTGCCAAACGGTACCCTATTACTAAGACTCAGCTGAAAATTTCCGTTTGTCTAAAAGACAGAAAAATAAAGGTTATTTAGACACAGTTCGTGAAATAAAAAATAAAATAAAAAGTGAAACTAATGTTTAACAACAATAGTGTGTGTCTCAAGACTGCCCCAAAAAGGTCAACGGCACAGACAGACGGACGGATGTATAAATACACAATCTATGAAAATTTCCGTCCGTACCGCTTTAACAAACATTAATTATAAGAAACTAACACAATGGATCTCATGTTGTCCGAAAAATAAAGAAATTATTATTTAACAACAAATAATAAAAAAAATATAAGCTTGTTTTTTTTACGTTCAAGAACTCGATTTTGTTTAAAAAAAAAAACCCTTACTTTCGACATTAAAGAAACACATAATTCAAACCTTTTTTTTTAAGTGGCTGACAGTTTGATGAGCAGACAAAAAACAAATTAATAAAGTTACAGAAAATGATGACAATTTAATAATTTTACATAATAAATAATAATTAAGAACTCGACGAAAACTTCACTTAAGGCAAGTCGTCGACTTCAAACCCAAAAATTTAAATGCCATATTTATTTCCACTCAAAGAATTGCTGACATAACTTTCCACTTCGGCATTTTTTCTCCCAAGGGAATAAATGAAATTGAAGAATGATGCGGAAAAATGCTTGAAAATCGCAGATTTTCTTGTTTGCGATCCTGTTGAATATTAAAGATTACGGTCGTAAACAGTCTTTTCCAGACAAAAGTTACTTATTTAAGTTACTTTGTTAAGTTAGTTACCTTGTCCCTATCAACTTACCTTACTATTGAAATATGTAATGTGAGTTTATATTTATTTAATTTAATAATATACAGGGTGTCTCAAACGTAGTGGTCCAAAGGCAAATGAGGTAATGCGCAGGGGTCCACCTATCATTAAAAAAATTAAAAACTGGGATATTCTGAACAGTTCAGATTTCGGTATGATTATTTAAAAAAAAAAACCTAGTGAAACACTTGTATTACAGGATTTTTTTTATAAAATTCAGTGGTAAGACGCATTCCACATTTAGTGGGTACAAAAGATGGTGGTGGTGTGGTGGGTGGGGATAGGATGGGATTTGGTTGGTTGTATGCAAATAAACGATTTTTAATTTTATTTGAATACTTTGGATGTTTTTCCCTGGACGAGCTCCATAACAAAGAACTGTTTTTTATTGTTAACCACAACGTGGAAGCTCTTGGCCTGCATCTCACCTGATGGTAAATGATGATCAGACCGAAGATGTTCTCCTAATCCTCAACCACAGAGGAACTTGCTATCTTAGCTCTAACTGCCGGAACAACAATTCTGTTATCATTCTTGTTACAACCTTCTAGTAATATAAAAATCAAGCTAAAACTCGTTCCCTCTACATCAATCCTATAAGCAATGTAGAGTAAAAATCAATTGCGTAAGGAAAACATAACATACGTTTTTTATTTAAAACCTCTGGTAATGGCGTCACGTAGAGCCTTGTTTTGTAGACACGACTCTACGTAGAGACCACGTAGAGATCTTTTATTGAAAGATATTTGATACGGTAGAGTTTTGTTGGGGAGCTGAGAAAGGTTATACTCGTATGTAGAGATTAGCGACTGGCTCTCAGACCTTCACAACCCAGTTACTGGGTAATACGATACCTCTTGGGTAAGCCGACCTTCAGTAAAAGTAGTCTCGTAGACAAATATAAGGCTTTATAACATAACGTCACGACTATATTCCCCCAAGGGTTAGGCAGAGGTGTACCTATAGTACACCCACATTTAACCAGTTATTTTTAAGTCCCAGTTATAGGGGGCGAGCCCATTGCCATTAAACGGGCACAAATCCAGACTCCAGGCTGCTACAGAGAAATTCCAGATGGAAAAACACATGAACACATTGCTCGACCTGGGAATCGAACCCAGAACCCCACGCTCAGCTGTCGCTACGACAATTAGACCAACGAGGCTTTATATTATAGAATTATTGCCTCTCTGGAGATAATAATTTAAAGGTAGGCTCGAAATTAAATTAATTTCAATTCTCTGAAGAATTAAGAGTGTAAGTCAATTATGTCGAGATTATTATAAATGCCATGTACACACGCATACATACATAAACTCACGCCTTTTCCCATGGGGGTGGGGAGAAACTACAGAACGCCACCTGCTGCTACGATCCTTACAAACTCCTTTTGCCTCGTTAACGTTCATACATCTGGTCATACACGCACGCCGGTTGCGAGTACTACGCACCTGGCCTTTCTGAAGAACATCCCCAATAAGGTCACTATATGTCCTCCTAGGGCGTCCCCTCCCGGCGGTTTCTCTCACACTTGCCTTGAAAAAATAAAATATAAAAATGCCAAAATGCCATGTCATTACGAATTATTCTGTTTCACCAATAAATATATTTTTACAACTATTTTCCGTTAATAATATACAAATTATTTACCTTAAGGTGGATGCTCTGAGGTAGCCCGCGAAATTCAAATTATCTTAGGTTTTTTGCAATTTGCAGGTAAGCGTCAGGTTGTATGTTGATTAAAATATGATTCGCGACCGTAACGAATATGGCTTTACAGAATTATAATAATTAAAATCAGCAATACAACTCTTAGTTAGAATAATCCTCAAATGTCATAGGATTATATGAACTTAGAGAGTTGTATTGATGATTTTTATGTCAGTAATTCTATAAATAAATATCTGATACGGCCGCGAATCATATTTAGATCAACATACAACCTGATACAGACCTGCAAATTGCAAAAAAACATCCCCGTTGAACCCCAACGTGGAAGCTCTTGGCCTGCATCTCACCTGATGGTAAGTGATTTGTATATATTTTTTTGTTATAAAAGCAATAGCCCACAATCTGTGAAAATTTCAACTATCTACCTATTACGGTTCATGAGATACCCGCTGACAGACGCACGGACAGTGGAGGCTTAGTCATAGGGTTCCGTTTGGCAGCCTTCGGTTACGGAAGCCTAAAAGAGCTACATACGAGTCGTGGTTTAAATAACCAGTGTAACGGTCGGTAGGTTATAGGAACAGGGTATATTAGTCTACGAATAGAGCTTTGAAGCTACATGTATGCCCTGAGACATCGTAAAGATGGGTTCCTTGACTTTTAAATTAAGAAGAAACCACGGAGAGCAATAGAGTCTACTATTTTATAGTTTTAACTTTAGTGAATTTGTTGTAGTCAAGTGTGAGAGCTTTTTAAACCCTTTGGTTACGGAACCCTAAAAATGGCATCAATAAAACATCCATCGCCATTCACCCGTTTGTTACCTAAAAATCAAATCAAACACCTCCAAATTAGCATCCTAAAACTATAAAACGAGGTTCAATTGTCAAAAAAAATTATTCAGAATTTCTCAAGCCCCCAAGGGAAACACTGGCCTTTACGGAAGTTTATTTTAGCTAAAAAAAAAACGTCTACAAAGTAAATTAAACCGGGAAAATTCCCAAGGGTATTGTGAGAGTTTTATCGTTTAAACTTACTTAGAATATCACATGACAAAAGCCTGGGGCAAACAGGAGATCATGTTAAGGTTTCAAAGATTTGAAAACAGAGTGTTCATGGCTCCTGGATGATTTTTTTTACCGTCTCGAAAAAAAATGGGTGAACGGAGTAGAAGCAAATGGCATACTTACATAGTTTCTTTTTTTTTTCGAAAAAAAAAAACAAAATAAATCGAAATTAAAATCGTACGCGACTTCCATATGATTTGAAATTCGATATTTTTTATCAATTTGTTTTTTTTTCAAAATTGTGTTTTTTTTATTCGTTATAGCGTTTTTTGATGATAGATAATTTTTTTCTAAGCTTTAGAAAAAAGTTAAAAAAAACTAGGTATGCCAGCTTCTACTCCGTTCACCCATTTTTTTTTTTGACGGTAAATAAAATCATCTGGTATAAACATGTACCACAAATGATTAAATAGCAACCTTTAAGAAGATTTACAAATTACCTTAAAAATTACGAATTCAAAAATGCCTTTACTCTTTATCAGATATTTTAAACGAAAAAACTATTTCAATGTTCATAAAATAAGTAGTAAAAAAACTTATAAGTTAGTAAAAAAAAATTACATGCCAGGCAGAATGTATATGGGTTTTAAAATATTGTAACATCTAATTGTATTAATTACCTACATTCTATGCTAATAAATACATCTTATATAACGAGCAGTTTATGAGTGAAATTTGGTTGTATTTTTTATATATTTTTTTGTTTTTTTATTACACTTCAGTTAAACCCTTCGAGAAGTACAGGGGTGATGATACGGTAAGCAGAAGTGCTTTTCTTTATATCTCTTTGAAAGACGAATATTCACGAAATCTTACATTAATAATCGTGACTTTGTGGAATTATTTTGTATGAAAAATGAAAACTAAAAAAAAAGACAATTGAAAAATAATTCATATGTCAGTAAATTGATTCTTTGACATGGTCTCATTCATACCCTAGAGTTATGAAATATAAAAAAAACACCTTGTATAGCCGCAACCCACACAAAAACAACACTACTTAGCAGTAGAAAAAGGTACAACTTTACTATTTTCCCAAATAAACTCTTACAAGGAGATCTAGTACGAGATTTTCTTTGAACAAAGCGGGTATCGATTTTTCCTTCATTAAAGTTAGAATCGCACAGCGGGTCACGCACGGCTGGAATAATAATGATCGAAGAGTCGTGAACATGTGTCGAAGTTATAAAAAAGCTGTGCTTATAAATAACGTAGTAGATAGTGTTTTGTTTTCATTCATGAAATATATCTGTCTGTATCTACCTTTATTGACATAGTCCAGCCTTAAATTATGTTATAAATATAAAGAAGACACTTTTTTCTTGATAACACTTTTAATCCGGCACAACTGTACTATTTAACAATCAAACGACAAATAACTCTGCACTATATTTTACAATAAAAAAATTTAAAATTAAAAAACTTGCCTTTGCCCCACCCAGAAATAATATATTAATATCATTGCCAAAATAAAATACATTTAAAAGTTTCCTATAATATTAATCATTTTTAATTTGACAGTGTTGCCACAGCGGATATTATAATTCGATATTATATTTTTAATAACGAAATCACGGCACAAATGAAAATGCATTTATTTTTTTATGAAGTAATGTAGTCTTAATAAAACTTATAAGTACATTTTTATTGAAGTCTCAGCAATAAATAAAAAATAATTCTTCGATCCTTACATACTCCTTGTATGTTAGGATCGTAGCAGATGGTGTTCTGTAGTTTCTGCTTAGTCCCATGAAAAAAGGCGTATGTATTAAAATCTTTCATAAAATCCTGGCAACATTCATTTCCATAAGCGACTATGTGAAACCTTAATATTATAATGTCATCAGAAGTACACGGCTGTGCCAAATTTCAACTGAATCCGATTACTGAAATGGGATGAAAAATCGATCACAAGATTCGACTGTAAGTTAGGCGGGCGTGAAACTCGATAAAATCGTTTTAGAATATTATAATGAGGGCAGGAATAGAAAATACATTATGCCAAACTAGCTGATGCCCGCAGTTTCGGGCGCTGTGTTGTGGACTGTGGTAGACCATAAAATCAAAATCAAATAAAAATATCATTCATTTTTTATTTTTTTATCCACAACGGGGAAACTCTTGGCCTTAATCTCACCTGATGGTATGTGTAATGGAGCTAGGGCACACAATGGATAAACTTTGATTCATTTTATAACGGACATTTATTTACTTGCACACCATATTCATAGAACACACATGACAGACAGCTTCTATAGAGAAAACTACTTGACACTGTCAATCTACTTATTAAAATAAAGAAGGTTTCGTTCACAAAGTTCAACACTACCCCTTGAACTAAACTATGCGGACCAATTGTAATTAAGTTACAACACTACCCCGAATAAAGAACACGAATGTAACATTATATTATTACAATATTTTTTTAACAAATTACAATATAACAAATTAGTTACACTGACAAAAGAGACAACGAGAAGTTAATATGTTTCTCTTTAGTTAATGGTTTAGTGAGCAAGTCAGCTACCATGTCACCTGTTGGCATATAACAGACATCAATTAATTTATTATTCACAGAATCTCTTATAAAATGGTGCCTAATATCTATATGCTTGGTACGAGCATGAAACATAGAATTAGAGCACAGTTTTTGTGCCGACTGATTGTCATTAAACAAGTTTACCTTACAATGAACTTGAAGACATTCATTCAAAAAAGTACGTAAAAACAACGCTTCTTTGCAAGCATCTGAAATGGCCATGTACTCAGCTTCAGTACTTGAGAGAGCCACAGTCCTCTGCTTACGGCTTTCCCAAGATATAACAGAAGCACCTAATTTGAATACATACCCTGTGTATGAACGACGGTCAACCTCATTGGATGCCCAATCAGCATCTGTGTAGCCATTTATGACCAATCCGCCCTTGACATACTTAAGAAAGTGTAGGACTAGCCAGAGCAAAAGGAAAATAAAAACATTCATTCCAACAAATTAACATAATTTATTTACTGGGTTGAAACCAAAAATAAAAGCACATTATAATAACTACGGAAATACATTTATAATCAATTATTACAATTCTCAGTACTTACATGGATATTACAGAGCTCCTTACACTTTCACAGTTAAACAACGACTGCCTTGCTAAAATGGCGCTACCAACCACTTAACTTTAAAATCCCCTCTTCTTGTCACACCCAAGTAGTCAATTGACAGCATAATATCCGGTGGCGCCATTTTAGCATTTTAAACAAATCAAACAACTTTTTAATTTTACCAAATACAATTATTGTGTCAGATCAAACATTGTAAATATCATAAAACTACAAAATGTACATAAATAGCTAACATTCGGCCATCCAAAATCTCGTACGTCCTCGTACGATAAAAAAAAATACAATTAAAAGTGACAGTAGGTTAGTAATGAATCAATAATTCAACAATGGAATGCATAATACAAGTTTTTATCTAACTTTATTATTTTAGCTTTCAATATTTAATTTATAATCAATTCTTTTCTAAGTACACACATTACATATTTAATTTATAATCAATTCTTTTCTAATTACGCACATTACATATTTAGTATTTTTCCATTACGTAGTAGATACTTTACATTAATATTGAAAATTGAAAGTAAAAAGTATATATATTCTTTAATTTCACATAAAATGTCCTCATTATTATATTCATCATTATTATATTTATCAAATCAATGGCCTGAATACTACTAAAAACAGGCCCTACTATGTCCTGAATACCCCTAGCAACAGGCCCCACTATGTCCTGAATACCAGTGGCAACAGGCCCCATTATGTCCTGAATACCCCTGGCAACAGGCCCCATTATGTCCTGAATACTAGTGGCAACAGGCCCCATTACGTCCTGAATACCAGTGGCAACAGGCCCCATTATGTCCTGAATACCCCTGGCAACAGGCCCCATTACGTCCTGAATACCAGTGGCAACAGGCCCCATTATGTCCTGAATACCCCTGGCAACAGGCCCCATTATGTCCTGAATACCAGTGGCAACAGGCCCCACAAAATTATTCCTTATACAATAGACATACAACGTGCCGCTACAATGGCGACATTAATTTAACACACGGGTAGTGCTAGTGCTCAGTAATCATAAAAAATATAACAAAATAAAATAATTCGTTAATTGAAAAATTAAAATTTTCAAACAAACTAAAGAATAAAATAATACCCAAAATGGGGATCAGTCTGTGTAAAAGATTCATTCATGAAGCTACTTACTCCTGCTGGCTTACGTTCTACTCAGAGCGGCAACGTCGCGCGCGCTGGCAACCACGCAAAGCGCTCCTTTGACGGCAAACCGATCCTTTGTCGGCGTAATTTCTAAGAAATCGCGCGGCACAAGTACCTACATCGGCACCGCGGTGCGAGTGCAGCGCGGAGATGCGTAATCAATCACTTATCATTACTTATTACCACTATCATCACTATTCATCACTAATCAATCACTACTTTGATTTAAATGCCTTTAAGTATTTTAAATTTTAAGATTTTCGATATGACCACCGCGTTGGCGGCTGCTGTGTAATATGGATGTGCATTTGACATCACGATCAACTGTTTAAAAGCACTAATAACACAAATAAAAGCGTCCTTATCGCAATGTACCTATTAGGTAGAAAAGAAACGAAAACAAATCAAAGCGTCTTTATCGCAGGATCTTAATTTGACTAATTACACTAAAATAAATAAATAAAACAATAGGTAAGCGTCTTTTTCGCGAAAAGATTCACAAAAACACACACGGCGATATTTTTTGCGCACGATTGTGAAACGAAAAACGTATGTCAAGGACACGACCCCGGCTAGCACTAGAAGTAGAAATAAGAATTTAGAGTTAGAAAAAGCGCGGGGCGGGGGCGGGGGCGGGTGCGGGGAGCGCGCGCGTCGCCTGCGCCACTTGCCCACATAGGGCTCTCTCTTTCCTTCAATTAGCCTACTTTTTGCAAATTTCATTGATGCGATGTTATGATCCGTGACCCCGGCAAATGACCTATGCGCTACAGTTGTTTAAGTACAGGTTGCTCCGAAATGCTATTTTAGAAAATTGTAAATAACTCAATAAATAATAACGGATAATGAAATTAAAATACACCCATAAAACGAATACGCGTAACCGTATATGTGTGTTAAATTAATGTCGCCATTAAAGCGGCACGCTGTATATCGACATCAACATAAGAAAAGTTACCTGTAATATCAATACATGTTAATAAAATGAATATTATCAATAATTAGCTTCATTTACCATCAGTTTCATCGTATTAACGTCAATTAAAAATTTAACATGCAAAGATCGATCACCACCACATAGCTAACTAATTTATTCTGGGTCAGTACCATCACTTTCCTCACTTAGAGACTCATCGTGAGGTCTGCTAAAATTCAACCAGGGTTTTATTTTGTCCACCGCCACTACGGCTGAGTATAATTTGTTGCCCTTTCTGGTCAAAGGGGTGTCTTCTATTTGAAACCTATCACAATCGTAAACTTTTGTTATTCTGTAGGGACCCTGATATTTGGGTACAAGTTTTCTACTCTGTCCTGTAGCGGGGACTTGCCGTTCTACACTAATTAAGTCACCTATGGCATACTCATGAGGCTTACAACGTTTCTTATCATACAGTTCTTTGGCCTTTTGTTGAGACAATTTTACATGGGAATTAATATTTTCCCTAATTTGAGTAATATCCTGTTCGTCAGTGATATCTGTTACATCGTCGCCTAATTCAGAGACTATTTTATTCTCGCTTGATCCTGATAGTCTTGTTCCGAAAAGAGCCTCAGAAGGAGTGCGATTAATTCCTTTATTAAAAGTATTGTTGACACCCCATTGTACGTCTAACAAGTGGTCGTCCCATTTGTTATCAGCTGTGCCTACACACTTTGCAGTCAGAGCGTCTATTATTGTTTTGTTATAGCGCTCTACCTGCCCGTTGGCTCTAGGAGTAGCTACAGCATTTAATATATGTTTCACACCCTTATCAGTCATAAATTTCCTAAAAATATCGCTGGTAAATGAAGTACCGCGGTCAGATATAAGCCGCCTTGGGACTCCAAAAATACCAAAGTACTCGCGGAATACCTTTATTGATGTAGAAGACTTTGTATTCCTAACGGGTTTTAAATAGATATAACGAGTATAAGCGTCAACAATTACAAGTATGTACATGTTACCTTTAGTACTTCGTATAAACGGTCCTACATGGTCCACGTGGATTGTATCGAAAGGAGTAGAGACTTTATCAATCGGATGCAAATACCCTGGTTTTTTCCCACCCATAGATTTCGAGTAACTACATTCTAAACACGAATTAACATATTTTTTTACAAAATTTCGCATTTTTTTGAACCAATAATGTGACTTCAAAATTACCAATGTCATCGTGGTTCTGCTTAACTATTTGCCAGCGAACTCCATTCGGTACAACCCATTTATCCCCAGATGCCGTTACCCTAAACAACTTATCATTTTTGAGTTTGTAATTGATTTTAATATCTATAACATTATCCAAATTAGGGTCTTTTAATATTCCTACAATTCTTTGAATTTCGCCATCAGAGCGTTGAACAGTGGTTAACCAATTGTCATCATTTACAATCATTACATTGAATTTTATCTGTGCGTCGTCATTTATAGGATTACGGCTTAAAGCGTCCACGTGAGACATTGATTTTCCGGGTCGGTATTCAATACTAAAGTTAAACTCCTGCATTTGCTCCCACCATCGAGCTACCCGCGGAATCATGTCCCTTTTTTGGAAAGTGGCTCTTAAAGAATTGCAGTCAGTAACGATCTTAAATGGGATCCCGATTAAATAAACTCTAAATTTATGTAAAGACGAAACAACTGCTAAGGTTTCAAGATCATAAGATGAATAATTCTGTTCCTCTGGAGTAGTTTGACGACTAAAATATGCAACAGGTCTAAGAACACTATCATATTTTTGAAGAAGGATACCAGCAACGCCTAATTTACAAGCGTCAGTATGCAGTTCCGTATTTAAATTTGGATCGTATAAAGCCAATGTTGGCTTACACATTAGTTCACCCTGCAATTTTCTAAATGAATTTTCTTGATCTGGGCCCCAAACCCATTTAATATCCTTCCTCAACAAATATGTCAGTGGTTTTGCTATAACTGAGAAATTTGGCACAAATCTTCTAAAGAAACTGGCTAACCCAAGGAACTGTCGAACGTTATGCTGACTAGTAGGAGTTGGAAACTTCTCTACTGCTTCTACCTTCTTAGATCCAGGCCGAATACCATCAACAGATATCTCAAACCCCAGGTATTCTACTTTAGGACTAAAGAACATACATACTTTATGCAACGTAATCGGAACAACACCCCAGGAATTTAAAACTATTTCACCGGTTCCCTCTTGTATACGAAATAACCCTGTTAAAACTGAGAACATAGAATCAGCTTCAATCCTAAAACCTCCATCAATAAATATTGCTCCATCGTAACTTGGTTCTGTGTAAACGTCAACAGTTGTAATTCCAGAAACGGTGGTATCACCTTTACAGTACAGATCTATCTTGTTATTTTCTGTAATTGTATCGCTTAACTCCTTAATTTCTAAATGATCTTTAGTCTTATGAATCTCTATATGTGGCTGCTCTGTAAAAGTGTGACCAATCATAACTGGTACTTGCATGACACTATCTGGTACTATCACTAATTCTACGTTTGCGACTACGTCATCAATAGAAATACAAACAGATTGTTTGCCCAAAGAGAGAACGGTTGAATTGCCAAATCCTACTAGCACTGAATTGTCTACTTCATAACCTACACCTAGCTTTTTAAATTCAGTTAACTTCATCATAGTGCACTCACTACCTAGATCGACATATGATTTAAATGGAACATTATTAATTAATGCGACTTTATAATATTTATCATTTGTTTTCCACAAACTAGAGACACGCATGACATTCTTCTCAGCCGCTGGAATTTTAGTAAAACAATGATCTGTCTCATGGCCAAATCTGTTGCATCTGGTACATTTTTTGACAGGTTGTGGGCATTGTTGAATATGATGGCCCTCTTGTTTACAGTTGAAACAGCGTTGAGTTTTACTAAGGACACGCGACTGAGAATCCTGTTTAGCGATATTTCTAATAGGAGGCGTAATTGTTTTACGGTCACTAGGTTTTACGTTTTTAGAATTTCGTAAATATGTAAGTAGTTTATCGGGATCATCGAATTGTACTGCTTCTGCCCCTAATCGTACCGAACGATCGTCAATCCCATGTAAGATGCAATCTACTGCTCTCCTACCTACTATACCGCACCTATTGATCAACGCTATTTTATCATAAAAATAATTTTCTAAAGAGTCTCCAAAGCGAGCTCGTTTGAAAAGCATATCGCTAAGCATCTGTCCGTAATTTTCATCGGAAGGGAAAGCTGACCGTAGTTTATCCTGCCACTCTACCCATGTAAAAAGTACGGATGGTAAACCCTCGTACCAACGCTGAGCTACCCCACGCAATTTCGGTAGGGCAAAATGAACAGTTTGCTTTCCAGACCACCCATAAATAGAAGCGCACTCGTTAACTTTATGTAGCCACATAGACATAGTTTGTTCTTTCTTTGCCGGATCAAATTCCGGTACAGCATTATTGAGATTCCCTAATTTATGCATAGGATCTTCTCCTTTCAAAGACGTTAAAACTTGTAAAAGTTGCGACATGCTTACATTATTAGTTAACGACTCACCGACATCGTGCGGCTGTTGATTGTTGTTTTCAACTTGGTGCGTGGCTGGATTCGGTCTCGAACAGCGTGTTCCATTCCTGGGCCGGCTGCAGGATCGGCTCCTGGGCCGGCGACAAGCATCGCGGCGCCTATCGCAGCACCGCGAGGCGCGCCTCCCCAGTATCACGGAACGTTGGCTGCACTCACTCACCGGCGACAGCGACCGGCTGGTGCGCCGATGTGATCGGCGACAGCTCCGACTTCTGTGCCGCTGTCTTCGATGAACTTCTCTGGCATCCGCACGACTCCGAGAGCGGGACGAACGGCTGAAGCCATGTCCCTTTTCTCGACTGCATGAGCGCCCCTCTGATCTTCGTTGAGGTGTCCTCACAGCACGGCCACCCGAAGGTAACACCCGGCTTCGCGATCTTCGCACACTCCTGTCACGCTTTACGCCGTGAGATTGCTCACGAGGCGACAATTGGTGCACGTTTTCCATTATTAAACTGAAACAAGATATCAACCGACAAAAAGTTTCATGTAAAATAAACTAGAAGCTACACATTTATGTAATTAGAAGCTGACTAAAATAATCTAAAACAAAACAGGATCAAATAACGACCATGTACTTGGATTACTTCAAATAAAGGTTGGTCACACAATTTTGTAGGTTAATCAAATATTTCAAGCAATAGAAAAAATAATGAGAAAGAAAGACGTGAGAAAAAAAAAATGTTTAGAAACAAGTAAGGGTAGGTACAAAATATCCCACTTCTGAAATGTAGGACTAGCCAGAGCAAAAGGAAAATAAAAACATTCATTCCAACAAATTAACATAATTTATTTACTGGGTTGAAACCAAAAATAAAAGCACATTATAATAGCTACGGAAATACATTTATAATCAATTATTACAATTCTCAGTACTTACATGGATATTACAGAGCTCCTTACACTTTCACAGTTAAACAACGACTGCCTTGCTAAAATGGCGCTACCAACCACTTAACTTTAAAATCCCCTCTTCTTGTCACACCCAAGTAGTCAATTGACAGCATAATATCCGGTGGCGCCATTTTAGCATTTTAAACAAATCAAACAACTTTTTAATTTTACCAAATACAATTATTGTGTCAGATCAAACATTGTAAATATCATAAAACTACAAAATGTACATAAATAGCTAACAAAAGTAATGACTTGTACCTTTGAGATATCGCAGGACCCTTTTCGCAGCTTTCCAATGTATTTCATCGAAGCATTCGTTAAATTGACTCAGAAAACTTACTGCATGTGAGATATCTGGTCTGGAACAAACTGAAATATACATTAAGCAACCTATGAGATTTCTGTAGTCAAAACGAGTATCCTTGACTTCACTTTTCTTCAGTTTCAATCCTGCTTCCATAGGGGTTGGAGACGGTTTGCATTCAGTCATATTAAATTTTTGTAGAACAGTTTTAATATAATATGACTGATCTAAAGAAATAGATTCTTTATTCCTGCATACTCTCATGCCTAATATTTGATGAGCTGGTCCCAAATCCTTCATCTCAAACTCTGACATGAGTTTTTCTTTCACTATATCTCTATTTTTGGATATTGCTGAAGAGAATAACATTACGTCATCAACATAAAGGGCAATTATAACCATTTCCCCCTTTTGTCCTTTATAATAGACACATGGTTCTGAAGGCATTCTATTAAAATGGAGTTTGTTTATTAATACTCCATTAATTTTTTCATACCACGACTTTGCAGCCTGTTTTAATCCATAAACGGCTTTTACCAACTTGTACACCTTATGTTCTTGTCCTTTCTTAACAAAACCCTCTGGTTGTTCCATTAGCACATGCTCTTTAAGATCACCATTCAAAAAGGCTGTTTTGACGTCTAAGTGATTTATATCCAGATCATATTCTGCAGCTAGTGCTAACAACAAACGGATAGTAGAGTAGCGAACAACAGGTGAAAAAGTTTCATTATAGTCAATGCCGTACCTTTGAGTAAAACCTTTAGCAACCAGCCGTGCCTTATATTTTAAGAGACTTCCATCTAAGTTCCTCTTTTTCTTAAAGATCCATTTGCATTTTATTGCTTTATGATCTTTAGGTAGATCCACAAGGTACCAGACTTTATTGGTAATGAAGGATTTATATTCATCTTCCATGGCTTCCTTCCATTCTTTAGCTTCATTGCCACGAAGTGCTTCCTTAACAGTCTCCGGGTCTTCAAGATCCCTGTACTGTTGAGCTACCAGTTGTGCATATAGATCTTCATTTACAGCATCAGTGAAGTCTGTAGTTGACGAGTTTTCACTTGAGCTCCCTGGAATATAGGTTTCATCCGACGAGTTATCTAATTCAGATGAATTACTACTGTCATTGATACTAAATATTGTGTCCCTGTTCCTATTTCTGCCACCAGAAGGACGATTTTCAGACACCCCCTGTGGACTGTCATCCCGGGTGTTTTCATCTGCCCTACATGTCTGTTCTGTATGTGAAATAACATGAACCACTTGGTTAGTATCGTTATCTGATAGATCCTTTTTCCAGAAACGATCTTCTAAAAACTTCACATGGTGTGCTTTAATGCAATGCTCAGGGTTCTCTGGATCAATGAGTCTGTAACCCTTTGTATTGTTGCAATAACCAACAAATACATATTTCTTTGCCTTCGAATCCAGTTTCTTGTGATTTGAAGTCAAAGCATAAGCCAAACAACCAAATGTACGAAGATGACTTACATTTGTCTTTGTATTAGACCATTTCTCCAGTGGTGTCATGCCCATGACAGCTTTTGTAGGTGAGCGGTTCTTCAGATACACTGAAGTGTTTACGGCCTCTGCCCAAAAACGTTTGTCAAGACCAGCATCTTCTAGCATGCAGCGAGCTTTGTCCATGATGGTACGATTAGCCCTTTCTGCCACACCATTCTGTTGACTACAATGCGGGACAGTCGTTTGGTGACGAATTCCTTGTAGTTGCAGAAACTCCTGAAATTTTTTATTAATATATTCACCACCATTGTCGCTACGAATACATTTTATTTTCTTATCAGTCTCATTTTCAACAAGCTTTTTGAATAATTTGAATTTTTCAAAAACTTCATTTTTTGTTTTCAAAAAATAAACAAATGTTTTTCTTGAACAGTCATCAATGAAAGTAAGAAAATAACAAGCACCACCCAATGACTTATTTTGCATTGGACCACATAAATCTGTATGTATTAGGCCTAAAATTTCCTTAGACCTACTAAGAGACACTTTTGGAAAAGGCATTTTTGAAAGTTTTCCTTTAATACAGGCAAAACATGATTGAAAACGAGTACTATCATATTCAATACCAAAGACCATACCTTGTCTCATGACATTCATGCTCCTAGAGTTGAGGTGCCCCAGCCTGCGATGCCATACTTCCTGTGACACCAAGCTGCTCTGCTCTTGCTCCGACACATTACAGTCCAGTAGTGATTTACTGCTGCTGTCAGACACCATGCATTGAGGCTGCACTCCAACATCAGTTCTACTGTTATTACCTGTAGTATCTAATTGAAAAATACCATTTATATAACTAGCAGTAGCTATGGTTTCATGCCCGTCCATTATTTTACAGGTTTTAGAATTAAAAATGACTTTATAACCTTTTCTAGTTAACTCACTCACTGATAAAAGGTTAGTTGACAGTTGAGGAACCAAATAAACATTAGTTATTATTCTAATACCGCTGTCTAACTTAATTCTAACTTTACCTAATCCTGCAGTGCATAACTGATCACCATTTGCAATGTTCACAGTGAGTTCTTTAGTTGATTTCAACTCTAGCATAACACTCTTGTTGTTGCACATATGGTTGGTTGCACCAGAGTCCACGTACCAGACATCACTCTTGAGATTTACCGACAATGCTGACAATAACACCTTCTTCTGGTCCTTGACATTACTCACTGGAGTCGTAGAAGCAGCATTTTTAGGGCAATTCTTCTTTGTGTGTCCTGGTTTCTTACATCGGTAACATTTGATCTTCTTAATAGTAGTCAAAGCTGATGCAGTCTCTGTCTTGTCATCTCTTCTGTGAAACTCCTGTAATAGTTTCATTTTTACAGTTTCACTGACAAGCTTGTCACTGGAATTCTCCAACGCCATGATGAGCGGGTCGTAATCGGATGTCAGTCCGCTCAACATGATGACTGCTATGAAGTCATCATCTAGTGGAGAACCTATGTCATTTAGTTGTTGTGCAATTTCCGTTATTTTTGTAATGTAAGCTTCCATGTTACAAGCATTCTCTTCGAGCTTCATTCCAAAAAGCAGTCGCAGTAATCCTAAGCGTCTGCACAGACCCTTGTCCTCATAAGCCTTTTGTAGATTCGCCCATGCTTCAAAAGCTGATTTTGCGTTACGCACAAGCGAAAAAGCATTGGGATGTACAGAAAGACAAATTTTAGCAAGCGCGCGCTGATTTTTTCTGATATCTTTGCTTCCGTCAATGGACTCGATACATTCGAGTAGGTCCTCGTGCATCAGGAGCATCTTCATGGAAAACTTCCAGTTATTGTAGTTTTCCATGCCCTGCAGCTTTTCGATTGGAATTCCTGTCGAACTATGGGCTTCGCTGGTCATTTTTAAACCAGATTGAAAAGCTCACGGAAAAAATAAATTAAAAAAAAAAAACATGTGCCGATCGTTTTTTCTGTTTGTTTTTCTTCTTACACAAAATAACTTTTGTCGTAAAATGAATCAAATCTGTTATTTGAATAGGTGTTCTGGGCACATAACCTAATGGAGCTAGGGCACACAATGGATAAACTTTGATTCATTTTATAACGGACATTTATTTACTTGCACACCATATTCATAGAACACACATGACAGACAGCTTCTATAGAGAAAACTACTTGACACTGTCAATCTACTTATTAAAATAAAGAAGGTTTCGTTCACAAAGTTCAACAATGTGATGATCAGGCCGAAGGTGGAAACCAGCTTCACCCGGTATCCTCTACCACAGAGGAACTGGCTATCTTTTGCTGGAAATGCTGGTAACATTGTTGTTATGGCGATAGAATTCGATAGGGCAGGCGGACTTAAAACAAGCCCTACCACCAACCAAATTTTCATTTCATTCAGGTGCATCCGGTTAGACTGGAAGTCGACCCCAAAATTGTTGGGATAAGGCTAGGCAGATTGGTGTCTGTCAGTTAAAAACATGAAGCTATTTCATTCCCACTACCAACATAACGTGAGCGTCAAAATGAAGGGACCAAATCTCCAATATCTATCATACATACATAAAAAAAATACCATTCATCTACTATTTCTTACCTTGCTATAATTTTAGCTACCTCATCATATACATAATGTTTTGACAAAATGCGTGGTCCCTCCATCATGATATCAAGATGGAAGGATCAATCTGATAGATTAAGAAAAAAAAGAAAGAAAGAAAAGAAAGAAAGAAAGGAAGGAAAGAAAGGAAGGAAAGAAAAGAAAGAAAGAAAGAAAGAAAGAAAATACGTTTATTTGCGGCAAACATGACGCATTGGAAATAAAGTACACAAAATATAACAAGTTGGGGGAAAATATGCGTCACATCCACGAAAATCGGCCATCGCCCCATAATCGGCCATCATTACTCCCTGTAATGACTAGTGAAACCAACCTCTCCACCGCAGCACGAGTTATTCTCGTACAAGTCGTGCTGACAGAACAAAAGAACAGTACTCAAAATGCAATTTGCCAACTCTGAACAACAGCTTCCCCGCGATACGTTAATTTTGGGGCCAGACTCCGGCAGAATACTAATCGGGGAGACCGGACAGAGGGAGATGCATATATCGTTGTTGTGGGTCGTTTTATGCATGCTAATATAGGGCATGTTGGAAAAAAGGTAGGTAATATATACGCGTTAGAGATTTGTAAGTTTCGAAAAATATGAAACATTTGCGACTGCGGTTTCGTTTTGAATTGCGGATTGATTATTGTAAATATTTTTGGTAAGCTTAAAAAAGCATTGAAAGTTAAGATTACGCTGTTTAAAGCGTATTGCCAATCGTTCTATACGAGCGGCCTGTCATTGTTTTCTGTTTCCATAGTTTTTTCTGCTGTAAGGCCAATAAACGCATTTTTCTTTTGTTTAAAAAGCTCTCACACTTGTCTACAACAAATTCACTAAAGTTTAAACTATAAAATAGTAGACTCTATTGCTCCCCGGGGTTTCTTAATAATTTAAAAGTCAAGGAACCCATCTTTACGATGTCTCAGGGCAGAACATTGTAGCTTCAAAGCTCTATTCGTAGACTAATACCCTGTTCCTATAAGTTACCGACCGTAACTGGTTATTTGAACTACGACTCGTAGATATGTATAGCTTTTTAGAGTTCCGTACCCAAAGGGTGCCAAACGGAACCCCATTTCTAAGCCTGTACTGTCCGTCCGTCCGTCTGTCCGCGGGCTGTATCTCATGAACCGTAATAGGTAGACAGTTGAAATTTTCACAGATTGTGTATTTCTATTGCCGCTATAATAAAAATTATATAAAGTTAATAATTAATGGGTTTCCCCATACAAGGAACGTTTTTTTTCGGTGTTTTTTGCTCGATTTTGGAAGAAGGCCCGATCAGTCACGGTCAATTAAATGATCTAAAATACTGGTTATTAATCATTTCAAAATATATATATTCCAAAATAAATATACATAGCCATTTCAAATCATTTTTATGAGGAAAGTGAATAATTTCCTCATAAAAAAGGAAATCTTACTTTGCTTGAAAACTATAGCTATGATGATAATGAAAACCTTATCACTAATCTAACCTAGTGGACAGACTCAGACAACACACACTCACACACCCATCACACATCTTGCCACACACATGCAAGCAGAAAGCAGAATAATTATGTTTTAAAATAATAATAATATTTTTTTTGTTCAATAAGCGTTTGCCATTATTATTTTTATTAATTTTATTTTTATTTTTTTACTCATATAAGGTGCTATAAAAATATCTGCCACGGCTGCAATGGGAGATAGTATTGTGTTTATAGATTACAATAGTAAAGATAAATTATTGATCATGTGTCATATTTTTTTTTCATACAAAAAATTGTACGTATAAATTTGCAAGTGACGAACTAGTCAGCTGATTTCAGTTTTCATTCACAGAACAGATGGAAAGAGATAGCAGTTGTTTTCATTGACGAAGTGCACTTCGCGCGTAATTTGTGAACCACGTTATGCAGAGTAGAGTCAATGTTTATTTAACTACTTTATTTTCTCAAATTGATTTAACTGTGCCGGGGTACGAAATTTCTTCACTATTGTTATCTTTAAACACAATACTACCTCTCATTAAAGCCGTGGCAGATATTTTTATAGCACCTTATATAAAAAAATTGTGTGCATTAATAAGTCTACGCCTTCTCATGCTGTTCCATGTAACTGGAGAAACCTTGTCCCCTGTCGTACAGGATGTCCTATTTCAGGGGTCGAGACAGCGTTTGCTATTATTATTTTTATTAATTTTATTTTTATTTTTTTACTCATATAAAAAAATTGTGTGCATTAATACGTCTACGCCTTCTAATGCTGTTCCATGTAACTGGAGAAACCTTGATCCCTGTCGTACAGGATGTGCTATTTCGAGACCTCATCGACGTAATGTATACTGAAGTTTGGAAATAAAAAATTACTTATTATTATTTTACTAATTATTTAACCGCGGCCGCTTATACTTGACGCTGATATTTATTGCTTTTGTGTTTATAATTCTAGCTAATTACCTAACTAGCTTCTGCCCGTGGCTTCGCCCGCTTTGTATGTCGATAAAAAGTATCCTATGTCCTTCCCCAGGGTTCAAAGTATCACCGTACCAAATTTCATCAAAATCGGTTCAGCCGTTTTAACGGCTGAACCGTTAAACTGTTGGAACGTTACGTGTTCTGTTATCGATTCTAAGTATCCCCAGCCAGTTTTTTTTCGAATAGCTTCCCTGTACAGACTTTCGACCCTCTTCAGCTTTATTATAATGTATAGGTAGATTAGTATTCATACGAAAGAATCTGACTCGAGAATATGATTATGACTTTCCCAGATTCTTTCGCAAGAAACCATTTTTCAACAAAAATACCCAGATTAAACATAAAATTAAGAATTTGACTCAAAGCAACAATTTAATAAACTCAACCAAAGACTAAAACTTTCGCCACAGATTGATTCAGGGATTCCACTAAGTAATTAATTACTTATTATTAGTTTAAGCTTTATTGCACAAGTAATAAAGCTTAAACTTGCTTGTATTAAGCAATTAGTTTGAAGTAATGGCTAACTGCTAAACCACTCAAATCGTTAGTGAGTTCAATTTTTCGGTCATTTCCACTTAAAAGATTCAGGCTCTTGGTTTTGTCACCTGCGTTTTAATGATTCTACTAACATAACACATAACATCATGCCTGTATTCCCCGAAGGGTTAGGCAGAGGTGTACCTATAGTACACCCACATTTCGCCAGGACTTAAACATAAAGTACTATATAATAGGGGGCGAGCCTATTGCCAACAACCGGGCACAAGTCAGTCTCCGGGCTGGTGTGCATCTACATCGCCACATGGGAACCACGCATCAAAGACCTGACGTCACATAAAAATCAAAATCAAAGTATTTTATTTCACATAAACCTACATGGGCACTTATGAAACGTCAGAAGCTAGGTGCACGGTTCCAATTGGTCGTTTCCTATGGAGAAGAGCCGGCAAGAAACTCCACGGTTACTCTTTTAAAAATAAATGGGTTTTATAATGCTTTCAAAAATGTACAGTTTGAATAGGTATGAGAGGACAGTGTAGGCCTGTCAACAAGATACTTAACAAAATGGAAAATAGTGATACAAATCCTGCATCGCGCTATTAGAGTTATTCTATATCGCGAGATCAACAATATTGTATAAGATTATCCGACATCAATCGTGGGGCAGACCGAAGAAGAATCACACAGATTTGAGTGAACCTCTCCAGACAGTACAAGAATGTGGTTGACTGTACCTCAAATCATAGCAGCAAACAGGCATAAAAATGACAGCTTATAAGTACAAGATATCCCATTCTTTTACGAACCGAAATTATATCCGGTAACCGTAAAAATATCGTCCAATATATAATAACCGTTATAGCCTCTGAAAAATATTGTGAGGAAAAAAATCCTAAGAAGGAAAATCGTAAGAAAAGAATACCTTCACAATAGGCACGTTTATTTATTGTTGTGCGGCGAAACGACAGATACAGGGGGTTCTCGAGATATACAGGGTGCAGAAACAATTGTAAAGAAAAGTACCCTAATGTTTCAGACAGGTAATTTTAGTTGAAAGAAACTCCGTTTTATTTTTTAAAGTAAGCAGTTTATACGATATCTCTTGCATGAAATGAAAGTCGGAAAATGCTGATGAAAAAAAAGAGTCTGTGGTTATGAGCACACGATTGCAATGAAAACTTACTACTAGAGCCGAATATATCCGAGTCAGCGTCACCGACCCGGGCGTGACGGTTCAGTTTTGTTAAATGTTCTGACAGAGCGCAAAGTGCGACTAAAGTTCACTTCAAAAAGTCAATCTGCCTGCCTTTTTCCATCTACGAATGACAGCCGGGACCAACGGCTTAACATGCTTTCCGAGGTGCAGAGGAACAGAACCCATCCACAAAAAGACCGCGACAAGCGTAACCTAACCTTTGATGATGATGAAAAATTATAATAAAAATAAAAATTATAAAAACTTAAACCCAACAACGACAAAAAAGTCAACTATAAAGGTATAAACAAGATATCACATACAGACATTTATTTTATCACAAACAGACTAAATAAAAATCCGGAGTAGTCGTAGTCTGTTCGATTTATACAATAAATATAAGGTGCTATAAAAATATCTGCCACGGCTTTAATGAGAGGTAGTATTGTGTTTAAAGATAACAATAGTTAAGAAATTTCGTACCCCGGCACAGTTAAATCAATTTGAGAAAATAAAGTAGTTAAATAAACATTGACTCTACTCTGCATAACGTGGTTCACAAATTACGCGCGAAGTGCACTTCGTCAATGAAAACAACTGCTATCTCTTTCCATCTGTTCTGTGAATGAAAACTGAAATCAGCTGACTAGTTCGACACTTGCTTTATACGTACAATTTTTTGTATGAAAAAAAATATGACACATGATCAATATTTATCTTTACTATTGTAATCTATAAACACAATACTACCTCTCATTAAAGCCGTGGCAGATATTTTTATAGCACCTTATATAACACGTATGTCGTGTGTTCATGACTTTATGTCCTCTAGATGGCGCCATATTCAAGTTAATGTGACGTCATATAACTTATAACCAGTAGACAATCAAGACGCTTCCAACGATACCTCATTTGTCAAATTATTATGAGTAGTTTAGAAGTTATGAAGGAACAGATTAACATACATACATACATACATACCGGTCAAAATCATAACCCTCCTTTTTGCTTCGCCCGCAGTAGTAGGGCCAATAACAAGGATCAAATCTTCCAATAAAAATTGTGTCGTCAATCAAATAAAAACTTATAGGTTTTCCTTCATGCGGCGTTCGAACCACCCTGTATATCACGTAATATACACGCTACGGAAGAGACCCTACGTTTAAAAAGGCTTCAGTTACAGGCTTCTAAGTACAATATACAGGGTGTATTGTGGTCATCCAGAGGTATGTAGGTTGGGCAAATGGGTATGAAGATTTTGTGTGTATGTAATAGTAGGTCGTGAAAGGGATTTATAAAAAGAAGGTGTTTTTTAAGTATATAACATAACGGATATAATCCAGTAAGGGTTGAAGGGTTGGGCAGAAGTGTTACGTTATTTAGTAATTGGAGGTCACATATATATAACGTGTAACGGAAAGGGTATATACATATCAAGTGCAAGGCTTCTTTGGATGATAACAAACTATGTGGCAAGGGTTTTAAAATCTTATTTCTACATGTTACGAACATGATGAGAAATTTCAGTACATGATACCAACCGCGCGGTACTATTATGTATTCTGTGCCGCTCGCGCTTCTCCGTATTTTCGGCTTATTCGATCCCGTCTGATCTTCGTAATGCGGTGACACGTTTGTTATGATTTGACAATCAATTTTTCATTCATAATTCAATAAACTTACGAAACCTAAAGTTTGGTAAAAAATGATTTGAGTAATTTATTTTGAGCTGAAACTTTGCATTGAAATTCTATACCTAATGTTATCTCCACCCCCTTTGGATAGATATACCCTTTCCGTTACACATTGTATATGCACTGGCTTGAGTTAATGGAAGGTAATATGATTTACAAAGGCATAGTTACGGGTTTCTGAATGTCTGTGTACATTGTCACTTGAAATCCATTATCTACTATACAACGTAACAGCGAATCAACTTGCACACCTCCCCCTTAAGACCTAGGCCAAATATTTTTTGATATTCGGATAGCTCATGACCTAAAGAGGTGCCATAAAGAATATGAATAAAAAATCTCTACTAATTAAAAAGTAATGCGACAACGAAAAATTTCGTGCGTATTTTGGTTAAATACAATAGACGTAATATATTTATTAAACAATTCCGCTTAACTATTATAACCCTGTAAGAAATCGACACGAGTTTCACCTCCCAACGCGGCATCGGGTTGGGTTATCGACATTGAATCATATTCAGATCAACTTACAACCTGATACTGACCTGCAAATTGCAAAAAACCGAAGAAAATTTGAATGTCGCGAGCTACCCTGACGCTCACCTTAATCACTGACCGTAAGGGCCTAGTCACACCGGAATGGCAGCGGCCGGCAGCGGCTGGCGGCGGCCCCGCGACCTTTTCAAGCGATACTGGTCTTTTAAGTATGTAGATAAAGTTTAAAATTATTACACACTGAAAGTGCTCGCCGCGTCGCTGCCGGCCGCTGCCATTCCGGTGTGACTCGGCCCTGCCGCATTCACCTTAATCGTCGACTAAAGTGTCGATAAGAGAAAAGGACCAAAAGGTAACGTTCACGTAATCTGAGATTTTATAGGCGTCCTTTTATTCACCCCCGTTTGGGGTTTAATTGTGAACTACAATTTATAATGTTAATACCAGCTTAAAATTTAATTAAAAATGTTTTTAGCGAATTGGGGTCTTAAAAACTCATCAAAAGGTTGTTAGTTTGTTTTATGAGCTTGCTGAGTTTGTTACAACTTACCCCTGATTTCTTAAAACCCTGAGCATAAAATTCTGGAGGGCTATTCTGTAAAACTCACTTCGAATCTCACTCAAGTGAGCGCTCCAATTCTAAAGCGCACTCATTTGTTTTTAAAGTAAATCATTGCGGACTCAAAACGAAACGAAGTTCGTATTTCGAAGTTACGTTTAGAGAATTTGACAGCTGTCAAATATCATGTGAGCTGTTGTGATGGTTGTAATCAAAATAACAACAGCTCAAACAAACCCTGTTGGTACATTGTTACTCAATCACTCTCTAAAGGAAATTAGTAACAGATTCATCTGTATTTAGAAGGTTTCAACTTTATATATCACCAGTTTTTCCAATAATTATTACAGTTTGATTATCATTATCGAATTGTAATAAAAAAATCATCGATGAAAATTTAATTTATACAAGTAATTCTCAATTATCAAAAGGAAAACATAAATAGTGATTTAAAATTAGATCGAATCAAATCAAATTATTTATTCGAAAATGAATAAAATGTTAATTTTTATGCATACATGTATGTTTTTTTATATAATAGTGCTCCATGTTCTTCCATTATATTATTATAGGCATGCAAATCGTATTTAATTTACACAAATTTAAAAGACATTATAATTTTAAATAACAATTAAGAAATTATAATAACAAAATAAAATGCAAATGACTGACAAATCATTTGAATTACAGTAAAAATGTCACATTAATACAATCATAATGAATATAAAAGAATTTCGGGTTTGAGTATTCAAATAATCAAAATCAAACCACTCAATTTGAAACCGACACTTGACATTTGACATTTGAGTGACATTTGTTTACATTTGCATACGATACTTTTGAAACAGACCATACCCATCTTAGACTGACATAAGATATTGACAACAAACTGACATGCTTTCAGAAACTGGGGACAAGATTATGCTACCTCATTTTCCAATGAATTTATAATAATACATTTACGCCCCTTCGAAACCTTGTTGCATATTTGATGGCAGTGTGAACCTATGGATACAGCATCACAACAGGAAAGTCCTTTCACGCTCTTTAGATTATCCGTTATCTTCTAAGACATGGTTAGATAGTGTAGCGCCACAGTATCAAGTATCAGTATTACGTCTCGGCAATGACCTTCAAATAATTACCTACGGCTGTTCGGTAAATAAACTTTCCGCGTCCGTGCAAAATTGCCGCGCACTCGAGACTTGCGTAATACGATACCCCTTGGTATGACTGGTTGTCAGACTTTCGGGCTTCTGACGACCCGTAACGACTGTCAAAGATCCACGATAGACAGCCGGGTCCAACGGCTTAACGTGCTTTCCGCGGCACGGAGGAGTTCGATAAGTAAAGATGGTCACCCATCCTTGGACCAATCCCGGCAAGCGTAGCTTTAACCTGATGGATCGACCTGTGCGGCTGTTATTACTTAGCTACGAGCCTAAGAACAATAAATGTTAATCATACAACAATAAAAGGCCGTTTATAATTGGAGCTCTTCAATTACGAAGTGCTAATTGGGGCTCTTCAAGAGAAGGGTTCCTCAAGAGGGTAAACAAAGACATAAGCACACTCTTTACTCTTGAACTGGGAGCTCAATTTCCCCCTTACACACTTATAACCCAAACTTATTACGGATAAGGCTGCAGTCCAGTGGAGCGGAGCGATTAGCGAAACAGTAAAAAATTATAAAAACTAAAATCCATTTTTTTAAAGGCGCCATATTAATACAGCCGTGTTATTATGTTCATTCATCATTTCCCTTCTTTCAACTATGTTGAGGCGGCTTCCAGTCTAACGGGGTAGCTGAACACTACTTTAAGACATGTAGCGACTGCCTATCTAACCTCCACAACCCAGTTACTGGTCACTGTTTATGTTAAGCTCTGCAACTCGCTCGAATGGACCTCCTTAATCAAGTTCCCCTAACGTTTCTAATTACTTACTAATTACTAATTCAGTTTAGTAACTTTACCTGAGAGATGTTAGGTTAGTAATTAGGGGGAGGGAGAGGAAGATTAATAGGTTTTTCTTTTGATAGAGCTTTCTTAGTGTGTGGACGGATAATCAATCATGGTGTTCTTGGTACATGTTGTTTTGCGCGGATTGATTGGCTTTCCACCTATACTTTTAATGAGAAAATATCAATAATGTTTACCGTCTCAGATAGTTAATTGATTCAGGCGTGACTTGGCGGAAATCCATTATAAAATACAATAGACGTAGATATATTTATTCCGCTTAACTATTCCTTAAGAGTCATAAAAAACCCTGTAAGAAATCGACACGTGTTTCATCTCTCAACGAGGCACTCTCAGGATGACGATTTACTTGTCGCGAACCCGAACACGACGTGTTTCCATGACGAGCTCCCCAGCAGCACAGCTGTCCGTTCAGCCAGAAAAAAAAAAGTATACAAAATCAAAATCATTTACATTACGCAACACAAAATATACATTAAATTATTAGCCATAAGATGTCAGCTATCACACGCCAATAAACCATACACAAGAAGAAATAAAAAATAAAAATAAATAAAACTTCACTACCTACAAGTCTGCAGGCTTAGAGGGCGTGCCCGCTTAATATAGCTGTAACTTGGAAGTCATAAATGATAAACTAGGACCATCGCAGTCAAATAAATAAACAGTTAATTACTAATAACAATTACAAAACCATGATCAGCAAGACGGCCAGTCGCCCTTAGCATCATTCTGCCTAGCCTTTTCCCAATCATGTTGGGGTCGGCTTCCAGTCTAACCGGATGCAGCTGAATACCAGTTTGTTACATGGAGTGACTGCCTATCTGACCTCCACAACCCAGTAACTGGGTAATACGATACCCCTTGGTAAGACTGGTTGTCAGACTTTCGGGCTTCTGACGACTCGTAACGACTGTCAAAGATCCACGAATCACGATCCAGTCGCCCTTAGCAACACTAACCAAAAACCACCTATTATAACTATCAACATGAATTCAGCGGATTAGCACAATCAAGATCTAACGACCCCTAATCTCCTCTAACTTTGAAAGCCATGACGAATCGTTAAGTCACAACACATGCATATGCAATTACTTACCCTAACTCGCATTTTGGGTTCATTTACACTGTGAAACTTTCTCGCTAGTTGAGAGACGAGAATGCAATTCCTCTCTGGTCTCTTTTTTTTTTCTTTCTTCCCCCTTGTCGAGACCTGCCAGGCGATTATTTATTTATTTATTAAAACTTTAAGCACAAGTAAAAAAAATACTGTACAAAGGCGGACTTAATGCCTGAGGCATTTTCTACCAGTCAACCTTAGGGAGTTGCAGAGACAAAACATGGCAGGTGCAACATAAGGGATAACTAACTTGAAAAAGAATAAAAACATAGATACATACATAATATAAACAGAATAAACTTTGTCAGGAGAAATAACGAGAGATAGAGGAGGTAGGCTCTTATGGTGCGCGGCGGAGTAAACCAGTTATAAACCGGTTTACACCAAGCAAAGGACGCGTCACGCTCTAGGCCGACGTCACATCAACACTATCTATGTACACTCACACAAATGAAAAGCTCAACTTAGACCTCGCGGACTGTATGCGTGTCTCAAGCGTGAGTCTCTCAGCGAGTGTTCTACGCCGCTGAGTGAGTACTGTCTTGTTTATCTCTTATCGCTGCGACAAACGAGTACTCGCCGACGTACGGTATAAACAGTCACCGAAGAACTATGTATCTATTTTACTTAAGAGGGTGCATTCGGAAAGTTGGCAACGTCGGAAATAGATGTCAAATATATCGCTGTTTTGATTAATTTGGCAATATTCCTGTATGAAAATATGAAATATGGCTAATTAGTGAACTATGAAATGCAATAAAAAATATCTTAACACCGAATATTTAGTTTTAGATGTAAAAAAGTCATTTGGAAAGTTTCCAAATACTTTTTTACATCTAAAACTAAATGCACCCTCTTAAACAGGACCAACTATAATTATTTTGTACAGTTTTTGAGCAAGAAAATCGTTGATAGCTAGTCGCTTTCTCGTCGAGCGGTGGGCAAGCGCTGTACCCGAGGCAACTTTTTTATTTCCTTCCGATACTTATAGCCTATTCGAAGCGAGAATGTCTCCGTGTGTAAATGAGCCATTATTAAACTCATAAGAACTTTGCTGAGATGTCGAACTTAAAGTTCAAAACTTTTCGAACTTGCTTTATGACGCGTGATATGACTGATTAATACCTCGTTACGGGATGGGGGTGAAAGTGGGACTTTGAATGTCAATGGGGGATGGGAATTTGCATTGATATTGTGGGTTTTGAGCCATAAACAGCGCAAATAGATAAAAGGCACCGTACTTGGTAGGTTGTTGAAGATGATCTTAGGTCGTTGTTTTTTATTTTATTGCCAAATAAGCCTGCTCTCGACCTCGATTTCGCCTCGATTATTCAACAAACAACAACAAAAAAAAAAAAATTTTTTCTTATTCTTTATTATTTTAAGTGCCTCATTGGACTACTACTTTACTGTAGGGTAAAAAAAAAATAGGTTTTTCCGTTCATATACTTTGTCAGTAGCAGCCTGGAGACTTATTTCTGCACATTTAGAGCAAAAACTTTTCCGCCATTCAATGTGCCTAGCCTTTTCCCAACTATGTCGGCTTCCAGTTTAACTGGATGCAGTTGAATGCCATTATTTTACATGGAGCGACTGCCTATCTGATCTCCACAACCCAGTTACTGGGTAATACGATTCGTTGGCAAGACTGGTTGTCTTTCGGGCGTCTGACAACCCGTTATGACTGTCAAAGTTCCAGGAACCAACGACTAAACATGCTTTCCGACGCACGGGACGAGTCTCGGTATGTAAAAATGGTCACCCATCCACGGATCAACCCCGGCAAGCGTAGTTTAATCTGACGGATCGGTCCAAGCGGCTATTATTACTTAACCTCCGAGCCTAACGAGCTCCTCACTCTTTCCCGCTATTACGTGGGAAAAAAGTACAGGAGAAAATGTTGGTGTCGGAAATCCTATGTCCTGTGTCCTATGTTCTTGTTTGTACTGTAATTTTCTCATATTTGTCTTTTCTTTTGTTACAGACAAGGAAAACAACCTACAAATATGGCAGTAGACCAAGAGTTGTTACTACCAAACCAAAAGATGGCGCTGTTACAACCATCATGAAACTCCGCTAGATGTCGCTACGAACATTGTTATGTGAAGTGTTAGAGTGAGATATAAATATTATTTTGTGATAAGTGCGAGTGAGATGCGAGACGGATCTAAATCTAAGCCTAGTGGCTCAGCGACTGGCCAGGGTTTTGATGATGAAGGTGAGTTTTTTAATTAATTTTCACGTTTAATCCTGTTCCAATTACACTAACGGATTGTTATAGTTACCATTAATCCTTTTAAAACTTAATTTTCTGTTTTTGTTTTGGTTATTTTATATTGCCAAGTTTTTTCTCTAAAAAGGCTTTGGAAGCATTTTTTCCGATTACGCTTCTAAATCAAAGAACACACAGGCAGCAATCATATAATTTAGTTTCATGAATAGTTCAAAGAATGCAATGAATAATTCAATCGTTGCAATAAGCGAAGTACTTACCTATAATTCAATAAAAAAAAAAAATAGATTACCTACTCTTTATTAAGAGCCTACCTCAGCTCAAATTCACTCGTGGACAGAGTAGGGTGCAGGCGGCTCCAAAGCGCCAATAGCTTAGGTAATTTTTTTTTACGGCGAAAATAAAGGTAGTTAAAAAAAAAAAAACAGTCGCTGCTTTATATTTAGTTCAGTAATTATGCAAAGTTTCATGATATAATTTGAAGTATATTTAATAGCAGCGGTTTTTTCTTTGGGTTAGTGGTAACTTTGGATTTTTTTTATATACCTAGAGATTTTTTTATGGAATCGTGTTTTCGTCAAACGTAGTATACTTAACATTAATCCTCAACTTTAACATATAATTAATATTTATTACAAAATTAATGCTGCAGGATCATGCTCAGCACTTTGAGGTATTATAGGCCCTTAAGTACATCATAATATGGATTCATGATTTTATATGTTGAAATTTTACATGAGGTGACACAGTGGATATTTCTATCGATAAAAGCGATATTTTAAAGACATCCTTGATAGATTACTGCAGGTAGTCTGTGGTGTATCATTTACACATACGTAAAATAAATATATACATACATAAGGCATATTATTATACTTATCTTTAAAGATAGGAATCTACTTAAAGGAATTTTCAAAAACAATATAAATAAAACCTACCTCAAATTATACACTGTAGTTATTTTTTATCAATAAGCGTGCTTAAAATTTTTGATCGGTATTTATGTAACAATATTTATTTTTAAAGCCACTTTTGTAATTTGATCCCGTGAATGCAGCATTTTAGGCCCACGTGTCGAACAATAGCTAAGTATAGTTAATTTAATGGTCAATCATGTCGAGGTTGAGATGGATGTTTCATTGTGTTAAACTATTTCATTCGATGAATATCTGTGTCTTCATTTATATTGTTTTTATTTCAGTTTTTTTTATCATGCAGCACACTTCGCTCTTCCATCTAACTTTTGACATTGCCAAAATGGTCGACATCGGCTTTCCTTGCCATATAATAAAAAAAAAATAGAATAGACGTAAACAAGTTACGCTACGCTAAGTAGTGCTTAAAATGTTTCATCAGTGTTTATTTATGTTACAATATTTATTTTTAAAGCCCCTTATATTTTGATCCTTGAGCGCTGGCAAGATTTTTTGCAGGGGCGTGCACGCTCCACGAAGCGAGCTCGGGGATAGGTTAGGATCTCTCTTAATATAATTTTTAGGCTTTTTTTCTGAAATAGTGTACTTTATTTAAAGCTAGGGGGGTGCAAATTCACCCCCTTGCACCCCCCTCCCGCCCATGATCCCGTAAATGCAGCATTTTAGAGCCACATGTCAAATGGAGCTCCCATACAGATCAGTCAGAGAGCGACCTTGTATATCCCTTTGCAAAAGAGGCTCATTTCCGATAAATATCCAGAGAGCATTTTATAAAGTTCGTCTTAACATCAAATATTAATAAGGTTACAGGCAGTCAGTAGGGCCCTTTGTACACGGCACGGTTTCTTTACGGTGCAGCGTATACACCGCGTAGAAAAAACGTGTCTGTCAACAAGCTTTCATAGTGATCCATACAACACTGACGACCTTGACTACACACGGCGATTAAAACTTAGTTTTACACAATAGACGTAGATATATTTATTAAACTATTCCGCTTTACTATTCCTAAAGAGTCATAAAAAACTCTGTAAGAAATCGACACGTGTTTCACCTCTCAACGAGGCATCATCAGGATGATGAGTGACTTGTCGCGAACCCGAACAGCGCTCGGCGTGGTGATCCTAGGTTACTAAATAAATTACGATTATTGTATTTTATAATGGATTTCCGTCAAGTCACGCCTGAATGAATTAACTATGTATTTTTTTACGTCAATAAAAACGTTTGTTAACATAGGACCTGATAGTCCCTCTCCAAGGCACTTCACTCCTCTCCTTCAAAGAAGGAATGAGAATTCAAAACGTAAATTCGTCAATAGTGTCGATTCCCTTGTTCACAAACTAAACTAAATTTAAGTTCAGTGCATCTTTTTCTTTCTATTTCATTATGAAAAGGACAGAAGATAAAATTTTAGTTTAGTCCCGTCAAATTAATCACCGCCTGACGTAAATTGACGTAATTTTAGTAGGTAAGTTTTTAATCACGTCTAAACTTATAATATATGGAGTAGTAACAGGCGCTGATTAATTTGACAGGACTAAACTAAAATTTATCTTCTGCCCCCCTCTTAATGAAATACAAAGAAAAAGATGTACTGAACTTAAATTTAGTTTAGTTTGTGAACAAGGGAATCGGCACCAATGTTACGTTTAATTCGCGCGTGCGAGTTTAGCCCACAGTGCGTCCCTACTTAGTATGCAAAGAACCATTTGCTCTTCAATGAAAAATTTCTCAAATATTAGTAGGTACTTATCAGATCTGAACTTGTTACTCAAGAGAATCCTTCCGGTCCGCCAGCTTCTTGAATATTTATGTGGAGGCCGTGTCTTATTGAGAACCCACTTTTCTTTTCGTCAATCCGGTAGGGAGTGGCCGAAAATGGATTTTTCTTTTCGATATAAAAACGAACCGAATTTTCGGCCAAAAGCTGATAAAGTCTAATTATTATTGTGTAATGTTTTTTTTTCTGTAAGTAGGTTTGTACAAACACTTTTAGGCCGTATACAGAAAGAAAGCTGGCAGCCTACCACCGCTTATAGGAACCGGTCCTCGCAGGTAACCGGCGCAGGCATTTATATGAACAAACGCCGATAAGCCCCAAACGTCGCCAACAAGTTCCGAGAATCTTCGACACGCGCCTGTCAGCGCTGGCGCCGCCCAAATCATCGTCCGATGACTACGACATTTTGCTCGCTCTGTTTCAATTTGCTTGCTTTATGTTACTATTACTAGAATGAACCAGCGCCGATAAGCGCTGGTAGATCGGCGCCGGCTTCCAGCTTTCTTTCTTACACGTCAATCATATTTTTTTTAAACTAGATGAGGTCGGCATTTCCGATCTGACTACTCTGAGAAGAAAGGCCGAAACAAACTCAGAGTTCACAGTCTCTTTTAAAGTCCAGACATAATCTTGGTCAGATCATGTAAAGACCATGTAGATTCGCAGAGATTAAAACCAAACGTGTTTTAAATGCTTCAGTTTTGTAGAAAACCAAGGTGTTAGTGAAATTACTGATAAATCGCGGCCAAATACAACGCGTTTCCAAGTTATGGGGTCTACTGCAGTGGGGACCACTCGGTCCATGAAATGAAATTGTTTATTCTGTAAATAGAATATCAAAATCATTTAACAAAAAAAAAAAATGCTGCCTCCAACAGCCTTCTTAACCTTCATAAGCGTCATCAGCGTCTGACCATCTTACCAGTGCTCTGCATTGAGCGCGTTTTTCTTCCTCCCGGCCCAGTATCATAAACTTATCCAGATAATAATTTGGTGAACGCAGAAGTAACATGTCCAAAAAAGCTGAGGGCACGCTTTAATGGCATATTGAAGATCCACTTGGTGATATGTTGTAGTCGCTATAACTACTGAGCACGAGGTCTTGGGTTCGATTCCCGCGTCAGGCAAAGTGTTATTGTATTTTCCACCAGGAAATTCTCAGTAGCAGCTCGGAGTCTGGATTTGTGCCCGGTTAATGGCAATAGACTCGCCCTCTTTACATGGGACTTAAACATAACTGGCGAAATGTGGTTGTACTATAGGGTAACCGCTGCTAACCCTTCGGGGGTTACGTTACTTAATAATCAAAACACTATGCAGATTTCCGCTTCCGAAAGCAAAAACTACCTTACGTAACGGCCGAAACCCTAAAACGAAATTCAGTCAGAACCTCCAAGATTTGACCCCGGAATACTTTGAAACATCGATCCGGATTCAAAGAAAATGTTCGGCCTGGAGTCTTGTTACTTTCAAACTGTATAACTAGAAAATGTATCCCGTAAACGGATAACTTGAAAGACTGTTTTTTAGATCTTGAGTTTGGCAAAATGTTTAGTAGAAAAGTGTTGGGTAACACCTCTATTTTGGGTGTTAAAAGTTTTTCAGAAGAACTTAGAGTATTTATTTCAATGACAACTTTTACAATGAATTTTTAGCTGTCGAGAAGTCTATTAAGGTTGGGTTTCCTGGAAAGTAGTTCCGCCATAATATTAAAAGAGTGTCCGTAGAGTTTCTTGCCCGTTGTTCTCTATAGGTACCTACTACGCTTTGGAATGGGCAACTAGCTTCATATTTCTGACGGACCGACCCCTTTGTTAATTCAAAAGTGCCTGTAATTGGTTTATTTGAAATAAATGCTGTGAGTTGGGGTTTGTCATGAAAATCTGACATTGTCACCAGTATATTTTGACATTAATTAAGGTGTCAATAAAATTAAAAATTTAAATAACCCCCGACACGATTCCTGGTGATGCTGCAGTAACGGAACCATTGAAGTAACAGAATACTAAATTTCGAATCGATCAGACTTGTGGAAGATGCGCACATCCAATCATCAACTAGAAAAGAGCTGATAGTCTTCAAACGGCTGAACCGATTTTCTTGAATTGTAGCTAAGAACACTCTCGATCAAGACACCTTCCAAACAAAAAAATAATAATCAAAATCGGTTAAGCCGTTTGGGAGCTACGAGGGAACAGACAGATACACAGATACGTTAAACTTATAACACCTCTCTTTTTCCGTCCGGGGTTAAAAATGCTCTTTAATTGGATAGCCGTTATTGTGTAGCTGTCCATCGTTTTCTTAGAAAACACACATACCCACATCTAGGTATAACAATTGAACCGATTTTTTTTTTTACTTTTACACTAATTGTGCTCAAAAATCTAACTAAAACTGGAGACCCTCGAAATACTAATAGCCTATTTAACTTAATCCTCTCTTGCAAAATCTGGTATTAAGTTATTATATCAAGTTAAATGTCCACGTTCATTTTGTAATATAATCTTCTGAAATTTTAATACCAACCAACCAAAACTCTTAAACAAGAATTAACATCAGTTTGAGCAATCAAAATCTCGGATTTAAAACTGGAAATGTTTTTTATGCGATCAGCATCTAATACCACCTTCTCTTCCAGGTTCTTCAGCACCAGAGGAGACGACTAATGACGAAGAGTTGGCATCTTTGAAGAATATTCTCCGTTTTCCTGAGGAAGTTGCGCTCAGGTTGACTGATACCGAATACCAGCTCTTTTATCAGGTAAAAAATTATAAAAAATAACAACAACGACAGTAAAGTCAACTAAAAAGGCATAAACAAGACATCACAGACAGACAAATAAAAATCCGGAGTCACACGTATTAAGGTATAAATCGAACAGATTACGTGTGACTATGGATTTTTAATGTCCTTTGTGGATTTTCTTGCCAATTCTTCTCCATAAGTACTTACTACGCTTTGGAATGGGCAATAAGCTTCATATTTCTGACTGACTGACTCCTTGACACTTCAAAATTGCCTGTAAATGGTTTAATTGAAATAAATGCTTTAAGTTTGAGTTTGATCGACCCGTGTGGCTCGTGGCTAAATGATAACCATTTAGCCACAAGCCCCTTTTATCATTTTGGCAACGAAGACGTCAATAATTTGTCACGCCAAATTCAGGACTTAGGCCTATTGCTAGACGGATGGAACACCATTTTTCTCTTGTGACATTTAGCCACCAAAATAAATCGTGAAATGCTAATTCGACTCGCTCCAAAAGATTCAAGGCCGGTATAAGGTAGCCTCACGGCCCACTTCAATTTAAGTTTGAATATTTTATTCGAATGTCTCGATGATATTTTAGAAAAGTGGCGGATCAAATAAAGTATGGATGGATTGTGTGATAGTGTATTTTATAATATGCTCTTTTGATAAGGACACGTGTTTGAAGTGCTGTACCGACGTCAAATAAATTGGGACAAGGGCAGGAGAAGGTTGAGATTTTGATCTAATGGTCACAAACGCCACTGCTGAGCTTGTCGTAGGTCCAGTCCCACGTACAAAGTAATCATCAGCTGCCCAGCACTTTCCCAACTATGTTGAGGTCAGCTTCCAGTCTAACCGGATGCAGCTTAATAATTATTTTTCATGGAGCAACTGCCTATCTGACCTCCTCAACCCAGTAACTGGGTAACACGATACCCATTGGCAAGAGTGGTTAATCAGACTTTTGGGCTTCTGAATACCCGTAATGATGGCCAAAGATCTACAAATGACAGCCGGGACCGATAACCTTGACAATTCAAAAGTGCTAGTAAGTGTTATAGTTGAAATAAATGCTTTGAGTTGAGTTTGAGTTTGATGGCTTTAAAGGCGTAACCAATGGCATCTCAAATTGACTCAATAATGTTTTGTCGGCTGAGAGTCGGCAAAAATTATGCTTTCCTCATTTTCCAGCAATAAAATGCAAATGTCGTTTCTATAATCCTGTTCTGTCAGGTGCAATAAATTTTATTATAGTGATGTTGTTAGCCGCACCGTCGACCATTGCCAGCAAGGAAACGCCGCAAATAGAAGTTCTTGACAAACGTGTACTGGTAGGAAACCAGAACCCAAACCAACTCAGTTATCTGATACGAACTTCTCAGGAAGCTCGAAGTTTGAATTGGTGCCCAATTGATAGTAATTGGCCTAACTTAATGGTAGTCGAAAACCGTACTGTTTTAGCGTTGGCAGACTAATAGCTAGGTTGGTGGACGACTTACAGAACATCGTGGGGAAGACTTGGGGCCTGAGTCTACTAATTTATAAACGTTCCAATGGTCTCTCAATGGTGAGTTTTTGACAGATATGCTATACAAAAACTGTCAAAAACTTACCATTGAGAGACCATTGTAACGTTTATAAATTAGTAGACTTAGGCCCCTGGATAACACTCGCACAGACCAGGGAAGCATGGCACAAAAGGGAGGAGGCCTATACTCAGCTGTGAATGGAACAAGACAAGGCTGATGATGGTGGCAATAGGCTCACCAACTATTACATGGAATACAATAGACGTAGATATATTTAGTAACCTATTCCGCTTAACTGTTCCTAAAGAGTCATAAAAACCCTGTAAGAAATCGACACGTGTTGCCACGCCGAGCGTCCAGCCTAGCTCTGTACGTCCAGCGCTATGCATGGCAACAAGTCATGTTCGGGTTCGCGACAAGTCAATCGTCCTCCTGAGGATGCCTCGTTGAGAGGTGAATCACGTGTCGATTTCTTACAGGGCTTTTTATGACTCTTTAAGAATAGTTAAGCGGAATAGGTTAATATATCTACGTCTATTGTATTCTACAATGGATTTCCGCCAAGTCACGCCGAATCAATTAACTATATTACATGGAACTTAAACCATTACTTTCGTTCAGGGAATACAGACTTCATTTTGTATTGGTATTTGTAAGTCTGTGTATTTATTCGTCGTCATTCTAAAATGTAGGTAACTTGTAAGAAATCTTCATGCCCTAGTTCCTTTTAAAATCCGGAAACACAACACGTCCCGGCTGTATACAAAGTGGATACGTGTGTAACTCACAAATTGTTGGTTGGAATTAAAATAAAAGACAGTATTTTATTCTTTAGGAGTTGAAATAGTTATGCAATTAATGAATAAAGTACGGATTTAAAGCGAGGGCCATAGATGAATCACGAGCAAATGAAGGATTCTAATGACTGAATCACGACCGTTAGCGAGTGATTCAAGTGTTAGAATCCTGAGCGACGCGAGTGATTCATGGCCCTCGATATAAATCTGTTTTATTCAAGAGTTGCATACTATGCTTTATACATTGACTACGAGAAAAAAAAATATTTAAGCGAATAATTCTTGTGATTTTAATAGTTGTGCGGTGAACTGAACACACCCAATGACATTTCGATCAAAGCAGCGCCGACGCAACGCATTGGCAATGCCCGTGTGGCATCATAGGGTTCCGTTTGGCCGCCTTCGGGTACAGAACCCAAAAAAGGCCGACGTGCCAATACTTAATGATATTATTACCAAATACTTTTACTTATATTATAAATGCGAAAGTTTGTGAGGATGGATGGATGGATGAATGTTTGTTACTCTTTAACGCAAAAACGACTGAACTGATTGTAATGAAATTTGGCACACATATAGTTTATAGCCTGAATTAACACATAGGATACTTTTTATCCCGATATTCCTACGGTATCGAGACTTATGCGGGTGAAACCGCGGGGCGCTGCTAGTAATCATTATAAAATAAGCCTCTATTTTCCAGTAGATATTATATTTCCAAACAATCACGAAGTTATAATAACAATGGCTCGACAGCGTATAAATTTAGATCAGCTCAATATTTTAGAGACCTCGCACACTACGTGATCACGACCACAACCAGTCGCAGCGTCCAAAGTATTGTGGCGGCATCTACAACGCCACATGCGAACTACGCATCAAAGACATGACGGCACAAAATCCTGCATCGCGCTATTAGAGTTTACCGCGCGATTAATATACCTATATAAGAATATCCGAAATCAATCTTTGGGCAGTTGCCCGCCAAACAACACCCGAAGGAGGATCCACCCTTTTCAATTTAGAGGTGTGAGAAACAGGGTGTAAAGTTCACTCATCCTCTATTGAAAAGGGTGGATCCTTCGACCAGGCGGGTGTTGTGTCTGCGGACCCAAGAATTGATGTCGGATAGTCTTATATGTATATGTTAATCTCGCGGTAAACTCTAATAGCGCGATGCAGGATTTTGTGACGTAAGTCTTTGATGCGTAGTTCGCATGTGGCGTTGTAGATGCCACCACAGTATCATAAACAAGCGCTTCTGTAGTGCCTCGGCAATGTTTGCAGACGCACACACTGACGGCTTTGATGCACTGTGGCGTTTGAAAGCTGCCTCCGCAGGTTGCGTGGCAGTCCCAACACTATCCTGCAATCGATAACCGCATAACATGGATAACCTATTTTGTTACTAACACTATAGACCATGATTGCAATGGACATCGTGGTTGGAGCGTCTGCGACCAAGTTTACAACCACAACCACTGCACAGATTAGCAGATAAATCACTCTTTGCACCTACTTACGCGCGCTAACTACCTTCTTGCCGCCGCGTGCCCGCTGGCCGCCGGGTCGCACGCGACCCATTCCTCAGTGAGTTACCGACAGCTGCGACGTGCAAAAAACCACTTTACGCTTGTAAGGTTAGGTGCATTTTCGTTCGGAGCGTCTAGCGACTAAGCAGCATAGCAGTAGGTATTGAACATTTTGTATGGAGTGATTTATCTGGTAAGCTGTGACCACGGCCAGTCGTGGTCGCAACCGCGTAGTGAGTGAGGTCCCTTAGACTAGGATGGCTTACTAAGTCGGTCACAATATGTTTTAAATCTATTCTGGCCGCATATTGTCGTGGCAGTGGCAAAATGGCCTAGTTTGCTGTTTGAAGAGAATTAATGGCTGTTTTTGTGAACAATGTATAAGGATTACAGCAACATTGTTATTGTTTGAGAGTAATAAGCTTGTATTCATTATTTTTTTATTTATACATCGTCTATTTGGAGCTCGTGTCTAAGCAATAACAGCCGCACGGGTCGATCAGGTTAAGCTACGCTTGCCGGGGTTGGTTTAACATTGTTGTTATGGCGACAGACTTAGATAAGATGGTGGTAGCTAGCCAGGCGGACTTAAAACAAGCCCTACCACCAACCAAACCGAGCAGAAAATTTTGCCCCCACTGGGAATCGAACCCGGGACCTCTTGGTCTGAGACAGGTGGTCTAACCACTAGACCACAGAGGCGGTTAAATAATTCTATACAATAGTTTTCAAAGTACCTACCTAATTAACATTACGAAACACAAAATTAAATTAAATTATTTGCCTTATATGTCAGCTAGCACACGCCAATATACCAATAAAAATATTGAAAACTATACGTAAGCAGGACCGAGCGTGTAATCCATCGATGCTTGTCAAAATGTCACAGAGGCTTTGTGTAGATACGTAATAGAGGATGATATTCGAAGCGGATTTAATCATTTGCTTACAGATAGATATTAGTTCTCTAAATATTTTAGTTTGACGTGTTTTGTCATCTAAAATTCTGGAAATCTATACTAACATTATGAAGAGGATTGTAAGTTTGTATGTAGGGAATCTCCGGAACTATCAGTCAGATTTGTTTTTTTTTTTTTTGCATTGGGTAGCCAAATTCTTGAGGAAGGCTATGTAACATCACGCTATGACCATAAGGAGCCGAGCAAAACAAAAAAAAGTAAGAAATAATGCTAAGTGAAAACGAAGTAATAGGAAAGGCGGGCGATTGGATGCGGCGCGGTGGGCCGGGGTCCGAAATTTCACGCGGTCGAACTCGTGGGCAGAAGCTAGTAGTATATAAACAGCCTTTAAGGGCCTACTGGACGTCAAATAGCTTAGCAAGATCCGCCGTTATATCGAAACTACTGCAGCATTAATTTGAAATAAATATTAGCGATTAATGTTAGCGACTATGTTAGCCGAAAACACGATTTCATAAAAATTTCTCGATAGAAAAAAATCCAAAGTTACCTCCAAACAGTCCAAACAGAACAATAAACCGCAGCTATTCCAAAAATACTTCAAATTAGATCTTCAAACTGCATACTAACTGAACTAACTATAAAGCAGCGACTAAGTTTTTAATTTTTTTGAAATTAACATTATTTTCGCCGTAAAAAGCAATTACCTAAACTATTGCCGTTTTGTAGCCGCCTCCGACGCGCTCGCACTCAGACCGCGAATAGTATGGTGCGAGCGAGATAAAAACCTGAGGTAGTGTAGGCTCTTAATGTTCCCACTGCCTCCTCTCTGTGAGAAGGAGTGGGCTGTAATGTACCACGCGGGCACAGTACGGTTTGGTATTATGTCACATGTCTTCGAATTTTGGTTCTAGGACATGCACCATGTTTTCAGTCGTCACTTTTCTCGCAATCTGCACCAGCAAATTACATTCACAGTCAACACCGAACTAAAAACACCATTTGTTTGGGCCATCTGTCACAATGACACAGAGAAGAATAAATCAGTGTGCTATGTTCAAAATGGAAGCTTTTAGTCAATACAGGGAGGCGGAAGCCACAGTGTAGAGAAAAGTGCAGTGGGGAAATGAAAGTTTTTAAAGGTGACAGTTTAAAAGTTTGTCGTTGTTATGGCTGAATGATTTAGAGTAAATATAAATATATGTTATAGCACAAGAAAAGTTTAGAAAACCCAGTTCATAATGTACGTTTAATATTCTCAGTAGCAGTTCGGAGTCTGGATTTGTGGTCGGTTGATGGCAATAGGCTCAACCCCTATTAAATAGGACAAAACTCGCTAAATGTGGATGTACTATAGGTACACCTCGCCTATTCCTAACCCTTCGAGGTATACAGGCGGGGGTTTAAGACCAGATATATGAACGTTAACGAAGCAAAAGGAGTACCTATAATATAATATGGATCGTAGCAGGTGGCGTTCTGTAGTTTCTGCCTACCCCCATGGGAAAAAGCGTGAGTTTATGTATGTGAGTGATATGATAACTATGCATGATATAATATTTAATTGCGTTGATGAAGGAATGTCAACAAAATCATAAGGTAACCTAGAATTAGAATCTATCATCTGAGATAGGAGCCTTTTTGGCCTCACACAGTAACCTAACTGCGTAATACACAATCAATCACAATCTGAATCTTTTTGAAACAGATTGCTAATCCATTGCTTCATGAGTTCGAAAAAAAAATCTGCTCAACAACGTAAATAACGCAATGAATGTTGTTGAACTGTCGAATTAAAACAGATTAGTCTTAATCGTGTAGGAAAATTTATTAGTATGCAATTATATAGCAAGTCAACTTTTTCTCTTTTTTTTTGTATCCAGTATTTTGTTAGTTTTAATGTGCTTTGTTTTTATTGTTGTATTTCCTGGGCATATACCAAATAAAATTAATTTCTTTCTTTCTTATTTTCTTTCTTTCTTTATTTGTAAATTCTGATCTAAATATAAAAATTTCAAATCAAAAACTAACATTTCAAGGAACAGTAGGAAGCCCAAAGGTTAATAAATACACCGACATCGTGAGGTCGTAAATTAGAACCCAACTTGTTGAACTTTTCCCACAAAACGCAATTACCTTAAGAATAATTGATAGATTCCAAAAACAAATCACTGGGCATTTCAATTTGGCCTCTACTTAAAAGATTACGCTAACAGTTATACTAGAAATAGTTATCCTTGTTAGTTTAGATTATAAAACTACTAACAATGTGGTTTTCGTGTTGCTATCGCCTATGAGCCACTCCTTTTTAACCCTCGACGGAAAAAGAGGGGTGTTATAAGTTTAACGTGTGTATCTGTTTATCTGTCTGTTCTCTCGTAGCTCCCAAACGGCTGAACCGATTTTGATTATTATTTTTTTGTTTGAAAGGTGTCTTGATCGAGAGTGTTCTTAGCTACAATTCAAGAAAATGGGCTCAGCCGTTTGAAGATTATCAGCTCTTTTCTAGTTCATGAATGGATGTGCGCATCTTCCACAGGTCTGATCGATTCGAAATTTAGTATTCTGTTACTTCAATGATATTAGAAGAACATAGTAACCTTGAACCGATACTGCAGCATCACCTGGAATTGTGTCAGGGGTTATTTACATTTTCTAATTTTAACTTGTACTTCTTGTGGATGTCACGAAGAGGGGGGGCTCATGGCTGAATGATAACAGCTGCTAGGGTCCATCGCAGGGTACGCTTGCCGATTTCGGTCCATGGGTGGATCCATTACATATCGAGACCCGTCGGCAATGGGCCTAAGTCCTTGATATTGTGTGTTAAATAGTTGACGTCTCCGTTGCCAAAATGATAGAAGAGGCTTGTGGCTAAATGGTTATCATTTAGCCACGACTCCACGAGCCATACGGGTCGATGGAAGGTACGCTAGGTAAATAATAATAATAATAGTTTATTGTTTTAACTACTAAAATTACAAATTCCTCTGAGTCTATGTATAAAATCATGGCAATGAATACATATTTATAAGAGATTACGTTGACAACTCGCCGTCCCCGAAGAATAAAATGATAACTGCCATTATCTTAGTTTTAGTGTTATGTCATTTTTGGGATCTGTGGGTGCTAATACATGTTCTCAATTTTTTTCGTTATTTTTATACAGTTATTTACGAAGTTACAATATATTACAATAGTATTTAAAGATTTAAAACAGGTCATAAATTACGAGAATAAACTGTTATTATAATATTATCAAAATGTGTCCCCACTTGTTAGTATGACAAACAGTTATAGAATTATGTTCTCGTGAAAAAATATTCGACTAGATAATGATAAATGCAATTATCATTTTATTCTCTTTCAAAACCATCCAGTCGTCCCGTCCCGACCCGTAGAATAAAATGATAAGTGAAGAGTGCAATATTTGATTCTGGTCAGGCTGTACGGAGAATAAAATGATAATCGACATTATACAATTTAGACGATAATTCATTTTGGCTAACTTCTTATTTTTTAAATAATATCTGTATTTTGATACTTAGGCGTATTTCACAAAAACATTTGGAACAAACAAAAAATAAGCTTTTTTAAAAGCTGACAATCGTCTGTCTACATCCAGTAGCAATCGACGAAAACATGTTTTTTATTTTTCCTGAAAAGTTGCGTTTTTGTAGTTATCATTTTATTCTCTGGGGACGGCGAACTATACTAGTATAAACTGTGTCACAGTCATCAGCGTCTTTCACACTTATTTAATAAAACCACAATTCATTGTTTTAAGGTAAGCTACGCTTGTCGCGGTCGGTTTGTGAATAGGTGAACATCCATTATATACCGATACTCCTCCGTGCCTCGGAAAGCACGTTAAACCGTTGGTCCCGGCTGTCATTTCTAAATCTTTGACAGTTACGGGTAGTCGAAGCCCCGAAAGTCAGACAACCAGTCTAACCAAGGAGTATCATGTTACCCAGTAACTGGGTTTTGGAGGTCAGATAGGCAGTCGCTCCGTGTAAAATACTGATATTCAGCTGCATCCGGTTAGACTGGAAGCCGACCCCAACAAAGTTGCAAAAGGGTAGGCAGATTGATAACATAACATTACGCCTTGTTTTCGTAAGAGCTGGGCAGAAGTGTACCTTTATTACACCCACATTTTGCCACATGTTTTAGTACCATGTAACAATTGGCGAGTTTATTGCCATCTACCGGGCACAAATCCAGACTCCGGGCTGCTACTGACAAATACTCAACATGCCCGATCCGGCAATCCAACCTAAGATCTTATGCTCAGCAGTAGCTCTTGCGACCACTGTACCAACGAGATATTCAAATAGCCAACAAAATCCATAAATTCTTAGATACAAAATTACTTCGCTATCCACGTACAGACTACCCTATCTGGCAGAATATAGCTATAAATAATAATTTACGACCCGAACTTCGAATGGTTTATTAACGTTATCCTACTGAGCTTCCTGCTCTGTGGTTCCACCACCGTAATCCTATTTCCTACGTTCAAAAGGTCGACAATTCACAATCGGTTCAATGCGTAAACGATAAATAAGACTTACTTTACACGCTTATCTTGGAGAGAAAAAAAAAAGAAAAGAAATGCTGGGGGTCATAACTAAATAATAACAGCCGCACGGCTCGATCGAAGGTTAAGCTACACTTGCCTCGGTTGGTTCATGGATGGGTGACCGTCCATTACATATCTAAAGTACATTAAGCCATTGGCCCTGGCTGTCATTTGTACATCTTTCACAGTCATTACGGGTAGTATGAGCCCGAAAGCCTGACAAGACGTCTTACCAAGCGGTATCTTACCCAGTAACTGAGTTTTAGAGGTCAGATAGGCAGTCGCTTCATGTAAAATACCGGTATTCAGCTGCATCCGGTTCGACTGGAACCCGTCCCCAACATAATTGGAAAGCCAATCTCCACAAGTGGGGGTTCATAGACGATTCAGATCTCCGATACGTATTCGACGTCTCTACGCGACAATGCCCCTCCTTCCATCTTGCGCCGCATGCCGTGTCACCTGCACACGTAAGAACCTAATGGCTGTGTCAGCAAACGGCTTTTGTTGTTACATGTTGCTGAATTTTGGGGAAAACAAATTTAAAAACATATGTTATATGTGTTATTTTGCCATCGACGTGCTGAGAAGAGGTTTTATTTTGTATTTATTTATTTAAACCAACTTATACTTAAATAGTTTTCACCACACATACAAGTTATCGATCAATAACTACACGCAATCATAAAAAAGGCTAGACACAATTTGATGAAGTTAAACAAAATCAGATAAAATTAGATAAGATAAGATAAATTAATATAATTAGAAAAATGGGAATAAAATTATAAAATTATTAATAAGATACTATTAAGGTGATTGTACTGTAAGCTGGGAAATGGCAGGCAGATTGATGTGATTTTGAAATATTGGTATTCTGTATGTTTCGCACTGTTGCCATTTTCGCGGGAAGCGATTTTCAATATCCTTTTTTGCTGTAAGTTCTTAGCTGTAAGTCTGTTGTTGGTTTTCAAGGTTTAGGTAGAATTCAGAGTTCTTGCAAAGCGTAAAATAATTGCTTTTGAACCAACTAGACGTTTAGTTATACAATGTCAGTGAAAACACCGGGATTTTAACGCGCTAGGAGGACATAAATAGTGTACCTTTTTGTTGACGTTATTCAGAAATATGAGGTGCGTAGTACTCGCAACCGGCGTGCGTGTATGACCAGATGTATGAACGTAAACGAGGCAAAAGTAGTATGTTACTAGTGTGTAATTTCTACATACCCCCACGGAAAGATGGTGTTAGTTTATGTATGTATGTGTTTAGATATTTATAGGTAGGTACTGCACGCCAAATTCTATGCACTTTTTTTTTTTTGCGTGGGAAATCATCAAATAAATTCTCCCGCTCTGGGCGGAGCGGGAGGGCCTGTCAGACTCTTACTGACTAAAACCCACCAGTGTTCCTTCAGTTGCCCGTGTTGCCAGGGGCCACGGTATCCCTTTCGGACTTAACCCGCAAATTCCATGCACTGGAATTAACATAAATGAACGCTACTGGGAGTAATCTCTTGCTCGGTATTTTTAACTTTATTTTAATTGGGGTCCTACATTATTAATTTATCAATGAAAATTGCTGCTTCAAAATTCGAACTGTGTCTCGTCGTGATACGCGATGATTTACTTTAAGGTGTATACTCCAAGGTAGCCCGCGAAATTAAAATTTACTTACGTTTTTTGCAATTTGCAGGTCAGTGTCAGGTTGTATGTTGATTAAAATATGATTCGCGACCGTAACAAATACGGTTTTACAGAATTAGAATCATTAGAAGCAGCAATACAACTCCTTAAGTTAGAATAATCCTCAAATATCATGATTTCATGAAATAGTCATTCAATAGGATTATATTAACTTAGAGAGTTGTATTGATGATTTGTATGACTATAATTCTATAAATAAACATCTGATACAGCCGCGAATCATATTTAGATCAACATACAACCTAACACTGACCTGCAAATTGCAAAAAACGTAAGAAAATTCGAATTTCGCGGGCTACCTTGGAGCATCCACCTTAAAAACAAATGAGTTTGCTTTCGAATTGTGTGCGCTCACTTCAGTGAGGTTCCAAGTGAACTTTACACAAAAGCACAACAGATATGAATGTTTAGCGTACAAATGGAAATTGTCCTGAAATACCACAATAATTATATTGTATACCAGCCTCTGCCCGTAACTTTGTCCGCGTAAAACTTGTTCCCCCGTCCCAGCCCATAGCATAGCAATGCCTGCCTGCGCTATTACTTCGTTTTCGCTTAGCGTTCTTTCTAACTTTTTTTCTTTTTGCTCGACTCCTAACGGTCCAAGCGTGATATTAAATAGCCTATAGTTTGCCTCAAGAAGGAGCGAGAAAGAAGAGCTCGTGGCTAAGTAATAACAACCGCACGGGTCGATCCATTAGGTTTAAGCAACCCTTGCCGGGGTTGGTCCGTGGATGGGCGACTATTTTTACATATAGAGACTCCTTCGTGCCACGGAAAGCACGTTAAGCCGTTGGTCCCGGCAGTCATTCGTGGATCTTTGAAAGTCGTTCCGGGTCGTCAGAACCCCGACAATAAAGTACAAAATAATCAAGTTTTACCAAGGGGTATCGTATTATTCAGTTACTGGGTTGTGGAGGTCAGATAGGCAGTCGCTCCATGTAAAATACTGGTATTCAGTTGCATCCAGTTCGACTGGAAGCCGACCCCAAGATAGTTGGGAAAAGGCTAGGCAGATTTTGAGCTTGCCTCAAGAATTGGGCAATCAAATGTAAAAAAACCTTTTTTTCAAAAAACGACGGGTAATTTCAGAGATTAGCGCTTTCGAACAAAAAAATAAACAAAAAAACAAACTCTACAGCTTTCTTATTAGTATAGATCCCATAAAATTTCCCCTAAGGAAAGCTTACAAAGACAGAATAAGGTGAACGCGGAAAAAACCTAGTTAAAAAATAAATAACGTCCCCCTCGACGAAAATTTGCTATCTTCAATAAAGTATTTTCCCTCCATGTATGATTTTTTTTGGGGTCAACGACCCCTGGTTATTGTTACTTGAAGTATGACTCATTTCATTTCACTTTATTTATTCATAAACAATTTACATTGTGTTGAATCCAGGCCTAGACATGCAATTTACATACAAATACAAAAATAAAACAAAATACCACTATGAATTACTACACTCAATTTACAATAAGATTAGACATTTAAACAAAACTTTTTACATTACGTTCAACTGATTTTGACTTCTATTCCGTAGGCATAAGGATGGCATTAAAAGCAAAAACGTGATTATAATACCAACTGTTTACTGCAGCTACCATTTGTCATGCCACCAACGCAATAGAAGTCAAAATCAGTTAAACAGACTGTAAAACGGTTTGTTATTTTTTTTATTATCACAACGGGGAGGGTCTTGGCCTGAATCTCACCTGATGGTAAGTGATGATCAGGCCGAAGGTGGAAGCGAGCTTCACCCGGAATCCTCAACCACAGAGGAACTGGCTATCTTACCTCTAACTGCCGGAACACAACAATGCTGCTAACATTGTTGTTATGGCGACAGACTTAGATAAGATGGTGGTAGCTAGCCAGGCGGACTTAAAACAAGCCCTACCACCAACCAAAGCGAGCAGAAAATTTTGCCCCCACTGGGAATCGAACCCGGGACCTCTGGGTCTGAGACAGGTGGTCTAACCACTAGACCACAGAGGCGGTTAAATTTGTATTGTGAATGGGGTATAGTTAACATTCAAATAAAATGTCAGAGTAAAGAAAAACTGTATTTATTTTTGTTTTATCGTGTCTATGAAGTTTACACAAAAAAAAAACTGGTATTTCAAAAACACCTTTTCATATTCAGTTATCGATACCCCAGTCTGTTTTGGGGTTTTGCTAGCTAATTTAAATTGACCCTTTATAATGAAACAAAGAACCTAATGGACATATTAGTTACTTGTATCATAAGAAAATGCTCACAACTTGTAATCCTATATAATGCAATCATTCAATCAATCGATAAATATAGTAAATATATTTTGTGAGCCTAAGTGCTGAGACGAGAGCCTTGGGTTAATCTCATAATAAAAGGTAAAGGAAAAAATATTCCTTTAGATGATATTCCTTTCTGTATTGAGACGTATTCCGGCTGACAGAGGCAATGCCCTTATTCATAAACTTCTTATGACCGAAATAGTATTGTTGGCAGTGTGGCATCTACAACGCCACATGCGAACTACGCATCAAAGACCTGACGTCACAAATCCTGCATCGCGCAACAACGTATACATTAATAGTTATTTATGCAACTGTTGTTTTAATACCTAATTATATACAGTTGCATACAAGACTTTATCTACACATGATATGAATCCTCTGTAAAAGTTTCTGAAACAGTTAGCTATTGCCAACATTAAACCGACCATAGCCCGTAGCCCTCCAAGCGTGACGTAGCGTATTTTGGAAAATGTGTCACATGTGTCGGCGTAGGGGTCTGCACCCGCTGACCGCAAGGAATCGAAGGAGCAAACGAGTTGCATTATGAAATTTAGTACAACATTATAACACTCGTTTGGATGATATAACTGTTACTATGACACTGGTCGTTTTAATGTTGGCAATAAGCTAACTGATTCAGCAACTTTTATAGAGGATTTATAGCACGGGTGTAGATAAATACATTTATGATATCGATACCCATCGCGTCGCGTTTAGCTAGCTAATTTCATTTGACCCTGTATCATCCAATTGTTAAACGGCCCACTCCCTCTCATAGACAGAAGCCCTATTGCCTGTTTCCCAGCAGTGGGAAGATAATAGGCTGATTATGTTAATGAATAGATTATAACTACTTACTTTTTCACAACCTCAGGTTTTTATCTCGCTCGCACCATACTACTCGCGGACTAAGTGCGAGCGAGACGGAGCCGGAGGCGGCTCCAAATCGGAAAAAGTTTAGGTAATTGCTTTTTACGGCGAAAATAATGGTAATTTAAAATAAAAAAAACATAGTCGCTGCTTTATAGTTAGTTCAGTTAGTGTGCCAAGTTTCATGATCTAATTTGAAGTATTTTTTTAATAGCAGCGGTTTATTGTTTGGATTTTTTTTCTATCGACCAAGTTTTATGAAATCGTGTTTTCGGCTAATATAGTACATAACATTAATCCTCAACTTTAACATATATTTATTTCAACATTAATGCTGCAGTAGTTTCGATATAACGGCGGATCTTGCTAAACAATTTGACGTCTTATGGGCCCTTAACTAGTAGTCTCTAAACGCAATATCAAAGCATTAAACCTAATTTCACATCTAAAACAATGGTTATTTTGAAACAATGAACGAAAGCCTGTCGACAAATATTTGAGCGGCCTACATACGACTTCGAATGTTTGCCGAACAGATTTGTAAATGTAATGTCACAAGAATTCAATGATGCGATTCTTTCTTTCAAATCGGATGAATCACACAAAGCCGTTCAGCGGCTTATGTCTTGGCAAGGAAAAGATATATATTCTTGTTCGAAAACATTTCAGGGATTTATAAAACGCAACCAATAATGTGAGCGTTTTATAAATTCCTGAAATGGTTGGCTAATGGTTGATGCGGATATCAATAGGATTACCTTCTACATCTTTTTCGTAAATGATATTTATTTCTGTTAATTGGTTCAAACATAAAATACACGTCAAAAATAACTTAAGTTTAAAAAACTAGATGAGTTCGGTGTTTTATCTAAAACCATCTAATTCTCCATTTTGTTCCCAGGTGCCTCCAATCGACTACCTACGACAAGTGACGCTAGATCTTGGCGGAGAAGGTGTCCTTGGCGCCGTGAATGAGCGTCACATGGTCAGAAGAACACCCCCAACACATACCACATCCAGGAGTTCTGTCAGAGCTCTTATCAGGAGATTTAACGCGGTAAGTTTAAATAATTTACTTACCCACTTTTTTCTTTCCGTACCCAAAATGGGTAGACCATGTGCCAAATTGCATCCAAATCAATTCATCCGTTAGAGGCTCGTACACACTGGCGCGATGTCGCGTCGCGACAAGGGTAGGGCTGCCTGTCCCGCCCGCGATATCGCGCCAGTGTGTATGAGCCGTAAAGCTTCATGCACACACGTCAGTCACGTCAACGTCAAGTCACCGATCAGTCACGAAAAAAATATAGTTACGTCATTACCTAAAAATAATAGAAACAGTACCCAGTTAAAGGCTCGTTCACACCGGCGCGACTTGTCGCGCGACGCGACACCGGCAATTGTTCAATCGTGAAGTTTTATTAGAAACTAGCTTTTGCCCGCGGCTTCGCCCGCGTGGAGGTCGGAAATTATCCCACGGGAACGTACTACCTACCGGGATAAAAATATATCCTAGATCCCATAACCTATGTCATGGTCTATCTAGGCGTTACAGAAAGGTTACAGACATGAGACAGCCAGTAACTTTCGTACGTATAATATTAGTGTGGATAGTATGGACGGAAGTATGAAACTGTGTGAAAGTCTTATGAAAAAAATATGACACATTTGCCGTCTATCCCAATCTGTAAAGAATTATGAATAAAACTGGAATATCTTATCAATTTTTTTTGCTAAAACGTAGATTTGGTGGTCTGGATACTCGTAAGCACGCATACAATGGCTGCACTCTTTTTAAATTGGAAAGGTAAATCTGTCGGAATTATTGGAATCGGGGAATATTAACATATATTTTTTTTACTATTCCTGACATAATTATTGCTTTTACAATATTCCGCCTCAGGTGAGTAATTTGTAACCGTGTGTCATTACATTATCTTGGCGCATCAAGATTACGCATTAACAGAACTGGAACAACCCACTTTCAGCCTCAGCGTATGCGAAGGCACTCCTGATAACTCTAAAGAGTTGAGAAATTCAACAGGGTGATGTTACTTGTTCGGTGTCGTTACTTGTTCGGTGTCTATGACATTGTGTAGGAGTACCGAGAGATACTCCACAACATCACCTTCCACATGTGACTTAATGTTTTCATTAATCTTTCCCACAGTTTCATTCGCCGGTGCCAAAATTGTCCTTTCACACAACCATTCTCTATTCTCCATATTAGTTTGCAGATCGCTCAGATTACTTGAAAAACAACGTCTATCCACGTTGTTGATAAATGAACAATATTACAGAATTTTTAGATTAATGTAATCATGCCGTTACCAACTGTTACCATTCGGTCATCGCCAATTTTCAGAAGTGCTGCCGCATATTGCCCCGATTCTATATCATTGTGCAGTTGTACTCGCATAATTGTAGTTAAACAAAACTTTTTTATATGCCCCCATAATGTCGACGTGTTTAGACATGCACTTATTTCATCTGCCGGTGATCCCCTAGTTATTACCGGCAGAGTCTGTCTAAAATCTCCGGCTATCAATACCACCATCCCTCCCATGCGTTTCAAGCCAGGTAGTAATAACTTTTGACCGGGTGGACCGATTTAAATGAAATAAACACTAAATGTAACCTCAAGATACGGACTATCACTATATTCTCAAACCCTTAAATCTCTTGAAAAGAATCACTGAAAAACAATATTACATGTGAATTTTAAAATCATCCCCCATTCTACCCTCTTGAGGGATGATTTTTGAAAAACGGTAAAATACGTAATTCTTTATTTGTTACCAAAAGCATAAATTTAAATTTTCATAGCACTAACTTAAGAAATGATAGGTTTCCCATACAAACTTTCATCCCCTATATCCGCCCCTTAGGGTTATTTTTGAGACAAAAAGTACCTTATGCTTTTCCCCGGGATGCCATCTGTCTCCTTGTCAAATTTTATCGAAATCCGTCCAGTGGTTTAGGCGTGAAAAGGTAACATACAGACAGACAGAGTTACTTTCGAATTTATAATATTAATATATAACAGCCGCAGAGGTCGATCGATCAGGTTAAGCTACACTTGCCGCGGTTGGTCTGTGGATGGGTGACCATCTTTACATACAGAGACCCGTCCGTGCCTCGGAAAGCACGTTGCGTTAGCTTCCAACCATAAGCCTAGATAGTAAATTTAGTGATTTTTCGCTTCAACTTCATCCCCCTTTTTAACCCTTCGGTGGTGGCATTATCATAAACGCCGAGACACGTATACATTAATTTTCAATCGTTAGCCTAAACCCAAAAGAACATCCTATCTTCAAAACTCGCGGACTTTCATATAAACTTCCATCCCCTATTTCACCCCTTTAGGGGTGGAATTCCCAAAAATCCTTTCTTAGTGGGTACTTGCTCTTCAGAAAGAACACACCCTCCAAGTTTCATGTCTTTAGGACCAGCGGTTTGGGCTGTGGGTTGATATATCACCCAGTCAGTCAGTCAGTCAGTCAGTCAGTCAGTCAGTTTACCATTTTATATATATAGATTGTATTGTTAAAGTCGCGTCGCGCGACAAGTCGCGCCGGTGTGAACGAGCCTTAAAGGACACACAAAGTTGGTGTAATTTGCTTCAATATAAACCTGTGCCTGTGGTCAGAATAGGTTTGAGCTACGATTTTCGAACTAAACATAGCAATATCTATGCAAGCAAGTCTGTAGTGAAACTCGAACTAAATACTCTTGTCCGAAGTAGGTTATGTACATGCCTTCAGGCGTTGGTGCTAGCCACAAAGTCCTATCTATGTACTAGAGGAGGTATGCGTGTGTAGGTGTCTAAGTTAGAATGGGCAGAATCCACTCGAGAAACAAGTTACATGTGTGATTATGTCTATAGGGGAAAGCGTAACTTTCAATTGTATGTTTGCATGTGAATTATGTTCATAATTTTAGAGTTTAGGGAACACAAACAGTCCCGAGTCAAGAAAATATGTTTTTGTAGTTATTTATGCAACTGTTGTATAATAAGGGGTTTTAAATAAATACATTTTAATACCCAATTATATACATTTGCATAAAGGACTTTATCTAAACCCTTGTTATGAATCCTCTATAAAAGTTTCGGATTTTGTTAAGCAATTTGAGGTCTTATAGGCCCTTAAGGTTCATTAGAAAACCAGCGTCACACTGCATTTGTCTATCATTAATGCTGAAATGAACCTTTTTGGAGCAGCCGTGACGCACACACTATTGTTGTTCAACATTATTTTCACTATCTTTTGTATTTTGTGATTCACGAACTGTGTCCAAATAAAAGATATTATTTCTTTCTTTCTAACTGTTCGGATCGGCTTCCAGTCTAACCGGATGCAGCTGAATACCAGTATTTTACATGAAGTGACTGCCTATCTGACCTCCACAACTCATTTACTGGGTAAAATGATGACCCTTGCTAAGATTGGTTGTCAGACTTTTGGGCTTCTGACTGGCAGCCCGGAACAACGGCTTAACGTGCTTTCCGAGGCACGGAGAGGTCTCGGTATGTAAAGACGGTCACCCATCCACGGACCGAATAGCTTAACCTGATCAATTGACCCGTGTGGCTGTTATTACTCATACCGATTTCGAAGCAAATTCATGTTAATTTGAGGCATTTCAGACGCATACCTTTTTGTGGAATCAAAAACACAAATATGCATTTTAATATCCCCACCAAAACATTACTAAAGTCAATTTGAACAAAACAAACAACAAAATTCACTAAATTACGCTGTGATAAAAAAACAAATCGTCCTAAGTGGGGAGAGTACGGAAAAATATCTCATTACTGCGACAATTCTCATGTCCCTAAGTGTAAGGCCACGTGCCCACGTGGCATTACAGGCACGAAAGTGTACTAGTGATGTACCGTGCAAAATTATCGATATAATTGGTTTTTATTTTTTTATTTTACTAATTTTACATGCGTAACATCACTCTCGCCTTTTTCCCATGTGGTTTAAAGTTCACTCATCATCCATAAAAAAGGGAGGATCCTCAGACGTGACGGGTCTTGAGTCTGGCGGGTGACTACCCGACAAATTCTGCTTGCGCGATGCAGGATTTAGCAGGACGTCAGGTTTATGCGAAGTTCGAATGCGGCGATGTAGAGGCCGCACACAAGCCATTCGCCGTTTACTCCCATTTCGACGAATTAATGTTTTCTGGAATTTTTCGGTCCCAGCTGTCATTCGTGAATCTTTGACAGTCGTAACGGGTCATCAGAAGCCCGAAAATCTGACAACCAGTCTTGCCAAGGGATCGTATTACCGAGTTTCTGGGTTGTGGAGGTCAGATAGGCAGTCGCTCCATGTAAAATACTGGTGTTCAGCTGCATCCGGTTAGACTGGAAGCCGACCCCAACATAGTTGGGAAAAGGTTAGGCAGAAAACCGCTTTGAAATCTCGCGTGTATTTATGCTCTTTACAGTACAATATCAGGTCAAATAATCGTCTCCTGCCTAAGAAATATTACTGAAGATAAAGAAAAAAGCCTTTGTAAAGATTTGTAACTTTTGAGTGCCTGTTACTGAGAATTTGATCCAATTTCTGTTTTTATGTCAAACTTTCTATTGGCTTTTATTAATAATATAATATTTGTATTGGGAAATAAAATGGCTTCTTTACAAATCAGATTCCTTCGCAGCGAAAGTTTTATTACCTACTAGGTATGTTTTAACGATTGAATAATACAGCGTCAAATTAAATTTGCTAGCAAAACTCCGCAGATGCGATGGGTAAAACACGATAAAATAAAAAGATTTAGGGACTACTCATACTTATTCAGCTCCATTCGCATTTCGCTGAACGATTTTGGTGACACTATACAGTTCTGCTTCTATCAACCGCGTACAGCGTCGTAAGAATGAGAATAGCTATAATAATAAATCAAATCTATGCAGGAACTATGCTGGTCGCAACTTTTCGACAAGGAGTCGAGAACCATCCGTGTATAACGCTGTTCCGCCGCGTTCGACGCTGAATGCGGCGGAACAGTCCTGAACAAGGCAAAACAGCGCTGAACTCTATCTATAGCACTCGCATGATAATAACACATTTGTCCTCATTTTATACTTGAAATGCAGAATAGACGCGGAAACCTGAACGAATGCGTACGGGTCTTCATACAAAATCATTATTCTCTATGGGCATAAGCTGAATGGAGCTGTATAAGTGTGATTGCTAGGACACAGGCTTTCTCTATGTGAGAGCAAGTGGACTAGGCTGTAATCCACCACGCGGGCCAGTGCGGGTTGGTAGATGTGTGATGTCTTTCTGGTTCTGGAACACGGATTCCTTCACCGTTTTCAGAAGAGCTATGATATAGTTAAATGTAAATAAATTTAGCTTTTTACACATTCCTGGCTCAAATCGGAGCCGGTACGGACCCGGCACGGTGTGACACAAATCATCCTTTAATGTGTTCTCCGAGGCACGAGAGAGGCTTTATGAGTAAATAATGATAACTCACTTACGGAACGACTGCGGAAAACACAGCCCATTTAGCAAAAAAAAAAAAACAAATAAAGTGCGGTGTGAGAAAAATAAGAAATTAACAAGATTTATTCTGTGGTCGTAAGGAGCTCGTGGCTAAGTAATAACAGCCGCACGGGTCGATTCATCAGGATAAGCTGCGCTTGCCGGGGTTGGTCCGTGGATGGGTGACCATCTTTACATACCGAGACTCCTCCGTGCTTCGGAATGCACGTTAAGCCGTTGGTCCCGGCTGTCATTCGTAGATCTTTGACAGTCGTTACGAGTCGTCAGAAGCCCGAAAGTCTGACAACCAGTCTTACCAAGGGATATCGTATTACCCAGTTATTGGGTTGTGGAGGTCAGATAGTCAGTCGCTCCATGTAAAATACTGGTATTCAGCTGCATCCGGTTAGACTGGAAGCCGAATCCGACATGATTGGGAAAAGGCTAGGCAGAGTCTGTGGTCGTAACGTAGTTTCTATGAAAGAAATACGTCTTTTTTTATAAATCACTTTAATGACACATAACGTAGCATCATGCCTGCAAAATATGGGTGTACCTATAGTGCACCCATATTTTGCCAGTTCTGAAATACAATAGACGTAGATATATTTAGTAACCTATCCGCTTAACTATTCCTAAAGAGACATAAAAAACCCTGTAAGAAATCGTCACTTGTTTTGTTCTGAACGAGGCATCCTCAGGATGACGATTGACTTGTCGCGAACCCGAACACGACGTGGTGCCTCGCCGAGCACCGGACGCAGACGCCAACCACCCGCGCCAAACTATCTTAAATTTGCTAGTGCTGTCTATTTAAAAATTCAATGTTTTTTTGAGTTTTTCTTTATTATCATTCTGAAATCTTTTCCAACTACTTTGTGGTCGGCTTCCAGTCTAATAGGATGCAGCTGAATACCCGTATTTTACATGGAGCGACTGCCTATCTGACCTCCACAACCCAGTTGTTAGATAACACGGCCTTGGTAAGACTGATTGTCAGACTTGGGTTTCTGACTACCTATATCGACTGTCAAAGATCCACGAATGACAGCCGGAACAATGGCTTCACGTATTTTTCGAGACAAGAAGGGGTCTCGACATATAATGGATGGTCACCCATCCACGAACCGACCGCAGTAAGCTTTGCTTAACCTTAGTGGCTGTTATCATTTAGCCATGAGCCCCTTTATAACAATCCCTCAATGATAACAATATAATCACGAAGAATAACGGTTGAAGTAGACAAAAGAGATTGATTTAATTCTATCAGATTGTTTTTAAAGTTTTAAAGTTGAATTCAATAGAGACTTTGTCTATTGTTCAAATGTGATGTAAAACTTAAAAGCTTTGTTCTATTAGAAGTACCCACTCTCCTAAAGGTAGTAGTGTTGAAGAATTTGTATGGCATCTTAAATCAGCTGGTAACTTTCCAATAACAAGTTATTGGAAAATTACCACCTGATTTTTGTATTCAAACTCAAAGCATTTCAAATAAACCATTTACAGGCACTGTCAAGAAGTCTGTCAGTCAGAAAGTTAGTCGTGGAATTAACCAAAATTCTTAGAAACCTGTACCGTAATTTATTTATTTATTTATTACAGCATGGAAGACTTACAGCTAAAAAAACAATAAAAAAAAGGACACAATAGTCGACAGAAAGCCAATTACAAGTCTTCGCTTTTAGACTTATAATAGAATTTTTGGTATGAACAAACAAGCAGTAACACATAACTATCTAATAACGATAGTTAAAACTATTTAAATAAACACTTATGTCTGCAATTTATAAAGGTTTTCGGTCCTTGCCTAAAACAAATAATTTCATCGACATCTTTAGTCGATGAATTGTTCTCGCTCAGTCGCATCTCTAAACCGTCTATAATTTAGGCCACACAGCTTTCTGTATAATTAACACACATCTTCCCATTCTATTTATTAATTGTTATTTACCTTCACGAGGAGCTCGTGGCTAAGAAGGAGCTCGTGGCTAAGTAATAACAGCTGCACGGGTCGATCCATCAGGTTAAGCTGCGCTTGCCGGGGTTGGTCCGTGGATGGGTGACCATCTTTACATACCGAGACTCCTCCGTGCTTCGGAAAGCACGTTAAGCCGTTGGTCCCGGCTGTCGTTCGTGGATCTTTGACAGTCGTTACGAGTCGTCAGAGGCCCGAAATTCCGACAACCAGTCTTACCAAAGGGTATCGTATAACCCAGTTACTGGGTTGTGGAGGTCAGGTAGGCAGTCGCTCCATGTAAAATACTGGTATTCAGCTGCATCCGGTTAGACTGGAAGCCGACCCCAACATGATTGGGAAAAGGCTAGGCAGAATGAATGACCTTCACGACTCCCAGGTTTTTTAGTATAGACAGAGAAACTAAACAAACTAAAAATTACCTATTATTATTCGTACATAGACGCCAAGAAAATGAACAAATCTATCCATGAACAACTACGCATAAAAGATAAGACTATCCACGATCTTCACCCAAAGGATTCTCGGTTACTTTGGTCACATTGCCCGTCGGGAACCAGATAACCTTGAAAACTTGGTGATGTTGGGCAAGGTAGAATGGTAAATCCCTCGTGGCCAGTCACCTAGCCGCTGGTCGGACCAAGTCACCATCCTCACCGGACTCACTGTTGCGACCGCCCTGTGTAAAGGAGAGGACCCAACGAAGTGGACGAACATCATACATAAAGCTACGAAATCGTATCAGGGACACGACCTTCACCTTCCCTCCTGGGAAGCAGTAATGCTCGCGAAGGAGGAGGCGGAACGCGTCAGGGAGAGGCAAATTTCGCGCCCTCACGCCCCTAGTTGCCGCAGGAGACGCCCTGGGCGTCGGAAATCCGAGGCCTATTTCCGGCCACCGTTTGGATTAATTAAAAAAAAAACATCATTACGTCTTTAAGTTTAGTATAGAAGGGAGTCAATTTTCTCCCATTAAAAAATTATGCCAATAAACGTATTTTCTTTCTTAGAACCTTCCTTTCAGCTTTAATATGCTCCAGGCACGGAATAGTTTCTTTGAATAATTCAACACAAGTCTCCTTAGATCTCATTATGAAAAACTTTCGAAAAACCTTCCATCTTGTTTGTATTATAAAATATGTAAATGCCTTTATATTTACTACGCACATAGTGTTTCAAATATTATAAAGTAACACTGGTCTGGAATTGAAACTAAGGTGACTTTGGTTTTGGCAAATTGTGGGACATTTTTACCTTTTTTTTTAAATTAATTATTTATTTTATACATAGAACATCACGTCTGTAATCCCCGAAGGGTTGGGCAGAGGTGTACCTATAATTCACTCACATTTCGCCAGTTATGACCAAACCATTAAGACCCAGGGGGCGAGCCTATTGTCATCAACCGGGCACAAATCCAAACTCCGGGCCGCTACTGAGAAATTCAAGATAGTTAATTGAGGCATGACTTGGCGGAACTCCATTATAAAATACAAATAGACGTAGATATATTTAGTAACTATTCCGCTTAACTATTCCTAAACAGTCATAAAAAACCCTGTAAGAAATCGACACATGTTTCACCTCAACGGCATCCTCAGGATGACGATTGACCCGTCGCGAACCGGAACACGACGTGTTGCCACGCCGCGTCGAATATATCTACGTCTATTGTATTTTATTCTGAGAAATTCCTTATAGAAAAACCCAATAACACTTTGCCCGACGTGGAAATCGAACACAGGACCTCATGCCCAGCAGTAGCGCTTTTGATCTCTAGATCAACGAAGCAGTATTCAAGTTTACAAATAGTTTAGAAAACCTTACATTTAGTATAAAATCCGCTAAGTAGGATTTTATACTGGTATTCAGCTGCATTCGGTTAGACTGAAAGCTGACCCCATCAACAGATGTATACAGATGGTTCAATCCGCATTTTAGATATGAAGCTACAAGTAGGTACGTGGCGGGCTCGACTTGTCGAAATCAGTGAGCGTAACGTAGTCAGAAAATAGAAGAGTTACGAGAATTTAAGAGTTACGCGATAGAAAGAGAGGCAACTTATAGGTGAATATAACTGTAGGGAATTAGCGCTATGCTACCTGAATTGCACTTTATTGTATCGTAGCAAGAGTCGCTTTTTATTTAAATGATTTTGCGGAGTGAACCATCTGAACTAAAATCTGAGTCCCAATATCTATTTGTATATTGTAACAGCGAATCAATTTTCACGCCTCCCCCTTAAGACCTAGGCCAAATATATTTTGATATACGGATAGGTCATGACCTAAAGAGGTGCCATAAAGAACATGTCTGAACTAAAAATCTAAAAATGCCCGCGAAATAACGTGTAAAACACGCCATATTTCGCGGGCTGAAGCTAGTAGTTGACAAAAAGCTAGGTCGATGGTTGGTTGGATACTATAGTGTGACTACCACTAAAGACAGTCTGCGAGCTAAAATAATGTAAACCCTTCTATGCACTGACCTTAGCAATTTAAGTGCAGCATAACCTTACAGAACGATCGATCTGCGCAGCTGTTATATTGCTTCGAACACGATAAAAATACATTTTGAATTACATTGTTATTTTAATAAGGAATGCATTTGCTCGTGACATTCGATCTCGCCTGGTAGAAATCTATTTAAGACGTCTATGATGGTGCTGCTAAGGAGTTTGTTGCGACACTTCTTCTTCCCAGTTAAGAGCCCACACAACCTCAGGATTTTATCTCGCTCGCACCATACTACTCGCGGTCTGAGTGCGAGCGAGACGGAGGCGGCAACAAATCGGCAAAAGTTTAGGTAATTGCTTTTTACGGAGAAAATAATGGTAATTAAACAAAAAAAAAACATAGTCGCTACTTTATAGTTAGTTCAGTTAGTGTGCCAAGTTTCATGATCTAATTTGAAGTATTTTTTTAATAGCAGCGGTTTAATGTTCGGTTTGGAGGTAACTTTTGATTTTTTTCCATAGAGAAAATTTTATGAAATCGTGTTTTCGGCTAACATAGTCGCTAACATTAATCCTCAACTTTAACATATATTTATTTCAATAATGTATGTATATATTTATAAAATTAATGCTGCAGTAGTTTCGACATAACGGCGGATCTTGCTAAGCAATTTGACGACCTATAGACCCTTAAAGCACTAGGAAATGGTGAAGGGTGGGCGTTTTGGGGGTCTTATGTAATTTTGACGTTCACAAAGTGATGATTCTCAGCCTAGTTTGAATAATTTACTTTTGATTTGATTTGAATTGCTGTATTTTTAAGAACAACCACATTCAAATCCCCCAGTTCCACTATTTTATTATAGCTGACAAGTTTCCGCAATTGACTGTCACTGAGATTAAAATTGTGTCTAGATTTCGAACGTTTATACGGAAATTGACTTCTGATTACTGTCGCTTGCATCATCCTTACTTCCAGCTATATTATTTATTATTGAACGACATGGCAAATTACACTGATGAGATATGTTATAATGACACATGACATATCTAAAGTCTGCATTACAAATAGTGAGAAACACAATATTAGCAACATAATATTAAAATTAAATTATTAATAACACTTGCTCAATCGTCTTATATCGGTTCAGGGCTGAGCACCATTTTTTACCCGGCTACAGCAAAGCCAAAGGAGGGTTCTGATTTTACCAGGCGATGTATGTATGTTCCTGTGTTCCCTCATAACTCCTAAACTACTCGTCATATTTTAACAAACGAGTTATCGATGGAAGCGTCATGTTTTTCACGGGCGGCTTTACATGTATGCCGTTTGTTAAAATCCAACATGGCGGTTTTTAGCTGAGGTAAAGTGCTACCGAAAAAAAAAAAAATTATAGATTATTGTATCGTGTTTGGTATCTAATGAAAGGTCGATAGTATCGGTTTTCGTATAACCGGAGTCACACGTAAATAGGTCCGGACAAACATAATATTTAACAACATATTATTTTAATTATTATTAACGCCTTCAGTCCCAACATATCAACCCAGAGCTAGTGTTAGTAGACGATTCTTTATTCGTAATGTCTATAAATTCACAAGTCATTTTAACAGATTGAGCTGAATGCTGCTAATCCATGCATCATTTTCGTGAATGGGCGCCGTCAGTTAAAGCTGGTCATGTCTTAGCTGCGATGGCTTATTTTAAATTTATGAATAGTTTTTTACTTTTATCTTATTATTACGGGTGCTTTGCATGCGTCTTTCTACATTGTTCTCACATGTATAATTTCAATATGAATAATGCACCCAATTTTTTGTAACAATATTTTTGATTTTATAGAGTGTCCGTGGAGTTTCTTGCCCGTTCTTCTCCATAGGTACCTACTACGCTTTGGAATGACGTACTACCTTAATATTTCTGACTGACCGACTCCTCGACAGTTCAAAAGTGCCTGTAAATGGTTTAATTGAAATAAATGCTTTGAGTTTGGTTTGAGTTTTTAGGAACGGTCTCACTTTCTCTTAAAACACAGGCACCCTACACTAAGGGTAGGATTATTCCGGTCCCTGTATTTCAGTACTGATTGTCATCCCTGTCCTACATAATTTAAATGTACCCAAGTTGGTTTAAGTAAGAGATTCTCTCTGTGTCAAGTTTAAATGTCAAATACAAATGGTATTGTTAAATAATTTAGTGTTAATGAGATTTTTGGTTATATTTTCATGTTTTACGAACTCAAATCGATAGTTAATTGATTCAGGCGTGACTTGGCGGAAATCCATTATAAAATACAATAGTCACGAACATGACGTGTTGTCGCGTCGTCATCCTTATAGTGCCTCGTTGAGAGATGAAACACGTGTCGATTTCTTACTGGGCTTTTTATTACTCTTTAGGAAAAGTTAAGCGGAATACGTTACTAAATATTTATTATTTAGAGTTGCCACGCCGAGCCCCGGCGCTTGGTGTGGCAACACGTCGTCATCCTGAGAGTGCCTCGTTGAGAGATGAAACACGTGTCGATTTCTTACAGGGTTTTTTATAAGTCTTTAGGAAAAGTTAAGCGGAACACTTTACCAAGTATATTTATGTCTATTGTATTTTACTCCAATAGAAAAATACTAAAGGTAACCCAGATATTTTTTACCTTGATTTTTGCCATATTAAGATCTACCACAAGATATACGTTAGTAAGCGGCTTAGTGGCTTAAGAAACGTGTCTATTTCTGGAACAAACCCACTCAAACGATAAAAAGCCGACTCTGTGAGTCGGACTCCACACCACCAAAACTTTTATAGTTTACCTTATTTTTGCCACAATAAAGGCTATTGTTACACGAATTTTGTGAAAATCACCCAGCTATCTTGACGTATAGCTAGTGGATTTTCACTGGCATCGTAAACAGAACCGTAATCAGTTCAAAATAAAAAACAAAGTCATTTATTCAAACTAGGCTGAGAATCAGCACTTTTCGAACGTCAAAATTACATAAGACAGTCCCCCAAAACGCTCACCCTTCACCACTTCTTAGTGCTACAGCTGGGAAGAAAAAGTGGCGTAACAAACTCACAGCTGTCTGTTCAGATAGAAAAAAAATGATTCTATACAATAGTATGCAAAATCATATAAAGAAACAATTATTAGCCATATTATGTCAGCAAGCACACGCCAATATACCAATCAAAAAACATCGAGAACTTATACGCAAGCAGAAATAAAATACTATATTATACACATTTACACAACTTAAAATCTAGATAAAAGCCTCCAGGCATAAAGGTACTGCCCGCTTACATAAAGCAGTCCCTGGAAATCATAAAATTGATAAACTAGGAACATAGAAGTAAAATAAATAAACAGTTAATTACTAATAATAATAACAAAACCATGATCAGTTCACGAGCATAACGCAAAGATATCAGCCATCACCCCCATAATAAAAGATAAAATGACTGGAAATAACTACGGTTGAGTGTCGTTAGTATTTTGTAATTTAAGTGTAGGTACAATTATGTTATTATATTATATTATATTATATTATATTATATTATATTATATTATATTATATTATATTATATTATATTATATTATATTATATTATATTATATTATATTATATTATATTATAATTTTCATAGATAGGCCTAACTATGTAACGGTCAGTAATCAACGGTTGGTGTCGGTAAAAGTATCTAAGTTCTATATTATTTGCTAGATGGCGCCACTGAGACATAGGATCACAGTTTCTATAACATATCTTCTGATAGCCTCTCTATAGTATCTTAAATGTCTTTGCCCCCAGGTATCAGCGTGGGTGACGGAGCTGGTGCTCTGCCATCCCTCTCTCGAGGATAGGAAGGCGGCTCTTGCGTGTGTACTCCGAGTAGCCCTGACTTGTTGGAATATCGGCAACTTCAACGGTGCTATGGAGATCGTTGCTGGATTGAAGTAAGTGGTGGTTTCTATTATTTATGTATTTAAAACCCGTTCAAGTGCTGTCTGTTTCATTATTGTTATGGAATATTTGACACTGATCGCGTTCAGTTTTATTGGTGAAATTCGCTCTTAATACTTCAAGCACAGAAATGTACAAAGGTGGACTAATGCCATAGGCATTTTCTACCAGTCAACCTTTGGGTGATGCAGAGACAAACACAGTGGTAGTACCATTACGAAAAATTGAGGTATAAAAATATATTTAAAAATATAATAATAAAATCATATAATAAGTATAATATACAAGGTGAAAACGACAATACAACAATAAATAAAACTGCGTATATCTAATGACGTTCCCAGTCTACATACGAAAATTCAATCAAAGATCTCAAATAGTTTAGTCACCATAGCTAGTCAAAGATTGGCAAAAACCATAGTCGGCGCATCACTACTCCATCATCATCATCAACTAATGAGGCCTCACTCTTATTGCAATGCCACACGGACGTTGCCGTTGCGTTGCGTCGCCGCAGCGCTATGATATCAACCAACCGACGGCGACGCCGTGCGTTGCAACACCGCATTGCTCATGTGGCACTCGATTAGTTGATATGATAGCAGTGCGTCGACGCACCGGCAACGCACATGTGGCATCGCCCCAATGGATGGTCACCCATACACGGACCGACCATGACAAGCGCAGTTTAACTTCCGATCGACCCGTACGGCGGTTATTATCTAGCCATGAGCCCCTCGGCTATTACGCTATTACCTAAAAACATTTAACAACAATGTGGCGGCATCTACATCACCACATGCGAACTACGCATCAAAGGCCTTTTTTTTTTTTTTTTTTGGGTCGGAAATCATCCAATGACTTCTCCCGCTCTGGGCGGAGCGGGAGGGCGTGTCAGACTTTTACTGACTAAAACCCACCCGCGTTCCTTCCCTTGCCATGCCAGGGGCCACGGTTTCCCCTTAGGACTACCCGCAACCCCGGCGGGACGCATCAAAGGCCTGACGTCACAAATCCAGCATCGCGCTATTTAAGTTTACCGAGCGATTAACATGCCCGCCAGACACAACACCCGTCTGGTCGGAGGATCCTCCCTTTTCCATAAAGTATGAGTGAACTTTACACCCTGTTCCTCATACCCCTAAAATCATTTGGGCTCCACCACACTCAGGTAATAACATTACTTCCGTAGTCTTTCCAAAGAAACATTTCACATTTTCAACATTGCTCAAAGCCACGATTGCTATGCAAAACTATTCGTTATCGGACATATCGGGTTACTGATGGTAATGGGTTAATTGTGGCACTAGTTGGTTGCGGTTTTTCGACGATCCGGCGCGATACCATCGATTTCTGGTCACCGATTTTAAATTAATTCGTGTTAGTATACTCATGTGGGTAATTTATTAATCGAGTATGTTATTGATAGTCTGTTTAACCTTTGATTCTGATTTTGGCTGAAATAACTACCTGTTGCTTTTGACTTTGTGTGCTTGTAATTTTTATTTTGTCTACAAACACTATCATAATACATTGTTTTAATGTATCTCTGTTGGTCTACGAAGCGCAAGCCAGTAAAGCTCCCAATCGGATTAATTTTTTCCGACGTCTTCAAAAATCAAAATATTTTATAATTTTATTCCAATTTTTTCTAATATTTTTTTTTGCCAATTTAAAAACAACATAATAAATTATTACCCCTAAACCTTCTTCATGAATCACTCCGTCCATTGGTGAAAACCGTTTGAAAATCCGTTCGTTTTTTTTTAGTTTATCACATTCAGACAGAGAAACAGACGTGGCGAGGTGACTTTGTTTTATAATATGTAATGACTATCATTATCATCATACCCGACTTCACCCACCGCTGGGTATTGGCCTCTCTTTTCTTATGCCAATCCCCACACTCCTGTGCCAGCCTCATCCAGATTTTGCCCGCGATGTCATCAATGTCGTCCGCCCATCTCGACAACCAACACCTCGTCTTCCAGTCGTTGAACACCTCTACCTGTAATCACTGCGCCTTGCCAGGTGTCCTGCCCATCTCCATTTGAGTCACATACTACGCATTCCGATATAGAAAGAAAGAAAAAAAGAAAGGAAGGAAGAAAGAAAATAAAGAAATAAAGAAAATATATTTTCAACACACTTGCTCGTAAAGTGGCTCTTATTGAACCGCTTTTAGATTCATAATGCAGTGTATTAAAAACGCGTGCTTTTTACTTTACCATAACGAACTAGTGCTGTAATGCCACAGATAACTATATACTAGTCGGAGTACCTAGTACCTATACCAGTCCTATGACATGGCAGTGTGGAGTTAGTAAGTACTATCATGGCGGCATGGAATTTATATTGTAGAAATTGAATTTGGTGAAGCTTTTTATTTTTGTAAAACATAATACTATACGCAAACCACTATGTCACCCGAGCAGAGGATGTGCGCTTTTTTAATCTCATCAAAGAGACTTTCATGCCTTTATATTATGCATAATATTTATTACATAAAATATGATGAACATATTTCATCATATATTATTTCATATTTTTCGATACTTACATATTAACCTTATGTTTTTAATAGGTACGTATTCAGAACAAAAATAAAACAAAAATACCTATTATTTTGTGTTTATTTAATAGGCTGTCTAGCAGTTTTTCCAGCGCATTTATTTAAACCTGCGCGCGAATCGCTGGCGCGGCGCGCGAAAATACAAACCAGCTCGTCATTTTCCAATACTTACTTGCTATCATTTTCGTTGTGATTAATTAACAAAAATGTCGACTTCACGGGCAATACGTAGGTTTGACTCCGCCGGAAATACTCATCGAGGCACGAAACGCGAGTGATAGCCTGTTGCCACCAAAATCTAAGGAGAAATACGTAGCGGCCTACGAAACTTTTATACAGTGGAAAAACAACAAAAATGCCAAGTCATATTCGGAAAACGTTTTTTTGGCATAGGTACTTCAATGAACTTGCAAATAAATACAAGCTCAGCTCGCTTTGGTGTATCTATTCCATGTTAAAAAGCACAGTTATGACCAAAAATAACAGTGTAAACAAAATTCCATCTTAGCACTCATTACATTTACTGATCACCACAGAACACATATACTCCTCTGATCACAGAGTACTTTTTTTTTTTCCGGTGTCAAAACGGTAGTCATAGACTGCGTTCCGAATTACGATGTAAATGTAATGAAATCGAATCGATTTGAGCGTGCTTACACCCGTTCCGAATAAGCTTGAGCGGGATAACTTATGTTTGTTCCGTGAACCGTTATTTGGCTGTGTTGTTATAGGCATTTTTTCGAAATTGTGATTCTGGCTACCGTCGCCACCTAACCAAAAAAGAAATAACATACACGAAGAAATTAAAGAAATACTATACACAAAGAAATAAGTAACGTTTTAAGTTTTGACGTTGGGCGAGCACTGATATGCTGGGGCCACATTGTCGCGATAAGACAAACTATACTGCGCGCGCTCTCTCTCGCACACAGCTCGACGTCTCGCTGAATAAAAGAGAGCCCGTGGAGTTAAGTTCGCTTTATCGCGACAGTGTGGCCCCAGCATTAGCACATTCACTAGCGTTCCAAATTGATGACAGCCCTCAGCTTTCATAATCATATCATAACTAAATTGGAACGCAAAATATTGATGTGAGAAGTGTGGGCGATTAGGGCATATCTCGGAATGCGGTCGTATAGTTTTTCGGAGGCGGCGCGCGACTCTATGCCATGTCCATGCCGACTGAACGGAATGTTGCCATTATTTATTATATTTTATTTAACCATTTACAATTTGATTACTATACTTATAGTAACATAAGGTGTATTTTTCTACTGAAAATCTTTCTTCATCTCTTCGTCTTTCAAAATATTATTTTGTTTTTATACATTTTTTAATAGGTGTAGGCTGTTTAGCAGGTTTGCCAGTTGCCAGTGCCTTTATTTACAACTGCGGAAAAACAAAACCGTCGCGCCATTTTCTATACATATTTGTTCCCGGTTTCGCTGTGTGGTTATTTTCATAGACTAATACATATTTAAAATAATATTATCAATACGAAATCTAAAGTAACACCAACCTACGTTGAAAAGTTTTTAAAAGAAGCTCCGGATAATCAGTACATGGCAACAATGGTCAGTTGAACTTTATAATTACCTTATTGTAGCATACATTCTTACAAGTCTGTTTATTTCCTCGCAAGTGTGTTGAAAAACGTCGTATGAAACGCGAGTGCGTTGATCATTACACTCTCGACTACCTTATCGCGCTCGCCTGCGGCTCGCGCGGACAATACCGTCTCGTGTGTAATGACCAACACCGCACACTTGTATCATAATGTACTATTATTTAACACTGATTATAAGGCACATAATATAATATACAGCATAATATAAAAAGATAAAAGTGTAAAGCACGATGTAATTTAAGAAATTTGTAGAGGAGTGTCCCTCACGGCTGCGCCTAAGAAGCCAGTTCAGCAGATCGAAGAACTTTGTACGCCTTCAGATCTCGACGTTTGGAACTCAGACTATTAGCCTCAACTTTCAGCCTGTACACAGCCTCCTGTGTGTGCGGTAATACTATAACTAATTATAATTTCAAGAAAGAAAATACATCAAGGAAAGAAAAAAGAAGAACTCGGTACAGTCAGCAGGGGTTTCTTTCGGCCTTCAGCTGTTGAGAGACTGTAGGCCGGCGGAAACTACTTGCTGACTGTACTTTTAAACACCATTGAAGAACAGAAGAGTAAGAAGAGAAGAGAAGATTGGTAACTATCAAGAAGATTAAGTTTTAAAATAGGGTGACTAGTAATTAGTGACCGATACTTAAGAGCCTATGTTACCTCAAATTGCTTAGCAAGATACGCCGTTACATCGAAACTAGTGCAGCATTAATTTTGAAATAAATATTTATGTTAAAGTTGAGGATTAATGTTAAGGAATATGTAAGCCGAAAACACGATTTTTCTAACTGAACAGACAGCTGTGCTGCTGGGGAGTTTGTTGCGCCACTTCTTCTTCCCAGCTAAAGCACTAGGAAGTGGTGAAGGGTGGGCGTTTTGGGTTCGAAAAGTGCTGATTCTCAGCCTAGTTTGAATAAATGACTTTTGATTTTGCAGTAGTGATGAAATAATTTACTCAAAAAAAAATCTGTCTGGGTTTGAACCTATGACCTTCCACTAAGTCAAAACGTATCCACTGGGCCACCACTTTATTGCTCTCTACTAGGTACTCATAGAACAAGATTATCCGCAAAACTTTGAAAACTATTCACCCGTATTACTTGGACCCATTTCAACATATCCGTCGAGATTGTCTTCGAACCCTAGCGTCATGTTCCCATGTCATATCATATCTCTGTTATCTCAAAGGATAGAAAGAGGATCTAATCTGCCTCGATAAGTCGATATTCTTTTGTTTTATTCAAAGAGATTCCAGTTACTTTATATACGTAAAGGTTATAAGCTACGCTAGCGGGGTTGGTCCGTCGATGAGTGACCATCTTTGCATATCGAGACTCCTCCGTGCCTCGGAAAGCACGTTAAGCCGCTGGTCCCGGCTGTCATTCGTGGATCTTTGACAGTCGTTACGGGTCGTCAGAAGCCCGAAATTCGAAGTGGAATGGGTTACCCATTCCATTGCATTCCAGTGGCGGTTCACATTCGGCGGGAGATAGGGTCCGTGGGGTAGCTACTGTCCAACAGCTCGCCACATGGGCCAGCATGTGTGCAGGTACATGCATCTCTCTTAGTCTGGCTCCTCACCCTAGACCTGTTTCGGCTGACTGGACAGGTCCACTCAATCTGAATCTGACCATTTCAGACACAAATCTTCATGGTCAACATAATATATTATAGCATGATCTGACCACGATTATGTCTGGACTTAAGAGACTGTGAACTCGTGAGTTTGTTTCGGCCTTTCTTCTCAGAGTAGTCAGATAGGAAACCCCGCTGTGAACTCGTGAGTTTGTTTCGGCCTTTCTTCTCAGAGTAGTCAGATAGGAAACCCCGACCTATAGTAATATGATTGACGTATAAATGTATTTCTACAAACCTACTTACAGAAAACAAATCATTTATCATTAATGTATCATTTAAAATAAAAATATTATATCCGTTTCTATAATATAAACATAATATGAACTCACCGGCAATATTCAGTTAAATGAACAAAATACATTTTGTTGGTTGGCAACAAAAATGGTCGTTAATTATAATTATCTGTGGTTTTACATCCGAATTAAATGTGAGCTCATTTTTATGTAGGTATACAGAATCTGTACACAGAATTATTGCCGGCATTTTATTTGACCCAAATGATGTACATGGTATGGATAACACAACATAACGTAACATCACGACTATATCCTCAAAGGTTAACGCAGAGGAAAGGAAAAGTACAAAGGCAATGCTTCAGGGTCTAAAATACCTTAAATTGCTTAGCAAGATCCTCCCTTATATCTAAACTACTGCAGTATTAATTTTGAAATAAATATATGTTAAAGTTGAGCATTAATGTTAAGTAAAAAAACACGATTTCATCAAAATTTCTCGATAGAAAAAAAAAAAAACCAGAGTCTCCAAACCGAACAATAAGCCGCTGCTATTAAAAAATACTTCAAATTAGATCATGAAAGGCCAATGCAACCTATTGGCATGATTTACTTTTTTCCTAGTAATCTACTAAACACTCTCTAACTTGGTTCAGTTACGGTTGGTAGACCTAGTTCTTTTTGCAATTGTTTTCTCATAAAGTCCTCTAACATATGGCCTAGGTTTCACTTTTGGCGAAAAGAAAAATAAAAGTATGCCAGCTATGTATGGCAAAAGTTGCATTGGCCTTTGCATAATAACTGAACTAGGTAACTATAAAGCAGCCTATGTTTTTTATTTTTTTTTATTTCCCCAATTTTCGACGTAAAAAGCAATTCCATAAACTATCGGCGCTTTGGAGGCGCATCCGTCTCGCGAGCGAGTGGGGCGAGCGAGATAAAAACCTGAGGTTATTTATGCTCTCATTATGGACATTTAAGAGTCTGAATTAAAAGAAATTTTATTTATTTATTTCTACAGAAAACTCTTCCAGCATACCTGCGATAGGAAAGTACATAAAAAGCGATATTGACAACGTGTCTAACAGTAGAAGAGAAAACAAAATCAAAAATACAATTCACTCATTATTTATGGCGTCACAATCCCGAGAAAACCTGCTTATTAAGTTTATTAAAAAAAAACACACCACTACACTGCAGTACCTACACACACTCTGCAGTATCTTATTTAAACAAAATGATTCGTTCAAAACCGGTCATAAGCAAATCATATTCCTTTTAAGACGACATAATATTCCCAATCATTCCTCAAATCCTCACCCCTTAACACACACAGGACAAAGTCTAACTAAAAAACTTTCCCCGTTAACTCAATTTGTATGAGGAACGGGGGAAAAGGGTTCAATAGAGATTCCCCGAGTTCTCGGGCTACTAATAATAACGTTATGAATCGCCCCCTTTCGCTAAATTGGGGTAGCATGTCGTGCTCACGAAACAAGTGACGACACAAAGGCTTTTGTTGTTAAATACGGGATTTATAATATAACATAATAATATGTCGCCTGTTTCACCCGAAGGGTTGGGCAGAGGCGTAGGTACCCATAATAAAACTACACCCACATTAATTCGCCAGTTATGCTTTAGTCCCGGGGCGAGCCTTTGTTCTCAACTGGGCACACAATGACATCCTGGCTCTGGGCTGCTACTGAAAAATTCCTGATGGAAAACCTAATCCTGAGTTCGATTTCCATGTCGGGCGAAAAGTTATTGGGTTGTACTGAAATGATATATTTGACAATGAGACGTTTGTGAACTTTTTCTGTCACTAATTGATGATTATTTAAATTAAAGTGACAAGAACGTCTTTTTCACTTTCACTTTACGTGTAGGGGTGGTACCCAATTTTTTATTATTATTCATGATTTTATTTTACCACTTTGTCGGCGTAATTAATATTTATACTCATGCCAAATAACGGCTTTCTAGTACAAACAGTTTCTGAGCAAAGCTAAGACAGACGGACATGGCGAAACTATTATATAAGGGTTCCTTGTTGACTACGGAACCCTAAAAAGGGAAAACTGATTACAAAATTATTCAAACAAAAAAAAAAGAACTACGTATCAGAAGTCATCGAACCCTAAATTCCAATTAAAAATTGTTGATTGAGTCCAACTTTAATTATCTTTTCCGTAAAAAAAGGAATAATTTTAAAAAATCAGACTATTTCCGTCATGAATTTATTATCATTCATCTTAACGCATGCAAGGACACTAAACGAGACACAATAGAAGTTTTATTGTATGTTCATTAATTAAATGCGTTCCCATTAACCAGTATTATGTCATCAAATTGCTTAACAAGATCCGTCGTTATGTCGAAACTACTGCAGCATTAATTTTGAAATAAATATATGTTAAAATTGAGGATGAATGTTAGCGACTATGTTAGCCGAAAACACGATTTCATAAAATTTTCTCGATAGAAAAAAAATCCAAAGTTACCTCCAAAAAGAACAATAAACCGCTGCTATTAAAAAAATACTTCAAATTAGACCATGAAACTTCGCACACTAACTGAACTAACTATAAAGCAGTGACTATGTTTTTTAAATTACCATTATTTTCGCCGTAAAAAGCAATTACCTAAACTTTTGCCGATTTGTTGCCGCCTCCGTCTCGCTCGCACTCAGTCAGCGAGTAGTATGGTGCGAGCGAGATAAAAACCTGAGGTTGTGTGGGCTCTTAAGAAGGTGCATCCTAAAAGTTGGCAACGTCGTAAATAGCTGTCAAATATTTACCTGTTTCGATTAATTTGGAAATAATACTGTATGGAAATAAGAAATGTGGCTAACCAATTGACTAGAATATTAATAATGAATTGCAATTATAACATTGAATTTGATGTTGTACCCGTTTTAGGTGAAAAAAAGGCATTTGGAAAGTTACCAAATACTTTTTTTACATCTAAAACGAACTATTCGGTGTTACGATATTAATTATTGCATTTCATAATCAATATTCTAGTCAATTGGTTAGCCACATTTCTTATTTCCATACAGCAATATTATCAAATTAATCAAAACAGCGAAATATTTGACATCTATTTGCGACGTTGCCAACTTTCAGGATAAACCCTCTTAACATAAACAAAAAATATTACGCGCATGTACTATTTCTTTTACATCAATTCTATATTTTTTGTTAACATTTTATTATTATAAAGAAAATGTTTTTTTGTTGTTAATTGTAGTATTATTTTTAGCGTGTGCAAGCCACACGTCAACGACAGAGGCAACTGCAGCCGTCGACAACGTCCCGCTCTTGTCTATGTGCCCTTAGGTACCCAACGAGTATCTCATATACGTCCGACCTCGCAGCTTTATTTACGGTCACAATAAAGAAAGAAAGACGTAACTCCGTTCATAATAAATTTCCTGACTCAACATATTAGATGGGAGCCCAGTGGAGCTCAAAGTTAGTTAAAATGGGGTTCAAAAAGAAACTAGAGGGAATTAATGCATTTGCACAAAAACTATTTCGCGGTTTCTTTGGTATACCAACAATGGTACTCGCAAGATCTGCACGCGGATGAAATCGGAACTAATAAGTATGCCGCCGTGTTGTCATTTATGTAAGGTCAAATTAAGTATAGAATTATTTAATTAATTAATATTAATATAAGATTAATTAACATTAACATAACAACAATAGCATTAATATTAATTATTAACATATTTTATGTTAAATATTTTAAATATTATTAAATAATATTATATTATAAAAAAGGGGAGAGGAAAGAAGTTGCCCGCATCGCTGTCAATAGGAAAGGTGCCCAAAAGGCCGGCAGCATTGCCACGTTGTATAGCAATGCTGATTCTTTAGTAGTAGTTACACCATTTATAACCCAAGAACGGCTGAGCCGATGTTTATGATCTTTGATTTATTGGGTTTGTCTCCGCCCCGAATAGTAGAATTCCTAAATAAAACACTGAGAAATACACGGATTTTTTTTATTAGGTAGGTAGGTAGGTAGATAAGTGCAGTGCTACATGCCCATGCAAACGTGGGCCGGGTAAAGTTAGTTATTAATTAAAACGCAAATTATAATCTATCGTATGGCCGTTAATTTTTTTACATCATAATGCACCACTTTCCAATTTATACATTACTTTTTTAAATACATAGTGTTATTATTATGTTCTACTGTTTAAGTAAATATTACTACACACTACAAAACCCGTAGGCAACACCATAAATTAAATAAATAAACATTTACGCGTTTGTATTCATAATTATTTACAGCCCCGTCCCAACTCAAAGTCAGTGAAATCAACTGTAAGCCTGAAAGTTGAAGATCAAAAGCTGTGACAAGTTGATAGACGTGTAGACAGTGGGTGTCAAGGCTGTTTGGGGTGTCTTAAAAGGAAATAACTGGCTTCAGTTGTCTTATACGGAATTATGCAAAGGTTACTTTATTGCATGCAAAACATCCACTTCCTCAACTTTTGATTTTAAAAGTTCCGCATCCTCATAATTTCTATGGCGTATGTGACCTTGAAAAACTGTCGCCGAGGTAAATGGGGCGCTGGAATGTGAGTTACACGTTCCTATTGTGCAAAGGTTACTTTATAGGAGGACATATAGTGACCTAATTGGTGATGTTCTTCAGAAAGGTCAGGTGCGTAGTACTCGCAACCGGCGTGCGTGTATGACCAGATGTGTGAACGTAAACGAAACAAAAGAAGTATGTAAGGATCGTAGCAGGTGGCGTTCTATAGTTTCTGCCTTACTCCATAGGAAGAAGGCGTGAGCTTATGTTTATATAAGTAATAAACTCAAAGCATTTATTTCAATTAAACCATTTACAAGCACTTTTGAATTGTCAAGGAGTCGGTCAGTCAGAAATATGAAGTAGTAGGTAGATACCTATGGAGAAGAACGGGCAAGAAACTCCACGGACACTCTTTTATTTTTTATTCCTGGGTATCGGTATTCCTGGGTATTCAGGGGTATCGTATTATCCAGAAATTCACGACGTTTTTTAATGGCGAACAGCAGAAACTAAAGAAAGTCATGTTTTTATTATTAACATACATCTTGTTCTTCGTAAATAAAATATTTTTGCCGTCAAATTAATAATAAGAAATAATAGAATTTCCGACATCCAAGCGGGCGGAGACGCGGGAAAAAACTAGTTCAAAATAAATCTACCCTCTTTAAAAACACATTATTATGAATATTGTCTTGTGTCCCTGTCCTATGATAGACGATTGGCTACTTTTTGTACGACATCCGCATCCGCACCCACATCCGCATCCTCAATAAGGAATTTTCCAACATCCGCGTCCTCATCCGCATCCTCAAACCCGATTATCTCGTTATCCTCATTTACGTTACAACCCTGCCTAGCCTAGGCTTTGCGCAACTAGGTTGAGGTCAGCTTCATGGCCAGACGCGGCTTAATTTTAATATTTTACATGGAGCGAATTCACGCCTTTTTTTTTATGGGGGTTAGCAGAAAACCGAGCTCATCACATACTCCTTTTGCTTCATCTTTGTTTCGTATAATTTGAATTCCGTATTGTATCATAATAGCCACCGACTTCCGAAATTAAAGTTATTTTTCACTTTGTAGTGTCTTTTTTTGGAAGTCGGTTGGTTTTTTGTGTAAAAAGTTTAATTGCCGATAAGAACAACCCATCGGGCGGGCGCACGGCTTGTCATCGAACAAACCTTATGGGGATCAAATAACTACTTAAATAATAATTAACTAGGTTCAGTGCATTTTTTAATATCTTTATTTATATAAGAAACCCGATTGTAGTAAATGTAACAGTTTTCATGTACTATTTGTTTAATTTAACAGTAAGTAGGTAGTATTAAATCTCTGGCCATCAAGTGGGTGACGTAAAGAGTGACCGTGGAGTTTCTTGCCCGTTCTTCTCCATACGTACCTACTACGCTTTGGATTGGGCAACTAGCTTCATATTTTCCTGTAAATGTTTTTTTTTAATTACAAAACAAAACCTTAACAGAAAAATCATGGTTTGACCGGAATTTTGAGCCGATCGATCAGGTTAAGCTACGCTTTGCGCGGTCGGTCCGTGGATGGGTGACCATCTTTACATACCAAGCCCCAAAAGCACGTAAAGCCGTTGGTCCCGGCTGTTATTCGCCATCTTTTCGGATCTTTGGCCAACCAGTCTTACCATACTGACTTGCGTGGATGTGACGCCATATTTTCCCCTAAATTGTTATTTTCGTGTATTTGTTTTTTTTCTTTGCGTCATGTTTGTTTTTTTCTTTTGACGGCGGCTTCGCCCGCGTGGATGTCGGAAAATATGGAAACGAATTTCGTAAAATCCTTCCTTATTCCTTGTCTACATAATAAAGGAAACCTCTGTGCAAAATTTCAGCTTTCTAGGTTCAAGGGTTTGAGCTGGGCGTTGATGAGTCAGTCAGTCAGGACTTTTTTTAAATTAATTTAGATAGATAGATTTTTTCTTTTCTTTTCTTTTACCAAACGGGTCTCGTATTAACCAGTTACTGGGTTGTCAGATAGGCAGTCGCTCCATGTAAATACTGGTATTCAGCTGCATCCGGTTAGAATGGAAGCCGACCCCAACACAACACATTTGCGACCTACGCACCAGCCCATATTCAAACATATCCCCAAATATTTTAATTCTATCAACCAAACAAAATAGTTTTGTATAAAATTGAACATCAAAACACAAACTATTGTCAAGAAATGTTCATTTATATTTACTTTCTCAACACAATATCGAATCACAAACTTCCAAAAAAAGCCAATAAGTGTTTTTCGTGTACAAAGGTTGGCAATAAAAACGAACGGTCAGCGTTTCTCAAAGTTAACGCTAACAGCACCCCGGGGGGCGTTCTAAATGACCCCCAAGAAACTTAATGGGAACAAAAATCGTAGGACACTTACCTTCACATGTGTTTTTGTAAGGTTTTTCCTCGTCGAACGATTGGTTTCTTGAATAAAATATCATGTTCGTCTGTTTTTAGATAGTTTTACTTCTATTTACTTCCTTGTTGGCTTAGTGGGGGTTTAAGGGGGATGCGCCAGGGTAACCCGCAAAATTAATTATTAACATTATCGGCTGCACTGATTTCGATAAAAGTTAGCACATGGTAGGCCATACATTATCAACCTATCCCCACGGCTGGGACACAGGTCTCCTCTCTGTGAGTGGGTTTGGTACCTCAACTCTAAAGATTACTGACATTTTACTAATATTTATAATGATTATTACTATTGTAATTTGACAAATGATTGACATTCTTATTATAATAACTATGATTTGTGTTTCTAATTTTATTAGCTTCATTCATTTGTGTTAATGTAATTTTGCATGCTGGTTTTAGCGCATTGTTTTAGAAACTATTAAAAAAAACTGACCATCTGTAATGTACTACAATTCTTGCAAATTTTCATTTCATTTTGGGCCAGATGTCACATGTCTTCGAATTTTTGGTTCTAGAACATGTCGGTTTCCTGACGATGTTTCCCTTCATCGTTTTGAATGAATGATTAAATTAATGAATGAATATTTATTGAGAGCAGTGGTGATGAAATTAATTACACAAAGTAAAGCCCCTGCCTGGGTTCGAATCCACGACCTACAATTCGTAACTCGGGGCCGTGACCACTGGGCTACCGGCTCTCATCTCTGTGCTCATGTCCGATAATGAATGAGGACTTAGGATACTTTTATGTGAGATAATACCCGGCCTCTACGCGGGATAGCCGCGGACAAAAGCTGTAGTACTGAATAAAATTATGATGCCTATTTTCATGATACCAACCCGATACTTACTTAGAAAAAGATCTTATACACAAAACGTCGAGTTCAAAGGATCTTGTTTGAAATAAATTCTGACATTTATAAAAGCCTTCTGCTTTGGTAGAGGATAGCAAAACGATTCGTGACAAGGGAAGGGAAATTCGAGAGACTCTGGCTGTCAAAGAAATAAGTTCTGTGTGTACGTGAGTGTAGGAATGCTAGATGTGACCTTTGTGTGTTTTTTTTGTGTGCTCGTGACTAAGTATTAACAGCCGCACGGGCTGATCCATCAGGTTAAACTTAGGTTGCCGGGGTTGATTCGTGAATGGGTGACCATCTTTACATACCGAAACTCTTCCGTAGGTACGTCAGAAAGGCATTAAGCCGTTGGTTTCGGCTGTCATTCGCTTCAAAGACCTGACGTCACAAAATCCTGCATAGCGCTATTAGAGTTTACCGCGCAATTAACATATATAAGACTATCCGACATCAATCCTTGGGCAGTTGCCCGCCAGACACAACACCCGTCTGGTCGGAGGATTCTCCCTTTTCAAATAAGGATGAGTGAACTTTACACCCTGTTCCTCATACCTCTAAACTGGAATAATACAAAAAAAAAAGATAAAAACAAGACTCATCCAGTAAGAAATAACGAAAAACGTAACTCTATCTACAGGGTATATCGACCAAACTCCACGAGGTACTTTCTGCGACATATTTACTCTGTACCTTTCACTGCCACAGACATTAATAGGCGTTCCTCAGCTTGACGCCGCTGAGCCGGCGTCAAGTTGAGGAAAGACGTGATATGACAGCCCCAGGATTACCAATTTAGATTTCTATATAGTACGAGTGTTCTTTTTTTATTTGTAACAAGTATATTTTTAATATGAGAGGTTTTAAGTGTGTTTACGTGTTGACCTGAATTCCCTGAAGTGGTTGGCATTCGTGATGAAGCAGGGATGTAACGGATATCCGTATCCGCATCCGCATAAATATTGATATCCGCAAAACATCCACTTCCTCAACTTTTGATTTTAAAAGCTCCGCATCCTCATATTTTCTCCATAAGTAAAGATGGTTCTCACTCTGAACTCATCCACGGACCAACCCCGGCAAGCGTAGTTTTACCTGATGGATCGACCCGTGCGGCTGTTATTACTTACCCACGAGCTCCTCTAAGAAGAAAAGAAGATATTTATAATTAAACTAGCTTTTGCCCGCGGCTTCGCCCGCCTGGAGGACGGAAATTATCCCACGGGAATGTACTACCGGGATCAAAATATATCCCAGATCCCATAACCCATGTCATGGTATATCTAGGCGTTACAGAAAGGTTACAGACATGAGACAGCCAGTAACTTTCGTACGCATAATATTAGTGTGGATAGTATGAACGGAAGTATGAAACTGTGAAAGTCTTAATATGACACATTTGCCTGTGGAAGGTGAACAACGTCTATCCCAATCTGTAAAGTCATAATTGAATAAAACTGGAATATCTTATGTTAAAACATTTCTGTAAACAACATTTTTGGTTTTCCCATTTTTTGCTAAAACATGTAGATTTTGGGGGCTGGGTACTCGTGAGCACGCCACATACAATGGCTGCAATCTTTTTAAATTGGAAAGGTAAATCTTTAGGGGTATGAGGAACAGGGTGTAAAGTTCACTCATACTCTTTGGAAAAGGGAGGATCCTCCGACCAGACGGGTGTTGTGTCTGGCGGGCAATTGCCCAAGGATTGATGTCGGATAGTCTTATATATGTTAATCGCTGGGTAAACTCATATACCGCGATGTAGGACTTGTGACGTTAGGTCTTTGATGCATAGTTCGTATGTGGCGGTGTAGATGCCGCCACAAATCTGTCGGAATTATTGGAATACGGGGAATCTGAACTTTTTTTTTTTTTTACTATTCTTGACATGATTATTGCTTTTACAATATTCCGCCTCAGGTGAGTAATTTGTAACCGTGTGTCATTACATTATCTTGGCGCATCAAGATTACGCATTAATAGAACTGGAACACCCACTTTCAGCCTTAGCTTATGCGAAGGCACTCCTGATAACCCTAAAGAGTTCACCGTTCAACCGTAAGAAATTCAACAGGGTGATGTTACTTGTTCGGTGACTATGACATCGAGTAGGTGTACCGACAGATACTCCACAACGTCACCTTCCCCATGTGACATAATGTTTTCATTAATCTTTGCCACAGTTTCATTCGCCGGTGCCAAAATTGTCCTTTCACACAACCATTCTCTATTCTCCATTAGTTTGCAGATCGCTCAGATTATCTGAAAAACAACGTCTATCCACGTTGTTGATATGAACAATATTACAGAATTTTTGGATTAATGTAATCATGCCGTTACCAACTGTTACTATACGGTTTTCGCCAATTTTCAGAAGTGCTGCCGCAATTTGCCCCGATTTTATGTCATTGTGCAGGTGTACTCGCATAATTGTAATCAAACAATTTTTTTTTATATGTCCCCATAATGTCGACGTCTTTAGACGTGCAATTATTTCATCTGCCGGTGATGCCCCAGTTATTACCTAAAAGAGTTTAAAAGAGTCTGTCTAAAATCTCCGGCTATCAATACCACCATCCCTCCGATGCGTAATAACTTTTGACCGGGTGGACCGATTTTACTGAAATAAACACTAAATGTAACCTCAAGATACGGACTATGACTATATTCAATATCTTGAAAACTAAAAACCCTTAAATATCTTGAAAAGAGTCACTGAAAAATGTCAATATTACATGTGAATTTTAAAATCATCCCCCATTCTACCCTCTTGAGGCATTTTTTTTTTTAAACGGTGAAATACGTAATTCTTTATTTGTTACCAAAAGTATAAATTTAAATTTTCATAGCCCTAACTTAAGAAATGATATGTTTCCCATACAAAATTTCATCCCCTATATCCGCCCCCTTAGGGTTATTTTTGAGACAAAAAGTAGCCTATGTTCTTCCCCGGGATGCCATCTATCTCCTTGCCAAATTTTATCGAAATCCGTCCAGTGGTTTAGGCGTGAAAAGGTAACATACAGACAGACAGACAGACAGACAGAGTTACTTTCGAATTTATAATATTAGTATGGATTACACAGTTTCTTAGATCTTGTAAACGCAACGGCCTAGCAAAGTGGATGGCTCGGCTCGGTAAACAATACGACTTATAATAGCTCGAAAAATGCTGGACTGAGAAGATACAAATGTAATTAATGAATAGGATTAACAAAGGCTTCTTATCTCGGAGTTTCACGCAGGCAGAGGACAACGTACAGAAACATCCAAAAAGGGTTACTTAGTTACTAAAGGCCTACGCAGACCGGGACGGCATGGCAAGGGATTTAAATTTTTACCAATGGACATTCAAACGTATTGATATAGAAATACGAAATAAATTGCTATGCTTTAAAATGATGCCGTGGCATCGAAAGGGATTTCATTGCACGGCATTGAAAGACGCGCCACGGGCGCCGCCGTGGCATACTGCGGTAGGCATGCCGAGGACGCAAGCGCTCGTTGTGACATACCGCGGGGTGAGGCGAGGGTAGAGAAGCGGGGGATGCACTCCATTTTCGCCCGCGTCTCTGACGACAGTGTACGAGAATGTATCATGCTTTGTCGTGCCGCGGCACGCCGTGGCATGCCGTGGCAAGGCGCTGGTATGCTGCGGTATCTAAGCGGCTAGTGTGCGCTGACTGGGGGTTTTTTATGACTCTTTAGGAATAGTTAAGTGGAATTGGTTACTAAATATATCTAAGTCTATTGTATTTTTAATTAAGTTCCATGTAAAATGTATTTCCTGAAATGGTTACAAGGAATCTGCATTATCTGCAACGGGCGTCTACGTTTTAGTTTACTTTGGGTCTGCAAAGTGCTATTCCGATTTCTCATTTGGAATTTCTCAGTAGCCCGGAGTCTGAATTTCTGACCGAGTAATGGTATGCCCTCAATTACATTGGGACTTAAACATAACTGGCGAAATGTGGGTGTACTATCACAGTTATGCCTTATCCTTTGGATATTGCATCTCATCAAGTAGTCTTCATGACCTTCTTTTATGCCTAATATTGTGTGTTGTAAGACTATTTGGCGGCTTCGAGTGAGTGCTTTTCTTACAAAATGCAAAGGAAAGGGGAACGAAAAAAAAAATTGCGATCCATTTTCACAAACCTATTTTTTTCTCGCAAGTTTGTTAAAGAACGTCATCCGATTCTTGCATCAAAATAAACCCAGTACAAGATACGAACGGTCGGGTTTGCGGGAGAGTCCGAAAGGGATACCGTGGCCCCTGGCAACACAGGCAACTGAAGGAACACGGGTGGGTTTTAGTCAGTAAGAGTCTGACACGCCCTCCCGCTCCGCCCAGAGCGGGAGAAGTTATTTGACAGTTTCCCACACAAAAAAAAAAAACGTAGACTTAGATTTATTTAGTAACCTCAGCGTCCTGCGCTCGGCGTGGCAACACGTCGTGTTCGGTTTCGCGACAAGTCAATCGTCATTCTGAGGATTTCTCGTTGAGAGGTGAAACACATGTCGATTTCTTACAGGGTTTTTTATGACTCTAGGAAAAGTTAAGTGGAATAGGTTACTAAATATATCTACGTCTATTGTATTTTAACTTTGGAGAAATTATACTAAAGACAAACCTTCTGAATTTTCTATAAAGTGGTCAAAGATTTAAGAAACGAAGAATATGTCACTATACAAAATGAAGTCGAGTTCCAATGTTGACACTTTTAATTAGAGATGCTTCTTATATATTTAAGTAGCTCTAAGATAAGCTGCCGAGTCTGTAGTCCTGGATTTTATTATTACTAGAGGCAAGTTTAATAGCTTTTTGTAAAAGATTTTGTCCTGGGAAATTGTTTTAACATATCTGTAAACATCGTAACAATTTTTTTTTATAATACTTTCCGACATCAATCGTTAGGCAGTTGCCCGCCAGACACGTCACCCGTCTAGTCGGAGGATCCTCCCTTTCCGATAGAGGATGACTTCGTCTACATGTATTTTATATTCGGACATTTTTTTATACAAATATTTAGGATGTAAAGTAGCCTTTGGCCTTCTTCAGATTCGAGGCTGCCTATTTATGAACGTTCATAGCGATCGGTTCAGCGGTTTAGGCAAAAGGTGAAAGGTGTTATTTAGATGTAGGTTAAGATTTAGGATAATAGTAATTTTATAAGATGTAGATTATGGATTTAGGGCCCCTCTATCGCATTGGATCGCAGATCTTTAATGGTAGTTGTAGGTAAGATAAATAAGTAAATAAATAATAAATAAATAAAAGTCTGACAGATAGACAGAGATATAAAAAAAATATAATCGTTTTACATTTATAAATATTTCTCAACATAACTTTACTTCTGTATATTTTATAGTATATTGATGACTAGCTTCCGCCAGCGGCTTCGCCCGCGTGATATATTTATAAATTATAGCCGATATACCATGTGGAGACGACAATACAACAATAAATGAAAACACTGGCAATATTAATGCATAGAAGTATTTAGAAACTATCAAATAAATCCTAACATTGAAATTAAAAAAGTGATTTTTTCTAACAAACTAAATAGTAGTGATACGGCCGACACTATGGGTTTTGCCAATCTTTGACTAGCTATAGTGACTAAACTATTGGAGATCTTTGATTGAATTTTCGTATGCAGACTGGGAACGTCATTAGATACACGCAGTTTAATTTATTGTTGTATTGTCGTCTCCACCTTGTATAATTATAGCCATGATATATTTATAAATTATACTCAGTGATAAAATAGCATTCTACTGGTGAAAGAATTTTTTAAATCGGTCCAGTAGTTACTGAGTTTTTCATTACAAAAAAACCGGCCAAGTGCGAGTCGGAGTCGCGCACCGAGGGTTCCGTAAAAACCTGTATGTATATAAGTAAAAGTTCACCCATCATGACAATCGAGTCATAGTTATGGTATTTAAAAAATAAATAGTATATGATGTAACAAAAAATTTACGGTTTTCGCAATTTTTCCTTTATCTGTGCTATAAGACCATGCTTCGTACCCAATTTCAAGATTCTGAGTTCACGGGAAGTACCCTGTAGGTTTTGATTCCCTTGCGAATTTCGAAAATTTGCGACATAAACGGCTGTATCTTTTGATTGCGTTAGCTTAGAAGTTTGAGTTTTTCACAGCTCCAAGGGGAAATTTATATCAAATACTCAAGTCTACTGTAGACTTGAGTATTTGATATAAATTTCACACAACAAAATGATCCAATAAGGGTTCCGTTTTTTCCTTTCGAAGTACGGAACCCTAAAAAATACAAATCTTTTCTGTTTCTAATATTAAGTACACTACACTAAAATACAAAACAATATAATACCAGCGCCAGTCTTTAATAAAAGCAGTGAAAGTCGCTTTTTCGCTAAATTGCTAAATAAATCCAATCAATTTGTGATTTCGCCCCGTTCGCCTTGTATTAATGTCTTTTGTACCCTTCGATCTATCGAGACGTAGTGTAGCAGTAAATGTATTCGGAAGTATTCGGAAAAGGATCGTGTTTCGAGAGAAAAACTCTCGCTGTGAAATATAATATAGCGACTGTTTTTAATGAAGGGGTTGGCTGTAGTATACTTAAGAAATAAATTAAAATATTGTTTCTCAAACATGCTTGGAAATTGGAGCATTATTTTGACAACCTTCTTCGAGATAAATCGAAATTGCTGTACTGATCAAAAACAAATGACGATGCGGCCAGCAATGTTACTATTAAAATCCATACCTGTCCTGTGTAGCGGTCAAATAAATTACTATGAAAACTCATACTGTCGTGTTATTTAAAAATGGAACTAACTTTTTACTTCAACACATGACAACCAAGGAGGTAACTTATCAAAGATTTTATTTAAATTTCGATTTAAAGTAAAGAAGAAACAAATGAACACATTGGGGCGTGAAAAATTATCGTTGTCCGTCATTGATTCTGGAATTTATAACTAATTTACTTTTTTGAATTTCCGCGCATTATTTGAGAAAAGCACTATTCAAGCCTTGTCCGCAACCAGGCATTGATGGACTCACGTATGTGTGCCTCGGCCCACATTTTCACGATCGTCCATCAATGCTTGAGTTGCTGGCCTCGACAGAAATGTACTATATCCCAAATAAAATGTGAACGGGGAACACAAACAGTTTAAACAGTTTTTTTAACGCCCTTCATCACTTCCTAGGGCTTTAGCTGGGAAGAAGAAGTGGCGCAACAAACTCCCCAGCAGCACAGCTGTCTGTTCAGTTAGAAGAAATTGAACTTTAAAAACCGCTAGAAATTACATTACGTTCACTTCGTGCATTTGTGCTAGTCACAGAGTATCATTTAGTCATAGGTTCATGTAGCTGATAGGATCTCATCCCCGCTTTGGAGGTCCCTTGTTATGTCAGCCATCTGACTTACTTTGACTGATTCAGACTTTTATTATTTATGATTTAATAATTAATTTCTTGTATTTAATTGACATTAATTTTAATTAAGTAAATGATTTATAGATTTTAATTAATTTAAAGATTGCGATTACCCTATTAATTTACTTAACAATTTGATTTATTATCTATTTCAGTTATTTATTTAAGTTTAACAGTATTATTTTGGCATGTATTTTAATATTTGATTACTAATCTAATTTTTAAGTAGGTATACTAACATAAATATGGATCACTGTGAAATTAAATTAAAATTTAACATGTCTAAAATTTACCATGTCTAAAAATTTACCATATCTAAAATTTACCATGTCTAAAAATTTACCAGGTCTAAAATTTAACATGTCTAAAAATTGACCATATCTAAAATTGACCATGTCTAAAAATTTACCATATCTAAAATTTACCATGTCTAAAAATTTACCATGTCTAAAATGTAACGTGTCAAAAATACACACATTAAATTGACATTAACACCGTTGTCCTCTTCTTACTTCGGATGTAAGATGTTATCGCGTTATCTAACACTTAGTACCACATAACTACCGCTTAAGTATGTAGTTAAGAACCTATTATAAGTTACTGTTACTGACGCCTCGTGCCTCACACGGGTGCAATGGTGACATGTCAAAACTTCAACATTTCTGAGCTATATTTAAATTAAATATTTTATTTTTATTTTTTATTTTATTGTGTTTGGGTGGCTTACAGCTATCGATACAGAAATAACATGGAGGTAATTGACGATAAGCCATTTACAAGCCTCCACAGTTAGCAATAGAGTATTGTTGTACAAGTTTTCAAATTGACTAACTGTTCATTAACCTTAGTATATAAACATTAAATTAACTATCAAATCAAGTACCTGCATAGGCATAGATCAATGCGCAACCGCTATTAGAGTGCATTAAAAACAGATTTATAGTGCTTAGATAAAGCAGTGGTTAGTTTAGTAATTATATGTATATTAATAAATATATTACTAAAAAAAATAAACAATTACGGAACATAATAAGGCAGTTTCCTCATTGACAGCGATGCGAATGAATTTTTTGATGCCCAATGAGCTCTTCCCCCTTTTTTAAGTTCCGTTATATACTTGTACATATTATATTTATAACTAAATAAGACGTGTAAATATTATTAGAGAACTGTGAAATAAAATTAATAAAATTACGGAACAATAACACAAGACTAAAGGCGAATTTCACATCTAAATCGCGTTTTAGAGCTGTCAGTGTCAAAATTGTTACGGAATATTGACACTGACATCTCTTGAACGCGGTTTCCATGTGCTGATCGCGTCCAGTTCCAATGGTGAAATCCGCACTAAGTGCTTATTTCACCAATACAAATCCACCCGGTATAATAAGAGACGAAAAATTAAAAAAAAAAAACAATCCTTTACATTAAAAGACGAGAAATTACAAAAAAACTGTCAAATTAGGTTAAAATACAAGCTTAGAAGATTCTTCGAAATATAAAGCCTTTAAAACTCGCTGAAGTTTATCAAGTTAATCATTTTTACAGATCTAAACACAGACACTTACGGGAAAAAGCTACGACTAGACTACGGCGTAGGCGCTTGACTACGGCGTAGGCGTACGCGTAGACGTTTGCGTAGGCGTATTGCGTAGGCTTGCTACGCGATCGTAGCCGCTGGCTGCTACGAGACCCAACTATTTGATATAATTTAGGCTCGTATTATAACAATTTCTTTATTCTATTTCATGTAACATTGTAGGTAATTAAGAAACAACATATTCAGCCTAAAATGAACCAGGCCTCGTCTCTGTGAGAGGGAGTGGGCCTCGACCCACCACGCGGGCCCAGTGCTGATTAGTGGATGACACATGTCTTAGTATTTTTTTTGAGTTTACAACCTTTTCTTTCACCGTTTTGAGAGTAGTAATGATAAAATAAATTACAAAAATTAATGCCCCTGCCGGAGTCCGCGACCTCCACTCATAAGTCAGGGCCATTACCTACCAATAAAATAACGTTTGTACTTTAACAGCTCGTCTTTATACTCATGTTTCTACTTTCAGAATAATGAGAATTATTTACATAGCAGAAAACCCAATTCAATTCTATGCTGCGGCATAGCAGTCGTAGCAGCTACGGCGTAGCAGTCGTAGCAGCTACGGCGTAGCAGTCGTAGCAGCTACGGCGTAGCAGTCCTAGCAGCTACGGCGTAGCAATCGTAGAAGCTACGGCGTAGCATTCGTAGCTGCTACGAGCTACACAACCGTAGCAACCACTGTCGCATCTTATTTAATACTTTGACAGTCGTTACGGGTAGTCAGAACCCAAAAGTCTGACAACCAGTCTTACCAAGGGGTATCGTGTTACCTAGGAACTGAGTTGTGGAGGTCAGATAGGCAGTCGATCCATGTAAAATACTGGTATTCAGCCTGCTGTATCCGGTTAGACTGGAAGCTGACCCCAACATAGGCAAGGAAGAAGATTATTTTATTGGATAATATTGAATTGCTCATCTCAATACAGTTTGTGCTGATGTACCCCTTTTTAAATAAATAAGGCTTAAATAAGGCCTAATTTTTTTTAAGTTTCTGGCTAATTCTCAAAGTTGGTCGCAGTTCCCAGGGCTACCTGACCAAAGGGGTTAGAACTGTGACCAACCGCTACATCCTTGGTCAGAATTAATTGGCTACTAAGTTTTGGAGGAAAAGAAAATGGGAAATTATTTGAGACTCACAAAAAAAGGCACGTTTATAATATTAGAGTGTCCATTATCATTTTTAACCCCTGACGGAAAAAGAGGGGTTTTATAAGTTTAACGTGTGTATCTGTGTATCTGTCTGTTCCCTCGTAGCTCCCAAACGGCTGAACCGATTTTAATTATTATTTTTTTGTTTGAAAGGTGGATTGATCGAGAGTGTTCTTAGCTACAATTCAAGAAAATCGGTTCAGCTGTTTGAAGATTATCAGCTCTTTTCTAGTTAATAATTGGATGTGCGCATCTTCCACAGGTCTGATCGATTCGAAATTTAGTATTCTGTTACTTCAATGATATTAGAAGAACATAATTATAACACCCCTCTTTTTCCGTCGGGGGTTAAAAATTGGGCACGTATACAAATTGTCAAAAACCCTTAAAAAGTTACTTTTACTTGTGTTTCGTGTACTATTTATTAAGAACCGATCTAATTTAATATTTCTATCTTTGCAGGTCTACCAAGCTAAAGTCCTTCTGGTTCAGTATATCAGATGAGTCGCTTCCAGCACTGGACTTCCTATCGGCAGCCCTATTATCGGTGGAGTATGAGCGGGCGTTGGGCAGAGCGCTGGCCATGCCCGAATGCCGGCTTATACCTTTTTTTGGAGCCTTTCTTAGAGAATTAAGGTAAGTTACCTTATACAATAGACATAGATTTATGTGAGTTTGTTTGTTAGTCTTTCACGCTAAAACGACTGAACAGATTTGGATGAAATTTGGCACATGGGTAGACCATGACCTGGAGAAGGGACATAGGCTACTTATTATCCTGGATCGCAGACGCAGTCGCGGGCAACAGGTAGTTTTTAATAAATAATAACACGAAATCCAATAAGCATTTGTAAATAAATATTATTATGAAAAACTTAAGTAATTTTTGCGGTCAGAGCGATATTATCAGAAATGGATTATTAACAAAATTCGCATGATTTCGCCCATTCATTGAAGTACCTTTTATAAGCTGAAAACTGAAAGTATTTATGAGTTACAGATTAAATATTTGTATAGAGATGATAATACCACAAAAATAACGCCGCTGTAGGCTACATTTCTCGATTCCATTTCGTGCAGAATAAGCAGTGATAATGAAATAAATTGCTCATAATAAAGTGTATTTCTAACTAGGTTTGAACCTGTGACTTTACAGCATTGAGTCAAGGTCTACAACTGCTTTTCTAAAAAACATTATGGCGAAAATTATGATAACCTAGAATCATAAATGCGAATTTCTGACATCCACCAACCCCCACAGTACCCGCGTGGGGATTACGCCCTCTCACAGAGAGGAGGCCTGTGTCCCATCGTTGGGTACACTAAAGCACACTATTACAAGCTTTATTTAAATTTTTATCTAGATTAATATTTTCCAGGAATCAGTAGTGCAAAATGAATAGTATATTTTTAACATACAAGCTAATACTGCAATAAAAAAAACGTCGGCAAGTGTGATGGGACAAACGGTTGGAACGAAATTCCTTTCGATATACAGTGTGAGTCTTCATAATGTGCACATATCGAAATGAGGGATTCTATGCTTAATTTGACAAACGGAAAAAATATTTAAAAAAAATCTATATTTATTTATTTTTTATTTTTAACCCCAATGTAAAAAAACGGTGTAACTTTTAAATGATCTATCGCCATGAAACAAACTCAACTCCATAATGATTGGTAGTAATTAAGTGTTCTTATAAAATGAAAATTGTGGGAAAAACCCCTCCCAATTAAACCCAAAAAACCCTCAATTGGAAATAAACAGGTATTTCGTCCAAAAATCTGTTTTTTAATCAATTTTTACAATAATCGTAAAAAAAAAACAATAAGACGAATTTTTTTTAATAAAAAAAAATGGAAAAAAAAATGTATTTAGATTTTATTTTTTATTTTTTCCGTCGATAAAATGAAGCATAGATTCCCCCATTTCGATATGTGCACATTATGACGACTCACACTGTATATATTACGTATTAATTTAGAGCCATAAATACTCCATTTATTATAACATAAGACAAATAACGTTATCACCCTTTCGTTATTCCGATATAAACGTATTGTAAATTCCGTTATTTAACGATAAATACAAAGCAATGTAATCTATTAACCATTTACATTCAAAATATAATTTTAAAGTGCAGTAATTTCAATAATATTACACAATAACTGTCGTTATTTAGCCATTTTTTTGTCTAATGTTAAAGTAAAGCAGGGCATAACGCTTTTTCCTTACGTGACGATTTTGCCAGTTTACTCCTACCGCAAGCCGCGTTAAAGATCTTCGTCCTAACAAGTTATACATAGTTTCACATAATAGAGATATCATCACATACTAGATAATGACTAGTATTTCTTGGTCTTTATTCCACTAAAATATTTTAAAGAAATTTTCGGCAGGTGGTATTACCAACTCTATAAAAATATCAATCATCTCTACATTTTCGCTTCATTGGTTGACTCGACATGTTGTTTTTTAATTACGCGAGTACCCGAATCGAGTTCAACGTGTACTCGAAAAATACTTGACTATGAGCAATGTTGTATTGCGATCTCTACTTATTGGTTTTAAACGTATACGTTGGGTTTTATTGGTTATTTAAATGGGCGTGTTTTCGGCATCATCAGCGTCTATCAACACTAGTACAGTCTCGAATACTCATAAATTATTTTATTTCTGTAGTGTGCACGTAGATAGTGTAGGTGTGACGTCGGCCTAGAACGCGCCGCGTCCTTTGCGCGGTTTTAAACTGGTTTACTCCGCCGCGCACGTCCCACTTTTGGTTATCACTCCCACAAATGCAAAGCTCAGCTTATTCCTCGCGGACTGTACGAACACTTTTACACGTCAATCATATTTAAAAAATCAAAAGTCATTTATTCAAACTAGGCTGAGAATCAACACTTTTCGAACGTCAAAATTACATAAGACAGTCCCCCAAAACGCCCACCCTTCACCAATTCCTAGTGCTTTAGCTGGGAAGAAGAAGTGGCGCAACAAACTGTCCAGCAGCACAGCTGTCTGATCAGTTGGAAACATTAGATGAGGTCGGTCAGCGTTTCCTATCTGACTACTCTGAGAAGAAAGGCCGAACAACTCAGAGGTCTCTTTAAAGTCCAGACATAATATTGTTCAGGCCATATGAGGATCATGTAGATTAGTGTCTGAAATGGTCGTTTGATGTAAGAACCACACAGATTTGAGTGGACCTGTCCAGTGTCCAGTCAGTGCAAACATTTGTCAGTAATCGACACATAAAACTTCCCAACATAAATCCTCGGGCAGTTGCCCGCCAGATACAACACCTGTCTGGTCGGCGGTTCCCCCTTTTCAATAATACGTTATCAGTAATCGACATGTAAGACTTCCCGGCATTAATCCTCGGGCAGTGGCCCGCCAGACACAACACCCATCTGGTCGGCGGATTCTCCCTTTTCAATAGAGGATCAGCGAACTTTACACCCTGTTCCTCATACCTCTAAAACAGAACCAGATGGAGGAAGATTGTGAGGCGAGCAACGATTACTCACAGTTCATCGTGACCACGACCCAAGAGCGAAGCGAATAACGTGTAACCACATAATTATATACACAGTTGTTCTATATGTAAAACCACAGCTTGTGGTTGAAGTCAAAGACATTGATTGAGATTTATTGGTTTACTAGCTTCTGCCCACGAATTTGTCCGCGTGAAATTTCGGCCCCCGGCCCACCGCGTCGCATCGTATCGCCCGCCCGCGCTTTTACTTCGTTTTCGCTTAGCGTTCCTTCTGACTATTTTTCCTTTTGCTCGACTCCTAAGGTTTGTAGCGTGATGTTACCCTATTTATGATGATCGCCACCAAACGGCTCGCATCGCATCGGATCAGAACGGATTTTACAATCTTTAAACGATATTAAATCGTGTACAGCAGCTTGACCGCGGTCGTCTTCCGCGACACGCGATTATACCCGAATGTATGCTGCGACGCGCGATCGGCTCCGTTCGTCTGTAATCGTATCCGAACGAATCGTTTCGGCTGCAACACAGCAGGAATGAAACTATTTGACAAGGCGCAGAAACGGATACGTTCACTGCAAGCGACGATCGTATGGAGACGAGCGTATGCGTCGACATCCTTCCGCATGCGATCGTCTGTCGCCGCATCCGTTCGTATGCTTTTAATTGACTCTTGCTTCGACACAGTAAACAATTCGCAATCTGGTCGCACAGCGCTATTATACAGTTATATTCACCTAGAATTGCCTCTCCTTTCCTTTTTTTCCTTTTTAACCACGACGGGGAATCCCTTGGCCTGAATCTCACCTGACGGTAAGTGATGATCAGACCGAAGGTGGAAGCGAGCTTCACCCGGAATCCTCAACCACAGAGGAACTGGCTATCTTATCTCTAACTGCCGAAACACAACAATGCTGTTAACATTGTTGTTATGGCGACAGACTTAGATAAGATGGTGGTAGCTAGCCAGGCGGACTTAGAACAAGCCCTACCACCAACCAAACCGAGCAGAAAATTTTGCCCTCACTGGGAATCGAACCCGGGTCCTCTGGGTCTGAGACAGGTGGTACCTTTAGACCACAGAGGCGGTTAAATATCGCGTAACTCGTATAAATCTTCTGACTACGTTACGCCAACTGAATTCGGCAAGTCCAGCTTGCCGCGTACGTACTTGCAGCTTAAATGCGGAGTGAACCATAATTTGTGGTCTGGAAAAGATTTTGTTTTCGCACTTGCGTGAAACCCGTGGATGACCGCAGAAGTCAGCTCTTTTGACTTATGACGTCATAATCTAGCCGGCCACACAATCGTGACCGCAGTGCGTGTAGCTACATGTTCTATAGTAGTTCTACTATACCGACATCTTGCAATCCACCACAGTTTGTGGTTTTAATCAAGTCAAAGACGTTTGAACTGTATTTGTGAATAGGTACACACGGCTATATATCAAGCTAAGCTATATACATTTCCAGTGTAAGCTTATAAAAAAACGATTTTGATTCTTAAGACACTGAACTAAGGTTCAAATTACGATCATCCATGCAGGTTCATGATACTATCTCTCACGCATTATAGAGGTTTTCTGTATAATGTGAATGTGAGAACGTTGTAGGCTCAACAAACTGTCGATTTGCAGACTATTTTCTATTTTGTTAAGTATCTTGTTGACAGGCCTACACTGTCCTCTCATACCTATTCAAGTGTACATTTTTGAAAACATTGTAAAACCCATTTATTTTTAAAAGAGTAACCGTGGAGTTTCTTGCCGGCTCTTCTCCATAGGAAACGACCAATTGGACGTTTCATAAGTGCCCATGTGCCCATGCCCAGATGCCTGGCATGACATCTTCCAGCCAGATTTGAATTCGTTACGTCGAAAATTATGTTCATAGGTCGTCGCGCCTATTTGTAGGAGCCTTAATAGTTTGTTACTCGTGTAGGCAATATATAACGTGTCTTTCTTTCCAGAGAAATCCTGGCGGCCTCTCCATCTCTAACGGGCAGCCACTCAGTCGGAGCCACGCCTACACACAGGAGAGAGTTCAAGAAGGACTCTCTTAAAGATGACAGGTAAGAACAAGAGATCTCGGGTCCAACGCTCGGCGTGGCAACACGTCGTGTTCGGTTTCGCGACGAGTCAATCGTCATCCTGAGGATGCCTCGTTGAGAAGTGAAACTGGTGTCGATATCTTACAGGGCTTTTTATGACTCTTTAGGAATAGTTAAGCGGAATAGGTTACTAAATATATTTACGTCTAATACTCCGCTTCGAAATCGACACGTGTTTCACCTCTCAACGCGGCATTCTCAGGATTCAATTTTTGCCCCGCAGTTTCTAATTCCAAAAGCTCACCGTAAATTCTCTCTTTAAATTTTTATGATTTAATATTTAAATAATTTAAAAAGCTAACAGTCTTAAAATAATAATAATATGTATAAGAATATACAAAAGGAGGGGAAATAATCATAGGGCATTAAAAAACATCATAATTATGCATCGCTACTGTCAACAGGAATAGTGCCCAAAATGCTGGCCAAAGAATCAGCATTGCCACGTTGTATGGCAATACAGATTCTTTGGTCAAATTAAATGCAACTCACACTAAAAGATCACATCTGAATGTATCACATTATTATTATTATCTTATCTTTTCTCTCTTTCCCCAGAGGATCACTAAAGCGGGACACAAGAAGAGAAAGCGGTAAACGAATGGACCAGAGTACGACTACTAGCCCCCTAAGAGACAGTTGCAAGCGAGACTCCAGACTCACAGACTCAAATAAACAAGTGGTAGGTTATTCCACTCCTGGGAATCAAGCTTATTTTGATGCCTAAAATCCCTATTTATGTATAGGCATAAAGCAGCGTAAGTATACCTTATTGGTAATTATATTTTTGAGCCATTTGGGGTGAACCCCTCGGGCCGTGGGGTCCAAGTGCTCATGGCCTTTTTAAAGAAATCTCAAAACGGCTGTTTGACACTTCCCGTGACCCAAGGGCTGGCTTTTACCTTGGCCTGAGGCTAAGCATTGCCATGCAACGTGGCAATGCGCCAGTCTCTTGGGTACAGTACCAGTCGACAGCGATGCTGATGAATTTTTCGACGCCATATATTCGTTTGTAAATAGTTTTAGTTAAGTACATAATTTTGTTATTTTACTTAATTAATTAAGTAGTTTATAAGTTGTTTTAAAGCTGTTACTTAATATTTTATATCATTAAAAGTTACAGTAATTAATATACGACTTTTGAAAACAAATCCTCTTGAACCCATAAATCTAAGAGGTATTTTCTCAATGGAGTCATCGTATTTCCAGCCATAACTCGACTAATCTGATCAGACTAAATCAGATGCAGATGATGCGTTTTTTATGGAACTTCTGTCAATAGAAATCTTCACAATGCATTTTCTGGACAGTACAAGGGGTATCGTATTAGCCACTTACTGGCTTGTGGAGGTCAGATAGGCAGTCGCTACATGTAAAATACTGGTATTCAGCTGCATCCGATTAGGCTGGAAGCCGACCCCAAAATACTTGGGAAAGGCTAGGCAGATTGATGTGATATGTCCCTCATATCTGTAACTATTTATTTCTTACTATACTTACGACCATCTTTTATCAAAGAAAACCACATAAAACAACAAAAACAAGTCAAACTCAAACTCAAAGCATTTATTGCAAATAAACCAATTACAGGCACTTTTGAATTGTCAAGGGGTCGGTCAGTCAGAAAAATGAAGCTAGTTGCCCATTCCAAAGCGTAGTAGGTTCCTATGGAGAAGAACGGGCAAGAAACTCCACGGAAACTCTTTTAAATCAAAATATATATAACAAAATATTTGTTACATCATTCATGTTGAAATTATACATGTGAGTACAATGTAAAAAGACGTGCACGTTAAAAGCGTCCGTAATAAAAATATAGAAATAATGCAAAAATTAAAATAAGCCGTGGCATCTAAGAGATGACCAGTCCCTCCCCCAAGTTTAAATCAAATTCCACTTTCAATTTCCAGTATATAGCATCATTCGACGAGGAAGGCGAGCAGCCCCCTGGCTGGCGTCGCGTCGGCCCCGAAGGTCTCATCAACCTAGAGAAGGTGTACAGAACCCAGGCCGTCATGGACCATATAGCAAGTTTCCACCAACACCACTACGCTTTGGCGAGGAGCAACGCACCTATATTTGGAGATTTCTTAAGGTGATATTTTTGCTTGGGGTTAAAAAAGCGGTGCCGTCACATAACGCCCCAAAAGGACGGCCGTCCATATTATAAAGAGCGTTTTTTGACACTGTATTTTCAAGCACGTCCGTTTCTTTTATGACTGCCGTGAAAATCGCCAGAAACTCAAGCTATAGACGTCTACATCAATAACACTCGCACACTGATGTACTGTTCGCAGAACTACTAGTTTTATCATGAAATCAAAAATCAAAATCAAAATCAAAAGTCATTTATTCAAACTAGGCTGAGAATCAGCACTTTTCGAACGTCAAAATTACATAAGACAGTCCCCCAAAAACGCCCGCCCTTCACCACTTCCTAGTGCTTTAGCTGGGAAGAAGAAGTGGCGCAACAAACTCCCCAGCAGCACAGCTGTCTGATCAGTTAGAAAAGAAAATGAATCTATACAATAGTATCCAAAATAATATGCAATGCAATGCAAAAAAACGTCAAACTTATATTAAATTATTTGCCTTATGTCAGCTAGCACACGCCAATATACCCACAAAAAACATCGAAATCCTTACTCAAGCGAATAAATTAAAAACGTAAACAGAACTTAATCGAATAAAAGCCTCCATGCAAGCATAAAGGGCGTGCCCACTTACATAATAGCTATTAAAACTGGAACTCAAAGCCACAAAAATGTTAAACTAGGACCATCGAAGTAAAAAAAAATAAACAGTTAATTACTAATAACAATAACAAAACCATGGACAGCAAGACGACCAGTCACCACGAGCAGCACCCGTTCACGAGCATAACGCGAAGATCAGCCATCACCCCCTTCGCCATATTTGAGGGAAGGAGGCAACCCGACCCCCGACGCTACCGCAAGCAGTGACATCTAAGGGAGCATGACGAACTTGCTGCCGGTTGCTCAGGCAAAATAATATGATCAATTGTCGAGGTCGCTAGCTAACCACTTATTGCAATACAACTCATTAAAAAAAACATTTTAATGAGTAGATTATGTCAAAAATAAAAAATAACACCAAAATAAATAGACTTATTAGTCAACAAAAATAAACATGTCGGTAGGAAAGCTAATTCTGGAGAAAGAACATAAACATTGTCTTGAGTTAATCACAGCGCCCAACTATTCTTATCGTTCAAATAGTCGTTGATAGAATAGTATGCCTTTGAACAAAGGTTGGATTTTACTTTGGCTTTAAACGCATTAAAAGGCAAATCTAACAAAGAAGAGGGTAGCTTGTTATAAAAGGTTATACCAAGCCCAACAAATGAGTTATGCACCTTATGAAGCCGGTGAAATGGAGCTCTTAATTTGTCTTTATTTCTGGTGTTAACATTATGAATATCACTGTTTTTAGTGTATAAGTGTATATTTTGCCTAATATATATGATGTTCGCGAAGATGAATTGTGATGCCACCGTGAGAATACCAATATCTTTAAAAAAATCTCTTAGAGAAACTCTGGCACCTAGCTGGTAAATTGCTCGTACAGCTCGTTTTTGAAGAACAAATATATTTTGAATGTCAGCCGCTTGGCCCCACAACAGAATACCGTAGGACATAACGCTATGAAAATAACTGAAATAGACTAACCGAGCTGTATCAACGTCAGTGTATTGTCTAACTTTCCTGACGGCGTAGGCAGCCGAACTGAGCCTTCCCGCTAGGCTTGATATATGAGGGCCCCACTGAAGTTTGGCATCTACTGTAATGCCCAGAAAAACTGCCGAGTGTACAGTTTCAAGCTCCTCTTTATCTAAGACGATGTTGGGTCCTAGATTTCTAACATTCGGTAAGGCAAACTTTATACATTTCGTTTTCTTGGCATTGAGAACTAAGTTATTTGTCGTAAACCAATCCGTAACCATTGAGAGGGCACTGTTTACGTCGTCAAACTCTTGTCTATTCCTGTCTACTTTAAAAATAAGAGAGGTATCATCTGCAAACAGTACAACGTCACAGATATCCTTTAAAAGAAATGGCAAGTCATTGATATATACCAAGAATAAGAATGGGCCTAGTATAGAGCCTTGCGGTACACCTAACTGAACTGGCAGCCCGGAAGATTTCACACCATTAACATCAACACATTGGAACCTATTATGTAAATATGAATTTATTACTTCGAGAGCTTCATTTTGGACACCGTAATGACGTAGTTTACGTAATAGCGTTTCATGGTGCACGCAATCAAAGGCTTTGGAGAGATCACAGAAAACCCCAATAGCATTTTGCGAGTTCTCCCATGCGTTAAATATGTGTTTCAGCAGAGCAACACCCGCATCAGTAGTCGAACGACCTTTTGTAAAGCCATATTGTTCATCATGAAGGAGGCTATTTAAATTAAAATGTCTTAGCAACTGCTTGAGTATTAACTTTTCAAATATTTTGCTAAATGCAGGAAGGATAGAAATAGGCCTGAAATTGCCAACGTCATTTTTATTACCTGTTTTAAATAATGGTATGACTTTACTACTTTTCATGAGGTCAGGAAAAATTCCTAAATCAACACATTTATTAAAAGTAACAGCTAGATAGGGGGCTACGATGTCTATTATATTACTTAATATTTTAATGGAGATGCCCCAGTAATCACCAGTATTTTTAGACTTAAGTGTGTTAAAAACATTAACTACATCACGAGGTGTTACATGTTCGAAGCTAAATAAGTTACTACATTTGGGCACACTACTATGCAGAAGGGTTTCAGCTTTAGACGGTGACGAATTTAAGGAGCGGGTCGTAGTTATAGGTATGTTGGCAAAAAACTCATTAAAAGCCTCAGCTACGTCAGCTGCTTTATTAACTAATTTGTTGTTGACCATAATCTCAAGTTGTTTTTCTTGTTTAATCGACTTACCCGTTTCATTGTTAATAATTTTCCAAGTGGTTTTCACTTTATTATTGGAATTTTTAATTGTATCGCCCAAAAATTTAGATTTAGCAAAAACACAAATAATTTTAAATAATTTTGAATACTTTTTGACATACTCAAGGAAAGGAGTATCAAACCTGTACTTTTTCAAACCATATAACTCGTACAGTCTCGCTCTACTTTTATAAATACCTGGAGTGGCCCATTGGTTAAAGCCAACGGAGGTTCCAATAATGTTAATGGTTTTGGTCTTGAAAGTAGATTGGTACTCTTTTTGAACAACATCAAAAAGGGCTCCATAGATTTTATTAGGATTCTCGTGATCTACTATAGATGGTGTTAATCTATGAGCAATATTATTTTTAAACTTATTGCAACGACTAGCTGTATAGGGCCTGCATTCTATTTTATGCGGCTTTTTATTTAATGGCATGGGGAAGCTAGCTAATAAACCACAGTGGTCAGATGTTAAGTCACTTAACACTAATTTATTTTTGGCATCACAATCACTAAATATATTATCAAGACAAGTTGACGAAGATGCCGTGATCCTAGTAGGTTCATAAAACAAGTTAATTAAATTATAAGACCTAAACAGATTAAGAAGTCTAATACTTAATGGAGTGACATCTAGAATATTAATATTAAAATCTCCACATAAAATTATACTTTTCTTACTTGATTTTAACCTATTGAGTAAATCCTCCATTACCGATTCGAAACGAATGAAATCACCAGAGGGGGGTCGATAAACACAAATTATAACGTATCGCTCGAGTTCAACACAAGACAACTCAATAGTGCGCTCGATAGACAGGTTAACTAAATCTATACGTTGTTTACATTTCAACTTGTTTGAAACAAGAACTAAAGATCCACCGCGAATTGCGCTTTTTCTCACAAACGCACTTTGTACTGTAAAATTATTATCATTGATAAACACTACTTCATGTTCTTTCAACCAGTGTTCAGTCAAACATAACACCTGAACATCATAGTTTTCTATAAATAAACTTAACTCTAGCTCTTTGCCGGACAGACCCTGCATATTTTGATGTACAACATTCAATATATGCGGCTCACCCGTTGTCGCACCTAATAGTTTAAACTATATGGCGTATCAAAAGTAGTGTTAGTACCACTACTAACAGTAATCGACGGTACACTACAGGTACCAGTGTCACTGGGTATATTGTATGCTAAAAGATTAGCAATATGTCTCCTACAACTAGGTGGCAAATACATTGTATAATTTGTCAGTTTGTAATCAGTAATAAATTGATTACAATCAAAATATAAAATAGCGTCACTGTGACGACATGTCCTATTATAAATAAACATATTTAAATTATAAATGTGCCTGTTTTGCTGCTCAGACAAATATTGAGAATAAGGCAAGGCACAGAAAATAAATTTACAACTATTGGTCTCATTGAGATGTAACATCAACTGGACACATTCCATTATGTCCTTTTTTCTTACAGCTAAACTATCCCCATATAATAATATAACAGTGGAAGTGGGGTTTATTTTTGTTAATCTAATATTATTAATTAATTGACTAACACTGGCACCGGGTAAACAATTATTAATTACATAGTGTTGCGAACACTGATTAAATATACTACCAAAACCTTGACCAAATTTGTCAGAAAATATGTATGTTAAATATTAGATATTATGTTTAGATATTAGATATTTATCACGTTAGAGTCAGTCAGAGTTTCGCTAGATAATTTAATTTGACCCTGATTGACGTTTGTGGGTGGTTGAGTCAATACAAACGTGGGCCCGAAAACATGAAAACATTATGCAAACGTATACAAACTGCATGAAGAAAAACCGTTGAAGTTTTGTTAAATGTGTATACGGGGTTATTGGTTATAATTATGTCGGCAATCCATTATGGAGATTTAGGAGAGGTTATTTACAACCAAATGACCCCTTTGACCCCTATGCAAATGTCAATTTTTTTTCCAGTCACTTGACATTTTATATTTTTATTTCATATATTTTGAAATATAAAACGTCAAGTTAGTCGAAAATGGTTGACATTGGCATAGGGGTCATCAGGGGTCATTTGGTTGCAAATAACCTCCCCTTTATCCCTGTGACGGATAGCCGACATATAAACAATAACCCTGTATTTTGTTATTATACTTAAGCTAAGTACAAAAACATGTTTTTTAACCTTAAAAAGTCTTCATAACCTAATCACTTGTTTATCCCTCAGAGCAGCAATGTTAACATGCGAAGAGCCCGTCTTCTCACATTCGACCTCGAAAATTAACGGAGAGTTCGAGAACGAAGCGCTTTACGAGCTCGAAGGCACGGGGTACTGTCCTGTGCAGCCACTACCCCACGATCATGGGGTTACCATGTTTCCCCTAGCCCCACAAAATGGCGAGAGGATGGATAGGCATATTTTACAGGTGAGTTTTTTAATCGATTTAGCACAGATTTCTTAAAGCTTTTACAAATAATCGGTTTGTAAATGTCCTGACCAGTCCTTTGATTGTTGAACGAGATATTTTTATTGATTTATTACGTCATTATGATGTTATATTAATTTTAAACTGTTCCTCTCAAAAAAAACACCTGCCTCTAATATTTCTTCACCACCCTTGGTAGCTTTTTTTGTGTGCGAAAAGTTTAAATAAATGTTTAAAGACAGATTTATTGATTCGATTTTTAGAAACCCAGCTGTGTGCGGTGTGATAATAGTTTCAGTTTCACATTCGTCTATCTAAGTATAGTCAAATCTTGTGATCACTTCTTCACCCACTTCCATCCGTTTGATTTGACGCGACAGTGTTAACAAAATCATAATATTATGGTGTCAAATAACGTATCTGATAAAAACGAAAGATATATCTATAAAATTTTATTTTCTTTTATTTCATTTTCAATACTTATTATTTACAAATGTTTAAATATTTTTATAAAAAACATTATTAAAAAAATAGTAGCCCATCGGCATTAGGAACAGGGTCCAAGCTGCCGGTGGTCACGGCTCTGGAGAGAGGAACCTCCTCTCTCTAGAGCCCTATGCTAGAGAGAATATTTTGTTCATTGTGCTATGTTTTTCAGATAATGCATCATGGCACGACCTGTGTAGTAACGGAAGCGGAGTGGGGTGGAACGCTCGCTCAGCTCAGACTAGAGCGAGCGTGCGCTTTGCTCGCGTGGTGTAGAACTGCGCATCAGCCGCATGCCCAACATGGTAAGTACAATGTGTAGTAACCGCCCGCTCAGCTCAGACCAGCACCCTAATTGATCACACACGAGCAATCACAATCTGTTTTATTTTGACATTTCAACAATATTCATTGCGTTATTTACGTTATTGAGCAGGCAATTTTTTCAAACATATATGAAGCAATGGTTTAGCAATATCCTTTAAAATGATTCAGATTGTCGGGTGCTACGCAATTAGGGAGCAGAGCGAGCGTACGCTCTGCTCGCTCAGTTTAAAAATCCACATTTCCGAGTCTATCCATTTTATTGTAGACACTTTAGTAGTTTACTGTTTTCACTTAAACAAAACGGTTTTTGATTTTCAGGAGAAACCCCATCAGAAAACATGGCACAACCAGAAGTGAGTTTATCTTACAACCCTGAGGAAGTCATACCTTTGAAGTACACTGCGAACTTAGCACATGAAAATGAAGCGGGGATCGTTGGAGAAGAAGGGTAAGAAACTACGATATGTTTCTAGTAATATCAGGAACTCGTGGCTAAGTAATAACAGACGCACGGGTCGAACCATCAGGTTAAGCTACACTTGCCGAGGTTGCTCCGTGGATGGGTGACCATCTTTACATATCGAGACTCCTCCATGCCTCGGAAAGCACGTTAAGCCGTTGGTCCCGGCTGTCATTCGTGGATCTTTGACAGTCGTTACGGGTCGTCAGAAGGCCGAAAGTCTGACAACCAGTCATACCAAGGGGTATCGTATTACCCAGTTACTGGGTTGGGTAAATAAATAAATAATAACGCTTGAAATTAAAATATTTAAAACGAAACGGTACGCTATATAATTTTATTCATCTCCTCTTTCCAGATTTATAGACCTCCAATGCGTAAAGGACATGCGTCTCGGCGGCAAACTGCTCGAACCGCGCGACATAGCAGAGCTGACTGCCTGTGCAAGACGACACGGCTTGGAGACGTGTGCGCACGGTCCGCACATTATATCACTCGTGTATGGGCGCACGCTGAGTGATAACAGGACCGTGCACTTTGTGTTACCAGCTTATTCTTATAGGTAAGGTTAAGGAATAATTAACGATAAAAACGCCACATTTTCTAAATAAATATAGGGTTATTTGTTATATATCGGCAATCTATTAAGGGGATTTAGGAAAGGTCATCTGCAACCATATGACCCCTTTTGATTCGTATGCTAATGTAAAAAAAAATCGACATTTTTATATTTTTATTTCATACATTGAAAAAAATAAAATGTCAAATTACTCGAAAAGGTTGACATTGGCATAGGGGTCATGAGGGGTCAATAGGTTACAAAATACTTCTACTTGAGTACTCAATTTCATCGTTTTTCCATATTTATTCTTCTTCAATCTCCTTATTTCCAGGGTTTGGGCAGTAGGGCTCCATTCCGTCATAAGAGCCCTGATGAGCCAAGCCAAGCTGGCAGACAGAAGTTTAGCTTGGCTTAAGAATAAGTATACAGCTTTATATTATGAGGATGGATGCTGCTGCGAGCCGCTGGTTTCTGATGCTATTCGAGTGAGTATTTTGTACTATACCGGGTTCCTATATCGCTTAACGAATCGTTTTTATCTACCACTGGTCGGTACCTAAGAATATCAATTCGTTTTATCTATCAATAACTATAAAGAAATGCCTCTTTATAAAACATTTGAACATCATCCGAGCTAAGTTTGAAAAATACGTATTATTGAAGCTAACTGAAAAACTACCCAAGAAAAAAGAATAACAAAAATATGGGACCACCGCGAAGACTTTTGGTAATCCGTCCACAATTATTGACAAAAATATCGAGGGAAATACATTTAAAAAAAAACATACGGTACGAATATAGAACGTCCTTTTGGAAGTCGGTTAAAACCAGCCCCGCCCTGTACCATCGCGGTCACCCATATCTAACCACTTTGAAAACAAAATCCCGTGCATATGATTTCCACATCTGTTTACAACCCTTTTGTTTTTGTAGATAAGCGTAACTATATCGGCCAAGCGCTGCAAGCAGAAATAGTCCTTACGGTGTTCAAATATGCGTGTCCGCGATAGTACCTTAACTTTAAACAAAGAAAATTTACGCAAAAAAAGAGCGGATTAAAGTAAAGTATGTTCCTCTTCCCCAGGTCTTCGGTGGCAGAGAGTCGACATGCGGCAGTTCCTCACACTCTACACCAGTCAAGGGATACACTGATTCTCATTGCGACTCGCTCAGGAGTTCAGGGATTAAATTCAAGGTAAGATTGCTCTGTGTTCATTATAGGTTGCCATAGGGTGCAGCAGCCAGGGCATGGAGGAGGACTTTAGAATGGACTATCATAAGTTAATACGTATATTAAATTTCGTGTCCGTATCGTTGACCGTTGAGGAGTTACTTCATCTGAGACCAATCCTAGCTGCAGACTCAGGTCATGCATGATAAAAAAATGCATTATCCATCTACCTACCCTAAAACTATGTTGGGGTCGGCTTCCAGTCTAACCGGATGCAGCTGAATACCAGTATTTTACATGGAGAGACTGCCTATCTGACCTCCACAACCCAGTGACTGGGTAACACGATACCCCTTGGTAAGACCGGTTTTAAGGATTCGGGCTTCTGACGCCCCGGAAAGACTGTCAAAGATCCACGAATGACAGCCGGGACCAACGGCTTAACGTGTTTTTGAGACACGGAGAAGTCTCGGTTTATAAAGATGGTCACCCATCCACGGACTAACCCCGGCAAGCGTAGCTTAACCTGATGGATCGACCGTGAGGCAATTTTTAATTGGCCACGAGTTCCTCAAAACTGACCCAAAATGTAAAATTTCAAATCCGTAGGACAAGAGGAAGTGGTTTTAATTCAGCTTGCAACATTTGAACCACACACACCCCTGCCCAACCCTTTGAAAGAATATAGGCGTGGTGTTATGAAGAAACCTCATCACCGCAACTGTCCTTTCACGCAAGTGGATTCGCGCAAGTGTCTGTCGCGCAATTGGATTCGTGCAAGTATTTTGCACGCCTTAGTCTATACGCGCAAAAGTCCATTCGCGTAAATGTCCCATCGCGCAAAAGTCCATTCGCGGAAAAGTCGGTTCGCGCAAACGTCCATTCGCGGAAATGTCTTTCGCGCAAGTGTCCCATGTCCAAATATTTCAATCGTAATAAACATGTTTTTATTTTTCCAGAAAAACAAATCAACCTCGGAGCTAAAAACGAGCTCACCGAAGAGTTTTGTATCTACACACACGTCAGGCACAAGAAGCGAAGACGAAGTCATACAGGGATCACCACGACATAGGTAAAAATATATAAATATATTATCTTTCTGTCTAACAGACAATAGACGTAGATATATATAGAATATGTCGGAGCATCATCAGGATTTATTCCATTAGAATCTGGCCTCATGTGGGCAGAAGATGGGTTTCGTGCAATGAAAAAACATTGGGGAAAAAACACCGCGATACACGGCGTTTATTAAAATCACAAACTGACACTATAATCACAAATTATAATTTAATCAGTTTCGCGACGTCTTAACTCCGATGCGATCAGACACTGAATGTCCTCGTCGCCGTCGACTTAAAACATCATGACTGTGTATAAGCGCGCTGTAGGTGTGGGTAGATCACGTGATGTCGCCAGTGGCACGCTTGCGATTCGTTTAGCGACCGTACTAACGACCGTCTCCGACAAATATAAATATGAGACGAAAAAAAAACATAATTATGTGTAATGTGTGTATATGCGGTAGATTATTATTATAATTAAATTAAATAGTTGATTCTTATTCTTCATCTCTGCAGTTCCTACTCAGCATCAATGATGAGTCACCACCACTCCTACGGTCCCCGACACAGCAGTCTGACTGCTGCGGCCACCAGCATCATGGCGGGATCACCCAACAGGAGTAGGTAAGGATGACCTATGATCTTGACCTTTTGAGATGATGACCTTGGGGTTTTGGTGGCTGAACTACTTGAAAGTTTGAAACTGCACTAAGAAAGTGTTTAAATTAGAGGAATCGCAAAAAAAAAGTTTGATATTAATTTTAATTAATTAATTTTAAGACAGTTAATTTATTAAAATATCAAGTTTTTATTTGTTTTTGCCTCACTTCTTCCCAGCTAAAGCACTAGGAAGTGGTGAAGGGCGGGCATTTTGGGGGACTGAAAAGTGCTGATTCTCAGCCTAATTTGAATAAATGACCGTTGATTTAGATTTATTATTCTTATTTTTTTTTGGTTTCTCATAAAGCATTTTGTGTGATGTGTGTAAAATAAAAAACCTTGATTCTTGGTATAGCATGCTTCAGTTTGGTTGAAATGACCTTGACTTTTGACTTACTGAACTAAGAATAGACTGTGACCTAGTTTCCTAGGTGACCTTGACCGTTTAAACTATGCGTAAATATTTTTATGTTTAGCTGACCACTACTGCGGAGTTTTGTTTTGGTTTTTACGTTACAAATGCCCCCAGATGTAACAGATGTGTGCCAAGATGAGCCAAGCGAAGTGCAAGAGCAATACCTACCTTTTCTCGAAGTCAATTTATTTTGAATGTTTAAAATATTTTTTTATAATAAGAATGGTGAAAGTGGTTTTTTTGTGAATTTATTTAGTTTTTGCTTTTTATTCCATTTCTGCTGAAATCAGTTAAAGAAAACGTTTTTGTGGGACTTCAAAATGGTTTGGTTGTAGTTTCAATTTTTTTTTCTTTTAAATATAAAGTACTTAATCAACTTTTTTCAAAACTTGTTTATCATTTTGACCGCAGCTTAAGAAGACTAGAAACCAGCGAAAGATTTTGGGAGAACCTGAAACATTTAAGAACTGGCTCCGTCGGATATGACACACAGCTGGACTTCATGGATTTCGTTACACTTTTCAGGAGTTTCAGGTAAAAAAATAATTAGGCAATAAATAGGTAGATAATAATAGAAGATCAACTAAACGAGGATTTAATTGAGGAACATATACAGAGTTGTTGGTTATATGTCGGCAAACCGTTAAGGGGATGTAGGAGAGGTCATTTGCAACCAAATGACGCCTTATGACCCCTATGCCAATGTCAACCATTTTCGAGTAATTTGACATTTCATATTTTAAAATTTATGAAATAAAAGTATAAAATGTCAAATGACATTTTTTTTTGACATTTTCTTACAATAAAACAGTTAGTTGTTGTCATGTTGTTGATTTGCATAAAAAAAGTTTTTACGAAAATTGCCCATGTTCCTGCTAAATGTATTTTTTTTTTCAAAATCTGTGAATGCAGATCAAATGTCTCAAAAAGTTAAGAACAGTCTCCTAAGACCATTTTCCTGAAGCTACAACGGTTAAGGTAGCTGCCCTTGCTGTATTTTATAATGGATTTTAAACTAATTAGGTACTTTCAGTCTTTCCTAAAGCCAAGTTCAGTAGTGACATTCTAAAAAAATCTCACCGTGAAAACTTAGGTGAAGTGAGCTTTAAATGAGCTCTCATACCACCCGATGGGATTGACACCATTGACAGCTCACTTCACCTAAGTTTTCACGGTGAGATAGTTACAGAATACAACTGCTGAACTATTTCACCAAAGGTGTGGCTTTTACTATCTTCACTGTAGCCATATTATCTATACTTATAATAAATCTGTAGAAGTGAAAATTCTGTACATTGAAAATATCAAAAAAATAAATGGCAGGGGGTGTTACTAGACCGACACCGAACCCAAAAGTGTGATTAAAAATTTTTTTGTCTGTCTGTCTGTCTGTTTGTTCAAGTATCACGCAAAAACTACCGGTTCGATTACGATGAAACTTGGTATAATTATTCTTTAGTATCCTGGGCACCACACTGGGTACTTTTTATCCCGGAAAAGTATCCTATCCTACGGTTGGGGGGTGTCAAAGTTTGTATGGAAGAATTTTAACGCGCTGTCCGATTAACTCGAAACTCAATATTTATACTTAAACCCAAAAATTAAGAATAACGTGTATCAGGATTTTTCGAAATTCAACCCCTAAGGGGGTAAAATAAGGGATGAAAGTTTGTATGAAAAATCTTATTCCTTGAGGTAATAAACACGAAACTTCGCACGAATAGTTATCTAAATAAATTATAAAGTTTGTAGTTTTTTGTTTTTCTAAGTTACGCCCTTTTTTTTTTTGGGTGGGAAATCATCCAATGACTTCTCCCGCTCTGGGCGGAGCGGGAGGGCGTGTCAGACTTTTACTGACTAAAACCCACCCGTGTTCCTTCCCTTGCCATGCCAGGGGCCACGGTTTCCCCTTAGGACTACCCGCAACCCCGGCGGGCAACGGTCCTAGCGGACCCCGTCAGTTTTGCTGACATCTCTTTGAGGCGCGCGTGGAACACGACGCGCCGTCGACCCGGGCCTGGTCCTTATCGGGGGCGAGCTACCCATTGCTCACCGCCCGCAAGCCCGCGCCTACGGTGGCCGGGAATCCTCCAAGGAGTCCCGACGCCCAGGGCGTCTCCTACGGCGGCTAGGCGCGTGAGGGCGCGAACTTTGACTATCCCTCACGCGCTCCGCCTCCTCCTTCGTCTAAATTACCCCCTAAAGGGGGATTGGGGGGTGTCAGTGTTTGTATGGAAGAATTTTAACGCGCTGTCCGATTAACTCGAAACTCAATATTTATACTTAAAACCCATGGGGATGTATGGGGTAATTTCCGACACTCACGCGGGCGAAGCCGCGGGCAGCAGCTAGTGTAGAATAAGTAGATATTTTCAAATAATGATCATTATTCACAGTCTAGTAATGCGATCAGAACTACGAGACATCTTCGAGCAACTTGCAGTGCCAAGGAACCGATCACCGTTGCTTGGAGCCGAGAAGAGCCGTAGTTCACCCGAACTGTTCCGAAGTAGAGCAATTTTTCGGACAGGTCAGTTATCCCCCTCCCCCCTTATAATGTTTCCCACTACTGGGTCAGAGGTCTCCTTTCTGTGGGAGAGTGGGCCATAAGGAACTACACACACTTATTTAGTTCTATTCAGCTTATGCCAATAGAAAACAACGATTTTGTCAGCGTTCCGCGTCAATTCAGCTTTCGCAGCAAACAAGTATAAAATGAGGACAAATGTGTTATTATCACGTGAGTGCTAATGATAGAGTTCAGCGCTGTTCTGCCGCGTTCAGCGCTGTTCTGCCGCATTCAGCGTCGAACGCGGCGGAACAGCGCTGTACACGGAGGGTTCACGACTCCTTGTCGACAAGTTGCGACCTGCATAGTTCCTGCATAGATTTGATTTATTATTTTAGCTATTCTCATTCTAACGACGCTGTACGCGGCTGATAGAAGCAGAACTAAGTGTGACCAAAATCGTTCAGCGAATCGCGAATGGAGCTGAATAAGTGTGAGTAGTCCCTAATCCGACGCGTCTTCGTATAATTTCTGGTTTTAAAACATGCCAGTTTCCTTACGATGTTTTTCAGCCACCAGGGTTTTTAATTCAAAATGAAACAGATCTTAATCTTTTACGAAAATTAGATAGCTAATATTGGCCAGCAAATTACAAAAAACGTAAGGCCTTATGCTGCGTTAGGCTGTCCGCTGCGTTAAGCGGACACTCGCTTAACGCACGGCGTAAGAAAATTTAAATTCGCGGGTGACCCTCGAGATTTGGCTTTAAGATAAATGTTAATATAGATACACAAGAGGCCTCATGCTGTTATCTCTTTATACAGGTCTACTAACAAGAAATGGGTCTTTAGACCTGGAACCTCCTAGCGACAAGGTGGGAAGGAAAAAAGCATTCGACCTTCTTGCAGCAGCTGCGTTACCAGGTAAGATGTTATAATGAGAGGTCTCTCTCCCTCTCCCTCCTCTCTGAGCCTTTGTTTTTTAGATTTTTTTTATTTAGTATAAAGTTGTATTTTTGGAACGCCTCAAACCAAACTCTCCCTCAGAATCATCCGCCGAATGTGAGCTGGAATTACGCAGTTTTCTGGTTTTTTATGTACCATTTGTTGGCAATCCTTAGATATATAGTTAAATATATTAATACATTTTCAAACTTACTTAGGTACTTTCTCTGTGGCCTAAGGATATGATCTGTGGCCTAAGGTAAAATGTAACATTATTTATCTTCTTTTAACAGGAGCTTGTCCAGATGTTAGCGGCAGAGTACTTTCCTTGCCTACTCTTGGAAAGTTTTGTGAGACGAGACAGAATGAGCCAAAAACGGAGCAGCAACTAAAAGATATCATACAGGTAAACAACAAAACAAAAATCTAATCTGTCTGTCTGTCTGTCTGTATTAACCTGTTGAAGGACACTAAACGATAAAACATTTATTGTCTCACAATAGACGTTTTAGGGCGTTTAGTAGGAGCGTTTAGTGTCCTGCTATGTGTAAGCCTCGTGCAGACTGGCGAGACGTGACTCTTATAATACAATTTCAAAGAAAACTTCACGGTAGAACAATAAACCAGTGTCGCGTCGAGTCTCTCTGCCATTTTCCCAAAATACTTGACAGATGTCGTGCAATAGGTAAAATAACTTAATGAATGACTTAACCAGAAATCGCCGTTTCTTTCGAAGAGATTCAAAATCAAAATCACAAGTAATTTCTACAAACTAGTCTGAGAATCAGCACTTTTCGAACGTCAAAATTACATAAGACAGTCCCCCAAAACGCCCGCCCTTCACCACTGGATATTCCCATGTCTGAGTCTGAAAATAATCTCGGGTTAACAGTAGTCTCACTTCCGAGTATATCTGTACAGCTGACCACAAGTGGATGCAGTTCAGCTGTATGGCATCCACTTGCACTAGACCAACGAGGCATTTTATTATGACTTTTAAGGAATAAAACAACTTATTTTCTTCTTTTTTTCTTAGAGACACGAACCAGACCCAACCCTTCGCGCTGACAACTGCCTCTCATTCGAGGGTTTCGTCAGATTTCTCACGGATAAGGACAACTACGCCTTCGTTCCTGAGCAGATGCGTGCCAATTTTATCACGTAAGTTTATGGACTCAGTAATCAAACATTAAAAAACATGCTGTACCTACAATAGACGTATCACTATAACCTATTCCGCTTAACTATTCCTAAAGTCATAAAAAACCCTGTAAGAAATCGACACGTGTTTCACCTCTGAACGAAGCATCCTCAGGGAGACGAATAACTTCGCGTTACTAAATATATCTACGTCTATTGTATTTCATCATGCATTTCCGCCACGTCACGACTGAATCAATTAATTATTTTTTAAATATTTCATATTAATTCTTAACGTGAATTTTTATGTAAGTATCAGTTGAATCTTTTTTATGTGGCGCTACTTGAAGAAGTGCAATTAAACCTTCCCTGAGTAACCCGCTACAATTCTTGCACACAGGAGAATCTGTTCACGATGTCATGAGCTATTTTCTCGTAATTCGTGCATCATTACTTTTGTGACCCTCATGACATCAACCCTTTGTGACGTCACATTTTTACGGTCTATAATAGACCGTAAAAATGTGACAACCTCAATAATTGAGGTCGTTATGCCAATGATATTATATCCTTATCACAGTCGAGATTTACTTTGATATTATCCTTTGAAGTTGTAATTTCGTCACAATGGGTTCAGTAGTTTAGAGTTTAAATGTGACACTGTGATGTGCAAACAAACACTCATTTACTTTTGTAACTTTCGTGAGCGATCAAAGCAACATTTTACAGGTTTATTAATTTACTAGTGTTCGCCCTACGGCTTTGCCCACGTGGAACTATACACTGTACAAAATCTTGTTCAGAGCGTCATAATTATACCTATTTTGTAAACATCTCCTTTGTAGATATGCATTATAACGATGATGAGCGAGTTCGTACTCCGACTCGGACTTTCTGTTGGCTGTGACCACAACCTTTTTTGGGGGCTGGCGCGCCTCCTCACCCGTGAATACTTCTTTGGCATTTAGCACGTTCTGAATGAAACAGTATTTTGCACCAACGCCGATTACCCTGCTTCAATTGCCTAGAAACTGCGGAAAACTGTGTCGTGCAAACTGTGCAAATGCGGCTTTAGGGAATACTCGCACTTATTCAGCTCTATTCAACTTATGCCCATAGAAAACAACGATTTTGTATGGAGACGCGTACGCATCCGTTCAGCTTTCCGCGTCCATTCAACTTTTGCGGCAAACAAGTATAAAATGAGGACAAATGTGTTATTATTATCATGCGAGTGCTATAGATAGAGTTCAGCGCTGTTCTGCCGCGTTTAGCGCTGTTCTGCCGCGTTTAGCGCTGTTCCGCCGCATTCAGCGTCGAACGCGGCGGCACACAGCTCTGTACACGGATGGTTCTCGACAAGTTGCTACCTGCATAGTTCCTGCATAGATTTGTTTTATTATTAAAGCTATCCTCGTTCTTACGACGCTGTACGCGGCTGATAGAAGCAGAAATGTATAAGTGTGACCAAAATCGTTCAGCGAAACGCGAATGGAGCTGAATAAGTGTGAGTAGTTACTTAGCTTGCAAAAGATCAAACAAATCCTTATTCCACAGCAAATCCTCTACATCCGAAGAGGAAGAAGTCCACAAATTAATCTCCAAGGACATGACGGGTCCCCTCAGTCAGTACTATATCGCGAGCAGTCACAACACGTACCTCACAGGGCATCAGCTGAAGGGCGAGTCTTCGGTTGAATTGTATAGCCAGGTTAGTGAGATTTGTGCTATTCTATAAAAAAAAAAATGAAATGAAATTGCGATTGGTAAAGTCCACTTTGAAGTTCGGACTCCGCTCCAGGCGCGGTCGTGGTTATAGATTTTTTGGGGGTCAACTTGACTCAAGCACAATTGAACTATTATAAAAAAAAAACCCTGTAAGAAATCGACACGTGTTTCACCTCTCAACGAGGCATCCTCTGACTTGACTTGTCGCGAACCCGAACACGACAAAAATATTATATTAATAAATATTTATTTTGAATATACTTTCGCTAACGGTTATTAAACATCAAAATGAGTACTACTATTTTCGAGTAAAATTATTTATTTAAACTTACATTTAGATAGAGACAATCATTTTTATAATTATTTCCTCCTATAAGTGATGGGTAAACAGCAGTTTTGGAGAAAATTTCAAACATGAATACAGACACCAAGTATTTAAAAAAATTAGTTTATTTCTCAAAACATCTTCAAAGTTCACTGCAAAATTGCATTTGTTTTTATTTCTTAAATCTATAAATTTTACCAAAGTCTTATCAATGATAGTCAAGCATTTTATGAGATATGACAAGACAGAATAGTAGAACCCTATACCATCACTGAGGGCCAATTTCACTATGAGCTGTAAGTGTCATTATTTTCTTTGGAATATTGACACTGACAGCTCTTGAACTCGGTTAAGTTGTGCTGATCGCGTTCAGTTTCATTGGTGAAATTGGCCCTAAAAGGTTGACAGAATATTAATTAATCATCGTTTCCAAAGGATTCAACTGGTTCATGCTAGTGAGTGTTACGTCTGTACCAGAACCTTGCTCGGTAGTCATCACTGCAGGTAAGGAAGGCCGGGGCAGTGCCGGAATGTACTATGAACCTGGAAAAGAGAAATCAAATTTATATAAATTAATCTACACCAGTGATGCACAGACCGCGGCCCGCGGGCCACATGGGGCCCCCGGCAATATGCCAGTGGCCCGCCAGCAAAAATATTCCCTCGTACATTTGAAGGAAAAATATTGCTGAGGACAAATAATATAAATTTGAATCGCGCGCGTTTCACAGTGCCACGCTTCAAACTAGTATATTATTTTTTTAGTTACATTTTTGGCTATTTAATTTTAATGTTTTTAGTTTTAGCTGGTGGCCCGCCATTCGTTCATCATTTGTCCAAGTGGCCCATGGTCTCAATAAGTCTGTGCATCCCAGATCTACACTGAAAATCAGACGGGCAATTCCCGGAACGTTCGCATTCGCAATTTATCAAAAATACAATCAATTTTACCAACATTTTTGACAAGTTTGAGAGATTGCGACTTGATAGATAGGTTTATTTATTTGGATAGAATGTAGGTAATTAATACAAAACTTGAATGTGAACGTTATTTAAGTGCGAGAATTGGTTTTCTGGAGTATTTTGAGATGAGCGTATGAATATTGTGGTGTAAATTTTACTAATGTGTAATAAAAAACGGCGTTTTTTTAAATCTCTTATATCTGAATGGTATTTTATAACCCTAATTTAAAGTGTCATAATTATTTTTATGAAAAATTTATAACAAATTAGTAACCTTTAATAAAGGCTGAACGTAGCAAAAAATATGCAATTAAAAAATATAATAATTTTTAAACATACCTACTAACTATATTTTTTATTGTTTTTCGCTGTCTTTATTATAAATTTCAGGCACACTTAGTAGTAATTATTTATTTATTTGCTTTCTGTGGTGATTATTCTTATTTTTGCCTAAACATTTTTGCTTAAAGTGGTGATGGCCATAATTTTACTTAAATTAGTTAAAATGTTCTTATTTTTCGTGTGATTAGTGACTAACCACTAAAACTAACTAACTAACTATTAAAAAACCCGACCATCTGTAATGTACTACAATTCTTGCAAATAAATTTCATTTCATTTAACCTGGTGTCAGAGATTTTATGCCGTCCATGAGCCTCTGACTTGGCTTCAAATTCCGTCGAGAAATATCTCTCAGATAAACCGGTTTCCTCATGATATTTTCCTTCACCATTTTTTAAAGCAAGTGATAATTAACAATACGCATATGAATCCTAAAAATCTGAGGAGAGTTAGTGAATAATAGCTTACCTCACAGCGCCATTATGACCCAGCGACATCAGTTGGCACCTACTGGCACTTCTAGAATGCCAGGTGCACAGAGAGGTGGTCGCCTCATCGGGGAACATTACATAGTCTTCCGTGTGATTGAACACTGCCTGGGCAAGGTGCTCTTGTTTGCCTAAAAATGACAGAATTTTATAAGTGTGATATTGTAGTGGGTAGATTTTGGGTACACGCTTTTATTCCGAGATAATTTGGACTTATATTTCGTAATTTTATTTTTATTTAAATCATTTTGGGGTTCTGACATATATATTTTTGATTTGATACCCAACATGGCAGCATTCTTTTTTTTTGTTCCTGACTTTGTCCTCTAGAGGGCGCTATATTTAATTTAATGTGACCTCACATAGCCTATAACCAGCGGATGATGAAGACGCTTCCAACGATACCTCATTTGTCAAATTATTATGAGAATTTTAGAAGTTATGAGGTAACAGAGGAACATACATACGTTATATACCGGTCAAAATCATAACCCTCCTTTTTGCTTCGCCGTAGTCGAGTAATTATGTCTTTACGGGTCGTCAGAAGCCCTAAAGTCTGACAACCAGTCTTACCAAAGGGTATTGTATTACCCAGTAACTGGGTTTTGGAGGTCAGATAGGCAGTCGCTCCATGTAAAATACTGGTATTTAGCTGCATCCTGTTAGACTGGAAGCCGACCCCAACATAGTTGGGAAAAGGCTAGACAGTTTTTTTTTTTAGATGACTCTTAGTGTAAAGATGATCTATCTATTAAAATTAAAACCAATCAAAACGTTTAAAAAAAATTCATATGCGTGTTCATATTAAAACCACAATTTATCTATTATACATTGTAACAGCGAATCAATTTTCCCTGAGCTAGGCCAAATATTTTTTGATATTCGGATAGCGCATAAAGAATATGAATTTAAAATCTCGGCGAATTAAAAAGTTATGTAACAAAGCGAAATTTCGCGGGTATTCTGAGGCCTAAGTCTAATAATTTATAAACGTTACAATGGTCTCTCAATGGTGAGTTTTTGACAGTTTTTGTATGGCAAATCTGTCAAAAAGTCAAGTACATTACCTGTGGTCCCAGCTCCAGTGTATTGAATGAGACATCTACTGCTAGCTAACTCCCATAGCTTGATGGAGGAGTCCAATCCCGACGTCAATAAATACTAAAAAAAAAATAACACGTCCGTGATTGGTTCACAAAAATTGATAAATGTGAACCAAATTTCAACTTTCGGTCCATTAGTTTCGGAGCAAATTTGATGTGACAGACAGACAGATAGACACACGAGTGATCCTTTAAGGGTTCCGTATGTCCGAATGAAAAAATGGACCCCTAAAAAGGTTGTATTGCAATGTCATTTTCGATTTTCTAAGTCCATTGGTAATTGGAAAGAAAAAAGGAAGATTTGGCAAAAAGTTATGGTGACCTCCATTATGTAAATCGCACATTGCATGCATTCTAAATAAAACAGTAATTACTATTATGATCCCAATGCATCCTAAATTATCGCGTTAAAAAGGTCCCTCAAACTCCATGATAAATACGACCCAAAGATAACATCAATTATGCCCCCAGTGACCCTGTCTCTTATACCAGCTGGACCTTAAATAGGCATAAATGACCTATGATATCACTTACCTTGCTATTCCTAGTAAATGCAACAGAGCACACTTCGGAGCCGTCATGAGCATTAATAAACGTGTTAAAGCATCTATTTGACACCGTGTCCCACAGTTTGACTGACCCATCTGCGCTGCCGCTTGCAAAGTATTTGCCGTTAGGAGAGAATCTGTAAAGAAATATGACATTTGAAGGGAGCTGATGGACTGGCCTGGAGGTCTTAAGACCAAGTGATCCCTCATTTAGTCTAAGACCTCAAGTGGATTATATCCCAGAATGTCCTTCGGCCACAGTGACTTAAGACTCAAATAGTTTTCTGACCACAGTGGTGTTATTACCTCTCGAGTGATCTTGTAATGCCCAATTTTTCTTACGGTCCCCATTTTCTCTTAAGGTCCCTAATTACTCTGAAACTCCCTAATTGCTCATATGGTCCCTAATTTTTCTATGGCCAGATCTTCTTATCTTTAATGGCCAACGTTGACTGTTTTTACTTACTGTATAGAATTTACTTGTCTGGTGTGGTGGTGCGAGGGTATTGGACACACGAAGCAGGCGCTGGTCGTGACGTCATACAGACGGATCACTGGCTGTGTGCTGGAGGCTATTATGTGGTCGCCCAGAGGGTGGAAGGCAACGCATAGAACTTGTTCGGCGTCCTGGGAACAAAATGGAGCCATTTATTATTGAGATAATATTTTAAATGCAATTAAATGCTACCTCAGGCGTGTGTATTAAATATTTATAGATTTTTTTTAAACTTCTTTATTAATACACAAAACAAAATACTGCAACAGCTGTTGTTAGGCATTTTCAATTTGATGTTTTTGTGTAAATTTTTTTTTTGCTTTAATACACATAAAACAATTAATGCAGCCACGAGTATTTGACTCCAAATTCCTTTTTAATATTATCGGAATCGAAACCCGTACGAAAATCTGCAGATCTAAAATTAAAAATAAATGCAATTTTTGTGAATAGCTTTAAAAAAAGGCAAATTAATGTTATTTAGCCGCGAAAACCCAGATAAGGAGGTTAATTTTTACCAAACTATAATAATATATGGTGCAAGAAAACATTGTAGAGTAACATGATCAAGCATGGTAGTCTTTCTTTAATAGAGAAGAGGCTTTTTTTTCATTTTAAATTTACTTATAAACTAAAATCTTACCGTAATAGACTTATAAGCCTTCTTAGCGGACGCCTTAGTGATGTCAAAGAGTTTGATGCAACAGTCCCGAGATGCGGACACCAGGATCTGTTCCCGGGGATGAAAGTCTAGGGCTGTGATCTCGTCTGTGTGATCGTACCTGGGTTGAAAGATATTGAATTGTTATTTATTCGTATCGTCACTAAATAATGATAACAAGTATAAATCTCATGTGATTCATGTTTTTTTTAATTATTCATATCAATTTATTTATTTATTTATTAAGACGGCCCACTGACCATTCTATCACTTTGCATTTTGGCAACACTGAGCATGTACCTAAGCCTTACTCAAAAATGTGTCAACACTTGAAACCTAATAACCAAGTTCCATGGTCAAATAACTTGAACCCTATTTCCCAATATTTGTTGATCCCTATTTATAAAATTTCAATTTCTGAAATGTTATTAATAAATTACTTACAAACATAATTATCAAAAATGCACAACACTTGTATCAATAGGTAATAGGTAGAACGGGCTGGTGTCCGCAACTCCACGTCAATGCGCGTATTTTGCGTACGGGTGGGAAATCGGTTATTCGATCCACCCCAGCTCCTCAAGAAAGGCCAGCAACGCCTTGATGTTCCTGACAACTTCGCAGAGGGTACCTGGGTTACCGAAGTTCTTTACCCTGTAAGTGGCGACCACCGGGCAGTTTAGGAGCACATGAGCTGCTGTCTCGCTCATACTTGTATCAATTTGAAAAGCTATTTAAACGTAACTTACAAAGTCCTGATGACAGGATGTCCCTGTTGTTCTCTGCCTGGATCCACTTCTTCTGGAGCAGACTTAGCCAACATACGCTCCACATCCAGAATCTAAAAAATATAAAACAATTTCCGGTTGTATTTACTTGTGTCAAGGTGATTTTGTGGGACAGTGGCCCACAACAAACCTCTCTAGTCCACCTAGTAATGGTCAAAATGGAATAAAAATTTACCCATGACTAAAGTACTTAGAAGTGGTTCGCATGACCCATGTGACCCCGCACTAGTGACCCGTAAGCCCCACACCACCAACCTTAATAGAAGCATCAACAGAACCAGTAGCGACTAGCTGCCCGCACGCACTGAACGCGCCCGCTCGACACGCCATCTTGTGAGAAGTGACGTAAGCAGTCTCGTAGGTAGCCGGTTCCGGGGCGAGGGAGGATGCGTCCATCTCGTATTCCAAGTCTGTGGGGATAGGAGTATGATTTAACAAGTTGTAATTGAAACTACTGAAAATCGGAAAATTCGTCAACGTTATTATGAGTATAGTATAGTAGCTAATCTCCAAATGTAAAAAAATACATTTATGTTCACATTACTCAAGAAAATAAAGTAACTGCTGTTTTTTTTAAATGAGATATTCAAACAATTTTTTTTTACCGTGTCTTATCTTTTTCTATACTCCTTTCGTTATTTCGATATAAATCTCCGATATAAAACAATGTAATCTGTTTACCATTTACATTAAAAATATAACTCTAAAGTGCAGTTATTACACAATAACTGTCGTTATTTAGCCGTTATTTGTCTAATGCTAAATTAAATGAAGTATATGTTTCAAGAAATCATACAAAAAGACATGTTATTAGCACAACTTTAAATTAAATATAAGTAAATAATTTTATATACTTCTTTATCAAACCATAGTTCACAAGAAAAAGCATTATACTCAACTTCCATTACTGTACTAATTCAACATTACTTACCAAACCCAGTGGTACCAAGCAGATGCTCAGCACCGCTAGATGCAGCCAGACGGTCCTTGCGATCCGGCTCATGTTGTAGGCCCACCATCATTAGGTTTTGGAGTCTGTAGAATAAACAAAAAATTATCTCACTACTATTAACAATTGGCATTCAATGCCATTCAGAGAAGCAGAATTGCTTCTCATGCCCAGGGTTGGAGCGTATAGAAACATTTATTTATTCATTAAATTCTGACAAGAATATGGTCCAATTTGATAGTAAAATACCTTATCACTAGTGTTAGTAGTATACAAACAAGAGAGGACTTTGCTGATAGGATTATGCTACCAAGACCTACAAACAAACGGTGGCAACAAATAGCCTTAAACGTTTTTTAATTTTTAATTTTAGTATCTAATTTTTGTTATTTTTTTTATATGGATCATGTGCTCTGCAATAAAGATTTATTTTTATTATTATATATATGGTGACATGAAGCAGTTTGTCCAAGATTTTTTGGAACACTTGGACTGTGGGACATTGAACTGTGGAAAACAGCAGATAAAGTTGTAATTTTGCAGTTGCACATCATAGTTGCAATAATGAGGTTCCTATTAAGCATAATACAGTGTCTACAAACATAATAATAATCCCAACAATATTTGTATTGCTTTATAATATTTTACTGACCTGTCGCTCGGTGGACAAGGTGGATCGGCATGAACAGCAGATGCCAATGTCGCAGCTATGGGTTGAAAGCCATCGTAATACAATTGACTGAAATAAAACACGATGTTTGTTGAATAATGTACCAAGTGGCCTATTAAGACTTTTTTCGTCAATAACCGTGAAAATTCTGACGAATTGAGGTTTTATTCGAAAGAATACAAGTTAGTTGTTGTAAATTGATACAGAAATTGTGATTATTTACTCAAATTACGATATTTTGTAAAAATTTACGAACATAATGATGCACGATTGAAAATATACATTACATACCTTATAATCATGCGATAAAGCAACTCCCGGTTTTTCACGACATTCCTAGTATCGACATCACCAGTGGTTTCCTTCATTTCGTCAATTTTGGAAGATTTTACGTAAATTATTCGATTTAAAAACCGGCAAAACAATACACGCTTAGGTTATGTTTGACAACAACTTGACAGTTCTCTTATTCTCTTTTGTCTGTGGTTAGAGCGTGCGGCTTAGCTAAGCGATTCTTTATAATAATAATTTTGTAGACGAAAACGTTGCGAGTGTAATGAAAGACTAAGCTTAGTAAGCTCGCTAGGGTGAATGTCCTTAGGTTTTCAAGGGAAGGGGAGCACTAATCAATAAGGGCGCGCTTGCGCGGTTACCTTTAGCCTCGATTGAATGAACTTCAAAGACTTGAACATTATCTACATGACTGTACACTAGCGGGGTAGGCACAGGAGTCAATGAATAGTAAAAAAACATGATGCATACTGTGCTTTATGTTCAGAAACATTAATTACAGACATTTTAGGTTAATTTAATTCGAACTAATAGTTTTTTATGTTTATTTAGAAACTTTTCAAATGCTTTATTGATTTTCTTACCTACCTACCTACGTAATACGTATCTCGTTTCATTGACTTATTTTTTTTTGATACCGATCGGTATTAATAACTTTACTTTCACGCTTTTAACCTTTTTATGGTAGGCAGAGTAATAGTAGGTACTTATGGGTAAAGTAAGGTACATGGTAACACTTTGTCCTTGGGCTGGCCTAACGTAGAACGGAGTTTCAACAGAATAAGAGGCTGAATCATACAGATTTGTTACCACTGAAGTGCGGCCTACAGTATGGTAGCAATAAGCATTTACTCTGCTAGCCCCGAACACTTCAAAATGTTTCCCATTTGTCTCCAGGTGCTGCTCACAGGCTGCCGCTGTGTAGAACTGGATTGCTGGGACGGAGACGATGGCAGTCCTGTCATATACCACGGTCATACCTTCACGACGAAGATACCCTTCAGAAGAGTTGTCGAGACTATTGCTAGGTAGGGAGTCATTAACTTTATTCAGGGACCGAAAACCTTTATAAATTACAATACAGGGATCGAATAATTTTGGTTACTTCTACTACTAGTTACCCCTATGTGGGTAACTCAAGAAGAAGTAACATGTCACCACTTATAAGTTCCTGTTTTCCGTAACCTCTTCTACTCGTACTGTTTCTAATACCGTTACACACACACACACAGGCCATACACGCCCTTTGAGGCTTTGGCTAATGCACGTGTAAGATAGAGGTAATTTTTATTTCAGTAACCGGTGTAATTACTGGTCGTAATAAATTTAAGGTAACCTTTAAATATAACTGTAAACAATATAAATGTTGTAAACGAAAAAATACATGTATTGATCATACCGGTTTCGGTCCCTGTCTTTATTACTACTACTTCCATTGCGAGGAAAAAACTCTAAGTATTGTATTCTCTTTCTCCTGTACTTTTTTACCCCGGGTTCCCGGGTGCCCCGGATTCCCAGGTAACCCGGGTACCCCGGGACCCCCGGGGGTAATATTCGTCGCACATGACAACGACGCGTTGAGTTGTTTCGGTTTGTACGAAGAAATCAGTTAAAAAGTGGAAATCCAATAATTTAATGTTGCAGGATTCTGTTTTTCTCGAAGTAAAGTTATTGATGGATCTCTATAATTCTTCTTCAATAACATTAATAACCTACCCAAGGATGTCAGCCCCCGTCGCCTTCGTTACCATTCTCTCAACGGTTGGAAATTTGATTACTTCAACAAGTGCCAAAAGATTGTCTTTAACACTTTGAGGCCGTTTGCTGCGTTAAGCTGGTGAACGGCGCCCGCGAGGCGTGCTGTTTTCTATTATCATCCTTCGAGCAGCGCTGCGTGAGGCGGCCCTCCCGACGCACGCAGCTCCGAATATATTAATAGAAAACACCACGCGGGCCCCCGCTCGGTGCACCCACTTAACGCAGCGAACGGTTTTAGGGACACTAAGCGCCCAAAGGCCTGTTATTGAATGAAAGTCGACTAACAAAAGGTAGATATGTCGAGTGGGAACGCCGGGAGGGGGCGCCGTAGTGACCTTATTGGTGATGTTCTTCGGAAAGGTCAGACCCGAGATGTATGACCAGATGTTTAAAAAAATGGTATCTCATTCAGTGTACTTGAATGCGTTAATTTCTGCCGGACAGGAGCGCATTCGTGGCGTCTCCGTACCCTCTGATCCTGAGCATCGAGAATCACTGCAGCCTGCCGCAGCAGCAGGTCATGGCCAGCACGTTTGAGGTCAGTTGTTCACCAACATCGCATTTATGGTAACTATTATGATAGGCGGAAAGATAGATTCTGTCGATCGTGGGGGTAACTGGCAGGGGGTGATTCTGTCTATCGTGGGGGTAACTGGCAGGGGGTGATTCTGTCGATCGTGGGTGTAACTGGCAGGGGGTGATTCTGTCGATCGTGGGGGTAACTGGCGGGGGGTGATTCTGTCGTTCGTGGGGGTAACTGGCAGGGGTTGATTCTGATAGACATGGAACATAGTGCCAATGACTCGTTGATATGGGGGTCGCTAGCGTGACTACTATTTTTTGTAGACGTGGGGGTCCTGGGGTTCGATCCACGGTCTTATGGCAATATTTTGGTGGAATTATTATACACCTCTGCTTGACCTTGCAAGGAATAGGCGTAATATGAGGCACCTACCTACTAATTTTCCAACATCTACCACATTATAAGATTTCGGGGGGGTATGTAGTCAGTAGTAAAACATCCGCGAGAGGTTGTTAGATGCAGAAAGTTCTGGTTCAAGAGTAAAGGCTACACGATACTTTATTCTTGAAGTGTCAATAAATATTTAGATTTACAATAGATTCGTATAAGGAGCTCGTGGCTAAGTTTTAACAACCACACGGGTCGATCCATCAGTTTAAGCTATGCTTGCCGGGCTTGGTCAGTGGATGCGTGACCATCTTTACATACCGAGACTCCTCCGTGCCTCGGAAAACACTTTAAGCCGGCTGTCGTTTTTGGATCTTTTGAGAGTCGTTACGGGTCGTCAGAAGCCCGAAAGTCTGACAACCAATGGCTATCGTATTAGCCAGTGACTGGGTTGCGGAGATCAGATAGACAGTCGCTCCATGTGAAATACTGGTATTCAACTGCATCCAGTTAGACAGTAAGCCGACCCCAACATATTTGGGAAAAGGCTATTCAGATTGATTGGGATTCGTATAAATAATGCTGTACTCTATTGATGTTGTCTTCATCCAGGCAGTGTTTGGAGACAAATTGGTGACATCGTTCCTTTTTGAAGTCGATTACACGGATGAGCCGCGGCTTCCGAGTCCTGAACAGCTGAAGTATAAGGTAATTAATACAAATATTACTTACAAGATTTTTTTTTCAAATAATTTTTTGCAATAGGTTTTTTGTGGGATAATTTTTGTGTACCTAAGGCTTGAGAAAAAATATCCCACTGCCTCGTTAGTCTACTGGTCGCAAGCAAGTATTATTGGGTTTTTTCAACAAGAATTTCTCAGTAGCAGCCCGGAGTCTGGATTTGTGCCCGGTTGTTGACAATAGGCTCGCCCCCTATTACATGGGACTCAAAAATAACTGGCGAAATGTGGGTGTACTATAGGTACACCTCTGCTCAACCTTTTAGGGAAGCAAGGCGTGAAATTATGTTATGAGTAACTTTGTTCCTTAACTTAAATTATCACGTCTATTTCTGCCATTTTATTCCATCCATCTTCTTACTTTCTTCTGTCTTTTTCAGGTTCTAGTAAAGAATAAGAAGTTGCTCCCGATTGAGTCTAGTCCAACGATAGGACTTACTGGAGCCAGCTCAGCGCAAGGTTATAGTGGAGTCCTATCCACCGCCTTCAGGTAATCTTCCACTCTGCATATAGTGTTGGTTTGCAGACGCGAAGTAGATCTTACAGACCACGGCCCATATTTTATTTAATACTTCAAGCACAGAAATGTACAAAGGCGGACTTGCCATAGGCATTTTCTACCAGTCAACCTTTGGGTGATGCAGAGACAAACAGTGGTAGGTGCAATTACGAAAAATTGAGGAAAAAAAACAAAAATCAAATTAAATATACACTTATAGCTATTACACACTATTAATATAATCTAAATGCCTAATTATATATTCATGAATCTCCACTGAAAACTATATAATATTTCGATAGAAATAAGTATGAAATCTGACAATTTCCAAATGAGAATTGTGATGTTTGAACATCATTCTAGCTGACCAAGTAATAAGACAGCTTTCGATCGCTGCTTTCGACAAGACTAATACAAATTCTATCGAATCCTGATGTATTAAAAGCGGGAATTTCATCCATGCTGTTGTAATATTGGCTAGTAAGTTATAAAATGCAATGAATTTGCATATTATCATGATAAAAAACAGCAAATCTTATACACGGTAGCAGGGAGATCGACGCACGATCTGTTACCATGGATTCAGTTCATGATTCTGGACCTGCGTTGAATTTTTTTTTTGTTATAAAAAAAAACAACTGTTGCCTACAAAAGTGCAATTACTATGCGGTCAAAATGTAGGTATATCTATCTGTCTATCATTTAAATATTACATTATCATTCTGCATTCTGCCTAGCCTTTTCCCAACTATGTTGGGATCGGCTTCCAGTCTAAACGGATGCAGCTGAATACCAGTATTTTACATGGAGCGACTGTCTATCTGACCTCCACAACTCAGTTACTGGGTAATACGATACCCCTTGGTAAGACTGGTTGTTAGACTTTCGAGCTTCTGATGACCCGTAACGATTGTCAAAGATCCACGAATGACAGCCGGGACCAACGGCTTAACGTGCTTTCTGAGGCATGGAGGAGTCTCGACATGTAAAGATGGTCACTCATGCACAGACCACCCGGCAAGCGTAGCTTAACCTGATGGATCGACCCGTGCGGCTGTTATTCCTTAACTACGAGATCCTCGCTCTACGCTGTCAAAATGTATGGAACAGCAATTATTTTTTAAATATCCGATGAAAAGTTTCATCGCCACCCTGCGTTGTAATTTTTCTAGAATCATGACATTATGAATCCATGGCGACAAGTTGCGTGTCGATAAATCCTATTATATCTATATAACTATCGTCTCAAATGCCTACATTTCAACATGATATAAGTAGGTACCAAAATATTCAAATCTCGTAACTCTTCAGAAGATTTCTGTAACAAATTCGTTCAACGTCCCCAGATCAAACGGCATCCGTCATACGAGCAACTCCCTGCCTGAGCAGAGTAACCGGACGAGCTCCATCATGTCCAACCAATCAGCGGGCAGCTCTCTCACCGAGTACTTCTCTGATGAAGACTATGACGAGGATGATGAAGAATTGGATGGTAAGGGGATATGATCATCATCATGTATGATACAGCAGTCCACTGTTGGAAATAGGCCTCTCCTATTGCACGGTTTTCTGTCCGTTTTTGGGAACTCTCATCCAACTGCTACCAGCCTTTCCAAGATCGTCACTCCTAGCGGGCACCTAGATAATATGATGGGCTTGTTAAATCAGCTGTGGCAAAGACCACAGAAGATCTACATGAAATGAATGTATCTTTAGAGGTATGAGGAATAGGGTGTAAAGTACACTCATCCTCTATAGAAAAGGGAGGATTCTCCGACCAGATGGGTGTTGTGTCTGGCGGTCCACTGCCAAACAATTAATGTTATTGTTGTAGTTATTACTTAGCCACGAGCTCCTCTCATAAATACTAATAATATATTCTTCTTATAAATAAAAATGTTGGCTGCCCCTTTCATTTTAGTTGTAAAGAACATACTTCTATTTTCCAGAAAAAGAACTCCACAAAATCCTGAACTCAATGGAAGACAAATGCGGTCGGACCTCTCTGTCGCTCTACCAGAGCTTCAGAAGGAGTGAGGGAGATGCAGAGACTACTTCTGGGAGCGTCAAACATGCCCCTACTAGGAAGAGAAGCAATCAGATCGCGAGGGAGCTTAGCGATATGGTTACTTATGTTCAGGTAGGTTCAATTACCCAATAAAGACGAATCTAACGCTATCATTCATCAATCGGTTCAGCCGTTTATTAGTGACGAGGGAACGTAGAGTTGGACATACATACATGCAGATCAAACACATAACCCTCCTTTTTTTGGCTCTGCCGCAGTCGTAAAAGGAAGATCTTCTTTACACACAGGCAATCAAATTCCGCGGCTTGAACCCGCTGTCTCCACGAAGTTCTATGAAACAGCCGAGCAACGCGCCCAAGGAGACCGCGCCGGGGAGCAGCTTTGAGTCTTCTGAGAGCAGCGACAGTACCAGCACGGTAAGAGAAAAAGAGGAATGGAGAATGTGTAGAACGAAGTCTTTGAGCTTTTATCAACACCCATGCTATAAATCCTCTATAAAAGTTTCTGAAACAGTTAGCTTATTGCCAACATTAAAACGACCAGTGTCATATTAACCATTATATCATCCAAACGAGTGTTATAATGTTGTACTAAACTTCATAATGCAACTCGTTTGCTCCTTCGATTCCTTGCGGTCAGCGGGTGCAGACCCCCACGCCGACACATTTTCCAAAATACGATACGTCACATTTGGCGGGTACGTGCTATGGTCGGTTTAATGTTGGCAATAGCTAACTGTTTCAGAAACTTTTATAGAGGATTCATATCATGGGTGTAGATAAAGTCTTGTATGCAACTGTATATTAGGTATTAAAACACTCATGTGATACTATTATTAGTTCATCCGCTACTTTATAGACACAGATAGTTAAAAGCTTCGGGTTTTCAAAATTCTTAGTCCAAAGTTAAGATAGTTAATCGATTCAGGCGTGACTGGCGGACATCCATTATAAAATATAATAGACTTTGATTTAATCAGTTACCACCTATTCCGCTTAACTATTCCTAAATAGCCATAAAAACGTTGTAAAAAATCGACACGTGGTTTACCTCTCAACGAGGCATTCTCAGGATGACGATTGACCTTTCGCGAACCCGAATACGACGTATTGCCACGCCGAGCGCTGGACGCAGAGTCGTTCGGCGTGTATTGTGTTAGTGGGGTGAGCAAAATTAGTATTAAAAAATGGAGGTAGCACGTGGCGTTCTGTACTTTCCGCCCAGCACACCCAAGGAAAAAGTGCTGGAGAGTAACATTCCAAAAATTCACTTGTAACCTTTTATTTACAGCAGATAGCCCAACAGCCTCGCCCTCGCTGCCTGAACGCGCCAGCAGTACACCATCCCTGCTATCGCTGTTCCTCAGTCAACGAAGCCATCGGCAAGAAGATCTGCAGGAAACACCCCATGGCTTTGATAGCCCACACGGAGACGCAGCTCGTTAGGACTTATCCCGCCGGGTAAGTTATCATCTGCGTAGCCTCCTCCAAGGGATCGGCTTCCAGTCTAACCGCACGCGGCTGAATAATATAAATATAATAATAATATTTTACATGGAGCGTATACCTCTATATGTTTCACTGGATAATACTATAATAACCGCGAATTATAATATTGGTAGGACTGAAATGAAATGAAATTGTTTATTCTGTAAATAAGATATCGATATCACTTAAAAAATAAAATAAAAATAAGCTAGATGAAACTCAGAGGTCCCAGTCTCTTATAAGTCCAGACATAATCTTGGTCAGACCATATAAGTATAGATGAGTGTCTGAAATGACATTGACTGCCGCGTTGGTCTAGTGGTCGCAAGCGCTACTGCTGAGCATGAGGTCCTGGGTTCGATTCCCAGGTCGGGCAAAGTGTTTTTGGGATTTTCTATCTGGAATTTCTCCGTAGCAGCCCGGAGTCTGGATCTGTGCCCGGTTCATGGCAATAGGCTCGCCCCCTATTACATGGGACTGAAATATAACTGGAGAAATGTGGGTTTACTATAGGTACACCTCTGCCCAACCCTTCGGGGAAACAGTAGTTATGTATGACTGAAATGGTATTTTGAGGGAAGAACCACACAGATTTGAGTAGAACTGTCCAGTCAGTGCAAGCATTTGTCAGTAATCGTTGAGTTAACTCAGAACTCAACTGACTGGTAGGCAGCCTATCAGATTTCTGCATGACTCCTAGTAATGACGGTCGAAAATCTACGAATGACAGCCATGACTGACGTCAAGAGACGTAGGGGCCAAATATATGGTCAACCATCCAAAGACCAACTGCAGCAAGAGTAGCTTAACCTTGATGAAATATATTTTGATGATAATCTATCCTTCTTCCTCTTACAGACAAAAATCTCAACTGCCTCTGTCTTTTGCAGCCTAAGAATAGACTCATCGAACTTCGATCCGGTTACCTTCTGGTCATGCGGCGTTCAGCTAGTGGCGCTGAACTATCAGACAGAAGATGCGGCGATGGCAGTAAATGCGGCTATGTATGAAAGCAACGGTTCTGCTGGCTACGTGAGGAAACCTAGCGTGATGTGGGATCCCGGACATATTGCTTATAGAAGGTAAGATACATTATAGAAGGTAAGATGGTTTGGTCATGTTGAGAGGATGAATGAACGGCGACTAACAAAATGTATTTACAAGTGTGTTGCAAGTGTGAGTGGAAACGGGAGGGGACGCCCTAGGAGGACATATAGTGACCTTATTGAGGATGTACTTCAGAAAGGTGCGTAGTACTCGCAACCGGCGTGCGTGTATGACCAGATGTATGAACGTTAACGAGGCAAAAGGAGTTTGTAAAGATCGTAGCAGGTGGCGTTCTGTAGTTTCTGCCTACCCCCATGGGAAAAAGGCGTGAGTTTATGTATATATGTAAGGTAAGATACAATATCAATCAATCTGCCTAGCCTTTTCCTACGTTAGGGTCGCCTTCCAGTCTAACCGGATGCAGCTGAATACCAGTATTTTACATGGAGAGACTGCTGACCTCCACAACCCAGTAACTGGGTAATACGATACCCCTTGGTATAACTGGTTGTCAGACTTTCGGGCTTCTGACGACTCGTAACGACTGTCAAAGATCCAGGAATGACAGCCGGGACCAACGGCTTATCGTGCTTTCCGAAGCACGGAGGAGTCTCGGTATGTAAAGATGGTCACCCATCCACGGACCAACCCCGGCAAGCGCAGCTTAACCTGATGGATCGACCCGTGCGGCTGTTATTACATAGCCACGAGCTCCTCAATATGATAAATGTATGAATGATAATTAATATAATATAATGTAATCTGTAATATTGAATATGTATTATTTATAACCTACCTATTGTTAAAATCTTAAAAATTCAGTACGCTTAGTTTGCAATAAAGAATTTGAATTGAAATGTTGATGGGCTATTTCAGGGATTCTTTTCTTTAAGAACTCTTTCCCTAATGATCTAAAATCATATTTTGTTTTACAGATTCAATCCAATGGACAAAGAGTTCGACGGTATCCACGCAGCCCACCTCACTCTAGCGGTGATATCGGGACAATACGTCGCCGAAAACGTTTATTCCTTCTACAATGCCTTCGTTGAAGTAGAGATATTAGGGGTCCCCGCTGACTGTAAGAAGATTAGGACCAAAGTCGCGAGGAAGAACGCGTTGAATCCGATATGGAATGAGACTTTTAATTTTAAGGTAAGGCTTACTATAAGCGTAATCAGCCTTTCTTTAGTATTGTTCGTCCAGTTGCTGAGCTCCATAAGTTCTGGGTTGAGCTCTACGATTACTGACAAATGCTTGCATTGACTGGACAGGTCCACTCAGATCTGAGTGGTTCTTTTCTCAAAAAACCGTTTCAGACCTGTTGGTCCGTGGATGGGTGACCATCTTTACATACCGAGACTCCTCTGTGCCTCGAAAAGCACGTTACGCCTTTGGTCCCGGCTGTCATTCGTTGATCTTTGACAGTCGTTACGAGTGTTTAGAAGCCCGAAAGTCTGACAACCAGTCTTACCAAGGGGTATCGTATTATCCAGTTGCTGGGTTGTGGAGGTCAGTAAGCAGTTGCTCCATGTAAAATACTGGTATTCAGCTGCATCCGTTTAGACTGGAAGCTGACCCTAACATAGTTGGGAAAAGGCTAGGCAGATAGATGTTATTTATCAGATGTTATTTTATTTTATTTACAGATCAGCTTCCCCGAGCTAGCGTTCCTAAGATTCGACATATTCGACGCTGATACTAACTACATGTTATCACAACGAGTCATACCGCTGCAGTGTCTCAGACCTGGATACAGACACGTCAGACTCAGGTAAGTACCTCTGATAGACCATAGACCTTTTTTGTTTGTACAGTTCGATTTTCAAACTTAATGGCGGCTCGGAAGTTAGCTACTCGCTGCGCAGTACCGCACCCCTCACCCCCGCTGACACATGAATTCGTTACTGCGCAGCGACTCGCCGAGTGTTCCGAGCCGCCATTAAGGGAAGTCAGTACGTATAAAGAGTAAAATAAATTATATACTTGATCTATGCTGTGCCCTACAGAGTCCATAATCGTGTCTAGAAATTTACACTTCCACTGGGATTTTTCGACCCTGTGAACATACTTTTCGACGAAACGAGTGTGACGAACTGAAAGTGTAAAATTTCTTGAAAATAATAATAGCGTAATTTTCTGAACAGTTCAGAATTTCCCAGTTTTTTTTTAATGATAGGTGGACCCCTGCGCTTTACCTCATTTGCCTTTGGACCACTACGTTTGAGACACCCTGTATATTATGGTAGGCATTATAGAATTGACAAACCCCATTCTTGGGAGTTCATCAAACCGACTCTCAATGTTACCTTCACAGCTACCCATAGCTCTTTATCAACTTTCTGACTACCCTCACACTTCTTCCAGATCACCAACAAACCAGCCTCTAAACATGGCCTCCCTACTCATCTTCTCTCGCTGCTGCGAGGAGTTAGCGGGAGAGAGCTGTCGAGGAGACCTGGAGCCTTCCTCTCCTCACGAGCGGAGGAAGATACACTTCCTTGTGGTATATGCTGTGGCGAGGCACGAGGCGTATTCTATACTGAAGGTGACGCAGGATACTACAGCTAATGAGGTTGGTATTGTGTAGTAAAAACTTGGAACCCGCATGAGGGCTGAAGCTTACAGAACCAGAAATTATGTTTACAATGCCCAATTTTTTAGGCATTGTAAACATAATAAATTTATATAATAAATCTTTAATTCAGACCTAAATTAGTCCATAAGTTGTTAGTGATTAGTATCAGACTGTGCGTATATGATATGTAAGTGCTGTTAGTACTTAAATTAATTAGTTTAGACAATCAATCTGAATTGTTTCGAAACAGTTCGGAAAACAAATCTGCACAACAACGTAAATAACGCAATTCATGTTGTTGAACTATCAAAACGAAACAGATTAGTCTTAATCGTTTAAAAATATGTGTTTTTTTTTTGTAAAAACTTTTTTTTTTCATAAAGCGACTCTCACACTATGAACTGCCGGTCTATTCTGCCAAAATCTCACCGTGAAAACTTAAGTGAAGTGAGCGTGAAGTGAGCTGCCAATAGTGTCAATTCCTAGCATCGTGTGGACTGACTGACACTTCACCTAAGTTTTCACGGTGAGATGGTTACAGAATAGCACTGCTGATCACAGCAAGATCTTCTAACTTTCACATCGATCAATCTATATGAACCTCTCAAAAACAAACGACTTTGCGTTAAGCCAACTATGTTTTTTCCCACAGAAATGTGTGTTTGAAAAACACAAGATCATGCTAATGTTATTCTTCCTCCACAGGCAATAGCTCAATGCCTCACAAAAGCTGGTGTCTGCCGCTCAGCCCGGGGCTCCTATGTCATGGTCGAGGAGGTGCCATCCCGGGCCCCCACGCAGAGGGTCCTGGCCCCTCATGAGAGGGTCCTCAGGGCTGCGTCAGCGAGGCCAGGGGCCAGGTTGTTGTTGAAGAGAGTGGGCGATGATCCGAGCAGTAGGGCTTGGTTAACTAGCATCAGGTAGGTTTAGCAGCTTTTTTTAATAAAATTAGTATTTGAACCCCAAAAGGACAGAGGTCTTATTGGTGCTCCCACATTGGCTGTTAAAATTGCTTACAAACATTTTCTAACATTAATACATTTATATTTACACAAATACTATATTTAACACTAATACTAGATATATATCTTCTCTTCCAGGTCAGCATCATCGTCTGACCGCCACAGAGACAGGTCTGTTCCTTCTGATGAGGAGTCCAGCACTCAGGATGAGGAGCCTCGGAAACCTCCTGACAGCTTCCTTGTCTGTGTTCATAATGTGTCTCATGAGATACCTTATGCTATACTGAAGGTTAGTCTTCGTTATGGGTTTGATTTTATAAAAGAGGTTCTCACTTGTATAATTTCAACATGAATGATGTAACCAATTTTTTTATTTAAAATAGTGTCTATGGATTTTCTTGCCCGTTCTTCTCGATAGGTACCTACTTCGCTTTGGAATAGGCAACTAGCTTCATATATTCTGACTGACCGACTCCTTGACAATTCAACAGTGCCTGTAAATGGTTTCATTGAAATAAATGCTTTGAGTTGAGTTCAGTTGAGGTTTAACAAGTGATAGAGTACCCTGGGTAGGTAGGCAGCCCCACTCATATACCGAGTTAACTAAATAATGACACCATAGCATGAACTTCAGTCTTGTCAAGAGAAATGAGATACTGCCCCTGCGTGCAAAGGCAGCCTTCCAGCTCTTTGGATCCAGTGCTAATGTGGACTCAAGATTAAATGATTAAATATGTAACTATTAATAAATAACTAACCAAACTCATTGGCCTAAGTAACCCTTTAATTCGACGGGCGGATTCGACCAAACACGAATAAGTTTTATCCGCGGAATAAGATTTACTCTGACAGTTTTCGTATGGAGAAACTGTCAATGACATTCATTGCCTACATTCCGACATAATTTCGACCGTAATTTTCGCGTTAAATGGGCAACTTTGGCGTTCTTAATCTGAGAAACTGAAAGACTTCGACAACAATGATATTTTATACTATACTAGTTATTATTATAGTTTATAGCAGCCGCGCTTTTCGCAATATTTTCTTATCTATTTATATAAAGTCAAAATTCCGAAATAATTGTATCATTAAATGTGACGGCACTTTTTGAGCTCGTGGATTGAACTACTTACATAAGCAAATGAAATGAAAAATATATATTACTATCTCTTGAAGTGGTTTAGTTTATAACGGCCTCAGAATTTGGGTCGCCGCCACTTAAATAATCATCATCAATTCAACTGAATAACGTCCTTACTTGATATATCTCATATTTTTTCAGGTCCCCTTAAGCGCCTCAGCATCATACGTGGTCTACCAGGCGCTGACCAAAGCCAGGTGTCATGATGATCCGAAGAGATTCGTGCTGGTTGAGGAGCTGGAGTGGGGCGGCAGAGCTGGTACAGGGCCGCAGCAGAGGGCGTTAGCTGATGATGAAGTGGTTTATGCAGCTCAGGTACGGACTTCTGAAAGCCTGATAGGAAACCCTGTTGTGATTGTATTAACTAGTAAAAAATAATATCTACAGGCTACAGTTCGATTCAAACTTAATAATGGCGGCTCGGAAGTTAGCTACTCGCTGCGCAGTACCGCACCCCTCACCCCCGCTAACACATGAATTTGTTACTGCGCAGCGAGGAGCCGAGTGTTCCCAGCCGCCATTAAGTTTGATCGAACTGTATAATACAGTAAATTAAATTGCATAGATTTTGGAAAAATGGTTGTTAATTTCTTCAGTGAATGACTGCAGCCAATCCAGATTTAGTAGTGATCTGTGATACAGTCGTGATAAGGTTTCCGAAAACCTTGCGTCACAATTGTTTTGATCTTCAAGGTCAAAACTACCTACTGAATCAATACTGATCAAAAGCAACCCTGAAGTCTACCTAGGGTCTTTTTTTAATCCCAATGCATGAATTGTGAGCAAATTGAATTGCATTATGTAGACTAGTTTATGGATACGCTTAACCCACTGATTACTTTCTAAAGTATTATATTATTTTAATTATTGTGAATGTGAAGACTATGTGGTTTGTTTTTCTCCCTCGGGTAGTATTATTGACGGTCTGACATTTTGAGTACTTTAAGCGGCCTAGCCAAATGTCCTTTCTTTGGTATTATTCGTCGAGTCGTTGAGCTCCATAAGTTCTGAGTTGAGCTGCACGATTACTGACAAATGCTGACACTGACTGGACAGTTCCACTCAAACCTATATGGTTCTTTCGTCAATAGACCATTTCAGTCGCTAGCCTATATGGTCGTCATATGACCTGACCAAGATTATGTCTGGACTTTCAAAGAGACTACGACCTGAGTTTGATTCGGCCTTTCTTCTCAGAGTAGTCAGATACGAAACGCCGACCTCATCTAGCTCATTTTTAATATGACGTGAAAAACGTTATCCTATTTACAGAATAAACAATTTAATTTCACTTCGTGTTAAAACCGGTTTTGATTACATTTTCTGCTCACCTTTTATTCATATCCCTATTCATTTGTTCTTCTCACATGTTCCAGGCTGGCTGGAAGACCTTAGGCCGTTTTGTTCTGCAAGAGAAAGGCAGCACTGCACCGCTGCCTCGACACAGAGCTGCCATCGCCAGGATACAGCGAGGACTCAGCATGACACGGGGTGCTATTGCAGGTAAATATACTTTGAACCAAGCACACAGAAACTGATATGAATCGTGCATTTAGAGACTACTCACACTTATTCAGCTTCATTCGCGTTTCGCTGATCGATTTCGGTCACACTTAAACAGTTCTGCTTCTATCAGCCGCGTACAGCGTCGTAAGAAGTCGCCAGTCTCTTGGGTACATTACCAGTCGACAGCGATACAGAGGAATTTTTCGACACTATATTTTAGTTTTATAAAAGTTTTAGTAAGGTTTGGTTATTATATTTTTTGTTTTGTTTATAGTTTGTTAGTTAATTTAGGGAGGATTCGACCAACAGGAATACATTTTATGCGCGGAATAAGATTTACTTGTGACAGTTTTCGTATAGGTCTGTCAAAAATTCAAAATTTATTCGGAAGAGAATAGGCTTATTCCGCGGTTAAATTTATTCCTTTTTGGTCGAATCCGCCTTTAATCGTTAACACAATAATGTGGACCTACAGTTTGTTTTTGGAATAACAGCTTTCTTAAAAACTTTAAACCTTACGTTGAACAAACACACTCAACATTTACAATGGAGGTACTATGGTGTCTAGGATTTGTGCGGGGGCACAATGATACTAGATAACTCTTGTATTATTTATTTTTGAATTAATAAGATAGCATACAGCCATTTCTGCCTTGTCGCTTCCGTCAAACAAAAACATAACTTTTTTTATTCCAAATATGATTTGCTTGAATGTTCGAATGAAACGGTACGCGTTCCTCTACAGTACCTACACCTAGGGGTGATACTATAAGTACTCAAAAGCCCATTGGAAGTGCTTCACACAAGTTTTTTTTGTTTGTTTTTTTACCGAGAACCTGTTTTACAGGAACCACAGGTTTTCCACTTGGAGGGTTTGGTGTAGGCGACACTATATCAGAAGGGAAGGCGCCTGTGCAAACTGCTTACAGCGATCCAACGCATTGCAGGTAATTTATAACTTCATAAAAGATAGCTTGATCTCTGGGACAGCTGTCAGTAAGCCGGCAGGGCATGCAAACATGCCCATAAAGTATGACATTGACAGGTACTGTCTGTACTAATATGAAACGGACTTCATATGCGCGTGATTTTACTGACAGCTGTAGCAGAGATTAAGCTATCTTAAATGAAGTATAGTTAAATAAAATAGAATAGAATATATTTAATTGCATTTAAACATGGTACAATAACGGTCTTAATAATAGGGTAGGATCTACATGTCTCGCCATCGACTGGCATACAAGTATTACTAGCTTCCGCCCGCGGCTTCGCCCGCGTTGTATTTCTAATCTTGTCTTTTTGTGGGTCTTTTAAAAATAAAATAATATAAAGTCGATAAAAAAAAACCACAGGGCATGTGAGGTGTTAAGGGGTCTGAAAGGACAGCAGATGACCCCTTCAATCGACTATTTCAATTTGGCACACGATGCACCAAACACCCTGTATATTGTCACCTGCAGCATCAAGGAGCACCATGTGTTGCCAAAATAAAGTTTAAAAAAAAAGCGTAGTTAAAGTAGGAACCCGACCGTCTAAAACAAAACAACGCATCGTTCGTAGCATAGTTATAAGGAATGTTGGAAAAATCTTTCAATCAAGAGAGATGTTTACTTTGTGTAGTGTTTGGGGCACCAAGATACAGGCTGTGCCTAGTTTGGGACCCGCTGTTAAATCTGTCTAAGTTTTCTGTTGGTTTCATACAATACCTACAAAACCAATAGATCACAAGCTTTACGGTCCACAGTGGACCGATGGGACTCATTCGTAATAATTCATAAATAATAATGGTCTGCCGATTAGCGCATGTCATGTTCTTTGTATGTTTCTGAACTATGTGTAAGTTTAATAATAAATAAAAAATAAATAAATAAAGAGAAACACATTTGAAGTAGCTTAAAATAAGCTGAATTGGTGACTCAAAGCTAAGAAATTAGAAACACTAAATATGTTGTGTTTTCAGAAGGGTTTCAGCAGGAGCACCTCTTGGCAAGGGTATTGGACGAGCTAAAGGTCACTCAGACAAAGATATGAGGAGCTACATGCAAAAACGAACGAGCACGCGAGAGGTAAGCGTTGCTATCAATACCTTCCAAATTCCCAAGAAATTCCTAGTTTGAAAGTCACAGTCCATCGGCATCAGGAACAGGGTCCAGGCTGCCGGTAGTCAGGGCTCTAGAGAGAGGAACCTCTTCACTATGCGTGCCGTGTCCAGGAGTACTACTTTCTGAATCAAGCCCTTGACCCAGCCGCGCTATTAGATACTCCTGAGGTGTTGGTCGAAGCTCTCCGCTATTAGGCCATTAACCGTTACGATTGTCGGTACAATGATTGCAGAGTCCACGTCCCACATATTCACAACCCCGTGTGCTTAGTCTACATACAATTTTTTTAAACTTTCACAAGATCTTCGTCATGAGGGACAGCGATATCAACAATCATTGCACGGCGCTCTAGTCGATCTATAAAACTAGGAATTTCTTATCAGCTCTTACTGCATATCACATTTTCGTAAACGATTAAGTCTTATCTGTTTCATTTTGACAGTTCAATAACATTCATTACGTTATTTACGTTGTTGAGCAGTTTTTAATTTGAACTTATGAATCAATGGATTAGCAATCTGTTTCAAACGATTCAGATTGTGATCGATTGTGTATTACGCAAAGGTTGATGAATGAACTACTTTTTTTAAATAACAAATGACAATTGGCGTCTTCATGGCTATCTTTTGCGTCAAGAACTTGCCAAATGTAGGCTTCGAAATGGCCTTAAAGTTAGAAGGAAGTTAAAGTTGGAAGTTCCTTACCATAATAACACGTCAACCTACACAGAATATAAACACACAACATAACATAACATCACGCCTGTATTCCCCGAAGGCTTGGGCAGAGGTGTACCTATAGTACAGCCACATTTCGCCAGTTATGTTTGAGTCCTATGTAATAGGAGGAAAGCCTATTGCCATCAACCGGGCACAAATCCAGACTTCGGGCTGCTACTGAGAAATTCCAGATGGAAAACCCAATTACACTTTGCCCGACCCGGGAATCGAACTCAGGACCTCATCCTCACTGCTTAGGACCAGTAGACCAAGGAGGCAGTCCTACAAATAAGAGTAATACTCATAAATCATCTGCCTGCGCTCATTGCAACGTTTTCCCTCATTCGTTGTCTAGAACTGTCCCGCTGAGCGCAAAAACACATATTAGCTGTTTAGTAATACAAGCTCAAACCTTTATCTTTTTCCACCAGGTCCACTCCGAGGGCGAGACAGGAGGAGCAGGAATGTCAGCTGGGGCGGAAGCCCTCGCAGCTCAAGTAGCCAGATTCAAGAGACTCTCATTACGGAAGCTCAGGGCATGGCGCTCCTGAGTGTGGCAGGTGAATATATACATAATTATGTAACTGCTTTTGACGGCACGGTTGGCGCAGTGGTTAAGCGATTGACTGCTGCGCTGCGTGTCGTGGGTTCGATTCCCGCACGGAACAAATATTTGTATGACCTACAAGTAGTTGTTCCGGGTCTGGCTGTTTGTGTATGTGAGTTTAAATGTTTGTAAACGCACCCACAATACAGGAGAAATTCCTAGTGTGGGGCAACGTTTAAAAAAAAAAAAAAAAAAAACTTTGACCCCCTCTTGAAGAACATACCCTGACCCCTGTTCTGCATGGTTCAGAGATCAGAGACGATCTTTATTTTTCAATAAAATATCAGTAGGTGAAAAATCAATCAACCACTATTTCTCTAGATACCCTTAGAGCCATACCTCACCGGGACGCCATGGTGAAATCGCTCTGTCATCTAAATGTACACAGATATATAGTGGGTAACTCACCCTCGTCCTTTTGGTTACGCAGCCAACCATACATTTTGTTGGTGACGCGACCTGGGGCCCTAGTCTACTAATTTATAAACGTTACAATGGTCTCTCAATGGTGAGTTTTTGACAGATTTGCCATACAAAACTGTCAAAATCTCACAGTTCACAGTAGAACAACATTATTTTAACATTACTTATTAGAATAAGGAGGAGCTCGTGGCTAAGTAATAACAGCCGCACGGGTCGATCCATCAGGTTAAGCTGCGCTTGCCGGGTTGATCCGTGGATGGGTGACCACCTTTACATACCGAGACTCCTCTGTGCTTCGGAAAGCACGTTAAGCCGTTGGTCCCGTCGATTCGCGGTTCTTGTGACGGTGACAGTCGTTACGAGTCGTCAGAAGCCCGAAAGTCCTGGGTTGTGAAGGTCAGATAGCCAGTCGCTCCATGTAAAATACTATTCAGGTGCATCCGGTTAGACTGGAAGCCAACCCCAACATGATTGGGAAAAGGCTAGGCAGAATGTTATTAGAATAAAATAATACTGTTATAAGATTAGAGAGGTGGTGGCAGGCTCCCAGGACGTAGTTCCCTGAATGTCGTATTTATTCTCATGGCACGAACTTAACCCGTTAAGATGACACGGCAGAAGATAAAACAGAAAAAAAACTAACCTGCATGATAATCCTTTTCAAGTGCAACTATATTTTTATCAGTCTCTATCTTCGTTGCAGGTCTTCCGGCGGCTAGGCAACCGCTTGGCCAACCACCGAGCCTCGCTCTCCTCTGAGCTGGGCTCTCTGTGGGACTTCATAAGGATTGACCGCGATCGCCGGCGCTCCGCACCTTCGGCCTCCACCTACGAAGCCATACACACCGACACACGATCACCTGTACGATTAGCTAGAGACTTACTCCAAGTAATACAAGAAACAGTCTTCTCCAAAAAGTATGAAGAATCTCCCAGAAGATGTCCTTTAGTAAAGGAAGAATCCGATCTCAGTTCTGATGGAGAAGAAGGTACTGAACGAAGAATTGCTAATCTTATTGACTTCTTTTTTACGATTGTTAAAAGTCAAAGAGGTGAACGTAAGAACAGTACAGGTAGCTGTTTCAAAAGTGAAGTCACTCCTGAAGAAAGTTCAAAGCAGTTCGTTCCAAGTAGAATGAATACTGAATTGGAAGCGAAAATGGAGACTTTGATGGACTTCTTAGCTACTACAGGATGTATGGAGAAGGAGAATGAAGTCGGTGAAAATAAAATAACCCTGATGGAGTTCCTATTCGGACCGGAAGACCTGAAACCTAGTATAGAAATAATAGAAACAGACACAGGTCTTAATGAGGCTAATATTAATGTTAAAGACCTATCATATATCGATGATACGCCTGAAGAAGAGGCGGAGACGTTAGTTGAAATGCTAATAAAGTACATGGAAAGTTATACTACGAAAGAGAAATTCCATTCAAAGTCTTTGACGCCATCGTTATCAGAGAAATCTAAATCGGATATAACTATAAGTAAACTTGAAACTTTTAGCGATATTAGTAAAACGAAATCTGATTCGACACTAACACATACTCAAGATACAGTTATAGATAGAGGTGAAGATTTTTTTACAGATAGACGAATTTCTGAAACTGTTATCGATCTTAGTAACATAAAGAATGATCTAGAAATGATATTTGATGAAGCGGTTACTAGAGTTGCTGAAATTAAAAAGCTAGAAGATGATACTATGACTGAAGCAGAAGATTCTGAGAATTACGAATCTTATACGAAACCTCCTATGTTACCGTACATACAATATCTACCATATAGTGTTGAGCTTTCAGATATTATTGAAGAAGACGAACCGTCGTCTAGAGATCTTGATAGAAAGTATTCGGATGATCGGAATTCTCAAATAAGGGCAGCCGCGGAAGATTTAGTTAACTACATAGAATATAAAGTTGCTAAACATTTTGATGAAGACTCCGATGATGAATTTGATATAAGCTCCAGTTTAAAACGATCATCGATTAGCCTTATCGATTTGAGGAACATCCCTGATTTACCACCAAGTATGATTATCAAACCTAAAGTCGTAAAAGTCGATAAATCGACTTCAACAACTGAGATATCAGATTCTCTATCCGATATGTCAAAGAGGATAGATTCAGCTTGCATGACCGAAGATACAACGTTATCATCTAGTTCAGAAAAAAGCGCAAGAGCATTGGACAAATTAGAGTCTTTACATAAATTCTTTTCGAGGTCTCGTTTAGAGATTATTGATGAAAGTGAAGAGCAATTAGATAAACTTAAAAGTCCAAAGCCTAGGACTTCTGAAAGCGATAGCAACGGACATGACTATAAGGCTGGACAAGCTAGTTTAGATGACGTTGAGGACATACAAGATGACGAACGAGCCAATGTGGCATGTGGCGATGGAGTCATTGACCGGTCAATCGACAAAGATATTGAAAAAGTCAAATCTGGTGAAGAAAGATCAGAAAGTGTCAAAGAAGTTGATGGTAAAATGAGTAAAAGCCTTGATGAAATTAAAGACATTAGCGATGATGATGATGATAGTCAAGTTATTGACAGCGATCGTGATATGAAAAAATGGAGTCCATCGCCTGAAGAAATTCAAGAAATTAGAGAACAGTACAGATTAGCTGTTAGTGCAGAAGCAAGCAAAAATCAAACTGAATCTGAAGAGATTGTAACCAAAATTGATAATTCTGTCGTGGAATTTCAAGGCAATCAATTACAAACTGTTCTATCTGAAGTTGATGAAACGGGTGAAGAGGCAGAAGTGGTCGCTAAAATTAAAGAAAGACATACTTCGGTTTAAAAGGAAAATATTATATTGAACACGATTCAAAAGTACAGAGATGATAAATGATAATATCTTAAAACGGTTCTAAAACTGATGAACGAGTCGACAAAATAAACTTAACGAATCAATCAAAACGACCACAGTTTGAACTTGAGATATTAGAAGAATTGACCATCGGCTAACTTCGTCAAAACACACCGTCATGCAGGCAAATTGAAAAAATAATTTAGCAAAACATCAGAACTCTCAAACTCTCCACACATCAATATATTACAGAGAGGGCATTAGCATTGATCACCACGCCTGGTCTTTGTGTGTTTAAAATACCATCAGCCCACATTGCGGGCTCTAAATTCTCAGGAATGAAGAAACATCTTTCGAAAGTGTCACTTTAACTGACACATTAGTACTTAAAGTGTTATTTAAAGCACTACACAATATTAATCATTAGATTATCTATCACTTTTTAGTGATACGCAACCAAATAGTGAGATTTTATAAAAAAATAAAAATTTATTATAAAATATTATAATATTAATAGGTTTTAATAGTTGTAATTATTATATTCTGTTTATTTATAATTTGACTGGACTTTTTACTTACTTCCCAAGCATTTATAAAGATTCATGAAGAATGTTCGCTCTCTTTCATGACTTCCAAAAGTTAAGAATTCAACGGTTTTTTTTTTTAATTGATCACTTCAAACTTGAGAGGAAACACGGCCACATGATCGTTAACGTTTAATCCTTATTTTTTTCAAAACATTCTGTTATTACTCTTAAAACAATAAATACGGCCATGGTAGTAGTAGATATCAATAATATCGTTAAAAAAATGGACTAGTATTATGGAATGAACACCAACGACCACGTGACCTTGTTTCCTCTTCAATATAAAGTTGGTTTGGCTTCAAATCTTGTACATTTCTATAACAATTTATTGTGAAGTGCATGTATCAAATTCTTGCGTAGACATTTTTTATAACCATTGCTAAATAAGAATACCTTCACGTCATCTTTAGAAAACTATAGATTTTTAGTAACCTGATCCAATAACGCCTTTTATACATTTCCAAAAATAATTTGGAAAATCTTCCATTCCCATATAAACGTTTTACATATCCACAAAATATCATAACATAATATGCGAAATCTTAGTCCAGTTAAAATATAAATGAATAGAAGAATACATTGCCAAGGATAATATTTTGAAGAAAGTGGTAGAACAGAGTTATTCCTGGAGTAGGAAATATAGGCCCAAATATGTTACCTAAGGGTACCCCATACTAAATGATGTTTGTTTACTATTATTTTATTAATGAAATTTTGAGGTTATATGAAAGATTAGAAACTGTATAAATAAGTTAACAAAATACTTAATTTCTGTAACTTAAAGACAGAAAAGTTAATTATATTTGAATGCAGCACTGTCTCAAAAGCGTTACTTAGAACAAACGTTTGAACGTTGTTGTTAGCACAAATTAAATTTGCATTTTTTTTTTTTTTTTTTTCTATTTACATAATTATAGGAATCCTGTAGCTTCATTTTAATGTTAATATACTAACGTTTAATACACGTCTATAGCTTAGTATTATTCTTTAACAATAATTAAAAATAAAATCCATTTCTTTTTAATCATTTGTCATCTGTTTGCGTTATTACCTTTTACCACTTTCTCCAAAATAATGTATCTACAGACGTCACAATGGTATATTCCATCTGAAAGACGAAGACAACAACAATCTCCGATGTGCGTGTGTGTCCGTGGTGATCCTCGATTACTGGAAGCGCAAACGTTTCAAAATCCAGCTTTTTAACAGCCAAACAACTTTGTTGACTAAAATCTTTACATTTATGGTGAAAGCTCCAAGGTAGCCCGCGAAATTCAATTTTTCTTACGTAATACCTTGACCAGGTTGTATGTTGATCTAAATATGATTCGCGACCGTATCAGATACTTATTTATAGAATTACAGCCATCAAAATTATCAATACAACTCTCTAAGTTCATATAATCCTATTGAATGACTTTTCATGAAATCATGACATTTGAGGATTATTCTAACCTATGGATTTGTATTGCTGATTCTAATGATTATAATTCTGTAAAGCCATATTTGTGACGGTCGCGAATGATATTATAATCCACGTACTATCTGAGACTGACCTGTCAAATGCAAAAAAACAGGAGCATCCACCTTAATAGGTACCTAGTTACATTTTGGTATACGCTATTCTTGAACGGACAGTGCCTAGTGCTTTCACAAATACTGCATCGGAGGATGCCGGTGGATTTTGCAAGACAATAGTTTTATTTATTTATATCTTATTCTGGTCTAGCAAATTATAAGTTCAGATTGAATATAAAATTGGAACGTCTGTAGTATTTCTAAAACAGCTCTAATTACTATAAAGTGTTATATTAAAATTACTGTGTATATCAAAAGTTGAATTTATATTATAAAAAATAAAATATAGAGTTTTATACCACTGTACTTACCCTTTTGTGTCATAAGTTGGACTTTTTAACGAGGCATATCTACATCCACATTTTAGATTTTAGACTTTCATCTAAGATTCACTGTCGAAATCACTACAGTGGATTCTCTCTCGCATCTACAGGCTGACTTTGAAAACATGCAACAAAATTTAAGGGGGTGTTCTACCCATCAATATGAACCACTTGTATAATGGGAACAACTAAGGAATCGCAAAAAAAAAATAGGTCCAATCGGGTATATTATCGGGTATTACCTTTATACAGGAAAGTCATTTTTTTTTGCGAATTCAAGTTGGTCCTAGAGTAAAAGTTGTTCACATTGATGGGTCCAACATCCCCTTAAATTTTGTTGCATGTTTTCAAAGTTAGCCTGTATATACCTTTTAAGGGACATTTCTTTCAAACTTCTTTCTTTCACAAAGTAATACTTATATAATAATATCTTCACATCTACGGGGTAATGGCGTAACATACTTATAATGACAATTGATCGTAATGGGTTTCATTTTGACAGTTCACCCACGTTCAGTGCGATACTTACTTTGTTGAGCTGACGAGTTTTTCAAACCTATGAAGCAATGGATTAGCAATATCCTGTAAAACTCTCAGATTGTGATTGAAATTGTGTTACGCTATTGCGCTATTGCGTATTTTACTGACAAACTCGCGTTAATTACCGTCATTGGTTAAAATCACACCTGACACTTGATCAAGTCTGTTTGACATGCTGTTTTTGACAAAATCCGGATGGTGTGACTCAATTAGTTAGTCAGGCTTTGTGTTGTCAGTCAGTCAGTCACAGAATTAGTCTAGCTTATGACCACAAGAGAGATTTAAACCCTTGATGTATAAAAGTATGATCTAACTTATTTTTAATACGAATAACATAAACATAAGTTATTTAAATACTTATGAAGCTACAGTCTTGAGAGTGTTGCAACTAGGAAGGGTCATCATTATTATAGTTTAAAGCTTCTTCAACACACTTCTTTACTGCCTCAATTTTTACGCAATCATCATTGTCTGCTTCACGTTTCCCAACTTTGATGAGGTCGGCTTCCTATGTAACTGGATGCAGCTGAACACCACCTATTTTACAATGAGCCGTGTTTTCTGTTTTACGCCATTCTTCTGTTATTTGCAACAATCTGACTCAGGACTTTCGACAAGCTTATAATTATTTTGACCCATCATTATGGTCAGTCAAGATTTTTAATTTTGGAAACCAGAAGTGCTTTTTAACTTTCAAAATAAATAAATTCTGATTGCCTTGTTGTAATACTGTCTTTTTGATAGACTGTGGCTATAACCCGATAACTGTTGAAACTTAAATAAGTTTTATTTAAAACATATTTTCAATAGATTTAACTAGCGAATAAAAAAGTTTACGAAACACATCTAAATAATTGTTGTTGTACCTGCCTACGTATTATATTTTAATTAACATACTTTTGTAAACTATAGCCTGTGCAAAAATAAGTGTTCTTATTTGTAAACAAACAATGGTTGGTAACCATCTTGTAATCTAATTGTATTGTAGGTATGTAAACACTGTCTCACACAAGTAATGAAGGTAGCTGCTGTCACTAATGTCAATTTTCAATCACCACGAATGGCGGGAAATGGTAAAAAAGGAGTGGCTTTGCATGAAAGGCTTGGTAGTGAGCCAGGTAGTTAGTTATACATTATAATCAACTTAAAAACGGAGTCAACAAGATTCTACAGTAGTGATCATTATTAATTAAGGAATGACAATCAGATAAGGTGCCAATAAAATTTACCTCCAATGTTTGTTTACTAATTTAAAACCAATTCTTATTCAGTCGAATATTTGGAATGAGAAATCCTTAACTAAATTGTTTTATTATAACTCCGTCGTCTGAGACAGTTGTAAAATGTTGATTTGTTTATATTCTTGGAACATTTGATAAAAATCTACTATATACTATTACCTACATGTTGATTTCAAAATGTTTTAAATATTATTATAGTCGTATACATTTTTAAGACTCACAATATGATTAAAATAAAACTATCATGAAACGATGTATATTTTAGATTTAGTTGAACAGAATGTTTTTAAGCAATGTTTATATTTTACTAAAACAAATACAGGTTTATTTATGCGTATTCTTCGTATTTTTTTAACCCTTGTGATTTTATAAATATTAAAACCACTTACTGGAAGACGCAGGTAGAACGGCTTAGCTAGGTACTAAAACCACACGTGCCCGTTTTCGAGGCGACACCAAATTGACTACCTAAATATTTTAGATTTTCAACCCTTGTCATAGCACCGAAAGATGAAAATCCAACAGCGAGCTTTTATTTATCAGTGTTTACTACTACGCCAAAACCAGGGGAGTAGGAGCTCTTTCATTTCACTCCTTCGACAGGTGGTAGGTCCGCGCTCCGGCGGCGGTCAAAAGGCGCGTCTACACTAGCGCACGCGCACGAGCCGTGCACGCTTGGCGCCTCTAAGGCTATGGAAGGACGGACGGACGGTTCACATGCAAGGATAAACACCAGCGCAACTGACTCTCACGCGCACGACCCGCGAAGTGTCCATACTATGTTCCTAAGATGCACGCAAACCGCACAATTCTTGCGCGTGCGCAGGTGTGGACCCGCCTGATGTCGTAGGGTGAAGGAGAACGCCTACACTACATAGACATTGAAACAGAAGACCGAGTACAGTACTCCGCATGTCAGTGGTAAAACAATCTGTGGCTGGCCGAATCTATTAAAACCCCGTACTACGCTAGGCTAGCTCAAAGGCAAAGTATTACCATAGACTGTACAAACTAGGATATTGATATTTCCCACTCACAGTTAAAGAGTTATGAAGGGCAGACGGCATACTTACCAATCAGCAGCATTTGTTCAGCATTGAAAGCCACTGTTTGTAAAGAAAAGGATGACGATTATGGCCAATCATAGCACTTTTTAATATTTCTGAAGCTAATCCAGAATTTTTGCTAAACGTAGTTACTTACTGTATCCCAATAACTCTGCATCCAACTGGAGAATCGTAAGCGTGATGTATTTGTAAATTGACAACAGCGCCATCTATGAAGCAATGAGTTAGTAGTATTTCAATAATTTTCACATACTAACATAGATGGCGCTGGTCGACCTGCTATTGGTAGCATTATGGTGCGGCTTTTGCAAGGGGTAAGTAGAAAAGTAAGTAATGTTTGTTATTCATAATGCGGATTTGCGCGTTACTTGCGCGTTCATGGTAACTCGGGGCTAATTCCAATAATTCTCTAATCAATTATTGGATTAATCGTGAATTAGCTGTTAACTCCGAGCTACGAATGAACGCGCAAGTGCATCAGCGAGACACCAGTTGCGTGTAACCACTATAACGCTTTGGTAGCATGATATATCTGGGTACAAAGGAGGAATGTTTTTTTTTTTACTGTGTGTCTAGTTTTCGAGATTTTTGCCAAAGACTGAATGCTTTTCAGTATTCAATTCAATTCATTTATTTCAGATACCACCATCCATACACGTTTGTTTTTTCTTGTTACAATACCTAGAATATAAAATTAATGTAACAAAAATAAAAATAGAAACACAAAAACAGAAACTATGTAGTTTCTATTCCTGTTCGTCCACTTCATAAGTACAAGCGGCGCGGCCCCGATCCAATGCTTCTATGTAGAAACATTGGGTCAGGACCGCACCACCTGCACATGCAGTTTTGTCCAATGCTCCATGAAGAAGCAATCGACATCCATTCTCCCCTGCAATAAGCTGCAGGAAGCGGTTGGGGCTGTCTCGTACTTCATACATGCCTACCTACCACCTACTTATGATACGACGTCCATATTATGAAATAAGTAATATTTTGATCATGGTATTGTGATATCTAGACGATTCATACTTTACCCATGGTGAATGGATTAATAGACGATTTTAATAAATCAGAAATCTGTGTTTAATACTGACGAGTATGATCATTAACATAACATCACGCGTTGTTTCCCCGAAGGGTTGGGCAGACGTGTAACTATAGTGCATCTACATTTCGCCAGTAATGTTTAAGTCCCATGTAATAGGGAGCGAGCCTATTGCCATCAACCGGGCACGAATCGAGACTCCGGGCTGCAGATTTCTCAGTAGAGAAATTCCACAAGGAAAGCCCAATACTGCCCGACCCGGGAATCGAACCCAGGACCTCATGCTCTCATTACAATATTCATTCTGCGATCAACGATCGGATGGCTAAGGTACCTCCCAAAAAAACTAGCAATGTTCTTTTGAAAAATAAAATAAAACAAAAATGTAATAATCAGTATTATTATATTATGAAAAAATATATTCTGTCATCCATGCTTCATTCTGAGTTTTATACAATTTTATACAAAAACAATAAAATTCAATAAACTCTTAATTTTAAACATTTGTTACATAATAATCAGTTCTTTCATTAAAAATTCGTACAACAATATTTTAGTAACTTATTTGATTATAAAAAATAGAAAAATATTATTTATGACTTACTTATATATTTATTTATCATTCAAAATAAATTACTTACATTCATCAATTCTATCTTATAATAATAATATTTCTGAAGAATTACAAATTAAAATGCCGTGTGATCTTATTTACAGATTTGCTGGTGACCATAATAAAATTCTAGTGCGGAAACATCTACAATAATTCTTAAAATAAAATATAATCAGGTATAATAATTATAATTAAAAAAATAAATTACAATTAACACCAGACCCTTAGAAACAGCACTTTGAATAAGAAAAAAAAATATTTTCCAGTTTTTCTTTTATTATTTTTCTATCACCAGCATATCTGACACGGCCGTCGAAACTATAATTAATACAAGCATACGATTTTTGTTTAGAACAACATAAATTCAAGAATCGCAGTATGTTTAAAATATAATAATGTACTTTTTATCGAAATAAACTTTTAATCAGCTGGTTTATTTATCTCATTTAGCTACCCATTCTCATTTCAGTGTTTTCAAAAACCTTTTTTTTCGAGTTTAAAATAGTAAGTTTTAAAAACCTGATTTCATACGTAATGTAAAACCAATCGTTACTAGCGGTAAAACCGCCTATAATAGACGATTATTTTTCTACGTACTACTCCTAGCCCTATAAAACCAGTGTTTTAAAACCTTGTACAGCACGTATCGGGTGTGTCCCATACAAAACATCATTACCTACTCGACCCAAACGGGACGAATGATTATTTTTTCGAGACAACAATGCTTGTCCCATGGAGAAAGTTGTTCAGTTTGATGGTCTGTACCACCCCCAAACCTTTCGCATCCACGCAAGACACAATGGATTTTTAATTACGGCGATTGAGAGGTTAAATATGACCACACCCTTCTGATGCATGCTGTAAAATCAGCCAGACATTTATTGAGCAAATATTCTGATACCTTGATTAATCAAAACAAAGTCATTTTACAAATATAATAATTTATCAGAATTAGTAATAAGACAAAACATAATTTTCACGCAACTATCGAGTTCATAGAAAAATCTAATCAAAGATCTTGCATTGTTTTTCGCAAATTAAAATTGTTATTTTTTTTTTGTTATGATGCAAATCTGTGGTTATTAACATTTATGGCACTACGGGTTTTTTTTTTGACGCCCCGTTTATTCATAGGAGACCAACTTTAGTGTCACCAATTTGAGACGACTGACTCTGCAGAAATCAGCTTTCTTGACCCAATTAGTGACAGCTAAAGCCAACACAGACTTTCAACAACAGATTGAAATATCATAAAAAATGACATCCCAATTTCACAATTTCTCTTCATCCATACCAAATAATCCAATGCAGATACACATTTTTTATAAATTTTCAAAATGAAACGACGCCATTTTTAAAATGGTTCGCGGTCTAAAAACACAATTGAAAATGTTCCCCATTTGATTTTCTTGCGCCGGTTAAAAAGCAACTGGTATTCTAGTCTTTTTATCATTCATTGTTGGTAAGAATTTCAGTCTTCTGCCAAACTGGGAATTAAAAAATATCAGTATACCAGTTGCTGATAAAAAATAAATTTAATAAAAATAATAAACCATCAGGCTTCGGTCCCTTAAGGAGAAAGCAGAGGCTAAATGAGCGTCAAGTTATTAAAAAAAAACTTGGTGCTTCATAAAATTAATATTTTTCGAAAATCATTTGGGGAATGTTTCTTTAGCGTTAGTAGATATACAAACTTTTCAAAACTTTTACGTTATTACTATTTTAATTTGCGAGATTCAAAAGTAAATTCTACAAATCACGTAATGAGAACCAGTGTTATGTGTCATTATTCAACCCTGGCTATGCTTGGTAGCAAAAAGTACCATTCAATTCATTTTCATTCTTTAGAAATACTAACAGTTTGGTTTACCCCCAATAGAAAAGCGTGATGAGAAGTTCTGCTTAAAAACATGTGACTAGGCTACTAAAATATTTGTAAAATGACTTAATATCATAGCCTGCATTTAATCTGTCAAATATGACAGATGTCATTCTGACTTATGTCAAAATGACCTTTCGAGAAAGTTTTAAATTAAAGAGTTTGATTGCAATAAATAAATAATGTTATTAAAAAATAATGAATCGATTAGATAGGGTTTTTATTAATAAACAAAGTATGACTGTGTTTATCACGCTGGAATTCAATATGGCGGAAAAATGTAGACAAAACAAGATTACAGAGTATGTTTGTAAACTTAAACTGTTATTAAAGTATTATTACTTACATTTTCGGTTTTGTTTGAAATAACAACGATGACTATCGATTCATAATAGCAATAATAATTAATTGCAATCAAACTTCACAAAGTCAACTCCGAGTTTATTTTGACAGCTGTCAAAACTTTGGCACAATTATTTTGGCCACACTTCTTGACAAAAAATGTGGACATTTTAGTCACTATAGGAACACGAATTTGCGGTCAGTAAAACCTATAAAATAAAATATACAGAAATAGCACAAGCAATAAGTTTAGTTCTTACATCAAGATATAGAAAGGATGCAGGGTTGAATAGACAAAAACTTTCAAAGATTTTGAAAGAGGAATCAATATGTAGTATGTTGCCAATAAGGATGCCAATTGCTAACTAAATCATAATAACAGAAAACTTATAAACTTATTGGCAATCAATTCAACTAATTCAAAATCAAATTCATTTAAAAGTTTAGTCCTAATTCACCCCTGAGTCCCTATCGATTCACCCCATATTTTTGTATTAAAAAGTTTTTGTAAGTGTAAGTGAGCCAAGTTGTTTATGGAAATCATTTGGATATTAAACAAATAGTTCGAAAAAAAACTACAAACATGTACCTACTTACTTATTTACATTCAAGTCAGTATTTGCGAAAACGGTACAATGGTTCGAGGTAGAAAAGTAAACTCGTAGCCGGAAAAACGAGTCTAAAATCACGACACCGCGTAGTGACAAAGCAGTTGTTTTAATAATTAAAATATGCAAATGGCTTTGTCGCTATTAAAATTAATTGAATAGTGGAATCTTTTGTATAAATTATTATAGGTTTTAGTGACCGCATAAAGTGAAAAATAATATGGGGGTGAAACACACCATGAATAAAACAACATTTTCTATGGCCACAACTCCGAATTCGGCAAAAAAAAAAGTATGGAATACTTAGCCGAATTTTTCTCAAATTCAAAATTGCTAAAATTTGTTAATATTCATGGTTATTTTCAACCCCTAAAGTATTTTTCACTTTTTTATCACTTATTAACGATTGGACATTATATTTTGGGGCTTTCGGCCTCAAAACTTCCCTTCTGACTTCACCCAAAGGGTTTATACATAGATGGAGGTTCGCATAATATCTTATTCGAGACGAAAAACTAATCTTCAAGAGTTTAACTCTCGTATGACTTTCCTCCCTTTCTAAATACCTTATTCAGAAAGAGAGACTATCGATCGAGACATTCATGTATAAGTCTCTATAAATCTAAGTCTAAATAATTTACAAGATGACATTCAACCCGCATACCTTAAAAAATACACCTAATAAGGCAATTAGCTGAACTATCACCATGTTCTCTTCTCTTAGCTTAGGGGAGGTAATATTCACCATTTGACCCAGGGCCTAACATTGGCATTTGGGTACAGAAATGCTTAAAAATTCAGCATACCTACTCGAGACTTAAGGGCGGAAATATAAGCCAGTGAGGCTTGATCACCAATAATCTAAAATTGGCATGTGCTTATAGGAAAAGCTATAACATTTCCATAATTACCCCTCTACAGCCCTAGGGGCGGATTTAGGCATTTATGGCTTCATCTGCCATAGACAGCAATAACAAAAAAATATACAGACCTTCAAAATCACTAGGAACCAAATATGGCACATCACCAGCCCGTAGGCTTTCGACACTAATTCATTTAAGGTCCAGTTACATATCACCAGTAAGGCACATTTCCATCCCCTTTTGACCTAGTAGTCCACGAGTTTCCGTATTTTATTCTGGCACAAGAAATTGCCGGAGTGCTCCTGACGGAGGCCTTTTCTATGCAGTAGTTTAAGCCTCCGTTGTTGTCCCAAAATTCATCTCCTTTGCATCTGAAGGAGACACAAAATTCCAATCTTCTAGAGTGAATTGGTAGCTGCAGTCTGAATCCAAAAGTATCGTAGGTCGACACTCCATTCTGGTTCAAAGGTCCAGGTTCTACAAAAGCGCAAGAGGTGTCTTCACTCGTCAACCAACCATCGGAAGACGTTCGAACGTAAACCTCTTTTGTAAAGTCCAGGTTTTTCACTTTCACAGTACCGTCGACCGCACACTCATTCTGTTTTACTATAACATTTTCTAACGATACACAATCTTGGGTCACTCGTCGACGAAATTCCAGGTAGTTCGACGCTGGTTGCACGAATCTTGTTTCCCATAAGTCTACTACAGGTTGCGGTGGCGGTTTTCTCTCTGGAGGTGGGCTGGACTCAAACTTCAGCGTCCAATGAGGAGGCAGATGTGACGGCTCCGTCATAAATTTAATCTGTTCCAACGCAAACCCCCTATCATCCGCAAACACCACTTTTTTCTTCTTTGTTTCATTTGGTATCCTTATGCACGATCTTGGAGCCGATTTCAAAGTTAGCTGCACTGGTTTCAAAGGCGTCAGACACGGCGCTGAGAATCCTCTTGTTGTCAGCTTCGTTGGTCTTCTAGGGGCTTGTATACTGTAGTCGGAGAGGAAGCCGGCGGGCGGACTGTGCCCGTAGAACGACTCCGATGCTAACATGTCGATTGCCGCGCACATTTCTGTAACAACACACGTCTGTATTGAGCGACCGTTCGTCGCAAACTGAAAGGCATTTATCGCGTACAGCCGGTTTTGAACATGCGCAAGCCACGCGAACGATACCACTGAGTGAGGGTGACAATGTTTGTTGTGGAATATTTTGGGAGACTATCTCTGTTATTGGGTCAGGGTGTGTGTGTTCGTGGGTGTGTAGGATATTTTTGTTGTGTTTTATTATTTTTGGTGATAATAAAAGTGAGAGTAATGATTTTGAAGTGACATTGAGTTCGGTTTGTGACCGAAAATTGTACTCGTACGTAGTACATTTTCTGGAAATTTCTTTAGAGATATAAGACTTTCTGGTTTATATTCAAGTTCTATTTTGTGTATAAAAAAGAATTCACCCTATTATGGTTACAGCAATTTCCAAGTCAGTAATATTAGTTTTGCACCAAAATGCTTCATCCAGTGCAAAAGTTAGGGAGGGGAAATCGATAAAATGACGAAATGCAATACTTTATCTAAAAACATTAAGTAAGGAGGAAAAATATGGGATTAACCAGCAGCTGATTAGATTAAGAGGGTGCAATCGGAAAGTGGGCAACGTCGCAAATAGATGTCAAATATATCGCAGTTTTGATTAATTTGGCAATATTACTGTATGAAAATATGAAATATGGCTAATTAGTGAACTAGAATATTAATATTGAATTGCAATTATAGCACTGAATTTGATGTTGTAACCATTTTAGGTGTAAAAAAGTCATTTGGAAAGTTTCCAAATACTTTCCTTACATCTAAAACTAAATATTCGGTGTTAAGATATTTCATAGTCAATATTCTAGTTCACTAATTAGCCATATTTCATATTTTCATACAGTAATATTGCCAAATTAATAAAAACAGCGATATGTTTGACATCTATTTGCGACGTCGCCCACTTTCCGAATGCACCCTCTTAAATAGTAACATCTCTTTTGGCTGAATGTACAAAATACAAAAACCGGTTTTGTGTTTACTTTTATTTATCGTTATCGTAGTACTTTTTTCTTTCGTAATACTTTTCATTATGACATACGTTCATTGCGTTATTTACGTTGTTGAGGAGACAAATTTTTCAAACCTAGGAAGCAATGCATAAAGAATTTCGTTCAAAACCCTCAGATTCTGAATTAAAGGGTTATTATACTTCAAGCACACAAGTGTACAGAGGCGCAATTAGGATTTAGGGTTCTAGTCTTAAGAATACAAAATCTGGCAGTCTAATACAGCTGACATCACAATGACATGTATTTTCAACGGAGCAAATTCATCTGACCCGGTCATTTTATTCGCATATATTCCACAACTTTATGATCTCATATGACGACATTCTGGAACGCTAAGTGATCTTTATGAACACAAATTATGACCGCTCGTTAAATCGAGTTAGTTTTATTATTTGTTTTGAGCATAATAATGTCGTGTGCCATTTAGTAAAATACCTACCTGTTTTTATTAAGGCTCCCCAAAAAGATCAATTGCAATTGTAGTAGTACCTATTATCAATCGCTTCAATTGCAGACGATCGGTAGACGATCAATTTGTGCATCAATCTGTATCAATCACGTAAATATTGACAATTGCAATTTAACGTCCTCCTCTCTCCTACTATGCTGTGCCCGACAGGGTCCATAATTGTGTCTTTAATTTTAAGCCTACCAACTGTATTTATCAACATTATGGAATGCAATAAAGATTTGAGAATTTGAGAACGTTTCGGGGACTCTTTATGATGGTAGAGATAAAGCTTTTCACGGAAAATGAATAAAAGGGGGGGAAAATATGTAATTAGTATTTTTACGTGTGCAATAATTACCTTAAATTGATGCAATTATATAATTAGGTTTATGTCTTCATGATTAACAATATTTAAGGCATGATTCAATTCAATTAAACTATTGACAGGCAATTTTGAATCGTCCAGGAGTCGGTCAGTCAGAAATAAGGAAAATAGTTGCCCATTCCAAAGCGTAGTAGATTCCTATGGAGATAAACGGGCAACACCATGAACACTCTTTATAAATCAAAATGAAAAATAATAACTTCTCGGCAAGCGTACAACAAAAGTCGAAAGTTATGAAATGTAAGCCACAAACAATAAAAAAAATTAAATAGGCTTAAATAAAGTAGAAAATAAAAATGGTAGAAAAACTCAAGACACCAAAATTAGATAGGTTTAAATAAATTAGAAAAAAAAATGGTAGAAAAAGTATTCATCTCCAATTTCGGGACTGTCCGCCTCTCAACTTAATACATGGACGTACTGGATAACACGTCTCGCTCACACATGGCGCTTGCGCTTCTGCGTGATCGGTATTATTATTAAATACTACTTGACAACACCGGGGGCGCATGCGGGGTTAAGCAATCCCGCGGTCAGGTGTCGGATGGGTGATAAAGATGTTGATCTAAAAAGAAATACCGGTTTTCGCCTGATTTTGTTTTTTTAGGAATTAGTATCGGTTATTATTAGAGGTAGAAAGCTCTAGTTAATGCTAATTTTATGGGTATATGTGATAAAATTAGCGGGTTGTGGCTAAATAATAATGTGGCTGCTGGGGAGTTTGTTGCGCCACTTCTTCTTATCCTTCTAAGGGTCGTAGTGTGATGTTGCCTATAACCTTCCTCAAGAAATGGGATATCCAATGCAAAAAGAATATTTCAAATCCATAGTTCCGGAGATTACCCCACTTATAAACAAATTTTATCTACTTATTTTTAATATTAGTGTATAGGTAGATATTCGGAATTAATTACGAATATTGTATAAATAACGTGTAGAATAAAATAAACATTTTTATTACCTATCAACAAAAAGCAGTGTTATTTTTACTAATCCATACACACTACTTTGCATGTTCACCAACTTTCTTTTTTTAATTTTCCTGAAATAAATTACAATATCGACTTCAGTAATTCAGCTGCCACACGAACTGTCTACTTACTAAAATGAAACATATAATGCTAATTATAATGGTCTGCTTGCACGCTTAACAACAGGTTTGCATTACCTAACAGCACGACTAGGTACCTTACTTAATGTAATGTTTGTAAAAGAAACACGTATGTAATGTGTTGTTTAAACGATTACAGGTAGGTAACTGGTAAAGGTGACAAAAGGAGACTCGTAAAGTACCTCATTAAAGGTTTGTTAAAAATATAAATAGTCTGGTTATAAGTTCTGTTCCAAATGAAAATGCATTTATTTATTTTATGAAGTAATGTAATCTTAATTAAACTTATATGTCTGTGCATATTTATTGAAGGCTCAGCAAAAAATAATTCTATTCGAAGTGGCCACCTTTGGCTTTGATACAGGCCTTTAGTATAGATTTCGATGTTTTTTGTGGGTAAATTGGCGTGTGCTAGCTGACATAAGGCAAATAATTTAATATAAGTTTGACGTTTTTGTGTTGCGTATTGTTAATTATTTTGCATATTTTTCTAACTTATCAGACAGCTGTGCTGTTGGGGAGTTTGTTGCGCCACTTCTTCTTCCCAGCTAAAGCACTAGGAAGTGGTGAAGGGTGGGCGTTTTGGGGGACTGTCTTATGTAATTTTGACGTTCGAAAAGTGCTGATTCTCAGCCTAGTTTGAATAAATGACTTTTGATTCTGATTTAACCCACGAATCTATGAATTCACGCACTGTTGCATCTGTGTCATCGAAATCTACAGGTCTTTGCTGCACATGGAAACGATTATTAAACAAAATGTATAATGGTAATATTTGTAATGTTTTTACTTGTAAAATTCTTACATAATTGTAAGGTTTTTAAACAGCACTTGTTATACAACTTTACAAATATGTCACTTATGTACAAAATTGTGGAATTGTACCGTTTATGAAACAGGGCCCTTTTTTTTTTTTTTTTGGGTGGGAAATCATCCAATGACTTCTCCCGCTCTGGGCGGAGCGGGAGGACGTGTCAGACTTTTACTGACTAAAACCCACCCGTGTTCCTTCCCTTGCCATGCCAGGGGCCACGGTTTCCCCTTAGGACTACCCGCAACCCCGGCGGATGAAACAGGGCCCTGGTAAGTTTACATGTTTACAATCGTATAATATTCATAACAAAATACGTACGCAATTGTCGTAACAACGTGGATGTCACCTGATAACATCACACTATGATAGTGATATCAACACTAGAGGTTCATCGATTTACTATTACGTATTATCACGCCTACACCCTAGAAACGACAGACTTTGATCAAGACTACATGTAAACAACAAGAGTAAAGGTTGTAAGCAGTAAGATAAGGTGACTAGGATTGCAATGATGATATGCTGATGTAACTTAGGCTGTGTTATTTGTAGTGCATACTGGCAACATGTAATCATTAAAAGTTCCTTTCAAATTAAAATTGTTGCATCAGTTCTAGGATTGAAATCTTCCGCTGAAATCTCCACGTTCCACGTTTTAGTTTTTTTTTTTTATAAGTATCAAATCCAAACCATGTGCAAAAAAGTAAATCATCAACAACAACAACATGATGATGAAAACCCAATCAGCTGATTGTCAACTTCGTATCAAAGATGGTTGCCAAAATGGCGGACCGTGGAACTGACGATTTTACTATAGCCACGAGCGTGGCAAAGGTATGCGAGTGTTATTATGCCAAGGGCTGAGTATGGTTGACTATTTTTAATGTTACAACGTCAAGGACGATTGGTCAAGTCCGTCACGAGACCTGGCGATTATAGATTGGCTAGAAGGTGTGAGTTTGATTACCATTCGTGCACTTTTGACGTCAATCTACTCCTAGCAAAAGCAATATACTCTAACATTTTAGCTTAGCTTTTCAATGGCAAATATTGCCGAGAACTCAGCAACGCTAACACCATTCGCCCTCAGACATTAGGTCCTCACGTGTGCAGGTGACAGGGAATGCGACACAAGATGAAAGGTCGGCCATGGTCTGCGGGGAGACGTCGCAAATTCATTGAGTATCAGAATTCAGAACCATTTGAGAAACCCCACCTTTGGAGATTGTCTTTGCAAGGAGCCTGTTTAAAGTTTTCCAAGTCAACCATGGCAACACATGTTCAGGTGAGTCTCTGATGGCTCGATAAAAGAGTCAGAAGGATTGAGCTTCTCTCGCCAAAGATCACACATTATTTACGAGGTGGTATTGCCAACAGATGGACTCGCACAGCCAAGGAAACTTTTGTGACTTTCAAAGTAATAGTTCAAGATCAAGGTTGGAGCGAATTTTTTTTTGGCCAGTTTTTTGTTTTCTTTGTTGCTTATAGTGCCCCAAAGCATAGACTCCATCTCCTACAAATCCGCCCCTAAGACGACCCCGGACCCACTGACCAAGATCAATTATCATTTAGTAGAACGCGATTTTACTTTCCAGGTAAGAAATGCAATTATCCGCCCCATTTTACTATCCGGATATTTTGAATACTTCTAGACCTCGTCTTTAGTTTTTCCTAGACGGATATTTATTATTTATTGAACACATATTTTTCCTAGTTTTACACGTCAAATTTTTTTTTGCGTCTGCCCGTTACCCATACGTCACATAAATGGTATGACGAAAGAATACTCAGATAAAAATAATGGTTTAAGGAAAAATACTATACTTTACTTGGAAAGAAAAAAATAAGAGCAACATACCTAATGAGCGACTTGTAATAAATATTCTGAAATTGCCACCATTCAGTGAGGAATCTTATCAACGGAAGTTATAGCCCGATCGCTGCGCAGATGTCACGTGTCAGCGGGGGTGAGGGGTGCGGTACTGCGCAGCGAGTAGCGCACTTCACAGCTACCATAAAGTTTGACGCGTACTTCTTAACATCTTATGCCCTAAAGGCAGGACATAACTATCATATTATCATCGACGGTGTAAGAACCACCGACTGATGCTTCCATTGAAGTGATAAATGATTTATTTTCTGTAATTATGTTTGTACTTCATTTACACGTCAATCACATGTTTTAAAACTAGATGAGGTCGGCGTTTCCTATCTGACTACTCTGAGAAGAAAGGCCGAGGTCACAGTCTCTTTTAAAGTCCAGACATAATCTTGGTCAAATCATGTGAAGAATATGTAGATTCGTGTCTGAAATGGATGGTCTTTTGAGGAAAGAACCACACAGATGGAGTGGACCTGTCCAGTCAGTGCACGTATTTGTCAGTAATCGTGCAGCTCAACTCAGAACTCAAGAAGCTCAACGATTCGACGAACAATACCAAAGAAAGGACATTTGGGTAGGCCGCATATAGTACTCAAACTTACTCAGAACGTTGGGCAACACTGCAGCCGACCAAGATGTGATTGACTCCCACTGACGGGACTAACTGTAAGCCGCGAAAAGAACTACATGGAAAAGCGACCTTTGCTTAACAGTCAGTAAAAAACAGAACTTCACTCAAAACTCAAGCATACTTAAAACTAGTGCATTTGATTGGACAAAACATAATATACGTAGCAAGTTGGCAGAAACATCCCAGCGCTGATTGGCTGGGTTCGTTGTCTCCTCTACCGATCGTTATGTCCCCTGACAGAGTTTACTTTTTATTATATGCATGTATGTAACGGGTGTTTTTTTTAGAGGTATAGGTACAAATTAAAATGAAATAAAACACCTACTTAAAAATAAATTTCTTTATCATGGTATTGGTTTTATTTGAAAGATATTCTTATGCCTTAAAGTGCTTCAAAATAAGTTCGGGCATATGGGCGCCACGGCTGCAGCTGGCTCGAATAAAGTATAATCGGGAAGTCCATTTTTCGACCACCAAAAAATACCAAATGCCAATGTATCTAGTCAATAAACCACAATGAGGTAAATAATAAACTTAATACACAATTATGAAATTCCTATATTACGCAGGTACATATATGGGAAGGCAGCTTATTTTACTATACTATGACGTCACAAATGCGTAGAGGGGAAATTTATATGACTGTGGTGTTATTTATTTCATTCATGTTTAGGTGGGAAGGAAATTAGGTGATTTGTGTGGACGTGATTCCTAGATCGTTCGCCATTATGTTTATTAAGGAAATATTATAGGCACTGGTGAGAAAATAAATATGAATTAAAATACGAGTGGTATTAGTTGAATGGTATTAAAGTGGAATAAAATTATAAAAATTATATATATTTTTTTTTTTGGTATTGCCCCACGTATTTATATAAACTACCTGATGTGATAAAAAACAACAAAAAAACTAAACCAATTATTAATTGAGAAAAGCTATTACACAATTGAAGACTTCCTTTATTGCTAAATCTCTGCACTGATTGATAAACTATTATTATGATTGACACACATGTTCCTATTCTGACACTTTGAAATACTTTTTTTTTTTGACGTACCTAGCTGAAAAAAGGTACTATTGTAATTAGTCTGTTTTTTGTATTTTTTTTTTTTTAATATTATTTGCATGCCCATGAGACGGTGGAATTATATGGAGAACTACTTTTTTAAGACAACATCTATGTACCAATTACCCATGTTTGCAAAAAATAAATGATTTGATTTCAAAATCAAAAGTCATTTATTCAAACTAGGCTGAGTATCAGCACTTTTCGAACGTCAAAATTACATAAGACAGTCCCCCAAAACGCCCGCCCTTCACCACTTCCTAGTGCTTTAGCTGGGAAGAAGAAGTGGCGCAACAAACTCCCCAGCAGCACAGCTGTCTGATCAGTTAATTAGCTGTCTGTTTAATTATGTACGTATGTGAAAAATAAGAATAAAAAAAAGTTAGAAAAAAAATTGACTCTATACAATAGTATGCAAAATAATTAACAATAAGCAACACAAAAATGTCAAACATAAATTTAATTATTTGCCTTATGTCAGCTAGCACACGCCAATATACCCGCAAAAAAAACATGGAAATCTATAATCAAGCGAAAAAAATTAAAAACTAAAAAAGTAAACAGAACTTAATCGAATGAAAGCCTCCATGCAAGCATAAAGGTCGTGCCGATTTGATTTGATTGAATCGTTATACATAGTTTTCAGTTCATCACGCTTACCGCCAGTTGGTGTGTAAAAAACGGCCATTGCCCCGTTGAAAATTTCACGAAAGATACAGTGTGAGTCTTCATAATGTGCACATATCGAAATGGGGGAATCTATGCTTAATTTTATCGACGGAAAAAATAAAATCTAAGTAGGTACATTTTTTTTTCCATTTTTTTTTATTTAAAAAAATTCGTCTTATTGATTTTTTTTTACGATTATTGTAAAAATTGATTAAAAAAACAGATTTTTGGACGAAATACCTGTTTATTTTCAATTGAGGGTTTTTGGGTTTAATTGGGAGGGGTTTTTCCCACAATTTTTATTTTATAAGAACACTTAATTACTACCAATCATTATGGAGTTGAGTTTGTTTCATCGCGATAGATCATTTAAAAGTTACACCGTTTTTTTACATTGGGGTAAAAATACAAAAAAAATAAAAATAGATTTTTTTAAATATTTTTTCCGTTTGTCAAATTAAGCATAGAATCCCTCATTTCGATATGTGCACATTATGAAGACTCACACTGTATAATAAATAACACACCTAACTTTGTATTAAACCGTGCCACAGTACAATGTTACTGAATAATTTACAAATCATTCTCCCTGCATGACTAACATACGCAAACATACCTACAATACGTCACAACTCGTGTATGAATAAACCTATTCTGATGCGCGAGCGCAAGTAACCTTGCAATGACATTTATGTTTATTTACCATGTCCGCTGCAGTTAAACGTATGTAGATTGCTGCAATATCTTTGTGACTATGTTATGTCAAAGTCACATCATTTATTTGAAAGGCCATTAAAATCAGGGACCGAAAATCTTTATAAATTACGGTACAGGTATTGAAGAATTTTGGTTACGTCTACGATTAAGGTTACCGCTATCTAGGTAACCCAAGAAGAAACATGTTACCGTTTTAATACTGGTTACACACGCAGGCGATGCGCGCCCTTTGCCTAATTCCGACGGCACATGATTCCACGTAAGTACGTACTTACAGGTAATTTCTATTTTTATTTCGGTAACCGGTATTAATACTAGTTGTATTCAATTTAAGGTACTTAACCTTTAAAACTGCCTGTAATAGTTATGCAACTGTTGTATAATAAGGGGTATTAAAACACGAATGTGGGTTTATCACACGAGGCGTAATAATAGGATTAATTAAATAGGACAATAAATTCAATTACGTAAATGATGTTATTTCAGAAGCAAATGAATAAAGTCAGAAGTTAAGGCTTAAACGCATAGGGGATGAGTTGGGAAGGGGATGAGATGGGACTAAGGGCTCAAACACATAGACACGTTACGACGTCGCAACGTGGCACGTTGCATTTTTTCATTATGGTTTTCTGCAGAAATCCATAATGAAAAAATGCAACGTCGTAACGTGTCAATTAAACAGGACAAAGAATCAAATTATAAAATATTTAATATAGGTAAATATTGTTGTAATTGCAAATTTTAATGCTACATATTTTCATACAGGTAGGTATTACCTACGTCTCGAGATCGAGAAGTGTTTAACCAACGACTACAATCGGCTACAAGCCACGATGCCCCGAACGTGACAAATATGGTCGAAAATTTTAAAAAAAGCTTGCTATTACAAACACCACATTCGTTGACACTTGACTAATATTACGTAAATTAAAGATAAACAGTATTGTAACTAGGAGGGGAAAAAATACAATGACGAGTTTGAGTATTTGCTGGCAAGTGCTGGCAAGTACTGGCAACGAATTCAAGGGACGAGGAACAAAATATTATATGCGTCAGATGGAGCTTGCATTTGTTTACTAAATTGATTGCCTGTGACGGGTTGAATGGCTGCTGTTCAATTGTTTAATTTATTTAAATATCTATAACTAGCTTCTGCGAGTTTGTTCGCATGAACGGGTTATGTTACGGAGCTTCGATTCCGATTCCGAAAGGTCGGAACTTCCGATTAACCACCTCCGACTCCGACTTCGGTTCCGATAATTTTGAATCGGAGTATTCGGAGTTATACCGAAGATCGAAATGCATCGATGCACGTGATTAGAACGCGTATACAAACAGCTTTTAGCATGTCATGTCGCCCGGGTAATTTTTATACACGCTCGCGCTCGGAGTCTGTTGTTTTGTGTATTTTGTTAAATTAAGTTAAGAGCGGTGTATTAAGTACTTTCAGTGTTGTGAAAAATGTTTTTCAATATGAAGCCAAAAAGTGTTATTATTAAACATCTTTCTTCTACCTCCGGCTCCGGTTGTGACTCCGACTCCGAATCCGATCAATCAAATTAAAAATCTCCGACTCCGGTTTCAACTCCTATCAATTAAAATTAAAAATCTCCGACTTCGGTTCCGACTCCGATCAATCAAATTAAAAACCTCCGACTCCGGCTCCGACTCCTATCAATCAAATTAAAAACCTCCGACTCCAGTTCTGACTCCGATCAATCAAATTTAAAACCTCCGACTCCGGTTCCGACTCCGATCAATCAAATTAAAAACCTCCGACTTCGGCTTGGTTCCGATAAAACAACCGTAACATTTCAAAGGTTGAGTTGAGTAACGTTGTAGACGAGACGGGCCTAACGTTAGCAAACGATCATAATAGAAACGGTTACCAAGGAAACACTGAAATAACGTAATTTCCATTTACATTTCCACATGCATTAGTTTATTTTTAAACCATATATGCATAAGAATATGATGGATGTTCATTATTTGCTAAATAAACAGCCAATGACGTCTGTATATTAATGCACAAAGCAAAGAGAGTGCTCACATTACCTATTTTAAGACAGACATTATTAACATAATTTCAGAGGAGCTCGTGGCTAATTAATAACAGACGCACGGTTCGATCCATCGGGTTAAGCTACGCTAGCCGGGGTTAGTCCGTGGATGAGTGACCATCTATACATCTCGAAACCCCTCTGTGCCTCGGAAAGCACGTTAAGCCGTTGGTCCCGGCTGCCATTCATGGATCATTGACAGTCGTTACGGCTCGTCAGAAGCCCGAAAGTCTGACAACCAGTCTTACCAAGGGGTAACGTATTAACCAGTCAGATATCACGCGTGCCGTTCGTGGTAGACATTTTTATTGAGCACTCCATTTATCTCATATATAATCTGTTCTTAATACATTTCGAAAAGGGATGATCACGTAGGTAAATAGTTTAGAAGTTATGAGGGAACAGATGAACATACATACAAACATACCGGTCAAAATTATAACCCTCCTTTTTGCTTCGCCGTAGTCGGGTAAAAATAACGAACTGCCATACAAACTTCTATCCCCTATTCACTTTTTGACTAATGCCGACGACACGTGTAAGATATATGTAAGGTTGTATTCAATTGGTAGCTTTAAAAAAGCTGTAAAAAATATAAATGTTGTAATTGAAAAATACCTGTATTCTGTCATTGCATATAGTACTTGCACCCACAGGCCTATGTAACAGAGAGCGAGCCAATTGCCATCAAGCGGGCACAAAGACTCCGGGCTAGATAACTCTTTCTATTTGTAAGACAAGTAGTCACAAACTGATTTTTAACAGGAAAATTCTGTAACTATTTTTGACGCAATAAAAAAAAAATCTAATGGCGACTTTACGAGTAATGTAAACGATCGAATCTCCGAACACGTATCCACATGATGTCATCTAGTGTTCCAAACTTCCAATATGTCTGATGTAATCTTCAAGCGGATTACAGCAGCAGCTAAAACAAATTGCGCAGGCTATTCTGAGTCCGGGTAACCGTGTTAGATATCTCACCGAAATAACGGATAGTTAATAGATTCAGGCGTAACTAGGCGGAAATCTATTATAAAATACAATAGCCGTAGATATATTTAGTAACCTATTCCACTTAACTATTCCTAAAGAGTCTTAAAAAAGCCCTGTAAGAAATCGACGAGCGCTGAACGCTGAATGCACTCCATAGGAAACAACCAATTGGAACCGTGCACCTAGCTTCTGACGTTTCATAAGTGCCCATGTAGGTTTATGTGAAATAAAATATTACAATGCTCGGCGTGGCAATACGTCGTGTTCGGGTTCGCGACAAGTCAATCGTCATCCTGAGGATGCCTCGTTTAGAGGTGAAATACATGTCGATTTCTTACAGGGTTTTTTTTACTCTTTAAGAATAGTTAAGCGGAATAGGTTACTAAATATATCTACGTCTATTGTATTTTTTTCGAAATAACAGAGTTTAATGTCTCTGTTCCTAGGTTTAGGAAAATTTATAATTTACTAACTTTTCAAAGTCAAAGTCAAAGTCAAAGTTTTTTTAATGCGATTTTTGGTGATACAACAGGGTCTTAAAAATATTTAAAGTAGCTCAAAAATCTAAAACAACAAACACTCTAACTTCTAAAACAGTTGACTGTCTGCCTTACATATAATGAGAAGCCTCACCACTAGTGACAAAAAATACTTATGTTGTAAGAAAGACGCAAGTCTACAATGGTAGTAGTAGTAGGTAGTAAATTACCAAGGGGTTGGAAAGACTTGACATACAGATAAATACTCTGCTCTATTAAGGTGGATGCTCCAAGGTAGCCCGCGAAATTCAAATTTTCTTACGTTTTTTGCCATTTGCATGTCAGTATCAAATTGTATGTTGATTTAAATATGATTTGCGGCTGTATCAGATATTTATTTATAGAATTATAGTCATAAAAATAATCAATACAACTCTGTAAGTTCATATAATCCTATTGAATGACTATTTCATGAAATCATGACATTTGAGGATTATTCTAACGTAAGGAGTTGTATTGCTGATTCTAACGATTATAATTCTATAAAGCCATATTTGTTACGGTTGCAAATCATATTTTAAGCAACATACAACCTGACACTGACCTGCAAATTGCAAAAAAAACAAAAAAAAAATTAATTTCGCGGGTTACCTTGGAGCATCCACCTGAAAGACAACTTTATAGAGAAATGCTCTGTCTATTAACAAATACCAAAGATCAGTGTTTTAGATTTCTCCAAACTAGGTATGTAGATTTCCCTGTTATGCGGTTTGAACCAGAAAGGCTCATACGAATTATGAAAATACCAACACAACAGAATCAGCCACGCAGCACGTGTACCACGCGTGGTAGACATTTTTATCGAGCACTTCATTTATCTATAGGTATAATCTGGTCTAAATTTAATACATTTCCAAAAAGGGATGATTACGTAGGTAAATAATTGGAATACGTGCCTCAACTTATCAGTGTTTTGGTTGTAAGAATTAGAAAATATTAAACTATATATGCCGTGATTAGTAGTAGTAGAGGTGCTCGTGGCTAAGTAATAACAGCCGCACGGGTCGATCTATCAGGTTAAGCTGCGCTTGCCGGGGTTGGTCCATGGATGGGTGAACATCTTTACATACCGAGACTCCTCCGTGCTTCGGAAAGCACGTTAAGCGGTTGGTCCCGGCTGTCATTCGTGGATCTTTGACAGTCGTTACGAGTCGTCAGAAGCCCGAAAGTCTGACAACTAGTCTTACCAAGGGGCATCGTATTACCCAGTTACTGGGTTGTGGAGGTCAGATAGGCAGTCGCTCCATGTAAAATACTGGTATTCAGCTGCATCTGGTTAGACTGGAAGCCGACCCCAACATGATTGGGAAAAGGCTAGGCAGATTGATATGCCGTGATTAGTGTCAGTCAAATTGAATATCTTTTAACGGTTCAGGGGCCTAGGTCTACTAATTTATAAACGTTACAATGGTCTCTCAATGGTGAGTTTTTGACAGTTTTTGTATGGCAAATCTGTCAAAAACTCACAATTGAGAGACCATTGTAACGTTTATAAATTAGTAGACTTAGGGCCCAGGTATATGGCTCGTGGTACGCATTTCACTTCTCAACGAGGCATGTTCAGGACAACAAAACACCACAAAACGTCAACACGTCGTGATCGGGTTCGCGACAAGTCAATCGTCATCCTGAGGATGCCTCGTTTAGAGGTGAAACACTTGCCGATTTCTTATTGGGTTTTTTATGGCTCTTTAGGAATAGGTTACTAAATATATCTACGTGTTTTTAATTTTTGATATATATTTTTTTAATTTTTAAAAATTATTATTTATTATATTAAGTTAAGCAAGATATACATTTTTATATTTGTCAGCAGAACACAGCTGTTAATTATTTTAAGTTAGAATAACATTCTTGGCACGTTTTTTTATGCACCTATAGTTTTTTATGCAACATTTTATAAAGATCGGAACCTGTAACTTTGTTTTTTCAGATCACAATTTGTTCATTAAAGGCTCGTTCACACCGGCGCGACTTGTCGCGCGACGCGACTTTAACAATACAATCTATACTTATAATAAATCTGTAGAAGTGAAAATTCTGTACATTGAAAATATCAAAAAAATAAATAGCAGGGGGTGTTACTAGACCGACACCGAACCCAAAAATTTGATTAAAAATTTTTTTGTCTGTCTGTCTGTCTGTTTGTTCAGGCATCACGCAAAAACTACCGGTTCGATTACGATGAAACTTGGTATAATTATTCTTTAATATCCTGGGCACCACACTGGGTACTTTTTATCCCGGAAAAGTATCCTATCCTACGGTTGGGGGGTGTCAAAGTTTGTATGGAAGAATTTTAACGCGCTATCCGATTACCTCGAAACTCAATATTTATACTTAAACCCAAAAATTAAGAATAACGTGTATCAGGATTTTTCGAAATTCAACCCCTAAGGGGGTAAAATAAGGGATGAAAGTATGTATGAAAAATCTTATTCCTTGAGGTAATAAACATGAAACTTCGCACGAATAGTTATCTAAATAAATTATAAAGTTTGTAGTTTTTTGTTTTTCTAAATTACCCCCCAAAGGGGGGTTGGGGTGTGTCAGTGTTTGTACGGAAGAATTTTAACGCGCTGTCCGATTAACTCGAAACTCAATATTTATACTTAAAACCCATGGGGATGTATGGGGTAATTTCCGACACTCACGCGGGCGAAGCCGCGGGCAGCAGCTAGTTTCTAATAAAACTTCACGATTGAACAATTGCCGGTGTCCGTTTCGGTCCCCGAAAGAAACCTTGGGACGAAAATTGACCGGGACGAAGAACCGAAAAAAAGGACAGTCCGTTAAGTTATCCCTCACCTAAAGTCAAAATACCAACACAAGTTTTTTCACTATTTACAAAAAGTAAAAAAAAATGTAAAATACATATTTTATTTCACATAAACCTACATGGGCACTCATGAAACGTCAGAAGCTAGGTGCACGGTTCCAACTGGTCGTTTCCTATGGAGAAGAGCTCCATGTAAAATACTGGTATTCAGCTGCATCCGGTTAGACTGGAAGCCGACCCCAACATAGGCAGATAGAGAAAAGGCTAGGCAGATTGATATTTTGATATTTTATTTCACATAAACCTACATGGGCTCTTATGAAACGTCTGCAGCTAGGTTCACTGTTCCAACTGGTCGTTTCCTATGGAGAAGAGCTCCATGTAAAATACTGGTATTCAGCTGCATCCGGTTAGACTGGAAGCCGACCCCAACATAGGCAGATAGAGAAAAGGCTAGGCAGATTGATATTTTGATATTTTATTTCACATAAACCTACATGGGTTCTTATGAAACGTCAGCTAGGTTCACGGTTCCAACTGGTCGTTTCCTATGGAGAAGAGCTGGCACGGAAAATAACAGTTACTCTTTTTAAAATTATTGTTTTTTACAATGTTTTATTTAGAAAAAAAAAACTTTATAATTAAGCTTTTGCTACGAGCAATTGATGAATGAATTATATTGACCACATATTCTGTATTCATATCGTCAACAGTTTTAGGACTTATGCACCGAGAGACTTTGGCAAAAGGACAAAATCCCGCCTACTCTGTTGTCAGATTTAGCGCCAAGAATGGTAAAAATCTAACCTTGGATTGTGGTAGACAGATATTTGATTCATTGATCATTCGTACTCATAAGGAATGCTAGTGTGACGAGCTCGTGGCTAAGTAATAACAGCTGCACGGGTCGATCCATCAGGTTGAGGGCGTATAACCCTCTCATCTAACACGTCGAAAACAAAACACAATCCCTTCCCGCCAGCAGAAACTTTTCGCCCGGCGTTTATCTAGGTATAATTTGAATCTTCTGTAGTAAGTATACGCAAAATAATCAGATGAGACGGCTCTATTCAATTTACCTAATTATGATCGCTGTGGACAAGTAATGCTTGCCGGGGTTGGTCCGTGGATGGGTGATCCTCTTTACTTTACATTCGGGCTTCTGACGACTCGTAACGACTGTCAAATATCCACGAATGACAGCCAGGGACCAACGGCTTAACGTGCTTTCCGAAGCACGGATGAGTCACGGTATGTAAAAATGGTCACCCATTCACAGATTAACCCCGGCAATCGCAGCTTAACCTGATGGATCGACCCGTGCGGCTGTTATTACTTAGCCACGAGCTCCTCCAAACAACCTAATACTGACCTGCAAATTGCGAAAAACTTAAGGGAAAGTCGCGGGCTACCCTGACGCCTTAAGTGCACGTAGACACGTGCATAGCTCGTGTCGATACGAAAGGATACTGACTGTTAAGGGCACTAAACGAAATATTAATTGAAAATTACACAATAGACGACTTCCTTAATGTCGAATCACTGACTGATTGACGATGTTCCATTTGACATTGTTGTAACTTTGACATTACTGTATCCTATTTGAAATTTTTATTTGTAAGTAATTCGAACGATTTGACATTGATTTGTATTTTATATTATTTTCATTTCCTAGTTATTACTTGTGTTGTTACGTGACTTTCTTTAAGTAATAAACCATCTATGTACTAATTAGTAATTACCCATGTTTGCAAAGTAATAAATGATTTGATAATAAGTAAACTCAAGAAGAAAATTAAAATTACATAAAATATGACGTCATAGTAGTAGTGACGAGGCAAGACACGCCTCGGGAAAAGTCACCGACACTGTCCCGCCTTTTTTAGGGTTGCGTAGTCAACAAGGAACAAGGAACCCTTATAGTTTCGCCATGTCCGTCTGTCTGTCTATCCGTCCCCTGCTTAGCGCAGAGACTGTTAGTACTAGAAAGCTTTTTTCGGCATCAGTATACATATTAATTACGCCGACAAAGTGGTAAAATAAAATAATGAAAAAAATATCTCGCATACATTTCGTATGGGAGAACATGTTTTTCAACTACAATGTTAAGTTTGTTCTTGGGATAAATTCATCCCAGCTACGGAACCCTTCATTGTGCGTGGTCCGACACCCACTTGGCCGGTTTTTATTTACATGATGACTAATATTTCTCTCGACTAGACTGAGAAAATGTGACACACCCTTTTAGAGTACTATGCATTCTTCCGTATTTTTAAAATTAGTAAATATTTTTGGCAGCTTGCACTGTGCCTCGCTACGCAAATATTCGTAAGTCTTTTATACATACATACATACATACACATATAAGTATATAAATAATTAACATTGAAGTGTCTGTTTGTACTAAATGCATAATTATGATGAAAGTATAAACACGGTTCTTATAACAAAAAAAAACATATTTTTTGGCTGCCTCTCTGTCTGTTTGTTTCGCCTAATCTCCGAAACAACTAACCCGTATTTGATGGGACTTTCACTAGCAGATAGCTGATGTTATAAGGAGTGACGGAGTACTTTTATTTTAACCACGTGAGCGAAGCTGCGGGCAGCATCTAGTCTTTAATAAAGCCTGACTATGCCTGCAGCCAAACATATCTGGAGATGCCGTTTTTTTTGGCAATACTATACAAATGGGAGTTTTGTTTGCAGTGCCAAATGCAATATGATTTTTTGACACGCAAAAAAAAATCGAGGGCATTTGACCCGCATTAAGCCCGTTTGGTCAAACTCAAACTCAAAGCATTTATTTCAAATAAACCAATTACAGGCACTTTTGAACTGACAAGGGGTCGGTCAGTCAGAAAGATGAAGCTAGTTGCCCATGCCAAAGCGTAGTAGGTTCCTATGGAGAAGAACGGGCAAGAAACTCCACGGACACTCTTTTAAATCAAAATATGTTACAAAGTACAAGTTGGTGGATTACGGACCACTCGCAGAGAGGTCTGTGTTCCAAAAGTGGAACCATTTATGGCTGATTACGATATCTTATCATATTTTTATGGTACTTCAAAAACGGTCACGTATTGATAAATGATTACAGTACTTATTATAAAAAAAAGAACCACCACAAAACGATTGCAAGCGATAACAGCTAAGCTTTCGCCGTATTGTCAGAATTATGACGAGCTGTTTCCAAGTACTCATCCTTATCATGTCTCTATCGAAAATAACCTGATAGAACTAAATAATTACGCTGTTTTTTATACGTATAGGCGGTCAAACACTAGGTGGAAAGTTTTGACTGCCTTCTATGTTCAAACAGCGGGTGGAAAGTTTTGAGTGTCTTCTATGGTTAAACAGCGGGTGGAAAGTTTTGAGTGCCTTCTATGGTCAAACATCGGGTGGAAAGTTTTGAGTGCCTACAATGGTGAAACATCGGGTGGAAAGTTTTGAGTGCCTACAATGGTGAAACATCGGGTGGAAAGTTTTGAGTACCTTCTATGGTCAAACATTGGGTGGAAAGTTTTGAGTACCTTCTATGGTCAAACATTGGGTGGAAAGTTTTGAGTTCCTTCTATGGAGAAACATCGGGTGGAAAGTTTTGACTGCCTACAATGGTGAAACATCGGGTGGAAAGTTTTGAGTACCTTCTATGGTCAAACATTGGGTGGAAAGTTTTGAGTTCCTTCTATGGAGAAACATCGGGTGGAAAGTTTTGACTGCCTTCTATGGTCAAACATCGGGTGGAAAGTTTTAAGTGCCTTCTATGGATATCTGAAATACAAGAGGCATCACAGATGCGTTCCTACTCTTCTCAGAGGGGAAGATGAGGTTGCTTCTCAAATGGGATACAATACAAAGGCACCGCCCCACAGCAGCCCAAGGCTGCTCCAGCTTTGCTTTGTACGAAAATGTAGGCGGGATTATCCACTGTGACGCCACGGCCACGCCACGCTCGAATACGTGGCTGGCAAACAAATGAACCGTGCAGCTTACGTGGGGAACTTCTACGAGCTAATCCTACGTAGCAGAGGTCAGTCCTATCCTGCTTTTTCCAGTTCCTCATTAATGCTAGAAGTCTTCTTAGGATGCGCCAAGTATTGAGTAAAATTCATAAATAACGCGTCAAAATTAAATTGATTTCTAGTGTGGCGAAATCTACAACGCCACATGCGAACTACGCATTAAAGACCTGACACAAATCCTGCATCGCGCAATTAGAGTTTACCGCGCGATCCACGTATATAAGACTTCTCTATGTCAATCATTGGGCAGTTGCCCGCCAGACATGACACCCGTCTGGTCGGAGGATCCTGCCTTTTCTATAGAGGATAAGTGAACTTTATACCCTGATCCTCACACCTCCAAACTAGCATCATCATCATCTAGCCTTGTCTATATTGTGGTCGGGTTCCAGTCGGACCAGATGAAGCTGAATACCAGTATTTTACATGGAGCGATTGTCATTTAACCTCTACTATACAGCATGATTCATAATTCTGTATTACTGTAAAATACTCAATCATGACACATATTTAGATAACACACCCCATTTTACAATAAATTTTAAATAAATTAACATATTTAGCGACTAACGTGTTAAGTAATTTTCTTCACGTTACGTTGAGTCAGTTACCTACGTATTTTTACGTCGCAATATTTACAAAACATTAAACGTCAAAGTGACGTTAATCTTTTATTTATACGTTTTCGCACACGTATATCAACAAAGATATCGATAGTTATGATAATGGACATCGTAATCAAAATTCAGTCAGTGAAATTCAGTCACGCATTGTTTGCGTTTCATTCAGGCATTTATGTTATCACCGTCAGGTTACAAGTCTTATTGCGTATTTGTGTAACTTACCTACTAAGGGAAAGAAAAGAAAGAAAATAGATTTATTTGACACAGACTAAAAGGTACACAATATAACAAACAGCAGAGAAAATAGATAAAAATAAAACAAATAAAAAATGTATAAAGTACAGGAAAGAAAATTGGCAGGGGAGCGTGCCTCACGGCTGCGGCAAAAAGGCCCAGTTCAGCAAAAATGCCAGACAACAATAAGTGCCTGAGGGCTCGATCACAGGGACCACAGCCACACCACAACGACACCACGTGGACTGAAAATTATTAGTCACACGGACCACATTTGACCAACAAAATCAACTGTGTTAGCGATACCGACTAATGAAGGCAACGTCCCGGCCGCAACGCATTACATAAGACAGTCCCCCAAAACGCCCACCCTTCACCACTTCCTAGTCCTTTAAGGGCCTATATGTTGTCAAATTGATTAGCAAGATCCGCCGTTATATATCGAAACTATTGCAGCATTAATTTTGAAATAAATATACGTTAATGTTGAGGACTATGTTAGCCAAAAACACGATTTCAAAAAAAAATCTCGAAAAAAAATCCAAAGTTTATTGTCTCCAAAGGTTATTGGTTTATTGTTCGGTTTGGGTAAAACCGAACAATAAACCGCTGCTTTTAAAAAAATACTTCAAATTAGATCATGAAACTTGGCACACTAACTGAACTAACTATAAAGCAGCGACTATTGGGTGGGCTCTTAACTGGGAAGAAGAAGTGGCGCAACAAACTCCCCAGCAGCACAGTTCTCAAAAAGTTCTAACTAGTAATCTGTGACTGGTAGCCGACCACACACGAAAGTAAAAATTTGAAACATCTATAACAAGAACAATACGTCGATAACCTTTGAGCTTTAACTACTTGACAGATAAAGTCATTCAGTTCACACATGAAATGATTCTTAGTTGTTTTTGTTTATTTTTAAATGCTAAGGTATCAGTATCGTGTTCAAGTTTGAATGGAAGTTTTCCTATCGTGGAGCAAGTTCAAATGTCAACCAAAGGATTTGGATTATTTATTTCTGGTTTTAGACAAAGAAATAAATTATATTTATACTTGAAATAAAAGTAATAAAAACCAGAAACCAACTGCAACCAAAAAAGTCAACTAAAAAGGTTATAAACAAGAAATCACAGACAGACAAATTCAAAATCCGGAGTCACACGTGTTAGAGTATAAATCAAACAGATTACATATGACTCCGGATTTTACTATTTTAATGTGACGTCACATAGCCTACCAGCGAACGATCAAGACACTTCCAACGATACCTCATTTGTCAAATTATGATAAGTAGTTTAGAAGTTATGAGGGTACAGATGAGCATACATATTTTTTCTTCGCCGTAATCCGGTAATAATAAATTCGACTCTTGAACAATTTTAAACTTGAATGTAAAATCTTAATGGAAAGTTTATTGAACAGCACTTTCGAGAGCTGTCTTTTCAAAATCGACATACAACAACAACATACGACATTTAATTGTTTGTCGACAAGCCATTCCACTCACACTTTCACCCTCATAAACACTCACACAAACACAGAACGCATAATATAATACGCGACTTCCAAAAAGGAGGTGGTTCTTTGTTCGTAGCGTATCGTATGTATGTTTTTTTTTAATGTATGTTCACCGATTTCTCCGACAATAATTGTGGACCGATTTTGAAAATTCTTTTTTTGTTTGGCGGGTAAAGGGTATGCTCGAGGTGGTCCCATAATTATTTTATTAACTTTGCTTGGATTCTTTTTGTGTTAGCTTCAATAATACGTATTTTTCCCACTTTGTCTATCTAGATGATATTTTAACGTATTCCTGTCACCATTAATTACACGAATTTGTGGAGGGTTACCTACCCTCCACAAATTCGTGTAATTAATGGTAACAACTAAAAAGTGAAAAATAAAAACTTTTTACAAAAAAAAAAAACCAACCGACTTCTTTCGTTAGGTTGGTTAACTTTCGTGGTGTCGGTATCTTTGGTTTGAACTTCCGAAATGAAAGTTATTTTTCACGTTGTAGTGTTTTTTTTGGAAGTCGGTTAGTTTTTTTTTGTAAAAAGTTTTTATTGCCAATAAACTTTTTGTTTTTGTATTATGGACCCTATACTCAACCTATAAGCTTTTCCTTTCTCTAGGAATATGACCTTCACCAATAAACCATAGAAAAACAAAACAAATTACTGATAATGAGACAAAAAATGTCTGTCGAATCGTATGTTTCCTATCCTCTGATAAGATACGACTGTCTGGTACATCACGTGTTGTTAGCGTGGTGGTACGTACAGTCGAGACGTGGTAACCGAATGATTTAGGAACATAAGCTTTTTATCAAATATTTTGGATCAGGTGATTAACAGACAATTGTTTTTAGTTCCCTACGTCTTTTTGGCAAGGAGGAGCTCGTGGCTAAGTAATAACAGCCGCACGGGTCGATCCATCAGGTTAAGCTACACTTGCCGGGGTTGGTCCGTGGATGGGTGACCATCGTTACATACAGAGACTCCTCCGTGCTTCGGAAAGCACGTTAAGCCGTTGGTCCCGGCTGTCATTTGTGGATCTTTGACAGCCGTTACAAATCGTCAGAAGCCCGAAAGTCTGACAACCAGTCTTACCAAAGGGTATCGTATTACCCAGTTACTGGGTTGTGGAAGTCAGATAGGCAGTCGCTCCATGTAAAATGCTGGTATTCAGCTGCATCCGGTTAGACTGGAAGCCGACCCCAACATGGTTGGGAAAAGGCTACGCAGAATGACGTCTTTTTGGCAAAATTCTATTGTTTACAGGTCGTCGTTTCAAAAATCAAATTCAGAAGTCATTTATGGAATCTAGGCTGAGAATCAGCACTTTTTGAACATACTTAAGGACAGTCCCTCAAAACGCACGCCCTTTACCACTTCCTAGTGCTTTAGCTGGGAAGAAGTGCCGTAAAAAACTCCCCAACAGTACAGCTCGCTTGCTAGCTTACTAAGCTTACTAGCAAGTTAGTAACACTACGTTATTATCCTGGCTTACGAATCGCCGCCTCGTATCGTCGTATCTCGGGCATAATCGCCGGCGGTGGGGCCTCTTATCAAATATCTAGTGATTCCGTGATATTTATTTGTTAACCAACTTCTTAAAAAAGGAGGAGGTTCTCAATCCATCTAACTGACTGACAGCTGTGCTGCTGGGGAGTTTGTTGCGCCACTTCTTTCCAGCTAAAGCACTAGGAAGTGGTGAAGGGTGGGCGTTTTGGGGGACTGTCTTACGTAATTTTGACGTTTGAAAAGTGCTGATTTTCAGCCTAGTTTGAATAACTAACTAACTTTTGATGCGAGCAGCGGCAGCAGTGACTGCGATATCCTGAGTTCATTGATTTATGTGACCTCTGAGTTTGTTTCGACCTTTTTTCTCAGAGTAGTCAGATAGGAAACGCCGACCTCATCTAGTTTAAAAAAATGTGACTACTTACATAAAATAAATCATTAATCATTTGATATTCTGAAGTTCCTTTAATTTTCGGTAGGGAAAGATCACTAATTAGTTGTCAGGCTTCTGGCTACCCGCAACCATTGCCATAGATAGATTCAGGCGTGACTTGGCGGAAATCTATACTTATAATAAATCTGTAGAAGTGAAAATTCTGTACATTGAAAATATCAAAAAAATAAATGGCAGGGGGTGTTACTAGACCGACACCGAACCCAAAAGTGTGATTAAAATTTTTTTTGTCTGTCTGTCTGTCTGTCTGTCTGTCTGTCTGTCTGTCTGTCTGTCTGTCTGTCTGTTTGTTCAAGTATCACGCAAAAACTACCGGTTCGATTACGATGAAACTTGGTATAATTATTCTTTAATATCCTGGGCACCACACTGGGTACTTTTTATCCCGGAAAAGTATCCTATCCTACGGTTGGGGGGTGTCAAAGTTTGTATGGAAGAATTTTAACGCGCTGTCCGATTAACTCGAAACTCAATATTTATACTTAAACCCAAAAATTAAGAATAACGTGTATCAGGATTTTTCGAAATTCAACCCCTAAGGGGGTAAAATAAGGGATGAAAGTTTGTATGAAAAATCTTATTCCTTGAGGTAATAAACACGAAACTTCGCACGAATAGTTATCTAAATAAATTATAAAGTTTGTAGTTTTTTGTTTTTCTAAATTACCCCCTTTTGTTTTTTTTTTTTTTTTTGTTTTTTTTTTTTTTTGGGTGGGAAATCATCCAATGACTTCTCCCGCTCTGGGCGGAGCGGGAGGGCGTGTCAGACTTTTACTGACTAAAACCCACCCGTGTTCCTTCCCTTGCCATGCCAGGGGCCACGGTTTCCCCTTAGGACTACCCGCAACCCCGGCGGGCAACGGTCCTAGCGGACCCCGTCAGTTTTGCTGACATCTCTTTAAGGCGCGCGTGGAACACGACGCGCCGTCGACCCGGGCCTGGTCCTTATCGGGGGCGAGCTACCCATTGCTCACCGCCCGCAAGCCCGCGCCTACGGTGGCCGGGAATCCTCCAAGGAGTCCCGACGCCCAGGGCGTCTCCTACGGCGGCTAGGCGCGTGAGGGCGCGAACTTTGCGTCTCCCTCACGCGCTCCGCCTCCTCCTTCGTCTAAATTACCCCCTAAAGGGGGATTGGGGGGTGTCAGTGTTTGTATGGAAGAATTTTAACGCGCTGTCCGATTAACTCGAAACTCAATATTTATACTTAAATACATGGGGATGTATGGGGTAATTTCCGACACTCACGCGGGCGAAGCCGCGGGCAGCAGCTAGTCTATTATAAAATACAATATACATAGATATATTTAGTAACCTATTCCGCTTAACTATTCCTAAAGAGTCATAAAAAACCCTGCCAGAAATCACACCTCTCAACTAGGCATGCTCAGAATGACGATGTACTTGTTGCGCTGGACTCAGGGTGTCCAGCGCTCGGTGTGGCAACACGTCGTGTTCGGATTCGCAACAAGTTAATCGTCATCCTGAGGATGCCTCATTGAGAGGGTTTTTATGACTCTTTAGGAATAGTTAAGCGGAATAGGTTACTAAATATATCTCTAAGTCTATTGTATTTTGCCATTGCCATAGTTACACCTAGCCAACCTACATAACACATCCGACAGTCATCTGTAACGTTTCCTTCCTGTTTAGAGAGATGACATAAGTCAGCATCATTTTGTTACAACTAAATCAGTGGTAGACCGGTATTCGAAGGTCAGATACGTTGTGACTTCCGTACTTCCGTTTGCCCCTGATATTTACACGACTATTAAATTTATTCATATTATGTACGTCAGATAAACAGTTGCCATAGCTTATTACTATATTTAGTTTGGATTAATTTACATTTTTAACCGACTTCCAAAAAGGATGAGGTTCTGTGTTCGTAGCGTATGTATGTTTTTAATGTATGTCCACCGATTTTTCCGTTTCAATTGTGGCCCGATTTGGAATATTCTTTTTTTGTTTGAAAGGGCTGAATGCTCTCGAGGTGGTCCCATATAAATTTTATTAACTTTGCTTGGGTACTTTTTGAGTTAGCTTCAATAATACGTATTTTTCCCACTTAGCCTATGTGGATGATGTTTATGTTAAAACATCACATTCCTGTCACTGTTATTTACTTATCAGTAGTGCTATTCTGTAAAAATCTCACGGTGAAAACATAGGTGAAGTGAGCTTTCAATAGTGTCAATCTCTAGTATTAGGATCGAATGACAGCTCACTTTAAGCTAACTTCACCTCAGTTTTCACGGTGAGATTTTTACAGAATCGAGCGGCTGGTCGTGATATTCGAATTTGTGGGGTAGGTACCACAGCTAAAAAGTGAAAAATAAAAACTTTTTCCAAAAAAAACGAAAATTCAAAACCAAAGACACCGACTTCCGAAATTAAAGTTATTTTTCACTTTGTAGTGTTTTTTTTTTGGGAAGTCGATTGTTTTTTTTTTAATGTGTTAATGTCAATACGAGAGCAGAATTATTAATAATGAGTCTGCAACCATAAACATTCAACAACTGAGTGATAAAATACAAATCTGACACATTATGTTTTTGTTTTATCCACAAATAAAACCAATCTACTATCTATGAACAAATATGACATTATTATCAACGTTTAAAACTTCAAAATAAGAACGTGATACGATAAGCGGTGTGAACGAACTCGTTATCAGGATTACACATTTAAAATTCGAATGTCAAGGCCTTTTTATTGCTAATTATTTAAAAATTCTCTATTATCTGGTAATAGTTGTTTTTTTTTAATCTATGTTAAGGAAAAACCCTATTTTTTACCCGACTTCAGCAAAGTCAAACGGAAAGTTATGTATTTAACGCACTTGGTTGCTATGCCCAGTACGTAAACTGTAAGATAAATAATATGCATGTACAGCCACTGACGAATTATTTCACAAAACGGTTTACATGACTGCAAAACTCTTCCAATTCTTATTAAAATATTACACAGGCATGTTATAAATTAGAAACACTTTCTAAAATTAACCTCGATTGCAATTTAAAAAACATAATAACCAGTAATTACAGTGAGAAACGATTCCATTGAAGCGATAAAACATAACTTGTGTGGAGATTACCGGTAAGTGCTGAGAGCACGTTTCAGTGGAATATTGTAGAATAGAATAGAATTGAATAGAATACATTTATTATAATTTTTTTCCGTTTATTTATTTTTCATACTTAATTTAATACATTTTTAAATATTTCTTAAAAAATAATTTAAAAAAAGACATTTAAAAATATAAAAAATAATTTTATATTTAAATTATTATTAATTTTTAATATTTCACTTTTTTCAACTATTGTTGGTAAAAGCACAGATTAGCAGATAAATCATTCCATACAACATTTGCAATACATACTGCTATAATTGCCTACACCTTCGAGTCGTGAGACGCTGCGAACGAAAATATACCTAGCCTTTCAAACGTAAGTAAGTTTTTGCGCCTCGCGGCTGACGGCAACCCACTGAGATATGGGCCAAGAAACGGCGGCCGGTACGTTCATAGAGTGATTTATCTGATAATCTGTGGTAAAAGAAATTGTGATCGTGGTGCCAATTTCCATGTTCACAAACTAAACTAAATTTAAGTTTAGTGCATCTTTTTCTTTCTATTTAATTATGAAAAGGACAGAAGATAAATTTTAGTTTAGTCCTGTCAAATTAATCAGCGCCTGTCACTACTACATAAAAGTTTAGACGTGATTAAAAACTTGCCGACTAAAATTACGTCAATTTACGTCAGGCGCTGATTAATTTGACAGGACTGAACTAAAATTTAACTTCTGTCCATTTCTTTTATTTTTTTAACCACAACGGGGAAGCTTGGCCTGTACCTCACCTGATGGTAAGTGATGATCAGGCCGAAGGTGGAAGCGAGCTTCACCCGAAATTCTCAACCACAGAGGAACTGGCTATCTTACCTCTAACTTCCGAAACACAACAATGCTTCTAACATGGTTTTTATGGCGACAGACTTAGATAAGCTAGATGGTGGTAGCTAGCCACGCGGACTTAGAACAAGCCCTACCACCAACCAAACGGGGCAGAAAATGTTGCCCCCACTGGGAATCGAACCCGGGACCTCTGTGGTCTAACCACTAGACCACAGAGGCGGTTGAACAACTATCACGTTACGTTACATTCGGGATCAGAGCCAGGAGAGATTATAAAGCATAAGCATAACAAGCATAATCAGCCTATAACGTTCCCTTTGCTGTCACAGACCTCCTCTCTGTGAGAGGGAGTGGGCCATAATCGACCACGCGGGCCCAGAGCGGGTAGGTAAATGTCATAATGTCTTCGAATTTTTGGTTCTAAGATATGCCGGTTTCCTCACGATGTTTACAAAGGCGAGTCATTAAATAGTTATTTATAACGTTTGAGCGCAGTAATTATCTAAGTACATGTGCACCGGCAATTAGTGATTACGTGTATATTTTACTACTTTATTATCTCTGCAACACATTGAATGCCACGTGAAAACCCACCGCACGGTCGTATATAAGTTAATCCTACGAACATAATCCTTGGACATTCTTGACTGTTCTTCTCCATAGAGATCTACGTTTTGGAATGGGCTTCAACTTTCTGACTAACTGACAGACTCCTTGACAGATCAAAAGGGCCTGTAAATGGTTTAATTGAAATAAATGCTTTGAGTTTGACTTTTTTATAACGTATATCTAGTAGAGAATTTTCGCTGTTTCGTATAACTTAGGTATAAGTAGAGAATCTACGCCGTTTTGTACAACGTAGGTATAAGTAGAGAATCTGCGCAGTTTTGTACAACGTAGGTATAAGTACAGAATTTGCGTCGTTTTGTATATCTTAGGTATATAGTAGAGCATTTGCGCCGTTTTGCACCCTTTGTAAGTTATTGCCTGACAAACTAGAAGATACGACATATATTACCTACCTACGTATACCACAAAAGCAGTTTTTTTTTTAAACTTTGCCCCACTCTAGGAATTTCTCCTGTATCGTGGGTGCGTTTACAAACATTTAAACTGACATACACGAACAGCCAGACCTGACAGACAGAGGATATTTACTTCGTAAAAAAACTGGACGTGTGACAACCCCTAAGAAGAGGATTATAATGCCATTTTTAAAGGTTTCGAATCAATCAGCCAGGAATTTACCTGGTTTAGAAGAAAAAAAAAACTGCACGGTGATCTTGAACGTGTCCGGGCGTGAATTTAGATTATAAACGAAGTATTTATTTTTCATTTTCTACGCCTCCCGAAGTTATTGGCAGCCCAAACCCATTTATTTTTTGTTTCGTCATGTTTAGATATACCCATCTCGGCTTCGGAGTTTTGCTAGCTAATTTACTTTGACCCTGTATAAAGGGCATAGGACATTATCTAGTTTTGTGTGGTCTCGTCTCATGTTTACAAATAGAACTCCCAATGTGGATGAAGTAATTAAGTAAGTAATTTAATTATCACTGGTATTCTATCCGCGCGCCTCTCTGTGGTGGTACCTACTGCACGGAAACGAATGAGTCATCTTCCTTTATATGCGTGTAAAACATGATTGGTTGTTTATATTTATATCCATTTATCACAACAACAACATGTTGTTGTTTCTTGACAGCTACATTATCGATTACAGACTTTCAGTATTGGAAAGTTTTGTTAAAAAATAGCTTGAAATATCACATGGTGGCATTTTAGGGCCTGTCATTCGGCATCTTTTAAGTATCCGTGGCAATGTTGCCAGCCTTTTGGGCACTTTTCCTGTTGACAGTGATGCGCACGAATATTTTGATTCTTTCCCCTTTTTTTATAAACTTGTACATATTATTATTTTAAGTCTGTTAGAGTCGGTATCATTTAAATACTATGATTAAAATATAGAAAAATCTCTATAATATTTGTTCACAAATTATATTAATTTCTGTAAATTGGTTTTAACAAACACTTTTACAAGCCAAAAAAAAAAAAAAATTATTTAAAATAATAAATATTTATTTAACTATGACGAAGTAGAAAGATAGTGTTTTTCCATTCTTTTCAATACTACAACAGTGATATCTAGGTCAGATCATACATTTCTATTTTTAACCGACTTTTAGCAGAAAGGAAGATTCGGTTGTATTTTTTTTTAAATATTTGTTACCTCATTACTCCGTCATTTATGAACCGATTTGGAAAAAAAGTGTTACCACAAGAACAAAAGGCTATAAATACTATCTTAACACGAGCTATTCTCCTTACAAGTGATTATAAATCGTACCATGAGGCGATGCGTATATACCAATTAGTTAATCTGACAAATTAATTGTAGACCTTTCTGACATCTTGATAAAGACTTGTTGTGTCCAAGATTAGCATGGAAGTCAAAGATTAATACGTGCATTTATATTAGTAGTAGGTAACTACACTTAGCAATATGTGACCGATAAGAGATAACCCACAGTGTGTGCCTGAAAGCGTATAAATCATACTACAATATTAAGTAATTTCTGGCAGTACCATTCATTTTAACATAGATAAAATAATTATTTTTTATTTACTGTTGACATTTTATAATTTATTCATTTTTGCTAAATTCACGACGAATTGACTTTACCACCTAATTTACTAACAATAATAATTATTCATATTTGCACGCCATATTATGTGGCAAACATGTCTGAACCTGTATTTTTTTATGTTATCCCGCATGCATGTTTTTATTTTTGTATGTGTACACGTACACATGTTTGAGCAAATAAATATATCTTATAGTCCGTTCCAAAAGTTTGTGACTGGAAGCGTATAGTCCGTTCTTAAAGTTTGTGACTGGAAGCGTATAGTCCGTTCTTAAAGTTTGTGACTGGAAGCGTATAGTCCGTTCTTAAAGTTTGTGACTGGAAGCGTATAGTCCGTTCTAAAAGTTTGTGACTGGAAGCGTATAGTCCGTTCTAAAAGTTAGTGACTGGAAGCGTATAGTCCGTTCCTAAAGTTTGTGACTGGAAGCGTATAGTCCGTTCTAAAAGTTTGTGACTGGAAGCGTATAGTCCGTTCTAAAAGTTAGTGACTGGAAGCGTATAGTCCGTTCCTAAAGTTTGTGACTGGACGCGTAGAGTTCTTTTCAAAAGTTTGTGACTGGAAGCGTATAGTCCGTTCTAAAAGTTAGTGACTGGAAGCGTATAGTCCGTTCCTAAAGTTTGTGACTGGACGCGTAGAGTTCTTTTCAAAAGTTTGTGACTGGAAGCGTATAGTCCGTTCCTAAAGTTTGTGACTGGACGCGTAGAGTTCTTTTCAAAAGTTTGTGACTGGAAGCGTATAGTCCGTTCCTAAAGTTTGTGACTGTAAAAAAAAAAAAACATATGATATTATTCAAGATTTATTTGCTAGTGCATATAAATCTTGAATAATATCTTTTTTTTTTTTTGTTGACTTCATTGGATCTTAATACTTTTATGCATTATAAAAAATTGCGTTTAGCTATAGGGATATATTTTGTAATTTTCTTGAGCGAGAAAATAGTGGAACAGGGCCATATGTGATAGAATGAGATGCCGATACAGAAAAATGTTGATGCGTGAGCGAAGTATGGTCCCCCCTTAGTGAACATTAGACTTTGACATTTAACTAACACTAGTAATGTAATCGCCATAACATTGCAAAACAGAATGTATGAGACACTAATCTAATCTTCAAACCATTAGAAAACAGGATGTTTTCATGTCTACTGGTTATCAAAACACAAATTATTTACTAGAGAAAGAGTCACTTAGTATCGTGATCCTAGATTGTATTTACTTGTAGATAAACCCATATTTTAAGGGATAAGCTTTGATTTATATAAATATTTAAATAAATTGAATTTCACTATAAGTTATAACGGTATAAAAAAAAAAAAAAAAAAAAAGGAGGAAAAGTTGTGTATTTAATCTCCCAATAAAAACTTATTACAAAAAAAAATTTCGGGAATTTTAATTTTAAAATTATAGCATTTATTTCAAATAAACCAATTACATGCACTTTTGAATTGTCAAGGGGTCGGTCAATCAGAAAGATGAAGCTAGTTGCCCATTCCAAAGCGTAGGTTCCTATGGAGAAGAACGGGCAAGACACTGCACGGACACTCTTTTAAATCAAAATATGTTACAAAATATTTGTTACATCATTCATGTTCAAATTATACATGTGAGAATAATGTAGAAAGCCGTGCACGTTAAAAGCGTCCGTAATAAAAGACAAAAACACTTAAAATACCGTGTACAAGATTTAATATCGTTTGAAGATTGTAAAATACGATCAGATCCGATGCGATGCGACCCGTTTGGTGGAAATCACCCCACCTTGAATCAATGTCCTTCTGCAAAAGTAATTAGAAGACCACAGGAGGAATTACAAAAGTTTTAATCGAGTCTTACTTTATCGTAACCGAGATTATCTACCACGAGGCTTTCCATAGATAACAAGACTATCAGAAACTCAGTTTTTAAAACCCTGTCAACTGTCCATGCAAATCCCAAAACTTGTTGCGTGTGGCGAAGTATGTGTCCACCTTTACTCTAACAAACTTGACCCCAACCTTGCGTTCATACAGTTCAAACATGCGCAAACGCACAAATAAGCGCCACGGTACGCGCACGCGGCGATCAGTTGTTGCGCAACAATCTAGTACAACGGGGGAACAGTTCAGGAGGTCAGAGTTATATTTAATATTGTGGTTGAACAAACAGGTGATAATGTTGAGATTGTGATTTATTGCATCATGTAATTAGGGTGGTAAAACTCGTCCGGGGCAGCGCCAGCACCATACCTACATCTGAAGTAGGTGGTAATTTAAAGGTATGAGGAACACGATGGAAAGTTCGTCATCCTTAGTCGAAAAGGGAGGATTCTCCGACCAGAGGTTGTCCTGTGCGCTACTGCACGCTTGCTTGGTTACGCTTGGTTGCTATAGAGATTCTGCATGCAATCGCGCAGATAACACTTCTTGCGCGATGCAGGATTTTGCATGACAGCAGGTGTGGCATTGTAGGTGCCACAGCTATCCACATATCACCTATTCTATCGCCTGCCGCCGACATTGCTGTGTTCCGCGTTGCTGTATTGAAGGATTCGGGTTCCAGTGTATTAACAGGCACCTGGACTTCCAGGTTTGCAAACAATTTAGGATCAGTTCAGGAGAAAATAATAGAAAAGGACAGAAGTTAAATTTTAGTTCAGTCCTGTCAAATTAATCAGTGCCTGACGTAAATTGACGTAATTTTCGTAGGCAAGTTTTTAATCACGTCAATCAATCAATCTAAACTTGTATGGAATAGTGACAAGCGCTGATTAATTTGACAGGACTAAACTTAAATGTATCTTCTGTCCTCTTCTTATTGAAATACAAAGAAAAAGATGCACTGAACTTAAATTTAGTTTAGATTGTGAACAAGGGAATCGGCACCAATGGCTTACGTGAGAAGAAATAACTATTTATTTTCCTCCTATTATCAAACGCAGTTATTTTTAAAGAAAAGTGTCACTTTCAGATATTGTTTTATCTTTCAGACACAAATAGAGGTTACACAATATAAGTCAACATTACTTTCTTTTTTAAGACGATATCTGGCAATTGTAATCTTGGCAAAGCTTTTAATGTTGATATTTTTTATTTCTCTTTTTTGCTTTAACCTCATGTGACAGCTGAACATCGTGCGGTGTTGTAGTATCTCTAATGAAACAGACAACACACAGACCAAACCTTTTTTTTTATTGGTTTGGGAATTATCAAATAACTTCTCCCGCTCTGGGCGGTGCGGGAGGGCGTGTCAGACTCTTACTGACTATAACCCACGGTCACGGTAACCCTTTCAGACTTTCCCGCGACCCTAGCGGGCCTCGTCCGTTGCGCAGATATCTCTTTGAGGCGGGTGTGGAACACAACGCTTGGTCCCTGGCCTGGTACTTATCGGGGGCGAGCTACCCATTACCGGAGACCAAACCTGGCGAGGTGATCCTATTTAGAACGAAAGTATTCGACAAAGCTGGCGAACTCCACAAACATAAGTTGATGACTATCGGAGTAGTCGTGTTTTTGGGGGGAGACCGCAATTTCTCATACGCAGGATGACACACCCTTCGGCTCGTTGGAGCGACAATCTGAGCATGGTGACAGGAAGTACAGCAACCATTCTTTATCCAAAGTAACAACACAATATTTTGATTTCATTTGATTGATTGACAGGCTGGCAACAGCGCGTAGTTTCATTCGAACGTTTAAGAAAATATATTTAGAATGAAAATAATTATGTTTTGTTTGATAGAGATGACGGTTTAGAAGTGACGGCCTAAGAGGGATGTCATTATATTATAATATGCTCTTATAAAGCTAAAATATAACTGTTATCATTACGCTCCCCAAACAAACAGTACGGACTGGATAGCGATTCACAAAATTAATTACGTTAAGAGGGTTTATTCTGAAAGTTGGCAACGTCGCAAATAGATGTCAAATATTTCGCTGTTTTGATTAATTTGATAATATTTCTGTATGGAAATAAAAAATGTGGCTAACTAGCGAACTAGAATATTGATTATGAAATGCAATAATTAATATCGTAACACCGAATAGTTAGTTTTAGATGTAAAAAAAGTATTTGGTAACTTTCCAAATGCCTTTTTTTCACCTAAAACGGGTACAACATCAAATTCAATGTTATAATTGCAATTCATTATTAATATTCTAGTCAATTGGTTAGCCACATTTCTTATTTCCATACAGTATTATTTCCAAATTAATCGAAATAGGTAAATATTTGACAGCTATTTACGACGTTGCCAACTTTTAGGATGCACCCTCTTAATGTCATTCGAGGTTTTGACTGCAACGACAGTTATTTCCAACAAAATGGAGAGATGTCTTGAATAACCTATTCGTTTGTGTTATTTTCTCTTTACCAAGCTTCAATCTACAGCGCCACATGTGAACTACGCATCAAAGACCTGACCTCACACAAATCCTGCATCGCACAATTAGAGTTTACCGCGCGATCGACATATATGTATAACTAGCTGCTGCCCGCGGCTTCGCCCGCGTGAGTGTCGGAAATTACCCCATACATCCCCATGGGCTTTAAATATAAATATTGAGTTTCGAGTTAATCGGACAGCGCGTTAAAATTCTTCCATACAAACATTGACACCCCCCAACCTTTTAGGGGGTAATTAAGAAAAACAAAAAACTACAAACTTTATAATTTATTTAGATAACTATTCGTGCGAAGTTTCATGTTTATTACCTCAAGGAATAAGATTTTTCATACAAACTTTCATCCCTTATTTTACCCCCTTAGGGGTTGAATTTCGAAAAATCCTGGTACACGTTATTCTTAATTTTTGGGTTTAAGTATTAATATTGAGTTTCGAGTTAATCGGACAGCGCGTTAAAATTCTTCCATACAAACTTTGACACCCCCCAACCGTAGGATAGGGTACTTTTCCGGGATAAAAAGTACCCAGTGTGGTGCCCAGGATATTAAAGAATAATTATACCAAGTTTCATCGTAATCGAACCGGTAGTTTTTGCGTGATGCCTGAACAAACAGACAGACAGACAGACAAACAGACAGACAGACAAAAAAAAATTTAATCTAATTTTTGGGTTCGGTGTCGGTCTAGTAACACCCCCTGCCATTTATTTTTTTGATATCTTCAATGTACAGAATTTTCACTTCTACAGATTTATTATAAGTATAGATATAGATTATGTATGTCTTAGGGTGATGGGGTGGTGTCGTTGATAATTCGATTTTTCGCGAAAACCCGAGGGATTTTGCGAAAACACGGATAATTAGACAATGGTGAAAACATTTCTCTATCTTACTGGAAAAAAGATAGGGTTTTTGCAAAAATACGATAGAGGTTTACGAGAAATCTCCTCGTCATTTCGTTTCGAAGATTACCATTCCATAAGAACGCCTTGAAGACCGGATTTTGCTTGATCTGTCAAAAGGTATGGTTTGTGTTTCCAATTTTTGTTATATTTTTCATCATTTTCTCACTAAAATCCTTTTATCATACTGAGCTTTAGTTTTAATTCATTCCACCAACCAATAATACTTACATACAGTCTACTATTCATCGTCTTCATTTTTGGTGTCTCGAACATTCTCGATATCTATAGAATGGTCCCCCCACTCCTTTATCCTCATCAAACATTCATAAACTAACCCAGGGTATCCGGAAACTAGCATGCTATCACACGTGATTTTGTTTACAAAATAATGATTTCTATTTTAATGTGTTTACGGCTACTAATTGGTTGGTGTTGTCTGATAAGGTGGAATGCTTAAAATAGATCTGTTTACTAGAAATGATAGTCTCCAGACTGGTCTAGTTAGCATGTTAGTTTGATAAATGTTACCGTAGTTTTGATAGCGATTGCTTTGAAGTATGTGAGAAAATCATCATTTTGGCAAGGCTTATTTATTACTAACTTCCGCCCGCGGCTTCGCCCGCAATTTATGTCAATAAAAAGTATCCTATGTCCTTCCCCAGGGTTCAAAGTATCACCGTACGAAATTTCATCAAAATCGGTTCAGCTGTTTGAACGTGATGCGCAATCAAATAAACAGACATACAGATAAACAAAATTCTAAAAACTGTTGGAACGTGTTCTGTTATCGATTCTAAGTATTCCCAGCCAACTTTTTTCGAATACCTTCCATGTCCTCTACCTACAGACTTTCGACACTCTTCAGCTTTATTATAATGTATATAGATGAGTAACAAAAAAGCGTTTTTAGGATAATATGTAGGTATACAGGACAAAATTAAATTATCTAGCAAAACTTCACCCACGTGATAGGAAAATATTAATCGATATCGAAAAGAAAATGACACAAAAATAATGAAAAATTTAAGTTCGTTCAAATTCTATAAAAGACACAGTATATGTAAGATAACACAACTAAACGACTAATTGTGTTATGATTTTTTAAAAAAACGTAAAAAAAAAATAAGTTGAAATACGTAACTACGAAACATTACAACAACGGTTCAAGATAAAATTCAAATGTCTTACAGCCGATGAGTGAATATCAATCATTCAAAGTGTATTTATTTCTATGATTTTTTTGTGTATGTTTATATAAGGTGCTATAAAAATATCTGCCACGGCTGCAATGGGAGATAGTATTGTGTTTATAGATTACAATAGTAAAGATAAATTATTGATCATGTGTCATATTTTTTTTCATACAAAAAATTGTACGTATAAATTTGCAAGTGACGAACTAGTCAGCTGATTTCAGTTTTCATTCACAGAACAGATGGAAAGAGATAGCAGTTGTTTTCATTGACGAAGTGCACTTCGCGCGTAATTTGTGAACCACGTTATGCAGAGTAGAGTCAATGTTTATTTAACTACTTTATTTTCTCAAATTGATTTAACTGTGCCGGGGTACGAAATTTCTTCACTATTGTTATCTTTAAACACAATACTACCTCTCATTAAAGCCGTGGCAGATATTTTTATAGCACCTTATATGTGTATGTGATGTTTAATTGTTTATGTTTTATATTTGTATGTTATTCGTGTTTACACACACCCACGAATCACGATACATAGACGAACTATAATTGGGGGATTCCAGTATTAATAAAAGTGGCAAAGTAATTATTTTCATATCAAACTTACCTCAGCTTCGTAATCTCTGGAGCAAATCTGCAGTTCCTGTTTTACTCGTAATATCTGTAACAAGAGAAATAATCCATAAAAATAAAAAAGATATCAAACCAAAAGTCATTTACTCAAACTAGGCTGAGAATCAGCACTTTTCGAACGTCAAAATTACATAAAACTGCGTCTACGCTAGGCGAGCCGAGCACGAGCGGAGCCGTTCTCGGCTTCGTCGTTCGCGGCGTCAAGTGTGGACGTACAACGAACCTACAACGATCACTGTCCTCGAGCGCGAAGCAAATCCCTTTGTGTTCGTCAAAAAACCGACAATTGGCGGAGCACAGCAGAGTACGAACGAAATGCTCGCAGCGCGCTCGTTCGAGGCTTGTAAGTCGGTCCACACTACACAAATTGTGTTCGGCTCGTCATGGGCTCGCCTAGCGTAGACGCAGCTTTAGACAATCCCCCAAAACGCCCACCCTTCACCACTTCCTACTTTCCTAGTGCTTTAGCTGGGAAGTACTAGAAGATATAGAAGTGGTGTTGGTGGTTGTTTGTTTTATTTTAGATGTATGTAAGTATATTCTCATAGTGTATGTTTATAGATTTAAATATTTTATTTGCATAAAATAATTAATTTAACTATCATAATATAACTACCTATATTACAGAATATAGCTATTCCCCTAGGGATATAACTATATCACGGCTTCAATCATCTTACTGCGACAGATACATATAGAATCCATAGTAACATAGCTCATCGTAAAACAGTTTCCTAGGGAATTTCCCTTCATATACCTACAATGGTTTTTTTTTCGTTTTTATTTTATTTTAAATACACAAAAAAAAAATATGTTATGTTATTATTTGTTATGCCTATACCAATTGTTATTATGAGTCTAATATGTTACTTGAATTAAATTATTTGAATTTGAATTATACGTACGGTGGTACGGAACCCTTCGTGCGCGATTCCGACTCACACTTGGCTGTTTTTTTTGTGTTTATGTTTTTTCCTTTAATAAACATTTTTTTTTAGGTACACTTGCTGTAGCGTTGAAACTAAATAATTTTTCATTCCTTTCCATATAAAAGATGAGTAATTAAAAGTTTTCAAAGTATGTCAGGGCTAGAATCCGCTTTCGTAACTTTATCTGTTATCAAAATAAATAAAATACATGTCACAGTTAATTTGGGTCATTGCCAGCCCGGGACGACTTTGAAATCAGTGGAATGCCCTGCATATAAAACCGAAGTTTATTTCCCATTCCATACTAGTCTCGCCCATCCACACACCCCCCCCGCCCCGGTCGGGTTGCAGCTCTCCTGTCTTTCCTGAGATGTTTCTACCAGAGCTTACCAGCCTGTAATCCCCGAAGGATTGTGCAGAGATGTAGTAGAGTACACTACCCCCACATTCGCCCAGTTATGTTTAAATCCCATGTATTAGGGATCGAGCCTATTGCCTGAAAAGCCGGTAACTTCGGGCGAAACAACGGATTTCGTGATTACGGAAAAGACCCCTAGACACGACTTAGGTGGGGGTATTCCGATGAGTCACAGTGCGACTGTGGGTGGAGCCACATCGCACACTGTGCCCCACCTGTTGATGTGCGGAAGTGCACTAACACCTGCACAATGGAAGACCTTTGCGAGGAGAAGTCGCCGAATTCTGGTCGAACTTAATTAAAACATACAAAATGAAATCTTCGGTAAAACGCAGAAGAAGATTCCTCACCCAATTCATCTATCTTCTCTTTGGCCTTAAAAGAAATTATTACTTAAGTGAAGTTAAATATATCATTAACCACTTGTAATTAACACAATACACTCCAGTAAATATATCGATAACTTTCTCCGACCTCGATTGCTGATAACCTAATGTTAAAATAAATATTGTTCTTTTTCTTTATCTGGATGATAAGGCAGTGGATGACCCTGAGTGGTGGTAGAGGTGGGTTAACCCACCGTAATGAGGTGGGGAAAAAGATGGGGCAGCTGCTGTTTTTCTTTATCGTATCGATGACTCCAGATCTACCTTTTTTTTTGTTTGGAGGGGGTAATTATAGGAACCACGGATCCGATTCTGAAGATTCTTCCACTACTTGGAAGCTACAGTATTGCCGTGTGTCCTAGGATGTATCTTAGGTTAAAGCAAGGAATTTGAAGAGCAGAATCTAGTCTTATATAAGCTTCAACCACGTCGATAGCATTATAGTCCAATAGTGCAGTGTTATTGCACTAGTGAGCAGGACAAGAGATGAGGCTGAAGGAGGCGTCTGTTGAAGTGGAGGATCTGCTGTTTTTAGTAGAACTGCTACTTGAAAACCATGGTAAAGTGACCATTTTGGAATTGTAAACAGAACGGTAAATGAAAACGTCATGGGGATACACTGGAATGGTCCGGAATTGTCAGAGTGTAGTGATCAAGCATGATCAATGTTCATTTCTTGTTCATCGGTGTGGTTTTTGCTCTGCAGTAGGAAAACTACAAGCAGGCATTCTGATAGACAACTGCATCTGGTAAGAGTGAAAACCGAGCTTGGTAAACGGGCGGACGAGCTTTGTAATTCTTCACTCTGTTGAAAACAACAAGCGATACGAGATAAGATCATGTTGGAATGAAAAGATGATCCAGTCAGCGAAGTTGGCAGCTGACCCTACAGGATGGTCCTCCACCACTGGTCCACCACCACTAGTCGTGGCCGATACCACTGGTGTAAATTATTTCATCACCACTGCTCTCAAAACGGCGAAGGAAAACATCGTGAGGAACGCTAATGTCATCTAGCAACCCTCACAGGGCTCGCGTGGTACGGCCCGTTCCCTCTCATCGAGAGGAGGCCTGAGACCCAGCGGTGGCAAAATTATAAGCTGATTGTTTAAGCTTACTCGTAGAAGAGTAGCATAAATATGACTGAAAGCTTGTCTTTATAAGGATAGCTGAATCTGTGGTGAAAACATGAGATGTCAGGGAAGTCTATATAACGGAGCTGACTAAACGGTTTACACAGGACGTAGGTGGGTAGTAGGTACAGCAAGGCTATTTTAATAAAACTCAAGTTTCCAGTACCTACTATGATTAATTAAAGGCAAGTTTTCCCCAACATTTTCTTCAAAACACTCACGCATTTTATTTATAGCAGGGACAGAAATAAAATGACGCTTATAATGTGGGTTCCCGCCAAAATGACATCATCAAAATGGCCGCGAGACGCCATTACGTGTGTACGTCATTACATTAAGATTCTCAACTGTTTGTTATTGATATAATGCGTAATATTTGAGGATAAATATAGGTTAAGTTTGTCATTCCGTGGGTGTGGCCAGGAATGGACGGTGGACGGAGTTAGAACTCTTCCCATTTTCTTTCGTAGATCTTGTAGTCTTGTTCTGACGCTCACGAACCTACACCTCATAAAACTACTCTTTATTAGTACAGACAAAAAATTGGTCAAATAGGTGAGAGGGGTCATGGTAACAGGAGCAATGGGATCTAAACTAATTTTAGAATTTTCTACTGCCTGCTTTAATGATCGCAAATTCGCAAGCGCGACGTCTAAACGTCTAGACATAGTTTCGATCCCCGGGTCGGGCAGTGTTACATCGAGCCTGAATTTTCGCTCAGTTAGTGGCAATAGTCAGGTGATCTCGCACACAATCACACTGACCGCAGGCCATTCGATAGTCTTCCTGCAAAGTTATGATATTTCATACAAAACGTATGGCTCAGGGACATACGACCGCAGACAAGAGGCGCCATCTATGTTTACAAGTTGATAATGAACTTAGTTCGTGGAAATGGGCGATAGATGGTGGTGGTAGAGAGGTTTTATTTTTATACCATTTTGGGATGAAGCTGGTTTTTGACGTTTCCAGGAAAGTTTCACACTTCGCAGTTCCTTATTTTCACATTATTCTGGTGCTGTCGACGGCTAGTGAAGTAATTATCCATGGGCTCGTAAAAAAAAGTCGAGCGTTCTAGATGAGAGTTCTGGGTCCGATTCTCGAATCCAACAACGTTTCTTTTTTACTTTTGCCTTTTTCTTTATTGGTATCTTTTCGGTTTTCGGCTTGATTTTATTAGTGGAATGTTGACAATGAAAGTACCAAAACTAACTTTGGGTCTAGTAAGTGGCATGATAGATTTGTGCATTTAAATAGTTACCTACCTTTCATGGGCCATTGGGTTCCCAGAATCCTGCCAAAAGACTGTTAGAATTATCTACTATGAGAACATATCTATACTGACAGAAAATAACTCAACGTCCTGCAGCATAGATTTACAGAGTGAGACAGAAAATGGAACAAAACGAGTTAGATGTAAGTAATTCGATTTGACGCATTACTTGAAGCCGTATAGGGAAATATAATGGGCATCTAAACATAGGAAAATCTCACACGTGGATACGTGATGCTATTTTTATAACAGCAGAGTGACTTTTTCACCCTTTTGAGAGGTTCATGGCCTATTAAAAATGATTTATTTTCTGTAAGTAGGTTTGTACAAACACTTTTACACGTCAATCATATTTTTTTAAACTAGACGAAGTCGAAACAAACTCAGAGGTCACAGTCTCTTTTAAAGTCCAGACATAATCTTGGTCGGATCATGTGAAGACCATGTAGATTCGCGTCTGAAATGGTCTTTTGAGGAAAGAACCACACAGATTGAGTAGACGCATTTGTTAGTAATCGTGCAGCTCAACTCAGAATGATAGGAGCTCAACGATTCGACGACCAATACCAAAAAACAGACATTTGGGTAGGCCGCCTAAACTACTCCCTACTTACCAACCCCATGGATCAATTTGTGAGGTTTAGCTATACTGCCCGCAATTGATTTTTAGATAAATGACTATTCTATGAAGTTTCTTATGTATCAAGATAAATCAAACTCAAAGCATTTATTTCAATTAAACCATTTACAGGCCCTGTTGAATTGTCAAGGAGTCGATCAGTCAGAAAATATGAAGCTACTTCCCCATTCCAAAGCGTAGTAGGTACCTATGGAGAAGAACGGGCAAGAAACTCCACGGACACTCTTTTAAATCAAAAAAATTGTTACAAAAATTGGTTTATTTATTTTTATTTATTTATTTACATCATTCAGGTTGAAATTACTTCTACATGTGAGAACAATGTAGAAAGACGTGCATGATAAAAGCGTTAGTAGATACAAATTAAAAATAAACAATTAAAAAATTAAAAATAAGCCATGGCAGCAAATCAGAGACTGATTAAGGGTACACAGAGTGAATTTTTGAGATGGGGCAGTAAGGACAGCTACCTTAACCGTTGTCGCTACAAGAAAACAGTCTTAGGAGACTGTCCTTAACTTTTGATGAAACATTTTGATCTGCATTCATAGTTTTTGAAAAAAAAATTACAGTCATCAAGAAAAAATGGCCAGTTTTCACAAAAACTTTTTTGATGCCAATCGATCCTGTTTCTTATAAGGATCAAAAAAGTCTTTTGGACAAACTGAGGTACTAGAAACGTCCGAAATTGCAAAAAAAAAACTGTTCCGACACATTTCGTAGGAAATGAGACCAACTTACTATTTTACGATAATAGATTGGTCGAAATAACAGATAAAAATTACTTATATAAATATTCCTTCCTGCACGTGAATCCCCAACACAATCAAACTACACAACACAAATCTAGGAAAGAAATACAATCATCCAGACGCACCACAATCTACCTAGCCTTTTCTCAACTATATTGGGCTCGGCTTCCAGTCTAACCGGATGCAGCTGAATACCAGTATTTAATATGGAGCGACTGCCCATCTGACCTCTACATCCCAGAAACTGTGTAATACAATACCCCTTAGTAAGACTGGTTGTCAGACTTTCTGGCTTCTGACGACTCGTAACGACTGTCAAAGATCCACGAATGACAGCCGGCTAAACGTGCTTTCCGAGGCACGGAGGAGTCTCGGTATGTAAAGATGGTGGTCACTCATCCACGGACCAACCCCAGCAAGCGTAGCTTAACCTGATGGATCGACCCGTGTGGCTGTTATTACTTAGCCACGAGCTCCTCACGAGAACCCAGACACTCCACAGACGATCCTTATCAGCAGGTTGCCATAGATAATAATCTATATTGGGTTGTCGACAGCCCCGGTAACCGGGACAGGGTTATCACTCGACAACCAACTCATACAACTATCTGTCAACAGATATTATTCACGTGGATGGCCATGTTGCAGCCTTGCTCAGGCGCATGTATCGTGTTGTGGCGACAAAAAAAAAATTAATGATCATTAATTAAAATAATTTGATAAGCTCGGGGTTTTCTTCAATCGAAAAACAACTTAGGTTCAAGAGATCATTGTTTTTATATGTATTTTTTATTTGTTTTACCCCACTTTGATCCCTATATCACCTGCACTAGTACTATGACCACAATAGAAACGGGGAAACAATCACAATCTGTCATTTTGTCTATTCGTCCGCCGACAAAACCCGTGTCTATGGTTGCGAGGTGTCAATAAGCCAGTGGTACCAACACACAGGACGAGAATTTTTAGGTTGTGCGAATTTCAACGCATTCATAATAGCAAATAAAGAAAGTTTTTGCAATAAGTGTAAAACCAACCGAGGGGGCAGCAATATACCGGCTCGCAGTGTCTTCTCCCCAGCCCCTAAGAAAGGGCAGCTAGACAAGGAGGACTTCGTGACGGTAGAATCGAAGCGAAGGAAGCCCAATTGCCGTAATCGGTGGTACTGGTCTGGCGGGACCAAATATGCTGCTGCATCCTGCTACACCGTCGACGCAGCTGTACGTATCCCGTCTGCATCACTCCACGATGACTGAAGACGTCGTGGAATACACCAGAACCAAGACCAAATGGACCTTGAGAGTAGAGAAGTTGGATTTGCGCCATAACATAAACTCCAAGTAGTTTGTGGTGCGGGTTCCAACCCAGTACCTAGAAACCTTCATGAAATAAGAGTTTTGGCCGAAAGGTGTAGCGTACCGACGTTTTCGTGGAAGGTTACTCGACACCACGGAGCGAAACACGACGCCGACACTTCGTGTAAAATATTATTTTTTGTTTGTTTATATTTATATTAAAATATTATGTATGTTTATGTTGAGGTATTTATCTATCATATGGGCCTGTGTCGCCTGAAATAAATGGTATTACTATTATAATTATAAATAGTTTAAACTGAGTGTAGAGAACTTCCACGTGGGACAAAACACTAATCTAAATAATATTGTGGCCCATCACTGTCCCAATGCAAGGCAAGTCTTTGTTTAGAAAGAAGCCAAGGCATGACACAAGAGCCAAACTCAAACTCAAAGCATTTATTTCAATTAAACCATTTACAGGCACTTTTGAATTGTCAAGGAGTCAGTCAGTCAGAAAATATGAAGCTAGTTGCCTATTCCAAAGCCTAGTAGGTACCTATGGAGAAGAACGGGCAAGAAACTCCACGGACACTCTTTTAAATCAATTTTTTTTTTACAAAAATTGGTTACATCATTCGTGTTGAAAGACGTGCATGATAAAAGCGTCCGTACATAAAAATAAAAACAATTCAAAAATTACAAATAAGCCATGGCAGCTAAGAGATAATAATGAGCCTACGTTCCATGGGACATAGGTCTCCTATCAGTGAGAACTGGGCCATTGTCCACCACGCAGGCCCAGCGCAGTTTGGTGCATGTACAAGAGACATGGCTTGGGTCTTCTTCTTCTTAAACGATTCGACAGTACATTTATGATTCTGTGGCCAAGTTTATTGCGGCGTCAAAGGCGTTAGCTAATCAATTCAGGCGTGACTTGGCGGAAATCCATTATAAAATACAATAGACGTAGATATAGTAACCTATTCCGCTTAACTATTTCTAAATAGTAATAAAAAACCTTGTAAGATATCGACACGTGTTTCCCCTCTCAACGAGGCATCCTTAGAGTGACGATTGACTTGTCGCGAACCCGAACACGGCGTGTTGCCACGTTGAGCGCTGGACGCAGAGAAACCCGTGCGCTCTACGTCTGCGTTGTTCAGTTAGTCAAGGGTGCAGGTGAGCGGACATTTGGGTTCATCTATCAGATGGAACATGGTGTGTTCAGTAGCACCGCCCTCGCACTGGATGTTGGATGAATCGGCTATGCCCCATTTTGCCAATCCTTTCCAAATAGACCACTACAGCCGGTCTATTCTGTTAAAAGCTCACCGTGAAAACATAAGTGAAGTGAGCTGCTAATAGTGTCAATTCCAAGCATTGGGTGGACTGACAGCTCGCTTCACCTAAGGTTTCACCGTGAGATGGTTACAGAATAGCACTGCAGTTCGCGATGAGTTAAGGCTCGTACATACTGGCGTGACTTTTCGTGCGACGCGACACCGGTAATAGTTCAACCGTGAAGTTTTTTTCTTAGAAATTGTATTGTTAAAGTCGCGTCGCGCTGTCGCGTTGCGCCGGTTTGTGGGAGCCTTTATTCTCGTGGAGACAGGAGACAAGGAGACGGGTCCAAAGTGCGGAAAGTGGGAGACAAGGACAAACAATTTAACTCACAATTTGCTCTTGTAAGTGATAGCTAATAATTTACAATCAGCTTGATCAAAGATCAATATATCGATGTCAATGATGTCACTGTTGATCAACGATAATCAATAGAGTGGTTGTTTGTGGTAGACATCCGTTTTGATAGAGAGAGGAAATGTACTGGAGATAACAGCTAGATGTTAAATTAAATTAAGCAAATTAAAAATCCGGAGTTACACGTAATCAATTCGATTTAAGGCTCGTTCACACCGGCGCGACTTGTCGCGCGACGCGACACCGGCAATTGTTCAATCGTGAAGTTTTATTAGAAATTGTATTGTTAAAGTCGCGTCGCGCGACAAGTCGCGCCGGTGTGAACGAGCCTTTATGCCCTAGCACGTGTGACTCCGGACTTTTTATTTCTGTCTGTGATGACTTGTTTATACCTTTTTAGTTGACTTTTTTGCCATAATTGGGTTTTAGTTTTTATTACTTTTATTTTTATTTTGTTCATCCTGATACAAATGAAGAAGACAATGATAATTACATACTTGAATTGATGAGTAAGATAGTTAATTGATTCAGGCGTGACTTGGCGGAAATCCATTATAAAATACAATAGACGTAGATATTATATTTAGTAACTTAAACCGCTTAACTATTCCTAAAGAGTCATAAAAAAACCCTGTAAGAAATCGACACGTGTTTCACCTCTCAGCGAGGCATCCTCGGGATGACGATTGACTTGTCGCGAACCCGAACACGCCGCCAAGCCTCAAGAAGTAAAGAAACCGTGCCGTGTACAAAGGGCCTTTGGCATCACGCGTAGTTTTAATCTATGCTCAGATTAATTGATTTCCAAGTTCTATCGCTCGATCATATTTATTTTACCGCTATACACAGAGGCACAATCTATCAACCATCTTGCTTAAATACCAGATACAAATATTTCAAGTACAACCATTTATCATAATGTAATGTATTGCCTCAGATAAGCTCACCGGATGCTGAGGGCTTAGCAACCGGTCTAGTAAGGCAAGGTGGTACTGTAAGCGGGAATAGAAACCATTGCACATGTACAGAGGCCGTATTATGACGTATTAATGTCACCATTTTTCCAGTGTGATAGAGAGACGGAGCTATACAAGGCCGATAGCACCATCCTTTTTTCGCAGTGGAATAATGATGGCATTAATACTTCATAATAAGGCCCCAGAACACAGGTAGAAGCAATTTAAACAGGCATTTTATGCTTCGTTTGAATCTTGCGTGTGTTTGCATAAAATAATGTCACATGGAAATGAAAATCCTTTTTCTATGGATTTTCCCTTGGGGGATAAAAGACAACCACTTACACATACTCTACGAAATGTCATTACAAAATGAGTAAGTCAGAAAGAAAAGAAAGAAGCAGGTGGCGTTCTGTAGTTTTTGCCTACTCTCATTGGAAAAGGCTTGTCATGGATTAAATATTTTATGTGTATGGAACGTGTTTTTAGAACCATATTTTTTAAGTATTAGATAACAACCCGAATCAATTACAAATCATTACTATGATAAAATAACCATATTTCATCATGATAATTGATTTGTTATTCGTCCGGTTTGAGATCAATAACAAATTTTTATTCAACATCATCATCAATTTTCATTGTTAAGTTGTCAATTTTATACGACTATTATGAATTTAAAAACGATATGAAAATGAATGGTGTCTAGCCAATTGAGTGACCAATGACAATCTAACTTGAACATTGATTTCTCGAAAAAAAAAGGTCATGGATTATTTATCCATCAAGACATTTTACTCTGCTTACTTTTTTTTTTTTAACCACAACGGGGAAGCTCTTGGCCTGAATCTCACCTGATGGTAAGTGATGATCAGGCCGAAGGTGGAAGCGAGCTTCACCCGGAATCCTCAACCACAGAGGAACTGGCTATCTTACCTCTAACTGCCAGAACACAACTATTAACATAGTTGTTATGGCGACAGACTTAGATAAGATGGTGGTAGCTAGCCAGGCGGACTTAAAAGAAGCCCTACCACCAACCAAACCGAGCAGAAAATTTTGCCCCCACTGGAAATCGAAGTCTCTCTCTGGGTCTGAGACAGGTGGTCTAACCACTAGACCACAGAGGCGGTTACAGTCGCACCAAGTCCTTATAGCCAACAAAATATGATTTATGCGCTCTTCACAAAAGGGATATTGACACAAATTGACCAAATTTATCCCTACACAATCAAATCTAAACATTAAAGCATGTTCATAAGAAACAAAATTGTTTGATCATTTTATTCCACAACCAAAAATGAACCTTACGCTACACGCTGTTAGACTTAAAATCAATCGCGTATCCTAAAGAACAGCGCACAGTGCACTATTTCAATTTGCACACGAAAATGAGCTTTAATGTGTTAGATTAAGGTTGAGAATAGTTACTATTGAAATTGTTTAGACCTCTGGACCTACAGAATTGATTTGGAAATGATTAAGTATGTCATGGAATTTATTTTCTGGCTTTGATTGGTACACGACATGGCATGTTTGTTGTCATATGCAGATATGGGCTAATAGTATAAAAGAAATCTTATCGTACAGAGAAGCATTGGACGCGGACAAGTTACACAGAACAGCATAAAGACAAGCTAGTGCAAAGTGAAGTGCTACTAACATAGTCATAATATATGCCTTATTTATTTACAGAAGTTTTGTTTATATTAAGAGCCCACAACCCTCAGGTTTTTATCTCGCTCGCACCATACTACTCGCGGACTGAGTGCGAGCGAGACGGAGGCGGCGCGGCGCCAAAGTGGCAATAGGGCCTATAAGTCGTCAAATTGCTTAGCAAGATCCGCCGTTACATCGAAACTACTGCAGCATTAATTTTGAAATAAATATTATGTTAAAGTTGAGGATTAATGTTAGCGACTATGTTAGCCGAAAACACGATTTCATAAAAAATCTCGATAGAAAAAAAAACAAAGTTACCTCCAAACAGAACAATAAACCGCTGCTATTCCAAAAATACTTCAAATTAGATCATGAAACTTTGCACACTAACTGAACTAACTATAAAGAAGCGACTATGTTTTATATTCTTTTGAAATTAACATTATTTTCGCCGTAAAAAGCAATTACCTAAACTATTGCCGTTTTGTAGCCGCCTCCGTCGCTCTCGCACTCAGACCGCGAGTAGTACGGTGCGAGCGAGATAAAAAAAAATATTAGTTCCGATTTCAGCCGCGTGCAGATAAAAGGCTCGTACACACTGGCGCGAAATCGCGGGCGCGACAGGCAGCGCGACCCTTGTCGCGCTCGCGATATTGCGTGTTCGGTGTGTACGAGCCTTTATCTTGCGAGCACTCTACAACTGTTGGTAGATACATTGACATATTATTATAATAAACTGCTTAGCAAAAGTGAAAGTGTTGTGGGTACAACTGTCAACTTGTAATCATGTTTGAACTGTGTTTGACCAAATATTGTCGTTGCTATGTCGTATTAATATGACTATAATAATTAAATCGTCATCGCCATAATATCTTCACAGAATAATTAGTAGTACGGTTAATCTTAGTTCGCTTATATCTCAATAGATGGCGTGTGTACAAAAACTCTACTACTACTCTCTACTACTCTGTTTACAAAAATATCTTTCACACTGTTTATTTTCGACAACCCTAAGAGCATACTTAGATTTGGTCCCGCTAGTCGGGTCTTGGGCATGAACAGAAGTCATCTATAGCTTCGTATAGCGACGACTCGGATACGGGTTGTGGGCACACGAACGAAATATTTTCGACCCATATGCTGGGTGCTGGGCATTGAAAGTGCGTATTAAAGTACTTGACACGTCTGCCAGCTTGATATTTAACGCTACAACACCTTTTCTTTCTTGGGGGAGTTTGTTGCGCCACTTCTTCTCTGCTGGGGAGTTTGTTGCGCCACTTCTACTTCCCAGCTAAAGCACTAGGAAGTGGTGAGGGGTGGTGGCGTTTTGGGGGACTGTCTTATGTAATTTTGACGTTCGAAAAGTGCTGATTCTCAGTCTAGTTTGAATGACTTTTGATTTTGAACAGTAAGAATTAACAATCAATCTGCCTAGCTTTTTCCCAACTATGTTGGGGTCGGCTTACAGTCTAACCGGATGCAGCAGAATACTAGTATTTTACATGGAGCGACTGCCGATCTGACCTATAAGCTGCTAATAGCTGCTGTCCACAGTTTCATTCCCTAAATGCTATGTACATCTTTAATATGTGTATACATTATCAGTAATACCTTTCCTCATTTTTTTTTTAACCAATGTTGAATGTATATGTTGTTGGTGTTCTATAATAAATAAATAAATTATATGTATAGATTGTAACAGCGAATCAATTTTCACGCCTCCCTCTTAAGACTTAGGCCAAATATTTTTTTGATATTCGGATAGCTCATGACCTAAAGAGTTGCCATAAAGAATATGAATAAAAACCAAAAAAAATATACGCGAAATTTCGCGGATATTCTGGTATTGACAAGAGAAGCAGAAAATGTTAATTGCATACTTGAAAAAACAGCTGTTTTAGACATTAAGGTACCGCCAGCTTTTCATCATAGGTACTGAGATTTTCTTGAACTTTTGCCAAACACTCGAGCTTTCATAGCGTTCGAAAAAACTGGTTACAACCAGAAAAATTGCTTTTAAATTATGAGTCATCCAGATTTACGCAAGAAACTAAAGGCACGTACGCACTGGCGCGATATATCGCGCTATATCGCGCCAGTGTGTACGAGCCGTCAAGGATGATTTCCCCCAAACGGGTCGCATCGCATCGGATCGGAAAGGATACGAACGGATGCGGCGACAGCCGCTTTCCGAAAGCCGCCGATTGCGAAAATTATACACACTTCGTGAATTTCACCGACCGAAGCCGAAAGTTGTAGGTATGAAAAAAAAACAGCAGTGGTCAAAGAGCTGTATTTTGAAAAAAAAAAACTAGTAAACTGTCTTATCTGTGGTAAATTTTGGAAATGGGCGAAAATCAAAAATATTGTAAAGTAATACTTCCTCTACTACAAATCTCGATTTTGGAGAAAATGTTAAAACAACTGACTAAATAAATCTACACAGCCAATCCACGTGCCAGTTCAATGACTTTTGGAAAAAGAATGGTAGCTGAGCCTACATAAATATACCTATTTGAATTTCAAAATAGAATCATCACGGCTTAACCGCGTGATGCGTGCGCGCCGCTTCCACGACCGCGTAGACATTCTGTTCGCTTTTTAAATTAACTATTCTTATTTTGTATTGTTTCAGTCAAGTCCAAAAAAACGTAGACTATGTATCTTAACCGTTGTCGCTTCAAAATAATGGTATTAGGAGACTGCCCTTAACTTTTAGATTTTTTTAAATCAATATTCACAGATTTTGAAAAAGAAGTCAGTCAGCAAGAAAATGGGATATTTTCACAAAAACTATTTTTGATACCAATCGATCCTGATTTTTATAAGGATCAAAAAAGTCATACTTGCATCCAGACTTGAAAACATGTGAGTTTCACGAATGCGTTGATGCATCTGTGAACAAAGAAAGCAAGGCTAATTGATTGAATTGCTCGAGAATCATATCGAAATAAACGAACGAATGAACGATTCACTCATTCGAAACTACAGCATTTATGATACAGATAGACAGACAGATAGTATACTCTTTATTATGTAAACCATAAATATTACTGATAAAAAATTGAAGAAATTACATCGAGTGACACAATGGGCGGTCTTATAGCTAAAAGCGATCTTTTAAAGACAACCTTTGGATGGATTCAAGGGAGAAGGAGAGACAATACTGCAGGTAGTCAATGGTGTAACATTAACACGAATACAATAAATACATACATATACATAAAACACACACAGATATAGAAATATATCCAACAATCAGAGTTGGTGAAAACTCGGAAACACAGGTGTAAATGGTGGAACCCTTTTTGGTGAGGAGAACATAATATCATGCCTCTTATCCCCGAAGGGTTAAACAGAGGTGTACTTATAGTACACCCACTTCACCAGTTATGTTTAAGTCCCATGTAATGGGGGGGGGGAGTCTATTGCCATCAACCGGGCACACATTCAGACTCCGGGCTGCTACTGAGAAATTCCAGATGGGAAAATCCAATAACACTTCGAAAATGATCGCTTTCTGCACAACGTATCGTAACGACTAGTCGCAGACGCAAAAAACCGCTCTGCGTCTAGTCGCAGCGACAAGACACAGATGCATACGACAACTCTGCGTCTTGTTGCAGCGGCTATTCCGTCAATTTGCACCGAGTATCGTGATTAATGCTCGTTTCAATTCTTAATGGGAAGAGGCGTTAATCAGGCAATGGGGCAATATTAGTCAGTTTATTTCCAAATCATCATTAAGACTTCTTCAGCTCTTATTACAGTCATTACGGGGTAATGACTGTCCATAAGACCCACGATACTATGAAAGATATAAAAACGTGAAGTTTAGTATATCATAGATTGTATAAACTGTCGCAGCGACCTTGTCCAGCTCACGTGTGCATTCATTGGCAGCCACGTTTTCAATAAAAATAAAACGTTGATAGTGGAGAGGCATGCGAGACAATTGGAGTAAAGTTGCGGCAGAATGGTACCCCAGACATGGCATAACGAACAGGGGAAGATAATATAAAAGATGAGACGACGAGTTTAAAGCTCACAGCGGGTCCAAGGAGATGTGTTGCGAGAAGTAAGAATCAGTGGAAGTTGTTAGATGTGGCGTTTCACGCGACGATGCGCAAGCGGTGCGCGTCTCTGGTGTGCAGAGTACGGGGCAGCGCCAACACCGTCCTGGCAATGATCGCCAACAGACTGGATAGCCCTTGCATCTGACAATGCTTCAGCAGACATATGAGTGACCGTGACCTTGTGAGTGTCCGTTTCTGTCTGTGCTTGTTATCCTGTCTATATCCTTTTATGTATGTTTGATTGTTTGTATATGAGTCTTTTGTTACTTGAATTAAACGTATTTTATTTATTTGCCCACAATGCCGAGATAACACATAACATAACGCCTTGTTTCCCCGGAGGATTAGGCAGCACAGCTCAAAATGCAGACATGTCCAGAATTGAAAGGGCTTATATTTAGTGGAGAGTTTTTTTTTATGATTCATCATGCCATCTTTATGCTGTCGCCTTTGGCTTTTGTTTGGGAGTGAACCGTTCACAGAGGTCCACGATAAGTTGGATGTGCACGGAGAGGCTTGCCAGCCACGCAATCTAATGTTGACGCCTGTTTCAGCTGTTGCCGCTGTGTAATTATTATTAGGCCTGTTATTTAATAAGTATAAAAAAACTAAAACCTGAATACGGCAAAAAAAGTCAACAAAAAAAGTATAAGCAAGTCATCACAGACAGACAAATTAAAAATCGGGAGTCACACGTAATCTGTTCGATTTAATCCCGTGTGACTTCGTATTTTTAATTTGTCTTCGTGATAATAAAATGTAACATTTGTGAGTTTGAATAACATCCTAACCCATGTACCAACCAGGGCTCGGATAACGGTATATTTTTCGAAACGGTTTCGTCTTAAATACCTAAGGAACGATTTGTTTCGGTTACGTTCGAACAGAACGTTATTAAAACGATTTTTGAAGAAGAACAAAATTTAAATTGTTTTCGGTCAATAAAACGATTTTAACCGTTTTTAACCATTTTTGGGTTGATCGATATGAAAGAAACAATGATAGGATCCTTAATTTAACTCAACAAGTACATGCTTGTCGACGCACGGGGGTGTGCGGCTGCGTCCTGCGGAATATACGGTTTTTGAATACGGAATAAACATTCTCATTTCGTTTTCGTCCCGAACAAAATATTGTACAAAGAACTGTTCGAAACGTTTTAAAAACGTTATTATAAATAACGGTTCCGAGCCCTGGTCCCAACACCCAACAGACTCACCCACGCAAATAGCTGTCAAAATGTCTGAAGCATGATTATCAAATCAACTTGTAAACAGTTGAGTAAACTAATAATATAAATATAGAACAAACATTATATGGTAATAAGTTGGCTATAAGCCAACTGATGAAAAGAGATTACAGACACCACAAGTTATAATTAAACATTTAAATAATCCCCAACACAAACAAAGACAATTCCAGGTGATGCTGCAGTATCGGTTCAAGGTTACTATGTTCTTCTAATATCTTTGCAGTAACAGAATACTAAATTTCGAATCGATTAGATCTGTGGAAGATGCGCACATCCATTCATCAAACAGAAAAGAGTTAATAATCTTCAAACGGCTGAACCGATTTTCTTGAATTGTAGCTAAGAACAATCTCGATCAAGACACCTTTCAAACAAAAAATAATAATCAAAATCGGTTCAGCCGTTTGGGAGCTACGACGGAATAGACAGATACACACGTTAAACTTATAACACCCCTCTTTTTCCGTCGGGGGTTAAAAATTGGCAGCTCAGCTAAATATGATTAAAATAAAGTAAAATAATACGAAAAATTCGTGTAATTGAGAATGTCCTCCTTTTTTAACAGAAAATCCTCATTTTTTAGACCCATCGGGCTGATGGGCCTTATCAAATTATAATCCGGCAACCCTAGTTGAGGATATGTTTTTGTTTACATAAGTATAAAACATCCAGATCGCCCGACCCGATACGCATGTGCTACATTGACCACATGCATAGCCCATTGGCCATACAAATATCGCCTATAACAATATCAAGGCTATATCGACAATTTAGTACAAAACAATGGACAGGCCCGTAATTAAAATGGACTGCTTATCAGTAAATATGTCGTTATCAGTAAAGGGTGACTATATCGTGGCGTACATTCTTCTCGTGACACTAAGGCTGAGGCTACATTAGGCCGCGACGGGACCTGCGACAAATGAGCGATTAAAACAAATAAATGAATGCTCATGTATATGGATACACCGTATATCAAATATTACTAGCGATCTTTGATTTCTTTATGCGATAGGAACAACATTAATGTAATCACGGCATCGGCTACATCAACAGCGAAATTGAAACGAATTTATTAGAAAATTTCTCACTTGCACGACTAGTTCAATAGTGCTACTAAATATGCGTGTGGCTACATTACGCGTATAGTAAACCGCGAAGGATGATGTGTACTGTAGCCACGTTATCGCCGATTCGCTTATAATATAGCCATACCATGTTTATCTCGTTTCGCTCTTCCAGTCGCATCGCAAATCGCTGCCTACTGTAGCCTCAGCCTAACTATTATAGCCTCCTCGATTGGCGATACTAGGGGGTCTTTGTGGCTCAATAATAATAGCCGCACGGGTCGAGCAACGCTTATCAACGGTGCATGGATGGGTTAAAATCCATTTCATACCGACACACTCCGTGCGTCGGAAGGCTCGTTGAGTCGTTGGTCCCGGCTGTCATTCGTGGATCATTGACAGTCGTTAGGGGTATTCAGAAGCCCGAAAGTCTGACAACCAGTCTTATCAAAGGGTATGGGTGTTACCCAGTAACTATAGGTTGTGGTAGGTCCCAAGCCAACCCGCTGCAAAGCCCCCCCCCCCACAGATTTCCACAAAGATGTCTTCTGGGATTGCCTCGTTGTACTAGTGGTCGCAAGCGCTACTACTTAGCATGAGGTCCTGGGTTGGATTCACGGTTCGAGCAAAGGGGAGAGGCTCGCTCCGAAATGTGGGTGTCAGTGCCCGACCTCTGCCCGACCCTTCGGGGAATACAGGCGTGATGTTATGTTATATAATAGAATACCCGCGTAATTTCGGATAAATTTATAATCGTCGAGATTTTGAATTCATATTCTATAGGGCACCTCTTTAGGTCTGAGCTAGTTAACCGAATATCAAAAAATATTTGGCCTAGGTCTTAAGGGGGAGGCGTGAAAATCATAGAAATCTTTCTTATATCTATGGTGAAAATTGATTCGCTGTTACAATGTATAGTAAACTAGCAGCGTCCCGCGGTTTCACCCGCATAACTCTCGATCCCGTGGGAACATCAGGATAAAAAGTATCCTATGTGTTAATCCAGGTTATAAACTATGTATATGTGTGCCAAATTTCATTAAAATCCGTGCAGTCGTTTTTGCGTGAAAGAGTAACAAACATCCATCCATCCATCCATCCTCATAAACTTTCTACTTTAACTTTTTATAATATTAGTAGAATTCTGGTGCATTTAATAGACAACCCCACGACCTTCACCGGGTCGTCAAGGGCACGCTGGTTACCTAGATAGTTTTTTTTTTCAAGTCTAAATATAATATTTATATTCACGAATTCTGAGCGTGATAGCAAACAAGGTTTGTTTTTTTAATTTTAGTCAATTTTACGATGTTGAAATACTGGTTTTTGAATTAACAGTTCTCCGATGTTTTTAAGGTAATAATACGATTCGCGTTGCTAAAGGACATGTTTGCATATTCGGATAAAAATATAATAACGCAAAATTATTGCATACTTATTTTAATGATGTAAGTAACTGATATTTTGTAACATAAAGTTACTTGTCCGTTCTGTGCCATAGGAACTACATACTCCTTTGGAATGGGCAACTACCTTCATCTTTCTGACTGACCGACTCCTTGACAATTCAAAAGTGAATGCCGAAAATAAAGTTAATTTTCACTTTGTAGTGCTTTTTTGAAGTCGGTTGTTTTTTTATCAATTTTTAGCTATGGTACCTCTACCTACCCGCTAGACGAACATATTATAACCTCCACCTTTTTTGGAATCGGTTAAAAAAAAGAATTTAGTGGGGTAGCTATCTTAACGCATCCCCATTAACCTTGATCAGTCAACTCGTGTGCCTGTTAAACCCAGGCCACAATATATAAATCGCGTCGGGGGCGGACATGGCACGAGCGGCTTCTTATTCCATTCAAATTTCATACAAAATGCAAGGAAATAAAGCGCAATTTAGGACACACGGTATGTCGTTGCTCGGACGTGGTTATCTCCGCGGTCGTCGTGGTCCGCGACGTGTCGTTCTCGCCCGATGCCATTTAGGGACTACTCACACTTATTCAGCTCCATTCGCGTTTCGCTGAATGAATTTGGTCACACTTATACAGTTCTGTTTCTATCAGACGCGTACAGCGTCGTAACCATAGAAATATAAACAACACTTCTTTCTTATATCTATGGTCGTAACAATGAGAATAGCTATAATAATAAATTAAATCTATGCAGGAACTATGCAGGTCGCAACTTGTTGACAAGGAGTTGAGAACCATTCGTGTACAGCGCTGTTCCGCCGGGTTCGACGCTGACTGCGGCGGAACAGCGCTGAACGCGGCAGAACAGCGCTGAACTCTATCATCACATTTTATACTTGTTTGCCGCAAAAGCTGAATAGACGCGGAAAGCTGAACGGATGCGTACGCGTCTCCATACATTTTTTTTTGTTTTATATGGGCAGAAGCTGAATAAAGCTGAATAAGTGTGAGTAGTGCCTATATGTGACCTGCACCTTACATAGCCACAAGCCCCCTTACGAAAAGATAAGGATATAGACGTATAATGATAAATAATCAAAACAATTTAAGACAAAGCTCCTCTCATACTGAAAGACTCTCTCTGTCCTTAATTATCTGGAAGTCAATGTACCTCTAGCATCATCACAATAAAATTTATCTTAATTCAATTATTTAATGTATTCAATTGGTTGAGATAAAAAGGTCACGACTTTTTTAATTAAATCTTTGAGAGGTCGTTGACAGTGTCTTAAGACAAGGGAGATTATTTAAGTAGGTACATAAGCGATACAGACCTTGAAGGGTAAACAGGTGGGCTTGACTTGTAGCTGTCATTATGGATTGCGTCAGGGGGATGGGCTGTTTATCTAACCAACAGGGTTATTGGTTATAATGTCGGCAATCCGTTAAGAGCCCACCAAACCTCAGGTTTTTATCTCGCTCTCACCATGCTGCTCGCGGACTGAGTGCGAGCGAGACGGTGGCAGCACCAAAGCGGAAATAGTTTAGGTAATTTGATTTTTACGGCGAAAATAATGGTAATTAAAAAAAAAAAACATAGGCGCTGCCGCTGCTTTAAGGCTCGTTCACACCGGCGCGACTTGTCGCGCGACGCGAATTTAACAATACAATTTCTAATAAAACTTCACGATTGAACAATTGCCGGTGTCGCGTCGCGCGACAAGTCGCGCCGGTGTGAACGAGCCTTTATAGTTAGTTCAGTTAGTGTGCAAAGTTTCATGATCTGATTTGAAGTAACTTTGGATTTTTTTTCCTATCGAGAAAATTTTATGAAATCGTGTTTTCCTCAATTAATCCTCAACTTTAACATATATTTATTTCAAAATTAATGCTGCAGTAGTTTCGACATGACGACTCATAAGCCCTTAAGGGGATGTAGAAGAGGTCATTTGCAACCAAATGACCCTCATGACGGCCCTATGACAATGTAACAATTTTCGAGTAGGTACTTAATTCTCTAACTCTAAAATTGTTGCAATTTTCATAGGAGTCAAAAATCGTACTCGCAACTCTTGCGCATATTCGTGTACTGGTGATCAATGGTCTCTAAAGCACGTGGAATCTACATCAGGCGATGACAATTCCACGTGCTTTAGACCATGCCTTTTCTCAAGTCGTCTTCCAGTCTAACCGGATGCAGCTGAATACCAGTATTTTACATGGAGCGACTGCCTATCTGACCTCCATAACACAGTTATTGGGTAACCGAAATTTTCATTTTTTTTCTATAATTTCCTGTGAGGAAACATTAATCATGTCAATAAATCGCACTTAGAAAAGTACAGCTTAAAAAATACAATAGACGTAGATATATTTAGTAACCTATTACGCTTAACTATTCTTAAAGAGTCTTAAAAAACCCTGTAAGGAATCGACACGTGTTTCACCTCTCAACGAGGCATCCTCAGGATGACGATTGACTTGTCGCGAACCCGAACACGACGTTTATAATGTCACGCCTGTAATTCCCCGAAGGGTTAGGCAGAGGTTGATTGATCACTTACCATGTATTTACGACTTCATATCGTATCGGTTCTTGTTAGAAGGTAATCTGAAATAAAAGAAAAGAGTATTTTATTACATTTATCCACGATTGTTACCGTATAACGGCTTGTACACACTGGCACGATATCGCGGGCGCGACAGGCAGCGCTACCTTTGTGTGAAGAAGTAACCCTAGTGTGTACGAAACTTTAGTCGTAGAAAGATTTGAAAATTCGAATTTTCGTAAAAACCACAGGGATATTACGAAAACACGTGTAATTAGACAATGGTGAAAACATTTCTCAACGTTTTGGGCGCTCCGACCAGCCAATCAGCGTTCTTATTTCATAATAGCGAACGTTTCGTTTCGCAATATTACTAGAGCGACTCTTGTTTTGTAAAAACCCTATGTTTTTCCAGTAAGATTGAGAAAAAAAAATCGAATTATCGAATGTTCCTACGACATAAGTTTAAAAATGTAGGGGGCGTGGATGTCCGAAATCAATACAATTCACTTCTTGAAGCTTCTTTAGTTATTTTTAATACTTCTTACAATCTTTCAACGTCATAACATCTAAATATCAGACTCGTCATCTCCCTTCCTCCCCCTCCCACCTACTCCCTCATTCAATCATCGCTGCATTCATTCTGTTATTCCTTATGATGCGTTCCGAATTAACATCGAACATAAATAAATTAAACAATCTTTGTTTATTCATCTATGGATTCCGAAAGAGCTGGACCGATTTTGATGAAATTTTGGTAGGTTCTGAGGTTCTGAGGACAACCCGCGAGGGTTTCTGGCCCAAAAAATAAATATATAAATAAAAAGTGGCATAGCCGGCATGGTAATCATAGTGGAAGTATTAGCAGACTCTGGCAAAGAAAACAAAAGTCCGCGGTTACGAATATTCCGACTCACCCCCACATGGTGGCAATCGGGAATAAAATAAATTATAAAATTCCCAGTTGCCACCGGGTGGCGATTGGGAATGGGGGCTGTACACTGAGGCGTGGATCGTCAACCCCCTCATCGTTGTGTACCGAGGTATAGGACCCAGAAGTAATCAGGCAGAGGCAATCCACAGTGCACTTTTATATCCATCAGAATGGAAATTGACAACATGGAATTGAGTAAAGTAGCCACAAAGTAGCACACACGAATGACGCGCAAAAACTTATAGCACACTCAATGTGCGTCTCAGAGATTTTCTCTTCTGCTTAGACTTGAACTCAGTCAGTTGCGATGTCTCTTAGGCCTTAGATGTAATAGATCAGCACCCATATTGCGTAATACACTATCGATCACAATCTGAATAATTTTGAAACAGTTTGCCAGTCCATGGCATCATAATAAAAATCTGCTCTACAACGTAAACAATGCAATGAATTTTGTTGAACTGTTAAAATGAAACAGATTTGTCAGTCGTTTACGAAAATGTGTTAACCCAATTAGATAGCAGGATTACCTAACAGGGTTACCAAACACAGGTTATTCTAGCTAACCCTAGAATCCCTTCCATCCATTCCAACTCGCACTTGGCCGGTTTGTTATACACGTACATATTATCATTTTAGGGCTGTTAGAGCTCATCCAGATGACGCGATTTACGCGCGAGTCAAGTCAAGCGTAAACTATCGCGCGATTATGTACTAGTGGTTCATAAATTTCGTTCACATGCAGTCGCGCGTTTTGCTACTCGCGCGTGAATCGCATCAATTCACTCGAAAAGACTCGACTCGTGTGCGTTCCACGCGCAAGTCGAGATACTAGGGGCGCCATTGTCCCGTCCAATACATGCGCAATAGTTGGCGCGGGGGACGTATTTAGAATATTGTTAGAGCCAACAAGAAGTGTAAAACCTCTTTTTACCAGTTTTATTTTTTTACTGACTACCCAGACCGTCGCAGAACACTCGCGCGTAAATAGCCCGCATAACGGCTCGTACATACTGGCGCGATATCGCGGGCGCGACAGGCAGCGCTACCCTTGTCGCGCCAGTGTGTACGAGCTATAAAACGTGCCATGGTCGCAGTGCAAATACTTCATCAAATCGCGTCATCTGGACAAGCTAGCTTTTATATTATGTAAGTAATTATGTTTTTTGTAGCAGTGTAGTAACTTTTTCGTGTGGTTAGAGAATAACCTGACGTCAGAGTTTTTATGCCGCCCATGGGCCTCTGACTTGGCTTCTCATGCCGTCGAGAAAAATCTCTCAGGCCGTGCGCTGCGTTAAGCGGGTGCACGGAGAGGGCGCCAGAGTGGCGTGCTGTTTTCTATTATTTATCATCGTTAGAGCAGCGCTGCGTGAGGCGGATCTCCCTTCACAGTTTCACACGCGGCCCATAGAATAGCACACCGCGCGGGTCGCCCGCGCCGTGCACCCGCTTAACGCAGCGGACGTCCTCGAAGCATTCTGGGTTTCCTCACGATGTTTTCCTTCACCGTTTTTGAAGCAAGTGATAATTATACAATACGCACATGAATCCGAAAACTCAGAGGTGCGTGCCTTGAGTTCAAGCTCGAGACTTATGACTTGGCAGGCCGACGCCGCGACGGTCACACCACTAGGCTGTCACTACTACAGTTCAGGGGCCTAAGTCTACTAATTTATAAACGTCACAATGGTGTCATAATGGTTAGATTTTGACAGTTTTTGTATGGCAAATCTGTCAAAAACTCACCATTGAGAGACCATTTTGTAATGTTTATAAATTAGTAGACTTAGGCCCCCAGTAACTAACTCTACTTATCTCATAATGATCGTGCCAGGGGCCTAAGTCTACTAATTTATAAACATTACAAAATGGTCTCTCAATGGTGAGTTTTTGACAGATTTGCCATACAAAAACTGTCAAAAACTCACCATTGAGAGACCATTAATGTAACGTTTATAAATTAGTAGACTTAGGCCCCAGGGCAACTGTTATTAGACCAACGCGAACTTCCAATCGTATCGATAAGATAATTGATGCCATGTCGTCATTTTTTGATAAAGATCGAACTATCAAAATGATAAAATCATTCTAATGATGAGCAAAAAAATAGCTTAATACCCACTTAGTAACCAAGGGCCATAGCAAACAGAATGTGGATGACGATATTATCGTGGACAGTGGGCATCCAGATAACACAGGAAATAAAGACAAGTAAAATTTGTATGGAACTATAATGAAGACGCTTTTCCGTTCCGATAAGGTTATAAGTATACGCTATAGTGAGGAGCTCACGCACGCTAATAACAGACGCACGGGTCGACCCATCAGGTTAAGCTACGCTTGCTAGGGTTGGTCCGTGGATAGGTGACCAACACATACCGAGAGGGGTCTCGTGCCGTTGGTCCCACAAACATCATAACCCTCCATTTTGCCTCGCCGTAGTCGGGTATATAATCATAAATGGTACCGTTAGCTATGGCCCTATTGTTTTTTTTTTGTTGTCGTTAGGCAATGCTTAGCGAAATCAGTGCAAAACAGCTTGCAAAACAACGGGTTCAGTTTGTGTGGCGTTCCTCAGGCCGCGTCCACACCAAACGTAACGCTCGCTCGCAGACAGAAAGCATAATCTCGTAATTAAAAATGTTACAAATCTATTCGCAATCTAACATCGACAATCAAAAACTTGTCATAAATTAAGGTAAGTAAGAGGTATTTTTGACGGAGTGAGACTGAGATTGGAATTCGAACGTTCTTAGAAATACGGGAAATGCCTGCTGGGGTCGACATATTCCAGGTGACAGTATTTGTTGAACATTTGAACAACAAAGCGGACCCTATTCGGCTGTCATTCGGCAAAACTTCGTTTGTCATCCACCTTCGCTTTATGATTCGGATCACCTCGGCACTTTTTCCAGAACATAATAATTATAATCGAATTTAGCCGACCCGAACATTGAACATGTGTAGCACTCCCCCCCCCCCCCCCCAAACGTCACAGTCAGTCGTCGCAATAAGATTCAAAGTCGAAGAAGAATTAGTGATGAACTAGAATTATTTATAATATTTAACAACAAATGCCAGATAATAAATTAATAATTATATTTTAAACAAATTAAAGGGATGTTGCAACGCTTTTTAAATCTAACATGATAAATAATTTATTCCGCCCACGAATCTATGATAACTATGCCGACATGGTAATGGGCACGTAGGCCCTTTTTGCTTTAATTTATCAGTCTACATATTTTCTACAATGTAAAGACATCTTGTGACCTCTGCCTGCCCCTTCGCAGAATACAGGCGTAATGTTATTGCATGGAGGTTGACATAGGTATACCTATTATATACTTACGCCTAGATTTTTGTTACTAGTATTGTAATGCAGCCAGCATTCAATCAATTTTATGAGGCCTGTTTATAAATGATAACAGCGCGTTCAAATAAAACGCGTCAACTACCTCCATTAACAAACACAAGAAATGTTTCATTGATACTTATTTAAAGACATTATTCAGAGTTAAATAAAATAGGGAACATGCATACCTTGAATTCCTTGGGCAAGTCGTTTTTTTCTTACAAGAACCGGTTCTTATCTGCAGAAAGGTTTATAAGTAGTTTTCACTTTTTTATTTACTCTTTCAGGTAACTAGCTTTTATTCCGTTTATTTCGATAAAACTAAGATTAAAACTAGTTACACGAACTTATACGACTACTTTTATGTTAGAGAACTGTGAACATGAATTGAAGTATATTATTAATGTTCTATAGCTAACAATACAATTTAAAACTTAAAATTAAGTGCAAAGTAACACATCCCTCCCCGATGGACGTTGTTACTGCACTATTTTTTTTATAGAAACTGGAATGCATCGGTGTTGCTAAGTGGGATGGTTGTAGTAGTCATGGAAACTAGAAAGCTAATAGCATAGAGTGTATCTTTTGAAGATTGTTGTAAATAACTTGTAGTTTTTATAAGGTTTTTTAATTGCAAGGCAACTCCAAAATAATTAAGATAAACTTACATAATTGCAAACAACCAAAAATTACGTAACGCTACGAAATGGTAGAAATTTATTACACTGGAAACATTGAGTTTGCGCTGTGGTTTTCGTTTTGTTATTGCTATAGCAAAACATTGCGATGTTTGTTTATTTACAGAATTTTCAAAGGAAAACTTGATAAATGATGCTATAAAATAATTGACTTATTAACAAACACCAAAATACCAATAAAATAAAATTGGGAATTATTATTTAGGAGGAAATAATTTTTGCAAGCAGTAATTTGTCATCCTTTCACTTCATCACAGGATGAAACGCAAAAAATCGAAGAGAAAGAGAAAGGTCAATGTATTGCTAAACAAAATGGCCGCTGAACGTAGAAAGGCGTGTCGCGGATACTCCTAGCGAATTACGCCTTCTCGGATACCATTGAACTTCAGTGAAAAGTTTACGTGTTTTATACTGGTTCGTAACTTTGTTTTGTGATTAATATAAGGTGAATATAGTATTTGATGTTGGATGTTCAGCCTGTCTTCGAGGAGCGTCGCCTCATCGCCTGCATTATGGAGGATGTTATGCTGCCGCGTACGGCCTGTACCGTGAGGCCTCGCCGCGTGTGCCCGGAGGCTGCATGTTCGCCTCGCGTGGGCCTGTGTCGATCGCGGTCGCTTCGCCCCTCGCGAAGCTCTCGTACGCCCGCGCGCCGCTTGCGTATTCTAAGTATGTCGGTTTTTACAGCGGCGCTGCCGGGCTTCGCGTCTGCCCGCCGCCAGGCACCGGGGCTTCGCCCCCCGCGTCCCGCCGCGCGCGTTCGGAGCCCTCGCTCCATCCGATCCTTGAACGGAGTCGCTCAGGTAAGTTTTTCATGGTTTTAAATGCAGGTGAAGAAAATCGATTGAAGGCGAAGCAGCCATTTTGTTGAGTATTAATAGAATAAGGCCGAACAGTTATTAGCGGTCAATAAAACGGTATTATAATTACTCGTAAATCAATTCTGCAACCACATAAATCGTAAATAATAACAGATCTACTCGTTAAAACACCCTATAATGACGTCAGCATACGTTTTCAGTGTGAAATAGGCAAGACATTAGACAATACAACGTACCTACAAATCAATACTTGAACAAAATCGCGTGAAAATGTGAAAGTCGGAACTCGTTTAAATGGAGGAATGTGTCTCGGATCCTCTTTAATATACTTAGTAGCCATGAACTGGTTAAAAGCAGACAAAAGACAACAAATAAAGAACACTGAGGCCCCACAATATTAAATATAAGTCACATAACAAAGACATTAGTTTGTTGCTTGATCATAAATTCATGACATCACATCAAATATTATGCAGTGGACACAACTACTACTAATATCTATTTGCGGATCACTTCAATAACAAAATCAAATATTGAAAGCAAACCTATATTCATGCAAATAAAACAAATATTTTGGATATTTCTATATCAAGGTCAAATAGATATACATATATAACAAAAAAAATAACAAAACATTCAGAAGAAGTATCAGTCAATATCATTCTTCTCAATCATAAATAATTTATGGAATTTCAGTCTTAATAAAAATGGAGGGTATAATATTCGGACCAATTCAGTGACATCTCAAAAGAGTTACGCGATAGTAAGAGAGGCATATATAACTGTAGGTAATTAGCGCTGTGCAACCTGAATTGCACTTTATTGTGTTGTAGCAAGAGTCTCTTTTTATTTAAATGATTTTGTGGAGTGAACCATCTTTATTCAAAAACAAATACACAAGAATGTAAAATTACCTCAGTCATAAGGGCTAAGTAAAACTTACTAAAGCATAGCTCTTGGTCTGCATCTGGCTTAAGACCGTCCACTTACTTGCATCACCAGCTAGAGGTAGGCCAAATCATAATGAATCCTTTGTCATTACTATTGAACTAATGGTTTTATGAGTGAAAAGTTGACTTATATATTGAGAAATATTTATACTTCTTAGGGCGGATTTGACCAAACAGGAATAATTTTTCTCCGCAGAATAAGATTTACTCTGACAGTTCTCGTATGGAGAAACTCAAAATTTTTAAAAAAAATCTGAAGAGAAAGCTTATTCCGCGGATAAAATTTATTCCTGTTTGGTAGAATCCACCCTTAAACTTTAAGGGGAAGATATATAAAACAATGGTTAGACCTGCTGTCTTGTATGCATCAGAATATTTGGCCACAAAAGGTATGAATGAAAGGCATGTCATATTTTTGACTTATCGTTCCCCTGCCCTTAAACCATTTTTTTTTTTGACATAACATCTTTTTTTTTCATTTTTCTCGATTAGTCTTCATATCGGTAGTTATTCCCTTTTTAGCCATATCATCTTTTACACAGTTCATCCATCATTTCTGTGCTCTTCCCCTACTCTTAATAGCCCTCAACATTTGTACTCAAAATCTTCCTCACCACATTTTCCTTAAGTTTTTAACTGAAATTCCAATTTATACTTGTAAATTAAGTTTAATGTTTAATTTAGTTTTTTTAAATCACTTTAAACATGGTCTGGCTGCCAGAAGAATGTATACAGCTTTATGATGGGTATCTCATCTGGCGTCCGGTTGGTTGTGGATCTAACTTTACTACTTTAGACAGTGCAACCATTAGTCAGAAGATTTGAAATCAGGAAAAATATATATTACTGGGACTGAAGTAATTGCACTGGAAGTTTTCATTATCATAGTATATGCTAATATCCATTGTCATAGAACATATGCCAATAACCATTAATAACACCTAGTTTCCAATAACCTAAAACTTTAAAATAACATAAACTCACGCCTACTTCCCATGGTAGGCAGATACTACAGAACACCACTGGCTACAATCAAAAACTTTTATTTTATGAATAAGGCTAATTCACACTAAAGCTTACAAATTCACTGCACACATTAAAATTTATTTATAAACATTGCTTATAGTTAAGTGAGCAATGTTTATAATTTACCCTTATTTTTTTCTGCACTCTGATTCTTTTCATATGATGATTTTCTGCTCTGCTTGACAAAGTGGAATAATAACAACAGCTGATCAAATTACTTGTCTTATGATTAACACTCATTAGATTTTTTTTTTTTGTTGATAGGACTTTCTTTTTAATTTTTCATTTAGGTAGAAATCACACAAGAAAAATTGTAATCTTCACAAACCATTTTCAATGTATCATTCATTTAGTAAGAAGACCAAAAATAAATTACTCATTATAAAATAAACTATGCCTGGAACTACGTTCACTACCTGGACATGAAAAAAGCTACAAAATTATACAATGCAATTCGTCACTCGAAAGACACTGAACTCAACTGAATTCAATTTTTACCCAATTGCGGCGAAACCAAATTTTGGGTTATGTTTTTTATAATTATATGGAAAATATCCTAATACCCTATACTGCTACGTTTCCGATTTAGAAATAAAACCAAAAAAACTAACTAAAAATAAATTGAAAATCGAAAAATAAAACCCTTTAATGTAACTAAGCTCCTAAATTAATAAAAAATATAAACAAAAATCCGCCAAGAAAAAAGATGGTAGCTTTATTGATCTTCGTTGATTAATTATTTTGATTTGATTATTAACTTTGAGTAATTTTATTTTTCTATTTGAACTTTGACCAACTTCGACGAGAGTCCATAAAAAAAAAAGAAACGTCAAAATCGGACTACTATGTAAAAAGTTATGCGGCCATACATTAAAAAAAAACAAATATACGCGTCTTGGGAACCTCAGTCGGTAAAAAAACAAAGGTCTGGTAAAAAGGTTTTCCAGCATCATCGGTATTCGGAATATTCAGCCCTGACACTTCACGGCAGTCATATTATGAGTTTTTCATACCACATGGATCTCCTTCAGTTCGATCTTCTATGCTCTCCAGTTTCTGGATGGCAAATCAATTCTGTGAAAGATCTTAACGGCTCATATAACCGAAGTCCAGCTTGCCTTCAAAGTCACGGTATCTAAAAAATCCGCGAAAATCACGGAGTCAACAGCATTTTGGCGATTAACACACTGCCACGCGTTAGAACACGCACCACGCAGCGTAGCGCATGAATGCGTGCTCTAACGTTGCTTGTAAGTATCTCCGTTTGTATAGTAAACATGCACAGTCCAACCCACAGAAAATGCATCCACGCGCGTTCATGCAGTGCGAGAGTAGGTGCGTTGACACGCAACATGCAGCGTGATGCGTGGCAGTGTGATAATCGCCTTTTTATTTTCAGTGCAGCTGACCATGATAAAAAGGGTTTTACCAGGTATCTTATCAGTGTGTCATCATTTTGCAGGATGTCGTCCCGTCGCAACGGGTCGGTGTCTCGAGCTGCGGAGGCGGCTTCGAAGAACCGCCTCCATATGGATAGGAATCCGCAGCATTCACGGATTAATGGTAAGTGAAAATTACTTATTTTTAACCCCCGACGGAAAAAGAGGGGGTGTTATAAGTTTAACGTGTGTATCTGTGTGTCTGTTCCCTCGGAGCTCCCAAACGGCTGAACCGATTTTGATTATTATTTTTTGGTTTGAAAGGTGTCTTGATCGAGAGTGTTCTTAAGTACAATAAGAAAATCGGTTCAGCCGTTTGAAGATTATCAGCTCTTTTCTAGTTGATCAGACCTGTGGAAGATTCGAACATCCTATCGAATCTTCCACAGGTCTGATCGATTCGACATTTAGTATTCTGTTACTTTAATGATATTAGAAGAACATAGTAGCCTTGAACCGATACTGCAGCATCACCTGGAATTGTGTTGAGGGTTATTTAATTTTATTGACGTAAATACAAGGAGACAAAGAATGACATACCCTGACCTTATTGATGATGTTCTTCAGAAAGGTCAGGTGCGTAGTACTCGCAACCGGCGTGCGTGTATGACCAGGGGCCTTAGTCTACTAATTTATAAACGTTACAATGGTCTCTCAATGGTGAGTTTTTGACAGTTTTTGTATGGCTAATCTGTCAAAAAGTCACCATTGAGAGACCATTGTAACGTTTATAAATTAGTAGACTTAGGCCCCAGATGTATGAACGTAAACGAAGCTAAAGGAGTTTGTCAGAATCGTAGCAGGTAGCGTTCAGTAGTTTCTGCCTTCCATGGAAAAAGACTTGAGTTTATGTAGTATGTGTCCGCGTGAAATTTTGGCACCCGACCCACCGCATCGCATCCCATCGCCCGCCCGCCCTGTTACGTTTTCGCTTAGCGTTCTTTCTGATTTTTTTCTTTTTCTTTGACTCCTGAGGGTCGTAGCGAGATGTTACAAGCTTCCTCAAGAATTGTGCTATCCAATGCAAAAATAATCTTTCAAATCCCACTGGTAGTTCTGGAGATTTTTCCCTAAATACAAACTTATAATATTAGTATAAATAGGAGAAACAAGGTAACCCTCCGAAGGTTACAAAGCCTGAAGAATTGCCAATTGCTTTGGCAGTGGGCAGGACACATTTCTTGCAGAACAGATGGCCAATTGGGCCGAAGGGTTCAGGAATGGCGACCGCATACCGTTAGGCGGTTGGCAGCCAATCCATATCCCACTTGTTGGACCGCAAAACCTGGTGAAGGTCGTGGGAATCCACTCGATGCGAGAAGCACAGGAACGGTCGATGTGGTGACGTTGAGGGAAAGCCTTCGTCCAGCAAGGGCTGAAATAGTGATGAATTTTAAATATTCAATGGCAACTCACCAATGGCGGCCCGCCCGATATTATAATGTTACTAGCTGCCCGCCCCAGCTTCGCCTACTACCCTACCTACCCATAAACCATCTACTAAATAGTCCGAACAAAGCCTAAACATTTGGTTTGGATAGGTGAGCCCGTTCTTAAGTTATAAAATTACAACGAAAAGTGGCATTGATTTATATGTGGATCATTTTCGGCTGAAATATGCTTCTTTTTTCGGCCGAAATACAAAAATTGTCGAAAATTTATATTTCGTCGCATAGTTTTTAAATTAGTTTATTTGCAAAATTAAGTTGCAACTTGGTATCTCTGAGGCGTATTCCTAGTGCTACAGCGTTATCATCTACAACGGACATAAGATTCATTCAGGGCCTTAATCGGTAGGGTGCAATTCGAAGTTTCGGACGAGCGCGTATCTTCGTTGACGGACTTAGAGTAGGCCAGAGCTCCCCCCTGTCCCCAAGCGAATTCCTGGTTACGGCCTTGGTGACGTGCCTTTCAGAATACACGCTTAATTGAAGCTAAAGTTTCAGCAATATGCTTTCGGTTTGATGCCGTTATGTTTATGGATTGAAAAACCACTGAACCAACTGAGGTTGGAGTACTAGAAAACTCACAAATGGCGTACAACTTTTCCCATACATTTCGTACTTATTTCACGTTTTTCCAAAACGTCCTTACCATTTATCCTAAATCTGTGAGTGCAGTTAGCAATTCTTCAAATAGATAACAACAGTCTCTTACCGTCAACACCGTCTCGCACCGACATACGCGTACTCCCAAAGGTTATTGCAATTTTGAGTGCTATGCTAATTACATAAAGCTTATTTTGAAATCCTCCTACAAACACCACGTACGCGCAGCCATCGAGCAGACACCGCGCCGTCACCGAACAGCGAAAATAAACTGTATGACATACGACTTATCCAATCGAAATAAGGTATATATTTCAATGCCCGGTGATCAACGAAAGATTTCGCTACGATGCTCCAAGCTCGATCACAAAGCATTGAAGTATTATATACCTTATTTCTATTGGATAAGTATTAAAGTCAATTGATAAATTTTAAATCCTCTGCCTACCCGTCCGCTAGACTGGCCATTAGTCGTCATTTCGGTAGTCACCTCTTTCTAGCCATATCATCTTTCACACAGTCCATCCATCGTTTCTTTGGTCTTCCCCTACTCTTATAGCTATATATCTGGCAACAATCTTGCACAATTATAGCGAAACTTTTTTACCAAATTAGGTACACGAGGCATTAGTCGTTGCCGTGACCTAATTTCCGTCATCCACGCGGGCGAATCTAGATATCCTACCTAGGTACGCTACATAAATATTCTATGCGACGAGAATCAATAACGCGTTATGCAACGGGAGTATATAACAGCGGCGCGCGCAGACGCGGAGCAAAACGCAATCTGCATTGCGGCAAAGGAAAACGACTATTACAGTATCCGCATTGGCGTAACATGGCCGCCTCGCGACCTAGGAAAAAATCTAGACAAGATGGTATATTATTCAAAATTGCTAGTAACACTGTACTCATCTCCAACAGATCCATCAAATCCGGCAGGCCGCCGGAAAGAAATAGACAACGTCATGAAGAGAGCTCGTCAGGCTTCTCCCGGCAGCTGGGATCGGAAGCTGCTGGAGGTCGAGGAAAAAGACCCGAATCGGTGAGCATTAATCATAATTTATCCTGTCCTTATCCCAAGTTGGCTCAACATGTCTTTTTCTTCCACACTTCTCTTTTAACTCTCGTGCGCATGGAACACGACGATATTGACGGTATAAAGATAATAATTGATATTTTTATTGATTGATATTTTTTTATCACGCACTGCGTTTTTGACACGCTGGAATGTGCTGTTGGATTCTCAATGCTCGGCTCAGTATCGAGAGTTGAAAATCCAGTACGCTATAAAAATCGTCGCGTAAAAATATCGCCCGAGCGTAAGACAGCGATTTCGGCATTTGGTCATCATCTCGGTAGTCAATTAATCATAATTTATATATTAAAATTACTTATAATATTTATTGTCCAAGAACATTACAGACATGCAACAGTACAGTCTACCGCTCATTAGTGGTAACACTTGCACTACGAAAATCGCCCTAATTACTGCAACATATAGGCGCTGTCAATACAACTACAAGGATCTTTTGGCGCGGGTCCAAAATCGGAACAATCGCCGCCAGCTTATTTTTTCAAAACATTTCACAAAACAATGAGGCTTAGTTCCAATTTCAGCCGCGTGCAGAATTATCTTGCGAGCATTATATATGATTATCATCATTCAGTCACAACAAAGAGGCGGTTTGACATTTTTGACAGGCCCTGAAGTTCTGCCATCTGGTGAACGTCATTTCAGAAAACCCTCATGGCAAAAAATGTTTACCTATGGCGCGGCGGGGTCCCCTTGTCAACGTTATTCAAGCTCTAAAAGATCCTTGAAAGTAGTGTACGAGTGACAGAAGATATTCGTTGTAATGTTGAACTATATCCGAGAAAGTTGTTTATAAACACTAATTTTCAGAAAATCTGTTACTTAGCAAACTCAAACTCAAGCGTTAATTCAATTAAACCATTTACAGACACTTTTGAATTGTCAAGGAGTTGATTTGTTAGTTTAGTTGAGGCTAGTTGCCCATTCCAAAACGTAGATCTCTATGGAAAGGAACGGGCTAGAAACTTCAATTGATTTTGAACCACACTAAGGCATTCTGCATCTTTAGAGGCGGTTTGCGGCTATGATTTGACTAAACATTGCCTTGTACAACAGTGCTTGATAAGTCACCTTGTCCCACACAAAGCTTACTGATGTATCGCTTGTATAACTTTTTACACAAGGTCTGTATGAAGTCAGTTAAGATCCTGCTTGCATTAAAATATGATAAATGATTTATTTCTGTAAATAGGTTCTAAAAAGTACGTTTAAATGACAAAAAAAAAAACTTCTAAAACTAGACTCGGGGTTTCCTAACCGACTAGTCTGACCCCGAAACAAACTCAGAAGAGGTCACAGTCTCTTTTAAATTCCAGACATAATCTTGGGCCATGCAGATTAAGTGTCCGAGATGGTCTTTGGAGGAAAGATCCACACAGATTTGTGTGAATCTGGCCTGTATGATCTTTGGCAAGCTAGTTCATTATTTAAATATTAGTTTGAACGTTTTTGCCAATGTCACAGATAAATTAGTAAATGGAGTGCTTAAAACTGAAAGAATTGTTTCCAATTTTGGACTATAGCCAGATTCACTTTACTCTGAGTATAAATTAACTCAATGTTCATAATAATTAAGCTTACTGCAAAAGCACTGCCTTAAAGTACTTGCTTTTTCTGGCTCCATTTCGACAGTTTAGTAAACCTAAGAAAAGGAATAGTGAGCTTTGGTAACTGCTGCACATCCATTAGTCCAATCTGAAACACAGTAAGACTCTTCTGCTGTACTGCTTATCGCGGCATCGTACATTATAATCATACACTAATAACTAATGTGTGGCATCACCAATGTGTGAGGTGTGTACCTCGTCGCCAGGTGCATTGAGCCACATTTTAAACGGTGTTGCTCGGTCCCCGCCAGCCGTCAAGACGGCGAATGCTCGCGAAAATTTTCTTTGATTTTAATAACGTTTCCATCTTTAACTTAACCTTATTTTCATTTACTTACATTCTTCGACCTGAAAAACGATTATCATTTAACACACAACTTCCGAGCAATCAAGAATGTATACAAAACATTTTAAAAGAGTAACTATGGAAACAACTTCTTAATAAATATTTTGAAAAGGAACTAGAAACAATTAAATTCTCTTGTAAATTTTGGCATTCAAGTGCATTTTAATAGTTTACTTAATAGTTATTTATGCAACTGTTGTTTAATACCTAATTATATACAGTTGCATACAAGACTTTATCTACACCCATGATATGAATCCTTTATAAAAGTTTCTGAAACAGTTAGCTATTGACAACAAAAACGACCATAGCCCGTAGCCCTTGCGCTCGTGACGGAGCGTATTTAGGACAATGTGTGACATGCGTGACATGTGTCAGATGTGTCGGCGTGGGGGTCTGCACCCGCTGACCGCAAGGAATCGAAGGAGCAAACGAGTTGCATTATGACCATTATAATAACACTCGTTTGGATGATATAATGGTTACTATGACACTGGTCGTTTTAATGTTGGCAATAAGCTAACTGGTTCAGACACTTTCATAGAGGATTTATAGCATGGGTGTAGATAAAATAAATTAGCTAACTTTAATCATCGCTTGCAATGATGCATCTTAGCACTTCATTCGCTCATTCCTCCTTGCCAGCCATCTGATAGTCTTTACTTCTGACGACCCTATATTACTATTCGGGTGGCCTATTGTGATCGATGATGTGAACATAATAGATAGTGTCGTTGACTACTTTTATTATTTAATTTTTAGTTTAAAAAAAAGTACTTACTAAAAAAAAACTACACTTGTTTACGTGAAAATTGAACTTTTTCAAAGATTTTTAATGACGTCATGAGCATGTCAAGAGTTTTCGGTTTAAATCAAATATTTGCACCTTATTTATTGATTTTAATTTTATATTTCCATTGTTGCACTAATAGCAACATACTGAAAGTTGCCGTTTATCTAAGTTTTAAATATATTTTCCCAGAAACAGCTGATTGCAGCAGTTTCTTTGAAGAAACGATGTACAGTACATTTATATATTTTTTTATGATACCGATTGTTGAAGGCGATTTGTAAATAATAAAAAAAATAAAGATAGCCTTAACAACAGAATATTGCTTTATATTTTTATTATTTTGTGTAAAAGTGTTGAAGGTGATTTAAAATTCAACTGATGCGTGTGGGGATTGTCGCTATGATCGCGGATGCATCCACTCGTGTGAATTGTTTTTAAATCTCTTTAAAAAAAAAAGTAGTCAATAACCCTATATGGGCCTCTCCATATTTAACAACGTGGAATCAGATTTAAACCATGTATCCACCAGAAGACAAATCGACATGTGTTTCTGGAGACATTGCGCGATGTTGCGCGATGTCTCACGACATGTCTGATGACATTTGTCCCCTAGTGAATACTTTGTGTGTATCGCATAAGTATGAAAACGAGGTTGTTTGCTTCGGCTTGAGTCGGACTGTCAGTCAGCACATCATTTTCACTCTTATTGCGCAGACATAAAGGCGTTTCCAACCAGCTCAAGCCGATTCCGTGTTGAAAAGTATGATGAGACCCTAATTAAAATATGTCACACCGTTTGAACAGATGGCGTCACACTGGATACAAACAGCTGTATCTTGACGGCTCGCGGTCGCCGTCGCCGCGGCGATCCAGGTCCCCGGCACTTAGACGGTCCAGGTGAATCTTGTCATAATACTGAGTACTGGTGAATGGGGGTTATCTGGGGCTTTAGAGGCACTGCACACAAATGAGGCGGGACTGCGCTTAAATTGGGCAGCGACTGCATAAATTGTGATATCTGGGGCTTTAGAGGCACTGCACACAAATGAGGCAGGACTGCTCTTAAATTGGGCAGCGACTGCATAAATTGTGGTGCTACTGCGCTTAAATAGTGCAAAATCTGCGCTACTTTTCTTTAAAAGTTTTATTTTTTATTTTATTAATTTATTGATGCAGCAAAAGCGCTGATTTTGTGCAGTCGCTTTTAGTTATAAAAAAATATGATCTCAAACCGCTGTATCTTTACGGGTCGCGGTCGCCGTCACCGAGGCGATCCCGGTCCCCGGCATTTAGACACTCCAGCACCCTATTTGCGTAACATACGATCAATCACAATCTGTTTCATTTTGACAGTCCAACAACATTCATTGCGTTAGTTACGTTGTTGACCAGACAAATTTTTCGAACGTAACAAACAATGGGTTAGCAATATCTTTCAAAATGATTCAGATTGTGATTATTCGTGTGTTACGCGATTAGGGTGCTGGTGTATCTTGTCATTATATTGAGTACTGGTGATTGATGCCATTTGAGGCGTTGGAATTGGGGGGTGGTTGCACTAAATAAGTGTTCTAGTTAGGTGCAAATTGGGCGGCCGCTGCGCAAAAATAGCACAAAGATGCGCAAAATTTTTCCGGCAACTGCGCATATCGCTACTTTTGAATGATACTACATACGTTGATGCGATATTTTTGTATAGTCGCATTATAATCTGTGGCCGGTCCAGTTGAATCTTGACATTGTATTGAGTACCGGTGATTAGGGATATTTGGGTCTTTGGGAAATTGGGCGATAGCTGCGCATAAACCCACCTGGTTTATGCGCAGATATCGCCCAATTTGCTTGCACAAAAATGATGTTGTAGTTGGACGTAAATAGGACTGTTGCTGCACAAAAATTGCGCTGTTAGTTTGATTGCACAAAAAAGGTCGTATGGTTGCACTAAAATTGGGCGGTGACTGCCTAAGGTGGATCCGCAAATTGCTAAAAACGTAAGATTTTTTTAATTTCGCGGTCCACCTTTGCGAATCCCCGTTAACTATGCTAGGGCTGTCCGCTGCGTTAAGCGGGTGCACGGAGCTAGCGTCCCAGTGGCGTGCTGTTTGCTATTATCATCCTTAGAGCAGCGCCGCGTGAGGCGGGTCTCCCGTCGAGTGCGGGCGCCCGCTCCGTGCACCCTTAAGGTTTGGACCCTCAAGGAGTTGTATTGCTGATTCTAATGATTAGAATCCTGTAAAGCCATATTTGTTACGGTCGCTTATCATAAATCGACACACAACCTGCCACTGACCTGCAAATTGCAAAAAACGTAAGAAAATTTGAATTTCGCGGGCCACCTTTGAGCATCCACCTTAATGTAGCGGACGGCCTAAGAGTGTGATAATAGTTCTGCTACGCAAACATATCGTGACATCTGTGACCTCAAATCAAAGGGATAGTTTTAAGGCGGCTTCTTCCAAAATATTTGACAAATCTCTATTCATAGCCTTTTTCTGTTGAAGTTATTCCTTTTATAAATCGTTGTAGTACAATTGTAAATAGGGTCAACTTAAATTAATTAGCGAAACTCGACAGATGTGATGTGTATCGATCGATATCTATAATCTTTCCAACCATTTATTTAACTTTTGACAGCTAAAGTAGTGATGTCCAAATTGCATTTCTGACTCGATTTATAAAAACAATCGATTTTATTTACAAGGAAGTTATAATCGATTTAACTTTACTGTTATAATCACGTCAATATTATTAAAAAAACAAAGTGCCCATAAGCATTGCATTTTTTCACTATGGTTTTTAATTTGATAATTACAGATCTTCATAAGCGTGTATATGTCAAAAGTTAAATAAACGGTTGGAAATAGTATAAACACGATAAAATAAAAACGATTTGATGATTTTTTGTTTGGAGTCAACAACCCCTGGATGTGCTGAGTTACTTGAAGTTTGAGTTGAGGAAATCAGTTTTTACTTACACTTAAATAAAATCATTTCTTGAATAGACAATTTTCAGCCGTTTGTATCCAGCACCTTAGTTACACATTTCCATGCTTGTGTAACATTATTTTATATTGTTTTAACTGTGGATCCGGAGTTGAAACTAAATGAGAGTGATTTTAGTTAACAAATCACTTACCAACCCATCCATGTTCTACAGAACACCACTCCCGGGTCGCCGCTCCCGCTCGCCAGTGGTGCGTCGCTCTCGCTCGCCCGTCGGACGGCGCTCGCCGCGTAAGTCGCGCTCGCGCTCCGCCCGTCGCAGCCCCCGGAGAAGCCCTAGGAGGAGCCCTGTTGCTAGGTAGGTTAACTACGTGTTAGGAATCATATTAAGTTTATTTGCTTCGCTCGCATCTACATCGCCACATGCGAACTACGCATCAAAGACCTGACGTCACAAATCCTGCATCGCGCTATTAGAGTTTACCGCGCGATTAACATAATAGGATCCTCCCATTTCTATAGAGGATGAGTTAACTTTACACCCTGTTCCTCATCCCCTAAAGTTACGATGATTGTGTTCATTCACTGTGTCCACTTGCAGCTGTAGTCGTAGCTCGCGTCATGATTTCTCCAGCAGTTATGTTGCTAAAATTTGATAAAAATTCTGTAAATTTAGAAAATGGGTGAAAATCCCTTTTATTTCGTAGCAGTAAGGGTGGTTTTCGTCGCTCAAGTGTAACTGCAGTAAACATGCAGACGACCGTACTAGGAAAACCTTTCGAGTTGATTCGGTGCGATGTTGGTACGAAGACGCGTCCAAAATGTAAAATATAATAATGTATGTCACTCTGCAGAGCGTGTCCCGCGCGTAGCCCGCGCCGCCGCTCGCCGCGCGCGCCGCCGCGCCCCGCCGCGCGCCGCCCGCCCGCGCGGGGCCCGCGCCCGCCCTCGCCGCCCGACCCCAGGAAGGTAGGCACACGCAACATATCAAACCACAACAAATAGGCACATAAAAGGCGCTTTTGAACGTCAAAATTTACATCAAAATAGAATTTATTCTAGTCCCCCCTTCCAAAAGATAAAAGAAGAATGGGCAAGAGACACTCTACCATTACTCTTTTAAACTGTTTTATCTACACCCATGCTATAAATCATCTATAAAAATTTCTGAAACAGTTAGCTTAATGCCATCATTAAAACGACCAGTGTCATAATAACCATAATATCATCGAAAAGAGTGTTATAATGTTGTAAAAAAGTTATTATGCAACTCTTTTGCTTGTTCGATCCCTTCCGGTCACCTGCTGACCCCCGCGCCGACACATTTTCCTAAATACGCTCCGTCACACTTGGAGGGTACCGGCTATAGTCGTTTTAATGTTGGCAATAAGCAAACTGTTTCAGCAATTTTCATAAAGGATTATATCATGGGTTTAGATAAAGTCTTGTATGCAAATGTATACATTATAATTAGGTATTAAAACATCTATTATACAACAGTTACATAAATAAAATTACTACTGTTCCCTCTTTCACGATACTAACCAAACATGTCTCCTCCAGTCATCAGGCTCTGGTTCATCAGGGAGCACCTGTTCCGACTGTTCTGTTTGCTCTGCTAAGAACAAGAAAACTGGGCCTCCGCAGCCTCCCAAAGGAGTAAAGCCGACGTAAGTAATTATATAACTAATATTCCCTGTGAATTTACATACTTTTTAACATAAGCCGCTCACAAACATAGTGACAGTTCGTCCCTCAATCTGTGAACGGCTAGATCTGTGGCCCGACTACATTCTACGATCTGTAGGAGCGTCGAGTCGACATCTCTATCGCTGGTTATCCTCGTTGAAGTAACTGGGGGGTCTCACCTGGCGAGGACAGACCGCGGAGATGTCGTGAAGAAAGCGGCGCTATAGGATTTAGTGTCGTGGCGCGCCTACAGAAATATTTATTGCAACCAGTTAAAATCGCGTCCAACTCCAAGAGTCGCATTAGGCGAACATACGGAGGGGTCCACAGTGGCGGACCACTGTATTGCCTCCGCGGGCGAGGGGCGAAACCCCGGGTTTGATTCCAAGTGGGAGCTATAATTTCTACTTGGTTTGGTTGGTGGTAGGGTTTGTACTAAGTCCGCCTGCCTGACTAGCTACCACCATCTTATCGAAGTCTGTCGCCATAATATCCAATAAAGGATCATTTGCATCTCAATCGTCTTCAGCCCAGACACTGCTAGGGACCACTACACACCAGTGTCTTCATACCCAGTTTATGTTTAAACCCCCCCCCCCCCAGGCCCGGCGCCGGCTCCCCGGCCCGGCCGGCCCGCCCGGCCGCCCGCGCCGTGCAGCCCACGCGCGAGCTGCTCAAGGCGCGGGAAGCCAGCAAGCGGACCAGGGAAGAGAAGGTATGTGCGCCTAATGTATGTGCCAGATGTTACTTTTATTATTTTTACTGAAGTGATTTATGGTACAGTCAGCTGCAGAGAAATCTCACCCCCCACCCCCCCTTTTTTATTGCTAGGGGTGAGATTTCTCTGCTGCTGACTGTACCTCTGTTCCTTTTGGCTCCTAGGGGTCATAACAGCCGCACGGGTCGATTTTCAAGGTTAAGCAAATCTTGCCGAGGTCGGTTCGTGGATGGGTGACCATACATTACATACCGAAACAACTCCCTACCTCGAAAAGCACGTTAAGCCATTGATCCTGGCTATCATTTGTTGATCTTTGACAGTCAGTAGTCTTAAGGTGAAAGTCTGACAACCAGTCTAACCAAGGCGTGTCGTATTACAGTTGTGTAATTTTTACGTGTAAAACAGTTTGACAGAGAGATCTAAGTGTTACTAGAGCTTGTGAAGGAATCCGCTTAATGTTGTAAAATGCCAATAAATCTTTGTCTGCACACAGCAGCCACAAATATGCCAAATTGTGTCCACTTCACTATATTCGTTGATCTAGTGGTCGCAAGAGCTACTACTGTGCTTGAGGTCCTGGGTTCGATTCCCATCTGGAATTGCTTAGTAGTAGCCTGGAGTCTGGACTTGTGCCCGGTTGATGGCAATAGGCTCGCCCCCTATTACATGGGACTTAAACATAACTGGCGAAATGTGGGTGTACTATAGGTACACCTCTGCCTAACCCTTCAGGGAATACAGGCTTGATGTTATGTTTCTCATCTTATTTGGTATTTCAATCGATAATGTATTCCACCAGGTCTTAGAATGGCAACGCTCTCAGATGGCCGTCCGGCCGCCCGTGCCCGCCGCGCACATCAAGCGCGAGGGCGAGCGCCGGCCCGCGGGCCCCGCGCCGCCGCCGGGCCCCGCGGCCCCGCGCCCCGCGGCCCCGCGCCCCGCGCGCCGGGACCCCAGGGACCCGCGCGCCGTGTCGCCCGCGGCGATAGCGGCCGCGCTCAACGACAGCGACTCGGACTCCGAGTCCGATGCCAGTTCGGATCCGCAGCCGCAGAGGTAAACACGTGAATCTTACCTTTTCTGAGTATAAGAGCGTGTATTCCAAAAGTTGGCAACGTCGAAAATAGCTGTCAAATATTTACCTGTTACTTTTATGAAATATCGCTAAAATATTAATTATAAATTCCAATATAACACAAAATTTGATGTTTTAGGTGTAAAAAAGTCATTTGGAAAGTTTCCAAATACTTTTTTTTACATCTAAAACTAAATATTTAGTGTTATGATATTAATTATTGCATTTGACAACTAATATTTTAGTTTACTAGGTTAGCGATATTTCAGCTTATTACTGATTTACTGAATATGGCGCCCTCTAGAGGACATAATCATGGACAAAACAAAAAAATGTTTCCATGTAGTGTATCAAGTGAAAGGGCTTTTAGCAGATTTCAAAAATGTATAAATATTAACCACAAAAGAATTAAAAAAAAAAAAGTTATGGAACAAACCCAATTACGGCTAAATCGCCAAAACATCACAGACAGACAAATTAAAAATCCGGAGTCACACGTTGTGTTAATAAATCGAACAGATTACGTGTGACTTTTCGAAATATGCTAATTATTATTTCTGAATATTTCACCAAAATCATCACTTCTTCCACAGGCTTACCCTCTCGGAGCGCTTCGGCAAGATGGCACAATGGTCAGCAGACCGCTCCGCGCGCCTCGAGAACATGCGCATCACGCGCCGCGAGAGCACGCTGCACGTGCGCATCGAGCGCGACACAGCCGCGCCCGCGCCCGTCGCGCCCGAGCCCTACCCGTTAGTACAACATTACCTATACGAAGGGCATGATCAGCCATGATGTTCTCTCTGCTGGGCCACATCCACCACGCGGGCCTAGTGCTGAGTTCCTCACGCTGTTTTCCTAAGCCGTTTTGAGAGCAGTGGTGATCAAATAAATGTTACCTGTCTGTGAGTGAGGTATGCACTTTATGCAATTTGTTTCTGGCCTGGGTTTGAACCCATGATCGCTTTGCCACCACTGCTCTATAACAATATGGTCTTTCTTAAAACATTCAAAATCAAAAGTCATTTATTCAAATTAGGCTAAGAATCAACACATTTTAAACGTCAAAATTACATGAGACCGTCCCCCTAACGCCCTTTCACCACTTTCTAGTGCTTTAGGGCGCGTACACATAGCGATCCGTTATACAGGTCCGTTATTTGATGGCGTATGTAGTTGTATGAGCGAGTTCACACACAATACTGTAAAACTAACAAAATATACAGCAGTTGATCCGTTAAAAAGTGGTACAACAAAGTCACCTGCAAGTTACATCACTATTTGAATAATAAAGATAAAATAATACATAAATAAGAGATAAGCGAAAATTTCTATCTTATAACAATTTAATGATCTCCTTAAACTGGGCTTCCTCTCTCCTACCCTTTTGCTGTGCCCTACAGCGTCCATAATGATCTAAAATATAAAGCTACCACCTAAGTACACATTATGGTAAAGCAATATTTAGACGGCACGGTTGGCGCAGTGGTTAAGCGATTGACTGCTGCGCTGCGTGTCGCGGGTTCGATTCCCGCACGGAACAAATATTTGTAAGACCTACAAGTAGTTGTTCCGGGTCTGGCTGTTTGTGTATGTGAGTTTAAATGTTTGTAAACGCACCCACAATACAGGAGAAATACCTAGTGTGGGGCAACGTTGTCTAAAAAAAAAAGATATATTGAGTACTAACAAATCATCTACTCTACAGGGCGTTAGAAGGCGCAGCGGCAGGCAGCTATCCCGAAGAACTACTGCTTGCCGCACCGGCCGGCTTACCATCTTGGGATGACGTGCGCGTCAGATATGATTACTACAAGAAACGGGGTTATCTTAGAGGTAAGATACACGATTTCTTCCGATGCCCTATGCTTCCTGTACATGACCGAAGGCGTACCGCAAGATGAAAAAAAATCTAAACATCTCAGAATAAAAATGTTAATTAATATCACCATGAGTGCTGTCAAAAATGACAGTTGTGCTGTTTGTGACAACTCAACTGGACGGCCCTAGATGTTTTGACAGACGTGGTCACAGTAATGTATACTCCTTCGGTTTAGGTAGTTAATTAAAGGTAAAAAAAGAAAAAAACACGTGACGAGACAGGTGTCAATTAATCGACTAAACGTAATATGTGTCATTTCAGTTGTCATTCTACGTCACAGTTGTACTCTTCAATTTAGCAACGTTATAATTCGTTGACGTTTAGAGTTTGGTCTCTTTACAATAGACAGATTATAAAATGTTATAATATTATTATAAATCTAACAAATAATTGAGCTCAAGCAGTTACATCTACAAAGAGTAGTTTAAGAATAAATGATAAAGTTTAACATACATAACAACAACAACAAAAAAGGAAAAATCTAAAATAAGTTTAATTTATATAAAACGTATTTTTAACCATGGACCTAAAAAAAAAGGCGGACGGAACTTCACTAAGAAACAATTGAAGCACCACAATGGCGACTACGTATCTATGTGTGCGTGTGTAAAGGGATGCCAGATGTAGAAAATTTACCCATTTTTAAATAATATTTCAATAAGATCTCCCTTGCACTTGGTTTTATTACAAGTTTTTGTGACGGATATTGTTAAAATAAAGGTAAAATAAATAAAACATGGATATTGAAATATTTACAGCTCATTTAATGTTAATAAAGTTTTACAAACCCTTCTGTTGATTCAAATTTTTGTACACTTGTCTTTTGCTATCGACACCTCTAGAAATCCCTTCTAATTTACTAATGTGATGGAAACGAATGTTTAGGTATTGTTACAAACAATTCTTCTCAAAATGAATACTGCAGATTATACTAGAATTTGATGGATTCCAATTATTTTCATTTCTACACTCCCTTATTATTTTTATCCAATCATTTTTCCATGCATCATTTGCTGAGGGAAATCTGTAAAATACAGAAGAATACAATAACGATAAATGGTAACATAAAAATATAAATCTCCCATTTTTAAAGTAATTTTGAAAATTAAAATAGTTGCAACACTGATTGATTTCGAGATTTATTAAATTCATTGACGTAAAATCGAGAAATAAGCTTTAAAATGACACGCTTACCTATGAAAAGTAATTCCCTGGCTTTTTTTAATTGTACCACTATGGTTTCGACAACTTTTCACAACACACGAGGGCATACTTTAATTTTTATTATGCAAAATAACACCGAACAACAGACGGGCACACGTGGGCTTCGTTCGAAATGTAATGGCCGACTGCCGACTTACTATGCATGGTGTGAATGTGTGCGTGCGGGCTTGTCTACATTAGTGCACTGACTTACTATGGGTGCTTCAGTTATTGTTAAAGGAGACGGTGTCCGCCTTTTTTTTTAGGTCCATGTTTTTAACAAGGAAATGTTAATGTTTTTAACGATTTTTTTGCTTGAGTAGCTTTAACGTTTCAGTGGTGCCGATTCCCTTGTTCACAAACTAAACTAAATTTAAGTTCAGTGCATCTTTTTCTTTCTATTTCATTAAGAAAAGGACCGAAGATACATTTTAGTTTAGTCCTGTCAAATCTGTTACTATGCCATACAAGTTTAGACGTGATTTAAAACTTGTCTACTAAAATTACGTCAATTTACGTCAGGCGATGATTAATTTGACAGGACTAAACTAAAATATATCTTCTGTCCTTTTCTTAATGAAATCGGAAGAAAAAGATGTACTGAACTTAAATTTAGTTTAGTTTGTGAACAAGGGAATCGGCACCATTGTATAACAAATTTAAAGATGATTATTTTCTTACAACATACTTTTTGTTTACAGGATTAACTCTAGGCGACTATGTGAAGTGGGAGGAATGGTGGTACAAGTATCAAGAGTGGCTGAAGCACGAGCGTGCGTACGAACGATGGGCTGAAGGCGAGGTCGGCACGGTGAGTTGACACACATTGACATTGTTGAATATTACAACAAGATTAAATAAATCTCTTCTTGAATTTTTGACAGTTTCTCCATACGAAAACTGTCAGAAGTAAATCTTATTCCGTGGATAAAATTTATTCTTGTTTGGTCGAATCCGCCCTAAGTAGAATATCCCCTTAGGTGCGTCGCGAGCGTCGTCGTCGCGGCGGGCGCCACCGCCGCAGCTGAGGCCGCGCCGCCCCCGCCGCCGTGCTGTGCGTGGACCTGGCGGCCGGGGCGCTCTCCGACCTGTGAGAGCTCAGCGACGACTGGGGACGCTGTTAATCAATATTGCAGTGCCCAGTGATTTCATTTAGTACTTTAGTTTTATATTATATAAAGTGATACGTTGGACGCTGTACCGAGATCGATCATAGATATATCCGGAAATATATAGCAGTGCGGAGTGGTAAATACTGTGTGTGGCATGAAACTTTCATGCAGGAAAAAATCAAACTCAAATGAACAAAAATCTAACTTTCAAGACATTTTACTGGTCAGTAATGAAGAAATTGTCATTAGGACACTATGCTGTGCCGTTATAATGTTAGAAAATGTGCGATGTGACATGCAAGGTCATACATGGGACGCTGTGCTGGGAAAAGACGTGTTTATACCCAATTACGGTGCCATGTGGTAAAGAATATGTTGGAACGTCGAACAAAAACAATGTAAAAAAACAGTTTCTACATAAAACTCACCACAAATTCTACAACACAACAATATATTTATACTTTTATACCTGAAGTGATTAGTATAGTAATCAAATTTAATTGTTTTAAACAGTGATGAGTTTAATGCTGATTCTATGACACTATGCGACCTGTGAATTTCGCAAAGTGAGAACTTCCAACTAAAAATAACTACAATAGTGCGGAAATCATTCAGAACACTATAGACGTAAAAATACAAGGAAACTAATCGAACCAAAAAGTTTCAACGGCTAATCAAATGGTTTATAAATCACTTTCAGTGTGTGTTAATGTGCGCGTAACGACTTTGATCAGTTGGCTATATTCTAACTTTTAGAACGCAACTCTTTTATCGAAGATACGACGCAAGAATTTGTTATTTGTGCCTCGAATGTCGCAGCACAAGTAAAAAAACAAACATGGACACCATCAGTGTGAAAATTAAATTTTAAAGTGCGCGTAACGGCTTTGGTGTGTTCGCTATATTCTAATATTTAGAACGCCACTCTATCTGTGAAGTTACTTCGCATAATGGCGAATGTCCACAGGAGTAACGTAGTCTGGTGCTCCCTGGGCAGTCAGCAACGCTTCTGACTAGCTACTGTGTACAGTCATCGATGATATTGTATATTCTATTGTAATTAATAAAACTGGCTTTGTAATAATCAAATTATGTTTCTGTGGAATATGTGTAAAAAAAAGAATAAATAAATACTTATGTAAAAAAATCTAAACATATTGATAACTACAGTTCTGTAGTACTATATTTATTAAATGTCTCGGAAGATATACAGATTTTTGGCGCGACAGAAGGCTCTATGATCAAAATAACCATTAATTGTGAAAGATTCGCGCGTGAACGGACGATTTTAAATAAATTGTGGTGATGAGAAATTAGTGAAAACATAACAGACGGCATTTGCGTGAGATTTATCGTCAAATGTAATGAAGACATGACTATCAGATTAATAAACAAAATCTTTTGCTGTCATAATGACTAGCACGTGTGCTAGGATTTCCTGAAGATAGACTGTAACCCCCTTACTTATAAACGTTGTATAACGTCGGTATAGTAACACAATGCTTTGTCTTCTTCTTTCGAACGTCAAATTACGACGACTGAAAGAGAGAAATCGGTGTATAACTATACAGACGTTATACAACGTTTATTAGTAAGGGGGTAAAAATCAATGAGTTTAATATACAGAGTGTATCTCAGCCATGGCGGCTAATCTCAACTGACGCACAAGTAACACAGCCGCACTCCCTCTTCCCTCATTGAGTTAGAGGGAGCAGGTCGTGGCACTCCGACATGACTGAGGACAGATCAGAAGGCCAATTCTCTTACTTAAAAAAACGTTCACATTCAAGACGCAATCATGTTCCCAACATTTTTGACAAGTTTGACAATTGTCAAAAATGTTGGTAAATTGATTGTATTTTTGACAGATTGCGAATGCGGACGTTTTTAAAAATTACGGGAATTGCCCCTCAGATGCTAGACTGACTGCTATCAGCCTACTAGATGGTGGAATAAAGGACAAAGTTATAATCGTATGGCTCCGTCGTAAGCGTTCGTCGGACGTATACGATGCGCTAGCGCCGTCTTTATGCAGTCTGTATATTTTAAACTCATAACTGCACCCTAATTGCATAATACACGATCTATCACAATCCGGATCGGTTTGAAACAGATTGCTAATCCATTGCTTCATAAGTTCGAGAAAAAAATCCGCTCAACAACGTAAATAACGCAATTAATGTTGTTGAACTGTCAAAATGAAACAGATTAGTCGGAATCGTTTACGAAAACGTTTTACGCAATTAGATAGCTGTATATATGATATGTTGGGATGTTTAATTGTAATTTAGTTATTAAAAATACTGATTAAATGTCTAATAATGGATAGAATTATTTATGAAAATTAAAAAGAAAAAGAGTGATGATAAATAATACAGGAAAGAAGTTAGTTGTAAAGATAACGGAAAGAGATTGTTTAAAAAAAAAAACGTTTTGTCAGGTCGAAAAAAAGACTGTTTTTTGAGTGCTAACATGGTGTGCTGTTTTAGGGGTATGAGGAACAGGGTGTAAAGTTCACTTATCCTCTATAGAAAAGGAAGGATCCTCCGACCAGACGGGTGTTGTGTCTGGCGGGCAATTGCCCAAGAATTGATGTCGGATAGTCTTATATATGTTAATCGCGCGGTAAACTTAAATAGCGCGATGCAGGATTTGTGACGTCAGGTCTTTGATGCGTAGTTCGCATGTGGTGATGTAGATGCCGCCACACTGTCTTCTATTAATCTGATGTACAATCCTGTAGAACATTATTACGGTTTAGTCAGCGCACGCCATGTTAGCGCTCAAAAAAGCGTCTTTTTCGACTTGACAAAACGTCAAGATTTCTGTACTGCGTTTGCGATTGGAATAGGAACAAACGGACTTAGGGCGTTTGTGCATTATAAGGAATATTAGGCCCGGCGCCCATTATCGGCACGGCATGGCAAGTTATTTTTAGGAGACGAATAAAAATATAACTTAATAGTATGGAAATAAAGTTGAATTTTTTTCTGACGGCAACGACGCCTTAGACCGCCTTAGGCATGCCGCGTCCTATATCCATCATCATTGAAATTTCAGTTTTATTATCATACTGTTAAGTTATATTTCTATTCGTCGCATATGAAATACATTGACATGCCGTGCCGATAATGGGCGCGCGGCCTTACGGTCCGGCAGTCCGATTTTCAAGTAAATATCACGTGCTCCGGAAATATAGGTATGAGATTTTACATCCGGAAGGTAAAATTCCGTGTAGTGCACTAACGCCCTTATTTTGATAAATATCGGACAATATTGCAACTCACTTGTAGTGACGTCACAGTCGTTCACATTCTTACTTCAGTCGCATTGATTGTACTGAATTAAATATTAGACATAATTTAAACTAGATATAACTTTACTACATTTCTATATAATCATTATAAAAATATATTATACTAATAAGATCTATATTAGTTCTTAAAAACGTAGTTGTAGTCGATTTTAATATTATTAACATTTCATCTGTCTAGCCATTTCACATCTATGTTTTGGTCGGCAAGGTTAAGCTGTGCTTGACGCGGTCAATTTGTGGATGGGTGGCCACCATGGTCGGTAGTCAGAACCCAGAACTTCGGATCGGTATTACCCAGGAATTGGGTTGTGGAGGTCAGATGTCAGTCGCTCCATGTAAAATACTGATATTCAGATGCATCTGGGCAGAATAGAGGCTGACCTTCGTTGTTGGGAAAAGGCTAGATAGTAATATGTAAAAACAGTATTTTAAACTGTACTAACGATCAAAATAATAAACTTAAAATGTAATATAAGTTGGTAATTTTATTAAAATCTTAAAACAAAACTGATTCTTGGACTATTATAGTCTAGGAGTCACTTTATCTGTACATTATTTACTTTGGAGTATCATGGCTTATATTGTAAATAAAAAAAAACTATAAAATTATGTTACTATGTATGTAACTTAAAAACATACTTTTTTATTTAGAAAAAGATAAATCTAAAAATTTAGTTAAGTATATTTTTTATTTTACTATCTATAAGGTGTATCTTTTCATACACGAAATGTCTTAAGAGGGTTTATTCTGAAAGTTGGCAACATCGCAAATAGATGTCAAATATTTCGCTGTTTTGATTAATTTGATAATATTTCTGTATGGAAATAAAAAATGTGGCTAACTAGCGAACTAGAATATTGATTATGAAATGCAATAATTAATATCGTAACACCGAATAGTTAGTTTTAGATGTAAAAAAAGTATTTGGTAACTTTCCAAATGCCTTTTTTTCACCTAAAACGGATACAACATCAAATTCAATGTTATAATTGCAATTTATTATTAATATTCTAGTCAATTGGTTAGCCACATTTCTTATTTCCATACAGTATTATTTACAAATTAATCGAAACAGGTAAATATTTGACAGCTATTTACGACGTTGCCAACTTTTAGGATGCACCCTCTTAAGGGGTCATTGTAATACATTCGCTAAAAAAAGTTAGCTGTTCCCTACATTTAAGTTCGCATATCTCGGCAAAATGTAGTGAACAGCTGTTTTTTTTTCGCGATTTGAGTATTGTTCCCATAATGAAAGTTGTTCATAATGATGAGTACAATTACCCCTTAAGATATTTCGTGCATGAAAAGATACACCTTATATATTTCCGATGTTAGAATCTGTCTAATAGGGTTCTACCCGCAATTATTGATATACAATACGTCTACGCTTCTTCACTCGGGCATAGAACCTAGGACATACCGCCTGGGGTAGTACACTAATATAAAATGATATGATTTCCCAAAAAATAAATGAAACCAGGGACCGAAAACCTTTATAAATAACGGCACAGTTATCGAAGAATATTGGTTACTTCTACGACTAAGGTTACCGCTATCTGGGTAACCCAAGAAGAAGAAACATGTTACTGCTTTTAGGTTACCGTTTTAATACCGGTTTCACACACAGGCGATGCGCGCCCTTTGACTAATGCCGACGGCACGTGTAAGATAGAGGTAATTTTTATTTCGCCAACCGGTATTAATACTGGTTTTATTCAATTTACACAATAATTTTAACATGAATGATGTAACCAATTTTGGATTTAAAAGAGTGTCCGTGGAGTTTCTTGCCCATTGTACGTACTACGCTTTGGAATGGGCAACTAGCTTCATTTTTTTCAGGACTGACCGACTCCTTGACAATTCAAAAGTGCCTGTAAATGGTTTAATTGCAATAAATACTTTGAGTTTAAAAATATCTGTAAAAAAATCAAGGTTATATTGATTTCGGTTCTTGCGTTTCAAACTTATATTGTGTTAACATGTCTTTTGAAGTACAATATCTTTATTATATTTATTTAACACTTGAGAACATGATTATTTATAGTTATTAATATGGTAGTGTGTGTTGACTGTCTATTATTACACTTGTAGCTAAAGTCCTCTAGTTTCAGCGGCCATCTTTTTATAATCATTCCAAGCATTTATTTAAATTTTGACAGCTAAAGTAGTGATGTCCAAATTGAATTTCTGACTCGATTTCTAAAAGCAATCGATTTATCTTTACGGTTATAATCACGACACGTCAATATAAAAAAACAAAGTGCCCATAAAGCATTGCATTTTTTCACTATGGTTTTTAATGTGATAATTACGGAACTTCATAAGCGTGTATATGTCAAAAGTTAAATAAATGGTTGGAATTAGTGTAATCTGTCCGCATTCAAATAGCGATACTTACATAATACAGAAACGATTATACGCAAGATTCTAAAGCGATTATCTTCCGAAGTATTGATAGTAATTTTATGGTGTTACGAACATGGTATTCTTGAAACCATACTATTATGAAATAGTACTTTTCTCAAAGCTGCAAATTTTTCCTCATTGGTCGGTGCGGGATCCGCGTGCTCGGTACACTTGTTACCGAGCGCCTATATTTCAATGAGTGTATCCTGTAGGAATCGTACCATTACAGCTTTCGACTGTTCGTAAATAAAATGGCTAATCAACTAGAAGACAATCATTGATAATACCGCCAAGCCATTCCTCTAAAGATACAAGCAGGAATCTAAACTCAATGGCTGCACTAGTACAGAGCAATAGTTTATATGATCACTACTGTACACTTTGTATAACGTATATGTGTCAAATATAAATACGAAGGCTGTAATTGTTGGTCGCGCATAATTTAAAGAAATCTTGTATTAGTAACGTAACATCACGACGAACAAATATCGACCTTGCCTCTGTTGAAATAATGTTGAAAATAAATAAACTACTATTAGCTCGAGAGCCTGTCTAAGCGTAAAGAGGAGCGCGTCTCAGGTTATTTATTCTCAAGTTTATTTTAAGGCATGCAACGTTGATATTTGTTTGGCAGTGACGAATGCGCTGTGCCGAGTTCAAGTATTAGGTAGCAATTTTAGGAGATTTTTGACGTCCGCTGCGTTCAGCGGGCGCCCGCGCAGCGTGCTATTTTCTATGGACCGCGTGCAACGGGAGACCCGCCTCACGCCGCGCTGCTCTAACGATGATAATAGAAAACAGCAAGCCGCACGTGCCCCCGATCTGTGCACCCGCGGACGGCTTAAAACAAAATGGCGCTTAATCATTCCTACTCCATTGCGCGTGCGCAACCAACAGCACCAGTTTTCTACATTAAATGTCAATGTAACTTGAATGTGTGGTAGATACGTCAAATATTATGTAGTTTATTAGATTAACATTAAAACTCATGCAACTAAATATAAGGTGGGCGTTATGCGAACAGTTTTTATCGTGGTCATAATGTAAAGACGGTCAAGTGCGAGTCGGAATCGCACTCTAAGGGTTCCGTACCAGCGTTCAATATAATTATATCACTTCTGTGAAAATTTCAAGTATACCATCGTAGACTTCATCCATTGATTTCCACCTAGCGCGAGCGAGATCACGAGCAGGCGCATTTCGCAATAAATAAAATAAAAACTTGGGTACGGAACCCTAAAAACGATTATTGGATGGTACAAAGTTCAGCATTATTATAATACACAACAGAACATAACATCACGCCTCGTTTCCCCGAAGGGTTACAGAGGTGTACCTATATTACAGCCACATTTCGCCAGTTGTCCCATATAATAGGGGGCGAGACTTGCCATCAACTGGGCACAATTCTCAGACTCTGGGCTGCTACTGAGAAATTCCAGATGGAAAAACCTGATAACACTTTCCTCGACCTGGAAAAACGAATACACAATATAGGAAAACGATATTAACTGTTCACATAGCGCTCTTGTAACTATTATTGCCACGCACGTAACATAACAATCTGTGAATAACATTGACAATGCAAGATAATGTTTGTAAAGAAAAACCCGATGAATCTGGCTAAAGAAAAAAAAAAAAGTTGCAGACCAGGAGCGTGCGTCATGTGACTTGTGTACATTGAAATAAGGTTTAAATTACAACAACAGACGCGCGGTCCTGAAACGCAATACGTGCGTGACATTTTGGCCACTAGAATAGATGTCTCTTCGAATATTTTATCATTATTAGTTATAGGAGATTCAAGTTTTAATTATACATTTATTTAAATAAATTCAGCTAAATCTTATTTTTGTTGTTTTTTTTCATTGTATCCGTTTTTATAACTATCTGAAGCGCTTTCAACAAAAAAATTAGTATGGAGTTTGAACTGACGACCTCACGCTTGCCAGTCAGTGCCTCAACCGTTTGGGCTACTAGATGGCCTCATAAGGGTCAGCGCACACCAAGAGCAGAGAATTTTCTGAGACTACTGAAAAATGAATTTTATGACAATTCCATAGATTGCAAAATTAAATACACGTCAAGATCATACGCGAGCATTATGCAGTTCGGTGTGTGCTGACCCTTAGGCTGCGCGGATGGGCTACACAAACACAACACGCACAATAGGCGTCTCTATGTTGAGAGTTGTTGCTCCTGGTAGGATATAGTTTATTATTCCATAAACACCATGTAGGTACCAGATTACTTTAGGGCCGTGTCACACCGGAATGGCAGCGACGCGGCGAGCACTTTCAGTGTGAAATAATTATAAACTTTATCTACAAAATTAAATGACCAGCAGCCTAATGTAACATATTTTATTTCTGATTTCAATTCCGAAAAGATTCCAACTCCGAAATACCATTATTTTAATATTTTTCTACCAAAAACTACCATAATTGAAATACGAAACCAAACGTTTTACTTATTACGTTTTTGTTACCTATCAGAGGCCTTAGTGTAAGTGTGCAAGTGAGTAAACGTAACTATCGCGTTTGCTTTAAGATTTTTATTCTCATCCTTATATTCTTAGCATTATGATCTATCAGTCAAATTTTATATACGATAGTTACGTTTACTCACTTGCAAACTTACACTAAGCCCTCTGTGGCCAATGAAAAAATCGTAGAAAAGCAGTGTTGTCAGCTTAGTAGGATTTTTTAGGGGTTTGGACACCCCTAAAAAATATCCCACGGAAACATTCTTCAGGGATAAAAAATTCAGCCGTTCAGCCATTATTATGTATCTAACAAACATCCAAATATCTTCACTAAATATTTTGTGATATTACAGTAGGTAGGAACTAGGAGTACCTATGTGAAAAAACTTGCCAAGGGTTGGGAAATTAAGGGTTCCGTAGTTGAATGAATTTATCCCAAGAACAAACTGAGTGTTAAAATTCTAGTAAAAAAAATATATTTGTTGGCAGATCGAGCGGATTGCAGGCACTCCTCAAAAGTCTGCGGCTTATATTAAGCCCGTCTTTGAGGCGTTGCTCTTCCGCAATAAGCAACAAATACCCTCGTGACATTGTGGAAGCTGAAACAAAAATTAAATTAGGAAATAGCCAAAAGCGAGGTTTACTAACACTTTATTACTTACCTACGCGCGGCTGCTGAGAATATTGCCGGTATCTCAAATACGATGTAACATGTTGGTTCGCAGGTTTGCACGATGTAGCAGGGTAGTAAAAATAACTCTTTTTAAAGCTTATTGCCAAGTGTTTTACACGTGCAGCCTGTGGACCAACTATACTCAGCGGGCTATCAGCGCCCTACGGGTCCAATATAATAATGGGTTCAGGATGTTGATGGGGCTGCCCCGTTTCTGCAGTGCATCAGGTATGTTTGCACAAGCACACGTCGATGGCTTCCACGCCATAGTCAGACAGAAATCTGCCTCTTTGCTCTGCAGAGTGCGGGACAGCTCCAACTCCATCCTGAAGACCATAGCGGGGAGGTGGGATTCTCCTTTATTAGGTGATGTTGTTCAAAGATGCATTTTGAACAACAGCCTTGTTGTCAAATAGATAATACGTATAAGTTTACTAACATAGGTATAAGTTATCTTTTTGTTTTTACTAACCCATATGGATGTTGCTTATCCGAATTAAAGATTATTTTATTTTATTTTATTTATTTATTTTATTTAAATACCAAAAACAGTGATTACGCGTTGTGGTTCTACACAAAAACACATTCACAATTTATCAAGATAATGTTCACTTACATAATCATCGTAATAATTTAGGAGATTATACGAGTAAATCCCAAAAAAAATACTAAGAAAAATGATAGCGGTTGCCTTCGGTTTCGTTTGATTGATGAAACAGATCGCTCGTTAGTTCGAAGCAGATTTCCAACTGTCAAAATGGTTACACAATTCGAATAATAGCCTATTTAGGCGCAATTAGATAGCGGACTTTTTTCAATAAGAATTTGAAGTTGTTTTGGGGGGCCCATATCATTGATACGGCAGTAGGTACGCCCCTGATCTCTAATTTAGTTGAAAACTGTCTGATTTTCGCACGCGTAACAATTAAGACTATATCATTTATTTTTGCATAAACTCATAAGCATTTTTCCACGCTATAATTATAAAAGATCGTCTAGACACTAAAATAATTGAGTAGGTATTGTTTGCTTATCAAGCAGTGTTCATTTTATTATTCGCTGAATTTGGAAATTAGCAAAAACGCAATTATACCTAAGTGTAGATTGAAGCATTAGCAATCTTAAAAGAAAAAAAAAACTTCATGATGGAATGAATAATTTGTTTACGAATTTCGTTCGGGGCCCTGGGGCCCCTATTATCATGGATACGGATGTTACGCAGGTAGCTACGCCCCTGTCGAATATTATTACAGACATAATTATTTGAAGGGTATAAGTATTGTAAGTTTGTGTATGTATGTATGTAGGTATGTACGCTCTTTTAAACATTACAGATATAAAAAGCCAGTCGACTGTGCTGGACTCCCCAATCGTCTATAAATATAATAATTAAGTTTATGAAAAATACCTACAGCCAGACGATTTCAATGCATAGGTAAGAAAACTATTAGTATTTCCGTTTATACCTACTATGATTGCAAAGCATTTATTCATTTATACATTAGCCACAAAGTAAATTCGTCACATTTTGTAATCTCCATACATTGAAAGTGTATTCGTCTGTACGGACATAAACAATATGGCGGATTTTCTTTCATGAAAATAGAGTTGTGACGAGTTTACACATATTTTTATCGTGGCGAATTTACTTTGTGACGAATGTACAACGACCCAAGCAATTAAAGGAGCAATACTTTTAATATTTTTTTTATTTCAGTAAACCGAGCATTACTGCTGACTCGACTGAGTATAATAGCAGTTCCAACAATGAAATGGGACACGATGACAAAGAGGTGATGCTACCACCACATCCAATGAAACGGGACATAGTGTGGAGGGAAGTGATAATCTTTACCATTATGCATATCGGTGCTATTTATGGCGTTTATCTATTCCTTATGGTGGCGAAGTGGCAGACTTGTCTGTTCGGTAAGCCTTGTTGTGTTTGTGGAGTAAAAATGAGAGGAATATTTCCCATTTTATTTTATTTTTATTTTACATTAACTAAACCACTGGCATCGTTCTCACATGTATAAGTAATTTCAACATGAATGATGTAACCAATTTTTGTAACAATTTTTATTGATTTAAAAGATTGTCCGTGGAGGTTCTTGCCCGTTCTTCTCCATACGTACGTAAGTACTACGCTTTGGAATGGGCAACTAGCTTCATATTTTCTGACTGACCGACTCCTTGACAATTCAAAAGTGCCTGTAAATGGTTTAATGAAATAGGTAAATGCTTTGAGTTTGAGTTTGATCGGGAACAAGGTCTAACTTGGTAGGTACAGTCAGAGAAATTTAATGTAAACAAGTCGACACCCTACGTCAATTTGCCGTGTTATAGCCGTATCATACAACTGTCAAAGAATAACAGTTGGGATTTGAATAAACGGACAATTTAAGTTGGTAGCCAGTTTGCTTAACTCATGCTCGTGCGTGAGAAGCTCGTGGCTAAGTAATAACAGCCGCACGGGTCGATCCATCAGGTTAAGCTGCGCTTGCCGGGGTTGCTCCGTGGATGGGTGACCATCTTTACATACCGAGACTCCTCCGTGCTTCGGAAAGCACGTTAAGCCGTTGGTCCTGGCTGTCATTCGTGGATCCTTGACAGTTGTTCCGAGTCATCGGAAGCCCGAAAAGTCTGACAACCAGTCTTTTTACCAAGGGGTATCGTATCACTCAGTTACTGGGTTGTGGAGGTCAGACAGGCAGTCGCTCCATGTAAAATACTGGTATTCAGCTGCATCCGGTTAGACTGGAAGCCGACCCCAACATGATTGGGAAATGGTTAGGCAGAATGACGTAATAATAATAATAGTAGGTACTTAATGTTTTTTTCTGCAGCATATCTGTTGTACTTAGCCACGATTCTGAGCGTATCAGCTGGTGCCCACAGACTATGGACACACAAAGCATACAAAGCCACGCTGCCGCTGCGTCTCTTACTCCTGTCGTTCTTCACTATGGCTTTTCAGGTGGGTACCTGCCGCTCGATTCTGTAAAAATCTCACCATGAGAACTGAGGTGAAGTGAGCTTAAAGTGAGCTGTCATTCGATCCTAATACTAGAGATTGACACAATTGAAAGCTCACTTCACCTATGTTTTCACCGTGAGATTTTTACAGAATAGCACTACTGTAGATACATAGGTACTTACATTATTGACGAGTAAGATGGTGGCTGAGCCTCATCACAGTCCACAACTTAGAGAACTTAACAGCACACAACATAGAGAATCGAGTCAAATCCTAAAGCTCATCACACACATCGAAGATAATAAATGTAGGTAGGTATATTATCCTCACTGTGGGTGGTCCATTAAATTGTACGGTGAGGATTTATTATAATATTTTATATTATATTGAAAGTGTGAGACGAGCTTCACTGAGCATTCAGAAATAAGAGTTCCTGATGGTATATTCAGCAAACATCTCACCGTGAAAGCAAGGTGAAGTGAGGTTGAGGTGATCCGTCAAATTGTGTCAGTCCCTGTGGAATGACAGTCACTTCACGCTCACTTCACCTAAGTTTTCACGCTGAGTTTTTTACAGAATAGAACGGCTGTTCGCACTATGCAAGTTATTATTATTTAGTTTTCAGGAAGTGTGTGTTACACGTCTTATTTATATTTTTCTCCTATAGTATTCCGTGATCACCTGGGTACGAATTCATCGCATGCACCACAAGTACTGCGACACGGATGCAGACCCTCACAATTCGAAGAGGGGCTTCTTCTTCTCTCACATTGGGTGGATGGTGATCAGAAAGCATCCTCAAGTCAGAGCACACAGTGTTGATATGAGCGATCTCATGAACGACCCGGTATTGAGTTTCCAGCACAGGTCGGTCTTACAAGAAGATTTATTTATAATATTCCCCCCCCCCCCCCCCGTCTGTGTAACGTCCATATTATGGAGGTCTTATAAATGTCAACGTCTGTGTCGCCCTCCATAATATTGGAGGCAATGATATTGTAATAAACAGATATGTTATACACGTACAAAACAACAGAAAAAAGTGTTCCACGCCGAGCGCAGCGCGCACCGTATCACTCGTAAGCGTGTGTGGCTCAGACTAAAAGCAATATTTCCCAATTGGGTACTTTTCTAGTCTTCACGTTTTGCGCGCTCATAACACATCTGTTTACTAAAACATCATTGATTGGCGCTCAGTCTCTGAATATGATATTCTCAAAATACCATAATCTCAAAACACCATAATCGCAAATCATCACATTATCAAAACATCATATTCTCAAAACATCATATCATCAAAATATCATGATCTCAAAACACCATATTCGCAAAACACAACATTCTTATGATACCACATTCAAAGTACAGTCCTCAACATCATAGGATAGTGGTAATTTCACAAAATAAAATTTTGGAGTTTTAATTTTTGTTTTATTATCAAAACAAAAGAAAATAACAAAAATAATGCAATTATTCTTAAACAAAAAATTAAATTTGTTCTTATTTTAGTCCATATTTTTCAACTACAATGTTAAGTTTGTTCTTGGGATAAATTCATCTTAGCTACGGAACCCTTCATTGTGCGTGGTCCGACACGCACTTGACCGGTTTTTTTTTTAATTTTTCACTTTAGACCAACATTTTCATAACTTTCATCACAGCTACGAAGCTGATTATTTTATGCATAAAAGTAAAACTCATGAAGATTCAGTTGCGAAAAAAAAATCTCGTCGAAAAAAGCCTTTTTAAATGTCAAGTCGAAAATTCTCAAAAATTAAAAAAAAATCATAACTCAGAAACTATCAGACTGAGCGTTCAATTTGTCACGTCAAAATTATAATAAATCTTAATTAGGTATACGTAAATTATTGTTTTATTTCTTTTTTTGAATGAATGTAGTTGTATGAAGGTCACGCCGCCGACGCCGCCGACGCGCCGCTACCGACAGCAAAAAGTCGGCGCGCCGCCGCCGATAGATTGACTATCGGCGCTCATATCTAATATCAATACCTACAGTTAAATGTGTAACCTCCAATCAACGCTCAGTCTCTGAATATGATATTCTCAAAATACCATAATCTCAAAACACCATAATCGCAAATCATCACATTATCAAAACATCATATTCTCAAAACATCATATCATCAAAATATCATGATCTCAAAACACCATATTCGCAAAACACAACATTCTTATTACATCATATTCGTATTTTATAACATTTTTTTACCTGTGTGTACTGTTATTAACAAAATTCTTTGTGTAACCTCTTTTTTTTAAATCATCCTGGCCGGATTGGCTCTCTTGACTAATAATATCAATGTCACCTGTTATGACTAGTAATGTCGATGTAAATTCATATTTTATTGCAGTATAGAGTATTTCATGTGAGACCATTGATTTAATAATATACAGGGTGGCCGGAACGTACACATCCAAAAATAAAATTAAGTTCCCTCGTATCGTGGGGTATCCGAATCACCCCCGTATGTTCCGCGATTTTTGATAGTTTCTGAGTTATGATTTTTTTTTAATTTTTGAGAATTTTCGACTTGACATTTAAAAAGGCTTTTTTCGACGAGATTTTTTTTTCGCAACTGAATCTTCATGAGTTTTACTTTTATGCATAAAATAATCAGCTTCGTAGCTGTGATGAAAGTTATGAAAATGTTGGTCTAAAGTGAAAAATTAAAAAAAAAACCGGTCAAGTGCGTGTCGGACCACGCACAATGAAGGGTTCCGTAGCTAAGATGAATTTATCCCAAGAACAAACTTAACATTGTAGTTGAAAAATATGGACTAAAATAAGAACAAATTTAATTTTTTGTTTAAGAATAATTGCATTATTTTTGTTATTTTCTTTTGTTTTGATAATAAAACAAAAATTAAAACTCCAAAATTTTATTTTGTGAAATTACCACTATCCTATGATGTTGAGGACTGTACTTTGAATGTGGTATCATAAGAATGTTGTGTTTTGCGAATATGGTGTTTTGAGATCATGATATTTTGATGATATGATGTTTTGAGAATATGATGTTTTGATAATGTGATGATTTGCGATTATGGTGTTTTGAGATTATGGTATTTTGAGAATATCATATTCAGAGACTGAGCGAAATTGAATTGCCAAGTTGGACAACACAGAAATTGTAATGTCAAGAGTTTCGTTTTATAAACGTCTACGTGTAGTGCTGCCATTTTGACAGCTTTCACGCGGACGTGCGATCGGTTCGCTTCATGTGTTTAACTCCAAGTTAAACTGATTACCGCCGCTCGGAATCGGCGCGCCGTCGCCTATGGTCGGCAGCGGCGGCGCGGGAGGAATCACGGCGGCGGCGGCGCGCCGTTGCGGCGCTCATATCTAATTGATATCTGGACATTTACATCGACTCTCAGGATGACTCACGGATTGACATATAAACTGTCACGCATGTCAGGTAATCATAAATCGGAAAAAGAAATATTAAAATCTGTACTTTTTTTTTCAGAAATTACTGGTATCTGCTAGTAATCGCGTGTTTCATAGTGCCAACTTATATCCCTACTCTTTGGGGGGAAGAAGCAAAAATTGCATTTTACGTTTGTGTCTGCTTACGATACATCTTAACGCTGCACGGAATGTTGTTAGTGAACTCAGCAGCACACATGTGGGGCACCAAGCCATACGATAAAAACATCGAACCAGTAGAAACGAAGACAGTATCATTCTTGGCAGGTGGAGAGGGCTTTCACAACTTCCACCACACTTTCCCTTGGGACTACAGAATAGCTGAATTGGGCGGCTATTCTCTTAATTCTGGCAAGTTGTTTATTGATATCATGTCTAAAATTGGATGGGCGTATGATTTGAAGTTTGTTCCGGATGAATCGATAGAGAGACGGGTAAAGAGAACCGGAGACGGAACTCACCCTCTGTGGACGGGTGGGATAACCCAGACTTAGCTGAGGAAGACAGACCTGCTTCAATAATAAGTAAGAGTAGAATAGATAGATGGTGTTATGGCATTGAAATAAAAAGCAACATTGCTAAGAAATTGTTACAAAAACAAACTGTTGTTTTATTCAATCGATTGGAAACCTCTTTTAGTTGATCAAATAATTTTAAATTGATCATTTTGGTAATACAAGACAGACCTTAACCAGACATATCCGCTTGAATTATTTAAAATGTAATAAGCACGATCAATCACGTCAAAAAGCTTCACCAAAGTCGATTTCTATACAAATTCCATGTTGCCATGATAGTACCTACTTACTAATTCCATACCCACTGCCATTACTCCAACTAGTAAATAGTTATCTGTAGCTCACATTATCACACTAGCTCGGTAATATAAAGTAAAAAGCACGTGTTTTGAATACACTGCATTAAGAACATAATAGCGTTTCAATAAGAGCCACTTTACGAGCAAGTGTGCTGAAAATGTTGTTAAGTAGGTATGCAATATGATAGATGGACACATAATCTACGTAAAACAATAAAATGGTAACGATCCGATGTAAGAAACATGTCGAAAACAGCCATTAGGTCGGACCGTAGCAGTCGGCTCCAGCTCTCCAGAAAGGAAACATCTAAGGAATAAATGAAGAAATCTTGAAGCCTCTTTTATTTATTTCAACACTCAACATACAGTCCATTTCAAAGTTATTGCCAGGACTGTTGTTATTAAATAAAACAAAGTACATGTAGGAACTAGTATTTTATTTTAGAATAGTGACACTCGCAAAGGTGTCTGATATTTCAAAAAGTCGTGACTATGATTAGAATGTTACTATACTTCATAAAAGATAGCTTAATCAGGCTATCTTTTATGAAGTATAATTTCCGTCAGCGGATTCGCCTGCGTAGTATATTTATAAATTACAGCCTATGATAATCAGTGATAATATAGGGTCTAGTAGTTTTTTAATTTATTAATAACAAACAAAAATACAAATCTTTTCTCGTTACAATCTAAGTGTAAATAAAAATCCTTTTCCATTAGCGGTTGTTTAGAAACAATTTCAAGTAAAAAATGGTGGTACTGGTACCTAATTGATATTATATCTAGTTTTATTTGTGGCTTGGTTATCATCGGTATAAATATTATTATCTAAGTTATTCTTGTGGGCTCTAAAAATAGGTTTACAAGATTGTAGGACTGAAACAGATTTATAATTAAACTAAATGAACCTAAATTTTCTAATAAACATTAAAATCACCGTAAGTGATAATGGATTTGGTCGAGTTACAAAGTGTAACATTTCATCAATTACCTTGCCGAATTTTCGCGAAAACCCTAGGGATATTGCGAAAACACGGATAATTAGACAAATGGTGGAAACATTTCTCAATCTTACTGGAAAAGATAGGGTTTTTGCAAAAACAGGAGTTGCTCTAGTAATATTGAATATCCATAACTCTGATTGGCTAGATTTTTGCTTACTGATCAAATCTTAGAGCCGGAAAGGCAGCGGCCGGAGGCGATGCGGCGAGCACTTTCAATGTGAAATAATTTTAAACTTCACCTACATATTTAAAAGACCAGTATCGCTTGAAAATGTCTTGTTTTGTGAATGATCGCTCAGACCGGCCAATCAGCGTTCATATTCATAATAGCTAACGTTTTGTTTCGCAATATTTCGTTCCCTTTAATTTGACAGTTGTGCGAAAGTGATAGAAATGCTTATTTTATACAATTTAGGGCTGATTTTACCAATGAAACTGAACGCGATTAGCACATCTAAAACGCGTTCAAGAGCTGTCAGTGTCATCATTGATATTATGGAATATTTGACACTGACAGCTTTAACTTGAACGCAATTTTAAGATGTGCTGATCGCGTTCAGTTTCATTGGTGAAATCAGCCCTTACTCACATTTGAAAGGTTTTCCCCAGATTATGCTCGTTCAGTAGTGCTATTCTGTAAAAATCTCGCGGTGAAAACATAGGTGAAGTGAGCTATCAATAGTGTCAATCTCTAGTATTAGGATCGAATAACAGCTCACTTCACCTCAGTTTTCACGGTGAGATTTTTACAGAATCGAGCTGCAGGATTTCTTAGCTCATAAAATGTTTTTTACTAGTGTGTATTCGAATGTGTCTTGTTAAATTATTCTTTTGATTAAAACTTTGTTGACATACATTACACTTAAAAGGTTTTTCACCAGTGTGTATACGAAAATGCTTTGTTAAATCACCCTTCAGATTAAAACTACGTGGACATATATCACACTTATAAGGTTTTTCACCAGTGTGTATACGAACATGTTTTGTTAAATCATTATTTCTTCTAAAACTACGCAGACATACATCACACTTATAAGTTTTTTCACCGATTTGTGTAGGATTAGGTTGTGTATTTTTTTTTATTAAAAAAAAACGACGCTGATCGCAATTGTAAGGCTCTTTGAAATAAGCGTCGGGTTTCGACGTACATTTTTGAGTTATCGGGATAAGTTCCGAGTTAGAATTTTCGTTTTCCGATTGCTTGGCTTTTATTGCATCTTCGTTCTTTATTCTTCGTGTGTCTAGTTTTGGTTTCTTCTGAACGGTCGCCCCTATAATTATAAATCTGGTCAGTATAATGTTGGAAGAAGATTGCCATGTACACGAATCAAAATAATAGCGCTTTGGATGTGTAGTATCTATTTAATAGATATGTAAACACTGTCTCATGCACATCGATAGTGAGGTCGCTGTCACTAATGTCAACTGTCAGTTTACCACGAATGGCGGGAAACAGTTGAATAGTGGAGCGTACCTGCACAGGAGGCTTGGGGTGCGTTCCGAGTTACGATGAAATCGATTTGAGCGCGCTAAAACCCGTTCCGAGTTAGCGTGAGTGCGCTAACTTTGGTCTGTCAATCGTCATAGATGACGTCATGACATGCGCCATCTTGCGATAACGCCGACCATGCCTTTTACTAATATCACCGTGATCACTGTCAAAAATGACAGTTGACTGAACTGTCATTTTTGGTAGCGCTGTTGTTTTGAGTCGCATCATATCTATAAACTAACGTGGCTTTTTCTAAATTGTGCCTCTGGCTACCGTCGCCACATAACCAAAGAAGAAAAAGAAAGGACATCATTCAAATCGTACCCAAAAATAAAAGTGCCGGCCAGAAAAAAAAAATGCTGTTTTCTTATTGGAAATAACATCCTGAACATTTTTTTATACTACAATGAAAGTCTACAATTAACCCCCTGGCTGCTATTTCAGTTTGAAAGTACCAAAAAAATCATAATTTTGCCAACAATGTTTTGAACATTCGTAGACGCAAACAGCTTTTGTTCAAAGTAGAAATGGACAATATGCGTTAGGTCTACTCAGGTATGATATAATCATCATTCAGGTTTAGAGCATTTTGTACCCAAAAATTAAAGTGCCGGCCAGAAGAAAAAAACACGGTTTTGTTATGGGAAATAACACCCTCAACATTTTTTACTATTACAACGAGAGAATACAATTAACACTTTCACGGCTAAGTACATAAAATACATACTCATTAGCATGCCCTAAAATCTGTCTCGCAAATATATAACGACCCGTCAGTCGAGTCCATCGGCGCGATGGTTAAGTAACGGGACCCCTATGCCCCAGCACCCGAATCCGAGTTCACTAAGCCACGCCCACAAACAGCCAGCCGGGTCGTAGGGTTGTCAAACACATTAGTAGACTATAATAAATATATCGTCATCGCCATAATATCTTCACAGAATTAGTAGTACGTTTAATCTTAGTTCGCTTATATCTCAATAGATGGCGTGTGTAACAACTAACTGATATTCTGTTTACAAAAATATCTTTCACACAGTTTATTTTCGACAACCCTAAGAGCATACCTACTTAGATTTGGTCCCGCTAGTCGGGTCTTGGGCATGAACAGAAGTCATCTATAGCTTCGTATAGCGACGACTCGGATACGGGTTGTGGGCACACGAACGAAATATTTTCGACCCATATGCTGGGTGCTGGGCATTGAAAGTGTTAACCCATCCGCCGCTATTTAAGTTTAAAAATACTAAAAAACATATTTCGACTAAATTATTTTAGAGCATTACATTTTAATGTATCGTGACCAGTGTGCCTTGCCAGTAATGACCTATGGCACTAAAACGTGGTGGCCCACAGTGGGCCTCATTTGAAGACTCAATGTTACACAAAGGGTAAGATTGAGGTTCTGGAGTGGTGACCGCGTACCGGAAGACGTAACGTTGGAAAAGGCCTATTAAGGTGGTGGTGGATCGTTGACCTGGAGAAGGCCGGAGGAATCCGCTGGATGGGAGAAGTACAGAACCGGTTGAAGTAGCGATGCTTCGAGGAGGCCTATGTCCAGCAGTGGACGTTTTTCGGCTGAAATGATGTATTGTAACCATTTATTGCATTGTGTTTGCAAATAAATCTACGCGCCACGCCGCGGCGCATCTCGCGCCCGTATGGGGCACTTTTAGGAAAGGTTAGGTTCGCTCAGGTTAGGTTAGGTTTTCTCGGAAATGTGTCACTTACAGGGGCGGGGACCGGCGCGAAATGTCGTGCGGTGTTCCACAGGGCTCGTTCCTGGGCCCGCTCCTTTAGGACATCGGTTACGACTAGGTGTTGCTCATTTGCCTGGTCTGTTGTAAGCTGACTAGCGTTCCGGTAAGTAGTTGGAATGTGGACTTCATAGCCACACGATTCGATATCATTCATGCTATCAGTAAAGCCCATAGCTACTATGAAAACATCCCCACTGTTCAATAACCAATACAATGGATTTTCTTCATTCATCAATGATTGAAGAAAGAAGAAAGAAAGACATACGTATAGGTAGCTAGGTTGTTAATAAAAATAAGTTGTACATTTACGTTCACTATTAAGTTGAACATTACTATTGTCACTGATATTTCTCGAGACGTTCTTGGTGAGGCGTTCTCATTATTGTTGTGGTTATGTATCAGTTCGAGAGTCTAGTTTTTTGTATCGTATCATTATTTTTTTATGATTAAGATAACCATATCTATATATGTATAAACAATGGTTTTTGTTAAAAAATAAACACATATTTGCCGAAAAGCTTTTTTTATCACAAAAAAATCCTATCGACTTTGTAATTGAAAAAGACAGCAAATCTTTTCTGTCTTTTCTTTTTTTTTAACATAATTAATGTATCTTAAGACTGTTGGAGGACGTCCCCACCCTCCAACAAGTTTGAAACCGGTGTCATTTGAAATGTCTGATAAGTTAGATACTTTTTCGAAGATCAATTGAACACTGTTAGGTTAGGTTAGCCTAACCTAACTAGCTTTTTTCTTTTAATCTTTTGTACAATTACCCAATCACAAGAATACGCAAATGCTGTTCATCACTGAGGAGGTCCATGTGTCCTTCAAAATCTAAGATCAGTTGAACACTGTTAGGTTTAGTTAGGTTAGCCTAACCTAACTAGCTGTTTTTTGTTAATCTTTTGTACAATTACCTAATCACAAGATTATGCAAATGCTTTTCATGATTGAGAAGTTCCATGTGACCTTCAAAATCTAAGATCAGTTTATCAGTGTTAGGTTAGATTATGTTAGGTTAGGTTTGGTTTAGATAGGCAAGGTAAGGTTAGGTTAGGTTCGCCTAGCCAAAATGCTTTTTGTTATTACAAAAAACGATGTTATTTTCAATTAAAACTCGGTATTTTTTCAAACGTTATATCTAAAACATTTAAAATAATTTTATGATTTTTGGTAGGTACTTTCAAACTCAAATAGCAGCCAGGGGGTTAAGTGTAGACTTTCGTTGTAGTATTAAAAAATGTTCAAAATGTTATTTCCCATATGAAAACAGCTTTTTTTTTTTCTGGCCGGCACTTTGATTTTTGGGTACAAAATGTTCGAAGCCTGAATGATGTCCTTTCTGATGTTTATACATAGAATTAAGTAATGTTATAATTTTGACGTTGAGCGAGCACTGTACGCGCGTTCACGAGCGTTCCGAATTGATGACAGACCTCAGCTGTCATAATCGTAATATCTAAATCGGAACGCAAAATATTGATGTCAGCGCTGTGAGCGATTATGGCCTAACTCGGAACGCGGCCTTGGTGTGGTGATGAGCCAGTGTAGTGATGTATTCATATTCAACTTATATACGGAATCAATAGGATTCTACAGGATGATTAATTGAAAAGGAGAAATTTCTAGTATCATACACATAATCACCATAGATATGAAGTAGGTACACACGATCAATCAATGTGTTTCATTTTGACAGTTGAACAACATTCATTGCGTTATTTACGTTGTTGAGTAGACACATTTTTCGAACATATGAAGCAATGGATTAGCAATTTCCTTCAAAATTATTCAGATTATGATTCATCGCGTGTTACGCAATTAGGTTGCATATCAATTTTGATCTGGTGATTGGCAATTTTATACGTTATTCAAGCATTCACTATTATTGAATAATTTTATATAACACTAGCTTTTGCCCGCGGCTTTGTCCGCGTTGATGTCGAAAAATATGCCACGGGAACGAAATATCGGGATTAAGAGGGTGCATTCGGAAAGTTGGCAACGTCGCAAATAGATGTCAAATATATCGCTGTTTTGATTAATTTAATTACTTCGATGCCAAATTATTCAAAACAGCGATATATTTGACATCTATTTGCGGCGTTGCCCACTTTCCGAATGCACCCTCTTAAGGTTTTCGCGGTGCACACCAGTAAAGCTCCCATCGGCATGATTTTTTCCGACATTTTCAACAATCATCGTTATATTTCAGCAAATTTACACAAAACCTTAATTATTGATACGCCTATACCTTTCTCATTCAGCACTCCATCCATTGGTAAAATCCATTTGGTAGTTTCTGAGTTTATCGCAAACAGACAGATGCGGCGGGGGACTTTATTTTATAATATGTAAAGATAAGGATATGTAAGCATGTTTTATTACTAATATTATTATTGTTTTTAAAAACATACTGGCATCACTTTGATGGTCGTCCTTTGTCTCATTAGTATCGTCTGGGCCCTCCCAAACAGCTGGGAATTCTTCTTTGATAACAATGCTTTCTGTTTGACATTCATCAACTATATCTATGTTCTCTATTGGAGATTTAATAAACCCACCTAAATACTCTAAGTGGTCTTGGTTTATTAAAGGCTTGGGCTGTAAAAAGATATTTATATTATTAGGAAAATATATCAGTCAGTCCCACAAGCTCAAACTTTTTTCATTTTACTGTACGGGGTGTCTCAAACGTCGTGGTCCAAAGGCAAATGAGGTAAAGCGAAAGGGTCCACCTATCATTAAAAAAATTTAAAACTGGGATATTCTGAACAGCTCAGAAAATATCGCTATTATTATTTCCAAGAATTTTACACTTTTAGTTCAAATCTGTCTTGTAGACTTGTTATGTCGAAAATTATGTTCACAGGGTCGAAAAATCCAAGTGGAAGTGTAAATTTCTTGAAAATAATAATAGCGAATTTTTCTGAACTGTTCAGAATCGTAATTTTTTAATGATAGGTGGACCCCTTCGCTTTACCTCATTTGCCTTTGAACCACTACGTTTGAGACACTCTGTACTTAAGAAAATGGCTATGGATATTTTGTTTAGCGAGTAATTTAAGTTAAATTAAGCTATGTAACACAGCAACATTGTGGCAGAGACTATTGTTTTATTTTTCTTTTCTTTTATCACTTGTCTTCAGCACTTATTTTAACCTTCAGCTATGTGGGTTACATGTTTGTTAATCTTAGTTTAATTATTTCTCTGTATTTTGTAGCATGTAACTGTTTTTATCCCTAATAAATAAATAAAATAAATATAAAGTCATATCACATTAGAAAGTGCACAAATGAGGACATTTAAGTAGGTTCAATATACTCTGGACAGTCGGCCATGCTACCAGCCTCACAGACCAATGGTATGTTTGGCGTGAACTCCAGACACAATAGGTGTGAACTTGGAAGAAATCACTTCTAAATTATGACTATGAATACACTGAAATTAGGAATTGTAAGAATATTTCACCTCATAATCCTCATTCATCATCTGAGTGAACAGCTCTTCGGCTTCCAGACATTTTCTCATGAATCTGCAGCATTTTTCTAGTTTTGCGAAGCAGAAGAAACAAGCAAGAATCGGTCTCCTGTCTTCAGTTACAAACTGCAACAAAATTTGTCTTAGACTAATTTGTTTATATGAAGAAAATATTTTTAATCTTACATTAAATTGTAAAGCAAACAGTTGGTGGTCAGTAATGCTTTCTATACGCCTCATACGAAGAATGCAAGATCATTGATAACCACTTTTGAGCAAGGCGGATTGGTGACTCATATGATTATGTAGGTATTTTAAATCCAGGTTCCCTTACATGGATTATCTTTCACTTAATTCTTATTTATCAACTTACTGGAATATCAGTCAGCTTCTCATAAAGTTCCTGGAAGTTCTTGTTGACCACTACATGCATGCGAACATTCTGCACTAAACATATTCTACACATAGGTAGTTTTTCCATCTTTGAACTCAAAACGTATAGCTTCAAAGTTAGTTCAGCTTAACATTTATATTATTGAACAACACTGGCGCACAAATAACTGGCGTGGCTTGTATAAATTATTACGACTTCTATTAATCTTCGAATGCGAATAAAAACTTGTAAATAACGTGTGCACTTCCCTGGTGGTATATTCCAGTTAGTTCATAACATTTAGTTTATTAGTCCTTAGGCATCATTTACAACTTGTTTAACGTTCACAGATTACTACGGAACAGGAGTCGGGAAAACCACTACACCAGATAAGCAAAAATACAAACCAACTTAAATTTATTAGTTATTTGACAGTAATGACTAAGGCCGCGTTCCGAGTTAGGCCATAATCGCTCACAGCGCTGACATCAATATTTTGCGTTCCGATTTAGATATTACGATTATGACAGCTGAGGTCTGTCATCAATTCGGAACGCTCGTGAACGCGCCTACAGTGCTTGCTCAACGTCAAAACTTATAACATTACTTAATTCTTTGTATAAACATCAGAAATTTCTTTTTCTGCTTTGGTTAAGTGGCGACGGTAGCCAGAAGCACAATTTAGAAAAAAGCCACGTTAGTTTATACATATTTGCGACTCAAAACTACAGCGCTGCCAAAAATGACACTTCAGTCAACTGTCATTTTTGACAGAGATCACGGTGATATTAATTAGTAAAAGGCATGGTCGGCGTTATCGCAAGATGGCGCACGTCATGACGTCATCTATGACGTTTCATGGGTCGGCGTTATCGCGCTAACGCTTATTCGGAACGGGTGTTAGCCACGCTCAAATCGATAACATCGTAACTCGGAATGCAGCCTAATTATGACAGCTTGGTCCGTGAATGACAGACATGTTGACATGACAGTTCTCAAACTTTTTATGTCAATTCAATTTTATTTTTTTATTTAATGAACTGGCTACTGAGGCCTTTGAAACTACCAAATATTCGGCGGGCAGATGTGCACAGTTTTTATTGTGGTCCTAAGATTTTTCTTAGGTTTCTTTTCATATATATAATTACATTCCTTATTTTATGTATACTAATTTAACTAGCAAACTATGTACATGTATATCGTCCGCGTCGCTGTCAAAAGGAAAGGTGCCCAGAAGGCTGGCAGCATTGCCACGTTGTATGGCAATGTTGATTCTTTGGCCAAAAAATAAGCCAGCGCTCTGGTCATGTGAAGAGTCGACCAACCGCTTGGCGATCTCTTGGAAAACCAGGTGGGCACTCGGACCCCATAGGCCTAATGTTTCAACCCCAAACGGCTCGAACAAATAACCCCCAATAAGATTGGAATATTTTCGCCGTTTGGTCCTAAGATTGGATCGTCCAAAGTTTAAGTTTACCTTGAACATAAATATTTACTTTCTTGTCATTGATTAAGTTAATGAAAAATAATTAATTTCAACATGAATGATGAACGCAATATTTTGTAACCATATCTTTAATTATAAGAGTGTCCGTTGAGTTTCTTGCCCGTTCTTCTCCATAATAGGTACTACGCTTGTGGGTAACTAGCTTCATCTTTCTGACTGGCCGTGCCCTTGACAATACAAAAGTGCCTGTAATTGGTTTATTTGAAGAGAATTGAAATAAATGATTAAAGCGTTCGTAGACGGCACACAATCGGTGGTTGATTTTTTGTAGGAGCTAAATAAAACAGTAAGTACCTAGTGATTAAATGTATCAACGCACACGTTCGACAAAACGTACCTAGGTCATAAAATTCAACGAAATAAGCCGACCGAATATAGAACTGAAAAGTAAGCCGTGTGCGAGCGCGGTAAGACTAGGTTTTACTTTAATCACAGGAATCTGAGGTCGCTGCCAACTAAACAATGGTTGGTATGTAAGTCTAAGTATATTCCTAATACGAGATAGCCAAGCCAGTGCAAGGTACTACGCACCTGAAATATAAGGTGCTATAAAAATATCTGCCACGGCTTTAATGAGAGTTAGTATTGTGTTTAAAGATAACAATAGTGAAGAAATTTCGTACCCCGGCACAGTTAAATCAATTTGAGAAAATAAAGTAGTTAAATAAACATTGACTCTACTCTGCATAACGTGGTTCACAAATTACGCGCGAAGTGCACTTCGTCAATGAAAACAACTGCTATCTCTTTCCATCTGTTCTGTGAATGAAAACTGAAATCAGCTGACTAGTTCGACACTTGCAAATTTATACGTACAATTTTTTGTATGAAAAAAAATATGACACATGATCAATAATTATCTTTACTATTGTAATCTATAAACACAATACTATCTCCCATTGCAGCCGTGGCAGATATTTTTATAGCACCTTATATATCTGAAAATTACATATGTAAGTATTTTGAAACAAAATCTTTAAAAAAAAAATATTTGGGTATTACTCTGACTCCTAAAGTAAGTGTAGATAACTTCCTGTGACTCAGTGACTCTCCGTAGCACCAACGCCATAAAATTTGAGTAATTAAAAAAGTTGGGAAAAGTAAATTAAAAAAAAGAACCGGACAAGTGCGTGTCGGATCACGCACAATGAAGGGTTCCGTAACTGGGATGAATTTATCATAACAAATATAACATTGTAGTTGAAAAACATGTTACGAAATGTATGGAATGGGAGAACATGTTTTTGCAACTGCAAATGTAAGTTGGTCGATAATTACTCGTTAACTAGTAGAGCCTACTTAGCTGTGATAGTTTTCCTTTTCATTTCGTAAATATACTACTGCTGTGAATTTTTCCACATATCCAGAACTTACCTACCATTTAGCTGGCAGACCCACACTTGAGTCTAAAAAAAATTAGCACTTAAATCTTAATATTTTGCAAACGGATCCTTCAATCCAAAAATGGTTTTTATAATCTCATATTTTTGAAGGACCTTTCCAAACATACCCCACACCATGGGAAAAAACCCCACTTTACTCGAAGGGGAGGTACCCTAAAATTTTTTTTTTTTTCTTGATTTTATAAACTAAATGTTGAAATGTTCTTATTAAGCCCTTTCATTTAATATCCAACATGGCATAAAAAACAACACACAAACATCAATTTAAGCCTACCTCATTTGTCAAATTATGATAAGTAGGTAGTAGTTTAGAAGTTATGAGGGAACAGATGAACATACTATACATACCGGTCAAAATCATAACCCTCCTTTTTGCTTCGCCGTAGTCGTAACAGAAACTAGTTATTTAAAATACTATAATGTTTTCCTAATTCGAATACACTTGCATAAACGTCAAAAAAAAATAATATCAGTCCCAAGGTCAAGCCCGGCGAGCCCGCCTGCACGCACACAGAAACAAATTTCGTACCTACAACCCGTGCGAGTTATCTAGGCACCTGGCGCTGTGATGTCACTCCTCACTCGTACGGAAATGTTCAGATCCAGTATGGAGCTGCATTCCAGCGAGGTGCCTAGTTAATTCGCAAGGGTTATAGGTATCTCACATTTTTACACACACTATTATTAATTGATAACTAAGCTTAAAGATGAGTTCGACGGGCGGAGCGGACACGTGCAGGAATCGACCAATCCATTATTATAAACTCATTGAATTGGATGATATCACGGCTCTCCTCTTGTCTGTAATTCGCTCAGTGGAATCGCACCGTAATATTCTACGTGCGAAACAACTGCCAGACTCACTTCATTCAAGTTCATTCATTCAACTCAAATCCACTGTCTGCAATACACGTTTTTCTCAAATACTGCGTGTTAAAAATTTACTAATTTATGTATTGTACATATTAAATTTAGCCACAAGACTTAAGCAAGAATAGAATAAATAAGGAGAAATACACACGAAGGCAAACTAAAGTGAAGTGTAACAGTGTAAAAAGGTGCCACAGTGTGAGTAACTATAACATTATATTATTATCTTCAATTATTCATCATAGTTCTCTTGCCCTAAGCTAATTTATTTGTGGTAGATTCAGCTTGTCTTCCTTTTTCCATACATTTCTAATTGCCGCAATATTAGGAGCCACGCCCTTTTCAGCCATTTCACCATTATCAGGCATATCTTTCACACAATCTTCACTTTGTTTACAAGAGCCCTTGCACGTTCATAGTCACAATAATTGTCCTGACTAAATGTTTCTAATTTTTTAGCATTACATACCCAAACCATGACAATCGACTAACTTTTTAAGTCATGCTTTGGCGTTAATTTTAGACTACTTTTACGTCATATTCATTCATTATCATAAACAGTTGGTTTTTCATATGGAATGAGTGTCTGACTCACTTTATTCTACCCAAGTCCACTGTCTGCAATACACGATTTTATCAAATAAAATACTGCGTGTTAAAGATTACTTATTTATGTATGTACAGTGGCCAGCACATCAAGCTACCCAAAACTGTCAAACTTTCCCAATCAAACTTGAACCTAATGCTTTAGCGATAAAGTTTAAAATGTACTAAAGAAATTTGACAGATTTTAGTAGCTTGATGTGCTTGCCACTGTACTTACTTACCTATCCAAAAGACTTACGCAAGAATACAATAAATAAGGATAAATACACACGAAGACAAACTAAAGTGAAGTGTAACAGTGTAAAAAGGTGCCCCAGTGTGAGTAACTTTATAAAATATATTATTATCTTCAATTCATCATAATTCTCTTGCCCTAAGCTAATTTATTTAATTGCCGCAATCTTAGGAGCCACGCCCTATCCAGCCATATCACCCTTATCAGGCGTATCTTTCACACAATCTTTACTTTGTTTACAAGAGCCCTTTTACGTTCATAGTCATAATAAATGTTCTTTACTAGTGATCGATGCTAAATATTCCTGATTCTTTCGCATCAGATGCCTGACAACCGATTTAACTGTTTTTAGTCACCTGCGCCGGCGTCAGTTTACTACCGACTACTTTTTATTGCCACGTTGTATGGCAATGCTGATTCTTTCGCTAAAAAATAAGCCAGCTCTCTGGTCATGTGAAGAGTCGACCAACCGCTTGGCTGATAAAAAAAAAACTAGTTAATTCAACAATATTAAGTTGTTATTTTAAGACCTTGCACATAATCTTTGATGTAGGTATACTCATGTTTTATACAATAAATATATATTATTTTCTATTCTAAACCTTTTAACTGGAGAAAGAGATATAATGTGACGGAGCTCTAAAACAATAAAAAACTGCGTTTTATGGAATTTTCCACTTTGCCCCACCAGTCTGTCAAATAAAACTCGCATAAACTGAGTTCAGTATTTCCCATTTGATAAAATGGGTAAATATTAGAATATTGAAAAATAAAATACCTACGGTTAAAATGCGGTTAAATTAACGTTGTATTGTTCTCTCAATAAGGCGTAGTCGACGGAGCCCCGCCTCGCTATTACTGCTTCTGGGTGGTTTAAAAAAAAAAAACACCTATTAGTAAGCAAGTGACTTTGAGGTCAGATCCCCTCCATTATTGGTGAATCATTTGGGTTAGGTTAGGTTAGAATATTGACCATTAACGTTGTATTGTTCTTGTTCTCTCAATAAGGCGTAGTCGACGGAGCCCCGACTTCCGGGTATTTAAAAAAAAAAACGAGTCGGGGTGCCCCCACCCCGACCCATACGCGCTGGTGTCCCTCAAGGCTCAGTGCTCGCTCCCCTCATTTTCACCTTGTTCACCGGAGACATTCCGAGGAGCAGGTTTACCGAGTTAGCTCTGTTCGCAGACGACACGGCAATCTATTCCAAAGGGCAATCTATAGACGCGATCTCCCGCCACCTCCAAAAAGCAGTCGACAAACTTGCCGCCTGGTTTAGGAAGTGGCTTATCGAAGTAAATCCCGACAAGAGCCAGGCCGTTCTCTTTTTGAGACGCAGACGCCACCGCTCAAAAACTCCCCTCTCTCAATATCGACCGATCACCATGTTCGGCAAGCCTTCCCTTGGGGTAAGCAAGCTAAATATCTAGGCGTGATCCTCGATCAACATCTATCCTTCTCAGAGCACATAAAGCAGGTGCGCTCGCGCGCCGCTTTCGCTATAGGTAGACTCTTCTGTCTTTTGAATCCCAAAAGTAAAATGTCACTCAGATGCAAGTTACGTCTCTACGTAACATGCATACGCCCGATCATGACCTATGCGTGCTCTGTGTTCGGTCAAGCGAAACCCCATCACATCCATACGATGCAGGCCCTCCAAAACCGAGTCCTCCGTAGGATCACCGGTGCCCCATTCTATGTTAGGAATAAAAACCTTCACCTCGATCTGAGAATTCCCACTATTGCCCAATTCATAAAACGCGCCGCCAAGCGCTATTTCGATTCCGCCGCCAAACACCGCAACCCTCTGGTTGTGGAGGCCGCCAACTATGTCCCCTCCCGCATTAGTCAAGTTCGCCTACCAAGGCATATTCTCACAGACCCTGACGATCTCATAACCCTCCTCCAGGAGAGCAATAGGGAGACCAGCACAGTAAAGAAACACAAACACAGACGATCGCCGTCATTCCGACCTCGCCGCAGAGGTCCTCCGCGCTCGCGACCCCGATGTAATACCCCCCCCCCCCCGACCCTTGCTCCCCGGTCTCGATGGGATGCCAGCCCGCGCCGATGATGCTGAGCAATTAGCTTTAAATTCCCCGATTAATAATAATGATGATATTTTGATCCAGCCTGTCCCTGAACTTGCTGTCCCGATTGCGACGCCCTAAGCCGAGGCCCGTACCCCACAGGGGGTGCCCTTAGCGAGCGTCGCATCTTAGTTTAGTAGCATATATTTGCGCCCTGGCTGGAGGCTTTTAGATTTAAAAACCCTAAAAGTAGCCACAGGATAGTCCGGTTAAGCAGACAAAACCTCTCTAGGTTGATCTGCGAGATGCCATTCACAAAAAAAAAAAAAAAAAAACGGGGTGCCCCCAGTCCCACAAGTTATTTTGAGAAGTAATGACGAATCATACTTTTACAATCTGTCGCAGAAATGTTTTCACCGATCACACAATCTGCCGGCAGATCCGATTCGATTCGCACTCATGAAAGATCCGACATATTACCTACGCCTGACAGAATAGAAAGCGTATCTATATTTTGTTGATATTGCACATAAAGTTTATTAAATTGCCTTGCTGCTCGCCACGTCGCTGCCAGCCGCTGCCATTTCAGTGTGAATTGATCCAAAAAATCAGGGATGTCTCATCAACAATTATACTAATAACACCATTTTGTGGTTGGTTTTTCAATAAATAAAACTGGAGCTTTGCCTGTTTTGATCAGTCTGGCGAAATGTGTCATGGGTTTTATATGATACCAATGAGTACGCGCTTTTGTTTATGGTTTCGGCACCTTTTTTGGAGAAAAACAAATGACTCACCTATGGAGCTAAATGAAAAATACTAGCTTTTCGACAGCGACTCTCCGTCACAATACGTCATTGTGGACTTAAAGCTCGTACACAACTACACACTGGCGCGATATCGCTGGCGTGACAAGGGTAGTGCTGCTTGTCACGCCAGCGATGTCGCGCCAGTGTGTACAAGGCTTTATCCTACGACATTCGATACTGTAAAGTAAGTCTGCGCGCAATGTAATATTATATATAAACTATTAAATCTATAACTACATTAAGTAATACTGTAATCCTTATATTATTAATCTTATACATCTATTAATTAATTAAATAATTCCATACTTAATTTGACCTTACATAAACGACATGACGCTGACGGCAGCATACGATTAGTGTCGATTTCAGCCGCGCGCAGTCTTATCTTGAGCACAGTGTCATTATTATATCATGCAGTTGGCTGCTAAGCTTCAATTAGGTTTTTTTATTTCATCTGGGTTTACCGAGTCTGATAAAAGTATGAAGGAAAACCAGTTGCATCCATAATGTTAATTTAATATATCTGTTATGGTAAGCTAACAAACAATACCACTAATAATAATACGTCCGTTCTTCGATATTACTATCAACCACGGCACAAAAATAAACAAGATATTCTCATTCGCTTATCGCTTTGCGTCAAATGTCTTCCAAGTAGGTAGCTATTTCGTTGAGGTCTACCTTTTTTCGCAGAACTTTTTATGTCATAATTTTATTTTGCATAACAGCGGATAGCATAATGTACATTTCGCAGAAAAACGTTTGGCAGAGACTCATTTAGCATAAAATCAAAATTCACAATTTTGTAATTGTCAGAATCACGTTTAGGCATTTCGTAACTATGCTTATTTAATAAATAAAACCGGCCAAGTGCGTGTCGCACTACGCACAAGGAAGGGTCCCGTAGCTGGGATGAATTTATCCTAAGAACAATCATAACATTGTAGTTGTGTAATGTGCCCTGGCGGCTGAGAGTATGTCATGCTCACTCAAATGTCTCGCTGGTGGTGGCGCGTGTGTTGGATCGTTAAGTTCCCTTCAAAATGGTTGAGCTAAATGGTGCTGATCCATGCGTCATGTTCGTGAACGGGCGCCGTCAGTAGGGACTGGTCATCTCTTAGCTGCCACGGCTTATTTTAATTTTTGAATTGTTTCTATATATTTTTATTACGGACGCTTTTAACGTGCACGTCTTTTTACATTGTTCTTGTTACACAAACAGCCAGACCCGGAACAACGTAGGTCATGCAAATATTTGTTCCGTGCGGGAATCGAACCCGCGACAATTTTTTTTGCCGGCAATTTGTATTCCATGAACTGGGTTTGGACATAGGACACCTTTTATCTCGATATTCCCAGGAGATCGACACTAACGGACTACTCACACTTATTCAGCTCTATTCAGCTTATGCCCATAGAAAACAACGATTTTGTATGGAGACGCGTACGCTTCCGTTCAGCTTTCCGCGTCTATTCAGCTTTCGGGGCAAACAAGTATAAAATGAGGACAAATGTATGTAATGAATGTAATAATAACTATCATGCGAGTGCTATAGAGTGCAGCGGTGTTCTGCCGCGTTCAGCGCTGTTCCGCCGCATTCAGCGTCGAACGCGGCGGAACAGCGCTGTACTCGGATGATTCTCGACTCCTTGTCGAGAAGTTGCGACCTGCATAGTTCCTGCATAGATTTAATTTATTATTATAGCAGAACTGTATAAGTGTGACCAAAATCGTTCAGCGAAACGCGAAAGGAGCTAAATAAGTGTGAGTAGTCCCTTATAAAGTGAAACCGCGGGGCACAGTTAGTAATTAATACATCTCTCTAATTTAGATTTGTTCCTTAAGAACTTTTCCGAGAAACGACTAATTCTAGTAATTATAATTCTGTAAAACATATTTGGGTCGCAAATCAAATTTTGATCGAGACACAACCTGACACTGACCTGCAAATTGCAAAAAACGTAAGAAAATTTGGGTTTTGCGGGTTACCAATGCCCTGAACCCTAGAATACTATATTATTTTATAACCACTTATTACTTATGATCGCCTGGGAGGCGTTTTTATAAATAAATCGATATAACATGTAAATATTTTACGTGATATAAATTCAAAACGTTTTTTCCCGAGAATCTCTGATTGGTCCATTGTTAATATTAACCTTCACATTTTGACACAGCCGGACACATTCCAAACGTTTCACAAATCTATATCTACAATAATAAAAATGAATTGCTGTTCGTTAGTCTCGCTAAAACTCGAGAACGGCTGGACCGATTAGGCAAATTGTCATTTTGGAGGATTTGAATCTGTCGACAGCTGAAGTTGGCTCTGTCGACAGCAAAGTGCTGCTCGTCTGTACGCTCCCTTAGCTAAACAGCCAGTCTTATCTTTCCAACTTTTCTCCCACAGATGGCAACCAAAACAATTCAAATGTTCGAACGGCGCATACAAGGATGGCGCAGCCCGTGGCAGTGTTTCTACGGAGTGTGCGGCCCAGGCCGGCGAACTCCTACCCAAGCGTAGGAACTACACTGATGAGTCACAGTAAGTGAAAAAGCACGTACCTACATAGCATCACGCCTGTTTCTTACAAAGGAGAAGGCAGAGTTTATTTATTAAAACTTTACGCACAAGTAAAAAGAATACCGAATATTTTCTTGGTTCATACTTTTTAGAACACTTTTATTTTTCCGTAGTTCGGTTACAGTTGTTTTTTTTTACTAAGTTGTTTCTTCCTTTCCAGCGGTCGATTTAGCAGCCTGGATGCTGCCATCCAGGCTGCGAAATTGGCTGGAACCATCCCAGCGACCGACGACCGAGACCGTTATCCTGATTCCCCCGATTACTCCGCGACAAAGACAAGGCCCTCCTACCCGTTCCGTCGAGGGTATGGGGGTTGCGTTCATCAAGTTCCTGACTGTAACGGGTTGGATGGCGCTGTGCGTGCTGCTTGTATTTATTCTGGTGTACAGGCGGGCTGTTAGTTTTATGGTAAGTGGTCAATATCAGAGACTAAGGCCGTCCGCTGCTTAAGCGGGTGCATGGAGCGGGCACCCGCGCGGCGTGCTGTTTCCTATGGGCCGCGTCACCGCGTGCGACGGGAGACCCGCTTCACGCAGCGCTGCTCTAGGGATGATAATAGAAAACAGCACGCCGCGCGGGCGTCCGCTGCGTGCACCCGTTTAACGCAGCGAACGGCCTTAATGTCTTTGTCTGTCACATAAGTCATTACGTAATACAACGACTATCCCACCGTGAAATTTTGAGTGATGTGACCTTGAAGTGAGCTGTCTATAGTATCAATCCTCAGCATATTTCAAGGAATGACAGGTCACTTCACCTAAGTTCTCACGGTGAGAGTTTTTACCGAATAAACTGGCAAATCGTCATCATCATCATCATTCAAGCACCGCCACTTCGACCGGTTCTGTGCTTTCCGCATTCAGCTGATTCCTGCACAAATGGCCGGAAACGCTGTAGCCATATCCACAAAACGGGAAGGCTGAAACGCGGTTTTCACATTCTTCTCTCAGACCAGCTGGAACTTATCTTCTAAGCAGTTTTTACATCCCTAATGGCTTAGAGGCAGATATTTTAACTATCGTGTCATATCTTAGCCAATTTAATGATTGAGATGGTGTTCTCCGTTAGGAACAAGAGTAGAGAGACGCTGTCCTATCCTAACGAATAACTATTTGGTGTAATAATAAACGTTGCTTTGTTAAACAGAAATTGATGAGGGTATATGAATCAGATGAACCGGAAAATAAACAGGTGCGATCAAAGCCAGCAGAAATAACTAACAGGTAAGGAATATAATATTATTTGGGTTATTACTGATCGATATTTAATTTGATATTAGAGTAACTGAGTCGTGAAAAGGAGGAGGTCAGGCAATAGCTCCATGTAAATACCGATATTCAACTGCATCCAGTTAGATTAGAAAACGGAGCCCAACATAGTTGACAAGAAGCTAGGTAGATCAATATACTTACTAGATCCAAAATTTCAGGCCAAAAAAATCAGGGAAGTGTGTCCTGCCTGCTTACCCCGAGAACGGTAAATACATAATAAGGAACTCACCAGACGCGAAACCCGGTGATAGCTTCGAGTCACTGATGCTGACCGTCAATTGTCTACCTGGCTACGGAGTCGTGGAAACCGAAACAGTCTTCTGCCACGATGGATCATGGTCTACTAAGGATAATTCTGTTCCAAAATGCGTCCGTAAGTATAGAAAGATATTTTTTACAATGATAATGTCTAAAATCCCTTGAATAAGCGGCTAAGCGGTTTGTTGACTGCAGCAAAGCTTTTGATAGAATGTGTAATGATTAGTACCTACTATCTGTAAAGTAAATACAAATTATTGGTAAATTAATTGATGATATTACATGTGCGGTAACAATGCGCGTGTATATTGTACTTGATTCTGCAAAAGTTTCCAAAAATAAAATAATTATAGAAGTTTTTGTAAGGTGTTCCTTAGAGGAGCTATATTGGGACCGATCTAAATTAAGAAAAAAAAGTCACAACTGGTAGAAAGCGTATAAGCTTACGCATTGGTGTTTCCTGGACAACTGCATTCAAAAGCTGTTCCCATTTGCCATACTAATACTATTCCTCCCTATCTTCCAGGTTTCTGCATGCTAGACAACAACCCATCAGTCCACTACCACTGCCTCGCCACCGACTCCATCGAGGGCAGCCGCGCCTGCAACGCCTACGAACCATCGGGAACAGTCGTGAGGCCCGAATGTAAAAGCCCGAACTACTACTCAGCCGACACCCTCCCCTACATGAGATGCATCGACGGAAGCTGGGACTATGTTGCGGTCTGCTCTCCAGGTTTGACCGAAAACGGGACAAATATCACTATGTTGATCATTAAAGATACTGTTGAAGTGTTGTACTTTTAGTATGCGCAGAAGAGTAAAGCAACTTGTGGATTCACATTTCACAGTGGGTAAAGTTGGGGATGATTTTTATTAATGTGCCTACTTACCTAACTATATTGAAACCACAACTTACTGTCATTCTTCGATATTGGTATGAATAGGCTGTATGTATATATGTATAATGGAAAAGTAAAAGTATAAAAACTAAAACCCAACTACGGCAAAAAAGTCAACGAAAAACGTATAAACAAGTCATCTCAGACAGACAAATTAGAAATCCGGAGTCACACGTGTTAGGGGATAAATCGAATATATTACGTGTGACTCCGGATTTTTAATTTGTCTGTCTGTCTTAAATTATTTTGGGGTAATAATATATTTATATATTTTTGAAATGTGCTAATTAAGCCCTTTCATTTGATACCCAACATGGCACCATTAAAAAAACTAGACGCTTCCAACGATATCCCATTTGCCAAATTATGATGAGTAGTTTAGCTGTTATGAGGGAACAAATGAACATACATACATACATACCGGTCAAAATCATAACCCTCCTTTTTGCTTCGCCGTAGTCGGTAATTTGATGAACTAATTGTTTTCCTGAGGAACATACAATTCCAAGATGAAAGTTCTAAGTTACCTTTGCAGAATAGCGCTTTCGGTATGGTAGGTATATAATAACAGACCTCCCAACACACTGCCTAAAAGCGTTGAATCAGTCGTTTTAATAAACTATTTACTCTCAGAGTGTGGCAGAGTAACTCCAAATGGCGATGAACTCATTATTGGTGGTAAAAAAGCAATGCAAGGAGAGCTGCCGTGGCACGTCGGCATCTACCGGAAGAACACGGAACCTTACATGCAGATCTGCGGAGGATCAATCATTTCCAAGAGGCTTGTTATTTCTGGTAAGTAATAACAGCCGCACGGGTCGATCTATCAGGTTAAGCTGCGCTTGCCAGGGTTGGTCCGTGGATGGGTGACCATCTTTACGTACCGAGACTCCTCCGTGCTTCGGCTGTCATTCGTGGATCTTTGACAGTCGTTACGAGTCGTCAAAAGCCCGAAAGTCTGACAACCAGTCTTACCAAGGGGTATCGTATTACCCAGTTACTGGGTTGTGGAGGTCAGATAGGCAGTAGCTCCATGTAAAATACTGGTATTCAGCTGCATCCGGTTAGACTGGAAGTCGACCCCAACATGATTGGGAATGGGCTAGGCGGAAAAAAAACTTACCTACCACGTCCATTGAAATATATGGTACAAGGAGGCGGATTAATTTCACGTAAGTACTTACCGACTTTCGTTACGTTATCGTAACGATAGATCGTCAATCGACCCAAGTCTATGAGAATACTCTCCTAAGAAGCTGCACCACAACACTCAGTTGTCTGCTTTCAACATCCACTGTCGCAGCACACCAGCCTTTTTAAGTTCGTCCGACCGGGCACAATAGCCTTTGAGAAATCGATCTGCTCCAACGATTCTGTGGACCCATCGACACACATGGCCTGGCCGGCCAACTGACACATTCAGCTTGCTACCTCTGAAGTCTCTGATGCAACTATCTAACCTAGGGTAGGTGATTGTGAGTTTAATTATTTTATGCATAATTGATTGATTCCAGCTGCCCATTGCTTCTGGAAACACAACAAAGTACTGCCTGCTTCTGACTTCGCGGTGGCAGCCGGAAAGATCTACCGCCCTTGGAATAACCCCAGAGATGTGCACGCGCAGAAGTTTGATGTAAGTTCTTTAAGTAACCTTAAATACTTTGTACGAAATTCAAATTTAAAATTAGAATCTGTTTGAAACATAGTATGCATGTATTTTTTTTGTTTTTATTCGATAGTTTACATGGACAACCCCGCGATCTAAAAAGCGATCGCGGCGCGAATACCCGATCGTCGCGTGCATTATATTGTCACTTTTTGTCCCGAAAACCAGAAAACGGCAAATAGTAATAAAATAATCAACGCCAAAAAAGCAATTAAATTGAAAGTAGGTACTTAAAAAAAAGAGTTAAAAGAATAGCCAACCGACACGGGCACCTTAAGAGGGTGCATCCTAAAAGTTGGCAACGTCGTAAATAGCTGTCAAATATTTACCTGTTTCGATTAATTTGGAAATAATACTGTATGGAAATAAGAAATGTGGCTAACCAATTGACTAGAATATTAATAATGAATTGCAATTATAACATTGAATTTGATGTTGTACCCGTTTTAGGTGAAAAAAAGGCATTTGGAAAGTTACCAAATACTTTTTTTACATCTAAAACTAACTATTCGGTGTTACGATATTAATTATTGCATTTCATAATCAACATTCTAGTTCGCTAGTTAGCCACATTTTTTATTTCCATACAGAAATATTATCAAATTAATCAAAACAGCGAAATATTTGACATCTATTTGCGACGTTGCCAACTTTCAGAATAAACCCTCTTAAACGCCCTCTATTTTGGCGCGCTTGGTGTGACGTCATAGTCTACGACAACGATGACGATATTTCAAACACCCACAAAACACATTCACTTTTTTATTGTTGTCATAGACTTTTACGTCACATTCGCTCTGACAAATGGCGTCGCTTTTCAAATATTTGATTTTCCCGCAGTTGTTGACCCCTATTTGAATCACAAGCTTATTCCCTATTGTGCAATGCGACGCTGTAATGCAATGACCCTGGTTATGTAAAGGACATTTATGATAAACAGGTCAAAGAAATTAATATCCCTGCGCGCTTCCAAGGCAGTGCAGCGAACTTTCAAGATGACCTAGCAGTTCTAATGCTGGCGGCTGACTTCGTATACAACTCATTTGTTAGACCAGTCTGCTTGTCTTTTGACTTCAATTTCGACAGGAGCCAGCTGCAGCCAGGAAACATGGGGAAGGTAATTGACGCTTAAAAACAGAAGTAATGGCGAAGCACAAGCACAGCGCTATTTTTACTATCGAACAAAAATCAACCTTGCTCTTGTGGGTCTAGTTTTTCGTCAGTTATAAAACGCCTGAAAAATACGCTTGGCAATCTGTCGCATGAAGTGGGTGATACGGATACTGCACAAAGGTTGCAGGCGCCGACAAATACAGAGGTCGGCAATCCGGATGTAGGAGAAGTCATTTACAACAAAATGACCCCATTTGACATTTTATTTCATAATATTAAAATATAAAATGTCAAATTACTTATTCTAAAATGGTTGACATTGGCATAGGACAACTTGCCGACAACCTGTATATTTAAAGTAATCTATTTTCGTCCGAGAGAGAATTAACGCAGACTGAGTTAGGCAGTTAAAATTATATATTTTAGATTTTATTTTTTAATAGACGCAATGTTGATTTTGTTTGGCCTAAAAAACCGTGCTGCATTGCGTTTCACCGGGGGCCTAAGTCTACTAATTCATAAACGTTACAATGGTCTCTCACTGGTGAGTTTTTGTCATTTTTTGTATGGCAAATCTGTCAAAAACTCACCATTGAAAGACCTAACATTTATAAATTAGTAGACTTAAGCCGCGATTCCATTTAGGCAAGTCTTGTATGCAAGTATGACGTCACATTTGCGTACAACTTGCTTGCATTGGAAACATGTTTTTGAGATATGTAATGTTATGTATGAAATTTAAAGTTCAAACTACCTCACACAATCTAAGTCACACAAGTTGAAGCTTGTATGCAAGTTTGTTCAAGTTGTATGCAATTTGCAACTTGCATACAAGTAACTTGCCTAATGGAATCGCGCCTTTAGGCCCCAGATCTGAAGGTGAATGCTCCAAAGTAGCCCGCGAAATTCAAATTTTCTTACGTTTTTTGCAATTTGCAGGTCAGTGTCAGGTTGTATGTTATGGATATTTTGCGACATCTTGCGGGCGAAGCCGCGGGCAATAGCTAGTATAACATAAATTATACACTGCTACCAAGAAATACAGGGATGATGTTTACTATTTGTATTATATTTTCTTTTAGGTGGCCGGCTGGGGCCTCACAGCAGAAGATGGCCTGCCCTCGCAAATCCTCAAGGTCGTTGAACTGCCCTACGTAGACATTGATCAATGCATCAAAGCATCACCAGTGACCTTCAGAGAGTACATCACCAGTGATAAGATTTGCGCAGGGACTGGGAGTGGTAAGTTATAGAAAATGAAGATATTGTTGGTACCTACAGTCGACCGCACGTCGTAGTAACACTTTCACCTTAAGCGTAAGCGTTAGCGTAGTATGGAGCCTATTATACTGGTTTTGTTACCACTGGCGAGCAGCCTACTGTACAATTACCCTACAATTTTGAGGATGATAATTTCAGTCCACTTCTTGCCTTGGAAAGCACATTAGGGACTACTCACACTTATTCAGCTCTATTCAGCTTATGCTTATTACGTGTTCGCATACGTTCAGCTTTCCGCGTCTATACAGCTTACGCGCCAAACAAGTATAAAATGAGGACAAATGTGTTATTATCATGCGAGAGCTATAGATAGAGTTCAGCGCTGTTCAGCGCCGCATTACGCGTCGAACGCGGCGGAACAGCGCTGTACACGGATGGTTCTCGACTTCTTGTCGACAAGTTGCGACCTGCATAGTTCCTGCATAGATTTGATTTATTATTACGTAATCATTATGCACGCAAGGATTGAGAGAGTTCGGACGTCTCTTAGGTCCGTATTACAGAACGTTCCTCAAGTACAGTTTGATCTTCAATCAGTTGATCTCTGTTTGAGTATAGAATCAGAACTTGAGCATCGGTCTTATTCCAGAACGGTAATTAATCTATACTCAGCTGAATCGAGACTCAAATCGAGCCTCAAGCAGAGATGTGTATTGTCTATGCATCAGCCTGTTTTCGTTTACGATTTGTTTTATTTACCGACTTTGTTCCGATTGTGACTGGATTAGAATGATTAAAATACACCATAGAAGCCCAGTTATTTAGGAAATCAGCGTTATTATTTAATTCCTGAATAGTACAATGCCCCATTTATTGAAGTAAAGCTCTTTGAAGTGAAGTATAGTAATTTTGTAAGCAAAATACCTTAAAATAGATAAGCTATCAGTATGTCAAATAAGCAAATAAGTATGTGAAAACAACAGTTTGTTGTGTTTGTTTATTTTAATTTATTGTTACGAGTATTTGTTTGCTGATTAATTTATTCATATTACTTAGGTCTATCTTTTTAAATCACAGGACGGAAGAAAAATTTTAAAACATTTCAAACACGTAATCGAAAATAAAAAAAAACTGATAACGTCAGCACAGGACAAAAAGGCTGTTTAGATCCTGTGTATCTCTTTTATATCTGAGAGGAACGCTAAAGTTCAACTTTCTATTAGAAATTAGAATTATCGTTGAATAAATCATTTTTGTGATCTACTTCATCAAATATATCCATTTTGATAGTACCTAATAATACAAAATATCAACAAAACTCGACAACGCACTACTTGAACAGAACAAAAATTGACAATTTGACATGACAATCTATGCTCAAGCGCGGTCTCTCAGTTGAACCAAACACCGCCAAACTCAGTTGAACTAAGATCAATGAATCTATGCTTGAGGAACGTTCTAAAATTAAAAGCGGACTTAAAACTAGTTTTAAACAGTGATCAATACTTGAGTTTCCTTCTGTAATACGGACCTTAAAGTAATTATAATTATGTTATTTTTACGAAATAAAATGAATTTTACATTGCTAGTGCAAAAATATTCTTGCTTGTACGATGTCAACAGAGAAAAAATAATGCTTGGGAAGCTTTTATTTTTTTACGTTTTTTATCTATTTCTTCTGCAAGAGGCGAAACGATAAAAATATCGTGTATTCCCGTTCGTCCCACTGGCGTCGCCCCTCTGGTGGGACGAACGGGAATTTGAAAAATAATATTAAATTTATTCCCATTCGGCCCACTGATAAACTCAGTGGGACGAACGGGAATAATTTTTTAATTGTATCAAGTATTCCCGTTCGTCCCAGCAAATAATATTTTGCATGATTGTAATAGTAATCGTTATATTACACTAATTACTTTCACATTACTACACAGGGGTATAGATACTTTAAGATGATCATTTATAATATGTGTATAATAAAATAAAATCGAAACATTATAACGTGTACGTGTTTGTGTGCTTATGATGTATCATAAGCATAAAATAAATTCATAAGTTAGTAGGACATGTGACATAATAGTATTAATTATGTAAGCTATCTAATTATTATATTTAAAAAAAAGAGTAGCTTACCGTCGCAGAATATTCAGCGCCGTACGCAGTAGATAGAAGCGTTTCAGCGGAGATTACACGCTATGGGACTACTCACACTTATTCAGCTCTATTCAGCGTTTGCCTATAGAAAACTACGATTTTGTTTGAGACGCGTACGCGTCCTTTTAGCTGCGGATAGCTGAAAGGACGCGTACGCGTTTCGCGCGTTTTCTATGGACAAACGCTGAATAGAGCTGAATAAGTGTGAGTAGGTAGTCCATTCTTACGACGCTGTACGCGGCTGATAGAAGCAGAACTGTATAAGTGTGACCAAAATCGTTCAGCGAACGTGGTTGTGGGCATATCCACCGTGCCCACAACGGTGGATCCGCGCTTGTAACAACCATTCTTACCAAGGAGGAATATCAAATCGTGTTACCCGGTAAGGCTGTGGTGGTTAAATTGGTAATCTAGTCGCTCCATGTAAAATATAGGTATTCAGTTGCATCCGGTTAGACTGGAAGTTGACCCTAACATAGTTGGGATAAGGATAGGCTGATGATCCTTACTTTTGACGTTCAACCTCACTCACGTTTTTCAGGTACAGCGCTATGCAAAGGCGACAGCGGCGGCGGGCTAGCGTTCCGCTCGTCAGAACGAGGTACAGACCGCTACTACCTCAGAGGAATTGTCTCCACAGTCGCAGCCTCCACAGCCGTAGGAAACCTTTGTAACAGCAACGCGCTTACTACGTTCACACAGATACTAATACATGAACATTTTGTTAGGGAGTATCTTTAGGGTCAGGGCAGACCGAGCAGCAAAATGCTCGAAGAGTTTTTCATTGATAATGAACTTAATCACAACTTAAATACAGTTCAATATAGCGAGCAAGAGATGATTCTCTGCACCGTGTTTTCGAGGATCCTCGCGCATATTTTCACTCAAAACTTGACAGCGAAGAACGTGTTCGACAATTTTGCTGGTCTTTCTGCGCTGACGCTTGAAGTGGTGCTACGTACACAAATGTTCGGGTCGGCACATTGGCAGGGTTTGCTGATCAGCAATACCACCCCGAAGCAACTTCTAAACATACTGAATATGCCGATCGGCAAACTCCGTTCGGCATCGACCCTTTTTTTTTTTTTTTTTTATTAAGCGGAGAAAAATGCCTAACGCATACCGCGCCGTACGGGGCGACGGTTTGGTTATGTGGGGCTTGCACCCACTAAAAAACACCGCCGTGAGCCTACTATCGCCTTGGTGGATGAGCCGCGAGAACTGCTACGCATGACGTTCGCGACCCATCCAGCGCAGCCCGCCTCCGGGCACCAAACTCCTTTGGCGATGTCCGGGCTCACCTGAGACATCGCCACCACTCATGAGGGCCGTGCAATGCGACGACGATAGACTCCCCGATCTATCGCCCGCTGGCACCTCCTAGGGCGGCATCAGATCGCCATGGCGCCTCCTCCGCCGCCCTGTTCTCCTTCGGCATCGACCCTCGTTTAATCACGTTCGACTCGGTACAATTCCAGCTGAGCATAGCGGCATTATTACCCAACATAACATAACATCACGCCTGTAATCCCCGAAGGGTTAGGCAGAGGTGTACACACCGTACAATACCGATACAGTACAAGTCCCATATAATAGGGAGCGAGCCTATTTCCCAACCAATCAACATCTAAATAACAAATAAAAATAGCTCAGTTTGTATGTAAAACACGCGTCACAAACTGAAACCGCACTCCTGCGCGGGTCATTTGACCAAATATTACGGCTCGCGCGATGTCTGGCGAGAACAAAATATGTAAGATGTTATCTAGAGCGTGCCATAAGTCACCGCCGCCGATCGCCTCCACGAGAACATGACGGTGCTCCGCCCAAGCCGGGCAGACCTTCACCGTATCCTGTACGCCCTGGCCTTAGGTTTTAGCTAAGTTAATAAACCAGGGTTGGATGATTTATGATTATATTAAATACCTAATAATACAAACATTTATTGAAAATGTATTGGATGAAAAAAATAAGAGAGTGAGTGAGTTCGTATGTTTTATTCGCCATTTTATTGTTAAACTTATTATTTTTACTTTATGGTTCCCTCTCAAAGAGAGGAGGCGTGTCCCAGCAGTGGGAACGATAGAACCTGATTTATGTTTATTTTATATTGTTTTTTTTTTGGGATTAAAATTTAAATATTTTTTATTTTTTTATTTTAATTTATTTTTATGTACCTATACAAAAAATAAAAAATATAGATTGTGTAAGATAAGATAAGATACTACCATTATACTATACTACTATTATAAGTACTTCCATTCCATCCAACCCTGATAATTATAATCTATTATTGTAATATTTACATAGTAAACACCAAAAAAACTTTCTTTTCTTTTACTATTACTACCTAATAAAAATGTATTTATTTATTGGTAATGGCTGTGTTTTTTTTATTTGATGTTTAATAAATGTTTTGATACTAACCAGCTTTTGTTTGTTGCTGTGATTTTTCTAAATCCCTCATAGAACTTTTTGCGTTTCCAGTGATGCAGACTTTTATACTTTAATAAATAGTAAGAATTTTGGTCCGTTTGTCTGAATGTATGTCAAATCTATACAGCCGTTTTTGCGCAAAATTGGCTGAACGGATTTGGATGCAGTTTAGCACACAGATTTATAACCTAGATTTAAAACATTAGGGTATACTTTTAATCCCAGTGGTACGTTCCCGTGGGATATTTTCCGACATCCACGCGGGCAAAAGTTTTTAATAATCCAACACATTTGTTAAGGGATTTATTAATACACATAACACTAACAGACTTAAAATAACAATAATATGTACATGTAGGTATACAAAAAATGGGAGGGGAAAGAATAATAGGGCATCAAAGAATTCGTCCGCGTCGCTGTCAACAGGAAAGGTGCCCAGAAGGCTGTCAGCATTGCCACGTTGTATGGCAATGCTGATTCTTTGGCTAAAAAATAAGCCAGCCCTCTGGGGTCTAAGGCTACTTATTTATAAACGTTAAAAATGGTGTCTCAATGGTGAGTTTTTGACAGTTTTTGTGTGGCAAAGCTGTCAAAAATTCACGTAACGTTTATAAGTAGACTTAGGCCCCTGGTCATATCAAGAGTCGACCAACCGCTTGGCGATCTCTTAGAAAAACAAGTGGGCACTCGGACTCCATGGCCCTAGTGTTTCAACCCCAAACAAATAACCCCCAATATGATTAGAATATTTTCACCGTTTGAGGTTTTCCGCACCTGCAGCAGCCGCCCCAGCACAGCCCACCGTGCTTGGAAGATGGGATGGCGCAAGGGTGTCGACACATGTTGCATCCCACACCAGAGGTCGACCTAACTTCCAAGGCATTATGGACATTTCGTTTGGTCTCTTCCCATTTTAATAATTGAGCCTTTTTTTTCACTTTCTGGTCTTTTCTCACAGTTGGATGCAGTAATTAAACTAAGGCCGTTTTACAGAACCTCACTCAAAGCCTTAGCATTACTTAAAACTTAGCCATTTGCGCGACGCTTGAGCGTGGGCTTAGCGGTAGCCTTTTGACTGGTTGAAACTAGTTTTGAGTAATGCTTGAGTCTTGAGTGAGGTTCTGTAATACGGGCCTAAGATACCCAGACCAAACAGGTTAGGTTATTTAGGATTTAGGACCTGTTATCAACCACGCGCGATCCGAATAATTGGTCGCAGTATCGAAAGCTAGGGCACCTAGGTCAGGTTAGATTAGAACGCGGCTGCAGCCGGCGGCGAGCGCTGCATCCAAGTTATTTGGCTATTTCGTATTTTTACGAACCAAATTGAGAAAATAGCAATTTAATTTGAGGTTCCGAAAAACAGACGCAATGATTATATTAGAATGCCCAATAATATTTTTAAGACCGCAAAATGAGAATTTAGAGGTTCGATTAGTACATGCCTTTGCAATTATTCAGGTTAAAATCCATTCTATTAAATTTTAATTATTTATTATTTTAATTCCATTACTAAGAAATAACATCAAAAGGATAGCCAGTAGCGTCCTTCTTACTAACGTATTGTACCTATTGTCAAGCTTAGAAATCTCAATGTTTTGACAAGTCGTAAAAACCGTGCGAAGCAGGGGTCGTTTTATTAATAAAAAACAAAATGTTTTTGTTCATCATGATTGTTTTATTTTCGTAGTAGCTTCTTCAAAACCTGCTGTTTCCAATTCTTCTTTGGTCCTTTGGTTCCGAGACTGGTATTTTGATCTGTAAATAAATATTGATTTATTTTTTAAAGTTCATCCCACAACTTTACTAACATGTCGTATCAGAATTTGCGTATTTGCTCTCGATTCATTCATAAGACGAGGACAAGGTGTGGAAATTCATGTTTTAAAAATAGATGACAAAAGTATAAGAAGTAATGTTATTTCTACCGATATTTAAGGGCCAATATGTCGTCAAATTGCTTAGAAAGATCCGCCGTTATGTCGAAACTACTGCAGCATTAATTTTGAAATAAATATATGTTAAAGTTAGCCGAAAGCACGATTTCATAAAATTTTCTCTATAAAAAAAAAAACAAAGTTACCTCCAAACCGTACAATAAACAAAATATCGGGATAAAAAGTATCCTATGTCCTAATTCAGGTCATGACCTACCCCTGTGCCAATTAAATCTGTTCAGCCTTTTAGCATAAAAGCGTAATAAAACAAACAAACTCACTTTCGCATTCATAATATTACTTAGGATTACTAGGTAGATAAATATTTATTATTCCTTTATTAATTAATATACAATAAGTCGCTCCGTCTCCCCCATCATCTGCTATCTAATTACGTAAAACGTTTTTGCAGATTGAGCAGATTTTTTTTCGAACTTATGAAGCAATGGATTTGCAATCTGTTTCAAACCGATCCAGATTGTGATAGATCGTGTATTACGCAATTAGGGTGCTGGTTGGCCTGGAAGCCAACCTCAACGTGGTTGGGAAAAGGCTAGACAATGATAATAAGTCGATAAACATGAGAAGTTAGTCTTCTTATCACTTACCCAGAATTGATGGCTAAGTTGACGATATTATTTATGGGTGCATCCACAAACATCCACAATAAAACAGCAAATATTATAGATAACATCGTGACAGCACCGCTATGCAAACCCTGAAAAAAATGTATCTTTGTCAATTAAGTTTGTAACATAAATACACATTGGACTGTCCAAATCGCCATCAGCTGTAGTAGACGAAGGTAATCTACCGCTAAGCAGGAAATAGCATGGCATGTAGGTACTGAGTCGAACCTCAATATTTCCCATTTTATTTATTTATTCATTAAATTCGGACAACAATATGGTCCAATTTGTTAGTAAAATACCTTATCACTAGTGTTAGTAGTATTCAAACAAGAATAAGACCATTCTTCTCTCAAGGAGAAGAACAGTAGGTGACTGCAGCAGGATGTGCAGAGAACGATAAAGCACGGAATATGCTACATGACCATTCTCCCCACATAGTGCCTCAGAAAAGGAGAGTTAGGGTCTACTCACACTTATTGAGCTCTATTCAGCGTTTGCCCATAGAAAACTACGATTTACACGCTACGATTTCGATGACGTTATAAGTTATAACGATTACAGCTGCGGATAGCTGAAAGGACGCGTACGCGTTTCGCGCGTTTTCTATGGACAAACGCTGAATAGAGCTGAATAAGTGTGAGTAGTCCCTAAAGGCTCTCCACCACTGTTTTCATTTTGCTTTCCTTGAAATATTACTGAATACTCTAATATAATGACTGCGGCTCTATTTGTGAACCTCAATTCCTATTTGGGGTCCTAAAAATATTTGGTTAGAATTTTTAGGAAAAAAAAAAACTGTGACTTGGCTAGTGCCAAGTAACTGGAATTTTTGGAAACCGGTAACCCAGCATCAGGATCTTATAGAGAAAAAAAACAAACGAAGACAATATACAAACCTCAGAGTACATACAATCGAACTGCTGCAGGTTCCTTCTTGAATATAAATTTTGCTGTATGATTACTGAGTGCGTCAAATAAACTCCGTAGGTGAGACGGCTCAGTATTGTAAAACCATGCCAGCTTGTAAAATTGCGTACGGGGGCTGAAAAAAAATAATTGAAAATCGTTATGGTTACCTTTAAGAAATAATCTTACTGGAATACATCAAGAAAAGCCTATGAGAGTCAAAATCAATAGTGATTTCCTTAATTGTGAAATAAGTTTTTTAGGGTTCAGTACCCAAAGGGTGCCAAACGGAACCCTATTATTAAGCCTCTGCTGTCCGTCCGTCTGTCTGTCAGCGGGCTGTATCTCATGAACCGTAATAGGTAGACAGTTGAAATTTTCACAGATTGTGTAATTCTATTGCTAATAAAAATAAAAAAAGCAAATGGATCGGATACCAGAAACGTGTTGTTTTCGGCGTTTTTTTTGTCCTGTGCCGTCAGTTTGTATAGTATTTTTAATCAGTTTTTATTACAAATTAATTAATGGGACTGTTCATGACCCTGAGCTCGCCTTTTTTTAAGCAAAAAGTAAAAACATCGTGATGAAACCTGGACATAAAGTTAATATAAGTCTGACATCGCCAACTCGTCTTGAACAAGCGTGGTGATCAATGCTCGTGCCCTCTATATGAGAAGAGGCCTTTGCCCTGCAGTAGGACAGATAGGCTGGTATTATAATTATGTTATATGTTACCAATATCCCCATACTCCACAATGCCAATAGTAATGCAAGTACACAAGGCCCAGAGGTTTCTGCTGAAAATTGCATATAAAGCTGAACTTAAATGATCATACTCCAAAGTAGCCCATGCTAATGGTTCTGTCAATACTTTCCAAGAAACTGTGCTAGCTGCTGCGAGCAGAAGGACCAATCGTTTCTGAAATATTAATTAGTACACATTACATTCAAAGTATTTATTTCAATTAACTATTAAGTAAAGGGGGCGGCATTGGATTTTTTTTTCTCCATATAATAACGTTGGGAACCTATGATTTAGATGCATCCTGTTAGACCGGAAGCCGAGCCCAACATAGTTGGGAAAAGACTAGGGATATCAAAATTGGTGATGCTTCTACCAATTTTGGTTAATTTTCAGCTGTGCCTTTGCAGGAGATTTGTTCACTGCTTACGATATAACAGTAGAGAGACACTTTAAAGTAGGTACTTAGTACATACCTTAGAAATAACATTTCTATAGTTATCAGGCTTGTAAACTGATATGATGTATCCCATAGCCATTCCGATGAGGTAAGGGCCTGCACGGTTATGACCGCGAATGTAAGTGTCTAAATATACATCATTCGTCCTGAGGTCGCGTATTTGTCTGAAAATAAACGTATGCCATTATTGTTTTGAACCTTTACGGCAATATTGGTATTGTAAAGGTTATAGGCGATAGGCAACCATGTCGTACAGGCTGGCGAGCGCGCATAGTTCTTTCCATTCGAACTTTCAATAAAATATGTTTGAAATATGAACGATAATACAGGATGCGGATTTCATTCCCAATCGTTTTGACAATCTTTAGCTAACTTCAAAAACTATAGATTATTAATACTTTTTATCGTAAAAATGCTGTCACTCCAAATCTACTCAATGAGTCTAGACCATTGAGGACGTTAGTACAATAATACCTCAATGGTCTAGGCGCGACGCATGACCTATATTTGACAATCTCCTCATTGAAGAGGTCCGACGCATGACCTATATTTGACAATCTCCTCATTGAGGAGATCACACGCATGCCCTATATTTGACAATCTCCTCATTGAGGAGGTCAGACGCATGACCTATATTTAACAATCTCCTCATTGAGGAGGTCTGACGCTTGAAGGGTGAGAGATGACAGTTTAGAAGTGACTGCCTAGTAGTGATGAAATTATTATAATCAGATAATCCCTTATAGTTAAAATATAAATATTTAAAAAAGTATCCTGGTATCATTGCGCCCCCGCGCATACTCTAGGTCCTCACAGTACCTACCACCCTTTTAGAATGTACGACCTAAAGGTGGTGCCAGATAGGTACTCTCAAGGACAGAAATATGATACTAAGAAGAAAAAAACGAAGCAAAAGGTCGTCGCAGGTGGCGGTCTGTAGTTTCCGCCTACTCATTATGAAGTAGGCGTAAGGGACTACTCACACTTATTCAGCTCTACTCAGCTTTTGACAATAGAAAACAACGATTTTGTACGGAGACGCGTAAGCATTCGTTCAGCTTTCCGCGTCTATTCAGCTTTCGCGGCAAACAAGTATAAAATGAGGCCAAATGTGTTTTTATCACGCGAGTGCTATATATAGAGTTCAGCGCTGTTCTGCCGCGTTCAGCGCTGTTTTGCCGCGTACAACGCTGTTCCACCGCATTCAGCGTAGAACGCGGCGGGACAGCGCTGTACACGGATGGTTCTCGACTCCTTATCGACAAGTTGCGACTTGCATAGTTCCTGCATAGATTTGATTTATTAATATAGCTATTCTCATTCTTACGACGCTGTACGCGGCTGATAGAAGCGGCACTGTACAAGTGTGACCAAAATTGTTCAGCGAAACGCGAAAGGAGCTGAATAAGTGTGAGAATCCCTAAGTTTATGTATGTAAGATAAAAGAAACTGTACTTACTCTAAATCATGAAACAATAAACTTGCAGGCAATTTTTTCCAGTATGTTATAACTCCAGGAATCAGTAAAGCTAATATTACTGTGATAGAAGTAACAACTTGTCCCATTATCCTGTTCTTCTGCCATATTAAGTAAAATACTGTCCCCATTATAGCGAGCTGGTAGTCACACGGTATGGACCAGCTTGCTAGAATGCACTGAAATGTAACAAAAAGTGTAGCAATCGTATTTAGACATTAATTGATGCAATTCACTTTTTAAGAAATAAAGATTCTAGTACTAAATAAAATTGTGAAAATGTTGAATGTATTTGAAAAACTTTTAACCTTATCAAATCCTTATTTTCATTCATATTTATTTAAGCGCACTCACAATATTCTCGCTGTTTACATAATTACTGAGCATCAGAAGACCAAGCCACCAGGTGTCAGCACAGGCTTTTTGTTCTCTTCCAGCAAACTTCTGCCAAAAAGGACCATCGCCTGTATACATAGATACTGATGCCACGTAGAACATAACTACTGCGAATGAAGCTGTTAGCCTGAAATTTGCATTTGTTATTTCTTCTTTACAAGTACTTAAGACCTTAGAGTAAAAACCTCGTATATGCGTAAAAGGCAACTTTACTGGACTAAGAAAAAACTGCGCCCTGTCAAATTGTTTAAATTTGTGTATCCATTTTTTTAGATTACTTTGAAGTCACCCATGGAACTTTCTTAACCGTACTTATTTCGGGACCCCTTTTTTCGCATAATTTTTTTCCTAATATTCTTTGGCATAAGTTTGTTTGGTCTAATAATTCCTTGCCATATTTTTTTTGGCATATATTTTTTTTGTCATAATTATCGTGTTGTATAATTTGTTTAGCCATAATTTTAATTCGCAAAATGTTACTAGGCGTAATGTTAGTTGGTTTAGGTTAGGTTAGAACTGTGACCCCCTACGAACTACTAGAATATAAATGAAAATATATTTATGCTTTTGAATGTTATGCATATAGGTACACTATTATGATTGGAGAAATTATGCTTAAAATACCTAGTTATGCGTTTGCTGATATGCGAAAATAATATTATGCGTAAATATTGTTAGGATAAACAAAAGTATGCCGTGTTATATTATGTCTTACCACTTATTTCGTTTGTTATTCTTACCTAAAATATCGATTAGTCAATGCAACCATAGGATTCTTCTTCTTCTCCATGAAACCTTTGACGAGTAACAGTCCTGACACCATAAAGAAGCTGTCAACTATCAAATCGAAATGCTTAAAAGAATTTAGTATTGGATTCTTGGTTTCCAAAAATACCTGAAATATAATAAATAAGCTTAGAATAAGAAGTCAATGTTTACCTTCATTACAGGCGCTGTTTTATTAAGTATTTGTTTTTTGGAGGTAAAATTTAGTCATAACTAAAATAAAGTGAACGCGGTAAGGTATGTCGAGTAAATGTATCTATTTAGCCCGTATTGTCCAATGCTGGACAAACGCCTCCATTTCCCACACACGTCTGTCCACTGCCATGGCGGGCCAGTACTTTTGGTAATTTTCATCATCATCATTTCAGCCGAAAGACGTCCACTACTGGACATAGGCCTCCCCTAAGCACCGCCACTTCGACCAGACCTGTGCTTCCCGCATCCAGCGGATGCCTGCAGCCTTCACAAGGTTATCAGTCCACCTTGTGGGAGGCCTTCCTACGCTACGTCTTCCGGTACGCGAACCTTTTTAACCGCCTCTGTGGTCTAGAGGTTAGACCACCTGTCTCAGACCCAGAGGTCCCGGGTTCGATTCCCAGTGGTGGCAAAATTTTCTGCTCAGTTTGGTTGGTGGTAGGGCTTGTTTTAAGTCCGCCTGACTAGCTACCACCATCTTATCTAAGTCTGTCGCCATAACAACAATGTTACCAGCATTGTTGTGTTCCGGCAGTAAGAGGTAAGATAGCCAGTTCCTCTGTGGTAGAGGATTCCGGCCTGATCATCACTTAGCATCAGGTGAGATTCAGGCCAACAGCTACCCCGTTGTGGTTAAAAAAAAAAAACCTTTCGTCCCCATAGGCCATCTATCCTGCGAGGAATGTGCCCTGCCCCATGCTACTCAAATTTGGTAATTCTTCAGGTTCTGTCGACAAACTTACCTCATCAAAATACAATCCATTGCTAATAGGTCCTATCATTTCAAAGAAAGCAGTATGTCCGCCAACAACAACTGTTGCTAGGAACACTTTTAACAAATTTAGGAATTCTAAGTCTTCGTTTGATTTCTTTGTCAATGATGTCCAATTTCGTCTCATAGAGAATGCGTCTGCGATGCCATGTATTACTGAAATCAAAATTAGGCTGATGCAAGATGGCGACGCACGGTGGGCTGAAAATCGACTCCCATAGACTTAGGGATTTCAATTTGCAAGCGCCAGTTTTTTCGGATATCGCTTCTATTAGTTATAGCTTTATATAAAAATGACACCCGAGTTAATCCTGCACAAAAACGAAGGAATTATAATTTTTTTGACGAAAAATTGGTACCTACCTATTCAAATTCAAATCATTTAATTCAAGTAACATATAAGGTGCTATCAAAATATCTGCCACGGCTGCAATGGGAGATAGTATTGTGTTTATAGATTACAATAGTAAAGATAAATTATTGATCATGTGTCATATTTTTTTTCATACAAAAAATTGTACGTATAAATTTGCAAGTGACGAACTAGTCAGCTGATTTCAGTTTTCATTCACAGAACAGATGGAAAGAGATAGCAGTTGTTTTCATTGACGAAGTGCACTTCGCGCGTAATTTGTGAACCACGTTATGCAGAGTAGAGTCAATGTTTATTTAACTACTTTATTTTCTCAAATTGATTTAACTGTGCCGGGGTACGAAATTTCTTCACTATTGTTATCTTTAAACACAATACTACCTCTCATTAAAGCCGTGGCAGATATTTTTATAGCACCTTATATAGACTCATAATAACAATTGGTATAGGCATAACATAATAACATAACATCATAACATTTACAAATTAAATTAAGATTAAGAAATGAAGCTAGTACTTATGAAAAATTTAATCGAAAAAAAACTCGGGTGTCATTTTTATATAATTATGGTCCATCACGTCGTTTGTAATTTATAGTCATAGGTATCGGGGCGAGCACGGCCTAACGTTATTATGTGTTTCATAATTGTGTCTTCACGAAACAGTATGTAGATTTAAATATGATTCGAAATCATAAAAAGTATGTATTTACAGAATAACAATCGTTAAAATAATCAATATAACTCTATAACTCCAAATGATCCTATTGAAGGACTATTTTGAGGTCAATTCTAACTTAGAGAGTTTTATACATGATTCCAATTATTATCATTCTGTAAATACATATTTGGTACGGTCGCGAATCATATTTGATCAATATACAACCTGTAAATTGCCAAGAAACTTGAAAAAAAATTATTTTGCGGGCTACCTTAGCGCATTCCGTAAGTAATTAAAATATCTAGGTATATAGGTCTCACCTCCACATTTTGTTGTTGAGTATTGAAGATAACATGTTGAAAGAATTGATGCAGTTAAAAGCATGGTTATTAGTGTTCTGGAAGGAAAGGTCGTATTTCATAAAAATCTTGGTAATTCAAATACGCCACTTATGAACGCAGTATTATAATTAGGTACGAGTTATTAAAAACGTGGTATAGTAATGTCATGGACCAAGTGGCATTATGAATCTAGTCAACTCAAATCGGGCAATGTAATGAATACTGATTTAAACTTATAATATATTATATTTATCACATTGTCTAGTCATTATGAATATTGCTACGTAACGGTTGGGCAATTCGATAATTATGGTCATCGTTTTCTTCATTCTAGAATGTTATTAGGAGAACTTAGGAAGCAAGAGCGAGCGAAGCGAGCTCGGGTCTTGGGGCACCCCGACTCGGACAGGTTCGGAGGGGGAACTAAGACCCCGCTATCCCCATCGTGGTTATTTTTTTTAAACCATTCAGAAGTAGGTAGCATTCCACTATGCCGTTGCTATTATTGATTGGAACTACAATGTTATTAGGAGAACTTAAGATGCATGAAACACATCATTTTATTACCCTGCCCAATAAGTGATGGGCATTATTCAGAAAGCCCGGTCAATTTAATTATTTCAATAGTTTTTATCATATTGCCTACTCATATTGGGCATTTTTCAAATTGCCCGGGCATTATAAATAATGACGTAGGTACTGTTAGTCACTTGGTCCGTAAGAGTTACATTGGACGCCACGGACACGGGTTCCTGCCAATAATATTTGGTCTGTCGTTTAGCAGTCGCATTTCTGTCCTATTTTATCGATATTAGGATGCCGTTGGATTTCCTGCGAAACTTACATTTTAAAGCACACGGAATAACGGAGACTCTCTTGTTGAGAACTTAAACTTACATAAAAGCATAGAATCCAAAACTGTACTCCCTCTTCTCCCCAGCAACTTGACAGGAATTGACAGTAATCTCCGGCACTGACGGAGTTAGAGGGTTGGTTAGGTATATGGTCTTCATGATCTTGGAAATAGACCCAGCCTTGCAGGTGGATGTGATGAGCTAACGTTGTGCAGCTTCCTCAATCAGCGTGAGCAATCCATAGCAGACAAGGCGTGGATGTCGAAATAAAAGCAGATCCCAACTCGTATGTGTCAGTCTTTATTTGATCACCAAATAAGAACACATATTCGTCACAATTTAACATTGATAGAAAGAGATTACTAATTATATATAAATTACATGAACCATCGGACATGGAGATCAAAAAGGAAAAGGGAACCGGTCATAGACAATCTATCCCAAAACGTCAAGACCAGGGAAGTTGTCTATGTCAGTGTAGACGAATGGAATGCATACCACAGACCATCAAAAACATTTTAACACTCCTCCTTATGCATTACATTTTTCCACCGAACACCATATAAACATGCTTACAGAAATATAACCATTTGTATAACAAAAAAAAAACATTTTTAATTACAATGCCTCTACATTTAAACCTTTTACAAATTTAATATGTTTTATAAGACATAGAGGTTTTGTTAAAACATCTGCAATCATAGAATCGGTTTCTAAATATTTTACACTCAGATAGCCATTTTGCACCAAGTCTTTTATAAAATGATAGCGTAGATCTATATGTTTGGTTCTTTTGTGTGAATACTCTTTTACATACAACAACTTTTGTGCACTCTGACTATCATTGTATACAATGACATTCAAGTTTTTGCTTAGAATTTCTGACATGAAATTTTTCACAAAACAGATGTCCTTGCTTACATCTCCTAAAGCCAGATATTCTGCCTCTGTGCTAGAAAGAGCATTACAACGTTGCTTTCTAGCTTCCCAGTTGATCACACTATTTCCCATTTTAATGGCAAAACCTGTGTAAGATCTACGGTCCAATAGATCATTAGCCCAATCAGCGTCGGCATACGCAGTTATATCAAAATTACCAGCTTTAACAAAATAAAGTCCATAATTTTTAGTTCCTGCTAAATAACGAAGTACACGCTTTGCAATGCACCAATGACTTTTATTAAAACAGTTATTGTATTGACTTAACTGGCTACAAGTATATGCAATATCTGGTCGAGTACATACAGCTAAATACATAAGACTTCCCAACAATTGTCTATATTTATTCACTTCGTCATCTACACATTTACTTTCAGATTTTTCAAACTTATAATTTACTGGCAAGGGGGTTCCAACAGACTTACAATTCGACATATTATATTTCTCCAATAATCGTTCTATATATTCTGATTGGTCCAAAATTGTAACACCCTGTTTTCTAGTGACATTCATGCCCAAACAATTTTTAAGCTCTCCCAAGTCACGAATTTCAAAGTTATTATTTAAAATTGATAATACATTATTAATACAACTATTATGAAATACATATAAATCGTCTACATATAAACCTATTATTATATACTCTTTTTCAGTCTTCTTTACATAAATACAAGGTTCACATTTGCTTTGGTTATAACCATTTTGTGTTAAAACAGCATGTATTTTAGTGTTCCACATTCTACTCGCTTGTTTAAGTCCATAAATGCTTTTCTTTAACAAACAAACTTTGTTATCCTTTTTAAAACCTTGGGGCTGTTCCATGTACAAAGTTTCTTCAAGTTCACCATTTAAAAAAGCTGTTGTAACATCAATATGGTTAATTTTTAAATCTAATTCAGTAGCTATTGTGAACAAAATCCTAAGAGATGCGTGTCTTACAACAGGTGAAAAAGTTTCAGAGAAATCAATGCCCTGTTTTTGACTGTAACCACAGGCAACCAATCTAGCCTTATATTTTACAAAATTTCCAGATGCATCATACTTTTTCTTATATATCCACCTACATTTTACCACATTTACACCTTTAGGACGTTCCACCAGAGTCCACACCTGATTTTTAATTAAAGAAGAGTACTCACAGTGCATAGCATTGTACCACTCCTCCTTTTCGGCTGAACTAATAGCTTCCTGATAGAATTCAGGCTCTGATAGTGATTTTTCTCCAGCCATCATTGCAGATAAATCGTAATCTGTGTAGCGCTCAGGTACTTTACCACGTGTGCTGCGTATAGGACGAGTGACAGGCCGCTCGGCAACAACCGGCGAGACCTCACGTACAGGACGAGTGACAGGCCGCTCGGCAACAACCGGCGAGACCTCATCTCCTCCTTGACAGTTACCTTCCGGCAGAGAAGTTACATAGCGGTTACCCGCATCAGCTTCATCACCTTCAGAATTACCTTCATCACCAGTGGCATATGGGTTGTCAGACAGTGGGGACCACGCTTGCGTTATCACCTCTTCATCTGAAATAACATTTTCCCTGTTAGAGCTTAAGCTATTATCACAGTTTTCGTTGCCTATTCTATTCTTCTCTAGATCATCTTTACTATTATTAGATTCATTATTTATATCAAATTCATTATTATTTTTATTATTTGAATTATTAGAAATTATTTCATAAGAATAAAATTGACCAATATTCTCCTGTCCTGATGTATCACAAATAAATTCATTTTCTAAAAACTTTAAAGCTCTAGAATATATAACTTGCTTAGGATTTGTAGGATCACTGACACGGTAGCCCTTACATGTATCGCTATAGCCAACAAAAATATATTGTTTGGCTTTAGTATCGAGTTTGCGTCGCTTAGCTCCTGGAATAAGTGCATAAGCCACACAGCCAAATACACGCAAATGACTCAAATCAACTGGATGCCCTGTCCAAACATACTCGGGAATTCCATTTGCCGGTAGAGCACTGGTAGGAGATCTATTTTTTAAATATATGGCTGTCATAACTGCCTCTCCCCAATATCTATTAGACAAATTGGACCCCTGTAACATAGCTCTGGCTTTTTCGAACACTGTTCTATTAACACGTTCTGCAACACCATTTTGTTGTGGACAGTATGGTACAGTAGTTTGATGCACAATGCCTTCTTGTTTGAGATAGTTTTCCAGATCATTGTTACAATATTCTCTACCATTATCAGTGCGTAAAATTTTAATATACAAACCAGTCTGCTTTTCTACCATAGATTTGAAAGATTTAAAATGGGCACTCACCTCAGATTTATGCTTCATGAGATATCCCCATGTTTTTCTGGTGCAATCGTCAGTGAACGTTAGCAAGAAGTTCGCTCCGCCCCAGCTGCTGACTTGCATCGGGCCCACCACGTCCGAATGAATGATGTCCAATGGTTTAGTAGCACGTTCCTGAGCAGCCTGTGGATAAGATGCATCGCACATCTTTCCAGTCAAGCATGGAACACAGCCACTGGGTATCTTTTCCATTTCCTGTAAAACGACACCAACACATTGGTTCCCACCACCAAGTATTTTCATACCTTTTTCTGACAAGTGGCCAAGACGCTTATGCCATGTAGACACAGGCACACACGAAGCAGCATGAGCAATCACTGTCCTCTGCATAATAGGCAGGGGCTTGGAACACTCCGAACTAGAGACAGGCTCAGCTTGCGGTTTCACTACATATAACCCATTAACCTTATTGGCAGTTAAGATGTGGTTGCCAGTGATTTTACATTTATTATAAATCCTACATTCATCCTTTGTAAATACTACAATATAGTTATTATTAGTAATATGGCTAACGGAGATCAAACTACAAGAAATTTCAGGGACTAAAAGTACATTTTCAAGGCCTATATTTGAATTTAGGGTTATTTTACCTGTACAATTACTGTGTAACTGCTGTCCATTGGCCACCGAAATAACAGTATTTCTATTTCTCACTTCACTAAATAATGTCTTATTAGAACACATGTGCGAAGTAGCCCCGCTGTCGATGATAAAGGATTCAGAGGTTGAAGCCATGTAAGCTGTTGCAAATAGTGTATGCTCTGGGTTCTTTTTAGCCTTCAAGTCCCTCTTCTTCTTAAAACATCGCTTCGAGTTGTGGCCGGACTTCTTGCAATAGTCACAGGTAATAGAATTAAATTCCCTCTTTTTCATTAAAAAGGCTGTTGAATTGGAACTGACGCGTCGATGGTCTTCCTGTAGAAGTCTTGTTCTCACTAATTCAGAGGTGAGGTTGTCCCTCAACTGTGCAGTTTCGAGGCTAGACACCAACATATCAAATTCCTGGGGTAGGCCGCTCAGAAGAATCTCTGCCACTTCATCATCGTCTATCTTCTTCCCGATGTCATCTAATTGGTGCACAAGCTTCATGACACCTTCTATGTAGTCTGACATGTTGGAGAATTGTTGATACTCAATTCTGTGAAGTTGACGTAAGAGTAGCACTCTTCTATATAAACCTTTGTGTTCAAAAGTATTGGCAAGCTTGTCCCATGCTTCTTTTGGTTCTGTACACTCTCGCACATACTGATATAAGCTTGGCTGAATACTTAAGCAAATTCTAGCAAAAGCTTTGTGTCGTTTATTTCCATCTGTCTCAGTACCCAAAACGCAGTCCCAAAGACCTTCGAGTGTAAGTAGCATTTTTATGCTAAATTTCCAGTTAATATAGTTCGAAACTCCTTCAAGCTTCTCAATTGCAACCGATGAATTATTTCCATTGTTAGACGACAAAGACATCTCGTGTTGTTAGATCCAAAAAAATATACAGGAAAAGTTTTTAACCAGTGCGGAAATTTTGACAAATTAAACTTAAACGAGTTTTATTAAATATATATTTTTTATTTTGATAGGTCTCAGTACAAAAAAAAAGAAATATCGTTAACGAAAGATGTTTACTTTAAAAGTGGTTGGATGGCTAACCGGCGGCGCGCGGCAAAGCGGAACGCACGAAAGTACCTATCTATCAGCTGTGCGCTCGCTCGATTCGCCGGCGTAGGTATTTGCGTAGGTTACAAAGTACTGATCGCTAATTTTATCAGGTTCGAACTAGACTTTTTTTATGTTTAAGCCGTGACCTGAAGTTATTTGAAGAGTTATTCCAATTTTTCCTTCATACTTTAATGGGCTTAGGACCATCAAAATACAGAAAATAAAGCATTATTATCAATTAAATTTACGTTACTGCATAGGTAACTACTTCTGCATTAAGGCGTATTTAAAAAATTGGAATCAACTAAGTATTTACAATAATGTTCAATCAAAAATAACCTATTCGCTAAAATTGTCAATGTCAATAAATTGCTTACCCCTAAATTTCACTAATCACTGTATTTTAATAATTGTTCAAAATGAAGTCCTCCTCTTTCTAGGCATAAACGTGCACGTTTCATTAAATTGTCATTTAGTTTGTTGAGAACACTAATATCACTTTTCACTTCATCAAAAGCGTTAATTATTTTGAACTTTAAGTCATCTAGGTTTTGGGCCTCCTCTACATAAACTCGGCGTTTGACTTCTCCCCAAAGAAAAAAATCGCAGGGAGTAAGATCCGGGGACCTCGCCGGCCACGGTACTGGGCCACCACGACCGATCCAATTTTCCCCATATTTTTCATTAAGGTAGTTCCGTACATGAATGGCGTAATGAGGTGGAGCGCCATCGTGCTGATAGTAAAAGTTATTAAGGTAGGGCACTGGAACTTCTTCAATTAAAGTTTCGATGGTCGTTTGCAGCATTTCTAAATACCTTGGACCGGTCAATGTGCCGTCAATAAAAACGGGCCCTATTATTTGATTTTTAATAACCCCAGCCCATACATTGGCGCTAAAACGCACTTGGTGATGCGTCTCTCGCACCAAATGGGGATTGTTGAATGACCACCAATGTTCATTATGTACATTGTACAGTCCTACACGTGTGAACAATGCCTCATCCGTCCACAAGATGTTGACTTCGCGGTGATTTAAAAGCCACTCGCACAAGGCTCGACGTGGTATTGGGTCTGGGTCATGGAGCTGCTGTACGGGCTGAAAGTGGTATGGATGGAGTCCGGCTGTATTTAGCAACTTCCATATCGCGTGCTGGCTCACACCGAAACGACGTGCCGCATCGTAGGTACTGGCTCTTGGATCTCGCTCAAAGAAATCAAAAATGCTTTCTTCGATTTCGATCGCCAGTCGGGGTCTGCCAGACCCTCGTGCATGATTCGGGGTTCTGAACTGTCCGTGATCAAGCAGCCTTTGAGTGGCCGCTAAAATGGTCCTTTCATTAGGGACCGCGGGGTTTACGATTCCTTGGGCTCGCATTCGAGGTATGCTCTCCGTCGCATACATTCTGCGAGCTGCTCGCAAACTTTCACCACTGAGTAAATACACTCGCACCATCTCGTAAAACTCGCGGTTGCTGTAGTCCGACATCGTGATTCGTGACCGGTAGGTACGAGTACGACACGTGCGGTGCGGCGCTTGCGCGGGAAAGCGATTAGACGCGACGTCACACGACAGCGCGTGCGATGAGCGAACTGTCGGCCACAAGGCCCGGCGCCGCCCTGCCGCCCGGGAGGGGGTTTCACCCCCGTGCAACACCGCCGCTTGCGGCGGCCGCCGCGCGCGCCCTTTGATATTATTACGAATAGATTGTGTCCATATTTTGCTGATTTAAAGTAGGACAATTTTTTTTTTTAAAGTATTGAATAAATAATGGAAATGTGTTCTATTACTGATATAGAACCACCAAAAAAAATTTCCGCACTGGTTAAAAACTTTTCCTGTATATTTCGTACCTGTCTGGGTTTGATCGTTAGTCGCTATGGATTTTCCTTCTGAGACCATAACCTGATGAGCTAACGTTGTGCAGCTTCCTCAATCAGCGTGAGCAATCCATAGCAGACAAGGCGTGGATGTCGAAATAAAAGCAGATCCCAACTCGTATGTGTCAGTCTTTATTTGATCACCAAATAAGAACACATATTCGTCACAATTTAACATTGATAGAAAGAGATTACTAATTATATATAAATTACATGAACCATCGGACATGGAGATCAAAAAGGAAAAGGGAACCGGTCATAGACAATCTATCCCAAAACGTCAAGACCAGGGAAGTTGTCTATGTCAGTGTAGACGAATGGAATGCATACCACAGACCATCAAAAACATTTTAACAGGATGGAAGGCAGGTGCCCCAGGTGACTTTGTTTAGGTTTCTGCCTATCGGGGTTTTCGTCTGCAAATGTTTGAGAATTTTTCTTTAAATATGATCAATGTGTAAGGAAATGAGTTTCATAGAACTGAGATGTAGTGGTATACGGTATACGAGTTTTTAATGTTTGTGATCTTGAAACCATTTGATGCTGAATGAAATCTGAATGTTTCGAATCGCGCTAGTGATCAACGCTCACTCATTAGGGTTCCGTAGTAAACAAGGAACCCTTATAGTTTCGCCATGTCCGTCTGTCTGTCTGTCTGTCCCCGGCTTAACGCAGTATTAGTACTAGAGAGCTGTAATTTGGCATGAGTATACAAATAAATGACGCCGACAAAGTGGTAAAATAAAATCATGTTTTTTTTTTTTTTATGGTAAACGCTCCTGCACGTAAAGCGGGGATATCTTTTTTTTTCGTCTTTTCCATGGAACCCTTCATTGTACGTGGTCCGACACGCACTTGGCCGGTTTTTATTATATTGAGTCGATTATTTTGCATGGCTGGAGGCAGTCACATGCTGACATTTCACAACTTAACCATAACAATAAATACGGTTGTAGCAATATTAAAAGAAGTTCAGAATGATATTTATTTTGCACAAACTAAAAGGCACATAAAACAATATATAGAGCAGATTAAAAAAAAGTGTAATGTACGATGTAAGTTGCAGGAAAGTGCCCCGCGCACCAAAATGGTCCAGTTTCGCAAAACGCCAGACAACTAATGCATGATGCTGGTTTTCAACTGGACCTCGAGTGTGACGTGATCAGTTTTATACTGCAATGTGTACATGCGTCATCAACATCATCATTTCAGCTGAAAGACGTCCACTGCCAGACATAGGCTTCCCCCAGGCACCGCCACTTGGACCGGTTCTATAGATGCGTCCCGCATCCAGCGGATTCCTGCGGCCTTCACAAGTCGATCGTCGGTCCACCTTGTGGGAGGCCTTTCAACGCGCCTATATCTAGGTATTTATTTATATAGATACTTACTGTCACGTAAGGTCCAGTAGATCCCAATACATTTCGATCATCTCCCTCATATTTCTCACCAGTTAATTTCACATCAGCTAGGCAATACTGAGTGACTATTTTGGGGTCAGCAGCCCTTGAAGGTACATTTAAACATTGGTCGTAATTACCCAAACTGTATTCAGACCCGTAAAAAGTACCAACTGGATGATGCATCGAATTCCATACTGGAAAAATTTGGAAATGAGTTTTGTGGTTTTGGGTAAGTTTTTAATGAATGAATTAGCATGTAAGTACGTGTGTCTCATTTCTGAATGATTAATAAATCAAATCCAAAGTCATGTATTCAAACTAGGTTGAGAAGCAGCACTCTTTGAACGTCGGACAGTCCGTAACGCCCGCTCTTCACCACTTACTACAAACTCCCCAAATTAATTAAGGAAATTACTTAATTAATCTTCTTTTTCATCAAATATATCACTTATCATTATTATCAACGGTATAGCAAGTTTAAGCTCATTAATGAATGCTAGTCCGTGTAAATGATTTTTTAATTAATTAAACTCGGTTTTTTTCTCACTTACTATATATCCTTATCTTTTTCTTTTTCTAAAGTAAGAAAGTTACTCCTGATAACATCATCTATCTGCCAGTGAAAGTCCCGTCCAAATAGGTCCAGCCGTTTCGGAGATTAAGCAAAACAAACAGGCACACAGGCTTTTTTTTTTAAATTGCCGTTTGTTATAAGTAGGTACCGTATATAGGTACTTTCATAGGCATTAAGTTAAATGCTGCTATTTTGACATTACTAACAGACATGTCAGACAGACATGTCAGACAGACATGTCAGACATTCATTATAATCTTAATCATAATTACAATCATAAAACATTTGTTAACAATAGTTGTTATAACAATAAAATAAAATACAAGCGCGCTATGTTATACGAGAAGGCGTACAAAAATAAAAAAATATTTGTATAGATCTAGCTTATACTTACTCCAAACTGCCCATACAGTGTAATTCCGCACATTGTTCAAGACTTTTAAAGTTTGTTCCAAACATGGTCTTTCATCTTCACTCCAGGATTGATCCCTTAGACCGCTTAGCACTATATCTACTGTAGTTACACCCTTAGGGGGTAAAGCCTCTGCTATACTGACACCTGATAAATATTACTTATAAATAATATTAATTTCGTAATGACGTCATGGCCCAGTGGTTAAGCCGTCGGCGCCTCTCATGCATGACGTTCTGGGTTCAAACTTTCTAAGACGGAAAACATCGGTGTAGGAAAAGATCGGTAGGAAACCCTGGTCCTATAGATAGTACAACGTGTTTTTTTTTATATCCCATAACTCTAGGGTTATATTCTATAAGTAAAAATAATACAAAAAGTCCTAGAATATGTGGTCCAAAAACGCATAGTTTCGAAGATAACATAACACTATACTCTCGATGTGTGTATCTAAGTTTCATTGATAAGCACGAGTAAACCGTTTTCATTCAAACCAATCATTCATATTTAAAGGTAAGAAAATGCGACGTTGTCATATTTCACGTAGGTAAGGGTGTTTTACATCAATAATCGTGACTTTGTCGTATTATTTTGTAAGAAAAATGAAAAAAAAAAAATGATAGTTCAAAAATAATTCTTAAGCCAGTTGATTCTTTGATATGGTCTCATTTATACCCAAGCGTTATGGGATATTAAAAAAAAACACCTTGTATACCTAAGTCTGAAATCGCCAACCCGTCTTGAGTAAGCGTGTGGTTATCAATGCGTGCCTCTGTATGAGAGGCCCTTGCCCTGCAGCGGGACAGTAATAGGCAGGGCCGGATTTAGGGGAGGGCAACCGGGGCTACAGCCCCGGGGCCTCCACAAAAGAGGGGCCCCCACAATAGAAACCTCGAAAAAAAAAACATTCAAATTCCGACTAGTACCTAAACACTAGTAAACAACTTTTCCTTTCATTTTTTTCCCTGTTTTACCTTTACCTACAGTACTTCGTACAAACATGTAAATTTTAGTTTCAGATAATTCTTGTTTTCGATTAGATTTATATATTATGTTTGTTAAATACTAAAAGAATCTACATGGTTTCACAATAAATTAGTTACCTATTAAAAACTCGACTGAAAAAATTTGTTCGTTATATTTGGAAAATAATTTGGGGCCAGGGGGCCTCCACTCCTTTGTGGCCCCGAGGCCTCCAGACCTCTAAATCCGGCCCTGGTAATAGGCTGGCTTATTGCTGAATAAAGGATGTCAGTGATCAGATCAGTGATGTCCGAGATAAACTCAGAAAGTACCTACAAACATAAAATCAGATATTATAAAGAAAAATGCAAAACACTCACTTATCAAATGTATCAATATCACAATATATAAAGCCTTCATTTCTACACATGTAAGTTCGTAACGAGTCCAACACCAAATGATTCGTTTGAGTCTATCAACACGTCTATAAACACGTTAGTCAAACAGTGAAGGTCTTATATTTTGTTAATAAGCTAATTGTAAATCTGCACATAATTATAATTATCTAAAAATTATAAGATAAAAGAATTAAAGTAATAAAAACTAAAACCCAACTACGGCAAAAAAGTCAATTAAAAAGGTACACTTTGTCGGCGTCAATAGTATGTACCTATACTCATGCCAAATTACAGCTTTCTAGTACAGTCTCTGCGCTAAGCGGGGGACAGACAGACAGACAGACGGACATGGCGAAACTATAAGGGTTCCTTGTTTACTACGGAACCCTAAAAATCCGGAGTCTCACGTGTTTTATGGGATAAATCGAATAGATTACGTGTGACTCCGGATTTTCAAATTTGTCTGTCTGAGATGACTTGTTTAGGTAGGTACACCTTTTTAGTTGACTTTTTTGCCGTAGTTGGGTTTTAGTTTTTATACTTTTATTTTGATTTAAATTATTTTGGGGTAATAATAATAATATAATTATGTATTTTTGAAAAGTGCCCTTTCATTTGATACCCAACATATATGGCACCATTAAAAAAACTTTTTTTTTAGTTCATGACTTTTTGTCCTCTAAAGGGCACTTTGTTCAATTTAATGTAACATCACATTAGCTTTTAGCACATAAACTCACGAAGTCACGATCGAGACGCTTCCAACGATACCCCACTTGTCAAGTTATGATGAGTAGTTTAGAAGTTATGAGGGAACAAATGAACATACATACATACATACCGGTCAAAATCATAACCCTCCTTTTTGCTTCGCCTTAGTCGGGTAATTATGCACCATTATCCACCAAGAAATACAGCGATGATGTGTTTAATATACTATTTGTTACCTAAGTCCATTTTCTCACACGTTTCTTTTTCTCTTTAACCTTATCTTCAATTTATTATTGTCTAAATCTAAAATAAAACAACTTGTGTGCTCACTCCATCGCTCGAACTTCCTATTGTTACGCGAAGAAGACACTGTCGTCCAAGATAGGTACCTATAGGATTTTACTAGTTTGGGGGGTAGGGTGCCTATTATTATTGGAATTTCGACCTGTGGTATTCAGCTGCAGCCGGTTAGACTGGAAGCCGACCCCAACATAGTTGGGAAAAGGCTAGGCAGATTGATTGACTTTCAGACCCCTTCTTGCCTTGGAAAGTAGGTAGGTACATTAATCCGCCGGTTCCGGATGTCATTCGTAGATCTTTGACGGTCGCTACGTAGGTACGGGTAGTCAGATTGAAGCCTGAAAGTGTAACAACTAGTCTTACCATAGAATATCGAATAGTAGTCGCTCCATAGGTATTCAGTTGCATCCGGTTAGACTGGAAGTTGACCTTTACATAGTTGGGAAAAGGCTAGGCTGATGATCCTTGTATGGCTCAGAGGTAGCCAGTTAGTTGCAGTGGAGTTGTTGGATGTGATTTGACGAGAACCACAGACTGCACGATAGTTTAGTTTATTCGTAAAAGTTACACGATAGTTAAGTTGGATGCTAATCCGCGGTTTACTAGCTAAGGCCCGGCGCCCATTATCGGCACGGCATGGCAATGTATTTCATATGCGACGAATAGAAATATAACTTAACAGTATGATAATAAAACTGAAATTTCAATGATGATGCATATAGGACGACGCGGCATGCCTAAGGCGTCTAAGGCGTCGTTGCCGTCACAACAAATTTCAAGTTTATTTCCATACTATTAAGTTATATTTTTATTCGTCTCCTAAAAATACCTTGCCATGCCGTGCCGATAATGTGCGCCGGGCCTTAGATAGCTGTTGGTTAACTAAATAATTAGAATTCTAAAAGTGAATAAAACGAGTAGCCAAAAGTAGGTCGCGAGTCGCTACGTTATCAATTTGCCTATACGTGAACCGTACAATGCTTAATTTTGACGTTCAACCTCACGTTTTTCAGGTACAGCGCTTTGCAGAGGCGACAGCGGCGGCGGGCTAGCGTTCCGCTCGTCAGAACGAGGTACAGACCGGTACTACCTCAGAGGAATTGTCTCCACAGTCGCAGCCTCCACAGCCGTAGGAAACCTTTGTAACAGCAACGCGCTTACTACGTTCACACAGATACTAATACATGAACATTTTGTTAGGGAGTATCTTTAGGGTCAGGTCAGATCGAGCAGCAAAATGCCCGAAGAGAATATTTTTATGACCACAAAATGGGAATTTAGAGGTTCAATTAATGCCTTTGTAATTCAGGTTAAATAAAAATACTTACAAAAGATCTCAATTCAATTCGATTTATTACAAAAATAATTTATTAATTTACATTATAGAAAAACATAATTATACGACAGAAAAATAATAATCAAAATATGCCTAATTAAATGACTTCGTTTCTTTATTTATAATTAATTAACTTAAATATTAAAGAAATGCATTCTCCACAAAACGTAAGTAACATCACGCCTGAGTCCCATAAGGGGTATTAGGTTTGATAGTAGGTACACCCACATTTCGCCAGCACGGGAAGCATGACCACCATGAGAAACGGTTTAGTCGACAGCAGAATAGACAAAATGACAGATCGACGGGAGAATAGACAAAATAACAGATTAATCTGTCATAATATCTATTCTCCCGTCGACAAAACCGTTTCTACGGTATGCTACGCGTGCAGACACGTTAAACTCCATGTCACAAATCCAGTATCAGCACCCTAATTGCGTAATACACGATCTATCACAATCTGGATCGGTTTGAAACAGATTGCTAATTCATTGCTTCATAAGCTCGAAAAAAAATATTTGCTCAACAACGTAAATAACGCAATGAATGTGTTTGAACTGTCAAAATGAAATAGATTCGTCTGAATCGTTTATGAAAATATGTAACCCAATTAGATAGCTGGCTGTCAGTTTAGCCGTTAAGCAAACTGATATAGTTCGTTATCATCAATTAAAATTCTATTCTATCTCATTAGTAACAGTTGAAGGATCAAATCATTAATAGATTTTTCTTTTACAATAATATTTTTTTTACTATAACCAAATTGGCACATATAAATTGACTTTTTCTAAATACGTTGACACCACAGTAATGAAATACGCGTCTCTTATGAATGTGAACTTTACTCTAAGAATATTTAGTATCATATTTGTATGTACAACACTTGTTCACATTCGCATATACGGATATGAACATTATGAGCATTAAAATAAGGTTCACATTCGTATGAAACTCATACTTAGGAGAGTAAAGGCTCAAACTAAGGGCTGTAAATCTATCCCTTGGTTTTTAGAGTTCCTTACCCGAAGGGTCCCAAACGGAACCCTATTACTAAGACTCCGATGTCCGTCTGTCTGTCAGCGTCCAGCGGGATTGATCTCAAAAAACCGTAATAGGTAGACAGTTAAAAATTAGGTTAAAAAAATAGTGCTTCCACAGCACTATTTTTTTTTCCTTCGTGTACGATTCGCAATTCGCCGGTTAAAAACCAGATTAACATAACTACAAAATATCAGTTTGTTTTTAGAGTTACATCTCCAAAACTGCTGTGGGGTTTTTGATATAATAACCAAACTATTATTGTCCTACTGCAGGGCAAAGGCCTCTTCTCATGCAGAGAAGAGAGGAGCATTGATCACCACGCTTGCTCAAGACGTGTTGGCCATTTCAGACTCACGGTTTCCTCATGATGATAAAATATTTGAGCATTTATATTGGAATATTATTATTTAATAATTAGAATGTGCAAGCTATTACATAAATATATATACATATATTAATTTCTGTGATACATAATTTATACCTATTAAAACATCCGTTTCTATTTTATAATAGTTAATAATAATACATTTAATTTAATTGTAAATGCTGATAGTTGGGTTTATAAATAATATTATTTTTTTTACTTTTTATGAACATAATTGTGATTATTACATACATAATTAAGATGATATAGATATTTAAATACCTACAAAATAAGTCTTAACTAATTTCAAAGATTGAAGGTGATGGAGCTATGCAGGACGTATAGCTTCAGCTCTTTCGCACACTGAAGTAAATGCACATTTACAGGAAGTCTACTCACTAAACACGAAATTCGCAGATTTGGCCGAAGTTCCGGGGGATTCCTACTCCGTGTCACCTACGGACATAAGATTAGTTTGGGGGCCCGGCCTAAGAATAAATGACACCATGATTTAGGAGTTGTCCCTTTTTAAGTGATTATGCCCATCCAAAAAAGTAGGGTTCACTCCAAAGTTTCGAACTACTTTCAGATGGGCTCGTATTTTCGTTGAGGGAGCCCTATTTTTACCTGACTGCCAAGGAAGGGTTATGTTTTTGTACATATTTATTAGGGAAGACCTATGGCAATTTGGAAGACACAGCATTTTCATACTTGGTCTCATTGTAAAATTTGTACAAACTGCCTTTGCTAAGTAAAATTTGCGTTTTATACTAATAAGAAGCCTATTCTTGAGAGAATCATGAGAATAATGTTTAAATTCCTATGAGCAAATGAGAATAAGAACCTTATTCTTATACCAATAATGTTGATATTTGTATAAAACGCCTACTAAAACCGGCGGCGGCTCGCCCCCTATTTCATAGGACTTAAACATAACTGACGAAATGCGGGTGTACTAATAGGCACATCTCTGCCTAACCCTTCGGGGAATACAGGCGTGATGTTATGTTAAAAGGAAAGTAGAAAAAATGCAGTCTGAATTATGCCCTAAAAGTCAGCTGGTGTATATATATTTGTGCAAATGATTTCAGACTGACACTGGGAATACTATAAGAGGGCTCAAGTAATATTTAGAAGCCTGGGAAGACTTGTTCAACAAATCCTTAGCCTCAGGAATTATTCTTCCAGTCTCCGGACTAGAAAACTCACATACAAAATTAATTATTTACCTAAAAAACAAAAAAAAATCACCACATTATTCGCTGCACGTAATCAAAATCTTGCCAAATTACTTCCCTCTCAAAGAATATATAGAATGCGGCTGTGTTTATTATGAGGTACCACAAAAATTCGGCCATTACCACCGGAAAAGATGGCCGAGCAAATCTCAATCTTAAAACTATGTAAGGGATCAAGAAATAACGGATTTCTATCAACCTTTGCAACCCTAGAGCTAAAACTAAGCTAACGGTGTACGGTAAAAGGAACGATATACAGTTCTGATCTTTTAAATTATCATAGATGCTAAATAATAAGAAAATATACACGGGCACCATTGTGTAGATGGCATGGTCATACTTTCCGTACCAGCGGTTCCATATGTAGAAGGTGAAATGTCTGTTATCTGCAACTAAGTATGGATGGACTAAGGTGTTATGGTGGACCATCAAAGTAAAGATGATACCGCATAGTAATACTAGAATTTTTTCTCTTAACATGAGTTTTAAGGTTGACTGAAGCTTGTAAACAACATATGGAAAACCGAATACTCCGTAGAATACAAGAAAATATAGCAACTGTGGTAAGTGGATGGTCGCTTCATGAGCGGTCTTATCACCTACTACTATAGAACCATTGATATACACAAATGCTACGAACCCGCTCAGTATAATCATATGTGTGAGCAGAACAGTAGCATCATGGAATGTTACGAACTTAAAGAAGGTAGAAAGATGAGTTGATAGATGGTATTTCGCTGCACAGTATACGTCCCACATACCATAATACCTTTTCAACTTAGACTTATCAACATCTTTGGCTATCAGTGACCGCTTGCTGAGTTTTACATCATTAATATATTGATTACCGAAAACCCTTGAGCTTTTGATCAGTAAGTCTAATAACTTGTGCCCGAAAACCATTGCGACCCACACTACGTTCGTCTGCCTCATAATAATAGAAGAAATACCAAATATTAAGATTAAAATCAAGTATCTATTAGTTAAACACAGTCTTGAAAACATGAGAAGAAAAGTTAATGAAAGGACATCAGTATAATAAACATGAGAAAAGAAATATAAAGGGGGCAGTATAGCTAAATTCAGAGCTTGCAGAATAATCTTCATATGATTTCTGTCGCCATAATAAACATATTTAAGAATACTAGAAAATAAAATTATGTTAATGCATGATGCGATGAGATTCACGAAGCGTAGATTGTATGTATTGCATTCGGCAAATAAACCGATCAAAGAGGAGACCAGATACAAGCCAGGAAGTGTCGTTATTTTTGGGTCCCAGTGTGAGAAATTACCAGTACAGTAAGATATTCCTTGTGGTATATGGAAGTGTTCATCAATAACTGTCTGCGTTGCTTTGTTGACGCTGTTGAATATGAGTTTGGATGCTAAGAAGTATGAGGAAACTTGTAGAGAAAGCAGAATGTAGTATCTCGCTGGCAACGACATTTTGGCGCGCTACTGAAAAGGAAATATAAACTTTTGTTAAAATTCTTATTTGAATATTGGGTTTCTATTGCATGGGGCTTTATGATAGCTGGTGAATTAGTGGGTGAACTGTGCACCACTGGCTTACCTTTTGAAGATAGACGGATGTTATGTTATCTTCATACACTGTACATTGATATTTATTTCTTTCGATATTTTTTTATTTACATTTTTTGATCAGACTGACACTAGAATTGTACCTCTCTCAATTACAATGGGTATTTATGTTAGAATAATGTAGTTAGGCGCATAGTTGCACGAGGAATATAAATAACATTTTAAAATTGCATGTAGGTATGTACCTACATAACCTTTTCATAATTTTATTTGTTGCTTCAGAAATATGGGTTAAACATATTCAATTGTCAGCATTAAAATACTCTTTAATCAATAACTTTAACATTATAACAATTAACTTTATAAACAGGAAGAAGTATAGTTACTTTACATTGCACATGCGTCCCGAAAAACCAAAATAAATCGATACCAAGTTTAAAAAAAAGCAATTACCGTGTAAATCCAGGATAAACGATAGCGTTTACTTAGGTTATTTCCGCTCCGTAATCGTATATACGCTACCTGGAGCTATATTTAATGATTACACATTGTTTTCATATACTTTTTCCTTGATTACAAATTCGCCGGAACGCGAATGTGATAACGAGAAATGGCGGCTTTTTTGACACAAGACAAAATTCAATTCACTTGCTTGATTGCTAACAAAACGTTTCACTTATCAGTAAAAAAGTGCACCATGCAGGGATATTACTTTACTCATTACTATTTATTTTATGAATGGTGGTTTATTTCAAGACTAATCAGGAAATTTAGCTAGTAAAATGCAAATAAAATCCACATTTTCCTTGTCGCTGAAACAAAACGTATAATTTTTGTTCCTTTACACGTAGCCACGTTCTACTGACTACTACTCATAACTCAGACTAGTGGTTATGAGTAGTCTGACTGAGACTACTCATGTGCTACTCATAACCACTAAAGCCAGGGTCTGCTGCGCCATGTTTGGATGTTTTAAAAACATCAAACATCAAACACGAACCAATCAAATCGCTTCGGGTTTGATTTGCGGATGCCTGATTGGCAGTGGCGTAACAATAGGGTGGCAGGGCTGGCAAAATGCCACGGGCCCCCGACCCAAGAGGGCCACGGCCCAAGAGGCCGTGAGTTCAATTTTTTTTTTTTACATTGCTTAAAATCTAATGACCATAACACAATTTCAATAGATGATGAATGCATTGAGATATTATGTTTTATGGATGAATGTGAAGTCTCCGATACGCATTGGCTAGCGTGGGGACTACAGACCATTCCCTCTCCCTAACAGAGGAGGCCTATGGCCATTAGTGGGCCGTATACAACGTGTAACTGAGTACGCTGAAAATCTCGAAGTTTATTAAAATTAAACTGAGTACAACGTGTCGATTTTTACTGATAGGAATAAATATAATAAAAATAAAATAAAATACCCATCAAAAGAATTTGCCACGGGCCCCAGATGGTATAGTTACGCCACTGCTGATTGGTTCGTGTTTGATGTTTTTAAAACATCCAAACATGGCGCAGCAGCCGGCTTGACGGCTTGACGGAGCGAGTTTTTTAGTGAATGTAGGTGAATAGAAGAGAGGGGGAAGACTATTATAGTACACACTAAATGACTAATTCCAGAGGAAAGACTAAAGAAAGAGTCATGGATGGACTGTGTGTTATTGTGAAAGATATAATATAGCTAGACAATACACAAAATAGCCTACTTTCTATCATAACGACGCGCGACGCCGCGCCGACGGTCTTGGCCACTGTGGCTATAATTGGTTCCTACCAAAATAACATCAACAACATTTTCATTGACTGCAACACCGACGACGATGCGACAGTCAGGGAGGTTCAGGGTTCAGGGCTCAGGGGCTCAGGGTATAATTTATATTCTGTGGACTTGTGGAGTTGACGGCTTGACGTTTCAAAATCAAAATATAACGGCTGAGTACAAAAAAGTGTGATTTGAATATTTCCCTAAATATAATTAGTCTGGGTGATTTCCATGTAATTTCTCTACAAAATATAGTTAATACAGGCTTAGAAGTTTTAATTGTGTGATGTTTGATTAATAGACACTTTAATAACATGGAAGCTAACGATTTCCTGGTGAAAATCAAAGCGAATGGCGATGCGAAAGACTTGAGTAACTTGGCAAAAGTTTACAATGATTACAAAACCATTGCATCCAATTTATCTTCGAAAGACAGAGGTTCTTTCTCATTGAACGTGCTTTGTTTATTGTGCAGGTAAGTCCTAATACATAACTCACAAGTTTTTTTACGGTAATTAAAAAGTTCCCTCGATCTAAAATCAATTAAAATCGAGTTTGTTGACTGCTGAACTTTGGCCTCTTCTGGGTCAGAGGATCCTCTGAAAGGATTCTATAATCATGTATTAAGATTAATCCTTTATAGTTTCTTTTTGACATTATAATAACATTAATTATTAATTTGTGTAGTTTCTTCTTAAATTGTCGCATAAATAACTTTTTTAAATAATCTGGCAGTTTTTTGTGAGTCAATGATGCCATACAAAGATTAAGACGGCCCACTGACCTGACTACTGATTATTTATTGATCATAATGATTATCAATATTTAAGCTGGGAAATAGAAGTGCAGTAACACATATTTGTTTTGTTTGTTTAACTATACTTCAAGAACTTCACATTCTATTGATTAGGTGATTTGGCAATAATCTGAATAGAATTAATTAAACACGATAAATTGGACCTCCGTCTTTGTTTTGGTGTTACTTCTCAGAGTAGTCTGGGATGACCACCGGGTGACCACTGAAAATCAGCATTGTGCTGTGGGTCCCCCATAGCACAGCATCATGCTGAGTGGAATCCTTCTTGTCACAGTCATGAAATGCAGCTACCGACTCGACTGTCTGTTTTATGCTCATACTACCTTTTGTAATTATCTGATATTTTGTTAAATTTTTCTGATTACCCATCTTTCTGTATGCATGTGTTTCTGTGATAAATAAACCTATTTTTGTTCTTTTCTTATTAGTCAGATAGCAAACACAAAACACATCTAGTTTAAAAAATATATTAAAAGTGTGTTTACACAATTGTATATTTTTCAGGAACTTAGATAAAGTGCCAACATGGAGGGACAGCATAGACACCAAAGAGTTGCTCACTTTGACCATAGACTGTATCAGAGAGACCAGAGGGCTCAACAAGCCAGAACAGGTCAAAACATTGGCCTGTATCTACCATATACATAGATATGTTGTTAGGAAGGTATGTTATATTGCAAATGTTTTACTCTATCTACCTCCATTCAGCTGGACACATTGAGCTAGGCCACAAAAGTGCTGAGATTGAGATCCCGGAATCTGGCACAGAATAGTACCAACAGAAGGTGCACTCCGCATTCTAGGTATGAAGCTAAAAGTATGCGGCGGGCTCATCTTGTTGGGCCAATTCAGTGAGTGTAACATAGTCAGGTGTGAGAGTTACATGATAGAAAGAAAGGCAAGTTCTAGGTGAATATAACTGTAGGTAATTAACGCTGTGCAACCTGAATTGCACTTTATTGTGTGGTAGCAAGGTTTGCTTTTTTATGTAAATAATTTTGCAGTTTTCCTGTAACTACAACGGTTAAGGTAGCTGCCTTACTGTCCCATCTCATAAATCCACCCTTTTTATTATATTGGAAGTTTATAATAATTTGAGAGGAATTTATCTTCTAAGGCTAAGTGCAAACGAGCCACCAGCGACTACCACTGTACCCCAACAACAAGTAGTTCATATGTTGTTTCATATGTTTTGTATGGATACGTCGCACACATGCGTTCAGTGGCAGCTACCCGCTCCCACAGCAGCTCTCAACACCGCAGCAAAAGGTTACACTTAATCTGTACCTAAATAGCTCACTAGCTCATATCCTGGAATAATGGAGGCTTGGACAAAGCAACCCCAAGGAACCTGTGATTTTCCTAAAGATTAATCCAATGTTTTTTATTTCAGAACGCACCAGTACCACCAGAATTAATACTCAAACTATCTTTCATGGCGTTTGAGGCAGACTCAAAAAATCTATTAAAAGAATATTATAAAACATACTGGAATATTATTGCAGACCGACTGATTTACATAGAAAAATTAAAAGGCAAAGCAATACACAAATTGTTACCAAAGCTAACCGAAGATGTGCTCAAAACGCTAGATATTTATGATACAGCACAGTTTTGCGCAAACATTTTAGTGTTTTTAGTAAAAAAACTTCACTTCATATACAGCGAATCTTATGCAGAACAATTGAACGGATTTTACAGTGAAATATTTGAGAAATTTTCAAGAAAAACTGACTTGAGTGCGTTCAAGAAGATAAAAGAAAAGGATACTTTAGATTTGTATGTAAAGCTCAGTGACTGTCTGTACGTGATTGCGGAGAATTCATCAAAGAATCGTTTCAAGGAGTCCGCTTTAAGTGTAGCTGTCAGGACAGCAATAACATTGCTGGGACATCGATCAGACATATTTCACTGCTTACAGACTTTCTATTTAAATTCCTTCTGCGATATCTTCGTTAATAAAACTACATATTTGGATGCTGTATTCAAAAATCTCACCGTCTCCTGCGAAATCACTGAAAAACTGGCTTATAAAGACACAATGGTAGCCACATACCCGTTCATTGGTCAATTTCTAAGACTCTTCATTGAATATTCAGTAAATAATTCAATTAAAATCAATTTTCGAGGAGAGATACAAGAAAATTGCTTGAATTTCATGATCAAATTACTGAATGAGTTGAAAAGTTGTGAGCAGTTGTTGAAATGTGAGAATTGTAAAGTAAAAACAGGTCTTCATGACGCTTTAAGACTCTCTTTTTTATTAAAACATTTCATTACAAATGCTGTGCAGAATAACTCTGATTTAAATAAATTATTGCCTCTATATAAAACAGTTATACATAAACAATATACCATAATGGCCGAATTAAAAAAACTAGGATGTGTTAACTATGAAAAATGTTATCGGAAACTGCAAACCGACACACACAATACTGCAATCTTACTAAATAAGAATCAAAAGTATGATTTTTCAATCAATTTATTCGAAATTTATATAAAAAATGAGTTGAATATAAGCAAGAATGAGTTTGAGCATAAAAATGTAGCGCGAGCAATTTACAACAAAAGCATTTGTGAGTTAGATTACAAGAAGCACGAAAATGCTCTTTTGGATGCTTTTCTGAGCCTATTATTTTCAAAAGATATGAATTCGGATAAGTATATGAGTTTGGTGATGGATATCAAAGCTAAAGCGTTGAAATGTGATGAGAAAAATGATGAAATTGATGATGATGATGATGACAAAAATTATGATTTACAACTAGTGTCCGTGTTAGATGCTTGTAAAATGGTGATGGATCAGAAACTTTATGGTGATTTGACACCGTTTTTGAAAGATGTCAAATTCAGGTACCTATGTTTTTCAGTTTTTTTTTAATGTTACAATTTCTGGCTAGATTTTCTATCTTGTGTCGCTAGCGGTACCCTGGCCAATTAGCCCCGCTACAAAACAAGCTGGCAAGCAAATTTGTAGAAATAGTACAGTACGCCGGGGCCTACAAAAGGGGCATTGATAAACGAACGTGAAAATATGGGCCGAGACACGTACGTGAGTCCATCAACGCCTGGTTGCGGCCAAGGCTTGTATAGTACTTTTCCCAAATAATATTGCATGGAAATTCAAACTAAGTAAATCGGCCTGAGGCTGTCACCTTGGATGTTGGAGGCTGTAGTTCAATTCTTCCAAAGAATTCGCCTATTGATGCATAGCTCAGAAAAGAACCCACAACATTATTTTATATTTTATTTTTCAGTGTACTTCTGAAACATGAGTTTGAAATGTACTGCAAGTTATGGCCATCCATAGCTCCCGTGGCCGGAGTTTGGCAGTCCCTAAACTCGTTACTGAATGGAAGACAAGAGAAATGGATGACAGGTATTTAGCCGTTGGTCTTGTGTTATTCGTAGATCTTTGACTGTCGTTACGGGTCGTCAGAAGCCCGAAAGTCTGAAAACCAGTCTTACCAAAGGGTATCGTATTAACCAGTTACTCGGTTTTAGTTCAGATAGGAAGTTGCTCCATGTAAAATACTGGTATACAGCTGCATCCGGTTAGACTGGAAGCCGGCCCCAACATAGTTGGGACATTTCATTTTCATCATCATTTTTCTGCAAGTCTGCATAATGGGCCTACTACACGCGCAAGCTTCACCACAGTTTTACCTGCGCAAGCCGGCTTGTACACGGAACACTGCGCGTGTGGTTGGTAAAACTGTATCACGCACCAACCCCACGGCATGGCTTGCGCACTTTTCGACTTGCTTGAAATTTTGCCTGCGCAAGCCTGGCCTGCGCGTACTTGCCTGTGCGTGTGGTTGGGCGTTCAGTGTTCAAGCCGCAGTCTAGCTTAGTCGTCCTTCGGTGATTACGTGGTCTTCCATCACTCAAATATGGCCATTTGCGTAAAATTAAAAAATTAAATCGAAGGATTATTCCAACCGAAATAAAAAGAACATTTAATAAACATTTAACATTTACTCCTTTAATTAAGCTTCAGTCAATATTCAGCTATCCAAGCTATCGTTGAACTGAATTAAGTTAAAATCAAATTCTGCAACTAAATACCCATGGTTTATTATACCTATTACTCGCTTAATACTTATCCATTCTTTTTTACATGGAACTATTCCTTTCCCTTCCTACTTATTTGTCAATTATTCTTGAATTCTTCTTAAGTCGACCTTGAAGCTACGAAGGAAACAGTTAAGAAAAAAATATATCTTAGAAGTTCATACAGAAAATGAATTTATGGAATTAAAAAAAGTTATTGCTTCCTCAAAATCAGGTGCTGGCACGGAAGACATATAACATCCAAGAGATTCATTTTTGAGTCTTTTTTTTTCACTTGTAAAATAGTAGCAGAAGAAATAGTTCTTCATTGGGAAACATTGTTTCCACGCCGACGATTTTGACAAGAATGTGGCTTGCGCATACTTAACTGTGCCGTGTGGTAGCGCCGTCCGTGTACAGTTTTTTCCAGCGAGAAGCTTGCGCAGGCAGCACTGTGGTGAAGCTTGCGCGTGTAGTAGGCCCATTAGGGCCATGTACAGACGACACGCGCCCGCTATGCGCATGCCACGCGCGTCAGCACTCGCGTTTAACTCGGTTTAAAATTTGTTGTAAATAATTTGAAACGGCGCAACGGGACCCTGCTGAAACAATTTCTATAAAAATATCACGGAAATTGTTCTACAAGCGTCGAGTCGCGCCTGTCTGCGGGAGCCTGGCCCTTTTACAGACAACCTTAACAATACTACCTATAATCATCTGCCTAGCTTTTCGTGGAATTCAAGCGTGATATTACTATTTTCAGTTGAAGACTCGGAATCACTTCTGTGGACTTTACTGGAAGTGATATCTGTCACTCCTGCAGCAGTAAGAACGATACACAGTGATTATTTTAAAGTTATAGTCAATGACTTATTGGAAAGGATCGATAAAATGCCTGTGAGTATGTAAGAAAAGGACAGAAGATACATTTTAGTTTAAGTCCTGTCAAATTAATCAGCGCCTGACGTAAATTGACGTTATTTTAGGCCTGTGTTCACCAACATTCAAACCACCGGTTACCTATTAAACAGTTGGTTTATGTCAAATTTCCTAAGGAAATTTTATATATAGAACTGATTAAATATCTAAACAGTTGATTTAAATGTTGGTGAACATGGCACTTAGTAGGCAAGTTTTTAATCACGTCTAAACTTGTATGGAGTAGTGACAGGCGCTGATTAATTTGACAAGACTAAACTAAAATGTATCTTCTGTCCTCTTCTTAATGAAAGACAAAGAAAAAGATGCACTGAACTTAAATTTAGTTTAGTTTGTGAACAAGAGAATCGGCACCAATATGTTACTTAATAAGTAACAGCTGCACGCGATGTAAGGGTAAGCTACGTTTGCTGCGGTTGGTCTGTGGATGGGTGACCATTCCCTTCATGACGAGTCCCATCCGTGTAGTAGAATGTACGTGAACGACGGCCTATCTGACCTCCACGGCGCAGCTTACTGCGCCGTAGAGGTCAGATAGGCAGTCTCTTCATGCCAAATACTGGTATTAAGCTGTATCCGGTTAGACTGGAAGCCACCCCGACATAGTTGGGAAAAGGCGGTAATGGAGTCCTCTGACTAAGTTTTAATTCAATCTATGATAATTATGGTTTTTTCAGGAACCAATTTCTTCAGACATCAAAGTGGCACAGGTGATATTATTATTCCTGAAGGCTGAATATGATGTAGCTGAGTCTAGCAACAAATATGGCTGGAAAGTTACTGAAGCTGTAAGTATAATATTTATTAAATAATTAGTTTTAAAATAATTAATCTACATTTTGATGAATATTAAATCTAGAGTAACAACGGATATCCGGCCACTATACGGTATCCGGACTATCCGGCAATTTTTTTACTATAACTGCCGGATTGTCATCTTGTGCCGGATATCCGGCTAGCCGGATACTTTGTCTTATTTTCGTAATAAAATGTAAGTAATACTACTAATTTAGAAACTCAACCTGTTTATTTAAAAAAGTAGCTAATTATAATCAATAATAAATATTTTAAATCTACTAAAGGCGAATTGTGATGTTTGAAAACTATCCGGAGATCCAGTATCCGGCCAAATCACTATCCATCTATAATACAACGTGTTCCTTTTGATATATCATAAGTCTAAGGTATTAATGAGTCCATTTCAAAGAATCAACTGGAATATGAATCATTTTCCACAAATAAAAACCCTCCTTTTTAGGGTTCCGTACATAAAGGGTGCCCGACGGAACCCTTCGGGTCCGGAAGGTAAACATCCAGTGTTGGTAAACATTTGAGCAATTTATTGTTTTGTGAAATGTATCGAAAAACAAGATGGCTGCATTAGTTCCTATTCAAGCCGCGCGCCAAAAAACCTTGTAGCGCCATAGGTTTATGTAAAGTAAAATTTGAATTTAGAATGTTATATTTCAGATTATAGATCCGGATTTATCGCAGGCCATGCGTACGTTTGCTCAAGAGCACGCTGCGTTGCAGAGAGCTCTGCAAGCAGTCGAAATATGGATGGAGCTGGCTGTTATTATTGATACAGGTAATTTTTCTATTGAAAACGAAGTCTTTTAAGACTCAGCGCACACCGAACTGCAAAATGCTCGCGTATGGTCGAGCAAAATTTTGACTGCTCGACCATGTAGGTGGCATGCTCGCCCCTCCGTGAGCAAGCTCCGTGGAAAATGCGGGCGTGCATGACCAGTTTGATGCCAAATGTAGAACGCATACTCGACCACGCATCTTGTAAGCTCGAGCTTGGTCGGGCATCAAGTTTGGACGTGTATTTAATTTTGTAACGTATGGAATTGGTATAAGATTCATTTTTCAGTAGTCTCAGATAATGCTCTTCTCTGCAAACAGCTGTTCCCTGCGTTTATGTTCGCATAACTCGTCAGAATGTAGGGAACAGCAGATTTTTTTTTTTTTCACGATGTTCCTACAGTAAAAGTTATTCATAATGATGAGTACAATGACCCCTAAGAGTAAAACGGTGATTTAAATTTCAACCTGTAGATTAAATACTTTTTATTATAATATTTTTACTTTTTTTAGTAACGCACAAACAATTACTCCGCCCCGCACTGCAGCTAGCTCAGATATTCGTACAACAGCTGCTGCATTTTAGCAGGACGGCGCACGCGCTGCAACTTGCACATATATGCTGCCAAGTAGCCAAATATGTTGATGACAAGTAAGTTTTAAAATATACTATCTACACCCATGCTATAAATGCTATATAAAATTTTCTGAAACAGTTAGCTTATTGCCAACATTAAAACAACCAGGGGCCTAAGTCTACTAATTTATAAACGTTACAAAATGGTTTCTCAATGGTGAGTTTTTGACAGATTTGCCATACAAAAACTGTCAAAAACTCACCATTGAGAGACCATTGTAACGACAATATGGGACTACTCACACTTATTCAGCTCTATTCAGCGTTTGCCCATAGAAAACGCGCGAAACGCGTACGCGTCCTTTCAGCTATCCGCAGCTGAAAGGACGCGTACGCGTCTCATACAAAATCGTAGTTTTCTATGGGCAAACGCTGAATAGAGCTGAATAAGTGTGAGTAGTCCCTATATCATCAACAATTACCGGTGTCGCGTCGCGCTAGTTTGCACGAGGCTTAAGCTTAATCTGTTTCATTTTTACAGTTCAACAGCATTCATTGAGTTATTTACGTTTTTGAGCTCGAACTTATGAAGCAATGGATTAGCAATCTGTTTCAAAACGATTCAGATTGTAATTGATCGTGTATTACGCAATGCAAAAATAAAATAAAGCAAAAATGTTGCAAGTTAAGTAATCAAATATTTTTTACAGAGAATGCTATCTTCGCAACGCAGGCATACTAATTTCCCACATGGACAAACCGAGCCTTCCACTGCAAGATATGATGTCACAAGCTACAGAATACTGGCCGCATGTCATACAATCCGTGGACAGCTTGGAAACTGCTATTGTTTTCGTGTGCGATGCCGCTGTAAGTTAAGAAAAGATAATAAAAATAAATGATAAAATAAATGGTTGGAAAGATTATAGTAATACGGTCCCTTTGGGTGCACAACCCAAATGAGAGTCCGATAGTTATTTAAACTTTTTTTTTTTCAGATATATTACAATAAAATCGGAACAGTGGGTGTCTCAGCAAAGTTGGTGCAGTTAGCTCAAATTAGAATATTGAAATCTTATGAGCAATATCCTGATATAAATCGTAAGTAATCTTTTTTAACCGACCGTGGAGCTAAAATAAAAACTCGGTGTCTTTGGTTTTGAATTTTCGTTTTAAGCCACCGACTTCCGAAATTAAAGTTATTTTTCACTTTCTAGTGTTTTTTTTGGAAGTCGGTTGGTTTTTTTTTGTAAAAAGTTTTTATTTTTCACTTTTTAGTTGTGGTACCTACCCCCTACTAGTTCGAATATCACGACCTGCTATGTAAATAACAGTGACAGGAAAATGTTAAAAGATCGTCCATATAGGCTAAGTGGGAAAAATACGTATTAATGAAGCTAACTCAAAAAATTCTCAAGCTAAGTTAATAAAATTTATATGGGACCACCTTGAGAGCATACATATAGCGTTCAAACAAAAAACAACAATTGACGAAAATATCGACGGACATACACAAGAAAAAAAAAACATACATACGCTACGAACATATAACCTCCTCCTTTTTGGAAGTCGGTTAATGACGGTATTGTGATTATTTAAGAATGAGTATAAAATATTAAGACAACAATACAACAATAAATGAAAACACTCGCAATATTAATACATAGGAGTATTTAGGAACTATTAAATAAATAACATTGAAATTAACAAAGTAATTTTTAACCCCCGACGGAAAAAGAGGGGTGTTATAAGTTTAACGTGTGTATCTGTCTGTTCCCCCGTAGCTCCCAAACGGCTGAACCGGTTTTGATTATTATTTTTTTGTTTGAAGGGTGTCTTGATCGAGACTGTTCTTAGCTACAATTCAAGAAAATCGGTTCAGCAGTTTGAAGATTATCAGCTCTTTTCTAGTTGATGAATGAATGCGCGCATCTTCCACAGGTCTGATCGATTCGAAACTTAGTATTCTGTTATTTCAATGATATTAGAAGAACATAGTAACCTTGAACCGATACTGCAGCATCGCCTGGAATTGTCTTTGTTTGTGTCGCGGGTCATTTTTTTCTAAAACAAACTAAATAGTTGTGATAGGCCGACTATGGGTTTTGCCTATCTTTGACTAGATGTAGTGACTAACTTATTGGAGATCTTTGATTGAGTTTTCGTATGCAGACTGGGAACGTTATTAGATATACGTAGTTTAATTTATTGTTGTATTATCATCTCCACCTTGCATAAGAGGAGGTTAGAGGGAGGCGCAAAGAACAGAAAAGTTGAAAGTAAATCGTTTGGCTTGGTAACACGTCGTGTTCGGGTTCGCGACAAGTCAATCTTCACCATGAGGATGTCTCGTTGAGAGGTGAAACACGTGTCGATTTCTTACGGGGTTTTTTATGACACTTTAGGAATAGTTAAGCGGAATAGGTTACTAAATATATCTACGTCTATTGTATTTTATAATGGATTTCCGCCAAGTCACGCCTGAATCAAGTAACTAAAACGTTTTTCGCTGCCCTCAAGGAACACGGAACAAGGGCAGGAAGATGTTCTTTGGACTTCCTCCCGCTCTCCATCCATCAACATTTAAATTCATCACTCTTTTAGTCTAAAACCTATTTTATTACCTAAATTTCCAGTGGACTTAGCAGTGGGCAGGTTGATGGAGGCACAGACCCTGCTCTGCCGACATTCAGGCCTCAGCACCATGAGTGCTGTTAACGGCACACAACGGCATTATTTGTCTATTTGTAATACTGGTAAGTCTAGACTTTTGTAAGCTTATAATTTTGTCAAATTGAGTATCAAGAGCAGTGGTGAACTAGTGGAGAGGCTGCGACATGACAAACAAAATATTCCTCAATCTTACTGGAAAAAGATAGGGTTTTTGCAAAACAAGAGTCGCTCTAGTAATATTGCGAAACGAAACGTTAGCTATTATGAAATAAGAACACTGATTGGCCGGTCGCAGCGCCCAAAACGTTGAGGGATGCTTTCACCATTTTCTAATTATCCGTGTTTTCGCAATATCCCTAGGGGTTTCGCGAAAATTCGAATCATCAAATCTCCCTACGACATGTATAAATTATAATGTTTTCAGCCTCCAAATGGTCTCCCCGGCGCCTGCTGTCCCTAACTCTGAAGCAGCGCATCGCGTCCCGCAGCGTGTGCTGCGTGCGCGGCTGGCGCGCGCTGCGGCTGTGGCGGCGCGCGCGCGCGGCGTGCGCGGCCGCGCTGCCGGCGAGCGCGGCGCACGCGCAGGCGACCATGTACGCCGATATTGTTCACGTGCATAAGAGCGATGATGCTCAGGTTGGTGCACTTGTTTAATGGTTTATTAAACCCATGCTATAAATAAAACGTCCGAAAGTCGGTAATTTGTAGTTTAATCACATTTTTTTTATAGTTTTCCTTTAAATTTCGTTATACGCTATACGCTACTGCTGTGATTTTTTCCACATATCCAAAACTTACCATTTATCTGGCAGGGACGACGACGACACTTGACTCTAACAAAAATTTAACACTTTAAAGCTTAATATTTCGCAAGCGGATCCTTCAATCCAAAAATGGTTTCAACAAACTCACAATATTTTTGAACGACCTTTCCAAAGATACCCCACACCACGGGATAGACGAAAAAAAACCTCCTTTACCGAGTAGGGTAGAATAGAATACCCTAAAAAAAAACATCCCAATTAACCCTTCCTTGTTCGTGGCCCGTGTAACCTGAGGTTTAGCATTTCTAAAACTCACTTTTTTTTTTCAGGTAAAAATTGACAATCGCCTGAAGTACATCCTCGGCATACCACCATCAAATGACCAACCTTCCACAGCAGTAGAACCAAAAATTGAAATGTTCGCGCCAAAACAGGACTTTGAGACCATGCTAGAGTGCCAAGCATTCAAGTCCCAAGTCAGTCCTACAAGGAAATACGTCACAATACCAGGCTTCAAAATGCCCGAGTTTTTCAGGCATAATTCCTGCGACTGTTACGCCTGTATTAACCCATTTTGCCCGATAATTGCTTATGTAACAGGCGGATTGGAAGCCTCAATGTATTTTAGGGCAAATGAGCTCGAAATTGCCGGGAATTATTTCAAAGGGGTTATAAATACTTTTGGATATTTTGAGGCGAAGCTGAAAGAGGTGTTAAAATCGTATGTAAAATTGGATTTCGAGAAATATGTAGTCGATTATGTGAAAAGAATGTTTGAAGAACAATTTAGCAAAGTAAAGGTCGAAGTCTTGATAGAAGCATCGTTTTACGAGCTAAAAAATGCGAATTTTGAAGCAGCAGATGATTACATAGTTACAATTCACGAAATTGTTCAAGATTTAGACGAAAAAGACAGTTATTTGACTAATGAAGTCATGAATTTAATGATAGCATCGGCTAGAATAAGAAATGTAGTCAAGAAACAAGAATTTGACCTAGAAGCCGAGTTTGAAAACTTAAAATTGAGCCCGAAATCAAAGACAGAAGGAGACAAAACTCCAGAATCAAAGGCGAAACTACCTCAATTATCCGCGAGAAAAGTTAAAGACGAAGAACTACCGAAAAAACGAAAAGTTATCAAACTAAACCTTGACGAAAACAGCTCAGACGAAAAGGAAGTCGAAAAACCTAAACCCAGAAAAAAGGTATCCGAATTCAAAATACCGGTCCCCGTAACTTCAAAACCCGTTATAGAAAACCTAACACCTAGACCGACCCGAAAACCGGTTATAACAGTAACCGATACAACAAAAACTCCAAAAGTGGACAAGCATGATCAGTTAACCGAATTTTTTACGCCTCAATCGACTCCTGAACAATTTTTCACCCCTATGACTACTATAAAAACATATTCTAAGTCACTGAGAAAAGGTATCGTGAAGAATCTTGATAAAGAGTTTTCTACACCAAAAACTGTCTTAGAAAAAGAGAACGCGAAAGGCTTAGAGCTTCCTACTAGGTCTGGAAGGAAGGAAGAAAAAGATAGGGCTCTTAAGAGGGCAACCAGCCCCGGTAAGTTGACGGACAGTAGGACCCGCCCGCGCAGGCTCAGGCAAGCTAAGTTGAATGATGAATGAGACGGAATAAAATGTATTGGGAATTTAATTTTTGTTTTCTTTTACTACATAAAGGTACATTTACATCTCTTCAACAATTTGCTGAAGCGACAGAATGGTGCCGATTCCCTTGTTCACAAACTAAACTAAATTTAAGTTCAGTGCATCTTGTTCTTCCTATTTCATTAAGAAAAGGACAGAAGATACATTTTAGTTTAGTCCTGTCAAATCTTTCACTACTCCATACAAGTTTAGACGTGATAAAAAACCTGCCAACTAAAATTACGTCAATTTACGTCAGGCGCTGATTAATTTGACAGGACTAAACTAAAATATATCTTCTGTCCTTTTCTTAATGAAATAGAAAGAAAAAGATGCACTGAACTTAAATTTAGTGTAGTTTGTGAATTCAGGTATGGGTCGTTACGTGATTTTCGCGAAACGTAACGTAACTAGTGACTTCGAACGCGTCACCTGTTTTGAAAACTAGTGATTTTAGTAACTAGTTATTTTTCAAATTCTATTCGGTGATTCAACATGGTGATTTTATCGAAGTATTACAGTTATTTGCGAAACGAAAATATAAATGGTTACATAATGTAATACGTTACATTACGTTACGTTAGCTTTAAGTTTTTTTTAAAGAATAAGTTTTTGTAGCAACGTATGCAGTTACATTAACGTAATACTAACACAAATAAACTTCCCTTCATACTGATCACTGCATTGTAATGTAACTAGTTACAAAAATCACCTGTTTATGTGTGACTCGAAACTAGCTATTCCGCTACATGCTCTGTAGCCAGTTATTGTAACTAGTGACGTGAAATAACGCCCATACCTACAAGGGAATTGACATACGCAACAGTTTTCAACAATGTTGTATGGTTCAGGCCTTATCCAGCCTTCAAAAAAGGTTGCGGTCACAGCCACCAGAAAATCAGCCAAGTGCGAGTCTGAGTACCAACTCGCTCATGATAGTCATGATCGAGTGTTCTACAAAGGAGATGTTTACAAAATGTATGACACCCTCACGAAGATTTTGTACTGTGTATAGTGTTCCACGTGGCCAAGCCGTGGGGCGAACACTAGTAATAAACCTATAAAATTTTAGTTTGTTCGCTCACGAAAGTTACAAAGGATAAGAAACTGAATCTCGACTCTAGTGTGGATATAATATCATCGGCCTATCGAACTCAATAGACCGTGAAACTGTGACGTCACAAGTCTATTAGGGTTGTGGGCATGGCCATCGTGCCCACCTGCCCACACCGGTGGATCCGCGCTTGGTATGTTTAACATCGATCAACGTCTGTTACAGCAACAGATTCGACAGTTTCATTTTACATACTATTTCATAGAGAAACATGCTCTAGGGCGCTCAAATGAAACCAATAGTTTTTCAATAACTGGTTTACTGATAGTTTTACAAAATAATTTTATTATTCTAAAAGAAATTAGCGGAGCTAGTTGCTACTTCTAACATGGTAGGTGAATAACAAAAATTGAAGGTAGAAATTCACTGATAATTTCGGCGATTAGCAATGACTCCGTCGCGTAGTGTCATGTTATTAAAATATTATCAGGCGCGAACACATATGTTCCACAGTTTTCTACAGTCATGTCTACCCAACAAACCGTGTTGCTGTTGCGGCTTTGTCAATTTTAAATGAAACTACTATGAATCAAAGGAGCTTTTTTAAAAAATTGTACTCATTATATTATAAACTTTCCTTTATTTCATTAATATACTTACATATATTTTTAAATATTAGAAAAAAAACATTTAAAAATATAAAAAATAGTAGCCCACCGGTATCGGGAACAGGGTCCAAGCTACCCGCTGACCACGGGTAGCTTGGACCCTGTTCCCGACTAAAGTTCTGAACTAAAGTTGATTTAACAACTAGAGTACCTACATGGATGGCACATTTTAGTCCTTTTAGTTTGATGTTGAACGTGCCGTGCCGCGCCGTGCCGCGTGAGCGTGTAGCGTAAGGCCGTATACAGAAAGAAAGCTGGAAGCCGGCGCCAATCTACCAGCGCTTATAGGAAATGGTCCACACAGGTAACCGGCGCAGGCATTTATATGAACAAACGCCGATAAGCGCCGAACGTCGCCGACAAGATTCTCGGAACTTGTCGGAAAACTACGATTTTGTATGAGACGCGTACGCGTCCTTTCAGCTGCGGATAGCTGAAGGGACGCGTACGCGTTTCGCGCGTTTTCTATAGGCAAACGCTGAATAGAGCTCAATAAGTGTGAGTAGTCCCTAACGTGTCGTTTTCATCCTGCAGAAGAACACACGCCTTGTTTCCCCGAAGGGTTGGGTTGGGGGCAGAGGTGTATGGGCTGGGTTGGGGGCAGAGGTGTATGGGTTGGGTTGGGGGCAGAGGTGTGTGTACACCCACCTATCGCCAGTTATGTTTAAGTCCCATGTAATAGGGGTGAGTCTATGAATTTTATTTATTTATTTGATTTTATCCGATTTTATTGACTTTTATTGACGTATTTTACTAGGTATTTGTGAATTTATGTCTGGCAATATTTATCTGAAATATAGGAATTTATTATTATTATATTTTTGGTAAAATGGATAAATTCGGGAAATACTAAAAGTGCTTTTATCTATGGGATTTGGATTTGACACGACAACGACTATCCGACAATGTCTGAAAAACTTTTTATTTTACACTTTTTAGTTGTGGTACCTACTCCCCACAAATTCGAATATCACGACCTGCTATGTAAATAACAATGACAGGAATATGTTAAAATATAATCCACATAGACTAAGTGGGAAAAATACGTTATTATTGAAGCTAACTCAAAAAGTACCAAAGCAAAGTTAATAAAATTTATAAATGGGACCACCTTGAGAGCATACCCTTTCAAACAAAAAAGGAATTTTCAAAATCGGTACATACATAACAAAAATAAAAATAAACATACATACGTTACGAACATAGAACCTCCTCCTTTTTGGAAGTCGGTTAATAAAATGTACGATTATTTACGCATGTGAATGACCTGAGCCCGACCCAAGCGCGGACCCTTGTAAAAACCCGTCTCCACTTTACTTTCTCAAAAATGGTGTAAGGCCGCTGTCATGTAGAACGCTGGTAACCGGCGCCGATATCCCAGCCCTTGTCGGCGCTGACAAGCGCTGGTTGTCAATGGTGGTCGGCGCTGGCATTCATACTTTTTGCGAAATCAGCGTGAACCGTAGCCGATAAGTGCCTACAAGTTCCTATGGCCGTATACAGAAAGAAAGCTGGAAGTTCCGAGAATCTTGTCGGCGACGTTCGGCGCTTATCGGCGTTTGTTCATATAAATGCCTGCGCCAGTTACCTGCGTGGACCGGTTCCTATAAGGGCTGGTAGAATCGGTGCCGGCTTCCAGCTTTCTTTCTGTATACGGCCTATGTTATTAGTCGGCGCCGGCCGGTTCACGCAGATTCGGCAGAAAGGCCTGCGCCGCCGACCTCAAGCGCTGGGATATCGGCGGATATCTCTATATATTTATTATCGACTTCACCATTTTTGAGAAAATAAAGTGGGGACAGGTTTTCCAAGGGGTTCGTTGACCGGTCAAGGCTGCTCGCTTGCCGAGGTCGCTCCGTGGATGGGTGATGATCCCTTTCATACCGAGACACCCCCGTGCCTCGGAAAGCACGTTAAGCCGTTGGTTTCGACTCCCGGCTGCCATTCGTAGATTTTTGACTATCGTCACCCGTAACCCGTAACGTACGTACAGTTCAGACTTTCGTCCTTCTGACTACCTAGTCTAGCCTGAAAGTCTATAAAAAAAGTCTTAGCAATGGAATCGTGTCACCGAGTAGCTGGGTTGTGGAGGTCAGATAGGCAGTCGCTCCATGTAAAATACTGGTATTCAGCTGCATCCGGTTAGACTGCAGGGAAGCTGACCCCAATGTACTCGTAGTTCGGAAAAGGCTCGGCAGGATGACGAACCAAGTCTGGAAGAGCGAAAGAAATAACATATGTTTTTTAACTTTCAATGTTTATCTAAGTATTTTGCACGTTTTGATTAATATAACAGCCGCGAACTGTAACCTTCATAAGTTCATTTGTTACGCAATTGCTAACAAAAAACTTCGAAAAAATCACCGATTCCGAGCGCCTGCGCTTCTCGCGGTTATCTATTTGTTGTGGTAACCTCTTATAACCCGTTTGTCACTCATTAACTGTGGGTTGCCATGTTATAAAATATTACCTCAATGCTGGGATAAATAACTGAACGTAGACCTTCTGCAATGGAAAAGGCGAAAGAATGTGTATTGATGTTTACCTAATACCTACCCACATTTTGTCAGTTATCTTAAAAAGTAGGTATGTAATACCGAACAAGTCAAACTGAGGGCGGCTACTATTATTGTTTCTAACGAACAGTGCGTGGCCTGGGGATCGAACCAGGGACCCCACGCAAGCCGCGCTTGATTCCACTAGACCTAGTAGGCTTAAGTTTTTACAAATACAGTTTTTATTATTCTGAATTATCGTGAATTCTAAAAGTTGGCGACGTCGTAATTACCTGTCAAATATTTACGTTTTCATTCATTTGTTCTAGTAGGTACTGTTTACTGTATGCAACGGCTTTGAGTTTAAAATGCTTTATTTATTTGAAATAAATGCTTTGAGTTTGACTGTATGGAAATATGAAATATCGCATCAATAGTGAACTAAAATATTGATAATGAATTGCAACTAAAACACTGTATTTAATGTTGTAACCGTTGATGGTGTAAAAGAGCATTATTTTGGAAAGTTTCCAAATACTTTTTATACATCTAAAATGAAATATTCAGTACGTTATTAATTATTGCATTTCATAATCAATATTTTAGTTTTAGAGCGATATTTCATATATCCATACTACTAATATTGCCAAATTAATCGAAACAGTGAAATATTTTATTTACAGCTATTTGCGACTTTCAGAAATTTACGCTCATAAAGGGAGATCAAAATTCTACACTAGCAACACAACGTTAGACGGTTTTCCCGAGATGACGTCTGGTCGACAGTGTTTATTAAAAACCAGTATCACTAAAATAATATTAAAGAAATGACGTGTAATTAGTGTTATCGATTTGCCATCAAACTACCTAGTCAATGTACTAACTAAAATTATTGTTTACTGTGAGTTTTTAAAATGTACGTGTATTTAGTTTTAATTTGCATTGGTGAGTTGTTTTTTTTTTTTGGCTGAATAGTGTTGTGCTTCTGGCAAGTTATTTAAATGTCAAATAACTATACAAAAAGGTTTGAAATCTTGTTTTTTTCGGGGGGCACTCTATGGAGATCCACAGACATTTTTGTTGGTCGATAATCGATACCGAGACTGAGCGATTGAGGATGGTTGAGTATGAATGTGGATGGCAGTGGGAGTAGGGAAAGACAAAAGAAACTGGATGGACTGTGTGAAAGATGATATGGTTAGAAAGGGGGTGACTACCGAGATGACGACTAATAGAGAAGTGTGGAAGAAAGGGACATGTTGCGCCAACCACAAATAAATGATTATGTTATGGGCAGGAGAATGATGATACTTAGTTGTTTTTTTTATCCGTTAATTACCTACAGTCACGAGCTTAAATACCTTCAAATAGTTACTTTCAGAAAAGACCTATTTCTTAGTAAGGAGTATGGTTTCGAAAATATTATGTTCGTAAAAAAATAATATCGATTCTTTAGGAGAAAAAAATTATCATAGCTTTGGCAGAAAAGTCTGACAACCAGTCTTACAAAAAGATAGACTGTTACACATTAAGTGGGTTGTGGAGGCCACATCGTTAATACTGGTACCCGGCTGCATCTGCTAAGACTGAAAGCTGACCCCAACATAGTTGGGAAATGGCTAGGGCAGATGATTTATTTTGGAGAAAATCGCTTTTGAATCTTATAGGTACCTAACTAACCTTTGCCCGCGTGGATGTCGGATAAAAATATCCCACGGGAAAGCGAAAAAAAAATCAAAAGAAAAAGTGTTTATTCATAGTTATTTTTTTTTAACAAAGTAACGTTAAACGTCTGCCGCCGTCTGCAGACGTACCGAGATTAAAAGTACTGTATGTGTTAAACCAGGTTATAAACTATCTGTGTGCCAAGTTTCATACAAATCCCTCCAGCCGTTTTTGCGCCAATTCGGAATATACAATAGGTAAGACAAGCGGACAAAAAATCTAAAAAAACGGTATTTTCGACATCAGACACATAGCAATTACCTTTTTTTTTACGATGCGTTTTTTTACGATGCGACGCCGCAACGCGTGTTTGTGGTATTATATTATCTGTGGTTGTGGCCTCGCCCCTAAGGCTTGTACACAAAAACTGCGAATCGGTGTGATGCGAATTCGCAACGCAGAACCCTCGGAATTTCCTATGAAAATCTAAGGATGCTGTCGCAGATTTTTGCGATGCGACATCGCAACCTAGTTTTGTGTACAAGCCCATAGATGTATTTAGGCACGTGCATGGTCGTGACTGTACATTACGTAACGTTACATTGTTTTGATAATGCCACGGACAGTAGCGTGTAGGCACAACATAATTACCTATCTGATGAATGGAAATATATAGGTATTAATGCTGTTATTATTATCATTAAAAAAATCAAGGACACAGCTGTGTTTAGACAGATCGTAAATAAAAAGAAACAAAGATATTCATAAAAATAAGAGTGAAAAACATAACCCCTCCCTTTGCTGTCGCGCAGTCGAGTAATAAAGCCTGCTTATCTAATTGCGTAAAACGTTTTCGTAAACGATTCCGACTAATCTGTTTCATTTTGACAGTTCAACAACATTCATTGCGTTATTTACGTTGTTGAGCAGATTTTTTTTTCGAACTTATGAAGCAAATGGATTAGCAATCTGTTTCAAATCGATCCAGATTGTGATAGATCGTGCATTACGCAATTACGGTGTGTAAAGTCCCACAGCAGCGTACCTAATAGCCTTTTGTACCCTAACAGGGGCCTAAGTCTACTAATTTATAAACATTACAATGGTCTCTTAATGGTGAGTTTTTGACAGTTTTTGTATGGCAAATCGCTCAAAAACTCATTGAGAGACCATTGTAACGTTTATAAATTAGAGACTTAGGCCTCTGGTTGCTTGCCTACAGGTTACAGGCCGTCAACCCCATCAGTAGTAACAAATTGACGTTGACATCGCCGTTATGTCATTAAGAGCGACTTTCCTACTGTAGATTTTTAATTTTATTGCTACACCTGCTTGCGTGGTATGTCCATCAAAAGTAATATATCCTTCCCAGGGTTCAAAGTATCCCCACACCAAATTTCATCAAAATCGGTGCAGCCGTTTAGCCGTGAAAGCGTACAAAGAAACATGACAAATAAATTCTTACTCAGGTACTTTACTTACGACTTTACGAGTAGCAAAAAGCCGTTCCGCGTCATGAACCAATAAGTCTTTGTAATGGCATGATGTGAACAGGAAAAAACTTCAAGAAAATAATAATATATAATATTATCTATTCCGTGATTATGGCCAAAAAACTATGAAAACAGATTGATTACTTTTGTGATGAGTAGTATCGGTGTTATTTATAGATATCATCACGGCTATATTTCACGATGGCGTAGGCACCAGGTAGAGGTGGAAGGCATATTCACGTGCGCGGGGGGCGTTCCAGTACTTACATGAGTCTAAAAAACATGAGTTGTTCACTTTTGTATGCAATAGTTGTTTCTTTTTCACCGAGGAGCTCGTGGCTAATTAATAACAGCCGCACGGGTCGATCCATCAGGTTAAGCTGCGCTTGCCGGGGTTGGTCCATGGATGGGTGACCATCTTTACATACCGAGACTCCTCCGTGCTTCGGAAAGCACGTTAAGCGGTTGGTCCCGGCTGTCATTCGTGGATCTTTGACAGTCGTTACGAGTCGTCAGAAGCCCGAAAGTTTGACAACCAGTCTTACCAAGGGGTATCGTATTACCCAGTTACTGGGTTGTGGAGGTCAGATAGGCAGTCACTCCATGTAAAATACTGGTATTCAGCTGCATCTAGTTAGACTGGAAGCCGACCCCAACATGATTGGGAAAAGGCTAGGCAGATTGATTGAGTTGATTCTTTTTCACCGATGAAAAATTTCAATCAGTATTAACACGGAGTGACTACATATCTAATCTCCTCCCAGTTACTAGGTAGTACGATACCCTTCGGTAATTTACTTTGCCAAAAAAACAACTTGAAAAAGGTAATCTTATTGGGGGTTATTTGTTCGAGCCCTTTGGGGTTGAAACACTAGGCCCATGGGGTCCGAGTGCCCACCCTGGTTTTCTAAGAGATCGCCAAGCGGCTGGTCGACTCTTCACATGACCAGAGTGCTGGCTTATTTTTTGGACAAAGAATCATCATTGCCATACAACGTGGCAATGCTGCTAGCCTTCTGGGCAGCTTTCCTGTTGACAGAGCGACGCGAACGAATTCTTTGATTGCCCTATGATTCTTTCCCCTCCCATTTTTTTTATACATGTACTTACATATTATTATTGTTATATTAAGTCTGTTAGCATATAATATTATGTAAATATTATTTGAACCAAGAATAAATGCAGTTACTATTCGTGTACAAAAAAATATATTGTAAAACGTCGTGTATATTATTATTATTAACGTTGCCACATTTATATGTAACGTATTATTAACGTTATTTCTTAGTATTTAGTCATTTATATATGAGTACTCTCTGTACTCAGGGATTTTTGACCATACGGGTTTTCCGCATCAAAATAGTCACGTCAGACAGGATAGCTCGTAAGCACGGTGGTATAATTCGAGTTTTTCAAGCAAATTGGTGACAAATTATTAAGTCTTATCCATTATTATTTTAACTTACAGATCTTTAAATTATTTCCTGCACCCTAATTGCGTAATAAACGATCAATCACAATCAATCGTTTTGAAAAAGATTGCTAATCCATAACTTCATAAGTACCTACGAAAAAAAACCTGCTCAACAACGTAAATATAAAGCAATGAATGTTGTTGAACTGTCAAAATGAAACAGATTAGTCTTAATCGTTTACGAAAATGTGTTACGCAATTAGATACCAGGGCCCGAAACCGGTATGGCCAATACGATTATTTTTCGGTTACTTACAACATTTATATTTTTTACAGGGATTTTTAAAGGTTACCAATGAATACAACCGGTCACCGACATAAAAATTATCTCTAGCTTGGTGTGTGTGTGTGAACCGGTATCTAAAAGAGTTTCATTCGAACATTAGTACCCAAAATTCTTCGATACGTAAATTATACAGGGTTATTATTTATATATCGGCAATCCGTTAAGGGGATGTAGGAGAGGTCATTTGCAACTAAATGAACCATTTCCGAGTAATTTGACATTTTAATATGAATGAAAAAAATATAATTATAAAATGTCAAATGACTCGAAAATTGTTGACATTTGCATAGGACTTAAAAGGGGTGATTTGGTTGTAAATGACCTCTAGTACGTCCTCTTAATGGATTGCCGACATATAAACAATAACCCTGTATATAAGGTGCTATAAAAATATCTGCCACGGCTGCAATGGGAGATAGTATTGTGTTTATAGATTACAATAGTAAAGATAAATTATTGATCATGTGTCATATTTTTTTTCATACAAAAAATTGTACGTATAAATTTGCAAGTGTCGAACTAGTCAGCTGATTTCAGTTTTCATTCACAGAACAGATGGAAAGAGATAGCAGTTGTTTTCATTGACGAAGTGCACTTCGCGCGTAATTTGTGAACCACGTTATGCAGAGTAGAGTCAATGTTTATTTAACTACTTTATTTTCTCAAATTGATTTAACTGTGCCGGGGTACGAAATTTCTTCACTATTGTTATCTTTAAACACAATACTACCTCTCATTAAAGCCATGGCAGATATTTTTGTAGCACCTTATATAATGTTTTCGGTCTCTGTTTATAACATAATTACAAATAGGTACTTATGATAGAAATAAACGTGTTTAATGGCCATGTTATTTTTATAAAAATGAGTACAAAACATGAGATAAAAATGTAAAACTTGCCGTTTTATTTCAATCAATCAATTTGTATTTTTATATTTATATTTCTAGATACAATTATTGTCATTTTTTTCTAATAAGGAGCTCGTGGCTAAGTAATAACAGCCGCATGGGTCGGTCCACGATGTTAAGCTACGCTTGCCAGGGTTGGTCCGTGGATGGGTGAACATCTTTACATATCGAGACTCCTCCGTGCCTCGGAAAGCACGTTAAGCCGTTGTTCCCGGCTGTCATTCGTGGATCTTTGACAGTCGTTACGGGTCGTCAGAAGCCCGAAAGTCTGACAACCAGTCTTACCAAGGGGTATCGTATTACCCAGTTACTGGGTTGTGGAGGTCAGATAGGCAGTCGCTCCATGTAAAATACTAGTATCCAGCTGCATCCGGTTAGACTGGAAGCCGACCCCAACGTAGTTTGGAAAAGGCTAGGCAGATTGATATTGATTGACAAAATCTTTACAAAATATACAGTCAAACCCTTAAATCTTATACAAGTGCATATGGGAAGAGCTCATTTGCATAAAAAAAACGACCTCATTGCTGTCACTCGGAAAAGTGCCTAAAAGGCTGGCAGCGTTGCCACGTTAGATGGCAATGCTGATTCTTTGAACTAAGATTGGCCAGCCCTCTGGTCACGTGAAGAGTCGACCAACCGCTTCGCGATGTCCCGAAATAATCGATGAGCACTCGGACCCAAGTGATTCAACCCCAAATGGCTCAAACATATAGCTCCCAATAAGGTTGTTATACTAGCTAGGAATATGGGATGGCGAGGGTGTCGACACAGGTTGCATCCCACACCAAAGGCCTACCTGCCCAACGTCCAAGACAATGGTGCCGATTCCCTTGTACACAAACTAAACTAAATTTAAGTTCAGTGCATCTTTTTCTTTCTATTTCATTAAGAAAAGGACAGAAGATAAATTTTAGTTTAGTCCTGTCAAATTAATCAAAGAGTGTTTCTGCCTGAATTGGCTGCCTCGTTAGTCTAATGGTCGCAAGCGCTACTGTTGAGCATGAAGTCCTGAGTACGATTCCCGGGTCGGGCAAAGTATTATTGGGTGTTTTCCATCTGGAATTTCTCAGTAGCAGCCCGGAGTCTGGATTTGTGCCCGGTTGATGGCAATAGGCTCGCTCCCTGTTACTTGGGACTTACAACTGCCAACGGGCGAAATGTGGGTGTAGGAGGTATGTAGGTACACCTCTGCCTAAGTCTTCGGGCAATACAAACGGGACTTTATTTACCTTAATTGTTAACTAATTGTTTAACCAATTTATTTAATATTTGATTTTAATTACAAATCTATCGAAATTGATGTTGTTGACCTGTGTAATAAATACCAGGAAACTATGACGTAGATGAGCAATTGGCGGTAAATACGGGTTTTACAATGCCAAACTTTTTGTAAAACTTAATGTCACTAAAGGCTTGTACACACTTGCGCGATATCGCGGGCGGGACATGGGTTGCGCTGTCTGTTGCGCCCGCGATATCGCGCCGGGCTGCATGAGCCGTAATGCATAATGTGTGTGTGTTCTCTGGAACTACCAGTCCGTTTCGAAAAATTAAATGTATCAATTTGTCTATTTCAGCCATACCTGCAGCATTGAGTTCAGTGGCCAGGAATAGAATCAACTCATGCAGGTAAATCGAAGTTCTGAAATACCCATTATGCCTACACAGATTCTCAGTTTCTTTGGCGTAAATGGTGCTGTCGGAACCAGCCCAGAATGAGCTGGCAAAATACCAGATAGAAGGAAAATACCATTCGAGATTACGCGGAAAATGCAAATCTGGAAGGACTTGGGGGAGGCCATTCACCAGCAGTGAGCCAGCAATGGCTAACCAAACATGCGTTATTGATTCACTATCATTGTTTTGCATGTCATGATTTTCCACGAAATGGTCGGCGGTGGCGCATCGTCGTGCTGGTTATGTATTATAATACCTAAGTATATTCTAACCATTTTCAAGATAACTACGGTAAAAAAAACTACCGTTTAAAGTACCTAAATATCGTTTCACCGATTTTTGTGATAACTAATGAATGAAATCCTTAAACACCTACGGTTTATTCAACTACAATTAATTCACCTAATGTTGATTAAACTAACGAACGATTCACCTACTGTTGATTTATTCATGGTCTTGAGTTTGATTTACTGGTGATTTTGTATAAGTGAAAACATTTCTGCGAGCAACTTGACAGTAGCTCGCTCGCGGTTGGTCACAGTTTTAAACTAACCTGACTTATTTCACTTAGTTCAAAATTACGAATCATAGGTACAATCTGCCGCAGAAATGTTTTTACCGTTGTCTAATAGTCTAGTCGCAGGCACAACAACCGTGCGCGAGCCGAGCGAGCGTAACGAGCGGTGCCGCGGCAGCAGCCGGCGAGCGCTACTTCCAAGTTGCTCGCAGAAATGTTTTCACAATTATCTAATTATCTGAAAAAAAGTTAAAAACACAAAAGTCGTTGAATCAATAAACTGTAGGCGAGTCCATTAGGTATTTCATACATAGTTGAAATATCCAACATCCTAAAAAATCATTAGATTAATCGTTCGTTAGTGCGATTAATTTTAGTTTAGTCAACATTAAGTAAGTTAAACATTAGTTGAGTCAACCAATAATTATGCTTTATGAACATTATGTGAATCAACCGTTGTTATCTTGAAAATTGTTAGAACAATCTTAGGTATTATATTACTCTCGAACATTATCGTCGCACTGTATTGGGGGACGCGGAGGTAGCGTTTCGAAGGCGTAAAAGCGAATAAACTTAGCTAAAGTTTTAAGTAATGTTGTTTATATTCAATTTCCAGTACGGATGAATTATCCTGTCGGGATGGTGCATGCGTGAACTTCGGTTCTTTTTGTGATGGACGCAAAGACTGTTCCGATGGCAGCGATGAAGAGAACTGCTTTACTGGTGCCGCGTCGTAAGTACTCTATACTAAAAATAACCTCACGCTATATTCCTCGTAAGGTTTAGGCAGAGGTGAACCTATAGTAGGTACACTCACATTTCGCCAGTTAAGGGCCTATAAGTCGTCAAATTGCTTAGTAAGATCCGCAGTTATGCCGACACTACTGTAGCATTCATTTTGAAATAAATATATGTTAAAGTTGAGGATTAATGTTAGCGAAAACACGATTTCATAAAATTTTCTCTATAGCAAAACAATCCAAAGTTACCTCCACACCGAACAATAAACCGCTGCTATTAAAAAAATACTTCAAATTAGATCATGAAACTTGGCACACTAACAGAACTAACTATAAGGCAAAGACAATTTTTTTTAATTACCATTATTTTCGCCGTAAAAAGCAATTACCTAAACTTTTTCCGATTTGGAGCTGCCTGCGTCTCGCTCGCACTCAGTCCGCGAGTAGTATGGTGCGAGCGAGATAAAAACCTGAGGTTGTGTGGGCTCTTAATTAAGTCATATGTAAGGGCGAGCCTAATGCCATCTACCGGGCACAAATCCAAACTCCGGGCTGTTAATTTATTTTCGTTTTCTTGTGGTTAGTAACCAACCTACTGTTTCATTTTGACAATTCAACAACATTCATTGCGTTATTTACGTTGTTGAGCAGATTTTTTTTCGAACTTATGAAGTAATGGATTAGCAATCTGTTCAAAAACGATTCAGATTGTGATTGATCGTTTATTACGTAATTAGGGTGCTGGTGTTAGAGTTTTTATGCCGCCCATGGGCCTACGGCTTTGGCTTCACATACCCTCGTGAAATATCTCTCAGGCATGCCAGTTTCCACACGATGTTTTCCTTCACTATATTTGAAGCAAGTGATAATTATATACATTCTGAGTTGAGCTGCACGATTACTGACAAATGCGTGCTCTGACTGGACAGGCCCACTTAATCTGTGTGGTTCTTTCCTCAAATGACCATTTCAGACACGAATCTACATGATCTGAACAAATTAAAAATCCGGTGTCACAGTGTCACACGTAATCTGAGGCCTTAGTGTAAGATTGCAAATGAGCAAACGTAACTATCGCCTTTGCGTTAAGATTTTTATTCTCACCTTTATATTCTTAGCATTATGATCTATCACTCAAATGTTAACGCAAACGCGATAGTTATGTTTACTCACTTGCAAACTTACACTAAGGTCTCTGTTCGATTTATGCCCCTAACACGCGTGACTCCGGATAATTTGTCTGTCTGTGATGACTTGTTTATACCTTTATACCATTCCCCCTCTAAAAAGCTTATTTTATTCACGCAAAACAGTGAATAAAAAGCACTTTTAATCACTGTTTTGTTGTCCTGGTGACCCCCATCTCAATGCTATACAACCTCCTTCCGAAAAAATTAATGTGCATTTAAATTAATTTCGACGGCACGGTTGGAGTAGTGGTTAAGCGATTGACTACTGCGCTGCGTGTCGCGGGTTCGATTCCCGCACGGAACAAATATTTGTATGACCTACATGTAGCTGTTCCGGGTCTGGCTGTTTGTGTATGTCAGTTTAAATGTTTGTAAACGCACCCACGATACAGGAGAAATTCCTAGTGTGGGGTAAAGTTAAAAAAAAAAAAAAAACTTCATATAATATGCCTGTTTTCGCTTAAATCTTTCTTTTTCTCGTAGTCATGGTATAAAGTATAGTATGCAACTCTTGAATAAAACGGATTTATATCGAGGGCCACGAATCACTCGTGTCGCTCAAGATTCTAACACTTGAATCACTCGCTATGCTCGTGATTCAATCATCATGAATCACTCCCTCCGGTCGTGATTCAGTCGTTAGAATCCTTCACTTGGTCGTGATTCATCTATGGCCCTCGCTTTAAATCCGTCCTTTATTCACTAGTTGCATAATATACTATTTTAATTGCCTTTTTTGTCGTAGTCGGGTTTTGGTTTTTATTACTTTTATTTTTATTCACATAATTGGTTAATCCGTGGAACAGCGTGGGTTATTATCTTTAACTACCTTACCTAATAAATAAAATAAAATTATTATGGTCATGGTTTGTAAACCTATGTAAGTCCAATATTAAAACTTATTTCTCTTTGTTTTGCTTTCAGAGGCGGTCTGTCCGATGACCTAGTATTACATAGGTCTAGAAGACAATCCAGTCAATGTCGGTAAGTTAATCTTAAGTTAGCGTTAATAAAAATAGGTTTTCATCTTGTAGCTTGTGGCTTTGGATAGCTTCATCATCTCCCGACTATTGTTTAATGTACTTATCATTCGTTCTGAGTGCGTTCAAAATAGCTCTATTATAATATCAGGTAAAATTAAATTATCTAGCGAAACTCGGCAGATGATAGGTATCAAAAACCTGTTTTGGTGATAACGAAGTATTCTGAGAAATATGTTCAAGATTGACATACAAGGTGGAGACAACAATAAATTATACAGCGTATATCTAATGACGTTCCCAGTCTGCATACGAAAATTCAATCAAATATCCAGTTCAGTCACTATAGCTAGTCAAAGATTGGCAAAACCCATATTCGGCGCATCACTACTATTTAGTTTGTTGCAGAAAATCACTTTTTTAATGTCAGTCTTAGGATTTATTTGATAGTTCCTAAATACTTCTATTCATTAAAATATTGCCAGTGTGTTTTCATTTATTGTTGTATTTTCGTCTCCACATTGTATATACTTTGTCCTCTAACACAAACTATATACTTATTATATAGGGTGACTGGTAATTAGTGACCGATACTTTAAAGATTTGTTTTCGCGATTTTAGGTTTGGTCCCATAGTAAAAGTTGTTTATAATGATGGGTAAAATCGTCACTAATTACCAGTCACCCTATTTAGATTTTAACTACTGGGTGATGTCTCCGCCGTGGTGTACCTAAGCGTGGGTTTAGAATTACGAAGTCATAATGTTTAGCTTTAGAGAGTGACACTTCAGCAGTATTCAGTAAAAATCTAACCGTGAAAACGTAGGCAAAGTGAGCTTGAAGTGAGAATTCTCATACTTAGAAACCGTTCACATTCAAGTCGCAATCTGTCAAACTTGTCAAAAATGTTGATAGATTGATTGTATTTTTGACAGATTGCGAATGGGAACGTTCTTAAAAATACGTTAATTGCCCCTCTGATGGTAGGATTGATATTAGTGACAGCTCACTTCAAGCTTAGTTCACCTAAGTTATCACGAATAGATTCCGCTGCACTGACAATATCAGTTTATGAACCACTGATTTCAATGTTTGTGTTCTGCCCTTTCTAGGAGGGATCAGTGGCAGTGCCGAGATGGGACGTGTATTGACTTTGACGGGAAATGTGATGGCATAGTGAACTGTCCTGACAAAAGTGACGAGACCCACGCTCTGTGTAGGAAAACAAAGTAAGTCAGGAAAAAGGATATTTCTTACTACCAACTTTTACAGGCATTTTGAAGAGCCAATATTCGTGATATTTTTTAATAGATGGCGCCAGTGTTTTCTGACTCTGAGAAAAATTGTTAATTGATTCAGGCGTCACTTGGCGGACATCCATTATAAAAACCGGCCAAGTGCGTGTCGGACCACGCTCAATGAAGGGTTCCGTAGCTGGGATGAACTTATCCCAAGAACAAACTTAACATTGTAGTTGAAAAACAGTTCTCTCATACAAAACTGCAAATTTAAGTTGGTCGATAATTACTCGTTAACTAGTAGAGCCTACTTAGCTGTGATAGTTTTCCTTTTAATTTCGTTATATACCACTGCTGTGAATTTTTCCACATACCTATCTAGAACTTACCGTTTAGCTGGTAGGGGGGGGGGGGGAACTCTTGACTCTAACAAAAATTAGCACTTTAAAGCTATATTTCCCAAACGGATCCTTCAATCCAAAAATGGTTTTTAACAAACTCATAATATTTTTGAACGACGCTATTGCGAACGTTGGCTATTATGAAATAAAAACGCTGATTGGCCGGTTGGAGCGCCTAAAACGAGACCTCCTCTGATTGGTTGATGTTTTAAATGTAAATCATTCACGCACTTCATCAGAATAAGATTTGGTCAGTTAGCAAAAATGTAGTCAATCAGCGCTAGGGATATTCAATATTACTAATAGAGAATTCGATTACCAAATCATTCTACGACGTATACAACGCTCTCCAAAAAATAGTTAACATTGAAAAATAGTTAATTTCACAAAATTCACCGGAAACGGCATCATTTTATCGTGTAGCTCAACCTTGTAATAGGGAGCTCAACAACCCGACAAATTAAAATAAATTCAGAATATTTACGTAGGCAATTCCTTGGTACTGGCTGGTTATCAACCCGCCTGGTGGATTACGCCTCGTTCTCATAGTGAGGAGACTGTGTCCCAGCTTTTCATGTGATTTTCGAGCAAGTCTGAATCGGGGTGCTAGTTGGCATAAAATGATAGCCACATCTTTAACTAATACCTTCTTCCATAGATGTCAACCCAACTGGTTCAGATGCACGTACGGCGCCTGCGTAGACGGCACGGCACCCTGCAACGGTGTAGACGAGTGCGCTGACCGGTCAGACGAATTACTGCCCAAGTGTCGGAACGAGACTGAAGAATCTCAGTAAGTTGGGCTTTGAATAGCTTGAAGAATCTCAGTAAGTTAGGCTTTGAATAGCTTCATCATCTGCCAACAATTGTTTGGTCTATTTAGTATTTGTTCCTTATGCGTTCAAAAAAACTTTATTATTAAACAGGGTCAATTAAATAAGGTAGCGAAACTCCGCAGAGGTGATTGGTATCTATCAATATCTAAACACGACAAAATAAAAAAAGGTTTGATGTTTTTTTTTTGTGTCAATAACCGCTGGTAGTATTGTTACTTTTTTTTTTTTGGAGGGAAATCATCAAATAACTTATCCCGCTCTGGGCGGAGCGGGAGGGCGTGTCAGACTCTTACTGACTAAAACCCACCCGTGTTCCTTCAGTTGCGTGTGTTGCCAGGGGGTTGCCATGAAGTGTCAGTTGATAAAAGACAAAGTTATTTTAAGTACTTAAGTAACTAGGTTCACTACCGACATGACCCCGAAAAAACATAAAAAAATATTTTTGTTTTATCTTGTCTATTACAGGCTGACTTTGAAAACATGCTACAAAATTTAAGGGGGTGTTGGACCCATCAATATGAATAACTTTTACTCTAGCACCAACTTGAATTCGCAAAAAAAAAATAAGTGACTTTCCTGTATGTATACCCGATAATACATATACCCGATTGGACCATTTTGTATAAGAAGGTCATTTTTTTTTGCGAGTGCTTAGTTGTTCCCATAGTAAAAGTTGTTCATATTGATGGGTAGAACACCCCCTTAAATTTTGTTGCATGTTTTCAAAGGCAGCCTGTATAACGATACCCATCCCGTCTTTAAAATAGCCTTCGGAGTCACTTCTTTATTATAATACCTTTTTAATTCTGACGGTGAAAACACCACGCAAATTACTATAAATGCTTGATTCTTTTGCAGAGGCCAATTTCGTTGTAAAGACGGCAGTGCGATCCCTGCTTCGGACCTCTGTGATGGCAATCCGAACTGTCCGGATGGCTCAGACGAGGAAATTAGCGCATGCGCAGCTAAGACATGTCCCTCGTACCTGTTCCAGTGCGCATACGGCGCCTGTGTGGATCAAGGCTCTGATTGTAATGGGGTGAGAAACAATTGTTTTTTTTTTGACAACTGACAACGACAACCTTGGGATGGATTGAAGGGAGAAGGAGAGACAATACTGCAGGTCAATCTGCTTAGCCTTTTCCCAACTATGTTGGGGTCGGCTTCCAGTCTAACCGGATGCAGCTGAATACCAGTATTTTACATGGAGCGACTGCCTATCTGACCTCCACAACCCAATAATTGGGTATACGATACCCTTTAGTAAGATGGTTGTCAGACTTTCGGGCTTCTGACGACTCGTAACGGCTGTCAAAGATCCACGAATGACAGCCGGGACCAACGGCTTAACGTACCCTTTAGTAAGACTGGTTGTCAGACTTTCGGGCTTCTGACGACTCGTAGCGACTGTCAAAGATCCACGAATGACAGCCGGGACCAACGGCTTAACGTGCTTTCCGAGGCACGTAGGAGTCTCGGTATGTAAAGATGGTCACCCATCCACGGACCAACCTCGGCAAGCGTAGCTTAACCTGATGGATCGACCCGTGCGGCTGTTATTACTTAGCCACGAGCTCCTCAAGGTACTGAGAGACAATACTGCAGATAGTCATTGTAATAACTAAAGATATTATTTTATCAGATAAACGAATGTGCAGATGGATCAGACGAGTCTGATGAACTGTGCAACCGACAGCTGCCGTCAAACCCAACAGTTACTAACAGGTAAACAAAATATATGCCAGAAATTGACATTTTATACCTTTTGGAACCTGCACGTGTAGTATGACAACATGACAACCGTAGAAACGAAAGAAAAAATGACAGATTCGGAAAGATTTCTAAGGCGCGATGTCAATAAGTAAGCGGAAATGTAATTTTGTCTTCAAAGAGTAGAGGACGAGGTAGAAGTGCTCATACTACACGTGCTGTTGTCTTATCGCACCACGCGATATCCAGACCAACACCGAAAGACAAAAGAAACTCAAAAATACTAAATAAACCTACAATTTCAGGCCAATACAATCAGGCAAATGTATCCTGCCGCCATACCCAGAGCACGGTACCTACGTAGTAGCAAACGCCCCATACGCGACACCTGGACAAGGCTTTCCATCGCTAAATCTGAATGTCACCTGTCGACCAGGATACGGAGTTGTGGGGGCTGATATCGTCTTCTGTCAGGATGGAACCTGGTCTAATTCTATTCCTCAATGCGTCCGTAAGTAAACACTGGTAATATTTAAATTTCTTTCTATGCGTAGTTTAGTTGTTGTTGACTTAAGCTAAGCTTTCAATAGGATTTTTATGTACTACCTACGACGTTAATATAAATTATGGTTTTATAAAATTATGTTAATTTTCCATTACGCTAAGAAGGCGTATCTATGTAGTATTTGATTCTACGAAAGTTTGAAATGAAGTCTGTTGTAGAAGTTTTTCGTAAGGTGTTCCACAAGGAGCTATATTGGGCCCTATCTAATTCAATTCATGACATATAACGGCAAAGAGTCTGTAATTTTTATACTAAGAATTAATTTACCCTTTAGCTCGACTACTGCATCAAACTGTTTCCATTTTCCACACTAAAACATCCCCTATCCTCCAGGTTTCTGCAAGCTAGACAGCAACCCATCCGTGCACTTCCACTGCCTCGTCTCCGGCTCCATCGAGGGCCGCCGCGAATGCAACCCCTACGAACCTTCGGGGACAGTCGTGAGACCCGAATGTAACAGCCCGAACTACTACTCTGCCTACACCCTCCCCTTCATGAGATGTATCGAGGGAAGCTGGGACTACGTCGCGGTCTGCTCCCCAGGTTTGACCCGAAACGGAACAAATATCACTATATTGATCAAAGATACTGTTCAAGTGTATATAAATAACTTTTTGTACGCCAGTGGAGAGAAGTATCAAGCTGCTAATATGTCAATAGAAGTTTTTACTCAGAAAAATGTTGAGGATTTAAATAAGGTTGATGCTAGTACTGTTAATCCTTTGGATTATGAAATTAGTGAAGATGATTGGCGGATAGGGCCGGTACAGAAGAGCAGCACTGCTTCTAATGCTGCTAGGAATAGTACAGGAATTAATTTTAATATTTATAACAGTAGCATAGTTTTTAGAAAACAGTGATAGAGTAACCTTCAATAAAGTCATCTAGGTTTTAGAATAAAAAATAAAATTGACGAATCTCAAAAGGGACGAATCTCATTTTTACATTAGGGTTGTAATATCATCATTACGGTATGAATGAGTTAATTTCGCAAATATTATAACAGAATGACTAGCCCAGTTATGCTTCTTTATCTGTGCCTTTATAAAAAAGGATTATATAGATAATGTAAGCCCTACATTACCTACAAAAAAGTCCGGATTAGGTTAAACCTACGGACAAAAAAAAAGCTATTATCCCAGTTGAAAAATTATAATGTTAAGAACACTAACAACAAAAACTCACATGTTTACATTTAAGTAATTCCTTTACGCGCATTTAGTTTATTTCTTGCCATTTAAAGTATACGACTACATTTAAAGTTTATTTTATTTTGCTAGGAATCAAACTATTGATTGTTATTTATATAAGCATTTTCTTATATTCATCATCATGTACATTACTGTTCCTAAAAATATAATTTAATTTATCAAATCATTATTTTTCACACACCTTAGGTACCTTCTATCCTTTTTTCACCATCTAAATATTACAACCAGCCGGTATATTGTGTAAAATTCTCACCGCCAAAACTTAGGTGAAGTGAGCCGTCAATCCCTAGCATTAGATGCATTGAGAGTTCACTTAAAGCTCACTTCACATAAGTAAAATTCTTAGGTACCGATAAAACATAGGTGAAGTGAGCTTGAAGTTTTTTGTCATACCGCCTGACGCTAGGGATTGACACTATTGACAGCTCACTTCACCTAAGTTATCACGGTGAGATTTTTACAGAATTGATCGGCTGAGCTTGAAGTGAGCTGTCATTCCACCACCTGGCGCCTAAGTCTACTAATTTATAAACGTTACAATGGTCTCTCAATATTGAGTTTTTGACAGTTTTTGTATGGCAAATCTGTCAAAAACTCACCATTGAGAGACCATTGTAATGTTTATAAATTAGTAGACTTAGGTCCCTGATACTATGGTTTTACACTATTGACGTCTCTCTTCAAGCTCACTTCAATTAAGTTTACACGGTGAGATTTTTACAGAACAGATCGGCGGGTGTCAGTCTATCATTTACTTTCAACTTCTCTACAAATCTTAGGCCGTCCGCTGCGTTAAGCGGGTGCACGGATCGGGCGCCCGCGCGGCGTGCTGTCTTCTATTATCATCCTTAGAGCAGCGCTGCGTTAGGCGGGTCTCCCGTTGCACGCGGCGTGAGAAAACAGCACGCCGCGAGGGCACCCGCTCCGTGCACCCGCTTAACGCAGCGGACGGCCTTACAACACGACGATTCTGTTATAGCTTCATCAGAGTTTAAAACCAATAGATGTCGCAATTTACAAATGAGGTTAATCGAAAACAACCAAAGAATCTGTCAGTATTTATCTACGTACAAACAAATAATTCCTATTTTTAGAGTTATTCAATAGAATAATTACGAATTTACTCAAATAAATATTTACATCGATTAATTTATGAATACACTATTATTTTTATTGAATGCAGTAACGGTATGGGTGTTGTTAACTCAGATGCCTTGATCCAATGATAAATCTGCGGGGTAAATGCCTAAAACACATAAAAGGAATGATGGCAGGGCAAAAAAAATAATTAAACACGTATTTTTTAAAAGGGGGATTTGCTACGTCACAACAGCATAGGTAAAATGTACCTAATTTTAACTCAATGTATTGCCGTAATCTTTTGTTTACGTAAAAAAAGAAACAAAAAACATGTCCAATATTTTTTAATAATCTACCTGACGGACAGATTATATTTTAGTTATTGTCCATAATATCCTGCAATAGGTTTCATTTTGACAGTTCGGAATAACGATATCCTACAAAACACTCGTATTAAAAATTAAAAATAAATACCTACTTAATTAATTAAACTAATTTATTAAGTAACTATTTCATAATTTTCCTCATGAGCTTACAGCACTGATATTATTTGCATGCCAAAACTCAGGCAGAATGTACCCGGCTCAATATTTTTTTTTTTAGAACAACTTAATTTTACAATAATTACATACTATGCGAATAAATGATTTGATTTGAAAGCGTGTTACATAATTAGGGTGCTGAGCACGCACGAAGACATTCAGTCAGTGAACGTCATTTTACTAATAGTAACTGACAGCCCGTGTCAATTCCGACAATGCCTAAGCTAAGCGCTCAGTTGTGCCAAGCATTAGAAGTTTCTAGTTCTAACACACGTAACACGAACGCGCAGAATACAAGTAACGTAAATTTGAACGGTTTTATATTAGAAAATACTCGTTTCGCTAATAATATTTGTTAAATTAGTTTTAAGACTATTAAATATTATTTGGGTTATAATACTAAATGTGCTTGTCGAAACCAAAATGCTAAAAGAACGTTATATTGAAACTACTTACTTTCTTTTTTCAGAGGTTTTTTTCCTTATGAGAATCGACATTATCATAGACACGCGGCGTAACGCCGCGTCAATCGTGTAGCGTAATGACATCTTTATTTTTCTTGCGATAATCGCTTTACTTTTTTCAGAGATGTTTTCCCTACACGATCGACATTGTCATAGACACAGGGCGTAGCGTCGCGTCGATCGTGTAGCGTAGTGACACCTTTATTTTTCTTCTGATAATCGCTTTACTTTTTTCAGAGATGTTTTCCTACACGATCGACATTGTAATAGACACGGGGCGTAACTTCGCGTCGATCGTGTAGCGTAGTGACACCTTTATTTTTCTTGCGATAATCGCTTAGATTCATAGTATCACAAATCAACTACTAGATTTAAGTAAACAATGTTAGTCGATAGCGTTGTTATTATGTGTAAAAATCTTATAATAATTATATTAACAGGATGGAAATCACCTATTATTGTTATACTCATGTTTTTTTGCAATAAATTAATTGATATTTACATTATTATGTTGTTTAATTTAAACCTGATCCTCCATCCTATTAATATACCTTACTAGATAATAAAAAAAATGGACAGCAGAAAAATTCAATCAATAGTTTTGATTAGTAAAGGTAAAATGAACAAGTTACAAAAGTACAGATAGAATAAACATTTTATACAACTTTTTTTATAAAATACAATAGACGTAGATGTATTTAGTAACCTATTACACTTAAATATTCCTAAAAAGTAATAAAAAACCGTGACACGTGTTTCACCTCTCAACGAGGCATCCTCAGGATGACGATTGACTTGTTGCGAACCGGAACACGACGTGTTGTCACACCGAGCGCTGGACGTAGTAGAATAGGTTATTAAATATATCTACGTCTATTGTATTTTATAATGGATTCCGCCAAGTCACGCCTGAATCAATTAACGAACTTTTATATAAACACAATTATTACACAACTAACTATTTACCCCCGATAGAAAATGAAAATGACACTTAGGCTCGTAGTACACAAGCGTTCTCGACCGTATCGCTGTCATCCGGAAACGTGCCTCGAAGACTGGCATTGCCACATTGAATGGCAATGCTAATTCTTTGGCCAAATAACGAGCCAGCCGGTCGATTCTGTAAAAATCTCACCGTGAAAACTGACGTGAAGTGAGCATAAAGTGTGCTGTCATTGCACCTGATGCCATGGATTGACATTATTGACAGCTCACTTCACCTAAGTTTTCACGGTGAGATTTTTACAGAATCGACCAGCAGCTCTCTCTGGTCACGCGAAGTGTCGACCAGTCGGAGAGAAACTTCCTAAACTATATTATTTGCACAATCATACCTATATTTATTTTATTCAATCGCTTTCGCTTTTGATGCCTATTTTAGCTTCTATAGCACCATTATTTGTAACAAAAAATCTATAAAATTGTAAACGTGCAATTCAATTGCTACGAAGGATGTGCATTGAAAGGTTACGCACATGAGCGGCGCCGGCGCGGTTCATTTGTTGTCACCAGCTACGCATCTGTGCGTTGCCTATCGTCAAAAATTTACCAAATTTGTAGGCACCATAACCCAATGCACCTTCTTCTCAGAATGTGGCAGAGTAACTCCTGACGGCGTGGACCTCATAATTGACGGTAGACCAGCCAAGCGAGGGGAGCTGCCGTGGCACGTCGGCATCTACCGGAAGACCACAAAACCTTACATGCAGATCTGCGGAGGAACACTCGTTTCCAACAAGGTTGTTATATCAGGTGAGTCCATCTGCGGGAAAGTCCGAAAGGGATACCGTGGCCCTTGGCAATGCAGGCAACGGAAGGAACAGGGTCAGTGCAGGGTCTGACACGCCCTTCCGCTCCGCCGAGAGCGGGAGAAGTTATTTGATGATTTCACAACCAAAAAAGAAAAAAAAGGTGAGTTCATCTGTCTCGTTGGTGTCAATCTCAAAGCATTATTATACCAATAACAGGCACTTTTGAATAGGAAATATGCATGTGATTCAATTAAGGGTCAAATATTTTTTTATAAACTTTATTACTTCAGAATTTATTATGCCTCCATCTAAATTGTTTAATAGTTTCTACGTTCTTATGATTATAGTTTATTTTTGAGCAAGTAATGTTTTTTTTTTAAACTGCGGGAAATTCAAATATTTGAATAACGACGCCATTTGTTAGAGCGAACATGATTTAAAAGTCTATAATAACGGATGACAGCAATAAAAAAGTCAATGTGTTTTGTAGGAAGCACTCCTACAAAACACATTGACTTTTTTATTGCTATTTCTTGTTTTTTTGTTGTCATCGTTGTCATATACTATGACGTCACACCAAGCGCGCCAAAGTGGAGGGCGTTTAAGGTGCCAGTGACGGTTGGCTATTTTTAACTTTTTTTTTACTTTAATTGCTTTTTTTGCATTGAATATTTTTTTAACTATTATTTGTCGATGTCGAATAAAAACATTTAAAAAATACATGCATATTACGGTCGATAATTCTCAGCAGCGTATTCTACTCAGTACTTTCATTCGTAGAGCTATTTTATTGTAACTCAAAAGAGGTGGTATAATAGTTTTTTTGACCACCAAAAACTCCTTTTTTTTACACCTCTTTTGCCTTTGTCATACCATTTTTTTAACTGGTAAGCTCTTGGCCTGAATCTCACCTGATGGTCAGTGATAATCAGGCCGAAGGTGGAAGAGAGCTTCTCCCAGACTCCTCAACCACAGAGGAACTGGCTATCTTACCCCTAACTGCCGAAACACAACAATGCTGTTAACACTGTCGGTAGCTTGTAGCGCAGGCGCAGCAGGCGGACTTAAAACAAGCCCTACCACCAACCAAACAGAGCAGAAGGTTTTGCCCCCACTGGGAAACGAACCCGGGACCACTGGGTCTGAGGCAGGTGGTCTAACCGCTAGACCACAATAAAAAAGTACCTATAAAAACCATGAAACCTTAAAAATGAATTGATTGATTCCAGCTGCCCATTGCTTCTGGAACGACGTTAGTAAGAAACAGGCTGCCTCCTTGTATGCGGTGGCAATCGGCAAGATCTACCGCCCTTTCAACAACGACAGAGATGTGGACGCACAGAAGTCTGACGTAAGCTTCTTTTTCTTCTTTCTTCGTCTTCCTGACCTTAACATAATCAGCCCCAAGACTACTGGGAAACAGGCCTTCTTTCTGTGAAAGGATCTGGCCACAATCAACCACGCGGGCCCAGTGCGGTTCCGATGTCTTCAAACTTAAACCAGCCTCGAACCAAAAATACCTACTTCTGATTTATTTTATTTGGCATGACAACACCAAGTCAAAGTTTTTTTTTTTTACCACAACGGGGAAGCTCTTGGCCTGAATCTCACCTGATGGTAAGTGATGATCAGGCCGAAGGCGAAAGCGTGCTTCACCCGGAATCCTCAACCACAGAGGAACTGGCTATCTTACCTCTTAGGTACTGCCGGAACACAACAATGCTGGTAACATTGTTTTTATGGCGACAGACTTAGATAAGATGGCGGTAGTTAGCCAGGCGGACTTAAAACAAGCCCTACCACCAACCAAACCGAGCAGAAAATTTTGCCCCCACTGGGAATCGAACCCGGGACCTCTGGGTCTGAGACAGGTGGTCTAACCACTAGACCACAGATGCGGTTAAAGGTTAAAGTGTAACTGTTTAGGTTGTATCAATATTTTATTTCAAGCTACGCTTGATGGCACACAAGTGAATTGTTATTCTTTTGAGAAAGTAAATATCTTTAACCGTAAAAATTAGAGGACATAATGACATCCACCAACCCGCACTAGACCACGATGTGTATGTAGGTATTACGGTTAAAACCAACTCCCTCTTTCAGAGAGGAGTCCTGGATCCCTGCAATGGGAAGGTGGGAACACTATCTAGGCTTTTATTCTTTCCAACCATTTATTTAACTTTTCACAGCTAAATAAAAGTAGTGATGTCCAAATTGCATTTCTGACTCGATTTTATTTACAAAGAAGTTTTAATCGATTTAACTTTACGATTATAATCACGTCTCGTCACTATTATTAAAAAAACAAAGTGCCCTTATAGCATTGCATTTTTTAGTAATAATTACGGAACTTCTTATATAAGCGTGTCTTATACGTCAAAAGTTAAATAAATGGTTTGAAATAGTAGTATAGTATGCTTAGACTTTTGTTTATATTCAACAGGTCAAAGAAATAAAGATCCCGGTTCGTTTCCAAGGCAGTGCAGCGAACTTCCAAGATGACATAGCAATGCTGATCCTGGAGACTGCCTTCGTGTATCACACGTTCGTCAGACCGGTCTGCTTGGATTTTGATGTTAACTTTGACAGGAGACAGCTGCAGCCTGGACATTTGGGGAAGGTAAGCGATTCTTCACACTTTTATCTATGTCGTAGGAAGATTTAATTTTTTTTTGGCGAAAACCTTAGGGTATTGCGAAAACACGGATAATTTACGCTACCCTTGTCGCGCCCGCGATATCGCGCCAGTGTGTACGGGCCTTGATGCTATGTTTAATATCTTTTTTAATTCCCTCCTAGGTGGCAGGTTGGGGCCTCACAGCAGAAAACGGGCAGGCTTCTCAGTTCCTCAAGGTCGTTGAACTGCCTTACGTGGACATTGAGCAATGCATCACAGCATCTCCACCTGGCTTCAGAGAGTACATCACTAGCGATAAGATTTGTGCAGGTTATGGGAATGGTGAGTCTGTCAAGCACATTGTAGCGTATCAATGGCAATCTAATTAGAGGTTTGATGCAGGCTTTTGACTTTTTAACTCTTGTCCCAGGGACCGCGCTCTGCAAAGGCGACAGCGGTGGCGGGCTCGCGTTTCCTGAGACCGAACGAGGCACAGAACGCTACTTCCTCAGAGGCATTGTCTCCACAGCTGCGAATAATGAAAATCTTTGTAATAGCAACACGCTCACTACATTCACCCAAATCAGTAAACATGAACACTTTGTTAAAGAGTACCTTTAGATTAAACCTATGTTTCATTTTAGTTCTAAGTGGCATGACAACAAGAAATGGTTGTGATTTGTAATTAATTTTATGATGAAATAAAATAATGTTTTGATACTTTTATATTTACAAGTACGTACCTTGAGATTTTTTTTTGCTCATCTGAATACTCTGAATAGCTCATGTTTGCCAAAAAAAGGGGAAAATCCAATGAGAGAATGGCAAGTATTTACTTACTGTCAGCTGATTATTGACAGATAAGATTTTTGATTGACACAAACGTGACTTTACAGAACTTACTAAACGTTTACTTACTAACGTGATGTATTAATTATTTCAAGTAATTTACAACGTCTTACTTTTTAGACTTCTTCAAAAGTTTGCTTGAAGCTCCGCATTACAATGCACTCATATGATCATAGATCACTAGTGCTAAAACACTTAAGTCTTCTAAGCATCGCAATCGTGCACGCTACTAAATTAAAATATCAGTACGGCAAAAACTTAGCGAGTCATCATTCTCTTACCCCTTTTACCACTACACGGTAATAAAGCATGATTTACAAGATGCTACTTTCTTTCCTGTGTCATACAATAAAATTGAAGTAACAAACGAATTGATGTAGACGGTGCAACTTTTATTGTTACTTCAACTGGTGTAGTATACCACCGGCACTTAAATTGCACCGTGTAAATCAGACTTTATTCTACCTAATTACCTATGTCTATTTTTCCCATCTGCTAGCTATGATTCACATCTGGCAAATGGGAAGTGATGATATAAAATAAGTAAAAATACAAACGTTTTTAACTGTATAGCGGTCTAAGAAGATAATCAAAACTTACTAACGCTTTTATTTTTAAGTTTAGTAACAATACACATCACTATTGCTAATTTCTCGATGTCATAAAAATGTCAATGTCAATCAGTGTCAGATAGTGTCAACAGCAGAATACAGTCGTGAAATTCCTTTTGAAAAATATTGTTTTCAAATGAAAATGTAAAAATTATAAAAGAGAAATGGAGGAAAATAAAGTAGAAACAAACGTTGCGAGTGAACGCAAGTTTCCTACGAGAAAAGTCGCCAGATTCTGTCTCATCGCTGTAATCGGTAAGATTTAAGCTTTTTTCCTGTTTTTACTACGCTTTATGCTAAATAAATAAATAATATAATAATAATATGGATTCTTCAAATCCGTTGACTATGCAAATTCGACCATTGACATTAAAACAAAACATCATATGAAGCAATAATTAAAAGCATTTTGCAAAAAATTCAAATCATGTTTTTGCTTGATTGGTGTAAAAATAATAATTATAAAGTCACTAAATGGATTGGCCACGCTTATTAACTTTCTACGGAATCAAATAATTTCCATTACAGGCATGTTTTTGATAAGAATCATTGTAATAATTAAAGTCCATCATTCATTATAGAATATTATTAATAACTGACTTGTAACTGCGTCGTTGGTATATTGGTCGCAAGCGTAATTGAGTTTTTCCATCTGGGATGTCTCAGTAGCACCCTGGAGTCTGGGTTTGCGTCTGACAATAGGCTCGTGCCATATTACGTGATACTCAATCATAACACATACAGCCTGCTTCCTCTCACAAAAAGGAGGCCTGAGTCCCAGTAGGATTAACATAGGCAGATCATGCTGAAAATTTCTCGTGGAAAAAAAAGTATTATACCTACCTACTGAAGTTTTTATGAATGAATTTATCTATCAATACTAATATTATAATTATTTATAAAAATTTAAGTATAAAATCTGAAACCCAACCACGGCACAAAAGTCAACTAAATAATCTGGAGTCACACATGTTAGGGTATAAATCAAATAGATTACATTTGACTCTGCATTTAATGATACTATTACTTGCCAGTCTAAGCGAAGTTTTCTGAGTCGTCTTCCCATTTTCTATATCTATCTATACAGGGTGGAATTTTGAGATGGGGCAGTAAGGGCAGGTAGGTACCTTAACCGTTGCAGCTACAGGAAAACAGTCTTAGGAGGCTGTCCTTGTCCTTAACTTTTTAAAGAAATTTTGATCTGCATATACAGCATTCACAGATTTTGAGAAAAATGTACACTTAGCAGGAAAATGGGCAATTTTCGCAAAAACTTTTTTTAATGCCAATATTGATCCTGTTTCTTATAAGGATCAAAAAAGTCAACTGAGGTTTGATATCGCAAAAAACTTACATTTTGTAGGCAATGAGACTTCAAGTCTCCTGGAAAATGATCAAATTCGGAAAAAAGTAAACGTGCTTTTTTGTATGAACTGTTGAAATTTGAACTGGACAACTTCTCCTCGGGTCAGCTAGTGTAGATAAATAAATAATCAGCCTGTATTGTCCCACTCCTTTTTCCACTAAACTCGATCCTGAGCCAATGCGGACCAATATGCGTATAATAAGCGTCAAGTTCGTCCCGCCATCTACGCCTGGGTCTACCGCGATGCCGTTGGACGTTTTCGGGAACCCATGTTGTGGTGGTCTTAGCCCACAATGCATCCGACATGCGGCAAACGTATCCGGCCCAGTCCCATTTGAGCTTGGCTGCTTTTTGGGTGACCTCTACGATTTGCGTCTTAAAGCGCAGTATCGTGTTCCGTATCCGATCGATTAGTCGAACTCCAAGTATACTGCGCTCCATTGCTCGCTGGCAAATCTCGAGCTTGGTCGTCTGCTGAACTGTCTAAGACCAAGTTTGAGCGCCGTATGTAGGTAAGGTTTAATAATAAATAATAATTTTAGCTTTTAAAAATTAAAAAAAAAGCTTTTATCATGCATTATCACGAGAACCAAACACGTATGCCGAATTTCAGCCCGATAGCTTCAGTGGAAGTGGGTGGAATATTGATTGCAATATTCCAGGACATACTTCCAGGACATACCTACATACAAGTGAAGTTATTTTTTTTTATTTTTTACTTTTATAATGTAATCATGCATTGTCACGATTACCAAACACCAATGCCAAATTTCAGCCCGATAGCTTCAGTGGAAGTGGGTGAAGTATTGATTGCAATATTCCAGGACATACATACAAGTGAAGTTAAATAAAAGCTTTAAAAAAACTGTTCTTATTTTTTCCAGCGCTGACTCTCGGTTACGTAAACTACCGCTACGTCTCCAGCCTCTTTGAGAATGACCGCAATTTCTCCTTTCTCTCTGAGTTAGAGAGAGAGATGTCTTTCCGCACTGAGATGGGGTTCTACTACTCCTACTTTAAGACCGTGGTGGAAGAGAGGCCGTTTGTAGCCGGGATCTCTAAGTTGATGTATGATAAACTGGTGGAGTATCCGAAGGACGTGAACGCGTTTAATCGGTTTAATATTCACCCGGAGGTGAGTTTTCAGTCTTATTTTCTTAGCCTTTAGTGCGTTTGTCCAACACAGCCGTCACCGGGACGTCACCGAAAATGAGATGACGTACTCACACTTATTCAGCTACATTCGCGTTTCGCTGAACGATTTTGGTCACACTTATACAGTACTGCTTCAATCAGCCGCGTACGGCGTCGTAAGAATGAGAATAGCTATAATAATAAATCAAATCTATGCAAGAACTACGCAGGTCGCAACTTGTCGACAAGGAGTCGAGAACCATCCATGTACAGCGCTGTTCCGCCGCGTTCGACGCTGAATGCGACGGAACAGTGCTGAACGCGGCAGAACGGCGCTGAACTCTATCTATACCAATCGCATGATAATAACACATTTGTCCTCATTTTATACTTGTTTGCCGCGAAAGCTGAACGGATGCGTACGCGTCTCCTTACAAAATCGTTGTTTTCTATGGGCATAAGCTGAATAGAGCTGAGAGTAGTCCCTTACTATGCCCGCGTGTCAACCGCACGTCCGTCACCCAAGCGCCGTCATCTCGGCCGCCGAAAATTCGAGTAGTTGTGATGGGCTGATATGTCGGCAATACAAAATACGTTTGATCTTGGTCACCCACTATCCGCACCGGCGCCGTTCGCCCAGCTTTTGGATTGTTTATCTCGCTGAACACACACTGAACCGTCGAGTTTGGTCGCCGTGTATGTTTGTGACGTCACGTTTGGTTCGAATAATCTCGTTTCTCGATGACGTTCAAATGACGGCTGCGGTGAGCAAATGCCCTAACTGTTCAACTCTGGAAAACCAATTCCCATACATAAAAAACTAAAAAAATCTAGTTGCAATGGTAAATAGCGACAATAAGGCCCGGCGCCCATCTTCAGCACGGCATGGCAATGTATTTCATATGCGACGAATAGAAATATAACTTAACAGTATGATAATGTGGCGGCATCTACACCGCCACATACGAACTACGCATCAGACCTGACGTCACAAGTCCTACATCGCGGTATAAGAGTTTACCGAGCGATTAACAAATATAAGACTATCCGACATCAATCCTTGGGCAATTGCCCGCCAGACACAACACCCGTCTGGTCGGAGGATCCTCCCGTTTCTATGGGGGATGAGAGAACTTTACACCCTGTTCCTCATACCACTAAAATAATAAAACTGAAATTTCAATGATGATGCATATAGGACGCGGCATGCCTAAGGCGTCAATGGCGTCGTTGCCGTCAGAAAAAAATTCAACTTTATTACCATACTATTAAGTTATATTTTTATTCGTCTCCTAAAAATACCTTGCCATGCCGTGCCGATAATGGGCGTCGGGCCCTAATATAAAAAAAAATTAGTATTTTTGACAGATTGAGATTAGAATGCCAAGTTGCCAACATTCTCGTATTTTTTTTTGTCATTCTTTCCACTTCTCTCGATGTTGTTATTCAAGGCATCCCGCCATCTCCTCTGTCTGTCTTCGACCCCGTTAGCTAGCGAAACTCCAGCAGCAGAGCTAATTATTACATCTAAAACCTTACAGGTGATGATCGGAGCACTATACCGGTACTTCGAGCCCTATTTAAACACAACAACTCACCGTAAATGCCACATGGTGGACAGGGGCGAAGGCCTAGCCCCTGTTGAAAGCTGTGTAGGGCTTGGGCAGCCTATATTCTTCTATTTGGAGGCCGTGTGGTGGCTAGCGGGGTTGACCGTGGCGGCCCTGTTCCTGCATGCTGCTGCGTTAAGGTAAATGTTCATTATTTTTACCCGACTACAGCGAAACAAAAAGGAGGGTTATAATTTTGACCGGTATGTATGTTTGTTCATCTGCTCCCTCATAACTCCTAAACTAAGTATTTTGAGAAACGAGGTATGTGAAGAGTCAATTTTTTCTGCGGGTTATAGACTATAATGATGTCACACAAAAAATCCAACATGGCGGCTTATAGCGGATGTAAAGAGTAACCGATTTATTTTTAATGAATATATCGTGTTTTGTATCTAATGAGGTCTTATGGAGTAATTTCTGAAAATATATAAGTTTTCATTTAAAATACAATAGACGTAGATATATTTATTAACATATTCCGCTTAAGTATTCTTAAAGTGAGTCACTCAGCGTCCAGCGCTCGGCGTGGCAACACGTCGTGTTCGGGCTCGCGACAAGTCAATTGTCATCCTGAGGATGCCTAGTTGAGAGGTGAAACACGTGTCGATTTCTTACAGGTTTTTTAAGACTCTTTAAGAATGCTAAATATATCTACGTCTATTGTATTTTATAATGGATTTCCGCGTCACGCCTGAATCAATTTACTATCTTTAATTAACTAAGTTATTATTTATAAATAATCACCAAATTTCCGAAACCAGAGAAGTGGTTAGGTCTAACCTTCAAATTAAAAATCCGGAGTCACACGGAATCTGTTCGATATACCTACATAGAGTGGATTTTTGAGATGGGGCAGTAAGTACCCTAACCCTTATCGCTACAAGAAAACGGTCTTACGAGACTGCCCTTAACTTTTTGAAACATTTTGATATGCATTCACAATTTTTGAAAATAATGTACAGTCAGCAAGAAAATGGGCAGTTTTCACAAAAACTTTTTTTGATGCCAATCGATCCTGTTTCTTATAAGGATCAAAAAAGTCTACCGAGGTTTGAGTACTAGAAAATTCAGAAATCGCAAAAAAAAAATCCTTATATTTCATTTTACAGGTTACCTTAAATTGAGTACAACTAATTCAATTTAAGGGTAACCTTTAAAAGTAAATGTAAAAAACATAAATATTGTAACCGAAAAATACCCGGTTTCGGTGGACCGTTTTTTTTTTTGAAATGGGTTTTTTTTTTACAGCCAAAGCATGTTAGGTGGCTTACTAGCTGTGGCCCAGTACTTCGCAAACCACTGTGAGTGTACTCGAGTACAGTGGGCCCCTAACGAGCGCGAGAACTTTGCGGCCCCTCTCCTGTTGCTTCAGACCTGGCTCGTTTCCATGCAGTTGCGCGATAAGACACGAAGGACTACTTTCCAATTGCAGGTAAGATGATGTTTTTTTTTTTTTGGATGAACTTCACTGGCCCATTTCGTCTGTGAAGTTTCGCTAGCTAATGTTAAATGACCTTAAAAATCTTATTATTTATTAGAAAATGTTTACTATACCTACCGTTGAGGAATTTAAAACTGACAAATTGTAAATAGATTGACTTTGTAATAATATACTTGACGTAAATGTGAAATTATAAATGACTTTACTATATTATGCTTATCTATATGACGGAAATGAATGAACGAATTAATAAAAATTATATTAATATTTGAAATCAAATTTAATAATTAATTAAATGATATGTAATAATTAGAATCAATCATAAGCAAGACTTTATCTAAACCCATGAAATTAATCCTCTATAAAAGTTTCTGAAACAGCTTATTGCCAACATTAAAACGACCATAGACCGTAGCGCTCCAAGCGTGACGGAGCGTATTTTGGAAAATGTGAATCATGTGTCGGCGCGGGGGTCAGCAGGTGACCGGAAGGGATCGAAGAAGCAAAAGAGTTGCATAATGAATTTTTTTACAACATTATAACACTTATTTCGATGATATTATGGTTACTATGACACTGGTCGTTTTAATGTTGGCAATAAGCTAACTGTTTCAGAAACTGTACAGAGGATTTATAACATGGGTGCAGATAAATTATACGAGTATTATGTAATGTAAGCATTTGATATGAAACATTTGCAGTGCCTTTACAGGGTGCATGTCATGCCATACTATGTTATGAAATTTTAATGCATGCATACTAACCAGTGTTTTACATATCAACAAATAAATAAATAAAACATCACTATAATCTTTCTAACCATTTATTTAACTTTTGACAGCTAAAGTAGTGATGTCCAAATTGCATTTCTGACTCGATTTATAAAAACAATCGAGTTTATTTACAAAGAACTTTTAATCGATTTAAATTGCTTATAATCACGTAACGTCACTATGATTAAAAAAACAAAGTGCCCATAAAGCATTGCATTTTTTCACTATGGTTTTTAATGTGATAATTACGGAACTTCAGAAGCGTGTATAATATGTCAAAAGTTAAATAAATGGTTGGAAATACTATAGGGTATATTTAATGTATATATCTCTCTGTTCCAGGTATCAATATTCATACTGAACTGCCTGTGCCTCCTGTTCTGGCAATTCAGTCAATTCATATTCCTCACACAAACCGCCATTTTCTTTGTAATGGAACAATTCCGTATTATCGATATTAAAGCTCTGTGCATCTTCCTACATTCACATTTCTGCGGCCTCCACATGGCAGTCCTGTTACTACAAGGGAATGACATGCTAAAATCCTCCTTATACGCGTCTTTCTTCGTCATAGTCTCAGCATACTGTTTGTTCTTCAGTTCTTTACGCGTTAAGGTTCATAATCGCGTGGATTTGTTCGTGGAATTATGGCTGATTTTCCTAAGAATTGCTATAGTTATCGTAGCAGCGTTTTATTTGAAAAAGTTGATGAGTAACTTTTTGGAAGTGGAGGAAGATAGTCATGTCTGGGATATTTTGTATTCAAAATTCACGAATTTCAAAAGTTTTCACACTTTAATCTATACTTGCTCTGAACCCTTTGACTTCCTGCCTTGGAGTTCAGTAAAAAAATTATTCAAATCATTTTTAATACCATTTGCTGTTCTAAGCATTCTAAATGTATGCAACCGCTGGATCACCGACGCGGTAGAGGACTGTAGAAAAGAGATAGACGACCGAACGCCAACGATAGAAAAAGACGGCAATACATCTGATGAGTCCGACTCTGGTGTTGATAATTCTGACAGCAAAGTTCGTCAACGGAAGCCTGTTACGGATTTGGACGTTATAGACAAAGAAATAAAGTCTAAATTTGAATGTGAGGATAATGAAGATGGGGATGTATTTTTGATGTTTTTACGTCGTTTAAAAGCGGAACCTGCAATATTTTATAATATATCTCAAATGGCTGTTTTTGGTGTCATGGCGGTGTTGATAATGAGACTAAAGTTTTTATTTACGACGCAATTGTGTGTTGTCTCGTCGCTTATGATGAACACTACTTATTATGAGTGAGTATTTTATATTTTTACTAGCTTTTGCCCGCGACTTCATACGCGTAAACTTTCGGCCCCCGACCCACCACGTCGCATCCCATCGCCCGTCCGCGATATAATAAAGTTTTCGCATAGCGTTCTTTCTGATTTTTTTCTTTTCGCTCGGCTCCTTAGGGTCGTAGCGTGATGTTACATAGCCTATGACCTTCCTCAAGAATTGGGCTGCCCAATGCAGGAATAATTTTTCAAATTCGACTGGTAGTTCCGGAGATTACCCATTACATACAAACTTACAAACAAACTAATTTTACCTCTTGAGAATAGACTAGCTTCTGCCCGCGGCCTCGCCCGTGTATTTCACGATCAGTCAGGTGCAGAGAAATCTCACCCCCTAGCAATCAAAAATAGGGGCTAAGGGGTGAGATTTCTCTGCAGCTGACTGTACTATCGGGATTAAAAGTACCCTACGTCACAGATGAAAACAGATGGTTCACTCCACAAAATCATTTAAATAAAAAGTGACTCTTGCTAGAACACAATAAAGTGCAATTCAGTTCGCACAACGCTAATAACCTACAGTTATATTCAGCTAGAAGTTGCCTCTCTTTCTATCGCGTAACTCTTATATCTTCTGACTACGTTACACTCACTGAATTGGCCCGACAAGACGAAGCCGCCAAGTACTTGTAGCTTCATAACTAAAATGCGGAGTACGCCTTCTATACACAGCACAGCATCATGCTGAGTGGAAGCCTTCTTGTCACAGTCATGACGTGCAGCTGTTGACTATGTCAGTTTTATGCTCGTAATTGTAGATCTGATATTTTGTTTAATTTTTCTGAGTACCCATTTTTCTGTATGCACGTGTTTCTGTATCTTTCTTTCTTTCTTACTATTCTGTGACGTCACCTGTATGTTTCCAGATTACCTCGGTCTTACAAGCGATTTCTGCCATTGTTCTGGGTCGTGTGTATGTGTCCGCTGGTTTACGACTTGATACAGAGCATATCCCTTGAAATGTCAAATATTGGTGAGTTATACCCGTCTTATAAGCCGTCTACAGACGCCCCCCCCTCCCCCCCTCAATGCCCTACTGGGTATCACGATAACAGAGGGGTCCGTGGAGTTTCTTGCCCGTTCTTCTCTATAGGAACCTACTACGCATAAGAATGGGCAACTAGCTTCATTTTTCTGACTGACCGACCCCTTGACAATTCAAAAGGGCCTGTAATTGGTTTATTTTAATGTTGTAATTGAATTAAATGCTTTGAGTTTGAGTTTCAGACTGGTTGTCAGACCTTCAGACTTGTGACTACTCATAACAACTATGTGACACTGCTATGAGTTAAAATTAAAATCTTTTAATCATTTTTCCAGGCGAGTTCAGTGACATAAACCAGGAACAGCTGCTTGAGTGGATTCGAACCGACACACCCGTGGGGGCAGCATTCGCTGGCTCTATGCCGGTCCTAGCCACTATCATGCTAGTCACACGGCGCCCTATAGTGTCACACCCACATTATGAACACTTTGAAGCACGGTATGTAACTTAGCACTGTGAGGGCAGCAATTGTAGGCTCTATGCCGGTCCTAGCCACTACCATGCTGGTCACACGGCGCCCTATAGTGTCACACCCACATTATGAACACTTTGAAGCACGGTATGTAACTTATCACTCTGAGGGCACCAACTGTAGGCCCTATGCCGGTCCTAGCCACTATCATGCTGGTCACACGGCGCCCTATAGTGTCTCATCCACATTATGAACACTGACACACGATATTTAACTTATCACTGTGAGGGCAGCAATTGTAGGCTCTATGCCGGTCCTAGCCACTATCATGCTAGTCACACGGCGCCTTATAGTGTCACACCCACATTATGAACACTTTGAAGCACGGTACTAACTTATCACTGTGATGGCAGCAACTGTAGGCTCTATGCCGGTCCTAGCCACTATCATGCTGGTCACACGGCGCCCTATAGTGTCACACCCACATTATGAACACTTTGAAGCACGGTATGTAACTTATCACTTGCTAGTGACTTGAAGAGCCAGCAGTCGCAGTGTCTTTGCCGATCTTGGCCACTATCATGCTTATCACGCGGCGCCCTATAGTGTCACACCCTTATTATGAACTATTACATATACTAAGAAACGTTTATACATCTCGACTTAAGTCCCTAGTGTCCTCGTTTGTGTAGTTTCACTAGCTAACCCAATTTTACTTATTATACAATATTTGTACTAACAGAGAACGTGCTTACGCCGTCCACAAGATGTACGGAAGATTCCCGCCGCACGAGTTATACCAAGAGTTGACCAAACTGAAGGCAAACTATCTCGTTGTAGAAAGTATGTACTGCTATGGAAAAAGTAGGTAAGTCAAAACCGACTTTAATTGGCAAGGAATAAGACAGTTAATTGATTGAGGCGTGACTTGCCGGAAATCCATTTATAAAATACAATAGACGTAGAGTAATCCGCTTAACTATTCCTAAACGTGTTGCCACGCCGAGCCCTGAACGCAGAGTCAAAGAGAGGGACAGAGTTGTCTCTCCGAAAGGCGACCTCGACCGGAAGTCGGAAGACGTAGCGTTGGAAGGGTTCCAACAAGGTGGACCGATGACTTGGTGAAGGCTGCAGGAATCTGCTGGATGCGGGAAACACAGAACCGGTCGAAGTGGCGGTGCTTGGGGAAGGCCTATGCCCAGCAGGGCATGTCTTTCAGCTGAAATGATGATGATGATGGTTTAGGGGTATGAGGAACAGGGTGTAAAGTTCACTCATCCTCTATAGAAACGGGAGGATCCTCCGACCAGAGTGTTGTGTCTGGCGGGCAATTGCCCAAGGATTGATGTCGGATAGTCTTATATATGTTAATCGCTCGGTAAACTCTTATACCGCGATGTAGGACTTGTGACGTCAGGTCTGATGCGTAGTTCGTATGTGGCGGTGTAGATGCCGCCACAATAGTGAGGCTCGCCCTTTTTAATATTTTTTTTTAAATTATTGATTTCCATCTTTTCAGCGGCGGTTGTTCATTGACAGACATCTGGGATGTGGAAGCCCCATGGCTCAGCAATCGTCCAGCAGTGTGCCACACTCTTCTGACCCAACCGGTAGAACATTTCTACCCGGTGTTCAGAAACGACCACTTCGCTGTGTTCAATGTTCATGACTACAGCGTGAGGTGAGTCTGTAGTCATTTAGTTGTAGGATACGTCGCGCTACAACAGTAGAATATTCCGACCCAGTGTTCAGAAACGACCACTAAGCCGTGTTCAATGTTCATGACTACAGCGTGAGGTGAGTTTGTCGTTATGTAGTTGTAGGATACGTCGCACTACAAACAATAGAACATTCCGACCCAGTGTTCAGAAACGACCACTAAGCCGTGTTCAATGTTCAAAACTACAGTGTGAGGTAAGTCTGTAGTCATGTAGCTGTACGATTTGACTGATATATTACGTGATAAACCTGTTCCCGAGCTGTAAAACATTACAATCATTCTGGGGGGAAAAAAAACACCAAATTTTACTTTTTTTTTTTTTTAACTACTCTTTCTTACATTTTGACGTGTAGTTCAAACTTTTGGGCACTGTTCTATGAAACAACAGATTTTTTTCAAATAAACGACGTAAAATTTCCTGAATCACAGATGAATACTAATGGTTACCCCCTCAAAATCATTTAATTAAAAATCGACTCTTGCTACGACACAATAAAGTGCAATTCGGGTCGCACAGCGTTAATAATAATACCTACATTCTTATATTCACCTAGAAGTTGCCTCTCTTTCTATCGCGTAACTCTTATATCTTCTGACTACGTTACGCTCACTGAATAGCCCCGATAAGACGAGCCTGCCGCGTACTATCAATATTTCATTCTTTATATTATAAAAAAATACAATAGACGTAGATATATTTAGTAAGTATTCCGCTTAACTTTTCCTAAAGAGTCATAAAAAACCTTGTAAGAAATCGACACGTGTTTCACCTCTCAACAAAGCATCCTCAGGATGACGATTGACTTGTCGCGAACCCGAACACGACGTGTTACCACGCCGAGTGCTGGCCACCACCGCCATGATTTCCGCCAAGTCACGCCTGAATCAATTATTTATTTTATATTATTACTACTTATCTTCTTTCTTTTATCTTTCAGATATATGCCCCGTAGCTTCGACACTTGACATCAACTTAAAACACACACACACATAAATGAGACTGACAAACTTAGCATATGAAGTTGGTTATCCACTGCGTTTGCGCATCTACTTTGTTCGTGGTCATGGTGGCCGTTTTTAGGCAAACACAAAGTATATGCACGGTGCATTAACCATGCACGAACGTAGTGGATAGCCAGCTTTAGCTGTAAGGTGAACACACCGGTTGTTGGCCGACTAAATAATAATATATCTAATATTCGCGGTTCACTGCCAGGCCGCAAAAATAATGCCACTATTTTTATATGTTCAGGGACATTGAATGCCTATAAATGTGGAAATAACTCTATTGATACCTGAAGACCAATTCTCGTATTTAAAAAACGTTCACATTCAAGGCGCAATCTGTCAAACTTGTCAAAATGTTTGGTAAATTGATTGTATTTTTGACAGATTGCGAAGGAGATGCTAATGTTCTAAATACGTTAATTGCCCCTCTGGTTTCTGATTGGCTAATCAACTCTGTAAGAAGCTGACTATTAGACTCATGTCAAATTTTTTCTTTTGACATTAGTGTGTAATGCTAAAGTAGTGATATATACGATTACTATGGCCGCGTATGCACACAACACATTCGTCACCCGAGCGCCGTCGCCGTCATCCCGTGCTCAACAAACGTGATCGTCTGTTACACATAACGCACGATCAATCACAATCTGTTTCATTTTGACAGTTCAACACCATTCATTGCGTTATTTACGTTGTTGAGCAGACTTTTTTTTCGAATATCTGAAGCAATGTATTAGGCCCCTCGCCCACGGCGACTTTTTGTAGCGATGCTGTCGCGCGTTTACGTAACGCGCAACAGCATCGCTACTAACACGTGTTAGTCGCATTTGCAACGCGCTACTAACGCGCTACACTTTCGCGACTGTATCGATGCAAACGCGCGACCATGTCGGACGACATCCGGGAGAGAGGGAGGGTGGAAAGCAATTCACAAAAAGTCGAATATGACATTCTATAACAACTTCTGAATTTATGCTCATAGTTTTTAAGTATTTTAAACGTTGTTACATAATGTCCACCAAGTAATCTCTCTTTATTAAACGGTTGCATCAAATATGTACGAAAGCATCGTCACTGTTTTCGTTGCCCACGCGTCGGGTGCTTACCTAAAAGCAGCACCAAAGACAAAGTGACTAATGTTGCCTCAACGGAGTCCTTGCAACTGTGGCAGTTTTGTGCCGTTACTGAATCGCGACAGAAGCGCGACAGTATCGCGTTTGCATCGCGACTGAGAATCGTGCTGTGGGCGAGGGCAAACAGGTAACGGCCGCATCGCGGCTGTATCGATGCGAACGCGCGACAGTATCGCTACTGCATCACTACAAAAAGTCGCCGTGGGCGAGGTCCCTTAACAATATCCTTCAAAATGATTCAGATTATCATTGATCGTGGGTTACACAATTAGGGTGCTGGTCAAGATACTTACAATATACTTATCTTATTACCATTTATATGATGAATACTACCCGTGTGTCAAATTAATGTTGCCATTGCAGCGGCACGTTTTCAAACAATATAAACTTTTTCTTTATATTTTTTTTTTAAAACAATAAGTTTAAATACTGCACATTCTTTAACAGAGTATTCTTTAGTTTTCAGTCTTAATGTCATTGTATTTTAATATAATTTTTCTGTTATTTTATCTGGTAGAGATCGTTTAATTTAAAACTGTACGCCCCTCCGCAATTTTTTTATACAAACATTTGAAATCCAGCGAAAAAATTAATAATTATAATTTATATATATATTATTTTTAGTTCATATTCTTTACGGCACCTCTTTAGGTCATGAGCTATCCGATTATCGAAAAATATTTGACCTAGGTCTTAAGGGGGAGGCGTGAAAATTGATTCGCTGTTACAATGTATAATAGACTATACAACTGGCAGTAGAGGGGCGTGCATTTTAAAATAAGACAGTCTCTGCTTTCATCCTGTGTACATTTAATGCTCGGTTCAAAAAAACTATTTGCTAACCGACGTGTTATTGGTTACCCCCATTTGTCAATATACAAGGTTTAACGTTAACGGGATGTAGGAGAGGTCATTTGCAACCAAATGACCCCTCATCACCCTAATGCCAATACCAACCATTTTCGAGTAATTTGACATTTTATATTTTAAAATGTATGAAATAAAAATATAAAATGTTAAATGACTTGAAAGGAGAATGCTTAAAAAAAACCCAGGCCCGGCGCAAGCCAAATGTAACTCAAATTGTAGGTAAATATGAGTAATTAAATACTGCATAGGGGGCATCATCGAAATCGATGGCTAAGTGTGTGAAATTGCTATTCGAATTTTTACAGGGGCATATTAATTTAAATACCTTTCCTTACAAGTTTAGAGGTATGAGGAACATAAGTATTAGGTATTTAATTACTCATATTTACCTACAATTTGAGTTACATTTGGTTTGCGCCGGGCCTGGGTTTTTTTTTCCATACATTATGAGCATTGTCCTTTTTGGAAATTTTTATAGGAGTCAAAAGGGGTCATTTGGTTGTAAATGACCTCTCTTACATCCCCTTAATGGATTGCCGACATAACCAATAACCCTGTATATTGATGTGTCATACTCGACTACGCATTTATGTAAATATTTTAAATTATAACTTGTAAAATATAACTAAGTAATATATCCTTACGAGTCAGAACAGAACAGTGGTAACGACCGCGACTTGTAGGTTGTAGGTTCGAACCCTGACAGGCGCTTTACTTTGCGTAAATTATTTCATCAACACTGCTCTCAAAACGGTGATGGAAACATCAGAACCTGGCATGTCCTAGAACCAAAAATTCGAAGATATGTGACATCTACCAACCCGCGCTGGGCCCGCGTGGTTGATTACGGCCCACTCCCTCTCACCGAGAGGAGGCCTCTGTCCCAGCATTAGGAACATTATAGGCTGATTATAAAAAAAAAAATATCTCTCAACTTTCTATAGTCAACACCTCAGTGGTATAGTTTGACCGACAGTGCAGTATGCTCATTCGTCAACGCTGTCCATCGCGCATTTCTAAGGCGCCGTACAGCGTTCTCGGTCAAACTACAGGCTGACTTTGAAAACATGCTACAAAATTTAAGGGGGTGTTCTACTCATCAATATGATTTTTTTTTACTATGGGACCAAATAAGAATTCGCAAAAAAAAAAAAGATTTTCTTATACAAAATGGTCCCATCGGGTATACAGAAAGGTCGATTTTTTTTTGCGAATTCTTATTTGGTCCCATAGTCAAAGTTGTTCATATTGATGGGTAGAACACCCCTTTAAATTTTGTCGCATGTTTTCAAAGTCAGCCTTTATAGTCTATCTATATGCACTACGAAAACCCTACTTACTGCTAGGTCACAGAGATTGTAACAATTTCAGAATTTTCACACTGATGTGCAGTTATAATAAATAATAAGTTAATAATTGGGGTTGCCCTTGGGTGCACATGCATATTGAATACAGGGATAATCAATGGCGTAGTGTGTGTTATGTGCTGACGATACTCATCTTCACGCACACATTCAGAGCGTGTTTATGATATTATACTGTAATGCGGTTGTGGAGGTCCGATGGCAGTCGCTCCATGTAAAATTTTGATGTTCCTTCAGTTGCATCTGGTTAGACTGACAGTTGAACCAAACATACTGAAAAACATAACCCTTCTTTGCAGTTGATTAAAAAAATGTAGAAATGTTATTTAAGTTACAATTTTCCTATGAAAAATGGTTGTGCAAGAAACGTAATGTACTTTATATAAATATTTATTTCTGTAGGGTTTTAAAGTACTTTAAAGTTTTAAACTAATACTGCCAATATTTAATATTGTGTGCAACAATATTTTCTTTGTGGGATCCTAATTCCTTTTTTGATCCCTATTTTTTCTGCGTTGGACCCTAATCTACTATTTGGGAGCCTTGAACAATAAACTTAGGTAGGTAGTCCCTAAATTATCTACATTCACAGCACGGGATAGCCGCGCGAGCTTCAGTTCCAATAAAATTCATGATACGTTATTGTTGTCTTAGCTTAGTGCGAGTCACGCTACATTTTGTATGGAGATTGTTGACAATGTCGCCTCTAGCAGCGGCCGCCAAGGCGTCTCCGTGCTGTGTACCAATTGTACCCAAAGCAAGTTTTGCGCAAATTACCCATATTTTTTGGGCATGGGACTTTTAAAATAATTGATTAACGAAATACCTACTAACTTGGGCGGACTAGAATGAAGCGCAAGTCACACTGGGGTTTAGGTTCGCTCATGTAGCTACCGCGTCTTTTCATACGTAGGTTCACACCCGAACTATGAACAGACAGTGTGGGCTGCGCTTTAGGGGTGCTACACATAATATGTTTGGCTCGGAATGATTCGGAACAGCCGGGCGGCAAAATCGAGTATAATGAAGATATATGTTCGGGGAAAAGCCGCTCGGCTTAGATGGACATGTGGCGAGCCGACCCGAACACGACTAAGCGAAGGTAGATGCCGAACGAGGTTTGCCGATCAGCACGAACCGAATGAAAGCCGAATGTGTGGAGTAATTGCCTCGGGTCGTCTTTGTTCAACAAATTCTGCCGAATCGAATCTGCCGATCCGAACATATTGTGTCTCGGCACCCCTTAAGCCTCATGCAGACTGGCGCGACGCGACATCGGTAATTATTCTACCATGAAGTTTTCTTAGAAATTGTAATGTTAGAGTCGTGTCGCGCCAGTCTGCATGAGGCTTTACTTTTTTGGTTGGAGTTAAACCCCCTTTTCTGTCTAGGTCGCTAGCTGAAGTATTATTAATAAGTAATGTGATTACGACGTACTGTAAATATCTAGAAAAAGTGTAAAGTTTATTTTTAATAATAAATTTATTCTGGTTATATATTTATTTGTTTTATTTTTCTCACTATGTCTCTAGTATTAACTTTATTTTCCTATGTACAGCTTGATATCATCGTGTATGAAAGAAATAAACAATTCTTCCTAGGTATAGATGCCAAACTCGCCAGACACGACACCCGTATCAGAGGATCCTCCCTTTTCTATAGAAGATCAGTGAACTTTACACCCTGTTCCTCATTCCTCTATAACACTGAGTAGCCTAATATAGCAGACTAATAAAATATTAATAATTACTATGCGTACTTAATTAAACAAATTGTTTTGATATAATAACTTTTTAATCTCATTATACTAAATTACAAACCTAATTTAAACATTCATCAGTTCATTAGATGTAACAAATACAGATCAATCATAATGAAATAGAAGTTTTTTATTTTTTATGTCATGTATTTATTGTGGAAGAAATAAAACCGCTTTACTTTTGGCTAACAATGATCATAATCTAGTCTAAATTAAATACACGAAATTAAAATAAATATCCTATGTTTTTAAACCATAATTTGGTTAGTTACCTAATTATTTTATATTTTTAATATAATACTAATTTATTGCTTAATAATATGGCTTTCGTTTGTGGCCTTGACTTCATGATCAACAGCTTTTAATCCTAACATGATGAAATCCAAAAAATCGCATCTACATGTTATCCTACATTTTCTGTCCTGTAAATTAAACTTGTTTTGTAAATTCATAAAAGTATTGTGTAGTTATATAACTACAATTATTATGAAACTAGCTGCGCCCCGCGGTTTCACTCGCATAAGTCTTGATACCGTGGGAATATCGGGATAAAAAGTATCTCATATCCTAACCCAGCTCATGGTCTACCCATATGCCAAATTTCATCCTAATTGCGTAGTACACGATCAATCACAATCTGAATCGTTTTGAAACAGATTGCTAATCCATATGTTCGAAAAAAAAACTGCTCAACAACGTAAATACCGCAATGAAATGAATCTTGTTGAACTGTCAAAATGAAACTGATTAGTCTTAATCGTTTACGAAAATGTGTTACGCAATTAGATAGCCGTTCAGCCGTTTTAGCGTGAAAGAGTATGAAACAAAGTTGGTATTCAGGAAAGCTACTTCATAACATCATACAAATAAACAAACCAAGTTAGGATTGTCAAATGGAGCTGCTATTTAATTGCGTAAAACGTTTTCGTTAACCATTCCGACTAATCTGTTTCATTTTGACAGTTCAACAACATTCATTGCGTTATTTACGTTGTAGAGTAGATTTTTTTTTCGAACTTATGAAGCAATGGATTAGCAATGTTTCAAACCAATCCAGATTCTGATAGATCGTGTATTACGCAATTAGGGTGTTGCTTCTTAACAGCATCTTGATGAAATATCTAGAGAGCAAACGATAACTTAATAAATTAAATCTTTCATGATATGTACATTATTTCCATTCATTACCTAATTTTACCCAAAATAATATAGAACTGGTTACATTTAGGAGAATCCAGAGGAGGACGCGACTGCGCGAATGTCTAATGATTAGAAAGAGTCACGCCACTATCCGCGCAAGTTTGAACACCTCCATAATTGCGTCCCGCATCCCGCGAACACTTCGCCTCAGTTCGACCAAGGCTTTAAATGAAAGATATCTACCACGGTTCACACAATTCGTACTTCTCAAGGCATTCAATCAACCAACCAATGGGCAACGCTTTCAAATGCTGCATATTATACATGGGCTCATACATATCCTTAAAAATAATATAATGTGAACAATTCATCAACTTTCCATCCTTCTGCGCATGGTATGGCACCAATTTCTCACTCTCCGGAATTGATTCAGGATTCGGAACCCTCCTCAGAACAATACCACCAGCATCAGTAATTAACTTCGTCAAAATAGCTTTAGTTAAAACAACGGATTTCGAAATCTCATATTTTGTATTGAAATTGTGCAAGTAGAAGTGACAGCCATTAAAAATGCCTGGTAATTGTTTGTATTTGATGTACCGAGAATTTCTGGGGCCTTTGTAAGATGTAGTTCCAACACCCTTTACTTCGTGTGTTTCAAAAGGCTCTAATTTGTCTTCAGTAGATTTTGTTACCCATTCGGATGATATAACCCAGACGTTACTAACAATTCCTTGTAGCACATCCACACTAGATGAACAAATTCCATCTTCAGAATCAACTACCAAATGCGTGACCTTTTTTGTAAATTTCGCTTCCATAGAAATATTACTGTGATGTTTTGCTAAGGTTTTTAGCTTGTTATGTACAGTGCGGTACTGAGAAACGCAGTAAATACGGATGTCATCAAATTCTATCTCTGCATACAATGCAGCTAGGTGGGAGACATTAACACTCTGTGTATGTAAAATCTTGTCAGCGGCAACCCTTAACCTATTCTTCATGTCTACGGAAGCAAGTTGATATGGAGTCTCCCCTTTACAGTTTCTTGCATTCATATCTGCTCCGTGCTTTATCAATTCCTCGGCAATCTCTACATAGTTGTATCTGACAGCCTCGTGTAGCGGTGTCTCGTTGCCTTGTCCAGGTACATCTATTAATGTATTGTACTGTAAGAGTAGAGTAACGAGGTCCAAGCGCCCGTTTTGCACAACTTCGTGCAACGGTGTCCAGCCTGCGTTATCTTTAGTATTAGTGTTAGCACCGAGACTGAGTAATTCTGTTATCCTATCGATTTTACCAAGACGACAGCAGATATGAAGCGCCGTTTCACCTTTATTATTACGTTTTTCATTGTTTTTGTTGAATTTTAAACTCAAATTCGAATTGATAGTCTCGCTCAACTCTTGGCGGGAGTTCGTCTTGTCAGATAGCGGCTTCTTGAAAGTAGATTCAGCTGTAACACTCTTACTTGAAGCAGGGACTGGGTAATTTTTCTTGGTTTTCTTATTCGATGTTACACTGGGTTCCTTTGGCCGAAATTTCTCGAATAACTTGTCTAACTCCGTAGCGGAGTCGATACAAACTTGTATTCTTTCATCGACGTATGTAGAACAGTCCTCTAGAGGTATTTTACAGGTCGGGCAGGTCTTCAGTCCGGTGTGAATAGCACATATGATGTGGAAACATTTCTTTAGTACTACGGGATCTTTACATATTTCGCTGCACACGCCACATGTATAATCCTTTTTCACTGTATCCAGGGCTTTTATAAAGTTGTTCAAGTCAGCAGAAGACATATTTTCAGGTAGAGTTTATTTTTGTTTTGCGATTGAGAAGTTTTGGCGTAGCGGGAAAATCACGGTCTTGTTATTTGACAACTTTGACTTGACATTAATGACAATTCAATTCTTCGATTGACAGAACAATTGACTGCGTTCAAGAAATCTTTGAAATAGGAATTGTTTTTTTTTTCAAAAGATTCAAATCAAAATCAAAATTATTTATGTGATATAAACCCTTGTGAGACGACAGAAGCTAGGGGCACGGTTCCAATTGGTCGTTTCCTATGGAGAAGAGCCGGCAAGAAACTCCACGGTTACTCTTTTATAAATGGTACATGGCTTATTACGATTATTTCAAATTATAGGGTGAATAGGTATGACAGGACAGGGTAGATTATTTATCTAATTGATTTGATACCTTTACCTTTTCAGAAACCCGGTAACCCGGTTTTTCGACTGGCCGCCAATGGAATGGTCCCTGCACGATAATCACCAATCTCGACGCCGCCTGGACTGAGTTTGACTACACCCGTCACGGCGTTGGCTTTTTACTATAATTAGATAAAAGCCTTTTACATCCATGCTTCTAATATTGTTTTTTTTTTTGCCTAAAGCTCGTCGCTTCCATAAACTACGATAGGTAATTTTTGACATTTCGCAGAATATAAAAATACTCCTACGCTATTTATATACCTATAGCTGCCTATAGCATAATCAGCCTTGTTCCTACTGCTGCGTCACAGGCCTCCTCTCTTCGAGAGGGAGTGGGCTGTAATCTACCACGCGGGCCCAGTGCTAGTTGAGATATCACATATTTCTTCGATTTTTTTGGTTCTAGGACATGCCGGTTTCCCAAAGCCCACGCACAATAATCCACTTTAGGGACTAAGTGCGGAAACCAAATCCTAAACATAGAACATGCCGGTTTCCTCACGATGTTTTCCTTCACCGTTTTGAGAGCAGTGGTGATCAAATTATTTACTACAAGTGATGAAATTATTAACACAAAGTAAAGCGCTTGTCTGTGTTCTACTCCAGAACCGACAACTCGTAAGTCGGGGCCGTAAGCACTGGGCCACCACTGCTCTCTCACTATGCCCTCTCTAAACTACCCTAGCTGTGTACGACAGATTTATGGCTTTTTGTAACGTTGTTCCGACGACCACATACCTAATTTGACAATATTTATGTAGATAAGTCGACGGTCGGTTGTTCCCAGTGAGCACTGTATCGACTGTAAGATATGCTATAGGTAATTAGGTATATAAGGGAAATAATGAAACCACAAAGAAAAATATAAAAACTGTTCATTTATTTATCACAAAGCGCTTCGTTAACTAATTTTAACTATTAATTAAAAATACGACTAGAGTTACCAGCAACATGATTAAAGATGGCGTTGTTTTGGCGCCAAAATCACAAGTGAAATCTGTCATATTTGAAACAGAAAGTTCGAGATTGTAAGGGATTTTATCATAAGGGTAAGTTTTTAAGACAGCACTCGTGGCTAAACTTTTAGTATTACTGTGGAAAATGACTTCCATTTCATGGTTGAAAGAGCCATACATTGAGAACATAGGATTGTGGAACGGCGGATGTTTGCCAAACAGTTGGTCCAACTTGGTGAAGACGTTTACAATCTCGTGTTTTCGAATGATTGTTAGGTTTTTGGCCGCAAATATGTGGCCTAAGTTGGACCAACTAACGAAGCAGTATTTCTCGTTTCCTTCAGGACAAAGAGGAACGATTTTCTCAATGTCTTCTGATGACGCTTCTTTGCTATCTGAAAAGACAACGAAAATAATGATTATACAGGGGTGGCAGAGACCTCAACTAGCAACGGGCTATCATGGATTCAGTACATGATTCTGAACCACACTGCGTTGAAAGTCATAGATATTTTTTTTTTTATTGCTGTTCCATATATTTTTCCGCATAGGTATTGCATTTTTTCTATGAAACAGCAGATTTCTACGCTCGGTGTTCTAGAATCATGTGCAGAATTCAAGGGTAAAGTTTGCGCGTCGATGTCTTTGGCATCCTGTAGAGAGCAGAGCGTTTTTTATCAATCACCTTTACAAGAGGACTGGATCACGACTGTACGGTACCATCAAATGGGGTCTTAGGTTCGGTTCCCGGGTCGGGCAGAGTGTTATTGGGTTTTTTCTTTAAGAATATGCCCCGAGTCTGAATTTGAGCCCAGCACCCTAATCGCGTAATACACTATCAATCACAATCTGAATCGTTTTGAAACAGATTGCCAATCCATTGCTTCATAAAATTTTGCTCAACAACGTAAATAAAGAAATTAATGTTGAATTGTCCAACAGATCAGTCTTAATAGTTTCTGAAAATGTGTTAGGCTATCAGATAGCTGTTTATGATGGCAATAGGCTCGCCCCTTATTACATGGGAATTAAACATAACCGTAGATAAGTGGCTGTTCTCTACTACAGTTAGAGTTCACCTCTACCTAAGCCCTCTGCGATTCCAGGCTTGATGTTATGTTTATGTGTTTTAAATATCTCTACGAAAAGCTCACCTTTAAAAGCTTTATATGTCGTCATACTAATGAACGCTACATCACTTTTGCCTTCTACAAGCGACTTCAACGCCTCCACTTCGCCTTCTTCATAACATTTCTTCCCATCCAAGCCAGGCGCGCATATTTCTTCAAAATAACTTTCCATAAACTCCTTACAGGATATATTTTCATGTCCTGTGATGTAGTTTTTCACAGAATGCCACGCAGCGCCATCGTAGCGCGGGAAAGCAGCGCGTTTGCCGCGCAAATCCGCCATCTTGGTTATTTGGGCGTCAGTGTTGACGTAAGCAACGATTGTATTAGTTTTTTCTACGATGGGAGTAATTTCGTGGAGGAGTGGCGTTAGGGAGTAATCTCTGGAACAAAATATTTTAAGGGATTATTTTTATAATATAGTGGCGCCGATTCCCTTGTTCACAAACTAAATTAAATTTAAGTTCAGTGCATCTTTTTCTTTCTATTTCATTATGAAAAGGACAGAAGATACATTTTAGTTTAGTCCTATCAAATCTGTCACTACTCCATACAAGTTTAGACGTGATTAAAAAGTTGCCTACAAATTTTTTTAGTAAGCAACTTTTTAATCACGTAATTTTAGTCTAAAATTACGTCAATTTACGTCAGGCGCTAATTAATTTGACAGGACTAAACTAAAATATATCTTCTGTCCTTTTCTTAATGAAATAGAAAGAAAAAGATGCACTGAACTTAAATTTAGTTTAGTTTGTGAACAAGGGAATCGGTACCGTTAGCAAACAACCAGAAAACGAACCTGGGGAAGCCCGATGAGTCTCCCACGGAAATGATATAATTGCCTTGCAATCCGAAAAGCCATCATAATCTGGGACCCTCGTCTCGGTGAGAGAGAGTAAGCTGTTAACTACCACGCAGATCCAGTGCGGAATGTCATATATAAATTTTCCGTAGTGTCTAAATACAGTTCGATTCACACTTAACGACGGCTCGGAACAGCGGCATCTACACCGCCACATACGAACTACGCATCAAAGACCTGACGTCACAAATCCTACATCGCGGTATAAGAGTTTACCGAGCGATTAACATATATGTATAAGACTATCCGACATCAATCCTGGGGCAATTGCCCGCCAGACCCAACACCCGTCTGGTCGGAGGATTTTCCATAGAGTATGAGTGAACTTTACACCCTGTTCCTCATACCTCTAAACTCTGGGAGTCGCTGCGCAGTAACAATTTCATGTGTCAACGGGGGTGAGGGTTGGGGTACTGCGCAGCGAGTAGAGAGCATTTCATCAAATAGTTCCTTTGCTGTAACGTTGGCTCTACTGTTAAATTTTATCAACGGACCTATTAGGTAGCGCCGTAGCGTATTCGTGTTCGTCCTACTACAGTGGAGCCAACATTATGGCATAGGAACTATTTGATGAAACGCACTCTAGCTAACTTCCGAGCCGCCATTAAGTTTGAATCGATCTGTAAACGGCTGTTTCCAAAATTTTGATAAGATGAGAATCTTCTGAACAAACCTGATCCCAGCGACCAGCCAGTCACTGCCAGCGGCTGTAGCGTCACACTCTCCCACTTCGACTGCCTTCAGACACTCCTGGACGCTGCTCCTCATGGCACATTGTAGAGGAGGTGCGATGCCGTACACCGCGCCCGCCTCGCTCAGCCAATCGCATTTGTTCTTAGCTTTGAGGGATGTTGTGCAGAAGTTTATGTGTCTGTAACAAAGAAATGAGATAATATCAAATAAGAGAGATAAAGATAATAATAAATAGATAAATGAGATGATAGATGAGATAATGATATATTATCTTTTTTTCTTTTTGTCCCTCTGTAACAAAGCACCTGCCATCTAATCTCTTCACCACCCTTGGTTGACTGGTAGAGAATGCCTAAGGCATTAAGTCCGCCTTTGTACCTTTTTTGTGTGTGAAAAGTTTAAATAAATAAATAAATAAATAAAGTATTTTCTACAACAATAGGAAAAAATGAGAGCTGCCTTATCGTTAACTGGGCAATTTGTGCGTATACAGGGTGGATTTTTGGGCTTTACCGTTGCAGCGACGGGAAAACAATCTTAGGAGACTGTCCTTAACTTTTTAAGAAATTTTGGTCTGCATTCACAGATTTTGAAAAAAATTGTACAGTCAACAGAAAAATGGGCAATTATCGCAAAAACGTTTTTTTATGCCAATCGATCCTGTTTCATTTATGATCAATTACCTCTATTGGACCAACTGAGGTTTGAGTACTAGAAAAATCAGAACCTTTCCATACATTTCCTAGGAAATTAAACTACAACTTACATTTTTTACCATCGATAAATAGCCGCTACAAAAAAGTCTAATCGAAAAACAAATACCTAGCTTATAACCGCAGCGGGCGATCAAAAAAATTCCAATGATACCACATTTGTCAAATTATGATAAGTAGAGGCGTAGCGTGGACTAATATAGACGGGGGGCGAAGTCGCATCAGCGAGGCCCCTTTTCTTTCGTTCCCAAGATCTACCCAATAGATCTATCCTACCAAAAATGCTTCGACACCACATCCACATACCTACTCATCATAGTGAAAAAATATAAATGCGCGGTGGGAGAATATTGAAAAGCATATATATACCTATAGACAGTAGATGTGAAAAAAAGTTTTATTTTGAACTTGCGTGATTTAAATTTTAAAATTAATTAGTTATCTGTGGACGTCTGGGGGCATCGCATTTAAAGGGGCCTCGCGAGGCCCCGTTAAGTTTGAGGCCGTGGGCAGGGGGGGCATTCGCCCACGGCTAGCTATTCCACCGATGATAAGTAGTTTAGAAGTTATGAGGGAACAGATGGCAAACCATACCTCCTTTTTGCTTCGCCGTAGTCGGGTAAAAATTCCATAGTAACTTACCTTGGTGGATCACAACCAGCTTGACTATACGCCTCTCTAAACCCTTCAGCTCTCGCCAAGTAATCCATAGGAGCTCGTGATGGATGCAGAGGTTCCGGCAAGGCCTGAATGCTCTCCAGCAATGCCGCGAGGGACCCTCGCCAGTGTTGGTCTACCGTTACTGAACTGTTTGTTAAGGATTGGGCTAGTTTGCTTACTGCTTCTGAGGCTTTTCTGTAAAAAAGATGAAGAATTTTAGCACCCTAATTGCGTAATACACGATCAATCACAATTAGAATCGTTTTGAAACAGATTGCTAATCCATAGATTCATATGTTTGAATAAAAAATCTGCTCAATAGCGTAAATAACGCAATGAATGTTGTTAAATTGTCAGATTAGTCTTAATCGTTTACGAAAATTTGTTACGCAAACGCAATTAGATAGATAGGTTAGGTTTGGGCTGGATTCCGATATCTTACTGATCGGTAATTGTTTGTAGATAAACAGTTTTGTTGATACTTCATAACAAATAGAGGAAGACAGTCTTTACAAGATATTACTCGGAGATCCCTTCATTCATCATTAAAAAGAGTTAACTAAAAACAGGGCATTATGCCTTTAGAACTTGGAAAAATTCAAGTAACGCTAGAATTGGTTTTTATAACGACCCGTTACCAAATCGATTATCGTCCGATTTCTATCTTGTAGCGAATCAATTTGGCCAAATATTTTTTGATATTCGGTTAGCTCATGACCTAAAGAGGTGCCGTAAAGAATGTGAATTAAAAATCTACAAAAATATATTATAATTTCGCGGGTATTCTAGTTAAAGACATAACGGACCAAAATCAAAAGTCATTTATTCAAACTAGGCTGAGAATCAGCACTTTTCGAACGTCAAAATTACATAAGACAATCCCCCTTCACCACTTCCTAGTGCTTTAGCTGGGAAGAAGAAGTGGCGCAACAAACTCCCCAACAGCACAGCTGTCTGTTCAGTTAGAAAAAAAATCAAAATCATTTACATTACGCAACACAAAAAATACCTACATTAAATTATTAGCCATAATGTCAGCTAGCACACGCCAATGTACAGTGGCCAGCACATCAAGCTACTAAAATCTGTCAAATTTCTTTAGTAGATTTTAAACTTTATCGCTAAAGCATTAGGTTCAAGTTTGATTGGGAAAGTTTGACAGTTTTGGGTAGCTTGATGTGCTGGCCACTGTACCAACTAAAAACATCGATAGCTAATACTGAAGCAAATAGTACATCTAGGATTACGGGGTAGGTACATATAGGTATTGGATTGATGGAATACTTAGTCAGTTATTAGATAAAAAAAGGTTGATCGACGTACCTCTTAGCCACAATAACGTTCCAAGGTCTTCGCAGCCAGATGCAGGGCTCCTGTGTCAGATCGCGCCAGGTTCCGTCGCGACAGAGGTACGCAAAGTTTTCAGATCCTGTCAGAGTTTCACTTTCCTTGATCTAGAAGAAAATTTTAAGAGCTCTTCAAGAGTTCTCCCAATTCCTGAATCAATGATAACAAGAGGCTCTTGTTATCATTGATTCAGGAATTGTGCTATGTACCCTAATTGCATAACACACGATCAATCACAATCTTTTCATTTTGACAGTTCAACAACATTCATTGCGTTATTTACGATGTTGAGCAGACAAATTATTCAAATACATGAAGCAATGGATTAGCAATATCCTTCAAAAAGATTCAGATTATCATTGATCGTGTAATACAATCTTTGCCATCTTAATCTCTACGTGATTGATAAACATTGATGTTGTTTGATCGTCTACCAAATGCAGTTGAATCGATTAACAATAGTACTACAATACAAATTGATGCACAGCCTAAACCGCTGGATATAGAAGCATGAAATTTTGCACCACAGTTTCAAATACACCAAAACTGAGCACTGAGTAAGGGTTTTTGCAAATTCACCCCCTAAAAAAGGGTAAATAGGGGATGAAAGTTTGCATGGAAATTCGTCATTTCTGCGAATGGAAAATTCCAGCGAGCACACAGCTTCTAACGCTAGAAAGCATACAAAGGGCCTTCACAAAACACCTAGCATATACCTTCGGTGATATATCTCCACGATGTCCATACGAACAACGCATTCAATGCTACAAAATGATAACTCTGCGCGACCGTCGACTGGTGCAGGATCTCATGTTCCTTTTCAAATTGGTTAACAATAAACTGGACTGTGATAAATTGGTAGAACAAATTGGAATGAAGGTCCCCCATAGAATACCCAGATATCCCATTACCCATCTATTCCACACTAAAGCATCCAACACAAATATAGGAGAAAACTCACCTCTCAATAGGCTCAGTAAAGAGATGAATTCATATATAAAATCCAATTCAGATGTTGACATATATCATGACTCCATGAATATCTTCAGAGCCCACATTTTAAATTCTAAAGTCCCAAAGGATACAACTCAAGATTAGATTATTGAATTAACTGTGTTAGTATGGTATATACTCGTAGATATAATTATCATGCAACCTTTTTCTTTGTAACTTTTAACTTTTATTTTTAACTTTTATTTATTATAATATTTTGTTTAATTAAGCATAATTGCAATTTTTGTTATTTCTTTCTTTGTTTAGTTTATTGTTTAGTTTATTACCACCTATATTATGTCCATTAATTTAAGCCTAAGTTATCACTATTATGTTTGAATGTTGGTTCACCTATTATTGGCAACTGTATAAGCCTAATACTTATTAATACTTTATTCGATATTTTATATACAGAAGCTGTTGGTGTACCTTTATTCATAAATAAATAAATAAACGCTATAAAAAACTGCACCTTAAAGTAAGAAGCAATATCATCGGCCTCTCCCCACGTGACGTCTCCCTGGCCATCAGAGAGGCAGGTGAGGGAGCCCGCGTTGCCCCAGTACCGGTCACCAGCTGTGCAGGATCGGGCGCAGGCGGCGCAGAGGGACGGGTACAGGCGTTCTAAGGAGAAAAGACGGAATGAGGTTCAAAATCTGGTTTCAAGATGTAGAAAGGACGCTTATACTCAGAAATCGTACGGAGCCTTTCGCGTTTAATACATTAACGCATTCAGGGTGCTGATGGGGTTGCCTCGATACTGCAGCGGACAGTTCTACACTGTGATGCGGAAGCGGCGGGCATCCCAGGGGCCTAAGTCTACTAATTTATAAACGTCACAATGGTGTCATAATGGTTAGTATTTGACAGTTTTTGTATGGCAAATCTGTCAAAAACTAACCATTATGACACCATTGTGACGTTTATAAATTAGTAGAATTGGGCCCCTGGTTAGTATGTTGCGGGGCTGCATCTGCAGCATCCTGTCTATGGTAGCAAGCAGGCTAGATTGTGCGTTTGTGAGCCACTGCTGTAAGGTATCGGCTGGGCCTGTCACCTTGCAGCAGTGATGTCGCAATTTGGTTTTAGTTAATGTTTCACTAACATACTTTATAATATTTTTGTTACTAACACTATGAGTCTTGTTACTTGAATTAAATCTATATGTATATAAATAATTATATCGCGCTTCATCCTGAATCTAGTTGAAGTAGTACTGAGTACTGTAGTTAATTTAACTACTACAGTGTGGCGCAGTCCTAATGGGCCATCGCTCGCGCGATGTTGCGATGCGACTCCATGTTTGAAAGGAAAAATCGCATAATCGTGCCACCGTCAATTAGGAGATTCTACTGAATCTGGACAACAATAACACCAACAACAACACAACATACAACGTCATACAACAACACATGAACATGTTTTTGCAAGCAAGTGTAAGTTGGTCGATTCTCGTCTTGTAGAGCCTGCTTAGCTTTGGTAGTTTTCCTTTTAATTTCATATTATTTAAACTACTGATCTGAAAACAACCATTAATTTAACTGGCAGGGTGCGGATTCTAAAAAAAAATGCAATTTAAAGCATAATATTTCGCAAACGGATTCCTGAATCCAAAGACCCAATTTAAACCATTTACAGGCATTTTTGAATTGTCAAGGAGTCAATCAGTTAGGAAAAATAAAAAATAAAAAATTATAAAGCTAGTTGCCCATTCCAAAGCGTAGTAGGTACCTATGAAGAACGGGCAAGAAATACCACGGACACTCTTTTAAAGATATAGAATAACTCTTTAATACACACTTACTAAGTTCAGCATCTCTAAACTTGTCGGGAACCCAGGGTCCAGCCTTGCAGGCCTTCCCGTAGAAGTCAGCCAGCGCCTTCAGCTTGTTCTCAGTGTTGGACCTGGTCGGGTCACAGGACCGCTCCAAAACCAGGGATTCTAGGTACTGGAAGTATTATATAAAGAATTTTATTATATACTAGCCTCCGCTCGTTGTTTGTCGATAAAAAGTATCCTATGTCCTTCCCTAGGGTTCGAAGTATTCCCTTACCAAATTTCATCAAAATCGGTTCAGCCGTTTTAACGTGATGCGCGATCAAATAAACAGACATGCAGATAAACAGAGAAAAATTCTAAAAACTGTTGGAACGTGTTTTGTTATCGACGGTCTTCAGCCTTATTATAAGTACAGATGATAGTTTATAAGTTGCATAGTGCATACCCCAGATAGTGTTTCACTGAGTGGCCTCAAATCATCCATGGTCTCCCCTGGGTGGCAGAGAGTACTGTTCCTAAGTACAGCATGCAGGGTGGAGGAATGGTCCGGCAGGATTCGCCTGTTCACTACTGCTACGATGTTACGGGCAAATGGTCCTGCAAACACATTACATAGTTAGGTTAGTTTTTACATGTTATTAAGAGAAATATTAGTACCTAACTTATTGAGACTCTGCAAAAAAAAACATGATCTATCACAATCTGTATCGGTTTGAAACAGATTGCTAATCCATTGCTTCATGAGTTCGAAAAAAAAAACTGCTCAACAACGTAAATAACGCAATGAATGTTGTTGAACTGTTAAAATTAAACAGATTAGTCGGAATCGTTTACGAAACCGTTTTACGCAATTAGATAGCTGGTACTTGTAAAATAATTACAAACATTTAATCCTTTACACTTGTTCTGTAATGTGTAAAGTTCACTTCTAACCTCATTCAAGTGACCGCATTTGTTTTTCAAAAGCGCTCGGCGTGGCAACACGTCGTGTTCGGGTTGGCGACAAGTCGATGTCTTACAGGGTTTTTTATGACTCATTAGGAATACATAGTTAAGCGGAATAGGTTACTAAATACATCTACGTCTATTGTATTTTATAATGGATTTCCGCCAAGTCACGCCTGAATCAATTAACTACTTACTTTTCCTATATCTAAGTTCGTTAGTGACCAGCACGTCTATGTTGGCCCACTGCGCGGCCACCAGGTCCTCGGGGCTGAACACTCCGAAGTCCACCGTGCCTTTGCTGATGCGGCGGAGACAATCAAGTCTGAAAACAATTTATAAGTTTATGAAGAGTGGACAATGGTACCCTACCGATTCCCTTGTTCACAAACTAAACTAAATTTAAGTTCAGTGCATCTTTTTCTTTCTATTTCATTATGAAAAGGACAGAAGATAAATTTTAGTTTAGTCCTGTCAAATTAATCAGCGCCTGAAGTAATTTTAGTCGGCAAGTTTTTAATCACGTTCACGTCATAACTTAACTTGTATTGATTAGTGACAGCCGCTGATTAATTTGACAGGACTAAACTAAAATTTATCTTCTGTCCTCTTCTTAAAGAAATACATAGAAAAAGATGCACGGAACTTAAATTTAGTTTAGTTTGTGAACAACGGATTCGGTACCAATGAAGCATAATCGGCCTGTAACATTCGGTCTTACTGCTGAAACCAAGAGCTCCTCTCTGTGAGATGTAGTGGACCATAGTAGTCCACCACCCGGGCACAGTAATATGGAAATAGCGCTAGTGACAGCATAAATTTGCACGACAAAAAAGGGGCAGAATCCTGGACCTGTCCACATTTTCCGGAGATAAACTGCGTATATCTAATGACGTTCCCAGTCTGCATACGAAAATTCAATCAAAGAACTCCAATCGTTTAGTCACTATAGCTAGTCAAAGATTAGCAAAACCCATAGTCGGCGCATCACTACTATTTAGTTTGTTAGAAAAAATCACTTTTTTAATTTCAATGTTAGGATTTATTTGATAGTTTCTAAATACTTCTATGCATTAATATTGCCAGTGTTTTCATTTATTGTTGTATTGTCGTCTCCACATTGTATATGAAATAATCTGCTGGTAAGTTAAGGGCGCACCGAGCATTTGCCTTTGTCTCTGTCTTTTTCTTTACGTGTAAAGAGTAAAGAAATAACCACACTTTTGCCCTTTTTTAATGTTTTTTGTTGTTATTTTCATCATATTGCTCTTAAATAAAAAACTATCGTGTATAAACGCTACATTCAACTATGAACTTTATTTTAGTAAATGTAACATAATATAAAATTACTTATTTATATAGAAAAGTAGGGAAATAGAGAAAAAAAATACTCGATAAGAGGTAACTTTGCGAATTTATTCTATCGAGCCAAATTGATCAAATCGTGTTTCCATCGTGTATACTGTCTAGTTTATAAGCCCAAAAATACCAATAAATTTTCCTACATTTTAATTTAATTGTTTACTACTTCAAACAAGCGTTATAAAAACGTGTTTTTATGTATAAAAAGCTCGGTGCCCCGTTAACAGTACATCAACCTGCCGAAGCATGCCATAAACAAGGTGTGTTTTCTGAAGTGATTATATAATTATTAGATACAAATATACAAACAAATTGACACAATTTCTTCTAAATATATAAAACAACACACGTGTAGTGACTTGCCCGTGTAATTGACAAATCGATTTCATTCAATTTATTATCGACTAGCTGCTGCCCGCGGCTTCGCCCGCGTGAGTGTCGGAAATTACCCCATACATCCCCATGGGTTTTAAGTATAAATATTGAGTTTCGAGTTAATCGGACAGCGCGTTAAAATTCTTCCATACAAACACTGACACCCCCCAACCCCCCTTTAGGGGTTAATTTAGAAAAACAAAAAACTAAAAACTTTATAATTTATTTAGATAACTATTTGTGCGAAGTTTCATGTTTATTACCTCAAGGAATAAGATTTTTCATGCAAACTTTCATCCCTTATTTTACCCCCTTAGGGGTTGAATTTCGAAAAATCCTGATACACGTTATTATTAATTTTTGGGTTTAAGTATAAATATTGAGTTTCGAGTTAATCCGACAGCGCGTTAAAATTCTTCCATACAAACTTTGACACCCCCCAACCCCCCTTTAGGGGGTAATTTAGAAAAACAACAAATTAAAAACTTTTTCATTTATTTTGATAATTATTCGTGCGGAGTTTCATGTTTATTACCTCAAGGAATAAGATTTTTCATACAAACTTTCATCCCCTATTTGACCCCCTTAGGGGTTGAATTTCAAAAAATGCTTCCTTATTCCTTGCCTACATTATAAAGGGAGACTCTGTGCAAAATTTCAGCTTTCTAGGTCTAAGGGTTTGGGCTGGGCGTTGATGAGTCAGTCAGTCAGGACTTGTCTTTTTATTAATAGGTATGGGTATAGATAGTAGGATAGGATACTTTTCCGGGATAAAAAGTACCCAGTGTGGTGCCCAGGATACTAAAGAATAATTATACCAAGTTTCATCGTAATCGAACCGGTAGTTTTTGCGTGATGCCTGAACAAACAGACAGACAGACAGACAGACAGACAGACAGACAGACAGACAAATTTTTTTTAAATCAAATTTTTGGGTTCGGTGTCGGTCTAGTAACACCCCCTGCCATTTATTTTTTTGATATTTTCAATGTACAGAATTTTCACTTCTACAGATTTATTATAAGTATAGATTTAGATTATTTTCCAATTTTAAAACTATGTTAAGCTGCAACCGCTACATAATGGTGCGGCTCAACGTGTCAAATTAGACATTAATTCATTAGCTTAAAATGCTCTGAGGACTAAGGGTGCGTTTCCACTGAAGCGGAGACGAGCGGAGCTGAGCGGAATCGTCCAATTACAGACGAGACGAGAGACGCGATGAGGATCTCAACCATTGTGATTGGTCGATTCCTGCAAGTCTCCTTTGAGCTCCGCACGTCTCCGCTTAGTGGAAACGCAACCCTTAGGGGCCGCTCCCACGAGCGAGAGAATCGCGACGGTACCGCGGTTCTACGTCGGGTAATCTCCACGAACGAGCGATTAATCCGCCAGCGTATCGCGGCTCGTAACGGAATCGCCGCGTGTCCGATATCTTTGGCTCTCAAAACGAGTGATCGCCGCGCTCTCGCGATCTTGTGCGCTTTCCGCGGTCCCCAGACGGGCATAACTACCGGCCAACAGTGCTCTGCAGGTACACTGCACCCCATAAGATAGATATCAAAATCAAAATATTTTATTTCACATAAACCTACATGGGCACTTATGAAACGTCAGAAGCTAGGTGCACGGTTCCAATTGGTCGTTTCCTATGGAGAAGAGTCGGCAAGAAACTCCACGGGTACTCTTTTAACAATGTTTTCACAGTGTAGAATAGTTTTTTTTTTTTTTTTCATAGGCCTATGTCAACAAGTACTTAACAATGGATGATAGTTACCTGTCAGTCCCCAACACACATTCCACTCCAGCCTTCTCCTTGTCCAGCACTGGGCAATGCGTGGGCGCACGTTTGTAAACCCCACGACCTTCTACGATGCAGAGGCGTACTGTGAATAAAAGAAATAAATATTGTTAGAAACATACACAATCAGTCTATAATTTTCACACTGCTGGGAATCAGGTCTCCTCTCTGTAAGGCGTGCATTGCACACGGACGGCGTAAGGTGAAGACTAACGAAACAACAGCTGCGTACAGTTACTGCAGCCATAACTGGCCATGGGTCTTTTAATAAACACCTCTCTGTCTTAGAAAGAAAGAAAGAAAGAAAGAAAGAAAGAAAAATATTTTATTTGGGACACGCACAGGAAATAAAACAATAAACAATAAAAACAAACAATTATGTAAAAAAACAAAATAGAAATAAAAATTAAAAAAACAAAGAGAACCTGTGCGAGGCCAAAAAGGCTCCTATCTCAGCACAGCATAATGCTACGATATTTGAGCATAAGTAAACAAATACCGCAGCGCTGGTTATTCTGATAGGGCACACTGTGATGCCACGGACACACCTACGGACATTAAATAGATCCCACAGAGGAGTAGAAGTAATAAATATACAGTGTGAGTCTTCACAATGCAACAATTAGGGGTCACTGACAGTCCGCTGTGCAGGGCCTGCATGGAGGAGGACGAGACAGCAGCTCATGCGCTCCTAAACTGCCCGACGGTCGCCACTTACATTGCAAAGTACTTCGGTAACCCAGGTACCCTCCGTGAAGTTGTCAGGAACATCAAGGCGTTGCTGGCCTTTCTTGAGGAGCTGGGGTGGATCGAATAACCGATTTCCCACCCGTACGCAAAATACGCGCATTGACGTGGAGTTGCGGACACCTGAGGCCGTATTATGACGTATTAATGTCATGTCACCATTTTTCCAGTGTGATAGAGAGACGGAGCTATACAAGGCCGATAGCACCATCCTTTTTTCGCAGTGGAATAATGATGGCATTAATACTTCATAATAAGGCTCCAGCCCGTTCTACCTAATACCTAAAAAGGTGAAGACGCGACACAGGCACACGTCGCCTACGTACATTTTGTATGAAAACAATTGAAGCGGCATCATGCCTGCGCCCGCGCCGCGTCTTCACCTTACGCCGACTCTGTATAATTCTCGCCTTAAAGAGAATAGACCCATCCCTCAACGAGAGCCCATTGGATATAATAAAAAATATTTAATTAAAGCATAGGCAATATCCTCAGAGCTAATCGTTGGACTATCACAAACAACGGGGTAATTTTATTGCGTAACACACTTAAATCAAATCAAATCAAATCTTTATTTGCATCTTTTTTTTTTTTTTTTTTTTCTTTACTTACAGTAGCATTAATGGCTCATTTTGACAGTTCAACGACATTCATTGCGTTAATTATGTTATTGACGTCAGACAAATTCTAGCTTATGAAGCAATGGATTAGCAATATCCTTTAGAAGTCACACGTGTTAGGGCATAAATCGAACAGATTACGTGTGACTCCGGATTTTTTATTTGTCTGTCTGTCATGTCTTGTTTAAATACCTTTTAGTTGGCTTTTTGTCGTAGTTGGCTTTTAGTTTTTATATAGCTTTTATTTTTATTAAAAATTATTTTGGAGTTATAATATAAAAATATGTTTTTGAAATGTGCTAATTAAGCCCTTTCATTTGATACCCAACATGACATCACTAAATATTAATTTTATTTTTATTTCATGACTTTGTGTCCTCTAGAGGGCGCCATATTCATGTGACGAGGTGATGATGATTCATTTAAAGTGACGTCACATAACCTTTATCTAACGGACGATCATTTGTCAAATTATGATGAGGAGTTTAGAAGTTATGAGGGAACAGATGAACATACATACATACCGGTCAAAATCAGAACCCTCCTTTTTGCTTCGCCGTAGTCGGAAAAAACAACCATGAATACGAATAACACCTATTTATTACCGTGTTCTTGACTTAAATATAAATAATTAAATAGGAACATACATTATTATTATGTATCTATCTTTGCAATATTAATTAACGTGTCATTTACAGTAATTAGTCATATAGGTCATGATAAACGCAACTCGGTAAAATCCTTGAGTGGTTTGTAGAATTTCTATACGACATTTTTTCCTTGTAAGGATTCGACCAAACAGGAATAAAGGAGATGGATAACTCTCCCATACAAGTTTGGCCCTGCATGGACATGAATAAAACAATGTAAATCATGAAGGAATATTTGTATTTAATAGTCCTGTAATATATTTTATTACTCTAGAACTCGGTGGTGACGAGATAAAAGACACTTTAGTTGAACATTCTGGTATGACTTTTTTGACATTTAAATACACTAGATATTACGTAAATTGTTGTGATGGCCCAGTGGTTGTCAAATTATCCGTGGAATAAGCGTTCTCTTCCGAGTAAATTTTGAATTTTTGACAGTTTCTCCATACGAAAACTGTCAGAGTAAATCTTATTCCGCGGATAAAATTTATTCCTGTTTGGTCGAATCCGCCCTTGAAATAATAAATAATACATAATTATCTGGCATTCTTATACTGAAGAGGAGCTCGTGGCTACGTAATAACAGCCGCACGGATCGATCGGTCAGGTTAAGCTACGATTGCCGCGGTCAGTTCATGGATGGGTGACCATCGACCACGTTAAGCAGTTGGTCCCGGCTGTAATTTTTGGATCTTTGGCAGTCGTTACGGGACGTCATAAGCCCGAAAGCCTGACAAACAATCTTACCAACGTATTACCCAGTTACTGGGTTTTGGAGGTCAGATAGGCAGTCGCTTCATGTAAAATACTGGTATTGAGCTGCATTCGGTTAGACGGGAAGCCGACCCCAAGGTAGTTGGGAAAAGGCTAGGCTAGATTGATTGAGTATTTACATAATTATATTATTCTTAAGGCACGCATTCTTTACGGCACGGTTGGCGCAATGGTTAAGCGATTGACTGGCTGCGCTGCGTGTCGCGGGTTCGATTACCGTACGGAACAAATATTTGTATGACCTACAAGTAGTTGTTCCGGGTCTGGCTGTTTGTGTATGTGAGTTTAAATGTTTGTAAACGCACCCACGATACAGGAGAAATTCCTAGTGTGGGGCAACGTTTTTTAAAAAAGCTTTTTCTCTTAAAAAATACAAATGAAGCTTTTTTTCAAAGATTTATCACTGTTCTCAATGTCAAAAGATTTAAGCTTTAAATTGACATGCTCTTGACCCAAAAACAAACAAAACAGAAGAATTAATAACCTCCTCCACTTTTTAAGTTGGTTAACAAAAGAAGATTAATTACGAGGTAGGTGCAGTCGGTTACAAAATTAGCTATGACCCTTTTGACGCTAATTTGACAGCTTTAAGATTCAACAACTGCAGATAATACAATAAGCCATCTTTTTTTTTTTTGTTTTTTTTTGTGAGATATTATCAAATAACTTCTCCCGCTCTGGGCGAAGTGGGAGGGCGTGTCAGACTTACTGACTAAAACCGGATTTATATTACTGTCTCGTGTCGTATCGTGACGCGGGATACACTAATCAAACGAATCTGTTCAGGACTACGCGAAATCACAACCAGTTTTGATTGTCTAACACTTTATCAGAAGGCGTCACGACACGACACAACACAATAATATAAATCCGGCTTTAAACCCACCAGTGTTCCTTCAGTTGTCTGTGTGCTGCCACGTGGCACGGTAACTCTTTCGGACTTTCCCGTGACCCTGGCAGGCATCGGCCCTAGGTCACGTCACCTACTATGACATCTGCCAGTCGATTCTGACAAATCTCACCGTGAAACTTAGGTGAAGTGAGCTGTCATTCCAACAGCCAATCTATTCTGTAAAGATCTCACCGTGAAAACTTAGGTGAAGGGAGCTGTCAATTGTGTCAATCCCAAATATAGGTTGGAATGACAGCTCACTTCACCTCAGTTTTCACGGTGAGATTTTTACAGAATCGAGCGGATGCTAGGAATTGACACTATTGACAGCTCACTTCACCTAAGTCGCGTATGCAGACTGGGAACGTCATTAGATATACGCAGTTTAATTTATTGTTGTATTGTCGTCTCCACCTTGTATATCTACAAGACACAGTTATAATTTTGCACTTAAATTACCAAAGGAAGACGGATCTTCCAAGCTAAGAAAGTGATCAATCAATAAGATGCAAACAAAATAACTAAGCCAACATAAGACATGTCTGGGAAACGCCCTTGATTCAGCGCGGGCGCAGGATTACGTCAATTTTGTCACAACCTTACGTCAACCGGTCAACGTGAACCGGTTTTACTGTTGTTGCCTCATTGGAGCACGTCTTCATTTACACTGTAGATTCACAAACTTTGAGTTTTATCGAGTTGTTATTGCAATAAAAATAACCTGCTTGAATCAGCAGATTTACCAGCCGGCTGAGCGGCACATTTTGTAACAATTTTTTGATGAAGAGTGTCCGTGGAGTTACTTGCCCGTTCTTCGCCATAGGTACCTACTACGCTTTGAAATGGGCAACTAGCTTCATATTTCTGACCGACTCCTTGACAATTTAAAAGTGCCTGTACCTAGATGGTCTAATTGAAATAAGTAAATGCTTTGAGTTTGAGATATTTAGGGGCGACAAAATTGCGGACGATTTTATTTTTTGCTACGGAGTTTTGATGTCTTGCAGAAGGAAGTCTGCCAGGAATCTTTCCCATGACTTTTCCCACTCCTATTTGAGTTTATAAAGAACTCAAATATATTCACAAAAACTATAATTCTTATCCAAATATCCCGGGTTCGATTCCCAGTGGGGGCAAACATTTCTGCTCGGTTTGGTTGGTGGTAGGGCTTGTTCTAAGTCCGCCTGGCTACAAGCTATCACCATCTTATCTAAGTCTGTCGCCATAACAACAATGTTAAACAGCATTTTTATGTTTCTGCGCAGTTAGAGGTAAGGGCGTTCCTCAGTGGTTGAGTTCCGCGTGAAGCTCGCTTCCACCTTCGGCCTGATCATCACTTACCATCAGTTGAGATGCAGGTTAAAAGCATCAAAGATTACTAGAGGTACTTAAAATAAAAACTTTTTACAAAAAAAAACAACCGACTTCCAAAAAAAAACACTACAAAGTGAAAAATAACTTTAATTTCGAAAGTCGGTGTCTTTGGTTTTGAATTTTCGTTTTTGCCTTTCAAAGAATTTTCAAAATTGGTCCACAATTGACGGAGAATTCGGTGAACAAACATAAAAAAAAAACATACATACGCTACGAAGATAGAACCTCCTCCTTTTTGGAAGAAGGTTAAAAAAAAATGGGACATCTACCAAACCTACCCTGTGTCCGCGTGATGGATTACGGCCCACTCCCTCTCACAGCACAGCAGGAACATGAAGGCTGATTATGTAACTTGTGTAATAATACTACGTTTCTACGACAATATTAAATGACTTAAGGAAAATGACAGCTTGTGACATCTTAAGGACGCGTAATTAAAGTCGTTTTTACGCTCGCCGCACTAAGTTGGCATGCCCTTCTTGCTCGCATATAAGCAAACTATGCTTGACACGAAAGGACAAATCTATTATAATTATACTAGCGACTCCCCCTGCTTTGCATGGATGCAATGGCGACATTTCAAAACATCGAGGTTTAAGAAAATTTAAGTGAGTTTTTGTAATGTCAAAATAACAGCTTTTTTTTTATTGCATTCTATATAGTATTACATAGATGGTATAATGGTGGACGGATGGGGTCTATGGAAAGTTACATAATGTCGTTCACAGGCTATGGAAAAGCTCTAACACCTTGCCTGTCAGTGTTTGCAGCACGACTTGACAGCATGATCTGCGGGCGGCTCACTGAGCTGCACGTCATGGAGTAGCTCGGTGATACGGCCGGGGAACACAATACATGATGTCAATTTAGAGTAAGTACTTATATATGTCAATTTGGTGTCGAGCTGTGTTTATTTCCAGTATTTTTGTGTTGTTTTTATTCAATAGTACCCTAAGCCTCAATCTCATTATGATTTCTCAAATATATGTGTTAACACTAGTGTTTAAGATGTTTATAATTTCAAACTCAAACTCAAACTCAAATTCTTTATTGCATTCATGTGTACACCAGCTGTTACATAAGTATAAGTAAGATCCAACATGAAACCCGGTTAGGGCACGGCAAATTAATTAATTACCTACTAACAAGTTGGATTTTATGATCTGGCAATGAAAATGATTTGATTTGATTTTGATAACAAAGTAAAAAATCAATATCGATCGACGAGGAAGAGGGTTAAGCAGCAATTCAATATTATTATAAATTATTAGATTTGTTTAATTGGGTGTAATAATTATATTTATATTATTAGGTTTGTGTATTGTTTAATCGTTATTTTTATTGTAACTATGTGCAATAAATAAGAATAATATAATTATACGTAATTATTATGACATTCTTAGAAGTATTTACAGTATTATTAAATTATGTTATAATTTATCGACTGCCTCGTTGGTCTAGTGCTCGCAAGCGCTACTGCTGAGGTCCTGGTTCAATTCCCAGGTCGGGCAAAGTGTTATTTGGATTTTCCATCTGGAATAGCTCAGCTGGATTTGTGCCCGATTAATGGCAATAGGCTCGCTCTCTATTACATGGGACTTAAACTGGTGAAATGTGGGTGTACTATAGGTACACCTCTGCTTAACCCTTCGGGGAATACAGGCGTGTTGTTATGTTATGTTATGCTTATAAAACAAAAACTTTTTTTTTAATGTGTAACATGTTTAACATGTGTGTAACAGGAAGCCGGCGAAGCGCGCGCTATTTGATTTGACCAATGATGATGATAACGCGGATGGCGATGATGAATGTTGTTTATATTATACCCGTTTTTTTTGTCTGTTTGTTTGATCCGGCTAATCTCTGAAACGGCTGCACCGATTTTGACGGGACTTACACAGGCAGATAGCTGATGTTTTAAGGGGTAACTTCGACTTTTATTTTAGATACAGAAAAGATTTAGGGGTCTACGCGAGTGAAGCCGCGGGCAGCAGCTAGTACATATAAAGCCTCGAGCAGACGCGACACCAACCGTAAAGTTTTCTTAGAAAATATATTGTTAGAGTCACGTCGCGCCAGTCTGCACGAGGCTTAAATCAATAAAACTTAAACGATCAACTAAGTATCTATTAAGTTTATATAGTTTCCCTATTCAAGAACTAGTCAACAAATCAATTTGTATAATTACTCGATTTAATTGCTTTAGTTAACAACGATATTATTACATAATCTCATAATCAACCATTACGCCTGTATACCCCTAAGGGATGGGCAGAGTGGAGGATAGGGGGGATGTATTTGTGGAATGTAGATCGAATTAACCCTTCATTCGCCAATCCACCTTTTTTTTTTAACCACGACGGGGAATCTCTAGGCCTGAATCTCACCTGATGGTAAGTGATGATCAGGCCGAAGGTGGAAGCGAACTTCACCCGGAATCCTCAACCACAAAGGAACCGGCTGTCATTCGTGAATCTTTGACAGTCTTAAACTCGTCAGAAGCCCGAAAGTCTGACAACCAGTCTTACCAAGGGGTATCGTATTACCCAGTCACTGGGTTGTGGAGGTCAGATAGGTAGTCGCTCCATCCGGTGAGACTGGAAGCCGACCCCAACATAGTTCGGAAAAGGCTAGGCAGATTGATTTGTGTGTGAAGCATACAATTAACTATTAACATCATCTATAGTGAAGGAAATAATATACAAATCATTCATGATGCTACAAATGCAAACAATAGTATGATGACATCAACCGCAAAGTTACCTTGACACGAGGACACACCTCAAAACCGCATCGGAACTGGTTCAGCCGTTTTTGAGAAATATCGTGACAGATGCGCATAAATATTAATGAATAAATTCATTAATAATGCTAATATCTCGGTGCTTTTAACTTTAAGAACTGTCTCATTCTCATTGGTCTAGTGGTCGCAAGCGCTACTGCTGAGCATGTGTTCCTGGGTTCGATTCCCAGGTCCTGCAAAGTATTAAGGATGATTTCCACCAAACGGCTCGCATCGCATCGGATCGGAAAGGATACGGCGGCGGCAGCCAATCGCGTCCGGCAGGATGTTGACGCATACGATCGGCTACGTACATGGCAATGCAATGGCATAATAAGCTCGCCCCTTATCACATACTAGCTGTACCCGCGGCTCCGCCCGCGTGGAATTCGGTGTGTCAGTAAGCGACTAATTCATCCCTAATTTCTCTCTCTCTCCCCTGGAGGTGGAACTTCAAGTAAAGTTGACAGATGGACACGCTAGAGGACTGTAGTCCAGTTAAAATATTTTACAATTACCACTAAATAAAACTACACTCCAAAATCAATAGTTTTTTCAAATTTTTGACGTGATCTAAACGACATAGTAGCTGTAATACCTTCCACTTTTGTATTTTTACGTCCTTTACTGTACCTATTCAAGGCTAATGGCAAATATCATCCAAATCGGTCCTCCGGTCAAATCAGTCTAAGCATGGAAAGGTAAGAAATATACACATAGAAAGCCATACTTCCTAAAAAACTTTCGAATTTAGGTCTACGTCTGTCGTGCGAATCCGCTGAGCGGTCGACCGTTCTTCGCACTGCGTGAACGTCTCCGTCGCACGCATAGATATAAGAAAGAAGGAGATCAGTTGAAAATGTATCGGAACCCAATGTCTCCAGTTTGTCCCCACCACTTCGCCACAACTACACATGAACCAATAGATACGCAGTCACGGTCGAAAGCGGACTAGTTCGCGGAGACGGCCATTTGCATAAGACATGGTCGACTTGAGCATGTCGCGCGGACACAGACACGCCCCCATGCCACTTCTCCTGTTATTTATATTTCTATGGTCGCACGGGATAAAAAAGGTCGATCACAGTCGCGGCTACGTCTAGTTGCTGCATGGGAATGAACTACGAGAAAAATATGAATGAAATAGAAATCTGCCAACCCCGTTGGGGTTAAAACATATTATTTTTCTATGGGTAAAAAGCATGATGCTAACATGATGTGTACCACAAGTCTACATACTTTGACCAATAGTCGACCATGTCAACAAATCCATTATTCTATTCTTAGTAAACTGTAATGGCACACAGTTCACCCCGCTGGCGAGTATTCGTTTGTAGCAGCGACCAGAGCTATCAGGCTGAGGCTACTGGCTAAGTAGGCAGCGATTTGCGATGCGACTGGAAGAGCGAAACGAGATAAACATGGTATGGCTACATTATATGCAAGAATCCGGCGTATATTCGGTGATAACTTGGCTACAGTACACATCATCCTTCGCGGTTTACTATACGCGTAATGTAGCCACACGCACATTCAGCAGCACTATTGAACTAGTCGTTCAAGTGAGAAATTTTCTAATAAATTCGCTTCAATTTCGCTAATATGTTGATGTAGCCGATGTGGTGATTACAGTAATGTTGTTCCTATCGCAGAAAGAAATCAAAGATCGCTAGTAATATTTGATGAACGGTGTAGCCATAATGATTCTTTTATTTGTTTTAATCGCTCATGTGTCGCAGGTCGCGTCGCGGCCTAATGTAGCCTCAGCCTCCGACGCTCGCTTGGCTGGCAAAACACTCAAACTCAAACTCAAACTCAAACTCAAACTCAAACTCAAACTCTCAAACTCAAAGCATTTATTTCAAATAAACCAATTACAGGCACTTTTGAATTGTCAAGGGGTCGGTCAGTCAGAAAGATGAAGCTAGTTGCCCATTCCAAAGCGTAGTAGGTACCTATGGAGAAGAACGGGCAAGAAACTCCACGGACACTCTTTTAAATCAAAAATATATGATACAAAATATTTGTTACATCATTCATGTTGAAATTATACATGTGAGAACAATGTAGAAAGACGTGCACGTTAAAAGCGTCCGTAATAAAGATAACAATTCAAAAATTAAAATAAGCCGTGGCAGCTAAGAGATGACCAGTCCCTACTGACGGCGCCCGTTCACGAACATGACGCATGGATCAGCACCATTTAGCTCAACCATTTTGAAGGGAACTTAATGATCCAACACACACGCCACCACCAGCGAGACATTTGAGTGAGCGTGACATACTCTCAGCAGCCAGGGCACATTCAAGTCAATGAAAGACGTACCCAGTAAAATGGTAGCTTTATAGAAGGTATGTGGTCACAGTGCTCACACATGTGCTTTGCAATTATACAATATTAACAGGTTGAATTTATACAATGCAAAGATAGTTTTTCCAATCTTCAGCAGCTCCAACAATATTTTCGAATGCTAATTAACTAGTTTATGCGCCCTTGTGGAGCTGGACCAGCGTTGAGCCAAGCATTTTTGTCAGCGATGTAATCCCCCAACTTATAATATGCTTGGCAGCATAGTGTGCGTTTTATACAAGATTTAAATTTCGTTTCATTTAGTTGGAGTATGTGGGGAGGTATTTTATTGTAACATTTTAAACAGTACCCCATGAAGGATGAGTCTACTTTAGCCAGTCTGAAACCAGGTTGACTTAATTCGCTGAGAGACTCGCTTGGACTCGCAAAACAGCGAGTAATTGCTGGTCGCGCTCATGCACTCGCTTCTCGTCAGTTTTTAGTTGCTAGCTGCTCTACTAGCAGTCCGTGTAGCGTGGTTTCGTAGTATTTGTGACGTAAGCAAAATTCCCCGTTACAAAATGTCAGTTGCATTCAAGAATTTCAAGATGGCCGCTTATATTGACTTTTCCTTTTACGATTTTGGCAAAAACTGGTTGAAATGAAAGCGAAGGTGAATCATTGTGCGTAGGTAATATCTGATTTAATATTATATGCATCGGGTTGAAAAGGTGGCGATCCACCTTTATTCCGGTTTTTGCACCAGATGCATCTTAAATCAGATAATACGAGAGAAAGTAAATTGTTAATGGCAGCTTTTTTTTAAACATAACTTCACGCCTGAAATCCCCGATGGGTTAGGCAGGGGTGTGCCCTTTCGCACATTCGTCCATCCATATTTCGCCACTTATGTTTAAGTCCCATGTAATAGGGGGCGAACCTATTGCCATCAACCGGGCACAAATCCATACTCCGAGCTGCTACTGAGAAATACCTGATGGACAAATCCAATAAGTAACTCTTTACCCGACCCGGGAATCGAACCCAGGACCTCATAATCAGCAGTAGCCGCAGTAGCCTTAGTCATTGAATATTTGAGTACTTTCTTAATACTTAAGAATCAATTAATCTAAGATTACTACTTACGGTAAAGGAAATCATCGTGAGGAAATCTAGACTTAGGTAACAGTCCGATACAGTGAGTTCTGCTAGAGTGGCGATCTATCATAGTTCCTTTCCCTCTCTTCAACTCTAGTTTAGTCTATTAGTCGACAGTCAAAAGGGATGAAAAGAGATTTATGGAAGAAGACTTCAAGCGGGACACGCGGCAATAATACCAACAACTTGTCACCAAAAAATCCAAAGTGTGATAGTTTTAGTCACAAGGAACCCTCCATTGGGCTCTGGAGACCACAAACCCAGGAAGGGAGAGGTTCACCAATCCTGACCGAAAGATTTAATTACCACAGATTCAAAATGAAATAAACTAACAAACAGACAGCCACTTACAAAGTTCTGTGTTCAAAAAAAAAAGACGATCAAGTCCGGTCCGCGACCTTGCAGAGATTTATTTGTAAATGTATTTATACAACAGTGTTTCGAGAATTTAATTTGCAAAAACAATTTATGTACCTACATCATTTTCCTTATTTTGCATGTTGGTTAAACCTCAAGAACACTAACATAGGAATAAATAGGAATATGAAGAAATTGCGTGACCTTTTGACCTTTTGTGAAGACCGGTCGATGTGGCGACGCTTTGGGAGAAGCCTATGTGCAGCATAATCAGCCTATAGTGTTACCAGTGCTGGGACATAGGCCTCCTCTCTGTGAGAGGGAGTGGGCCATAATCCCCCACGCAGGTCCAATGCGGGTTGGCGGACCGCGGATGTCACACGTCTTCGAAATTTTGGTTCTAGGACATGGCGGTTTCCTCACGATGTTTTTATTCACCGTTTTGAAAGCAGTGGTATACTATATGTATATATATATATTATTTAGTAACCTATTCCGCTTAACTATTCCTAAAGAGTCATAAAAAACCCTGGTAAATATCGACACGTGTTTCACCGGATGGCGAGGATGACGATTGACTTGTCGCGAACCCGAACACGACGTGTTGCCACGCCGAGCACTGGGCGCAGAGAGCGTCCAGAGAGGGAGCGCTGGCCGCTAAGATACTAGACTAAGGCATAGACTATGATAAAGACTCTTAGCGTAAAAAAAACCACTACAAAGTAAAAAATTACTGTGTCTTTGGTTTTGAATTTTCGTTTTTTGCCACCATCTTTCGAAATTACAGTAATTTTTCACTTTGTAGTGTTTTTTTTTGGAGTTCGGTTGATTTTTATGAATATGAACAGACAATAACATAAAACAAAAGTACTTGAACACTTTTGTTTTTTTTGCGTTATTCACGAGTCAGTGCGTATAAGTTTTTTATTTATCTGCAGCCTTTTAAAGTAGGTAGTTATAAGGATAAACGTATTTGGGATTTCCATTCGCCTTTCATAAGATTTTGATCTGACAGGAAACTCTGTTGAGGTCAGACGATGAGTTTAATTGTCCTTATTAATTTATTCGAGTTTAACTATACAAACTACCAGGGACCTAAGTCTACTAATTTATAAACGTTACGATGGTCTCTCAATGGTGAGTTTTTGACAGATTTGCCATACAAAAACTGTCAAAAACGTACCATTGAGAGACCATTGTAACGTTTATTAATTAGTAGACTTGGCCCCTGAATGAGGGTTTTCTGAAGTGACGTTCACAAGGTGGCAGCACTAAGACGTCAGGACTAGGCATCTGTCAAAACTGTAAAAGCGCCTTTATTTATACACGTCACTGAATGTTGATCTAATGAATGAATACGAATGATGGACGTCATCGTAATAATATGATGACGTCCATTCAATGACGACATATAAAAAATATATAATATTTTTTATGAAAAATATATTATATTTTTAAATGTCATATTTTAAAATAAATATATAATATTTTTTATATTTATGTCCTATGTCCTTCGGGATAAAGAGTTCTTATTTTGAATTTTGATACTCCAGGCTTTTTCCTTACTAAAACAGATAGAGGCTAGAATGGATACAGAAGACAAAGAAACCACTTTTTTTTTTTCTCTCAAAACACCTAACGCGTGTTCACAGTTCCGCGCTAAACTCAATTATAGCAACAAATTGATTTCCACGGTTTAACAGGTGATAATCTCAGACCAAAGTAATTATCATTATCGTGTTACATAAGTAAGTAAATATTAAACACACTGTCAGTACTTGGTTCCAATCAGTTTTGGCTAACAAGCAGGGGCCTAGAGTCTACTAATTTATAAACGTCACAATGGTGTCATAATGGTTAGTTTTTGACAGATTTGCCATACAAAAACTGTCAGAAACTAACCATTATGACACCATTGTGACGTTTATAAATTAGTAGACTTAGGCCCCTGGTCCATCAAAGAGGTGGCGCGCAGTATTACATGGGAACTAGGTACCTACTGATCTAAACGAACGCAAGTTTTATAATTCCTAAAAGTACCTATATGATCCACTGCAGTAAACGAAATAAAAAATATATATGATATTCTTCAGGATATATGCCAGTGAGATAGTGTGTTGAAAACATGATACAACTAATTAGATAGAATGAAAAAAAATCACGAAATACCTCAAAAAAAAAATTTTTACGATTAAAAACTATATTTAATAAACATGCAAACATTCTGATTTTTTGTCAGATTATTCTAAAAGCAACTTAATAACGCAATAGCGTTTTTTTTAGTCGAATTAATAGATTTTTTTTAAATAGATAATTGCAGTAAATTACGAGCCACGAGCTTCTCAAATCATATAATATTGTAATCATACAATATTATCTAAAATTCGCAGACGTACAAAAACGTGTAAACACTAAACACAATTCCTAGAGCTGTTTTGTGAATATTTTGACATTAATAACAAGTTTTGAAGGTCTTTCTACCAGTAGGTACTGTGGTCAATCTACCTCGCTTTAAAGGACATGAAATAAGATGCATGTAATATTTGAGAGGTTATTTTAAATCGATGTTGACTTCATTATAGTGAGAGGAACTTGTGGCTAAATAATAACATCCGCACGGGGCGATCCATCAGGTTATATAAGCTACGCTTGCCGGGATTGGTCCGTGGAAGGGTGACCATCTTTACATATCGAGACTCCTCCGTGCCTCGGAAAGCACTTTAAGCCGTTGGTCCCGGCTGTCATTCGTGGATCTTTGACGTTCGTTACGGGTCCTCAGAAGCCCGAAAGTCTTACTAAAAGGGGTATCGTATTGCCCAGTTACTGGGTTGTGGAGGTCAGATAGGCAGTCGCTCCATGTAAAATACGGGCATTCAGCTGCATCCGGTTAGACTGAAAACCGACCCCAACATAGTTGGGAAAAGGTAGATGATTTCAATATAGTATTATTATGGAATGGGTAATTGAACTGGGCTAACTGGTCTGAACGGAAAATGGGAACCAACTGGCCACACTCCGCCAAAATGTGTTTCATTTTGACAGTTCAACAACATTCATTGCGTTATTTACGTTGTAGAGCAGATTTTTTTCGAACTTATGAAGCAATGGATTAGCAATCTGTTTCAATATGATTGATTGTGATTGATATTATGGTTCTGGTTATCATATTCCACAGGATCGTGGCCTACAGTTTGTGTACCTCTGTTATAAATCTATTAACTTTTCCAGTTACCTCGAAAATGACTGCACCAACGAAGATCGGGTTTTTTGAACGATCTATTATAAGAAGCTGGTTTTTTACGGACATTGTTTACGTCATAAATGGGGGATTTCTTTTTTTTTATCGTCCTCTATAAAAACATTAAAGATTGCGTGTTAAAAAATGTTCAAGAGTTGCAGTTTATCTTTATATTATAAAGAAGATAAAACTAGCTGCTACCCGCGGCTTCGCCCGTATAAACCCTAATTCTTTTGAGATTTGGCGGAAAAAAGATACATATTTACAGACAAAAATTAAAAAAAAAAAAAGAAATATGTGGCTATTCAACTTTCGTGCATTTAGTATAAAACTGTTATTTTGAATAATAAACTTAGGCTTTATTCTTTTTTTACTTGTCTCATCATTCTGCCTAGCCTTTTATCAATCAACATTCATTCAATATTTTTTTACTTGTCTGTGGTCAGTATTTCTTTTATTTATTTTCTCTAGAATTACTGAGTAGTTATGTAGGTACCGAAAATTTAATTTTAAAAAAAATGTAATTCTCTATGTATCTAAAAAACAAAAAAAGAAACTTAGGTCAATGTTGTTATCCCATGTCAGTTTATTGTAGTTAAATACTCGTTGCTGTCTCGTTCTCAATGATGATTGGATACAATGGTAGTTAGTGTTTAGGCGAGTCACTTGTCACATAATAGATATATCATCTTCGAACAAGACAGTAACAAGTAGGTATATATATACTACCTATAATTACCGTCGAACTTCACTTACAGGTAAGTTCGTTTGACTATTCAATTTTTACAAGTTTTTGTATCACGATAAGCCATCTGCTTTGTAATTATATTTTTTGTGACTGATATGTGTAAACCAGTTGCACGAATGCAGACAATCAACAAACAAAAAATATTTATTCTATCTTAGGAATAACAAGGTTAAACGCTAGCTCAGCACTTTGTTTAAAAAAAAAACCCAGGTAGCGTAGCGACAAAGAGAGACAAAGCACTTACAGTTTCCGTCATTTCCTGAACCGGTTCCTTGTAATAACACAACTTTTACACAACAAAATAAAACTAGAAACACGCTCACATTCATTTTGGAAATCATTTTTCCAAATAACAACTTTTTAAATAATCATAACCTAAAAAGCCAATTCGCGCCAAAATTGCTGTCAAAACTTATCAATTTTTTATCTGTTTTAATTTTTAATTCATGTTTTTTTTATTCGGCTTCACGCGGCTGCGGATTTTATAAGGAAACGTCTTATATGAATATGAATCTCGCGCGAACTGAGCCTTCAAGGTTTTATTAGTCACATAATATACCTACATACATAAGCATAGTTTGTAACGCGACTAGTTTGAACAGGTAGTGTGACTCTTGAAAATTGTTACTGATCATATAGAAATGTTAATTGGTAAGGTAACATTCACCAATCATTTAGATATAATGACCCTGATGATGACGGTCAAACAGTCATTAGGTCGTTCGCGTAATGGATTAACAAAACATCCTCCAATATTAAGAAAAGATTATTCAATATTCATAAAGATTTTTGACAGCTGAAGTCCTTAAAATCACCTTTAATTAAAATATCATTGGGTTGAGTTTCTGTCTGCCCATGCGTTCAGCTTAACAATCTTGGGGCAGGATACACCCAATGGGGAGAAGAACACTTGGGGAGAAAACCTTTTTTAGGGAGTAGGTTTTAAACCCAGCCGCTGTACAGGAGGAGGGGGACAAATTTTTTTTCGTGAATTCGAACCCAGGAGCACTTTCCTTTTTGTGTAATTATATTTCATACTAGCTGCTGCCCGCGGCTTCGCCCGCGTGAGTGTCGGAAATTACCCCATACATCCCCATGGGTTTTAAGTATAAATATTGAGTTTCGAGTTAATTGGACAGCGCGTTAAAATTCTTCCATACAAACACTGACACCCCCCAATCCCCCTTTAGGGGGTAATTTAGACGAAGGAGGAGGCGGAGCGCGTGAGGGAGAGGCAAAGTTCGCGCCCTCACGCGCCTAGCCGCCGTAGGAGACGCCCTGGGCGTCGGGACTCCTTGGAGGATTCCCGGCCACCGTAGGCGCGGGCTTGCGGGCGGTGAGCAATGGGTAGCTCGCCCCCGATAAGGAACAGGCCCGGGTCGACGGCGCGTCGTGTTCCACGCGCGCCTCAAAGAGATGTCAGCAAAACTGACGGGGTCCGCTAGGACCGTTGCCCGCCGGGGTTGCGGGTAGTCCTAAGGGGAAACCGTTGCCCCTGGCATGGCAAGGGAAGGAACACGGGTGGGTTTTAGTCGGTAAAAGTCTGACACGCCCTCCCGCTCCGCCCAGAGCGGGAGAAGTCATTGGATGATTTCCCACCCAAAAAAAAAAAAAAAAAGAAAAAAAAAAAAAAAGCGGGTAATTTAGAAAAACAAAAAACTACAAACTTTATAATTTATTTAGATAACTATTCGTGCGAAGTTTCGTGTTTATGACCTCAAGGAATAAGATTTTTCATACAAACTTTCATCCCTTATTTTACCCCCTTAGGGGTTGAATTTCGAAAAATCCTGATACACGTTATTCTTAATTTTTGGGTTTAAGTATAAATATTGAGTTTCGAGTTAATCGGACAGCGCGTTAAAATTCTTCCATACAAACTTTGACACCCCCCAACCGTAGGATAGGATACTTTTCCGGGATAAAAAGTACCCAGTGTGGTGCCCAGGATATTAAAGAATAATTATACCAAGTTTCATCGTAATCGAACCGGTAGTTTTTGCGTGATACTTGAACAAACAGACAGACAGACAGACAGACAGACAGACAGACAGACAGACAGACAAAAAAAAAATTAATCACACTTTTGGGTTCGGTGTCGGTCTAGTAACACCCCCTGCCATTTATTTTTTTGATATTTTCAATGTACAGAATTTTCACTTCTACAGATTTATTATAAGTATAGATTTCGAAAACATCGTGAGGTTATCGGCATGACGTCACTGGTCAGGGGCCTAAGTCTACTAATTTATAACCGTTTCAATGGTGAGTTTTTGACAGTTTTTGTTAGGCAAATCTGTCAAAAACGCACCATTGAGAGACCATTGTAACGTTTATAAATTAGTAAACTTAGGCCCCAGTGCTCATGCGTGGTGGTTTACGGCCCATTCCCTCTCACAGAGAGGAGGCTTGTGTTCCAGCAGGCCGTTATAAGCCGATTATAGCCTAGGTAATGTTATTTTTACTTTATTAGTAAGTATTTTGTTCTACATCATTCCTCCTGCTACCCTGAGGTGGGATACACGACTGAACAGGTTGCTTTCCCTTGACATATTAGTAATTAAATCACCCGCTCTAGTTTTTTATTTTCTTTGTCGTTCCCTCAATGCTGAGGATCGCGACCACATACAACGCATTTATATTTCTATGGTCTCAAGCTATTTGAAGCTATGCGGTCTTCTGCAGTGTGGACCGCTTGGTAAATGCTGCCTCCAACAGCCTTCATGATCTCGTCTTTGATCTAGCCTATGCTCTGCCTTGAGCGCGGTTTTAGTTTTCCACCCGGCCCAGTATCATAAGCCTTTCCAGACCATGCTTAGGTGAACGCATAATAAAGTTACCTAGTCTAGTTTATTACTTCTTTTGTTTTTATATTATCCTTCACTTGTTATTTATTAAACTTGTAATCAACCAGCTGCTGTTGATTTATTAATTACCTGCCAGTTGTCACGCCCACTAGATTCTCCGGTATGTTATAACGTTATAACTAGCACAGTTTTGTACTAACTGTTATTCTTGTATACAAGTCTCGGTTGCGATCCGTTTGCCATGGACATGATTTGGATAGGTACAGTGAAGGAAGTAAAAATACAAAAATGGTAAGTACTATATCGTCAGATACCTATTAATCTATGTCGTTTAAATTACGTAAAAAAAATTAATAAGGGCGAACAACACTAGATTTTGGAGTGTAGTTTTATTTAGTGGTAATTGTGAAATATTTTATCTGGACTACAGTCCTCTAGCGTGTCCATGTCAACTTTATTTCAAATTCCGCCTTCAAATTAGGGATGAATTAGCCGCTTACTGACACAGACCGATTTCCACGCGGGCGAAGTTGCGGGCACAGCTAGTTCTTGTATTTAAGTATCTTGTTCTTGACAAAAGTGTTGTAGTAGGAAGCTGGTTATTACAATCGTTTTTATGTTAATTGCAACAAACAAGGCAATTGATGCAATGCCGGTTTTAGCAGTAGGTACCGGCCGCGGCGCCCTGGGCGAGATTTCTGCGGCCCCCTCTCCAGTCTTAGAGAGTAGAGGGGCGAAATTTTTTTGCACCCCGCCTCGGAAAGTTTAGGTTATCTTTTGTCCATTAATACAAAAATAAGAGAACCTTGTTCGACTTAGCCAGAAACGGGAAAAGCAGGACGCAAGAGAGAGCGCAGCGTGCTTAAAATATTTGCAACTGACTCGTCTAGGTAAAATTTTATACATAGGTATACTGGATATTTCTTACCATCTCATTTTTTTTTCGGAAAAATCAATCAATAAAATTTGAAATAAAAGTCATTCGCGGCTTGCGTATGATTTGAAATTCGATATTTTTTATTAATTTATGTTTTTTTTTCCAAAATTTCTCTTCCTTTGTCCTAATATGAAAAGTTTACTTTAAAATTGTAGCGTTTTTTGATGATAGATCATTTTTTCTAAGATGTGGAAAATAAGCTAAGCCATAAGCTTCTACTCCGTTCACCTATATGCCTATTTTTTTTCGAGACGGTAAAAGTCATCCAGTATACAAAAACACGAGTTACTTTGTCGACATAATATTATGCATAAAAGTTCAAGAACTATAGGAAAATGTTGGATGCAACTGTTCCCACCAGGAATTTCTCAGTAGCAGCCCGCGCCGGAGTCTGAATTTGTGCCCGGTTGATGGCCGCATAGGCTCGCCCCCTATTACATGGGACTGGCGAAATGTGGTTGCACTATGGTACACCACTGCCAAACCCTTCGGGGACTACAGGCGAGATGTTATGTTAGAAAAGATGACGCTTCCATATTCTAGAAAAATCATATTTTTATTGTCCAAGCCGACTGGTTCTACTGTAATTATAATTAAGTAGATATCTCTAAACAGGAAACTCGTAATATCGACACAATACAACCAGCCATGCAGTCTTGTAAGCGTGTGGACGGCAATCTATATTTAGCCTGCCAGTAATTATATGTGACTGAAACTTGTTTGCAGTATTGAAAAGGTAAACCCCAGAAATTCATCGGGTAAAGTTTTGGAAGCGGTAAAAACCTACGATGAGTCGATGAAGTGACTCATAGTCAGCCTGAAATGTTCCCTTCCCACTGCTGGCCCCACAGGCCTCCTCTCTGTGAGAGGAAGTGGAAAGTAATCCACCACGCGAGCTCAGTGCGGGTTGGTTGTCACATGTCTTCGTTTTTTTTTGTTATAGGACATGCCGGTTTCCTCACGATGTTTTCTTTCACCGTTTTGAGATGGTGATGAAATAGTTAACACAAAGTAAAGCACCTGGCTGGGTTCACACCAACTACCTACACTAAGTCACGGCCCCGTTACCATCTGAGTCACCACTGCATAGTTATCATAGCTAGCCAATAAAATTCCCGCTGTTGGGACTCGGGACTTCTTTTCTATGATAAGGGAAGTGGGCCATAATGGTCGCAGGGCCAGTGCGGGTCGGGAACACCCCACACAGCACAGAATTAACACTGGATGGATGAAATGGCGGCAGCCTAGGTCACGGGAACAATCTGCGACTCCCACATTCCCATTCCTGACTTAAGGGGAAGAAATATTACACAATGGTAAGACCTGCTGTCTTACTCTTGACCTGATGAATGGAAGACAATTGCATGCAGTTGAGATGTGATGAATAAGAGGGATTTGTGATATTCCACGAATGGATATAATAATAAATGAGTACATAAGAGGAAGTCTGAAAGTGGCACCGGTAACTGCCGAATTGTGTGGAAATTGGTTTTCATGGTATGGGCATGTGATGCGGAGGGAGAAATGAAGTATTGGGTAAGACCAAAGAAGCGATTGACGGACTGTGTGAAAGATGATATAGCTAGAAAGATGTGACTACCGAGATGACGACTAATAGAGAAGTCATGGAAGAAAATGACATGTTGCTCCGACCCCAAATAAATTAAGATAAGAGCAAGAGAATGGTGCGGATTCCCTTGTTCACAAACTAAACTAAATTTAAGTTCAGTGCATCTCTTTCTTTCTATTTCATTAAGAAAAGGACAGAAGATATATTTTAGTTTTGTCCTGCCAAATTAATCAGCGCCTGACGTAAATTGACGTAATTTTAGTAGGCAATTTTTTAATCACGTCTAAACTTGTATGGAGTAGTGACAGATTTGACAGGACTAAACTAAAATGAATCGTCTGTCCTTTTCTTAATGAAATAGAAAGAAAAAGATGCACTGAACTTAAATTTAGTTTAGTTTGTGAACAAGGGAATCGGCACCAATGTTATCAAAGCTCACATTAACGTTTCGTTATGTTTTGCGTGTTATAGACTTAGCCAGTGGCTAATCCACCGCTTAGGTAATGGACCAATTCGTTCCGATGTCGACATCACAGACCCCATCGGGACCAATAACTAGAATACAACTCCGTACACGAAATAAAATACTTGAAAAATAAAGTAACTACCGACAATTTATTACAAAAATATTACACAAACTGCATTATCTATGGCAGCGGCCCTTCGAAATGGCGCGAAACGATTAACCTTAAAATTTTTGACAGAGACAAACAAGACGTTCTCACGATTTCTAAAAGAAAAAACTCATTCGATCATCGGTTCGTGTTCCGCTGAATAAAAACTATTGTAACTACTCATAGATGGGCCAGTTTCCGTGTCCGGATTTACCGGATTTCCTTCAGATTTTAAAGACGCCGGTTTCTTATTTACTCTTTTTTTATGTGACGATTTACTCTTCAATACATTTTTTTCTTGGTTATCCTTCATGTTGATACTGGACGTCAGTTTCGGCGGCGTAACCTCTTGTACCACTGGTAGTAAATTATTGCATGATTTAAATGTCGAGACGGTTTTTGTTTCAGCAGTAAGATAGCATTGAAAACATTTATTCGAACAAATTATTGAAGGTTTCGAACCTTTCGTCGACCGACACCTAGATTGCTGTTTCCTATGCTTCGGAAATTTATGGTTCATAACCCGATCCGGTCTGTTTCTAGATGATTTTCTTTTTAGTTCATCTCGGCATTGCTTGCAGAGCTTTTTTGTTCCCCATCTCTTCCGATCGTCTTCTCTACGTTTTTTACGTTTATTACATTTAGGACATTTCGGGTCGAATTTTGAAGTTACCATTTGATTGGACGAATATCCTGATGTCTGAAATGGAATAAGGAGTAAGGAATTAGTCAAATCGAATGAAGGAATTCTGAAAAAGCCTGAAACTTTCAGATTTTGAGTAACTACAGTTTGTCACGTCATCATCTGCCTAGCCTTTTCCCAACAACGTTGGGGTCAGATTCCAGTCTAACCGGTTGCAACTTAATACCAGTATTTTACATGGTGCTACTGCTACACTGGGAACTATGAACCGAAGTATGAAAAGACGCGGAAGGTAGGTACATGAGCAATGCTAAAACGAACTTGTACTAAGTTCTTTTACAAACTTACAAGTTCGTTTACAAACTTACAAGTTCGTTTACAAACTTACAAGTTCGTTTACAAACTTACAAGTTCGTTTCCCTTTTCCTTCGTTTCGTACAGCTTCGTCACTAGTGTGGCCTGCGCTTTAACACTTCCGAGGCACGGAGGAGTGTCGATAGGTATACGTAATGGATGATCACCCATCCACGGATCGACCGCGATAGGTACCTTCGTCGGTCCGTAGGCTATGCAACTGTTATTATTTAAAAGCCACGACTCCACGAGCCCCTAAATAACTGCATTAAGTATTTAAAATCACACACAGATATAAACTTGCACTGTTTTAATCAGTTCTATTCAAACTTAATGGCGGCTCGGAAGCTAGCTACCCATTGCGCAGTACCCCACCCCTCACCCCCGCTGACACATGAAATTGTTACTGCGCAGCGACTCGCCTCATGTTCCGAGCTGTCATTAAGTGTAAGTACTAGTTTTGCCACATGAATACAGATCACTCGGTTCACTCCACAAAACCATTTAAATAAAAAGCGAATCTTGCTACGACACAATAAAGTGCAATTCAGATCGCACAGCGCTAAGTACCTACAGTTATATTCACCTAGAAGTTCCTCTCTTTCTATCTTCTGACTACTTTACGCTCACTGAATTGGCCCGACAAGACGAGCTCCCCGCGTACTTGTAGCTTCATACCTGGGGCCTAAGTCTACTAATTTATAAACGTTACAATAATGGTCTCTCAATGGTGAGTTTTTGACAGCTTTTGTATGGCAAATCTGTCAAAAACTCGCCATTGAGAGACCATTGTAACGTTTATAAATTAGTAGACTTAGGCCCCTGATTTGCGGAATGAACATCTGTGGTTTTGCATCAAATTGCGATAGGTACTGAGAGCAATAAAGAGTCTTTAGTACCTCAAATTGATCACATGATCCTACGTTATATCGAGAATGTATAAAATAAAATAAAAAGGTAATAGGAGGGAAAACACAAACCGATCTTAATGCCGTGTTCCACCCGCCCGAGCCGGTCATCCCAACCTGTAAGAATGAAATAAAAGTCAGCAACCTAAATTGCGTAACATACACAAATGAATCAATCAGAATCACAAATGAATCATTTTGAAGGATAATTGCTAATCTATTGTTATATCTTAAGTTCGAAAAATTTTTCTGCTCAGCAAAGTAAATAACGCAACGAATGTTGTTAAACTGTCAAAATGAAACAGATTGTGATTGATCGTGTGTTACGCAATTAGGGTGCCTGTCATTCAAAGTTGACACTTGGTACGGTGAGCGACAAAAGTAATACTACTTTTTACCCGATAATAACCGGGTAATGATTTTAACCGGTATTTGTGTATGTATGTTTATGTGTTCCCTCATAACTTCTAAACTTCTGATCATAATTTGACAAATGAGGTATCGTTGGCAACGTCACATTAAATTAATTATCACGCCTTGTTTGGGCAGAGAGGTGTACCTAAAGTTCACCCACATTTCACCAGATGTTTAAGTCCCATGTAATAGGGGGCGAGCCTATTGCCATGAACCGGGCACAAAGATAGACTCCGGGCTACTTATTTGATAAATTCCAGGTAGAAAAACCTAATAAAACTTTGCCCGACCTGGGAATCGAAACCAGGACCTCATGCTCAGCATTAGCGCTTGCGACCAACGAAGCAGCTTTTTTTTTTTTTCTTCACAGCTTTTAGTTACTTGCCATGAAATAACGTAAAAAAACCATTTAAAAACCTGTGCTATAGATCGGCGCTTATCCAACTCATCATACATCTTTGGAAAGGCAGTGTTGTGAGTGTGAACCCTGTTCATCTGACCGCGGTAGGACTGCTGACCCGTCCCCTCGTACTCAGCTTGATGCTCGTCGTAGAACTGGTCGACTGCGTTGCGCGTTTTCTGAATTATGAACAAAATATGCCAAAGATCATTTCCACAAAACGGATCGCAACGCATCGGATCGGACCGGATTTTTTAAACGATATTAAATCGTGTACACAGTATTTAAAGTCTATATTAGCAAGCTGCGCACAGCAACTTGACCGCGGGAGTTTTCCGCGACATGTAATCTTAGCCGAAAGTATGCTGCGACGCGCGATCCGCTCCGTTCTCCTGTCGGCGTATCCGATCGGATCCTTTCGGCTGCAACACGGTAGGAATGAAACTATTTGCCTAGGAGCGGTACGGAACCGATCGTATGCGTCGACATCCTGCCGGATGCGATCAGCTGTCGCCGCATCCGTTTGTATCCTTTGTGATCCGTTGCAATGCGAGCCGATGTCGACAAATCTTGAAGCGTGTATGTCGCTGCTCCGTCGAAAGAGATACAACGTTACTTTCGGCGCATGACTAAAATTGGAACTAATGCCGCCATTTTGTTTTTTCGATACAAACTCAAACGCAAAGCAATTAAAATAAACCAATTAAAGACACTTTTGAATTGTCTAGGGGTCGGTCAGTCAGAAAGATGAAGCTAGTTGCCCATTCCGAAGTAGTAGGTTCCTATGATTTAGATTTCATTTCATTTCCTATGGTACAATTTCTGTGACCTGCCTGGCTTAGCATGTCTAGTGGTTGCAAGCGCTGCAGCTGAACATGAGGTCCTGGGTTAGATTCCAAGGTCGGGCAGGGTTATTTGGTTTTTCTATCCGGATTTTCCCTACCCGGAATAACAGCCCGGAACGTACATTTGTGACCATTTGATGACAATAGGCTCGCCCTAATGTCATGGAACTTCAAAATCACTGGCGAAATGTGGGCGTACAGGTGTACTAAAGTTATTCTAGATAGCAATTTCTCAATTGCAAACTGGTTTTTAGCCCGGTTGCATAACATAACTTACGAAATAAGGGAGTATACTTACGCCTGTACAAACTCAAACTGAAAGCATTTATTTCAATGGCACGGATGTACGCCATAGCTCCCGCTTGGTGGCGCTAGTGAGTTTGGAGGTCATAATGTCATAATCATAGTCATAATCTGTGGTCATAATTTGAATTTTTGGTGAAAACTTCGTCGCTCCAAAAACTACCCATCCTATGTTTAACAGCTCGCTTGACCCCCAAAACAGCCAGCGCCATCTGCTTTGAGCTTTTCAGATTACCTGCCATTAAACCATTTTCAGACACTTTTGAATTGTCAAGGAGTCGGTCAATCAGAAATATGAAAAGCTAGTTGCCCATTCCAAAGCGTAATAAGTGCCTATGGAGAAGAACGGGCAAGAAACTCCACGGACACTCTTTTAAACAAATTAAATACTGGGTACCTACTGAAAAGCTGTCCATCATAATCCCGCACTATGCTTTGCCACCATCTGCTTTGTCCTGGTAGCAATGATTTTGCGCGAAAGTAAGTGTTACCAGCGTTACTTGACTTGTACTGTACCTACCTTCCCCGGCCGCAAGTTATACATAGGCAACGGTCCGTCTTCATTCATGATCATCAGCACAAGATCCACCATATTCTGCTGCGGCGTCCTCTTAGGCAGCGTGTAAACTGTGCTGCCAGTCAACGCGGTCTGTACTGCGGTCTCACGTTCATTACTGATGAGGATATTAGCCTTTTGTTGCATTTTAATTGACCCTGACATTTTTTCTTTACAACTGAAAATGGAGAAGAACTATTAGGCAGTATGAAGATATATGTATATGAAGATACGCGCCGCGAGACGCCACGCTGCACGCGTCGCACAACGACCACTAAGATGAGTATCTTTTTAGGATTCTATAGGTACCCAGAATACGTGTTACTATGACCTGAATGTGAGTATTTAATACTAGCCTATTATTGTCCCATTGCAAGGCAAAAGCCCTGTTCTCAAGGCAAAAATATTAAAGACAATTGCGCTCTTCTCCGTACCACCGCCTGACGATTTTCGCAGAGCAAATACACTTATTAGAAACATATACCTTTTGAGATGCAGGAATAAACCAAACAAAAAAAAAACAATAAACATCTCTAGGTAGGGCTACGCTGACCAGTGGGACCAGCTCTATCAAGAAAAGCCTGGTTTGCAACATTTTGTAGGTTCCTTTTTGTTACTGTGTGTTGTACCGTGTCAGGAGCTTGTGGCTAAGTAATAACAGCCGCACGGGTCGATCCATTATGTTAAGCTACGTTTGCCAGGGTTGGTCCATAGACGGGTGACCATCTTTACATACCGAGACTCCTCCGTGCCTTGGAAAGCACGTTAAGCCGTTGTTCCCGACTGTCATTCGTGGATCTTTGACAGTCATTACAAGTCGTCAGAAGCCCGAAAGTCTGACAACCAGTCTTACCAATGGGTATCGTATTACCCAGTTACTGTGTTGTGGAGGTCAGATAGGCAGTCGCTCCATGTAAAATGCTGGTATTGAGCTGCATCCGGTTAGACTGGAAGCCGACCCCAAATAATAATTTTTGAAATAGATTGTATTGTGTTTTGATAAGTTTTGACTCAATTTTTGTTAATGTAATATTGATAAACTCAACAGTGAACCAATATTGTCATCTGCAGTGACGGGGTTCATGTACAAAAACCGTAAAATATACTGTAAATAGTGTGATGTGCATGAGAGCAAATAAATAAATAAAAATATTAAAAGGTATTAACGTTAAGTATATTGGGGCTTTTCTACCAAGGAATTCTCAGTGGCCAGAGTTGGTTAGTTGAAGGTTTTCAACTTTTGGGTCACAGGCCTCCTCTCTATGAGAAGGAGTGGGCCATAATCCACCACGCGGATACAATGCGGGTTGGTAGACATGTCGGCTTCCGAACGTTTTCCTGCACCGTTTTGAGAGCAGAGAAATAATTTACACAGTGCCTGTTCGAACCTGCTCCTGTCGTAAGTCGCAACCGTTTCCACTGGGCCACCACTGCCCAAGACAAGACAATTGGCAAATATGGCAACACTTACAAGCAGATAGAACAATCACAAAAACAGTATAGGAACACGGTGTTACTAATAATTTTGACGAATGTAAAGGTACACTCAAATTAATGTTAGTTTCATAAAAATATGTTTCTTGCATTTATTCTTTTATGGGTTTTTTGGAGTAATTAAATTATTAGAATTTTGACTCATAAAACAATGACTTTGTCAAACATAGTTAACCTCTTGCATCTAGGTTTACTCCATAAAATGTCCTCTAGGACGAAGCAAGAAGGTCGGGATTTCTAGACAGCTCATAGAGCATAGTAATATGAGACAGCCTCATTGGTGTTTAGGCTGCGCGTAAAACCTTATTAAAGAACTTTAGTTCTTTAATAAGGTTTTACGCGCGGTGCAAGAGGGTGTGGTGTCGTGTCACGAGGCCCTTGAGTCATTGAATTCTCCCGCATCTGTCTGTAGCAGTTTGATTCGTAGTTTGTAACTTCTCAAGGTAAGTATGCACTTAAGCAACCCATGCATGGTCTGCTGCGCCATGTTTGGATGTTTTAAAAACATCAAACATCAAACAAGAACCAATCAGGCATCCGCAATCAAACACGAAGCGATTTGATTGGTTCGTGTTTGATGTTTTTAAACATCCAAACATGGCGCAGCAGACCCGTCTTAAAAGACTGATAACTGATCGCATGATAAACCCGGAGAAAAAAAAAACTCGTATAAGTTAACAAAAGCGGTCTCTAGTGCTCGTAAACCGAAACCAATTGATACAATGTGCCTAACATACCTTCGTGGACGGCGAAATAAGGAACTAAAAATTTTAACTGGGAAGTTGCACACTCAGTTTTGATTAAATTCCCGTAAATTGTAAAAGTTCAATTAAAGTTCATATTTTCTGATTCTGCATTTTAGACTTGATTTTGTATAATCCTCGGTAGATGGTGATAGTCACTGAAAACCAATGGTTTTGTGAGCTTGCCTAAACCCCTGACTCCATTACAAATATCACTGATGATTGCTATTACAAATAACAATCATCAGTGATCTTTAAAAATAGCAAAATTATCAGTATGTCAATAAATATTCCTAGCTTTTTTAACCCCCGACGGAAAAAGAGGGGTGTTATAAGTTTAACGTGTATGTCTGTAGTCTGTTCCCTGGTAGCTCCCAAACGGCTGAACCGATTTTGATTATTATTTTTTTGTTTGAAAGGTGTCTTGATCGAGAGTGTTCTTACCTACAATTCAAGAAAATCGGTTCAGCCGTTTGAAGATTATCAGCTCTTTTCTAGTTGATGATTGGATGTGCGCATCTTCCACAGGTCTGATCGATTCGAAATTTAGTATTCTGTTACTTCAATGATATTAGCAGAACATAGTAACCTTGAACCGATACTGCAGCATCACCTGGAATCGTGTCGGGGGTTATTTAAAATATTTAAATTTTTCATTTTAACTTGTTCTCAACTATGTTGGGGTCCGCTTCCAGTCTAACCAGATGCAGCTGAATACCAGTACTTTACATGGAGCGACTGCCTATTTGACCTCCACAACCCAGTTACTAAAAGGTCCCTTGGTAAGCCTTGGGTTTCTGACTAAGCACCTGAAACAACTGCCAAAATAAAACAAGTTTACATTTAGAAAACATCTCATTTCTTCATGTTTAGGATACAGACTTAGAACTAGACATATTTTAAGACTTAGTTATAGATTTGGATTACTATTATCTACAAGAAAATGGTGGCATATTATTTGCCAACACTCAGTTGAGTTTTTTAAGGCCTTAGTAGTTTATTAGATACTATTCCAATTTTTCTTTCCATAACCGAACCTGATTCGGACTATTATGAACATTTTAAAACAATAAACTTCCAAATCGGTCCAGCCATTCTCAATTGATGTACTTATTAAAACAGGCTAAATCAAAAGTGATTTATTCAAACACCCACAGGCATTCTAAAAGTAATTCTGGTTTTAATGACTTATATGGAGCTTGCGCACTAGACAGTCCCAACCACGTCCAGTAGTCCCAGCATCAGGGTAAACTATAGAAACTGATAAAAATTGTGTGCAAATATTATGCCTGAATTCCTGAAGGTAGGCAAGCACAGTAATGAAATAAAAGGGCAGTTTACTGCTAAACAAATCTTAATTAAATCAGAAAAGGAATGACAAAGTACAGTGATAGGTCTAAATCAAAATCAATCAAGCAATCCTGAATCAACTGAAAATAATAAAACATAATATCAAGTTCATTTATGTATTATTATTAGTAAACATTGCAAAGAAAGAGGGAAATGGAAATTTTTATTATTTACTAGAAGAAACAAAATGTGCTTTTATTGGGCACATATTTCTATGGTACTATGTAGTACCAACTTCTATAATGCATTATGATTTAAAAAAAAACTTGCATGAAGGAGACCAAAAGGAATTGCCAAGAAGTATATTATATTAAGTGATCACAGGATAGGGAAACTCACCGAGACATGGATTTTGCAGTCTTGTATACTATATAATATGCCATGTTATGGAGTTAAGTATATTTACTCCATAACAGGACATAATATAACAAGTTAACTTTACAATACACTTATGTGCGAGCACACAATACAAAGTTAGAAAATACTGACATGTAAGTACAAAATATTTAGTTTCAAGGTTCTGTCACAACAATTTTCAAGACATCAAAAAGGTAAATTTATCGCTTATTACAAGTTACTATAACTAAATGACTTGGTATGTCTTCTTAAAACTCGTAAGAGCATTATTGCTTGTATCCTAACACTTATTGGCGGAAAATAAAACACTTCAGACCTTAAATAGAAAATGTAATCACAAATTTTGGACTTATAGCTAGAACTCTTAACGGCGCCCGCGGCCCCGGCCTCCACGGCCTCCCCGAGGTCCTCCGCGGCCTCCGCGACCTCGTCCCCTTCCGCCTCTCGCACCACCACCTCCTCTTGGAAAACCTTCCCTCTTTCCACGGCCTTTGGGGGTATCGTCAATTAATAACGTCTCCAAAGGCAAGCTGTCGGGCAGCAAGTAATATCTAATATTGTTCCCACGAATACTCAACGTTTCCAGCTGCAATTCTTCTTTGTTTTTTAGCGTTACCTTCACGGCTTTCAAATGGGTGTTCATTGCTACATCCACTCCGGTTATCGTTCCGTGCACAACACTGCCGTTCTTCAATTCGATAGTCACTGTTTCATGGCTCAGCTTCATTAAAAATCTTACGAGTTTCATTTTTGTAGTATTATTAGCTTACTTTAGTAAAAAACAGAATCGGCGTCGGTCAAATAAATAACCTCAAATTCTAACCAAATTACCAAAATAATTATGGCGGCTGTCCGGATAATAGAGTATTGCCAGATTTAAAAAAAATACCATAGCTTCGCGATTTTACAAAACTGGAAAATACATAAAAAATATTCTTTTTTAATTTTTTTATGAAAGAAAGACGAAAGAAGTTCTTGTGTTGAGAGTTGTGTTGAGAGCTCGCCGTAAGTGGGTATGTTCCTTGGTTGAAAGTTGACAGAAGTCATACGAAATTTCAAAACTGCTCAGCTGCAGCTGTGTACTGCAGTAAAAGATTGAACAACATGAATCCATCTGTAGGTGAAAGTTTGGTAATAAGTCAAGAACCGTACGGTTCAGCTCAAAATGTAGAACAAGAAGAAGAGCAAAAGGAAAAATCTGTTTGCGCTCGATTGATACTTACTAAAGAACAGGTAATCAATTATGTATTTCATCACTTTTATAGGTTCTTAGAAGCTAAGCCCTATATCAAGTTGTTGGTAATTGGTACATACTTGGTAGAATGGTGTTGTCTAGTATATGATGAATTTATTGAAGATCTGCCTTTATTGAACTGCAGCCATTGCAAGTCGCAACAGGGTAACGGCAATTTTTCTGTCGTTACTACCTCTGTCGGCGGCTGCCGCAGGGGTGGCCGCGACTCCAGTCTACACGCCAACGTCGAAAATCCGCACCACTAACGCACCGTCGCGGCGGCTACACCCCCTATGGAACAAGGATTATAAGAAAATATCAATAAGATTTTCTACTTGGTTTTAGTGTTCATATAAAATCAATACCGAGAGGCAAAAATTGTGCCCAAATATTTAGAAAATATTGCAACACCGCATGAAATAATCGTATAGTTCATTTATAACATCGATCTAATAGAGGGTGCTTGCCAAAGGGTTGTTATATCGATATCAGTCGCGCATAGCCACGTAGTTTACGATCACTTCAAAATGGATGTTGGGACTTTATCTGGAACTGCGGAATTTTCCGACGAAGACACAGTTGAGGAGTTCCAGCATCCACCTACGATAAAAGAGGTTCAGGCGAAGTTTGCATTTACTGAAGCTCAGGTAGTGACATTTATCTGTTCTTAAAGGGCTATGCCCAAAAATTACCAGAAGCGCGAAAATTCTTCCTTGCTGAAAGTGTAGGTTACATAATTAAAACTTTTTCTAACTGTTTTCAGCAACGTGATTTGCTCGAGGCTTTCAACCTTCTTGACTATACAGGCGAAGGGAAAATTGAAGCGGAGGACTTTCGAGTTGCTATCAAAGCTTTAGGTACAAATTATAATGTTAGCTAACTTTGGAGAAGAAAACATTCGTAAAGCGGATCCCACTGAAACATAAGGTCGAACATCCTTATGTTTCAGGGTGTTTATCCTGTCTGGCATCGTAGCTACATACAATTTGAACATAATTTTTCTATGCCCATTTTAACATTTTTAGCCAAAGACTATTATTCTCTTTGTTTTTAGCTGTGGCCTGTAAGAAACTTATTGGCAGGTGTTAGAGCTAGTAAGCTGAGGCGTGCTACAATTTGGCACAGTCTGGCGGCAAAATATACATTCGATTTGCCGCCCGGCCTGTGCCAATCATGCCGACCCCAAAATGTGTGTAGCAAACCTGAAATTTCTTTTTATTTAGGGTATGAACCCACTAAGGAAGAACTGCAGAAGATGGTAAACGCGGTAGACAAAGGAAACACTGGAAGACTTAGTTTTGAGAACTTTGAAACCGCCATCATGAGGAAGATCATGTCATTGGATACTGATGGCGATATTATGAAAAGCTTTCGGCTTTTTGACATGGATGACCGCGGTATTGTCTCATTTCTCACGTTTAAATGATATAAATATATTAAAGCCTTTCGGCAATAGCATTAACACGATGCGGTTGCGAATACTGCATAAATATTTTTTTGGAAATTAACACTGTGGTTTTCTTTTTCAGGTTTCATAAGTTTTGATAATCTTAAAAAAGTTACCCGTATTCTCGAAATGGGTTTGTCGGATGAACAAATAGACGAGATGATTGATGATGCCGATAAAAATTATGATGCCTTGGTAAGACATGCAGATAAAAAAATTAAAAATATTGAATTAATAAGAAAATTGTTTACACAAAGTTTTCATAATTTTATTGCTTATTTTTTTCAGGTGAGCCCAGAAGAGTTTATGAGAATGATAAAAAAATCTGTTCATATTGTAACACCGTAACATTTTCAATCGGATAATTCTTCCGTAGTATGACTTTTATTCACACGGTATTGTATTTTCTTGCTTGAATTTTCTGTTCTATGCTGAATTTTGAGTACCGATTGACTTAGAAATACGTTTTATGTTTAAACTGTACTATTCTTGTAATTTGAATTATGATTTATAGTTCGAACAGTGTGTTGAAAAATAAGCTTTGTTTTATTTTAAATAAGTATCTGGAACGCTTTATGCAACAGAACGTAAATTCCTCTGATTTTGTTTGACCATGGACGAGTTTGACATACGTGTTAGTCAATTATCTCAATGGTCAATGTCCTTTATATAGTCTGTGGTTATCGATATGCCAAATAAAGTTGAGTTTGACACTGACGGGTCCTTTGCTGTTATTTTTGAAATTCATAATTTAATATTTATCCCTTTGATTTACAACTTGCTCTCGAAGACTTCACAGTATTAAATATATTTATTTTAATAAATTAGTTTGTTAAAATATTCGCCGTTCTCGTGTAACTGTGTAAAAATAGAAATGGGTAAGTTGAAGTACATTCAAATGTATTAATAATCCAGTTTCTAAGCACTGTCATGGTTTTATTTTTCTTATTACAGACTCCGGAGATCTCGAATTAGAAACGAAATGCGAAAATCTCATGAATATAGTCGTTGAATCTCGAAAACGATTCGGCAAAGCTTGTATTGAGTATGACCAAAAAATGTTGCTGATGGAGAACAAATTACTGAATTTACAAGTTGAAACTGTTTCTAACTGTCGTTTTAGACCTAAAAACACGATTCCAAACATCGACGAGGATAGCTGCAAAGACTTGGATGACTTATTCGTTGAGATAAGTGAAAAGCAGAGACGTATGGAAGACATGATGAGAAAATTGAAGAATACTCATGAAGTCATACTGCAATTGGATGCTGACGTCATTGGCAGGAAATTGCGGGCTCCCCTCACTGCAGAAACCATGTTGGCTCAGGCTAAGGCGGAAAACATATAGACAATACACTGTGTGAAATCATGTTGTCACATTTGAGGACTACCTATGCAAAGGTATCTACATAGTAAAGCCTAATGAAAACCTCTCTTTTGCATCATGGGCTTATAAACTCGAATGACTTCACGAAGCTCATTAATTAAGGACACACCACATCTGGATCTACTTAGCTGTGTAATTTCAGTATAAGCTTGCCTGCGTGTCCACTGACAATGCTGTAGCAGTGGCAAAGGTTTAGACCCACACTGAAATATAACAACATTGGCATAAAGTAGATTTTACGAGTTCTGAAGTGTGTTTAATTTTTGAAAGGTTAAGAACGTTGGTTGTTGCAATGTGCCAGGTGTACCACAACTGCTATTTTATTGATATTTTCATATTACTTTCACGTGTAAATAATTATAATATAACAGATGAAATAACTGTAATAGTTTTTATTTCTTATTTATTTATTTAACCATTTATGCACACACATACAAACAGACAAGAAGAAAGGAACAGAAAAATACGTACAAAGGCAATGCTTATTTCTAAAGAAATCTCTTCCAGCATACCTGCGATAGGAAAGTACATAAAAGAGATGTAGACAACGAGTGTAACAGTAGAATAGAAAGCACTTAAAGTACTTTCGTAAGCCATTTATACACATAATTAAAAATCCATTGTGTCTCACGTGTATCTATGTTCCCGCATACCAAAAGTTAAAAAATAGCAGATCTAAATATAACTTGTAATATAAACTTGATGAATTTCCTCACTTCCAAACAATGTCACAGTAAAAAAATTGTCCCCATAATATTATATATTTTACTAACCGTAGTAATAACAAAGAAGATACCAATTATTTGTACACTAGAGCTATAAATACAGGATTGAATTAGCTAGCGAAAGTCGGCAGGTGTGGTTAGGTTTTAATAGCTAAACAAAAAAAAAATAATTTGATGTTTTTTTGTTTTTGTGAGGTCATTAACCACAGTAAGTGTGAACCTCTTGAAAAATCAGTTTTTTTACTGTTTGCTTAAAAAACTTCATACACCTTGATCGACGTATTGATATTTTAACTCGATAAAACAAAAGAAAACACATTCTCAACTCATTCTACAGAGTTTGTTGACCCCAAAATTAATACATAATTTTTTTATCCTGTTTAGATAATGATAATTTGGTACCGATCATTTCTACAGTTTTGCTAGCTATTTTAGTTTGACTGCTTCCTGAAATAACTGAAGAATGTACGTAATAAAAAAAAAAGTAAGAGTGAATTCATGTAACAGACTGAATTACTTAAAATAGATTCTTTATTTTTATTTTGTACTATACAGGCTGACTTTGAAAACATGCTATAAAATTTAAGGGGGTGTTCTACCCATCAATATGACCAACTTTTACTATGAGAACAAAAAAAAATCCCCAAAAAAAAATCTACCTTCTTATACAAAATGGTCCAATCGGGAATAACATTATTAAAGGAAGGACGATTTTTTTTCGAATTCGAATTGCTCATAATAATAAAAGTTGTTCATATTGATGGGTAGAACACTCCCTTAAATTTTGTCAATAACTACATAAACTATTTTAATAAATAATTATAATTCCTAACATAAAAATAATATAAGTACTTAGTCTTTGTTTTGACAACAACTTATATTCTAGCTCAAAACTTAGGGCTCCTAAGGCTTGTCAAACTGGGCACGTTAGGCATAGTCCTAACCTCCCAACTATCTTCATCTCAGTAAGAGAGAAATAGTAGAAAGAAAATACAAACACATTTCATCACTCACAGCCAGACTTCTCCCACTGCTCAGCATAGGCCACCAAAACTTTATTTGGACTAAAAGAAAAAAACAAATTGGAAATATAGTTGCCTTGCAACCATAGATTTCTGAATAGGACAAGATAAGTGTCCCCCATGCCCATGCGGCATCCTCCATCATGATAAAGTAAGGTCATGAAATTATTATTAATCTCTCCCCCTCTTTGGCCAGTGATAACGAGAGTAGGTATGTAAAGAAATAGAGAGAGGCGATAAGTTAAAGGTATGTGTTATTTTCACGTCATTAGTTACAATAACTGGCTACAGGGCATGTAGCCGAATAACTAGTTTCGAGTCACACATAAACACGTGATTTTTGTAACTAGTTACATTACAATGCAGTGATCGAATGAAAAGCTGCAATCTGCAATGCCTACTAGCTGACACTTGACAGTGACCGGCAAAGCGAGCCGAGAGTTCCCGAAATCACGAGTGACAACACGATGAAATCCGAACATACACGTGCCAAGTCGCCACCAACCAACAACAAATAGTTCTGATGCGTATAATTTTCATAGGTACGTATTACTTAAGATTTAGAGAAGTGTTTATTTGTATTAAAGAACGTCAGTTACAAAAACTTATCCGTTCAAAAAACTTAAAGCTAACGTAACGTAATGTAACGTACCTATTACATAATGTACAGTGGCCAGCACAATAAGCTACTAAAATCTGTCAAATTTCTTTAGTAGATTTTAAACTTTATCGCTAAAGCATTAGGTTCAAGTTTGATTGGGAAAGTTTGACAGTTTTGGGTAGCTTGATGTGCTGGCCACTGTACCTAACCATTTATATTTTCGTTTCGCAAATAACTGTAATACTTCGATATAATCACCATGTTGAATCACCGAATAGAATTTGAAAAATAACTAGTTAAAAAATCACTAGTTTACAAAACAGGTGACGCGTTCAAATTCACTAGTTAGGTACCTACGTTAGATAACGACCGACCCATACCAGTGAAGTGGCACATTTTAGTAAAAGCCAGTTTGCGACGAAATCTTTCACCTCTTTAGTGCAGTGTTTTTCAACGTGTGGATCGCGACCCCCTTTGGGGTCGCCAAGCCTCTTAAAGGGGGTCACCGTTATTTTAAAATTTAAAGCTCATAAATATAAACCCATAGAAAAAAAAGGCTATATTTAAGAAAAAAAGTATTTATGGGCTTAGATCACATGACTCATTAATGTGATGGTTGCGCCTGGTAAGCCTAGTTCCCGTTTTATTATGCACTCACATAAGTAGTATCTAGTGGACTAATAACTAATAATATCTGTGGCAGGAAACATTTTTAGGATTTTTAGTATAGCCCACAGACAGTGTCACCGTTATTTTGCCACACAATTCAGGAATGGTTTGATATACACATTGAGTGTTCAATGCTTGCAACGAGAAACAATCGTAATCGCCTGTCTGAAAAATGATGAAATCGTTGTATGTACACAAGATTTTTACATATTTTTGTATAAATCTTTATTTTTATCCTCTGTATCCGAACGTGAACGAACACCAAAATAATATTTTTTTATCTGCGTTCCGGATATAGCATAGACAAACTATGCCAAACTTTGAATAAAGCCACCTATACATGTTTTAGTTTTTCGATGTTTGAAATATTACAGCTATAGACAACATGATGATGTCGGTTACTTCATACACTTGCAGTCTCTTGCAGTCAATGGTCGGTAACTAAGCAACATTCTTTGTCAAAGTTGTTGATATGAGATTTGGAAAATCTTGCAAAAGCTTTTGTGTATTCACTATCGGGGTTTTAAGTGAACAGGGAGTAGACGCTCATACGATGACTGACCTTCAAACTCTTTTTAAAGAGCACTGTATCATACCCGACGTGATTAATATAGCACCAGCCGAGATACTGACTATAAAATATCCTAATGGTAATGCTGTAGAAACTGGCAAGGAACTGACTCCCACTCAAGTTAAAGATCAACCTACAGTTACATGGACCGCTAAAGACGCAGATTATTATACACTGGCTATGGTGGATCCTGATGCTCCTAGCCGTGAAGAACCTAAGTTCCGTGAGTGGCACCACTGGCTGGTTGGAAATATTCTGGGTTCAAACTTAGGCAAGGGCGAAGTACTATCCGAATACATCGGTTCAGGTCCACCAAAAGGTACGGGACTGCATCGCTATGTATTTTTAGTTTATAGGCAACCAGAAAAACTGGATTTCTCCAAAATACATAAGTTGCCGAATAATTCAGGTGAAAAAAGAGGAAAGTTTTGCATTGGTAAATTCGCTCAGCAATTCAAACTTGGAAGCCCAGTTGCCGGAAACTTTTACGTTGCCAAATATGACGACTATGTGCCAAAATTGTACGCAAAATTGAAGGGATAATTTTAAAACTACATAAAAATAGTACAGAAACAAAAACCAACTAAAAATATCGTATACAATATGCTTTATATGCGAACATCCGTTTGTCTATGGTAGTGATCGATAATTTCCGCCTCCGCGTGACATTTCCATTTTTCGGTCTTGTCCGCCATTACATTTTGGAGTTAGCGTAAATTGGTCGTAGCTCTGCGAACACACATCACCGAACGTTATCAGTGACAGTTAATTCGTGTACGTGCGTAGTATCGCAGTGTTTCGTGGAACAAAGAGCCCCGAAGTTCAATCGTATGTCCATCCAGAATCTGAACACATACGACCCATTCGCCGATGCTATCAAAAGCTCGGAAGACGACGTACAAGATGGTTTAGTCCACGTCCGAATCCAGCAGCGGAACGGGCGTAAGACGCTGACAACGGTGCAGGGCCTCTCGTCGGAATATGACCTGAAGAAGATAGTGCGGGCATGCAAGAAGGAGTTCGCGTGCAACGGAACGGTCGTGGAGCACCCGGAGTACGGCGAGGTGCTGCAGCTGCAAGGCGACCAGCGCGAGAACATTTGCCAGTGGCTGACTAAGTCGGGTCTCGTGAAGCCCGAGCAGCTCAAGGTGCACGGCTTCTGAGCCCGCGCTCGCACACACATAACATGGTCACCGTTCATAGTCGTCATATATTATGAGAGCGTGCTCGTTATTGTAAAACCCTATCGAATATGTATTTAGAAAGCACAGACGTTTACAGAGAAGAGATTACACGGCCGCATAGGCCTCCCGCGCCCTGTGCCTTGCGACACCCATGTAAAAAGTTTAATATTATATATATTATCGACGCCGTCTCACGTCCTTAGTTGCAATTAAACTGAACGAAATAGTAATAATCGCTTTTTGTTTTTTACATTGTATTTTTTAAATTTCTGTAATGATTCAATTAATAATAAAACGATTACACATGTTTTTGTAAGCGTGGTTTTTTTTTTATTTGTGCTGTTGTGGCACAGGTAACCTAAACGTAACGGGACATGCCTGGGCGGCTGGGCAGGGGCTTGTACAGTAAGTGAAAGTAGGCGAACGAGAGTATGCGCGTGGATGCCGTGTTGTGCCTTTTCATCGGGTTCGTCATGCAGCTAACTACTGGTTGCAGGCGAAATTCGCGAATGCCGGAGTCAGTGAATCCGCGCGTTATAATTAACTTGCATTTCATTAATCTCATTTGGTACTGAAATGTCAATTTGCATTGTTAGGTATTTACCATAACCAATAATTACCTTTATAACCAAATTACTCATCCATATTTCCTTAGAACTGTGTTTTAGGATGACTAATGTTTAGATCCTTTCCAAGCTAAATAATTTTGAGCTCAGGTGTAATAAAGATTACTAATGAATCTGTTTCATTTTATCGATGTAGGACTAATGCAATTATAAATTATTACAAGCATGGTGATTGGTGACGCACAGTATCTAGATCTTCCCGCCTAACTGTGATAAGTTCACTTCGAATTACATTTCTCGTCGTATAGGTACTAGAATGTTGACAAACGAGTTTTATACGAACGCATCGATGTATAGGTACCTATTCAAAACCAAGCAACATCGATAAGTCCGTTGAGAATATCGCCCCTGAGAAACAAGGAAGGAATTGAGTTTTAATATTTGTCATTGTGGCTCTTATGGGTATGCAATAAGAGCTATAATAAAAACAGGAAAAACTTTAATGTATGAGTCATGTCCTCGTTTTAGCGAGGCTGTTACCGTGAGGTCACCGCCTCGACGCTAACTGTACTAAATAACGATAAAAGTTATTTTGTATGAACGTGTTGATCTTCACAGAAGTTTTAATTCTGTAGGCTGTAGGAAATAATAAAGTCAATTAACCTTGCATGGCAACACGATTTTGGGAATTTCTCAATTCATCTTCATCTGCTGAGCCTTTTCCCAAAAATGTTAGGGTCGACTTCCAGTCTAACCGGATGTAGCTGAATACTAGTATTGTAGCGACTGCCTATCTGACCACAACCCAGTTACTGGGTAATACAATACCCTGACTTGACTCAATTATGTTCTATTCTATCTATTGATCTAAAGTTAATAATAGGTGGCAAGGTCAAGAGAATATCTTCGACGGTCATCAAGCACTGTTAGCTAGACTGTCAAATTATATAGTAGAAGTATTTTGTGAGATTACTACAAACATTGGATTACTTTCTGTGCGGAGCTTTAGCACTTATAAGAATTCCGTAGGGTGTTTATGTTACCTACCTACTGCAGTTAGGAAGAAACTAAGAAACAGCCCGGCGATTGGCGGACGGGGCGGAAGCTTAGTAATATGGGTCCATTTTGAGTAGAACCCTAAAAAAGTATGCCTGCTATTGGGTCTATTCAAGATCTGTAGGCGTTCAGAGGCTTCAGGTCGCGGAGGCAGGAGGCAGATCAAGATACAGCCCGACAAGAAACATCGGATTACAGAATGAGACAAAACTAAGTAGGTAATGGTAATAAAAACAACTATGCATAAAGGCTGGTACGCACTGGCAATATCGCGCCAGTGTGTACGAGCCTTTATGCATGCCCTATTGCATCAATATAATATTTTAAGCAAGCATTTATTTGTACATCGTTTTATGTCCCCGTTTACTTATAAGTTTAACAAACAATATAAAAATATAATAAGTATTTATCAGTCATCCGATGAATCATAAAGTAACCAGTTTAAAATGGTGTCTTGTCTACATATAATATTGATGACGTTATGTGTAGGATATTTTTCTGTAATGCTAGCAGAATAATTATTTTAAACTGCTGTACGTATTCGTTGTACATACGAGGATTATTTCGCATTCAGGCGTTTTGTCCAGCACCCGAATTGCGTAACACATGATCAATCACAATCTGAATCATTTTGAAGGATATCGCTAATCCATTGCATCATATGTTTGAAAAATTAAGATAGCCCTCACACCACACGCAAATTTCATTGCATTATTTACGTTGTTGAGCAGATTTTTTTTCGAACTTATGAAGCAATGGATTAGCAATCTGTTTCAAACCGATCCAGATTGAGATCGTGTATTACGCAATTAGGGTGCTGATGGTGTGAATGGAAATGACACTAGCAAGCTGCAGCAGCCCCTCAGCGTTTATAAGTTGTAAAGAAATGTGGATCGTCGCGCGGCGGTGGTGAGATGGGCAGAAGTCATCTTGGATAAGGCTGGCATAGGAGCGTGGGGATTAGCACAAGCAAAGAGAGGCCTACGCCCAGCAGTTCGTAAGGTCGGCCTGTTCATTATGATGATGAAAGTATGCCATACTGAACTTTGACTAGAGCCACTGAACTAACTAAGAAACTAGATTTACATGCACTAATGTAATACAATACAATAAAGGCCCATGAAGTGTAGATATATGACGAGATAGGTAGGTAATGTAGGTATTACACATAGTTGTATTGTTTACAATACAAGGTACAGTTACTGTTGTCAAATACATATTGCTAAGTGATGCCATAAAAAAATGCCAACAATAGTGTGTTTTACGATAACTACAAGTAGATAAGTACTTGGGCTATTAGAATAAGCTTAACAAAGAGATCAATAAAAGGACATGGTGACTCATGGATGCGGAAGACTGACACAACCGTTGGTGGCTTCCTGATATAATTTGCGGTTTAGTAGTAGATTTGTGTAAGTATGGCTGGCTCGCTGTTAAATAATATCGGAAGATCAAAAGAATAGATTATGCCATAATTCATAATCATTATGGATTTATGGCTTAACATCTAGGTGGGTGTAGGGATTTTTCCACTAAGAAACAATAGTATTGCATGTAAAGATACGGTGCACAAGAAATTGTAATTATTTACACGTCTTACTTAGTTATAAATCTAAATTGTAATTAAATATATATTTTATGTTTTATTTACATAAAAATATAACTCTCGTACATTTTCAATTATTTACAACACTTATTTTGTTTTGTCCACGTTTTGTTATTGATCTCATGCACAGACTATCTCATGCGAACCACAATGCAGAAACGAAACGTCGATGAGCAATTTGCCAAACTGACAGTTATTTGACAACACAAAAATCGGAAATTCTGCATTGCATCTGCAGTGCTATTTTGGTTGTTTTCTAATAAAATCTGACCAAAATAAGCTGAATATCGTTAATTAAAAATATGCTGTAACTTATAAAACAGTTTATCAATCAGACAGCTCTAATTCTTTAGTCAAATAAGGTGGTGAAACTGTTTCGTCAAAAGTTCGTTTCTATATTATTTTATTTTTATTTATTTTGCTGTAAAATTGCAGTATATGACAATAAGACGTAAGGATGTCGGATAAGCTGTTAACGCTGGGCCAGCGTGTGATGGTAGTTGGCAAGGATGTGAAAGGATCTGTCGCATACGTAGGGTACCCTACGTTTGCTACGGGTAAATGGATTGGCGTGATTCTGGACGAACCGAAAGGAAAAAACAATGGTACTGTCAGGGGACATGCCTATTTTACGGTAAGGTTCCATTTCCTAAGTATTTTGAGACATCTTATGGATATACCTGTGGAGGTACCACCAACCAAAACGAAAATTAAGTTCAAAAGTTTTCAGAAACCACATTCTGAAAACTTTTGAACTTAATTTTGGTTGCAAATCTTATGTCAATTTTTGTGAATGGTGGTTGTCAACCAATTACAAGCTGGCAAGAGATTTTAACAACAGATATTCTAATCGGACACACTGAGCTACAAGAAACTGGGATAAGGCTGGTGACACGAAGACAGCGCAGGGCGGTGGCGGCAGCGGCGCGTTCAAAAGCATAGTTTTATATGGAACTGTCACTCTCCGCACTGCTGCCTTCGAAGCCAGTTCCATATAAATATATGCATGGAAACGCGTCACTCCCTGCGCCGCCGCCGCAGCCACCCCTCGCCTGCTGCCTGTGTCTGCAGCCTAAGTCTTCAGTTTCATAGTTCAATGGCTCTCAGACAGGGTTCAGCAGGGTTCAACTGTCCTGTGCGCAGAGCCAAGTCTCACTAGAGACCAAATCAAATTGGCCAGACTCACACTGCCAAGCAACACTGTATCTCACACACCCTTTGCATAATAATTATTCATAGACAAACTAATTTATTAAACACAACATAAATTACGCCTGTAATCCGTGAAGGGTTAGGCAGAAGTATATCTGACTGGGAAGTATCGCAGGAAAAATGGGAGTCCTATACCCAGCAGTGGGTGAGTCACGGCTGAAATGATGGTGATATGAACATTAAACCCACATTTCACCAGTTATATTTAAGTCACATGTAATAGGAAGCCATTATTGCCACAGAATAGTACAGAGGGCGCACTCTACCTCGTCTTGTCGGGCCAATTCAGTGGGCTTAATGTAGTCAAAAAATTTAAGAGTTATGTGATAGAAAGAGGCAACTTCAAGGTACATAATAAGCCCTTTGTGACCTGAATTGCACTTTATTGTGTTGTAGCAAAAGTTGATTTTTATTTCAATGATTTTGCAGACTGAACCATTTGTATTAATCTGTGCTGTTGCTGTCAACTGGGCACAAATCACTCACCACTCCATACAATAATTATGTTCTATCTTTACAATTCATCAAACATACTTACAGTTTTACATTTGATAGACCTCAAATGTAAAGAATCAATCAAATATTTTTAGCTCAGTAAGGGTTTCATTCTGTTTCTAAACTCTTTGTCCTTCCGGTGTAAAAATAAAAGGTACTAGCAAGTACTGGTATTCAGCTGTATCCGGTTAGACTGGAAGCCAACCCCAATATGATTGAGAAAAGGCTATGCAGAATAAAGTTCTGTTTTCATTTATTTTTTTACTTAAATTTTCAATGTTTTTTTGCATCAATTCTTCCCAGCTAAAGCACTAGGAAGTGATGAAGGGTGTGCGTTTTGGGGGACGTCTTATTAAAATTTGATTTGATTGAATAAACATTATTTGTTGCCATACAACCATCAAATACTTTCATAAATATTGAACACAGCACTTAATAACTTTTCACCACACTGAACAGAAACGTAACAACACAATTTCTCCGACTGACTGAAGTTTCATTACCTAATATGCAATAACTAGTTATTACTACTGTACTGAAACATTTCATACATCCTGACTATGAAGGCTATGTTGAAACTGTCTTAGCCCACGTTCGCATATGTGCAATGCCACGTTTTTTTACCGCGTACTGGATTTTCAACTCTCGAGGAGGAACTGAATGTTACGATTCTAATAGAGAGCGTTAGAAAAGCGCTCTGTTGAATAGAGTTGATAATCCAGTGCTCGGTAATAAAACGTCTAGTTAAAAAGCGCTAGTGCGAACATAGGCTTTCTGTAACTGTAACCATTTCTTTCAGTACAATACGAAACGTTACTGCATTGTTAATTTGATTCACATAATTTTGTTACACAAAAATATTGTAGATTTCATTATATTTTACCGTCTTTAAAGTCATGTATCATGTGCAAAGTGAAATATATTATGAGTTATCGTCTGCCTAGACTTTTTCCAACTATGTTGGGTTCGGGTACTATGAGACAGGATTCAGCTGAATACCATCATTTTATATTGAACAAAGAACAGTACAAAAAATGAATCCACACAAAAAAAATAAACGGTGAGTTGAAATATCTTTTCCATAAACATTTCAGTGCGAAGATAACTACGGGGTGTTTGTACGTCAGACTCAGATCCAGTTGCTGGACCCTGAGGATAACCCAATGGAGACGTCTATTACTACACCGTCTGAGGAGCCTCGTACCACTGCTACGAATAGACGGCTTAGCAGGTATGGAATAAACTAAATGGTTCGAGTGCTGTGTGATGAAAATCACCTAAAACGAATAAAATTAATTAATCTTATTATTTCACAATAATTTTTGCAAATTAATTATAAACTCAATGGGAAATTCAGGTTTTACAAGATGTGTTCGGCTGTTGTGCCAATATTATACAACCTCACTCAAAACTCGAGCACTATACCCAAATCGCAATAGCATGGTCATAGGGGGTCATTGCCTTTTCCCTAATACCTCTCCGTAGGTACCCAAACTATGTATGGTTTTTCGATATAGGAACATGTTGAAGATCACGATAGATATTGATTCAGGATGTTAACAGACTTTATTTCAGTTTTTTATCTATAGAATGCTAGAAAATGTAGGTGAGTCAATGACCTCTATTGTCATGCGAAAGCGATTTGGGTATAGTTAATACTACTTTTAACTATTTTAAACTATTTGATTGTTTGAAAGTTGAAACTAGTTAGTAATTATCGATTTTTCTGTGAGGTTACTACGGGGCTAAGATTCTCTAAAAATACGTGCATAACGCGAGTTATTTACCTTTGTATTGTGGTCAATAAGTAATTCCATCTTGTTGCTGGCTAGTTTATTCACTAGTTATTTTTAGAAAATAGTAAGGTGTGTGAAATAACTGGGTTAAAGCATGAGATTAATGATTTAAAATAGATATTACTAATTAAAAAAGCAACATTTATTAATTATATTTAAAAACTGTGTTTAGTTGTGTATTTTTAGATTTAACAACTTATTTGTAATTTTAAAAAGGTGTATTGTTTCTATAATATTTTCTACCTATAATTTTCAAGTCCTACGCTGGCAACACCTACAAGTCCAGACTGCGCCCGCAAACAAATTAAAGGGTACCTAATAAAGCAATACAGTATTAATATGCTCAGTTAAAGGATGCAAGTAGTAACGATTTTTCATTATAATGCTGCCAGGAAAGCAATACATTATTAAGTACTAACACTGGTGTTGCTAGTAATAAAAAATATATTATTACCATTGATTATTTTACAAAAATAAATTGAAATCTCTGCTAGACGAATTAGGCTGGTTTACAAAAAATGTTGCTAGGTTAAAATAAAGTCCTCTGGTAATGGTTCTATGCACTTTTGTAATTACATTGTAAATGTAAAAAACAGGGCATGAAAAATATATTTAGAAGAAATGGGGGTATTTTGTAGTGTTTATCAATGGTAGAAAAGTGTAGAAAGTGTTTTTTAGTCTTGTAACACCGTTTTTTATTTTTGAGTGAATGTGATAAATTAGTTATTACTAATATTCTTCATCACATTTGCTAATTTCATATTTAGAGAACTGATAAAATGTTAACTTTCAATTTGATTCTTTTACGTATTATGTCCCTCCCTCTGTTGGGCAAATGTCTTCATCCAGGTTAGATAATCTAAAATACCAGACGAAGAATGTTTTCTGTCCTTTTTTTCGTATAAAGTTACGAGTATATGCGGCGTAGGTATCAAAAACATCATATTTATGATGGTCAGGGTCTAATCAATCAGCTAATTCAATTTGACCCTGTTTTGAACGTTTGGTAAAATATTAAGGGTGGAATCGCCCAAACTTTTATACCCAGAATAAGTCTAGTTCGGTGAATAATTTAAGAATTTTTGACAGGTTCTCCATACAAAAACTGTCAGGTGTCAATTTTATTCTGCGGATAAAAGTTATCTGAGTTTGGTAAAATCCGCCCTAAGTAAATTGTAATTAATTATTTGAACTACCTGTATACAGGGGGATTTCTGGGCATGGCACTACACTATGGCGGTTATTAAATTCATTTTAAAATACCTTATAATGTATCAGTTCTCTAACTAAAATCATAATAATATCCAGGGCGTGTTCAGGTGTATGGCGAAATTTTGTATTTAAATAGCCAAGCCAGTAAAACATCCATTATTTCAAAAAACTTTTTACAAAAAAACAAAACCAACTTCTAAAAAAAACATGAATGAATTTACGTTTTTTGCCGAAAGTTTTTGTTTTTCACTTTTTAGTTGTGGTACCTACCAACTCAAACTCAAACTCAAAGCATTTATTTCAAATAAACCAATTACAGGTACTTTTGAATTGTCAACTTCCCACTAAATCGAATATCACGACCTGCTTTGTAAGTAACAGTGACAGGAATGTGTGATAACATCATCCACATAGGCTAAGTGGGAAAAATACGTTTTATTGAAGCTACCTCAAAGAGTACCCAAGCAAAGTTAATAAAATTTATATTGGGCCACCTCGAGAGCATACCCTTTCAAACAAATAAAGAATTTTCAAAATCCGTCTACAATTGACAAAAATATCGACGGACATACATAACAAAAACAAAAAAAAGTTTTTTTTATAAATGTCAGTAGCAATAAGAATGTGCAATGCCTTGCGTCTTATCGATAGTGTGCTACCTGCTCCAGAAGTGCGAGTGAGACAGATTTACTAACAATAATTTATGGCCCGACGACTCAGTTCTTAAGCGACGACTATGTCGACTATACCGGATGACTTTTTTTACCGTCTCGAAAAAAAATGGGTATAATAGGTGAACGGAGTAGAAGTAAATGGCATACTTTTTTTTTTTTCTAAAAAATAAAATATAAAAAAAATCGAAATAAAAATCATACGCGACTTGCGTATTATTTGAAATTCGATATTTTTTTTCAAAATTTCTCTTTCTTTGTCCTAATATGAAAAGTTTACTTTAAAATTGTAGCGTTTTTTGATGATAGATAATTTTTTTTCTAAGATGTGGAAAAAAAAATGAAAACTAGGTATGCCATAAGCTTCTACTCCGTTCACCTAATATACCCATTTTTTTTCGAAACGGTATTAAAAGTCATCCGGTATTTGGTTAGATGCAAAAAAATCTTACGTCATGTCATTTGCGTTTGAGTTTTTGAAATGAGAGCCATATATCAACAGAGTTATATTAACATAATTCTTAGAGCGTTTCTCCACAACTTTGACCCCACACACGATCATTATCGATACGATATTTCATCTGTTAAATACTGTTGTTGGAAGAAGTCTCTCATACACATTGCAGCCGCATTAGGCCGTATCCCATCTCATTACAAAACAAAAAAGCGCGGTGCGGCCCGTCATTCAGAAATCCTTTATTCGCCAATAATGTACTCATTACGATGCGATGGTTCCGAAAGTGGTGCAGATTTCTGCATTGCGGTCTGTCCACATGTACCTCAGCCTTAAAATGGAGAATTTACTTTTTAATCCTCATCTGAACACGCCCTAAAAAAGCGTGCCTAACTGATAGTGTGTTTCTTTCCCCGCTAGTATAACAGTGGCGCAGAGGTCTAGGCCTACCACGTGAGTATAGACATAGCACAACGTAGCACAAAGTAGCGCACTGTAGCATAATTTAGCACAACGTAGCGAAATTTAGCACCCTGTATATGCTTTTGCACTGTGTTTTGTTTAAGCGGTGAAATGGTTCATGTTACTCTGCTTTAGTGCAAAAGACGATTTAAAAATCAATTTATATTAATACTTATGTAATCGGAATAAAGTATCAATTTGAAGTCTTGCAGGCTGTTGTCTGTGAGAATTTAAATGTAAGCTTTATTTCAATTATATAGGTTTTAATTTACATTAATACTCCGTCGTGCCATACGGCGTTGTGCGCTTGCTCTAAATTGATGTCCTGCTGTTCTTTATGGCTGCTTCTTTTGTAAGCCAGTTCTTGACTTTTCGCTTGCCTATTGTAATCATTCTTTTTCTCTGTGTTTTTAGTCCCTTCATTATATTGTTTGACAGAGCTCTGTTTGTGCAACGTACCTACCTACCTAGGCATAGAATTTTGAATGTTTATTGTGCCAATTTTGCCTAAAATCCTCAAGGCAAAAGCGCCAGGGTAGATACTTGCATTCGTGATTCAAATGACTATAATTCTATAAATACCATTTGTTACGGTTACGAATCATATTTTGATCTATATTAAAAGTACGAAAAAGCATTAAAAAAAAATATTCGCTAGCTACATTATCGCATCCCCATATGGATTTTTTTATTCAAAAGAAAGTTCACATTAGGTCCCTTTTTGCTTGCCTGAATTAATAACAACTGCATATTTTTCTTATAGGCCTTATTTTCATTCGCTATTAACATAATCCGAGGTTTTACCCCGAAGTCATAGCTGGTGGGAGTATACATTTAAATGCTGCAGTAGATAGTTTTCAAGTTTTTCGATTCCATTCTTTCTTATGTCTTGGTAAAAGCCTGTCTCCATTTATCCTATTTTTCGCAATACTGCGCTTTATTCTATGCAGTTTCTGACGTATTCATCCATTTTATCCCGCCCAGACCCCCACTTTGCTTCATCCTGTTCTGTCCTATTTTTTGTTCCTGTGTAGATCCAACGCTTTTTTTCTAAAGTAACATGAACCACATTAATATTTACACTACGTATTTCATTCAAAATTAATTTACCTCTGGATTTTGAAAGGCCTATGAAAAGCCTCTGTAGTATCGTTTAACTGGAACGGCTGTACCTTAGCTATGTGCGCGGCGAGACGGGGGGCAATGCAGGCCGCTCATTCGTCAACGCTGACGGTGTCCGCACCCCGCCTCGCCGCGCATTCCTAAGGCGCGGTATAGCGGTCTCGGTGAATTTACATCTCATGTTGTTGTGATTGTTTGACAGAAATAACAAGAGCGAATCAGTGTTCATGAGATTTCACATCATGTTATTAAAAGGCTTTAAACCTAGGGTAATCAATTACAAAAGAAAGTGACAAGTTGAATATCATGTGTGTTTTAACCGCAGTGTATGAAGTATTTGCCTTAAAAAAGGTCTGCATTGTATACGACAAAACCTCGCCTCGATTTAAGCAAAAAAAAATTATGAAACATTTTGATAAGGCATAAAAACGTCATCTATTTTTTTTTTCTGTATTTACTGTTAACTAAAAATGTCGAGGCATGGAATAAAAGTATGCCTCGATTTGAGTAACTTTTCTATGGGACGTAGATAGTTGCATGAGATTTTAAATATTGTAAGTTAACTAAATAATTATTCATATTGAATGCTGTACTCATTATTTGTGTATGTAATATTCCTTTTATAAAATATTTTCTCAATGGCTGGAGTATCCATTGTACATAATTATATTCTTTTGTATCAATGACAATTTCTTGAATGTATTATTAATCTATATTGTTTTAATTGTATGTTAGGTGAAGTGATGTGTTGTTAAGATTTCTAATCAGTTTTTTTTTAAAATTAATTTGCCCCAATTTTTCTTATAACTTAAAAGATATGCCTTGTATCTGTCACCTTAAGTTTGTGAGAACTGTTAGTTTATAATCTATTGGTATTAATTCCGCTAGATTATTATAAACTGTCGAAAAATTGTGACCTGGGTGAAATGGGTTAGGTTAGGTTAGAACTGTGAATAACCGCGCCCGAGCCGAGTGAGCGAAGCGAGCGGAGCCGCGTCTGCGGCCAGCGAGCGCTACTTCCAAGTGGCACGCAGCTAGGGAGGCTTTTTAGTATTAGCGCAAGGTGCGCTACATCGCAAGTTTGTTTTTTTCTTAATTTATCGGGTTCCCATGAATAGATTATAATAAACTTTCGAAAAATGCGGTAAATTGTACGGTGACATAACGATACGCCAAAAAAATCTCTACAGCCTCTTTTAATGACTAAAATATGACTCAATTTAAGAATCCCCCACGAGGCATAACTTTTTAAGTGCCTTTTTTCAATCCGCTTGTTTAAAGTTAAACCATCACTTTTCCTTCAAAAAAAGAATTAAAATGTTTAACAAAAGTGTGCGAACTAACTCTGGTGGATGCAAAGGGTGCGTCGGAAGGCGTCGCCCGCGCAGACCAAAGCGGGCACTCTGTCCATGTCGAGGTAATGATACGTGTAACATAGTACGCGGTTATTTGTTTATTTATTTGCCTTTTTTTAAATAAATAAATAAATGACGACCATTTGTAAAGGTGGCTGTTTGTTTGTTGCTCTAAATGAGGCGTTAAATTGACTCTACGCGAGTAAGAAATTAGGTGTAAGAAATTGGCATTACTAAAGTTAAAAAAAAAACCTAATAATACATATTTACTACTTTATAAGTGATCCAATTAAAATTCAAAAAAATATTTTGTAATTGTTTTCAAATAGGTAATATTAAATAGATATTTCTTCACTTACAGCTTTTTTATCAACTATTTTAAACTCATTATATTAGCCAAACAGCCTCCTTTAAAACACTCTTTGCCTGGTTGTAAGGTGCATTATGAATCAGATGGAACAGCTCAACAGTAACTGTTAAACAGCTCATCAGTAACTGTTGAACAGTTCATCAGTAACTGTCGAACAGGTTATCAGTAACTCTTGAAGAGCTCATCAGTAACTGTTAAACAGCTCATCAGTAACTGTTGAACAGCTCAACAGTAACTATTGAGCTGTTGTAGCTTAAAAACATTGAATAAAATTAAGTATTTTCGGACCTATGCAGATGGATACTTTTTGCATTGATAAAGTAACAAAGTCATAAAATAAATAAAATAATAAGAATAATTTTTTAAATGGGTGAACGATGTTGGGTTGGTGTGTTTTTTTATTTATTTGTTTATTGCATAATGATTTTTCTTCGATAAAACTAAGTCCATTTTGAACTAAACAAGTAAAGTTAACATGAAATTACTATTTGGTTATATTTATTTCTCTACAAAAAATATCTGTCAACTGGTCCGTTTACACAAATTCTACAAAAAATACTTTTAAGTTGCACAATTTTTATTTTTAAGTTCTATTCTATTATTTTGATTAACAGCATGCTGTATTTAAGAAATAATAATTCATTTATTAAGAGAGATTTTTTTTTTGGTTGAGTTTGTGTTGCATTTAAATTGTTATACATGATGTGTCCCGTTCCAAGTGGCCAATATACAGGATATATTTTTCTCAAATAGTTTTTTTCCCAATAGAAGTAGTTTTCATTCAAAAGATTTTGTTAAACATAATTATGTTAAGGCAAAATAGTGTATTATTGGTTACTGATTCCAGAGACACTTTGTATATTTCATTTATTTAAATAATTGTATTTTAATTTTAAGTTCACTGCTTCGTTTCATGCCGCACATTATTATTATTAAGTTATTTTATATTTTTTTACGTTCTTTTTTATTTGTAAGCGTATATTACGTTCTGTGACTAAACGTTTGTGAAATATTTTGTGTTTCTGTTTACCAATCGAATATTAGTTTGTATAACTTTATTACATTACTACCGCGGCCAGAAAAAGACGGATGACCGTGAAAATGTGGGCTGAGGCACACATACGTATATCCATCTATGCCTGGTTGCGGCCATGGCTTGTATAGTACGTTTCCCAAATCATGCGCGGAAATTCAAACTAAGTAAATTAATTATAAATTCCAGAATCAATTTTAATTTATTTTTTTGTTTTAAAAATACAAGGTTTTATTCGGTCGGCTCGCTATTTATGTTATGGTGTATGCGTAGTTGGTGATATGTCATGTTTTAAGGCAAGTTTCAGACGACCGAATTAAATTTTAGGCAGTGTGTATTCTACTTTTATTCTGAAGGTGATGTTTTGTGCGACATCCGCATCGGCAGCGAATATTGCCTATGAACAAAATACTTATATAAGGTGCTATAAAAATATCTGCCACGGCTTTAATGAGAGGTAGTATTGTGTTTAAAGATAACAATAGTGAAGAAATTTCGTACCCCGGCACAGTTAAATTTGAGAAAATAAAGTAGTTAAGTAAACATTGACTCTACTCTGCATAACGTGGTTCACAAATTACGCGCGAAGTGCACTTCGTCAATGAAAACAACTGCTATCTCTTTCCATCTGTTCTGGGAATGAAAACTGAAATCAGCTGACTAGTTCGTCACTTGCAAATTTATACGTACAATTTTTTGTATGAAAAAAAATATGACACATGATCAATAATTTATCTTTACTATTGTAATCTATAAACACAATACTATCTCCCATTGCAGCCGTGGCAGATATTTTTATAGCACCTTATATAATTTAAACTGCCTTTCATTTGGTTCAGTCGTTCAGAACAAGTCTATTACAGAATGTGTACGTTAAGTATAAGTATATTATGAGTAAATCGAAATAAACTGTCCGCTTGTCGATCTGTCTTGCTTACAACCTAAGCTCAATACAAAATGGCTGACAATTGACATTTCGGACATGGTGGTTAAAGCTTAGAGGAATTACTAACATACCAGGAGTCATAAAATCATAGTCACTTCAATATACACATCTCTTTCTTCCTTACGAAACATTCTATGAGTTGGAAAGAGAACCATATAGCTATTTGGATACTTGGATACGAATCTAAACAAATGAATTCTAACTGATATGATAAATGCGAAAGTGGGTTTGTTTGTTTGTTTGTTACGCATTCACGCCAAAACGGCTGAGTGGATTTGGATGAAATTTGAATCATGGGTAGACCATGGGCTGGGTTAGGACGTAGAATACTTTTTATCCCGATATTCCCACGGCTTTGAGACTTAGGGACTACTCACACTTATTCAGCTCTATTCAGCGTTTGCCCATAGAAAACAACGAACGATTTGGTATGGGTAAACGCTGAATAGAGCTGAATAAGTGTGAGTAGTCCCTTAGGCGGGAGAAATTGCATTATTTTTCGACGATCTCAGCTACTCTGAGCCAACAAATCTAAGTTTGACATGAGCTAATATGGTCCTTATGTTAGTTTTTACTCTGAGGCACGCATTAAAAACCTTGATTGTTTAGACACAAGGTAATGGATGTCGTTTTGACGTTGATTGTAGCCATCTTGTGTGGGTTTCGCTTTGTATATCGCATGAATAACTGCTGAGTTGAAACGAATCTGAAATGGTTGACAGGAATAAGAAAATAGTCATAATAAATGTGAGAAATCTTCCAATCTATCATTTAGCGGAATAGTGATGAGTGTGAAGTCATTCTGATGATTCAAATAGCTTCAATGATTTTTTTTTAAATTTTTATTTATATAATAGTAATTTCGTGAACTACTTGATCACCCGATAGAGTAGGGGTAATATTGCTGTCTATTATAATACAATAGACGTAGATATATTTAGTAACCTATTCCGCTTAACTATTCCTAAAGAGTCATTAAAACGCTGGAGACACAATGTCCAGCGCTCGGCGTGGCAACATGTCGTGATCCTGAGGATGCCTCGTTGAGAGGTGAAACACGTGTCGATTTCTTACAGGGTTTTTTTATGACTCTTTAGGAATAGTTAAACGGAATAGGTTACTAAATATATCTACGTCTATTGTATTTTATAATGGATTTCCGCCAAGTCACGCCTGAATCAATTATCTGTCTATTGTAATGCTGAATCAATCTGTGAATTCTCGAGATCTTTGATACAATCGTGTAAGAAGCCATTAAATTATAGTGCATTATTTTAGCACTGCATTTTAAAATCAACGACCAACTTTCGCTATGATAAACTGGAATGATACTTGCAAAAGTGTAAAAAAAACCCTTGCAAAATGTACCCTCACTCTTCTACATTAGGGTACATTTTTGCTAAACAAGTTTTAAATCTCTACCTTTGTCTTCAAAATCAGTTCGAAGCCTGTCAGACTATCAGGTCGGTTCAACTCGGCTCCCACCAGACTAGCGCCCTTAAGATTTGAGGACGGTTCCAGCTCGCGCACCTCGCTGGCCAGCAGTCGACAGTCTCTGACGTCATATGCCTCGCCGACGACAGAAAGGGCCGCGTCGCCTGAGCAAGGGAAGAGGGCATCTTTTGTTGAGGTACCCTTTACAAAGCATATTTAAGTGTGTTTGATTGCAGCGTAGTTGTTGCCCAAACGTCGCGTAAGCACTGCGTATATGTCGCGTAAACGCTGCATATATGTCGCGTAAACGCTGTGTATATTTCGCGTAAACACTGCGTATATGTCGCGTACCTCATTTGCCACCAGCCGACAGTCTCTGACGTCACATTACTCGCTTACCACTGATAGAGCCGCATCGCCAGATCAAGTTAAAAGGGTTCTGTTGAGGTAGGTCAATCTATTAAGGTCTGCTGGACCTAGGTTGTTCATATCAATTTGTTCCACACCACCAGTTCTCCGCCTCCCATATCCAGCTTGTTCCGACCGGATATTGGTCATCAACCAGCATAAAAGCGTCAAGCGTCGTTTACTGGTTTTCTGTCTACACTCAAGTTTATGAGAACTTGAGCTGATGACAGCGCGATAAAATGGCCAGCCCACTGCTATTTTAGCTTGTTCACTTTGCAAGTCATATCGGTGAGATACTGCAAGCTACGTTCCTACACTTTTGGATCTAAGTAGTGACCAGCTGTTGCCCGCAATTCCACAAGCATCCTAGAGCAACCACTTCATGATGCTGGACAAAATAATATCTGTATATATAATTCGTCTGTTTATGTGTGTTTGACACCTAACTCCTCCTAAACTGCGAGACCGATTTGGATGAAACTTTGTGTGTATATTTGAGTGGGTCCCTGGATGGTTTAGATTCACAGTTGGACCCGGTACGTGGCACTGCGATCGAGTTCTAGGAAACAGGACAATGTCTGTCCGGTTAGCTAGACTTTTTGTATGCAGATAATGAACAACACAAATATCTGTTTACAGACTGGTTTTGTTGAGACCCTGACTCCTCAGTATACTCCTGGTCAAAGCATCACATCGCCACAGCCTACAAGCAACAGTATGGAAGACAAAATAGCAAATATACAGGCGCAGCAAGAGGTAAGTATCGTACCTTTCTTATCGTATTGATGGCAAAATCTTCAAATAGATTTGGCCCATAATTCTTCTGCGAGAACTCCGCTCACTGAGGCAGTCATGAGTTCCTCAGGTGCACAGGTGACACAGAATGGAATGTGGGCCATAGTCTATGGGGAGATGCTATATGCCCACTTGAGATCCGGGCCGTCCATGAACCCCCATCTGTGGAGATATTGTCTTTGCTTCGGCCGACCTGGGTTCGAAGTCTATTAAGAGATTTCCAAGGCCGGTTAGTATTATGTGATGTAATAGGGGGCGATCTTGTTGCCTTCAACCGGGCACAAATCCAGACTCCAAACTGCTACTGAGATATTACCCAATAACACTGCCCGACCTGGGAATCGCACCCAGGACCTCTAGACCATCGAAACCTTCCATTCTAAACGACCAAAACTCGGCCCATTAAAATCCATTATATTTTCCAGATAACAACTCTGAAAACGGAAGTAGAAGACTTGAAGGAGAAGCTGGAGACCCTCAAAGTACGTCGCGCCGAAGACCGGGAGAAGCTGAGAGAGTTGGAGCGGTTCCGTCTGCAGCTAGACCAGGCCAACGAGTTCAAAGCCAAGATCATGGAGTCGCAGGCTCAGCTGCAACGTGACCTGCAGAGGGCTAAGCAGGAAGTAAGAGAAAGATACTGGGTTTTTGGTCTATTCCACAGGAGCAGTCAAACTCAAACTCAAAAGCATTTATTTCAATCAAAGCATTTACAGGCACTTTTGAATTGTCAAGGAGTCGGTCAGTCAGAAATATGAAGCTAGTTGCCCATTCCAAAGCGTAGTAGGTACCTATGGAGAAGAACGGGCAAGAAACTCCACGGACACTTTTTAAATAAAATAAAAATTGTTACAAAATATTGGTTACATCATTCATAAAATACAATAGACGTAGATATATTTAGTAACCTATTTCGCTTAACTATTCTTAAAGAGTCTTGAGTCTTAAAAAACCCTGTAAGAAATCGACACGTGTTTAACCTCTCAACGAGGCATCCTCAGGATGACGATTGACATGTCGCAAACCCGAACACGACGTGTTGCCACGCAGAGCGCTGGACGTTCACGCACGCTGGTGCTTCAGAAAGAGGTGGAATAGGTTACTAAATATAAGGTGCTATAAAAATATCTGCCACGGCTGCAATGGGAGATAGTATTGTGTTTATAGATTACAATAGTAAAGATAAATTATTGATCATGTGTCATATTTTTTTTTCATACAAAAAATTGTACGTATAAATTTGCAAGTGACGAACTAGTCAGCTGATTTCAGTTTTCATTCACAGAACAGATGGAAAGAGATAGCAGTTGTTTTCATTGACGAAGTGCACTTCGCGCGTAATTTGTGAACCACGTTATGCAGAGTAGAGTCAATGTTTATTTAACTACTTTATTTTCTCAAATTGATTTAACTGTGCCGGGGTACGAAATTTCTTCACTATTGTTATCTTTAAACACAATACTACCTCTCATTAAAGCCGTGGCAGATATTTTTATAGCACCTTATATATCTACGTCTATTTTATTTTATCATGGATTTCCGCCAAGTCACGCCTGAATCAATTAACTACATCATTCATGTTGAAATTATACATGTGAGAACAATGTAGAAAGACGTGCACGTTAAAAGCGTCAGTATTAAAAAGATAAAAACAATAAAAAAAAAAATGAATTAATTTAAACCACAATATTCCTAATATATTATTAACTTTCTCCATCCTAGGTTCGAGAGGCCCAAGAAGCTCTGGAAACTCACAATGATGAGACCGCAGAACTGCAAGAGGCTGCGGAAATGGCTGCTCTCGACAAGGAGATGGCTGAAGAGAGATCTGAAGCGTTACAGGTACAATCTTTAGTCGATTTGCATGCAGCAATAAAAGCATGAATTAATGAATAGAATGGATGAATGAATGGAATGAATGAAAGAGGAAAAAGAAAGAAAGAAAAATTGTTTATTCTGCATAAACTAAACGCACATTATAAATGTTTTACATAAAATATTATTTACAGATTAGCCATTACTAGATGTCAGGGCCAGAGATCAATGACAATTTACATTGTAGATTGCGTAATGTGTTGCGCTTGCGACCAAACCAATCAAAGCATATACAAAGTGCCGATTGCGGAGTGGAATAATAACTTTTGATGGAATAAATGAATGGAATGAATAAACGAAATGAATGAATGCATTATATAAATGGAATGAATGAGCAAATGGAATGAATGAACAAATGGAATGAACGAATGAAAGGAGTGAATGAATGATCTCTTTATTTGCCGCCCGGGCTTTTTGTCTCGGGTGTCATTCGTTCTTAGATTTTTTACAGTCGTTAGTTAGAAGCCCGAAAGCTGATACACGATGCTTCTTACTAAGAGACTAAGAAATATCATGTTACCCAGTATAGTATTATTATCATTTATCTCACGAAGCGACGTGCGCTTTACTTGTGGTTATCAAGTGTACAAACACTGTGAATGAGTGTTTTACGCAGAAGCTCTCGGTACCGTCCGAGATAATAGCGAAGACGGAATTGTGGGTGTGTGTATGTGTGCGTGTGTCATGTCCTCAGCGCACACATTCACAGCGTGTTTGTACACTAGGTTACCACAAGTAAAGCGTCGCTTCGTGAGATAAATATACTGTAACTCGGTTTTGGAGGTCAAGTAGTCAGTCGCTCAGTATAAAATATTGGTGTTCAGCTACTTCTGGTTAGAGTGGAAAAGATGATGATCGTTCGTCGATTACAGATGGAGCTGGAGTCATGTCGGGAGAAGCTGGAGGAGGCTACGTTAGATCTGCAGCTCATGAAGGCTGAGATGGAGGCGGGTGGCAATATACGTGAGTTTTGTTTTTTTCATTAGAAGCGGTAGGGTTTTTGTGATACTTGAGTAAAATATAGCTCATTATACGGGTTCAAATTAAATTAGCTAGCGAAACTCCACTTTTTTGTTTTATCATGTTTAGATATTGATACCCATCACGTCTGCAGTTGGTTCGTGGATGGGTGACCATCTTTACATACTAAGAACCAAAAAAATACAATAGACTTAGATATATTTAGTAACCTATTCTGCGTAACTATTCTTAAATAGTCTTAAAAAAACCTGTAAGAAATCAACATGACGTGTTGCCACTACACGCTGGACGCTGAGCACAGCGACCAGCGCTCGGCGTGTTAACACGTCGTGTTTGAGTTCGCGAGAAGTCAATCGTTATTCTGAAGATACCTCGTTGAGAGGTGCAACACGTGTCGATTTCTTACAGAGTTTTTTAAGACTCTTTAAGAATAGTTAAGCAGAATAGGTTACTAAATATATCTACGTCTATTGTATTTTATAATGGATTTGCGCCAAGTCACGCCTGAATCAATTAACTATACTAAGACGCCTCCGTGCCTCGGAAAGCACGTTAAGCCGTTGGTCCCGGCTGTCATTCGTGGATCTTTGACAGTCGTTACGGGTCGTCAGAAGCCCGAAAGTCTGACAACCAGTCTTACTAAGGGGTATCGTGTTACCCAGCAGTGGCGAGGATAGCCTATAAGCCGATTCCTACCGGCTTCCCTTACGACATTCGGAATAAAACCACTCTTTCGTCATTAAAATAAATAAAATAACACATTCAGTAGTATTTTTAAAATGCCTGTACAATAATCACACTATGGGTAAACACCTTAAATAAAACTATACAAAACGCCTAAATTCAATGTTTTGTCTTTGTTGTCGCCCAACAGCAAAACATTTTTCTCTCTAATAACCCGACCGGCCGCCGGCTTGCTATTCATTCAAAATTCTTAAGGTCATTACGTCACTTCGGTCACGTGACTCCCCGGTTTCGTATGCGCGAGGCAAGCCGGTCTGCAACGGCTTGCTATGAAGATTGTACTCGAAATTGCGTGCGCGTGAACGAGATGGAGCGAACGACCGATATCACGATTCGCCTTCGGTAGTTTTCGTTGTGTGGTGTTTGTTTACACTTGCAGTTAATTTGCAACTATTTATTTTTATTCGTTGAATTAATTAGTTTATCTGTATTAGTTAGTAGTACCTATTTATTTGTTGGTATAAAACAGTGATTATAGTTAGTGTTTAGTGAGAGTGTGCGTTGTAATTAGGTATTTGGGGTAAGTAGATAGTTTATATGTTGAAATTACTTATTTAGAGTAGATTTGAAAAGTAAGTACTTAGTACGTTTTGCGTACGTGATTAAACATTTTATGTAAGTACCTATCTCTTTACGATAAATATCAATGGTTCATTGGCAGTTGTAAATTAAATAAAATGTATTGCGTCCCGTGTCTACTTTTATCCGATTCTAGTAGTTTGTGGAATAAAGGGGGTTTTACAGATAATGTGACGATTTCATCCCAAAAACATGTTCAGAATGAAAAACATATTTGTAACTTTTAGAGTTAGGTAAGTACATGAGTTCGGGACTAGTAGGATAGAATCATTTTTCGGTAATTCGCATGAAGCTCATATTAGAAAAGTAAATCGAAATTAGAATTTGAAAAGGCGGCTTACCTATCCCAAAAAATGACCCTTCGCCACTGTTACCCAGTAACTGGGTTGTAGAGGTCAGATAGGCAGTCGCTTCATGTAAAATACTGGTATTCAGCTTCATCCGGTTAGACTGGAAGCCGACCCCAACATAGTTGGAAAAAAGCAAGGTAACATCTGCGGAGTTTCGCTAGCTGATTTAATTTGACCCTTCATTGTAAAAATGATTGAAAAAATATATCTTTAGATCTTAAATTAATATTCTATAATCTTTACAACCATTTATTTAACTTTTGACAGCTAAAGTAGTGATGTCCAAATTGCATTACTGGCTCGATTTCTAAAAACGATCAATTTTAATTACAAAGAAGTTTTAATCGATTTAAATTTACGGTTATAATCACTTCACGTCACTATTATTAAAAAAACAAAGTGCCCATAAAGCATTGCATTTTTTCACTTTGGTTTTTAATGTAATAATTTATTACGGAACTTCATAAGCGTGTATGTCAAAAGTTAAATAAATGGTTGGAAATATTATAAATACGTATCCATTTAAGGTGGAAGTGTCAGGGTAGCCCGCGATTCTTAAATTTTGTTAGGTATTTTGCAATTTGCAGGTCAGTGTCAGATTGTATTTTCATTAAAATATGATTCGCGACCGTAACTAATTTGGCTTCACAGAATTATAATCATTAGAATCAGCAATACAACTCCTTAAGTTAGCATAATCCCCAGTGTCAAGATTTCATGAAATAGTCATTCAATTGGGTTTTATGAACTTAGAGAGTTGTATTGAAGATTTTTATGAATATAATTCTATAAATAAATATTTGATGCAGCCGCTAATTATATTTAGATCAACATACAAGCTGGTACTGACCTGCAAATTGTAAAAAACCTAAGAAAATTTGAACTTCGCGAGCCACCTTGGCGCTTCCACCTTAAATGAATAATGAGAACTTGCTTAATTTATTTTTATTGAATTAAAAATCCCGTTTTGCGGTTATTACGCGCAATAACTGGATATCACGCATTATTAATATTTAATTTCTGCCGATGTATTCTGTAAAAATATCGCTGTGAAAACTTTGAAGGGAGCTCTTATCCCACCTGATGCTATTCTCAGCTCATTATACCTTCAGTGCGTTCAATATCACTTGTCCATAACACGATTGGTAGCACGGAATTTTGTAGTCTTAATTTTAATGCTAATAGACTTCAAAATGGCGACTGACAGAACAGAACCAATCAAAATGACTGTAAAATTTGGACGGGACACGTTATTATGAACGCACTGTAGAGTTACGCCGAATTAGTGCGTTGTGTTGCGTCGTCGCAATGGATCACTGAATTTTATGCCACATATGCGTTGCGACGACGCACGTCTAGTATCCCCTCTAGCAGTGGAACACTATCCGTCGCCGCACCGGACCTCCGACGCAGCGCATCTCCCTCCCCCCGCTTCGTCCCTTGATTATCGATACATTGATACGTCGCGTGCGTCGACGCAACGCATAATGTGGCATGTCACTAACAAGTTAAAATTAAAAATTTACACAACCCGACACAATTCCAGGTGATGCTGCAGTATCAGTTCAAGGTTACTATGTTCGTCTAATATCATTGAAGTAACAGAATACTAAATTTAGAATCGATCAGACCTGTAGAAGATGCGCACATCTAATAATCAACTAGAAAAGAGCTGATAATCTTCAAACGGCTGAACCGATTTTCTTGAATTGTAGCTAAGAACACTCTCGATCAAGACAACTTTCAAACAAAAAAATAGTAATCAAAATCGGTTTAGACGTTTGGGAGCTACGAGGGAACAGACAGATACACACGTTAAACTTATAACACCCCCTCTTTTTTCGTCGGGGGTTAACAATATATGTAAAACGTCGCAGCGTATATGGAATCTATACCTTCACACAACGCTCATGACGTCAGAGACCGTGTTGCCGTCGGGTATGTTTTCAAATCCAAAAATCGAGAATTAATTCATTAAAGCGTACCTTTACCCAACATTTGTGACGCCACTGGCCGAGTTGACATTGGGTATACTTTCGAATTTAGGATTTCCCGCGTAGGTATTTTAAAATATACCCGACCGCAACGGTATTCTTTTGACTATTTCATTCGTTCTTTCCTTTTCGTTCCTTTCTTTTACATTGTGCCATGTGTGAGTCAGTACGGTTTAAATTATGTGCTTTCAAATGTTCTTAATAAAAAAACAGGAAGTAAAGTGCATAGTAGGGTCCATAGAAATATAAATAACAACTTCTTTCTTATATCTATGGTAGGGTCTGAAGTATATTTTATAGTGATAAGTATATAATTTGTGTTCCTATAAGTGTAAAAAGTGTGTAAAATGATAGATAAAGCCAGTTTAGAGGGTTTTATAACTGACTATTGTTTACGAGCCTTTATTGAGAATTTGGATTTTGAATCGGGGAAAAGTACCTACTCCATGCAATTTAGATTGAAAGCTGATCAAAATAAAAAACAAGAACGATACTTACGTTAATTTTATCGACGAGTTTGTTAAAAAAATCTTTAAACGACGCCTTTGTCTGTCTCTGTATTCGTTAGCATAATTAAAAGTGGAGAGACAGTGAAACGGGTATACATTACAGTATAGCAAAATGCAGTGTCCTACATGAAAGTATACCCCAGAAAAATGTTGCGGTCGGGTATATTTTCAAATCCCTAACACGGGCGTATACATTTTTATTGTATACCTGAACTCAACACTATAGAGCGTTGTATGAAGGTATAGATTCCAAATACGCAACGTCGCAACGCACTAATGAGGCCTCACTCTAAGGCCTAACCCGCACTTGACGTAAATTCCGATCGGTGCGCGGAGGACGGAACAGACGCAGAGGGCGAGCGATCCGCGACGGACCGACCGATCTTCCGCGTAGTGTGTCCGTTATTAGTCATTTATATGCAGTATTGTGTTTGCGTTCCGACGCGGATGATCCGCGACGGAGTTTCCGTCAGGTATGGCGTAGGCATAAGTTTTCACGGTGATATTTTTACAGGATGGGTGGGTTGAACTATTCTTTGTATTATTTTAGTTGATATGCATTCCTCCCAGTCGTCGTGCGTAATCGCCGGTAAATATACAAAGACATAACATTTTTAAAGTAAACAGAGCGAAGGCACACACGTCCAAAGTATTGTTTATTTTGTATGCTGCTACGATATTTATTTATTTTATTTTATATAAATTAAATTAATTGGCGAAACTTCACAGAATTGAAATGCATTTTGAAACTCACAATTTCAAGTTTATTTGCGTCCTAAAATTTTAACAAAATGTTACTACATACTAGTCGAAAAAATAAAAATAAATCTTGGGTTATTGTCATCTTTTCCTTCCAATTATTTTGCGATCAGTTTGCGATTTTAGTATTCTTGTGCGATCTCTGGCCTTGTGGCTCGGCAAACATTGCCAGATCGTCACGTCGAGGTGTGTATTTTATATTGTTTAGTTTCGCCAGCTAATTCAATTTGACCTTGTTTTTTATATATATATTTTCGCCTTTATTTATTTATATGTCTATATTTATAGAGTTACATACACGACTAATGCGTGTACGTATTTTATTTATTTATTTTTATTTGTTTTTTTCACACTTTAGGCAACATTTTATTGTATATATTTTATTTTAATTTCAGTTTTAGTTCCATAGTTTTGTTTGTGTTTGGTTAAAGCATGCACTTGGCACATTCACTGCTTTTTAGGATATGTATGGGGAATTTTGTAAATTTTTGGCAATAAAATAAGATATTATTCATTGTTCCAAAAACAGTTCCTTTTTCATCAGTTATGGATAAGCTAAAACTGCAATACAATACACTAGTACTTACTTAATTTCAATAGAAATTATCACCTGTATCCTGTACTATTTCAAAACAATAACTAGGTTTTATGGGGTTTACCGTGTCGGATAGGCAGTGGCTGGTTAGACTGGAAGCTGATGTCGATATAATTGGGAAAAGGCTAGGAAGATTATGATAAGTTTTACCTGCAGGTAAAAATATTTGTTTAAAGTTTTTTACCAATAACAAAGCTGTCAAAAAAAATAAAAAAACAATTGATATTTATGTATCTATTTAGAACCCTTGTATCTTTTTTTCTTTAACCCACAGCCTTCCATAATTGTATTTATTGCTTACATCTCAAACTACAAAAAACAAAGATAATTTCTACGAAATAAATAACATAGAACTTGGCTCTGCACTACCGTGCACCGTGTAGGAACATTTCATGATGTGAATGTGTTAAGTCTTTGTATGTCAAGTGTTGCATGTGTTCTTTTGTATTTTTTTTTTTTGTGTTTGTTTTTGTGTTTCGTTATTTTCACCTCGATGACAACAATTTGACAGTTATGAACTTCTGCCCTTTTCTTATCGTATTTTTATACAGTGTCACTGGTCACCGGTGTCCGACCTGTTGAAGGAGATGCGCCAAGGTAGCCTGCGAAATTAACATTTTCTTACGTTCTGCAATTTGCGGGTCAGTGTCAGGTTGTATGTTGATAAAAATTTGATTCGCGACCAGAACAAATATGGCTTTACAGAATTATAATCATTAGAATCAGCAATACAACTCCTTAAGTTAGAATAATCCTCAAAATTCATGATTTCATGAAATAGTCATGTAACTATAGGGTTATATGAACTTAGAGAGTTGTATTGATGATTTTCATGATTATAATTCTATAAATAAATATCTGATCCGGCCGCGAATCATATTTAGATCAACATACAACCTGATACTGATCTGCAAATTGCAAAAAACGTAGGAATATTTGACAAAAAAAATCCTCATGATAAAGAACCAATAATAGCAGCTCATGGCTAAGTAATAACAGCCGCATGGGTCGACCCATATGGTTAAGCAACCATGGATGGGTGACCATCTTTACATACCGAGACTCCTCCGTGCCTCGAAATGCACGTTAAGCCGTTGGTCCCGGCTGTCATTCGTGGATCATTAACAGTCATTACGGGTCGCCAGAAGCCCGAAAGTCTGACCAAGGGGTACAGTATTACCCAGTTACTGGGTTGTGGAGGTCAGACAGTCAGTCGCTCCATATAAAATAGCAGTATTCATCTGCATCTGGTTAGATTGGAAGCCGACCCCAACATAGTTGGGAAAAGGCTACGCAGCTTGATTGAAAGAACTTATAATACTAGCGTGACACTGACAGACAGGCAGAGGTTCAGCTCGTTATGTAGTTAGTAACCGTGCGTGTGTGCGGCGCTCTGACAGAGCACCCGTACACAGAGAGCGGCGCCACTGGCTACGAGATGCGTCAGCTGCAGCAGCAGAACGTGCGCCTGCGGGACACGCTGGTGCGCCTGCGGGACCTGTCGGCGCATGATAAGCATGAGATGCAGAAGATGCATAAGGTTGGTACTGCTTCTGATGTTTACTTCCTTGGCTAGGGGCGGCAGAACAGCTGTCTCAAGAAGGGACAGCTGTACTGTTTTATTAAAAACTTGTTCCAAAAAAGAACTTGTTACCGACTTCCGAAATTAAAGTTATTTTTCAGGGTTTTGGTTTTATTTTTAAACGTTTTATTTTACACTTTTTGGTTGTGGTTAAGGTACCACAACTAAAAAACGTTTTAAAAAAAAAAACAACTCACTTCCAAAAAACACTACAAAGTGAAAAATAACTTTCATTTCGGAAGTCGGTGGCAAAAATCGAAAATACAAAATCAAAGACACCGACTTCGGAAATGAAAGTTATTTTTCACTTTTTAGAGTTTTTTCTACAGAAATTCCTCTATCAAAGCGTTTAGCTCTTCAGATTTATAATTGAGTTTAATTAATTAATTTATTACTTTAATTGCTGTTATTAAATAGTGTAAATTAAATTAAATTTCATTAATTTGTTTTATTCTTAACAAAAACGAACACATTTTTAGGACTTAGAACAATACAAGTCAGAAATAGCCGAACTTAGTCGCACTAAAGAAAAGCTCTCCCTCCGAGTGGATGAACTGGAAGCCCAGGTGGCAGACCTTCGGGAGCAAGTGGACGCAGCGCTAGGAGCCGAGGAGATGGTGGAACAGCTCGCGGAGAAGAAAATGGCGCTGGAGGACCAGGTAAATAAGATGTTTATATCCAAAAATCAATCTGCCCAGTCTTCCCAGCTATCGGGTCGGCTTCCAGTCTAACCGGATGCAGCTGAATACCAGTATTTTACATGGAGCGACTGTCTATCTGACCTCCACAACCCAGTAACTGGGTAATACGGTACCCCTTGTTCAGACTTTCGGGCTTCTGACGACCCGTAACGACAGTCATGGAAAAAAATACATCCAGTTTTTTTTTAATATTTAATATTAAATTCAACAACAAAAAATCCTGAAATTTAACACCATATTGATAAAATCGTTATTTCCAGGTGGATCAACTGAAACAAGACGTATCAGAGCTGGAAGCTTTACAAGAAGTCCATGAGCAGCTGGTGGAGTCGAACCGCGAGCTTGAAATGGACCTGCGCGAGGAGTTGGAGATGGCACAAGCTAATACTAGAGAGGTATGGATATACAAGGTCAAAATAAATTAGCTAGCAAAACTCCGCGTGATGGGTATTCACGTTCAATGTTACGATTCCATTTTTGACATATTATAACAATTTACTTACTTTTTGACTGCCTCGTTGGTCGCAAGCGCTACAGCTGGGCATGAGGTCCTGGGTTCAATACCCAGGTCAGGTAAAGTGATATTGGGTTTTGCTATTTGGAATTTCTCAGTACCAGCCCGGAGTCTGGATTTGTGCCCGGTTGATGGCAACCTAACCTTTATAAATTACGGTACAGGTATCGAAGAATTTTGGTTACTTCTACGACTAAGGTTACCGCTATCTGGGTAACCCAAGAAGAAGAAACATGTTACCTCTTTTAGGTTACCGTTTTAATACCGGTTACACACACAGACGATGCGCGCTCTTTGACTAATGCCGATGTAAGATAGACGTAATTTTTATTTCGGTAACCGGTATTAATACTGGTTGTATTCAATTTAAGAAAACCTTTAAAAAAAAAAAATGTTGTAACCATACCGTGATTATATCGTTTTCGTAAACGATTCCGACTAATCTGTTTCATTTTGACAGTTCAACAACATTCATTGCGTTATTTACGTTGTTGAGCAGATTTTTTTCTCGAACTTATGAAGCAATGGATTAGCAATCTGTTTCAAACCGATCCAGATTGTGATAGATAGTGTATTACGCAATTAGGGTGCTGGTTTTAAGTATTTCTTTAATATTTACAGGCTATAAGAGAACGTGAAGCAGCTCACGAGACGATCATGGACCGCGACTCAACAATACTCAAATTTAGAGAGCTCGTTCAGAAGATGACGGAGCAGTACAATGAGACGAGAGCCCAACTTGAGTCTAAGCAGGGTGAGTTTATTATACACTAGCTTCCGCCCGCGGCTTCGCCCGCGTTGTATGTCGATAAAAAGTATCCTATGTCCTTCCCCAGGGTTCAAAGTATTCCGGTACCAAATTTCATCAAAATCGGTTCAGCCGTTTTAACGTGATGCGCGATCAAATAAACAGACAAACAGACAAAAATTCTAAAAACTGTTGGAACGTGTTCTGTTATCGATTCGTAGTATCCCCAGCCAACTTTTTTTCGAATATCTTCCATGTACTTACAGACTTTCGACCCTCTTCAGCTTTATTATATGAACTGGCGGAGCCCCGGGTACACCCGGGGCTCCGCCAGGTCCCGAGGGTCCCGAGAAATGTGAAAGACATTTTTTCAAATATAATATTATAATAATAATAATGTATGATATTATTCATTTTAAAATGTTATATTTGGAAGAAGAAAAAGCTCGAAAGGATATAACTTAATAACATCTTTTTTCTAGGCTCCCCAGCGCCTTCAGAGCAAGAATCAACCCCGGAACCCGTCGCCCGCACCTCACCACCTGTAGACCTCGGCTCGTTAGTCCACGCCTCCAGAGCTTCCACCAGGTCCATAGACCTGCAGCTGAGGGCGTTAGAACTGACTCAGGCTAGGGCGAGGGCAGACATGCTGGCTGCCTGTCTACCTGACCACTTTATGGCGACCGCTGGTAAGAGCTGACCTTCGGAGGAACCTTCTCACGCTATAAGTCTTGGGCACCTTCAAGAGGTGCTTTGTGATATGCCATATTTCTGCCCAGATTCTGTATGTGTCTGGTTCCACCAGCTAATAGCTAGTTTTTTTTATTTTAATTCGTTATTTTTTAAACCAAAACATCTTTCTTTACTACTTATCACACGCGAACTACGCATCAAAGACCCGACGTAACACAAATCCTGCATCGCGCAATTAGAGTTTATCGCGCGATCAACATATATAAGACTATCCAACATCAATCGTTGGGCAGTTGCCCGCTGACACGACATCTGTCTGACCGGAGGATCCTCCCTTTTCTATAGAGGATGAGTGAACTTTACACCCTGTTCCTCACACCTCTATAACATTACTGTTGTCATTTAGCATGGTGTATTGTTCACCAGGTGATCACGACGCAATCCTGCTGATACTGTTGCTGCAGAGACTGAACACGAAAGCGGATATCATACTCGGTCAGATAAGGGAGCGGTAAGTCCAAGGATAAAGTTGTTACATAAATATTTATTTTATTTTATTTTATTTTGAAAAAAAATAACTTTTTTACATTACATTCCTACTCGTATTTATGTATTTAAGATTATTGTAATTACTAACATAGGATAAGTTTACTAACAAATGAGTCATGGTTACTCGAATTGAATTAAATTGAATTGAATTACATATAACACTTATCAGTAGGTAAACCAAAATATTACCTCAATTCAATCAAGAATTTATCCCAAGCATTAACTTAACATTTTAGTTGCGACTTGCAATGTTATTTTAAAACCATAGACTTATAGGTTTTCCTTTAATCTATAAGTATAGAACTATTTTCTGTAATTTTTTTTTCAAAATTTTCATCTTAACAGCCAATGGTCAATTTTCATCAATTTTCTTAAATCATTTTAAAACTCCCTAATTATCAAATACCTACATAAAAAGAACTAGCGTGTGGCTGATTTTTTTTAAATATATTCATTAGAATTTAATGAAATAATCACGCAAAACCCTCTAGACAACAACAATAATAAAATCTTCCTTCTCCCTCTAGATTCCCGCCGGTCAACGTGTGGGACAGAGAGGTCGTAACGAAGACGCATACTGCTGTACAGTACAGTTTCCGCTGTCAATTGGAGTATCAACTACATATGATACAGGTAATGTATGCTGATTTATTTAAAACAAGCTGCCTGATCCGGCTTCGCACTAGGTAGTTATCTACGGCGTACCTACCTACCTACATACAGTGGTACCCATGTAGATTCGTGTCTGAAATGCCTACCTACATAATTACCTACATGCATACCTACCTACCTACAAAAAAAAATGCATAAAAAAATGTAAACTTAGGCAATATTACTTAAGTATTTTAGGCTTGTGTTCACCAACATTCAAACCACCGGTTAGGTATTAAACAGTTGGTTTATGTCAAATTTTCTAAGGAAATTTTAAATATAGAACTGATTAAATATCTAAACAGTTGAATTAAATGTTGGTGAACTTAGGGCGAATGATTGTAACCACTTAATGACCTAAAGATTTTATTAATTGTATAGTTAGATAATGAGATAGACTCACGATAGCATAAGTTTAAACCTTAGTGGTTTTTGATTGCTATCTATTATATTTTAATCCTGTGTTCTTTGTATATATGATAATAAAAAATAAAAAAAAAAAAAAAAAAGCCTACCTACCTACCTACATACAGTGGTACTCATGTAGATTCGTGTCTGAAATGGTCTTTTGAAGAAAGAACCACACAGATTGAGTGGCATATGTCTTTAATCGTGCACCTGAATTCGGAATTTAAGTAGCTCCGCGCGAGCTTTTGTAAATTATCGTATATTGGCATTAACCCCCCGTCTGTGTAACCACCAGATACGGGCCGTTTTAAAATGTCCTTGTCTGTGTCGCCGCCAGAATATGGAGGTTACACAATGCGTCATATTTGACTGTATGGAAATCTCGTATAACCTCCATATTATGGAGGTTTTATAAATTTCAACATCTGGGACGCCTTACATAATATGGGAGGTTACAAAGTGCGTCATATTTGACTATTTTGATATCTAGACATTTCTAAATCGCTGTCACAATGACACACGTCATGTCCAATAACCTGTCACAAACTCATCGCATATTGGCATTAAAGCGAAAAGAATCAAGCAAGAAAACAATGCCTGCAATGCTAAAAGGGCAAAATAATATGAATATTTTCTACAAAAACACAAACACAAATGGACGTCGTCTGTTGGTCCCGCAGTGCATAGTGTGCATGTGGACGCACGCGCTGTCCTTGTGCTCGCCGGAGCTGCTGCTGCGCGCCGCGAGCGCGCTGCCCGACGCCGCGCAGCAGGAGCGCGCGCTCGACGCGCTCACACAGCTGCTCAAGACTAACGAGCTCGACGAGAACTGCTCGCTCGATGGTACGTCGCATCATCTGTATTACCCGAACTTTTGCATCTATTACACCCACATTTCGCCAGTTATTTATTTATTATTCACAAAATCCACAGCTCTTTGAAATGTTATCCTGAAATACATAGACTAGTCTTACAGCCAATTACGGATTTACAATTTAATAACTATTCATACATGCAGCAGAAACAAACATACAAAGTAAATAGTGAACTGCTAGCACCATCTAAGCGTTGCTAAGTGTACAGTGTGGAGTGTGCATGAGGAGTTAGAACCGGGTGTGTGAATGTGTCATGGTGGTATGGTGGTGTGTTAAATCCCATGTTATACGATAAGATAAGATATATAAGGTGCTATAAAAATATCTGCCACGGCTTTAATGAGAGGTAGTATTGTGTTTAAAGATAACAATAGTGAAGAAATTTCGTACCCCGGCACAGTTAAATTTGAGAAAATAAAGTAGTTAAGTAAACATTGACTCTACTCTGCATAACGTGGTTCACAAATTACGCGCGAAGTGCACTTCGTCAATGAAAACAACTGCTATCTCTTTCCATCTGTTCTGTGAATGAAAACTGAAATCAGCTGACTAGTTCGACACTTGCAAATTTATACGTACAATTTTTTGTATAAACAAAATATGACACATGATCAATAATTTATCTTTACTATTGTAATCTATAAACACAATACTATCTCCCATTGCAGCCGTGGCAGACATTTTTATAGCACCTTATATATATATATATTTGCGCAAACATGTGAACACATACAAGAATAAACACATGCATGCTGGATAACATAAATAAAAAAATACAGGTTCAGACATATTTGCCATATGCTATGGCGTGGAAATCTGAATAGTCAATATTATTTGAAATAAAACAAGGAGAGAAAAGAAAAATATAGATTTCACCTTTATTTGAATTAATTAAAGAAAAAACAATGGTACGAAAGCTAAGAAAAAACGTGTGTTGCCACACTTGAAAAATGTTCTTCCGACACAATAATGTTGCACACATAAAAATAAGTTAAAAAATAACAAAAAATATTCAAATCTATTCTAAGATTAGATTACTGCAATTATTATTGAAATATAAAATTACATTCATCTTTATAATTTAATAGTAATCATATCATTTGTATGTCACTATTGGCAAAACATAGCGCACTACCTAATTCTTAAGATCTTTATATGTAATTACCTATGTTTCACAAATAAATTATTCTATTCTATTCTATCTTAGATTATCAAATATATGTTCATATTATATTGAACAAATATTAAATGTAAAGTGAATTTAGCAAAAAATAACAAATAATGTCAAAATAAATGCTTCAGTCAGGAGGCAAGCAATCAAAGGTATTTTCTGTAACAGAAATTTTATACTATTTCCAACCATTTATTTAACTTTTGACATATACACGTCGCTTATGAAGTTCTGTAATTATTACATTAAATTAAAAACCATAGTGAAAAAATGCAATGCTTTATGAGCACTTTATTTGTTAAATAACACTTTGCACTTTGTTTGTTAGTGACGTGACGTGATTATAACCGTAAAGTTAAATCGATTAAAACTTCTTTGTAAATAAAATCGATTGTTTTTAGAAATCGAGTAAGAAATGCAATGTGGACATCACTACTTTAGCTGTCAAAAGTTAAATAAATGGTTGGAAAGATTATAGTAATTACATTATTCTTTCCGCCACAGGTATAGAGCGGTGCTGGACCTACCTGTGCGCGATGTGGTCTGCTCTCAACTTGAGCTCACTAGAGGGCGCGGGTGTGGCTAGAGAACCTCTCCTGCACGCGTGCAGCGCGCTCGACGCGCTCGCACGCGCGTTGCACGCTGACGCGTCGGCTCTGACGCACATACTGCAGGTAACATAACATTAAATAAATAGGTACCTACATTGTGCCTGGATAATAGCAGTGTGGCGGCATCTACATCGCCACATGCGAACTACACATCAAAGCCTTGACGTCACAAATCCTGCATCGCGCTATTTAAGTTTACCGCGCGATTAACATATATAAGACTATCCGACATCAATCCTTGGGCAATTGCCCGCCAAAAACAACACCCGTCTGGTCGGAGAATCCTCCCTGATGAGGGAACTTTACACCCTGTTCCTCATACCCCTAAAGCAGTAAACCAGGGACTGAAAACCTTTATAAATTACGGTACAGGTATCGAAGAATTTTGGTTACTTCTACGACTAGAAGTGTGTGTCCATTTTAGGGTGGATTCGACCAAACAGGAATAAATTTTATCCGCGGAATAAGATTTGCTTCTGACAGTTTTCGTATGAAGAAACTGTCAAAAATTCAAAATTTATTCGGAAGAGAATGCTTATTCCGCGGATAATATTTATTCCTGTTTGGACGAAACCAGCCTTAATAAATAAGAGGTACTTTATGATTGGATAAATAAAAAAAGGTAATCCAAAATGGTGAGATACTAAAATGATTTTTGTCTTCAAATACTAATCTACCTTTTTTTCCAGCAATCTGACCGCCAACAAGAACTCGGGCTCCTCCACGAAGCTGTGAGCAACAGTTGCTCGACTCTGCAGCAACAACTCAAGTCTGTGAGGAGACGTCTTCCGCCCGGAGTGATGCTGCACGCTGTGCTCGACGCTCAGGTTTGTGATGAGGAGCAGGATACTTTGAGAGAACCCCGGGTCAGGCCGAGTCCTTAAAAACTATCGTCGGGCGAGTAGAGACGACTTTCGACAATGATAATGTTAAGATAGTTAATTGATTCAGGCATGACTTGGCGGAAATCTATTATAAAATACAATAGACGTAGATATATTTAGTAACCTATTCCGGGCGGTATGGCTCACTCAGCGTCCAGCACTCGGCGTGGCAACACGTCGTGTTCGGGTTCGCGACAAGTCAATCGTCATCCTGAGGATATCTCGATGAGAGGTGAAACACGTGACGAATTCTTACAGGGTTTTTTTTATGACTCTTTAGGAATAGTTAAGCGGAATAGGTTACTAAATATATCTACGTCTATTGTATTTTTTAATGATAATTGCTAACGACCAACTTGCTTATACTGAGAGCGTCAATTTTTTTTTTTGTATTTTTTTGTTATAATTTAAATGTTTTTTTTTTAATAACTTAGCTTACTATCTTCTCCCGCAGCTGGTAGAGCGTCTCCGCGGCGAGTGCGCCAGTACCCTGTGGCGCTGCTCCCGCGCCACGTGGCTAGCGGCGCGCGCAGCATGCGCCTGCGCAGCCACGGCCGGCGAGCGAGCCGACGGCGCGCCCTTACCGCACAGTACCCTGCTCACGTTGTGGGCTGCGGCTGTGGATAAGATATACCAGCAGGTACAGTACCACGTGCCTGCGCCTGCGCAGCCACGGCCGGCGAGCGAGCCGACGGCGCGCCCTTACCGCACAGTACCCTGCTCACGTTGTGGGCTGCGGCTGTGGATAAGATATACCAGCAGGTACAGTACCACGTGCCTGCGCCTGCGCAGCCACGGCCGGCGAGCGAGCCGACGGCGCGCCCTTACCGCACAGTACCCTGCTCACGTTGTGGGCTGCGGCTGTGGATAAGATATACCAGCAGGTACAGTACCACGTGCCTGCGCCTGCGCAGCCACGGCCGGCGAGCGAGCCGACGGCGCGCCCTTACCGCACAGTACCCTGCTCACGTTGTGGGCTGCGGCTGTGGATAAGATATACCAGCAGGTACAGTACCACGTGCCTGCGCCTGCGCAGCCACGGCCGGCGAGCGAGCCGACGGCGCGCCCTTACCGCACAGTACCCTGCTCACGTTGTGGGCTGCGGCTGTGGATAAGATATACCAGCAGGTACAGTACCACGTGCCTGCGCCTGCGCAGCCACGGCCGGCGAGCGAGCCGACGGCGCGCCCTTACCGCACAGTACCCTGCTCACGTTGTGGGCTGCGGCTGTGGATAAGATATACCAGCAGGTACAGTACCACGTGCCTGCGCCTGCGCAGCCACGGCCGGCGAGCGAGCCGACGGCGCGCCCTTACCGCACAGTACCCTGCTCACGTTGTGGGCTGCGGCTGTGGATAAGATATACCAGCAGGTACAGTACCACGTGCCTGCGCCTGCGCAGCCACGGCCGGCGAGCGAGCCGACGGCGCGCCCTTACCGCACAGTACCCTGCTCACGTTGTGGGCTGCGGCTGTGGATAAGATATACCAGCAGGTACAGTACCACGTGCCTGCGCCTGCGCAGCCACGGCCGGCGAGCGAGCCGACGGCGCGCCCTTACCGCACAGTACCCTGCTCACGTTGTGGGCTGCGGCTGTGGATAAGATATACCAGCAGGTACAGTACCACGTGCCTGCGCCTGCGCAGCCACGGCCGGCGAGCGAGCCGACGGCGCGCCCTTACCGCACAGTACCCTGCTCACGTTGTGGGCTGCGGCTGTGGATAAGATATACCAGCAGGTACAGTACCACGTGCCTGCGCCTGCGCAGCCACGGCCGGCGAGCGAGCCGACGGCGCGCCCTTACCGCACAGTACCCTGCTCACGTTGTGGGCTGCGGCTGTGGATAAGATATACCAGCAGGTACAGTACCACGTGCCTGCGCCTGCGCAGCCACGGCCGGCGAGCGAGCCGACGGCGCGCCCTTACCGCACAGTACCCTGCTCACGTTGTGGGCTGCGGCTGTGGATAAGATATACCAGCAGGTACAGTACCACGTGCCTGCGCCTGCGCAGCCACGGCCGGCGAGCGAGCCGACGGCGCGCCCTTACCGCACAGTACCCTGCTCACGTTGTGGGCTGCGGCTGTGGATAAGATATACCAGCAGGTACAGTACCACGTGCCTGCGCCTGCGCAGCCACGGCCGGCGAGCGAGCCGACGGCGCGCCCTTACCGCACAGTACCCTGCTCACGTTGTGGGCTGCGGCTGTGGATAAGATATACCAGCAGGTACAGTACCACGTGCCTGCGCCTGCGCAGCCACGGCCGGCGAGCGAGCCGACGGCGCGCCCTTACCGCACAGTACCCTGCTCACGTTGTGGGCTGCGGCTGTGGATAAGATATACCAGCAGGTACAGTACCACGTGCCTGCGCCTGCGCAGCCACGGCCGGCGAGCGAGCCGACGGCGCGCCCTTACCGCACAGTACCCTGCTCACGTTGTGGGCTGCGGCTGTGGATAAGATATACCAGCAGGTACAGTACCACGTGCCTGCGCCTGCGCAGCCACGGCCGGCGAGCGAGCCGACGGCGCGCCCTTACCGCACAGTACCCTGCTCACGTTGTGGGCTGCGGCTGTGGATAAGATATACCAGCAGGTACAGTACCACGTGCCTGCGCCTGCGCAGCCACGGCCGGCGAGCGAGCCGACGGCGCGCCCTTACCGCACAGTACCCTGCTCACGTTGTGGGCTGCGGCTGTGGATAAGATATACCAGCAGGTACAGTACCACGTGCCTGCGCCTGCGCAGCCACGGCCGGCGAGCGAGCCGACGGCGCGCCCTTACCGCACAGTACCCTGCTCACGTTGTGGGCTGCGGCTGTGGATAAGATATACCAGCAGGTACAGTACCACGTGCCTGCGCCTGCGCAGCCACGGCCGGCGAGCGAGCCGACGGCGCGCCCTTACCGCACAGTACCCTGCTCACGTTGTGGGCTGCGGCTGTGGATAAGATATACCAGCAGGTACAGTACCACGTGCCTGCGCCTGCGCAGCCACGGCCGGCGAGCGAGCCGACGGCGCGCCCTTACCGCACAGTACCCTGCTCACGTTGTGGGCTGCGGCTGTGGATAAGATATACCAGCAGGTACAGTACCACGTGCCTGCGCCTGCGCAGCCACGGCCGGCGAGCGAGCCGACGGCGCGCCCTTACCGCACAGTACCCTGCTCACGTTGTGGGCTGCGGCTGTGGATAAGATATACCAGCAGGTACAGTACCACGTGCCTGCGCCTGCGCAGCCACGGCCGGCGAGCGAGCCGACGGCGCGCCCTTACCGCACAGTACCCTGCTCACGTTGTGGGCTGCGGCTGTGGATAAGATATACCAGCAGGTACAGTACCACGTGCCTGCGCCTGCGCAGCCACGGCCGGCGAGCGAGCCGACGGCGCGCCCTTACCGCACAGTACCCTGCTCACGTTGTGGGCTGCGGCTGTGGATAAGATATACCAGCAGGTACAGTACCACGTGCCTGCGCCTGCGCAGCCACGGCCGGCGAGCGAGCCGACGGCGCGCCCTTACCGCACAGTACCCTGCTCACGTTGTGGGCTGCGGCTGTGGATAAGATATACCAGCAGGTACAGTACCACGTGCCTGCGCCTGCGCAGCCACGGCCGGCGAGCGAGCCGACGGCGCGCCCTTACCGCACAGTACCCTGCTCACGTTGTGGGCTGCGGCTGTGGATAAGATATACCAGCAGGTACAGTACCACGTGCCTGCGCCTGCGCAGCCACGGCCGGCGAGCGAGCCGACGGCGCGCCCTTACCGCACAGTACCCTGCTCACGTTGTGGGCTGCGGCTGTGGATAAGATATACCAGCAGGTACAGTACCACGTGCCTGCGCCTGCGCAGCCACGGCCGGCGAGCGAGCCGACGGCGCGCCCTTACCGCACAGTACCCTGCTCACGTTGTGGGCTGCGGCTGTGGATAAGATATACCAGCAGGTACAGTACCACGTGCCTGCGCCTGCGCAGCCACGGCCGGCGAGCGAGCCGACGGCGCGCCCTTACCGCACAGTACCCTGCTCACGTTGTGGGCTGCGGCTGTGGATAAGATATACCAGCAGGTACAGTACCACGTGCCTGCGCCTGCGCAGCCACGGCCGGCGAGCGAGCCGACGGCGCGCCCTTACCGCACAGTACCCTGCTCACGTTGTGGGCTGCGGCTGTGGATAAGATATACCAGCAGGTACAGTACCACGTGCCTGCGCCTGCGCAGCCACGGCCGGCGAGCGAGCCGACGGCGCGCCCTTACCGCACAGTACCCTGCTCACGTTGTGGGCTGCGGCTGTGGATAAGATATACCAGCAGGTACAGTACCACGTGCCTGCGCCTGCGCAGCCACGGCCGGCGAGCGAGCCGACGGCGCGCCCTTACCGCACAGTACCCTGCTAACCAGAGCCAAAGATATCGGACACGCGGTGATTCCGTTATGAGCCGCGACGATCTCCGCGCGACGACGAAGATTGAGAGCGCGGATCCGTCACGATTCTGTAGCTCGTGGAGGCGGCCCTTTAGATTCAAAAGTGGCCAATTCTAGCATAATTTGACTAAACTATTTCAGAATTTCAATTCTATCTTTATTTATCAATTTCAGGATGACCACGGCCCCGTGCGTACCATCAAGCACTCTCTGGCCGGGGTGACGGCAGACGTCAACAAACTGGCCACATTTGCGCAAGACAAGGAATATGACATGATGTCGCTCACTAATGTACAGTCTGACAAGGTAGGATTTATATAGCATGGGTGATAAAATCATTTATCATACTTTTAACCAAATACTTATGGTGCTAGTTTTTTTTAATACTTAACTAACTAAACCATACTTTTTCCCCCAGCCAATCCCACCGGTGGTCATCCGAGCCCAGTTGGTGAAGAAGCAGCTGGAGGAGACGAAGAGTCTGACCATCAAGTTGGAGAACAAAGAGGCTGACATCAGAGAACTTAGAAAGGCGCTGAAGGTAAGTCATAATCAGCTAATAATATGCAAAAAAATACAATAGACGTAGATATATTATATTAGTAACCTATTCCGCTTAACTATTCCTAAAGAGTCATAAAAAACCCTGTAAGAAATCAACACGTGTTTCACCTCTCAACGAGGTATCCTAAGGATGACGATTGGCTGAGAGCGTCCAGCGCTCTGCGTGGCAATACCTCGTGTTCCGGTTCCTGACAAGTCAATCGTCATGAGGATGCCTCGTAGAGAGGTGAAACACGTGTCGATTTCTTACAGGGTTTTTTTATGAATCTTTAGGAATAGTTAAGCGGAATAGGTTATTAAATATATCTACGTCTATTGTATTTAATAATGGACTTCCGGCAAGTCACGCCTGAATCAATTAACAGCCTCTAATGTTCCCACTGCTGGAGACAGGCCTCCTCTCTTCTCTCGAGAGAGGGCTGGGCTGTGCTGTATGTAATCTACCACACGGGCCCAGTGCGGGTTGCTAGATGTCACATGTCTTCGAATTTTTGGTTCTAGGACATGGACACGGTTTCCTCACGATGTTTTCCTTCACCGTTTTGAGAGCGTTCTTTCTGCTTTCTTTTTGTATTTTTGCTCACCTCCTCGGCGTCGTAGCGTGATGTTACATAGCCTATAACCTTCCTCAAGAATTGGGCTATCCAATGCCAAAAGAATTTTACAAATCTGACCGGTAGTTCCGGAGATTTCCCTCAACAAATAAACAAACAAATTTTATCTCTTTATGATATTAGTATTGATTAATGAGTTCTTAATTACAGGCGAAACAAGAAGAGCTATCAGAGATGACGATTCGTCGCGAGCTCGGAGAACGCAAGTTATCCACAGCAGCGAGGGACGCTGAACTAAGAGCTGAGCAGTTGACGCGACGCCTGGAGGATGCACATAACCAGCTGAAGAGGTCAGTTATATATTTCTGCCTAGCCTTTTTAACCGTTCAAAAGGAGGAGCTAGCTTCATCTTTCTGACTGAACCACGCACTAACGAGCATTTTGACTTCAAAACCGGGCAAGGTGACAAAAATAAATTTCTGTAAATGTCACCCGAGCTAGCGTTTTATTACAGCTGGTAATGGTAGTATCCTAAACCGGTCCTACCTCGGACCCTTCCCCTCCGCGCGCTTCTAAAGTACCTGCAATTGGTTTATTTGATAGTTAATTGATTCAGGCGTGACTTGGCGGAAATCCATTATAAAATTGAATAGCCGTAGATATATTTAGTAACTATTCCGCTTAACTTTGCCTTAAGAGTCATAAAAAACCTTGTAAGAAATCGACACGTGTTTCACCTCTCAACGAGGCATCCGCAGGATGACGATTGACTTGTCGCGAACCCGAATACGACGTGTAATTTTTTTCGAAGTAAAATTTCTAGGTGATCCAAATGTAAAGTTTTCAATTTTAAGCTGAAATAATACCCAAAATAGAAGTTATTATTTTTTTATTTTTTCGATCAGTCTTTTTTGTAGCGGCCAGTTTATCGATGGTATAAACTGTAAGTTGGAGTCTCACTGCCTACGAAATGTATGGGAAAAGTTTTTTTTGCGATTTCTGACTTTTCTAGTACTCAAAGCTCAGTTCGTCCTATAGAGGTTTTTGATCCTTATAAGAAACAGGATCGATGGGCATCAAAAAAAGTTTTTGTCAAAACTGCCCATTTTCTTGCAGACTGTAATTTTTTTTTCAAAATCTGTGAATGCAGATCAAAATTTCTCTAAAAGTTAAGGACAGTCTCTTAAGACCATTTTCCTGTAGCTACAACGGTTAAGGTAGCTGCCCTTGCTGCCCCATCTCAAAAATCCATTAATAATTATGTTGATCGCGCGGTAAACTCTAATTACGCGAGGCAGGATTTGTGTGACGTCAGCATTTTGATACATAGTTCGCATGTGGCGTTGTAGATGCCGCTACAGTACCTTATAACCTAATACTGAGCAATACATGAACCATTGTTTTTCATCATCTTTTTGTTTATTTATATTCTCTATCCTTACAGAAAAGAAAAAGAATTCGAAGAAACAATGGATCACTTGCAACAAGACATTGACTCTTTGGAGACAGAACGCGGCGCTCTCAGAGACAAACTTAAACTATACGCCAAGAGGGGCGGAACACATCATGGTATGTATATCTGTATTATGTCTTGAAATATGTGTAAATTAGTTTATGTAGAATTGGGTTAGTTAGTAATAGAACTGTCGGGTTGATTTCTGATGTAATCTGAGGATTTACCAGTCAGCGACAAATTTCGATCATAATCGTCGTTCTAAAGTAGAATCTATCGCTGCGCTCAGGACTCTAGAATCCTTTGCTGCGCTCTGGATTCAAAGAAACACTCTCGCCTTTAAAATAGTTGTTTTCTCCCTAGGCAAATAATTTACTATTAAAAGTATTATCTGCTTTTTAATAATAATTCTTACAATACCGTTTCTGAGACTTAATTGATTTTTGAGGTTGCGATCCATTTTTGTTGCTGACTATATTTAACAAATGGGTAAAAGTAGTAGGTATGGAATAGAATTTTCTGAAAACTATTATTATGTAGAATTGTTATCTAAATTGTATTATTTTTTCTTATAGAATTGGCGTTTTTGAGTAAGTTTTGTATGAGGTTTCGGTCATTTCGTGCTTGTTGTAAATGGAATTTAAATGTTATTACTTTAAGAGCTCAATTACCTCAGCTCAAATTCTCATTTTTATCTCGCTCGCACTATACTGCGGACTAAGTGAGAGCGAGACTTAGTGGAGTGCTGGCGGTTCCAAGGGGCCGATAGTTTAGGTAATTTCTTTTTACGGTGAAAATAATGGTAATTAATTTAGTATCTGCTTATTTATTTAATACTGGTTGTATTCCTTTTAAGGTAACCTTTAAAAATACCTGTAAAAAATATAAATGTATTCGAAAAAATACCCGTATTGATGATACAGTTTGCGGTCCCTGCTTCCTAGTGCTTGAGCTGGGAAGAAGTGGCGCAACAAACTCCCCAGCAGCACAGCTGTCTGTTCAGTTAGCAGTCAAAACTACAAATTACAGATAAATGATTTATTTTCTGTAAGTAGGTTCATACAAACACTTTTACACGTCAATCACATGTTTAAAAACTAGATGAGGTCGGCGTTTCCTATCTGACTACTCTGAGAAGAAAGGCCGAAACAAACTCAGAGGTCACAGTCTCTTTTAAAGTCCAGACATTATCTTGGTCAGATCATGTGAAGAATATGTAGATTCGTGTCTGAAATAGTCTTTTGAGGAAAGAACCACACAGATTGAGTGGACCTGTCCAGTCAGTGCACGCATTTGTCGGTAATCGTGCAGCTCAACTCAGAAGTCAAGGAGCTCAACGATTGGACGAACAATACCAAAGAAAGGACATTTGGGTAGGCCGCATATAGTACTCAAACTGCCAGACCATGGTTAAAACTAACTAAGAAAAGAAAAAAAAAAAGAAAAAAACAATGACCCACATAGTCTTCACATTCACAATAATAAACAAAAATTAAAAAAATACTTTACATAGTAAATATTCATGTCATTTTAAATTCCATTTACAACTCAAAATAATAATGAAACGCTTCCATTTCAGAATGTTGGTTAATTAAATAACTGAATGTCTCGATTACGTTAACAAGAATTTTATATTTACAAATACAATCCATATACTTACTAATATTAGTGAGTTCGTTTGTTTGTTACGTTAATTTGGCACATGGGTAGACCATCACCTGGAGAAGGAAATGAAATCGTGGGCAACAGCTATAAGTGTGTATTAATTACTAAAGGGTGCTTTCAATTTGAATATTATATAAAATAAAATATTGATATGTGCAAAATCAAAAGACATTTATTCAAACTACGCTGAAAATCAGCACTTTTCGAACATCAAAATTACACAAGACAGTCCCCCAAATCGCCCACCATTCACCACTTCCTAGTGCTTTAGCTTGGAAGAAGAAGTGGCGCAATAAACTCCCCAGCAGCACAGCTGTCTGTTCAGTTAGAAAAAAAATTGGTTCTATAAAACATACATTAAATTATTAGCCATATGTCAGCTAGCACACGCTAATATAGCTAACAAAAAGTCGAGAACTAAAAGTAAACAGAACTTAGTATCTAGATTGCAACAAATGAACAGCAAAATTGTCATAATCAGAAAAAGGTGGCACTTAAAAATCTTCATTTCAGTATAAAGGCGCTATAAAAGTCGAAAGTTTTACCATAGAAATCAATATTCTACAGACATTTCTTCTTTCACCCAGATTTCTATGGTAAAACTTTAAACATAAACGAACCGTTTTGTTTACCAATGGCAGCTTTTTTTATTGCCAAACTGGGCATATAGATATATTCGTAAGCTAATTTTACCTGTGATAGCTACCACAATTTCTATGAAAACTCCACTGAAATTATAGTACCGGTGGCGCATCACGCCATCGCGTCGCGCCTGTCTGCGGGAGCCTTAACACGGCAAATTGGTGCAATGTGTCAATTTGATGAATTTTCCTGACTTCTTTACCTCACTTTTTTAATGAGAATAAATTATAATTTCAATTGAAGGCACCATAACACGACGTACCTCAATATACAAGGTGGAGACGATAATACAACAATAAATTAAACTGCGTAATGACGTTCCCAGTCTGCATACGAAAATTCGATCAAAAATCTTCTATAGTTTAGTCACTATAGCTAGTCAAAGATTGGCAAAACCCATAGTCGGCGCATCACTACTAATTAGATTGTTAGAAAAAAATAACACTTTTTTAATTTCAATTATTTATTTAATAGTTCCTAAATATTCCTATGCGTTAATATTGCCAGTATTTTCATTTATTGTTGTATTGCCAAAAAATACACTAGACGTAGATATATTTAGTAACCTATTCCGCTTAACTATTTCTAAAGAGTCATAAAAAACTCTTTAAGAAATCGACACGTGTTTCACCTCTCAACGAGGCATCCTCAGAGTGACGATTGACTTGTCGCGAACCCGAACACGACGAACAGAACAGAGGCCAGCGCAGTTTTTAGGAATAGTTAAGCGTAATAGGTTACTAAATATATCTACGTCTATTGTATTTTATAATGGATTACCGCCAAGTCACGCCTGAATTAATTAACTGTTGTATTGTCGTCTCCACATTGTATAAACAATACACAAAACTACATAACAATTTATATGTGTGCGTGCAGCGCTGCCTCCGCCGGCGGTCCGAGACTACAGTAAGAGTCATCGCTTGATAACAGCATGCATTCCCTTTGCAAATACATTATATTTAATTAATTAATTAAAACTATTATTCTGACGATATACTTCCTTAAGAGGGTTTATTCTGAAAGTTGGCAACGTCGCAAATAGATGTCAAATATTTCGCTGTTTTGATTAATTTGATAATATTTCTGTATGGAAATAAAAAATGTGGCTAACTAGCGAACTAGAATATTGATTATGAAATGCAATAATTAATATCGTAACACCGAATAGTTAGTTTTAGATGTAAAAAAAGTATTTGGTAACTTTCCAAATGCCTTTTTTTCACCTAAAACGGGTACAACATCAAATTCAATGTTATAATTGCAATTCATTATTAATATTCTAGTCAATTGGTTAGCCACATTTCTTATTTCCATACAGTATTATTTCCAAATTAATCGAAACAGGTAAATATTTGACAGCTATTTACGACGTTGCCAACTTTTAGGATGCACCCTCTTAAGGCCTATTCAAACCTGAGCGATATTCGCTGCCGCTGTGGGTAGAGGTACATACCGCGCGGGTTTCGCTCAGGTATTTAGTATCAAGTACCGCGGCTAGAGCGACCTGAGCGATATTCGCTGCCACTGTGGGTAGAGGTACATACCTGACGGTAGCGAATACCGCTTAGGTCTGAACAGTAATATTACCGCATACCCACAGGGTTTTCTCTGCCGCAGACGGTAGCGAAATCCGCTTAGGTCTGAATAGGCCTTTATACAGTAATAAGTTGAAAGTATGCAGAGTAATTGTGTATTTTAGCTCAAGAACCCTTTTGTCTTTATATCTTCATGATTATTATTTTTATATATCTGAAGGCCAATTCTCGTACTGAAAAAACACATCAAGTCGCAATCTGTCAAACTTGTCAAAAATTGATTGTATTTTTGATAGATTCCGAATGAGACTTGAATGCGAACGTTCAAATTAGGGGAATTGCCCCTCTGATGTGAGCAGAACTTAAAAGTGATTTTTTTATTCGGAATGCTTTTTATCGCACAGCCTATTGTATGACGAAACTAAAGGGAACCCGAACGAAATTCGCTCGCACCGATTAGATCAACCAATTTGTATAGAAGTGTTCACCTATTAGATCAACCAATTTGTATGGAAGTGTTCACCGATTAGATCAAACAATTTGTATGGAAGTATTCACCGATTAGATCAACTAATTTGTATGGAAGTGTTCACCGACTAGATCAACCAATTTGTATGGAAGATTTGTATGAGTAACTGGCGCGGATACGCTTGGGATGATCCATGATATAATATGAGATGACAGAGTCAAAATTACGCCTTAAAAGAGGCAGAGATGGACATCCTTTAGTCAAAGTTCTGCTTACACCACAAAAATAATAAACGTGAAGATATTTTTACACAAAATATAATAAAACAATTGGCTGGTTTTACATCAAAATTAAAATAAAATCAAAATTTTAGCGGTGGCGACGCCCGTGGCCGTGCCTAAAGAAGCTATGCGTAAGATATGCTGAGATATCAATTATATCATTCAGTGTCGCATGAGCTTTATTTTATTTTGGTTTTTGAGTGTCTTCGCATTGATCGTATTTCTAGCGTTAGCATTACGCTGTGGCATAGACGTCGCGTGTACGCTACGTAGCCGTCGCCAAAAGATGAATACGTAGTCGTTACGTAAAAGTTGTGTAGCCTCTGCGTAGACGTTGCCTAACAGTGATAGCGCGTCGCGTAGACGTGATTGTTGATTCTGTTGCGCGGAGTTAGCGTTAGCGTATACATTACGAAGACGTACGATCAACTCCTGCATTGATTCAACGCCAGATGCGAAGGCATTCTTAGAGTTATTTTTTCAATGATTATTTATTTTACGTTCTTGTTGTTATGTATTAGTGAACAGGTATTATTTTTGAGTCTGAATCACAATATCCATGTTAATTCTAAGTCAACTTTTCTCTATAAAAACCGGCTTTGGTAACTCTGAATGCAAAATGTCATAATTTTCACTTTACTTACAGTCCGCGAGGTGTAAGCTGAGCTTTGCATTTTTGTGAGTGATTACCAAAAGTGGAAGGCGGAGTAAACCGGTTTAAACCAAACAAAGGACGCGTCGCGCTCTAGGCCGTCGTCACACCTACACTATCTATGTACACTCACAGAAATGGAAAGCTCAGCTTATACCTCGCGGACTGCACTTACCTATTTCATAACGAAAACATAATTTAATAAACTCTCATTCCCTCTTTTCTCATTCTTCTCTTTTTCTTGGCTTTACATACCGAGACTCCTCCGTACCTCGGAAAGCACGTTAAGCCGTTGGTCCCGGCTGTCATTCGTGGATCTTTGACAGTCGTTACGGGTCGACAGAAGCCCGAAAGTCTGACAACAAGTCTTACCAAGGAGTATCGTATTACCCAGTTACTGGGTTGTGGAGGTCAGATAGGCAGTCGCTCCATGTAAAATACTGGTATTCTGCTGCATCCGGTAAGACTGGAAGCCGACCCCAACATAGTTGGGAAAAGGCTAGGCAGATTGATTGGCATTCATTTTAATAAACTAATCGTTGATTCAGATTCAAAAAGAATTTAATTAAATGAAAAAGTTACATATAAGTAAAGGGAATGCTTTCATAAAATAAGCTTTCAAAACAATGTGACTAATTATTTTTAATTTATTTTAATTCATTAATTTGACTTCAATGTGTATGTGCATGATTGTACATGGATGTTGTCTACTTACGTTTTAGGCTCGTAAAGTTGAAAGTTGCGCAACTGTTGCCCCACTTTAATTTTAAAACAATGTTTTTTATAAGTATAATGTCTTATACGAAGCTTTATCGTGTAACCGAGTAACTGGATTCGACTGCATCCGGTTAGACCGGAAGCCGACCCCAATATAGATAGGAACAGGCAAGACAGATGTTGAAAATGAAAACTTACTTCTTAGACTTGATTCAAGTCTATGGTTGATACTAATTGGGCTTGTCGCAAAAATATAAACCAAAATGCTATTTTGAAAGTCGTACTTTCGAAACTCAAACTCAAACGCAAAGCATTTATTTCAATTAAACCATTTACAGGCACTTTTGAATTGTCAAGGAGTCGCTCAGTCAGATAATATGAAGCTAGTTGCCCATTGCAAAGCGTAGTAGGTACCTAGGGAAAAGAACGGGCAAGAAACTCCACGGGCACTCTTTTAAATGTTTTTTTTTTTTACAAAAATTGGTTACACGTTTGTGCTAGTTCCTCACGTCAGTGACCTGCTAATTTGCAATTCAATAACACATAAAAACCAAGAGAATCTAAACAATATAGGAAAGTTGCGCAACAGTAGCGCAACTTATCTTCAACTGTATGAGCCGAGCCTTAGCTTAATTTTTATTTAACATATAATTTGTTAAACTTATGCTTTTTCATACAAATTCCACGAATGCTCTTCAGTGTATTAATACATACATTTTGGGATTGAAAGATCAACTTGTTTTTAGCAAATTTCTAGACAAGATTATAAGTCACAGACAATCTTCTCTGATAGACTTATTATGCTACTAGCATAGGTAATTATATATATGTTTATTATCAAAGTCCTCCATATTCTACCGTCACATGAGCATGCAAATCTTATTATAATTTAATTTACACAAAAGATATTACAACTTGAAATAAAAATTAGGAAAAAAATAATGTCAAATCGTTTGATGACCTACCTATCTATCCTACCTATACCTACCTACCCTACCTATCTACCCTACCTACCCTACCTATCTACCCTACCTACCCTAGCTACCCTACCTACCCTACCTACCCTACCTATCCTACCTACCTACCCTACCTACTACCTGCCTACGTACCATACCTACCTACCTACGCTGTCCGTTCGTCAGTCTGTCAGCGGGCTGTATCTTCTGAACCGTAATAGGTAGACAGTTGAAATTTTCACAGATTGTGTAATTCTATTGCCGAGGGGTATTGGACGTATAGCTTCATTTCTTATCACTGTGAATTAATATTATAATAATAATGCTATGGGAGACGGTGGCACAATCACGATCCGCGTACCGTGACACCCGTAGAAACGGCTTTTGTCGACGGGAGAATAGACAAAATGACAGATAAACAATCACTATCTATCATGTGGTCTATTCTCCCGTCGACAAAACCCGTTTCTACGGTTTTCATGCTACGCGAGCTGGTCAGTCTTTCGAGAAGATAAACTTTGAATATGCTAAACTTTGAACAATGCAAGTCGATCTTTCACTCCCCCGCATCCATCACCCCTTCTAGAACGTTCTGTAACTGACAGTGATAATATGTAACAATGATACAGAGGAAACACCAGTGAAGGTGACGGCGGGCGTCGTGGTGGGAGAGGTCAATGAGGCGTTGCAGCATCAGATCAAGGTGTTGAGCTGGTGAGTAAAACCTTTGGTATAGAACGTGGATCTTCACGAGACACAATGGATTTTTAATTGTATTTGTAACTACGGCATACTCAAGGTTAAAAGTCCAGGTTATTTCCTGTAAAATATTATTTTTGTTTCTAACATTTCTTGACCTCCAAAAAGTATATTCTTCTTTATCATAATATATTAGTAACAGATTACTGTTATAGCGTCAGGGCCCACCAAGAACAGGGCACAGAATTTTTGTGAGACTACTGAAAAATGAATCTGATGACAATTCTATAGATTGCAAAATTAAATACACGTCAAGACCATACGCGAGTATTTTGCAGTTCGGTGTGCGCTGACCCATATGCTCCATGTAACAGGACGGTGGAACGCGAGCGCTCTGCCCGCATGTCGGCGTGTCGCAAGGCGGAGCGCGCCGCGCTGCGGGCGCTGCGCCCGCTGGAGCACCCGGGCTCCGCAGCCGCACTCGCGCGCAGGCACGCAGCCGCGCAGCTTGAGAGGGACCTGGCCAAGTTACAGACGGTAAGATAAATGTATATCTCAATCTGCCTAGCCTTTTCCCAACTATGTTGGGGTCAGCTTCCAGTCTTACCGAATGCAGCTGAATACCTATATTTTACATGGAGCGATTGCTTATCTAACCTCCACAACCCAGTTACTGGGTAACACGATGAGCCTTAGTAAGACTGGTTGTCAGACTTTCGGACTTCTAACGACCCGTAACGACTGTCAAGATCCACGAATGACAGCCGGGACCAACGGCTATTCTTTTTCCAGGAATGGACCATGTTCGTGGCCCGCAGTGGGCTGGTGAAGTTCCCATCAGAGCCGGGGCAGTACGCGCATGCGTTACAACTGCATAAGGACAAGCAGAGGGAACTCAGGAGACAGTTGGAGGTAACATAATAATTATTATTATAACAGCAGTTTAATTAAAAAAAAAAAATTCCTTTATAAAGTATCACAATTGGTGACAATCTAACCTATTAACTTATAGTAATTAAAATATAACTTAAACTGCAAAGTAACTATGAAACTAAGAAATCGTCCAATAACGTCTTTCTTATTCACTATAAGTTAAGGGGAAGATACTTGATAAATATAAATGTGTTCTTGTCGTGTTCTTTATAAAAGTCAGCACTTGCACTACAGTTTCTGTTCACTTAAACGGCAAATAAGTTGCAAAAGACAGTCTCAAACGCCTCTACTTCACCAGTTCCTAATGTTTGAGATGAAAAGAAAGAGTGGCGTAACAAACACTCCAACAAAATAGCACTTCTCTATGTGTTACTAACTTCGCCCCGCGGTTTCATCCGCATAGGTCTGGATCCCGTGGAATATCGGGATAAAAAGTATCCTATATCCTAACCCAGGTCTACCCATGTGCCAAATTTCGTCCAAATCCGTTCAGCCGTTTTACAAACAAACCAACAAATTCGCGAATCATATCTTAATCTACATATAACCTGACACTGACCTGCAAATTGCAAAAATCATAAGTAAATTAGAATTTTGCGCTTTACCTCGGAGCATCCCCCTTAACATTATTAATCTATTCAAACAGATTCGTCTCGCATCTCTGCAAGCGGAAGTACGTCAACAGTTGTTAATGCATCGTCCGTGGCGGTGCGTTGAGGCAGACTTTGCAGAGTTTCCAGCTCCTGAACTAGCTGCCGTAAGTTTTTAGCATTGAAACAGTATATTATGCAATTAGTGAATAAAGGACGGATTTAAAGATGCCATAGATGAATCACGAGCAAGTGAAGGATTCTAACGGTCGTGATTCATGATGATTGAATCACGAGCGTAGCAAGGGATTCAAGTGTTAGATAATGATAGTGTTTATGTTAAGTGTTAGATAGCTAATTTAATTTGACCCTGTATAATGTCCCATAACCTCAAAGAGTCAAAGAGTTCAAGTTATTTATGCAACTGTGGGAAACCCACATTCGTATTTTAATACCCCTTTTTATACAACAGTTGCATAAATAACTTGAACAATTTGACCAGGAGGTTTTGGGACATTATACAGGGTCAAATTAAATTAGCTAGCAAAACTCTGCAGACGTGATGGGTATCGATATCTAAACATGATAATAGAAAAACAAAGAAGATTTGTAGTTTTTTTTGCTAAGGAGCAAACAACGACAGTATTTCTTTGCACCCAGAGTGTAGTGAGGGATTCTAAAGTAGAATCCTGAGCGCAGTGAGTGTGATAATAGTATCACATGAGTGTTTTAATACCTAATTATATACAGTTGCATACAAGACTTTATCTAAACCCACGATATGCATCGTGTATAAAAGTTTTTGAAACAGCTTATTGCCAACATTAAAACGACCATAGCCCGTAGCATTCGCGCGCGTGACAGAGCGTATTTTGGAAAATGTGTGACATGTCTCGGCGCGGGGGGCAGCAGGTGATCGGAAGGGATCGAACAAGCAAAAGAGTTGCATAATTAAATTTTTAATGTTGGCAATAAGGTAACGGTTTCAGAAACTTTTATAGAGGATTTATAACATGGGTGTAGATAAAAATACATACAACTCAATCAGCAAAGTGTAACCGAAGTAACAATTTTTGTTTTACAGGTATTATCGTCAAAGGCGGTGGACGTGGGCACGATCAGCTACCCTGCGCCTGCGTCAGGACAGACTGACGAGACTATCTACGTGACTCCTGCGCAGCTGGCCAAGTAAGTGTTAGATTCTCACTGGCTATAGATCATTTATTATTAAGTAATAACAGCCGCCAAGTCGATCGAACAGGTTAAGCTAAGTCCGATGGGTGACCATGTTTACATACCAAGACACCTCCGTCTGACTTTCTGACTAGCCTTGATGACTCTCAAAGAATTACAAATGACAGGAACAACGGCTTAACGAGACACGGAGGGGTCTCGAAATGGATGGTCACCCATCCACGGAGTGACCTCGGCAAGTGTAGCTTAACCTATTATTTAGACAAGTGCTCTTCTAATTCTACAAATTTATTTACATTAAATCCTTTCATCAACAGGTTGAGAGAGCTGGTAACAGAACTACAGTCAGACGATATCAAACTGGAACTGATGCCGTTAGATAACACCGTGTGCGCTGCTTAGTGCGAAGGAGTCAGAGAAAATATGCGTTAATGAGTGAGAGAGAAAGATATATACATGAGGAATGAGAGAAGGAGAGGTATAACTGCTTACGTATAGCGATTATCTTGCATAAAGATTTAAAAAGAAATGTATCATAGAAAAATAAATAATATTGCGTAATACGGAGGGGAACCAATCACTTTACCGATTTTTTTTTTTGCTCGAATTTCATTTTACCGAAAAATATTGACCGACGCCTTTGCTTTAAGGATTATTTGACATATTTTTAGATCATTGAAGTATCACGTGTATTATTTTAACCGAACTATATTTCGCCGATTTACAAAATAACTTTTTGCTATTGGCCGAAGCTTCTTTACAACTTTTTCCGTTTGGGGAGTATCGAAAATAATCCAATTGATAATTATAGGTCAACTGATACAGTACCAGACGTGACTTCGAAGAAGTAAATAAAACGTAACGATAATAGTTGAAAAGTTTTAGATGAAATGAAATGCGACTTATTTTTTATACAGGGTGGCAGTGACATCGACGCGAAAACGGTTACCAAGTATTCAGTACATCTTTCTGAGCCCCCACTTAGAAATTTATCATCAGTTATTAAAACAAAAATGTGCAGTTTCCTACAATAGTGCAATACCTACAAGGTCAAAATGTATGGAACACACAGCAATTTTTTTTTTTTTTCAGTTGACTCAGATTGATGCATTGAATACGTGGTAACCGTTTTCGCGTCGATGTCCCTGCCACCCTGTATTAGACTGCCTCGTTGGTCTAGTGGTCGCAAGCGCTACTGCTGAGCTTGAGGTCCTGAGTTCGAATCCCGGGTCGCGCAAAGTCTTATTGGGTTTTCCATCAGGAATTGCTCAGTAGCAGCCCGGAGTCTGGATTTGTGTCCGGTTGATGGCAATAGACTTGCCCCCTATTACATGGGACTTAAACATAACTGGTGAAATGTGGGTGTACTATAGGTACACCTCTGCCTAACCCTTCGGGGAATACAGGCGTAATGTTATGTTATGATATTCGGTTAAATATTTTTCGAACTTATGATAGGTCCCCGGAGCTATCGGCTTATTGAAGTCACTACAGTTCGATTGAAACTTAATGGCGGCTCGGAAGTTAGCTACTCGTTGCGCAGTACCCCACCCCTCACCCCCGCTGACACATGAAATTATTACTGCGCAGTGACGTAAAATTATTTATTTCTATGTTACACCTAGTTAATTGATTCAGGCGTGACTTGGCGGAAATCCATTATAAAATACAATAGACGTAGATATATTTAGAAACTATTCCTCTTAACTATGAGTCTTAAAAAATCCTGTAAGAAATCGACACGTGTTTCACCTCTCAAAGAGGCATACTCCGCGTCCAGCGCTCGGCGTGTTAACACGTCGTGTTCGGGTTCGCGAAAAGTCAATCGTCATCCTGTGGATGCCTTGTTGAGAGGTGAAACACGTGTCGATTTCTTACAGGGTTTGTTAAGAATAGTTAAGCGGAATAGGTTACTAAATATATCTACGTCTATTGTATGTTACACCTATTTCGACACCTTGATTGATTTGAAAGTTGGCATTCAATAAAAGTGCTTAAATTGACATGCCAAATATTTATGGTAAATTTTAATGCCTTTTAGAGGTGTGAAATCAAACCATCCTGAAAAAGTCTAGAACGGAATATCTTAAGCGGTGCAATAAATATTAGTGTAGTAAAATACATTACTGTAAGTGCAATCGAAATTATTTTCTTTAATAAGGTTCTGATATTACAATTTTTTTATAATCATGATCAAATGCAATTTAGGTAAGCCCTTAAAACTATATTCACCATTTTTTATACATTGCTTATTAATTTATTAAAACAAATGCGGACATACATTTTCTTGCAAAGCGAAGCTAGACACACCTGCGTAGACTCACCGTGCGCAGCAAAGGGGCTTCGCCTTTAATGTGGATGCCCCAAGGTAGCCCGCGAAATTCAAGTTTTTGCTATTTACAGGTCAGTGTCAGGTTGTATGTTGATTAAAATATCATTCGCGACCGTAACAAGTATGGCTTTACAGAATTATAATAATTAGAATCAGCAATACAAAATAATCCTCAAATGTGACATGATTACATGAAATACCTAGTCATTCAATAGGATTATATGAACTTATAGAGTTGTATTGATGATTTTTATGAGTATAATTCTACAAATAAATATCTGATGCGGCCGCGAATCATTTAGATCAACATACAACCTGATACTGACCTGCACATTGCTAAAAACGCAAGAAAATTTGAATTTCGCGGGCTACCTTGAAGCATCCACATTAACGACATGTTGTACCAAGGAATTTATCTGACGGGCAATTCTCGTTTCATTAAGAACGCATTTTTATCCTAATCTAAGTCTCGAATCTGTCAAAAATACCTCTAAATTCCCCACATTTTTGAAAAGAAATTTGACAGCAATTGTCACTGATATGAGAATGAAACTAGATTTTGGGCGTATTTAATTACGGGGATTGACCTTCTGATCGGTTTTGCCAAATCTATTGGCTCTATAAATTATTAAAGTGTAGCAGCAAAAAAAAAAATGTTATAACCCATTTCCAAAATTATTACAATAATATCTAGATTTTAGCTAAAAAAAACAGTTTAGTATCTCGACTAATCTTACAAGAGATTACACTTGATGATACTTTTTAATAATAATAATATGTACGAATTATAATAGTTATAGAAGTAATAATTATTATAAATAAATTATTATTAGCATTTTGTTAGGGCAGCTGAGTTTTTTCGCACACTTTTATAGGATATTGTTTGAATTGTTAGCAAAAATGACCTCTTGAGCGTCTTTATAATTACTGATATCAAGTTTAAAAACTATAACAAATTATGGTTAGCGAAAATATCAGGGCATTGTTTGTAAAGAGAAAAAAAAAAACTTTAATTTAATCGAAATAATTAAAAAGGCAGATTTTACCTTTTTGCATGCATCGTTATATCTACTGGCTATTGCCACAGATTAGTACAGAAGGCGCACTCCGCATTTTAGGTAAAAAGCTACAAGTACGCGGCGGCCTCGACTTGTCGGGCCAATTCAGTGAGCGTAACGTAGTCAGAAGATATAAGAGTTACGCGATAGAAAGAGAGGCAACTTCTAGGTGAATATAACTGTAGGTAATTAGCGCTGTGCGACCTTATAATCTTTCCAACAATTTATTTATCTTTTGACAGCTAAAGTAGTGATGTCCAAATTGCATTTCTGACTCGATTTCTAAAAACAATCGATTTTATTTCCAAAGAAGTTTTAATCGATTTCACTTTACGCTTATAATCACGTCAACTTACTATTAATAAAAAAAACAACGTGCCCATAAAGCATTGCATTTTTTCACTATGGTTTTTAATGTAATAATTACAGAACTTCAAAAGCGTGTATAGGTATGTCAAAAGTTAAATAAATGGTTGAAAATAGTATAATGTAGATATTTTTATTTAAATGATTTTGCCGAGTGAACCATTTGTACTAATCTGTGCTTTTGAAGAGTCACACTTATGTAGAAAACATCCTACATGAATAATTTATTATTTATTTGAATAAATTGTAAAGGATTTTCTTTTTTGCTAATAGCTTAAATCATAATATGCTAACTCGTAATATCAATGTACACGCTTGTTATCTGTATATAAGGATTATATTAATGTACTTACTAATAATAAATAAATAAAGTATTATTTATTGAATGAAAGGTTTTATTTGTGCGTACCCATCTATGTTATATGTTAAGGGATTGGTTTCCAAACTTAGCCCCTAAGGTGGACCATTGTGCGTGGGCCATGGCGGCCGTCAGTGGTTATCCCAACCAGCCCACCTCCCTCCAGAAGTTAATTAAATCTCCCGGTCTGTCCAGAACATCTGTGAAAGAAATCTGCAAACCATTTGGATTCATTCATCCACTCTATTTGGATGCTATTTTTGACGGAAAATATCTTCAAATTTTTGGTTCTAGACATGCTGGTTTAGCATTTCTAGAACCAAAAATTTGAAGACATGTGACATCTACCAACCCGCTCTAGGCCCGCGTGGTGGATTACAGCCCACTCCCTCACAGAGAGTAGGCCAGTGTCCCAGCCATGGGGACATTATAGCCTGATAATGCATCTATTTGGATAACATTAATTGTTTATAGCGATTGCTAATAATAACGCAATCACAGCCTTTAAGGTCGTATTTTTAACCCCCGACGGAAAAAGAGGTGTGTTATAATTTTAGCGTGTGTATCTGTGTATCTGTCTGTTCCCTCGTAGCTGCCAAATGGCTGAACCGATTTTGATTATTATTTTTTTGTTTGAAAGGTGTCTTGATCGAGAGTGTTCTTAGCTACAATTCAAGAAAATCCATTCAGCCGTTTGAAGATTATCAGGTCTTTTCTAGTTGATGATTGGATGTGCGCATCTTCCACAGGTCTGATCGATTCGAAATTTTGTATTCTGTTACTTAAATGATATTAGAAGAACTGATACTGCAGCATCACCTGGAATTGTGTCGGGGGTTATTTAAATTTTTAATTTTAACTTGTGGTATCGTAGAATTAGTAAATGACAAAACATCACAATGCAATATTATTATTGGACGTATCAGCGATCAAAAACCTTAATTACGGTACAGGTATCAATGAATTTTGGTTACTTCTACGACTAAGGTTATCGTTATCTGGGTAAGCCAAGAAGAAGAAACATGTTACCTCTTTTAGGTTACCGTTTTAATACCGGTTACACACACACAGGCGATGCGCGCCCTTTGACTAATGCCGACGGCACGTTTAAGACAGAGGTAATCATTATTTAGGTAACCGGTATTAATACTGGGTGGGTGTGTTTCCTCGCCCTCGCTTTCTTTTGATTTAGTAAAGAAGAACGTTTCAGCCTGCCCGATTGTATTTAAATTTAAGCATATTAACCCCTTAACGGTAATAAAAGCTTTTAAGCAAATCAAAATAAAATTGACCGAAGATCTTTGGGGAATGTCCATTAAAGTCTGTACCTCCATAATTGAGACCATAGCGCCTTACTTAGCCTTAATATTTAATTTATGTGTGGATCAAGGAGTCTTCCCGGATTTAATGAAATACAGTAAGGTTATACCACTTTTCAAATCCGGGGACAGTAAAGACACCAATAATTATAGACCCGTATCCGTGTTGCCAGCTTTCAGTAAGGTGTTTGAAAAGGTAATGCTAAATCAAATGCTCAATCATTTTAACACAAATAAAATACTGCACGATCAACAGTATGGTTTCACCAAAGGACGTTGTACTACCGACGCTGGTGTTACCTTATTAAGACACATTTTTAACGCGTGGGAAGAGGCCCAAGACGCCATAGGAATCTTTTGTGACCTCTCCAAGGCATTTGATTGCGTCGATCACGAAACCTTACTCTTGAAACTAGAGCATTACGGACTTGGAAAACTTGCGCTCAGTTTAGTAAAATCTTATTTAAATGATAGACAACAGCAAGTTCAAATAAACGGTATAAATTCACTAGGTTTAAAAGTAAAAATGGGTGTACCACAAGGCTCGATATTGGGTCCTATCCTCTTTTTAGTGTATATTAATGATCTACTCCATTTATTAAAAAATCAACCACAAATGGTGTTATTTGCTGACGATACTTCATTAATATTTAAGGTAGATAGACGTGCTACAAATTTTGACGACGTGAATAACGCCCTACTGCAGGTCCAAAATTGGTTCACTGCTAATAATTTAGTATTAAATGGGAAAAAAACTAAGTGCATAAAATTTTCTTTACCAAATGTAAAAAGTAATGATTGTGAGATAGTATTGAATCAAGAGAAACTAGAATTCGTCGATAAAACCGTTTTCCTGGGGATCACGCTCGACTCAAGGCTACAATGGGGTCCTCATTTAACATCTCTTGCAGGACGGCTAAGTTCAGCAGCATATGCTGTCAGAAAAATCCGTCAATTTACTGATGTAGATACCGCGAGACTGGTATATTTTAGTTACTTTCATAGTATCATGTCTTACGGTATTTTACTGTGGGGACGGGCTGCAGACATCGAGTCTATTTTTATTCTGCAGAAAAGAGCGATCAGAGCCATATATCATCTCCGCAGGCGTGATTCTCTAAGGGAACTGTTTAAAGATATTAACATCATGACGGTACCTTGTCAATATATCTATGAAAACATCATGTATGTAAGAAAAAATTTACATCTTTTTAGTAAAAGAGGTGATAGACATAATTATAGTACAAGAGATAGGGACCTATTAGTTCAACCAGGTTTCAGACTGGCTAAAGTAGACTCATCTTTCATGGGGTACTGTTTAAAATGTTATAAAAATTCCTCCCCACATACTTCAACTGAATGAGACGAGATTCAAAACATGTATAAAACGCACACTATGCAGGCAGGCATATTATAAGTTAGGGGATTATATCACTGATAAAAATGCTTGGGCCAATGCTGGTCCTGCTCCACAACCACAACTAATTGATTAACATTCGAAAAGTCTGTTGGAGCTGCTGAAGATTGTAAGAACATCTTTGCATTGTATAGACTCAATTTCTTTTGCATTATATAATTGCATAGCACATATGTGAGTACTATGTACTATAGAGCTACCATTTACCGGGTAATATTATGTCTTTCATTGACTTGAATGTGCCCTGGCGGCTGTGAGTATGTCATGCTCACTCAGATGTCTCGCTGATGGTGGCGTGTGTGTTGGATCATTTAGCTCCCTTCAAAATGGTTGAGCTGAATGGTGCTAATCCATGCGTCATGTTCGTGAACGGGCGCCGTCAGTTGGGGCTGGTCATCTCTTAGCTGCCATGGCTTATTTGTAATTTTTGAATTGTTTTTATTTTTATGTACGGACGCTTTTTTTTATGCACGTCTTTCTACATTGTTCTCACATGTATAAGTAATTTCAACATGAATGATGTAACCAATTTTTGTAACAATTTATTTGATTTAAAAGAGTGTCCGTGGAGTTTCTTGCCCGTTCTTCTCCATAGGTACCTACTACGCTTTGGAATGGGCATCTAGCTTCATATTTTCTGACTGACTGACTCCTTGACAATTCAAAAGTGCCTGTAATTGGTTTAATTGAAATAAATGCTTTGAGTTTGAGTTTGAGTTTGGTGTATTAAATTTAAGGTAACTTTTAAAAATACCTGTACAAAAATATAAATGTACTTAACCGAAAAAATTCATACCGGTTTCGGTCCATGGGACAAGTGGTGATAGGATTGTGGCGGCATCTACAACGCCACATGCGAACTACGCATCAAAGACCTGACGTCACACAAATCCTGCATCGCGCTATTAGAATTTACCGCGCGATTAAACATACCTATACAAAGACTATCCGACATCTATCGTTGAGCAGTTGCCCGCCAGACACAATACCCGTCTGGTCTGAGGATCCTCCCTTTTCAATAAAGGATCAAAATCAAAATATTCTATTTCACATAAACCTACATGGGCACATAAGAAACGTCAGAAGCTAGGTGCACGATTCCAATTGGTCGTTTCCTATGGAGAAGAGCCGGCAAGAAACTCCACGCACACTCTCCACACTCTCCTCTTTTAAAAATAAATGGGTTTTACAATGTTTTCAAAAATGTACAGTTTGAATAGGTATGAGAGGACAGTGTAGGCCTGTCAACAAGATACTTAACAAAATAGAAAATAGTCTGCAAATCGACAGTCTGTTGAGCCTACAATGTTCTCACGTTCACAAAATATAAAGGAATCTATATAAAGGTTGAATAAAAACCTATTTAAACCAAAATGGTTGTCACTACACCTTTAACCTATCCGAAAGTTTTATTACTGTAGGCATATAATGTCAAATAATGAAAATATATGTCAAGTATTATGTACCTAAATAAAAAATGGATGAGTGGACTTTACACCCAGTTCCTCATACCTCTAAAGGATTAACAATTACCTTGGGACAATGAAAGTCCAGTCGCATGGTTACCATCTCACGATCAACTCAGATAATATCTGTTATAATAATGACCAATGTCCAACTTTAAAGGATTAATGTCTCACATGTTACATTTGACCCTTTGCGATAAGTGACGATGATATCTATTTGTGATAACGAATAAATGTATCTGCTAACTAGTTAAAGCCGGGGGCCGGACCGCGTAAATACAAAGGTGGATGCAACACAGATATTAGCTATTTTGTAACGCATCCGTGTCCGTATGAATAAAGTTTTATTGTACAAATTACAATACAGTAGACCTATTCCGCTTAACTATTCCTAAAGAGTCATAAAAAACGCTGTAAGAAATCGACACGTGTTTCACCGGACTGTCTGGCGACTCTTTAGGAATAGTTAAGCGGAATAGGTTACTAAATATATCTACATCTATTGTATTTTTTAATGAATTTCCGCCAAGTCACACCTGAATCAATTAAGAACCCACAGAACCTCAGGTTTTTATCTCGCTCGCACCATACTACCATACTACTCGCGGACTGAGTGCGAGCGAGACGGAGGCGGCACCAAACCGGCAATAGTTTGGGTAATTGCTTTTTACGGCTAAAATAATGGGAATAAAAAAGGTTCAGTTAGTATGCAGTTTCATGATCTAATTTGAAGTATTTTTTGAATAGCAGCGGTTTATTGTTCGGTTTGGAGGTAACAATGGTTTTTTTTCTTTTGAGATTTTTTTATGAAATCGCGTTTTCGGCTAACATAGTACTTAACATTAATCCTCAACTTTAACATATATTTATTACAAAATTAATGCCGTAGTAGTTTCGATTTAACGGCGGATCTTGCTAAGCAATTTGACGTCATATAGGCCCTTAACTATCTTAATTATAAGTTGCTTATGGTTCAATATCGTTTCTGAATGTGGCCGGAGCTGAGATGTCAAGCCATTCGTGAGATAATGCAGCACAGACTTTGGGTGGTGTGTGTTGCATCCGCCTTTGTATTTACGCGGCCGGGCCAGAGGGAAGCATCATTAAGTAACACTATGAACCGGTCAGTAGAATTAATTAGCATAACTCAGTGCTATTTTTTTGACAGTGTTTTTGTGCTCGTCTTTAAAAACACGATGTTTCCATCAATTTGAAATCAAACGACTTACTTGATTTCTGTGAGAAACATGTAGGTTGAGTAAAGAAGGAAAATAAAATTATTTAACACAGACTAAGGGTGGACCCGACCAAATCAGAATAAAGTTTATCCGCGGTATAAGATTTACTTCTGACAGTTTTCGTATGGATTTCAAAAATTCAAAATTTATTCGGAAGAGAAGGCTTATTCCGCGGATAAAATTTATTCCTGTTTGGTAGAATCCGCCCTAAAAGGCAAACAATGTAAGGTAGGAGGGGTAGTTTCCTTCTCAAACTTTTAGTAGGTAGGTAACTAAGACTCTTCATAAGGCCTCAGTGCACATTCACTCCTTATCTCTCTCGCACGATACTGCTCGCGGAGTGTGAGCCAGACTGAGTGGCGGGAGAAGGCTCCAAGGCGCCAATAGTTTAGGTAATTCCTTTTTACGACGAAAATAATGGTGGCTGAAAAAAAACATTGTGTCTGCGCTGGCGTGCTACAAAGCTCTACGTCATGCTACGTATCGCTACACCGTGCTACAAAGCTCTACGTCATGCTACGTATCGCTACACCGTGCTACAAAGCTCTACGTCATGCTACGTATCGCTACACCGTGCTACAAAGCTCTACGTCATGCTACGTATCGCTACACCGTGCTACAAAGCTCTACGTCATGCTACGTAGCGCTACACCGTGCTACAAAGCTCTACGTCATGCTACGTAGCGCTACACCGTGCTACAAAGCTCTACGTCATGCTACGTATCGCTACACCGTGCTACAAAGCTCTACGTCATGCTACGTAGCGCTACACCGTGCTACAAAGCTCTACGTCATGCTACGTAGCGCTACACCGTGCTACAAAGCTCTACGTCATGCTACGTAGCGCTACACCGTGCTACAAAGCTCTACGTCATGCTACGTAGCGCTACACCGTGCTACAAAGCTCTACGTCATGCTACGTATCGCTACACCGTGCTACAAAGCTCTACGCCATGCTACGTAGCGCTACGCCGAGCTATACGTTGCTACGCCGTGCTACAAAGCTCTACGCCATGCTACGTAGCTCTACGCCGTGCTACACGTTGCTACGCCGTGCTACAAATCTCTACGGCGTGCTACAAATCTCTACGGCGTGCTACAAAGCTCTACGCCATGCTACGTAGCGCTACGCCGAGCTACACGTTGCTACGCCGTGCTACAAAGCTCTACGCCATGCTACGTAGCTCTACGCCGAGCTACACGTTGCTACGCCGTGCTACAAAGCTCTACGGCGTGCTACAAAGCTCTACGCCGTGCTACGTAGCGCTACGCCGAGCTACACGTTGCGCCGTGCTACAAAGCTCTACGGCATGCTACAAAGCTCTACGCCGTGCTACGTAACGCTACGCCGAGCTACACGTTGCGCCGTGCTACAAAGCTCTACGGCATGCTACAAAGCTCTACGCCATGCTACGCAACACTACGCCGTGCTACATATTGCTACGCCGTGCTACAAAGCTCTACTGGCTGCTTAATTGAAACAAATGACTTTGAGCATAGTATTATATGTGAGCGATCTCCTGAATTTTTTTATATGTAAGTTAAAATTTGTTCCCTCAAAAACAACTTAATGATCTCCTAAAAGGGGTTCCTCTCCTATCCTTTTGCCGTGCCCTACAGGGTCCATAATGATCTAAATTATATAGCTACCACCTAAGTACACACATATTATGGTAAAGCAATAAAGATATTGAGTACCTATCAGTGGCGAAGGGTCAATTTTTGGGATAGGTAAGCCGCCTTTTCAAATTCTAATTTCGATTTACTTTTCTAATATGAGCTTCATGCGAATTACCGAAAAATGATTCTGTCCTACTAGTCCCGATGTGCGATCATGTACCTAACTCTAAAAAGTAAATGTTTTTCATTCTGAACATGCTTTTGGGATGAAATCGTCACATTATCTGTAAAACCCCCTTTATTCCACAAACTACTAGAATCGGATAAAAGTAGACACGGGACGCAATACATTTTATTTAATTTACAACTGCCGATGAGCCATTGATATTTATCGTAAAGAGATACCTACAACTACATAAAATGTTTAATCACGTACGCAAAACTTACTTACTTTTCAAATCTACTCTAAATAAGTAATTTCAACATATAAACTATCTACTTACCCCAAATACCTAATTACAACGCACACTTTCACTAAACTCAACACTAACTATAATCACTGTTTTAAACCAACAAATAAATACTACTAACTAATACAGATAAACTAATTAATTCAATGAATAAAAATAAATAGTTGCAAATTAACTGCAAGTGTAAACAAACACCACACAATGTCATTCGTCTCATGTGCAGACTCTGAGCCGAGCCGAACGCATTATGCAATTCAACGAAAACTACCGAAGGCGAATCGTGATATCGGTCGTTCGCTCCATCTCGTTCACGCGCACGCAATTGACAACATTTCAAAAATGACACGGCCATAAAACAAAAATACCATTTCTCTATTTTCATATCCTGAGTTCAAATTTTTTTTTTTTTTTTTTTTTATTTCTTCTTTTCTGAGAAAAAAAATTAAAATAAAAAAACACGTCATGACGTCATAGAAATAGTGGAATGAGGTAGTTACCTTTGCCTAAGCATTCCAATGTATTAGATGAAAACTTGACTTGTCAAACAAGACGTCAATGTCAAAAGTTTGTTTACAATCTTTTTCTTAGGAAATTAAACTTTAAAATATACACGCTGCTTACTGTAAATATTGCCAACTTTTGATTGATATTTCGCCAATGAGGATAATAACACTTGAAAATAAGAAAATTTACGAATTTAATTGAAAACAAACAAACAAGTTTAGGCACCAACGAGTTTGACACATTTGACAAGATGACACCAGTGACATCTAATTTTTTTTTTTTTGACGATCGTAGTCAAGCAAAGGTTTTAACGCTGTTCCACTATATGTTTGACGTCATTTGGCGCTTACGTCTTTTTAGAATAAACCGAATTTCAAAGTTAAAACTATGAATGAAAAGTACATCATTTTGAAAAACGGAAAAATACCGGTGCCCTAGTTTTGGATTTACTTTTATAAAACGTAATAATACATGCAGGTTAAAAATATGAAATGTTGTCAATTTCGAGTACAATCTTCATAGCAAGCCGTTGCAGACCGGCTTGCCTCGCGCATAAGAAACCGGGGAGTCACGTGACCGAAGTGACGTAATGACCTTAAGAATTTTGAATGAATAGCAAGCCGGCGGCCGGTCGGGTTATTAGAGAGAAAAATGTTTTGCTGTTGGGCGATAACAAAGACAAAATATTGAATTTAGGCGTTTTGTATAGTTTTAATTTAATGGTGTTTACCCATAGTGTGATTATTGTACAGGCATTTTAAAAATACTACTGAATGTGTTATTTTATTTATTTTAATGACGAAAGAGTGGTTTTATTCCGAATGTCGTAAGGGAAGCCGGTAGGAATCGGCTTATAGGCTATCCTCGCCACTGGTACCTATTGAATTACTAAGAACATTATTATTTTTATTCTATTCCTCAACATTCAACCAGAATCTAAATAGAGATTAAGGAATAAACATCGAAAAACATAATAAAAGTTGCTCCCACTGCGTTCGGGAGGCATGAGGCATGAGGCACGAGGCACCGAGGTATAAAGACAGTCGCAATCGGGCGCCCCTTGCTCCGATTAATTTAAATACCGAGCATTCCACAGACTAGGGGACGGATTTGGATCCGGAATGGAACATTTTTATTCTTTTTTTTTTGTATCAAAAAACATGAAATACCTACTTTCTTCCTTTTTGTTCCAAAAAACATTAAATACGTACTTCTTTCTTATTTTGGGGGAAAACACCTAATGCATACGCATAATTAGCCTATAATGATCCCACTGGGACAGAGGGCTTGTCTCTGTGATAGTGAGTGGCCGTAATCCACCACGCGGGTCCAGGTCGGGTTGGTGGTGATGCAATTACCCAATGAAAATGTATGAAATTGTTAACACGACAACATTAAAAAAATCTAGCCTTTTCCTACTATGTTGGAGTCGGCTTCCAATCTAACCGAATGCAGCTGAATACCAGTATTTTACATGGAGCGACTGCCTATCTGTCCTCCACAACCCAGTACCTGGGTAATACGTTACCCCTTGGTAAGACTGGTTGTCAGACTTTCGTGCTTCTGACGATCCGTAACGACTGTCAAAGATCCACGAATGACAGCCGGGACTAACGGCTTAACGTGGTTTCCGAGACACGGAGGCGTCCCGATATGTAAAGATGGTTACCCATCCACGGACCAACCCCGGCAAGCGGAGTTTAACCCGATGGATTGACCCGTGTGGCTGTTATTACACAATAAAACAAAAACGCGTGCACAAAAATAAAAATCCATCAGGTTCCCCAAGTCCGCCCCCCATAAAAAGGAGACAGAAATTTATAACGTCGGTAATGTAGGGCCTCGCCCCCCGCCACTCTATACAAGTAGCAAACTAGCCGGCAAATGGACAATCTTATTGCAGGAGCCACTATTAACAGTAATAGTTAACTAGCAAGTGTTGCAAATTAATGCCAATGATTATTTTATTTCGACTGTCCTTTAGAATAATTAAGAATCATTTATTTGCAGAAAATACAGTGTTACCAGTTGTAAAAGTTGTTGGTTTCATCTACAGTCCATATTTTGCATGTTCAGGGCACGCAAATTGATTTCACAGTAATACCTAATGAACCTATTTTAATTTAAAATAAAACAAGTTTATTAACACAAAAACCTTAATATACAAAGCTCATACACAACACATAGGAACATTAAACTTTGGGAAACAAAGGTTGCTTATATAGTGAAACCCTACCTCCTAAACTAGGGGGTACCCTGTGAATTAGGAGTCAGATAATAAGATAATAATAAACAGGAATATTCCTATAACTATTCTAATATTTTTAAAATTAAGATACAATATAAGTTACAAATAAAATATAAGTGCACTCATAAGAAAACTTAACCTTAAAATGACATTGTAAGTCAACAATTATGTTTGCAGCATATCCTGAAACCGATGAGGCGAAGTTTCAATGTGGAAAAACAACTACAGTACTCTCTCCCAATCCGCCGCTCATGTATCCGATATCTACTATAATCCGTAGTTTTTTTCGTGTCGAAACTGCTATCTTATTGCGTAAAACATTTTCGTAAACGAATAAGACTAATATGTTTTATTTTGACAGTTCAACAACATTCATTGCGTTTTTAGGTAGGTAACGTTGTAGAGCAGATTTTTTTTTCGAACTTTTAAAGCAGTCGATTAGCAAACAAAACAATTCAGATTGATCGATGGATATATTCAGTTTCAATCACAATCCGAGAATTTCGGAGGATATTGCTAATCCATTGCTTCATGTTTGAAAAACTAGTCCGCTCAACCGCTCAAACTCGTTTCATAGCGAAAGTTTTATAGTATGACAGGAGAATCACCTCCTTGCCGGATGCAGGTCACTAAATCGCCACCCTACATATTCTAATAATTATTCATCACCACTTCTAAACAGCCAAAAGACGCATGTTTTGAAAAAAGTCCCCTAATCCTCCAAATCATAACTTATCTAATAAAAACATATTCCCCCATGAGCACAGTCCCCCATGAGCCACGCAGGTGTATTGTGGTTCCCCCTGTTTGCGTAACTTTTGACTTCACTCTGCCACGGCCGCCTATTGTCACAGATTATAAGGGATTGTTATTTTGAGAAGGAACTGTTATGTAGTAAAAGAATATTTGTTATTTTTCTGCGTAAAAGATGTGTGTAAATATTATGTAGTGTTATTTTTAACCGACATTTAAAAGGAGGCGGTTCTGTGTTCGTAGCGTATGTATGTTTTTTTTTGTATGTCCACCGATCATTTCGTCAATTATAGACGGATTTAAAAAAGTCTTATTTCATGTGGTAGAGGAATCTTGTGCGGTAGTTAACTTTGCTTGGTTAGTTTCTGAGTTAGCGTCAATATTACGTATTTTTCCCACTAAGGGCGTTTGTGCACTACGAGGAATTTTACGGTCCGGCAGTCCGATTTTCAAGTAAATATCACGTGATCCGGAAATATAGGTAGGTCAAATTCCTTGCAGTGCACAAACGCCCTTAGCCTATATGTGGATGATGTTATGATGAGTTCCTGTTCCTACTTGTTCCAGTCGGTGCAATAAAGGAAAATTCAAAACCAAAGACGGAAGTCGGTTTTTTTTTTGTAATTTTTTTTGCTAAACTAAGTATATCCAGCGGGGTAATTGCGTACACACTTAAATTTTTCGAACATATATGAAGCCATGGATTAGCAACATCTTCCAAAATCATTCAGATTGTAATTGAAAGTGCTAATGCCATAAGTCTTTTTCTAAAATGTTCCTCTTTAGTCCGTTAATCAAATAATTAATTACTTAATTTTAATTCGTTAATTTTTTTCCCCCAGGACCCGGGCGGACCGCGCCTCTGGGTGCTAGGCCATGCCGGTTTCCACAAGATGTTTTCCTTCACCGTTTTGAGAGCAGTGGTGATGAAATGATTTACACAAAGTAAAGCGCCTGTCAGGGTTCGAACCTACGACCTATGACTCGTAAATCCCGGCTTCTACCACTGAGCTACCACCGCTCTTCTGGCATACCTATTTATAATGAAATAGTAACGAAGAATTTTTGACCGTTTGTCTGAATGTAGTTATGTTCCGGATTGGCGCAAAAACAGCTGAACGGATTAGGCTGAAATTTGGCACACACATAGTTTATAACCTGGATTAACACATATGGTTAAACCCTTTTAAACAGATATTTTCTGACATACACAAGGGCGAAGCCGCGGGCAAAAGCTGTCTTTACCTAATATAATAACAAAAATTAATAACATCATTCAAAAATACCTCCAATATACAGATATACATTACAAAAATGTTGTAACAAGAAGCTTGTTCAATTTGAACATAGTTATTGTGGAGTTCACATCAAAGCCCCAATATTAAATTATTTCATAAACTGATTCCCTTTGATCTCACTACGAGGGGCGAAGCCCGAGCGGATGGTGGATAGGGGTTCCGCATATTGAAGGTACGTATTTAAATCAATATCAACGATAGGTATCTATTGTACCTATGAATTCGAATTTTCGCGAAAACCCTAGGCGTATTGCGAAAACACGGATAATTAGAAAATGGTGAAAACATAATTTCTCATAATATTAGGTACTGGAAAAATATAGGGTTTTTGCAAAAACATGGGAAACAAAACGTTAGCTATTATGAAATAAGAACGCTGATTGGCCGGTCGGAGCGCTCAAAACGTTGACAAATATTTTCACCATTTTCTAATTATCCGTGTTTTCGCAATATCCCTAGGGTTTTCACTAAAATTCGAGTTATCAAATGTCCCTACGACATATACAAAAGGTAACCTTCACCTACCCTCTTAGATTTTAGTACATGCTTCTTGTGATGTGGTGAAAATTATCGTTAGTCTGGTGGTGGATGCATCATAGTCAGCTACGATCTACCTTGTACGGTGCATTAAAATTTTAAAGCTTCCACGAGAAGGTACGTCTAGCAACATCCTGAGCAGATGTCCCCTACCATTTTGTTAACTTTATGTGGTTTATATTGGACCTAGTTTATGGCGTTTGCGGTAGGCTCCCTGGTCGCCGTCAGTACCGCGAAAAGCAGACAAGTGCTTCGCGTCGCATCAATGTGAACTGACCTTTACGTTGCAGATTCCACCGCCAGTAACCAGTTCAATGCATTCAGTTATTGAATATTACCTATCTACTTGAGTGGTTCTGTGATTGGTTTATAACATCTCCCAAATCCCATATTGAATGTGGCATGTAGTGTGTAGCATCGTAGGATATACTATTCTTATTTTGAATATAATGTACTTACATAAATCAGAGGACCTCGTGGCTAAGTAATAACAGCCGCACGGATCGATTCACCAGGTTAAGCTACGCTTGCCGGGGTTGGCCTGTGGATGGGCGACCATATTTACATATCGAGACTCCTCCGTGCCTCGGAAAGCCGTTGGTCCCGGCTGTCATTCGTGGATCTTTGACAGTGATACCAAGGGGTATCGTATTACCCAGTTACTGGGTTGTGGGGGACAGTTATGCAGTCGCTCTATGTAAGATATTGGTATTCAGATGCATCCGGTTAGACTAGAAGCCGTCCCCAACATAGTTGGGAAAAACGCTAAGGAGATTGATTTACTTTCATAAAGGTTTTTTTTTATAAACTGGTGTATTCTTGTCATCGCTTACGGAACCCTAGAAATATCCAATAACAGGGCGCGTCGCGGCAAAGCATACCGCGGTGCGTAGGGTTGCCATCGTGATTTTGTTATTGTTTTTTTTATTTTATTTATCGTGTTTTGATGAATAAATCAGCTGCATTTTCTTGTTAAGTACTTTAAAAGTACGTAATTAATATAACAACATACTAAAATCACCGTTTTGATCACAAAGTGGTAGGTAACTTAATGCTCAAGTACCGACACCAAGGAAAAAAAACCAAGGGATTTTTTTTTTACATTTTATTTGCCAGTTTACACGCCTATGATAAGTACAATTATTGAATAGCCCCCTTGAATAAACTGAATATGTAGTCTGTTGCACACTGTGCCATTTATAAAAAAAAAAAAAAATAGCAAAAAAAAATTGTCTGGGAAATTGTCAAATATCTTTTCCTGCTTTGGGTGGAGTGGGGGGGCGTGTCAGACACTTACGGACTAAAACTCACCCATGTTCCTTCGCTTACCTTGCTAGCAGGCCAAGGCTTGACTTATTCCTATACACTGACTAACAGTTCGTGATGAATGTGTCTATACGAGACCGTAAACAGACTATAAACGCTAATACCTACTTACTGTTACGGCTATCAGAATCACAACACGACACATAAAACTCCACTCCCCACAACTAAATATTGTGTGTGGCAGCCCCGCTCGGTAATTATTACATTCCGCGGCTTCGGGCTGCATTCACTCGCAATATGATTTGTAACGGGCGACGTCGAGGTATATGCTATGCCAATGTTACAGAATTATTATATTATTTACTTGCTGAACCCAATGTGTAAACTAGACGATAAGTCTAAACTATTGGGCAGTTCTTCGTCCCAACCTATACCTGCTAATCATAGCTTTTGTATTAAAATTTTAGCTAAAATGATACTAGGTGTCAACAAAAAGGTAGGTCGAAAAGCTTAGAAATATCCGATATAATTTTTCCCCTGCATTTTCTATATACATGTACATAGTTTTTTAGTTAAATTAGTATACACAAAATAATGAATTGTAAAATAAGTAAAGAACAGAAAAAAAAACCTTTTACTTACAGGTTCCGTCGGGAGAGGCAGTTCTACGGAGTACTGGAAAACATCAACTAAGCCAAAAACATTATAAGGTCCGCCATTTGGTGACTCCAGTTATATAGGTATATAGCTAGAGTCACCAAATGACGGACCCCGATCCGCATCCGAACCAGTAAAAACAATTTAAACTTAATAAAAAAAAAAAAAAAAAAATTTGAATCTGTTTTGTTCCTTATCGTATAATCGTCTATCAAACCGACCGCGATAGTCAAATTATTATATATAGCGGGTATGAAGGTTTGGTGGATGATATTCCATATAAGTCAATGGCTACAAGAAGGTTTGTTATTTTATTGTCTCGGTGAATCATTGAATTCCTGGACCATCCCGCAGCATAGGATTCCTGGCAGAACCCAAACATAACAGGTCCGTTTCATGCCTCCTCCATTTCTCCAAGCTTCACGGCCTCATTCAGTGCTCTCAGCCGGTTCATGCCGCCATGACGCTATTAATTATAATGTTGTTACAGAATTAATAACGCTTGTTGATAATAGCCAGATAACAGATTGTTACAAATTACGAAGCTTAAATTATTTTCGAGGGTATTCAATTATTGTATTGAAAATACGTTTTTGGTTTTGAATTTTGGTTTTTGGTGGCGGTGTTTTTCTGTTATTTAATTGAATTAGAAATAAGCACTCATTCTGGCAAGTAGTACAGAAGTGGCATTGGTTATATAAAATAGTTCAAACATGACGGTGAAGCTCGATGAGACCCAGATAAAAAACTGTTTTGGAGCCCGCATCGAAATCCGCATCGAAAAAAGTAATTTCTGTAAGATCGAGGTAAATTGCACGTAAATCGTGTACCAAAATATGGCCAATGGGGCTGAAGAATTCCCGTAGAACCCACAAGGCTTTCATTTAATATGCCACAAGGTAGACCAACTAGGTATTCATGGGAACAGATTCTAAGAGATATAATATCTAAACCAAAAGCTTTAGGTAAACTTGTTCTGAGAGACACAGGAAGACAAAAAGAATCCCTACAAAGGTTTTGCAATATTTATAATACTTACTACTAAAAAAAGACTTCATCTGTCATTATCCGTTTCCCGCCATCAGCCATGACACTTGACCATAGACAAAAATGTAATTGTTATCGTGACACGTGTTGCCACTCTAGCGACATGTTTTCCCCTATTATCGGGGTAATGTCGCCGGCGCGGGAGGGGAGGTCTACAATGGATGACAAATTGCCCGACGACAAAGCGCTACGGTTTATTGGGCTCCGTTATGAGGGTACCGGCGTATTTGTGGACTAGCAGTGGGGCGGAGGTATGTTAATAAATGTTAAAACTGAAAATATTCGGGTACTTAAATAATAATAAGTAAAAACCAGAGTCTACTGACATTTCAAAAAGGTTTGGGGATGACTACAGTTTCACTGCTTGCGTCGCAGTAAAAAATCTAAAACAAAGTGAGGAATGCATCACATTGCGTAAGCTGGCTAGAGCACGATAAGTCAGTAAATTAGCCTAAACCACGAACAACAAGCTGAAAATTCGCAAATTAGAGTATAGTACACAATGACTTCGATATGATCATTATTTTTACCTTATGCGTAATTTGGATTCCGTACCCGGAGGGTAAGGGTGCCAAACGGAACCCTATTACTGAGCCTCCGCTATCCGTCCGTACGGGCTGTATCTCATGAACCGTAATAAGTAGATTTTCACATTTTATGTACCTATTCTATTGCAACTATATTTTTTTTTTAAACTATGCCATACAAGAAACGTGTTTTTTGTAAAATTAATTTGTTTTTGTATTTATTAACGATTCCTATCACATCTGCGGAGTTTCGCTAAATAATTTAATTTAACCCTGTAAAGGCTTACGTCATCGAGCTTTTTGACTTCGACGTTATTCTTCTACAAACTTCATATGTCTTGGTATCTCGATTCGAACAAGACTTACTTACCTCATGCAAAAATATTAGCAGATTCACAACTCTCCACGCCTTCCTCTGTGCCCGCCATGATTCAGTAGGTGGCGCGCGCCACATAATGAGATAGTGAGCTGTGCCGACTGGTTATTGCCTGCTTTAATAACGAAGATAATAAATGTATAACGAACGATTTACATAGGCATTCCCATGGTATAGTTTACTTACCTATTAATAAAGGGGATTCGCCAAGGTAGCCCGCGAAATTAATATTTTTTTACGTTTTTTGTAATTTGCAAGTCAGTGTCAGGTTGTATGTTGATCTAAATATGATTAGCGGCCGTATCAGATACTTATTTATTGAATTATAATCATAAAAATCATCAATACAACTCTCTAAGTTCATATAATCCTATTGCATGACTACTTCACGAAATCATGACATTTGAGGATTTGTACTGCTGATTCTAATGATTATAATTCTGTAAAGCCATATTAGTTACGGCCTTGAATCATATTTAGATCAACATACAAGCTGATCTGACCTGCAAATTGCAAAAAGCGTAAGAAAATTTTAATTTCGGGGGCTACACTGACATTTTCACCTTAAACAATTTTGTTAAATTGATGTAGTAGCTTGGTGGACAAGATTTTCGTAACAATGGCCAAAAAGTTGGTTAATTAGTCTTTTTTTTTCATTTGAAGAAGGGATTAGCATAGTTTACAAAGTACTTTTGGAATGAAATAATTACCTTTTGCCTTATCACCGATTGCTGCGTCTTAAAAATCCAAAAACAATGCAAGGCAACCCCGTACTTACTTTGGGAAGAGGCTTGCAAATACAAAAACCCGTAGGTAGGGTTCTGCTACTGAAATTTCGAGAACGCACAGCCTGAACCACTGAAAACAGGATGACGAGATAATCTCAAGAGCGAGATAAGCGGACGATATTGTTTGTTTTATTTAAGTATTGTTTTTTTCGTGTTTTCTTTATAATTTTCCCTTTTATGTTTCTTTAATGATTGTAATTGGTTTTTAATAAATAAATTGTTGCTGGGATACCACGATGTAAAGATTCGGCTAGAATTCACAGCTAAATAAAAATATGAAAATTAATAATTAATCGCTCTATAGTTCATCACATCCATTCAATATTACGGGCATAGAAACCGTTGAAACTAAAATATCAACAAAAGTCACATGTACAAAAACTAGTACCTACCAACAATTTAATATTATTTACAAGCGTTCCAAACTTAAAAAGCGAAAAGATTGCCAACAGATAAAAATAAATAACACAGATAAAATCAAATATTCACTACTACTTATAAAAAAGCAATATAGTAGGGATGTCAGTTACACCGATTAGGGCACTTAATATATGATCACAGATATTAGCGAGTGGAATTTTAATCACCGCGCAGTACCCAGCCCTGAGTAGAAAGTTGACAAGAATTGTTAGGTAGGGGTGGCAACGATTTTTTTTTGGTTTTTTTGTAGGTATTTTTATTCACTTTTTTTTAATGAAGATGTTACTTACACATGTAGATATAATTCGTAATTCAATTATTTTTTTCAGATTTTGCTATGTTTTCCAGATAAATCGAGCTACTAGTGACTAAAAATCCACCTAATTGCTCCTGAAAAAGTGGTATAAACGGAGGCAGGACCTACTTACGCTAAAAAACTGTACCTGATTTATTTCTACACAAAATACGTCTTATGATTAATTATCTAACTGGTACCGATGTTCAATGTTCAATGTTCGATGTTTGATAGTAAAGAACATTTATTTATTTATTAGCTTTATTTAATCCCTTGTATATGTAGTTCTTATCTAATGGTTTATATTGTGTACTTATTTATTTATTCGTTAGTAACTTGTACTTAAATAAGGTTAGTATTGTTAAGTGTAAGGGCCGCCTCTAGCGGTGAAAGCCTCCTCCAAATCGTTCCAGGTGGGTCTATCCTTTGCCCGTCTTATGATTAATTATCTAACTGGTACCGATGTTCAATGTTCAATGTTTGATAGTAAAATAAAGAACATAAAATAAAACTCTTGTAGGTACGGAAAAAATGATTACCTAAACATAGAAAATACAGTAATTTGTGGCACTAGATAAGTAAGTACGTATTTAAAATAAAAAAAACGATATATTATTTTTATTCAATTACAAATTCATGACGCACCAACCCTAAGCAATCAGGGGTGCCACAATCAAAATGCGCATCATCCGATTGTGGACTACTTTTGTCGACTGCGCCTCCCTTGCCGTCGCAGATTCATTATATTTGCCAGGAGAAGCCAGGACAAGCCGGGAAAAACAGAGGGTACAATTTCAATATTGTTTTCTTCTCACAGGGGACACGTCATTGACTTTCACAATTATTGTAGCGTTTAATCGTGAGGGTAGATTAACAATTGATGTTTTTGCGTTATTACGTACTTGTGTTTGTTATGATTTTTTAATAAAATAAGGGTTGAAGTTTGAGTGTCTTTGCGTTTTATTATTGTTTGCTCTCTTTGTCGAGTCGTTGAGCTCCGTTGAGCTCCACGATTACTGACAAATGCTTGCACTGACTGGACAGGTCCACTCAAATCTGTGTGGTTCTTTCTTCAAAAGTCCATTTCGGACACTAATCTACATGGTCATTATGTCTGGAATTTAAAAGAGACGGCGGCCTCTGAGTTTGTTTCGGCCTTTCTTCTCAGAGTAGTCAGATAGGAAATGCCGACCTCATCTAGCTTATTTTTAATATTTTTTAATGACGTGTATAAGTGATTCTAATATCCTATTTACAGAATAAACGATTTCATTTCTTTGGCAGGCGTAGATTCTTCATCTTCGTAGGAATCCGACCGTCAAAAATGATGTAAATATTCTTTTTTATAAGTAAACAATGTTGACGGCAACATTAGGTTTGACATTCAGACCCGGAGTCCGGTTGATGGCAATAAGCTCGCCCCCTATTATATCGGACACGAATAATAGGAGGAAAGCGAGAGAAAAGATGTTACACATCAAAAATCTGTCTTATAAACATAAAGATTAAATGATTTTATCTACTAAACGCATGCTATAAATCCTATATAAAAGTTTCTGAACAGAAAGCTTATTGCCAACATTAAAACGACCAGTGTTACAGTAACCATTATATCATCGAAAAGAGTGTTATAATGTTGTACTAAATTTCATTATGCAAGTCTTTTGCTTGTTCGATTCCTTCTGGTCAGCAGGTGCTGACTGACCCCCGCGCCGACACATCTGACTCATTTTCCAAAATACGCTCTGTCACGCTTGGAGGGTACGGCCTATGGTCGTTTTAATGTTGGCAATAGTTAACTGCCTCAGAAACTTTTATAGAGGATTCATATCATGGGTGTAGATAAAGTCTTTAATTAGGTATTAAAACACTCATGTGATACTATTATCACCCACATTCTTGTTGTAATACCTCATAATATACAACAGTTGCATAAATCACTATTATACTCATAGAACCATAAAAGATTTGCAGCAAGTCCAAATATGGCAGTATACGTGTGTAATCTTCAAATGCAATCACAGGAAACGAATAAATCAGTCGATATTAAAACCAGCGGGATTTAGAATTCATATCTAAACGAGATACAGCTCCGAACGCTGTTATTGGACGTTTTGATAGATATTCATGGCATCTATGGTTACCAGTTACCATAAACTATAGCAGCTTCTATACTGTGTTTCAAAAATATCTGCAGAAAGCGTAAACAAATTCTGTTCAGGTTAAATTCTTTCACCATCAATCACTAAAGAGATTAACATTCATATGTACTTAGTGGTTTCAGCTTTATAGCTCACCAAAATCAAAATCAATAGTCATTTATTCAAGCAAAGCTGAGAACCAGCACTTTTCGAACGTCAAAATTACATAAGACAGTCCCCCAAAACGCCCGCCCTTCACCACTTCCTTGTGCTTTAGCTGGGAAGAAGAAGTGGCGCAACAAAATCCCCAGCAGCACGGTTGTGTCACCAGTTTTTTCAGCACAGACCCAAGTGGTCAGGTCGAAGTGGCGGTACTTGGGGAAGCCCTATGTTTAGCAGTGGACGTCGTTCGGCTGAAATGATGATGATTTTTTCAACAATGATTTTTTAAATAACATTATTAATAGAAAAGTCGTCGATGAAAGTTGAGGTTATAAACTAACCTCAATTGTGAAATGAAAAACATCGGTGATTTATAATTCGAATTTTGATTAATAATCAAATCAAAGCACTCAATTTGTAAGTAGCACTACAAAATGACATTCACAGGTCTATTGATCCATTTGTTTACATTTTCATCAGTTACTATTTGACCAGACCATATCTCCTAACGCTAAACCATAGATAAAAATTGATATAGTGTTTACATATCTATTATAATAATATAGATATGCTACAGCTGGGTAGGTAGATGATGAATCTATATTATCGTGTAAGGTATAGAGTCACCCAGATTTGTTTAGCATTTCGAACCTCACAAAGGTGAAGGCAAAAAAAAAAACTCATTGTGCACCGTTTGTCGCATTTCGAAGTGATGGCATGACGGGTCATCAGAAGCCCGAAAGTCTGTCAACCAGCCACCCAGTATTAACCAGTTATTGACGCACCATGTAAAATACTGGTATTCAGCTGCATCCGGTTAAACTAGAAGCCGACCCCAACATAGTTGGGAAAAGGCTAGGCAGATTAATAAGCCGTGGAAGTAAATTGGCCGTGTGCCTCCTCCATTTTGTTGCTAGCTCCTCGTTTTTACAAGTATCGGACGCAGATTATGATATTAAATTGTTTCATGAGAGACGGCGGGGCACGCGGGACGGGGAGAAATACAATGGGGGACGGACTTGGGGCGAGCTAAATACAATTTTGATTAAGTGGTCAATAAAGATAAACAGAGTGGTGCCAATTCCCTTGTTCACAAACTAAACTAAAAAGTTCAGTGCATCTTTTTCTTTGTATTTACAGGACATAACTAAAATTTATCTTCTGTCCTTTTCTTAACGAAATAGAATGAAAAATATGATTATATTTTATACACATTAAATTATATTTTACAGGTAGTATTATATACGTACATATCAACTTATAAACTACTTAATTAAATAATAAAAATAACAAAATTATGTAACTACTAACTTAACCAAAACTATTCACAAACAAAATATGGCATCGAAAAATTCATCCGCATTGCTGTCCACTGGTACCCAAGAGACTGGTGGCATTGCCACGTTGTATGGCAATGCTTTAGCCTCTGGCCAAGGTAAAAGCCAGCCTGGGTCACGGGAAGTGTCAAACAGCAGTGATTATTATGTTAGCCTGACTGAATTCAGGATCGCAATATAGTAGGTAGGTACCTACTCACATCATAGCTCTGAGGTTGAGATACAACGATTTTCGATGCGACTGGAAAAGTGAAACGAGATAAATATGGTATGGCTACATTATAAGCGAAAACGTCGTCTGGTTTTACTGAAAGCTGAAAATATTTTCACCCAAAACCGTACCTGCCTCAATCAAAGGCTTTTACCGACCGCAAATCACTGCTAAACCACACCCCTCCAATCTGGTCCCGCCCCCCTTGGCGCATGCGCGTCAACAGCCAATCAGAGCGGCCCAAAGTCACCCCCCTACAAGGGTAGCAACTACCCTTCCCAATTGACCGCTTACGATGTCATTTTTTGCGCGCCAAACCGATCGCTCGTAGCCACGCCCTTTACAAATTTAAAATTGTGCCCCTTTTTAAATCAAAAACCACAACCCAATATCGCTTTGCAAGCCGAACTGAACAGTCGCATCATTCTAAAATTAACTACCTAATTAACCATTAGACTAATAAATTAACCTAATAAAATTAACTGACGGACTAATTAGTGAGATGTGCAATAAAATAGTGTATAAACAATTAAATAAAAAATGAAATTTAAATACTTTGAAGTCAATTGAAGAATACAATGATGGAACAGAGGCAGAATTCAACTTTATATCCGTCGAATTTAACAGACTTGCTGGCGGTGTCGGCGTATCAACAGAACGTAGACCGACTGTCGGCGATATCCGACGGCGAAGACAAGTACAATGCAGACGCTTACACCGACACGGTCGACCGTTTTGCCGAAAACGCCGACAGGTCTTCGTCACCAGTTTCTACGCTGGACGACGGTGATAGCAGCCAGTCGGCGTTCGGTGTCGACTTAACAGGCAAAGGAACAAATTTAGCGGGAAAATCTTTCACCATCGCCGCCATTTTGGGTTTAACGAATGCTGATGAAGACGTGATGAACTTGAGTGTGCAGGAGCGGCTGCAGCAGAATCAGAGACAGCTGCAGAACTATTTGTATGCTGGTCATGATGTGCAGAGGATTAATGAAGGCTTTTGTAGAAGTATGGTTGGAGTGCCGACGGGATTACGACAAGGTAGGATGTAAACCCTTAAAAGTGACAGGACGATTAAGGTGGCTCCTCAATCGAGACGTCTGAATTAAGGAGCCACCTTAGAACTCTAAAACTAGACGATGCATATTTTTGATTTGGTAGGGTTTAGTAGTACGCGTAATCTCTACAAACAAAATGGGTTTTGTACGGCGGAATTTGAGATAGATACAATACATTGATTTTTCATAAAATTTCAAAAAAATTCACCGCCCTGTTTCTCGGAAAATAATCTACCAATAATTACAACATATTTTAGTATAATTTAGTAGTAAATGTGTTTTAATTTGTACTATAAAAATATAATGGAAAAACTGCATAAATTCGGTAAAACAACACATAAGTGGCTACTCAATCCTGATGGCGGATTCGACCATACAGGAATAAATTTTATCCGCGGAATAAGCCTTCTCTCCCAAATAAATTTTAAATTTTTGCCAGTTTCTCCATACGAAAACTGTCAGAAGTGAATCTTATTCCACGGATAAAATTTATTCATGTTTGTTCGAATAAAGCACCTAGTTATCAAATCGGATAACTACAACACACGTTCAATAACAATCCGACAGTTATGAAGGAAATTCATAGGTTTAACATATTCGTCTGCTCAACAACGTCACTAAATAACGCAATGAACGAAGCTGAACTGTCAAAATAGAAAATGCGATCAATTGCCATTTTAAAGGCAGTAAACAATTTCCCTAAAGTTTTCATACAAATTGTTCCATCAGAATCGCGTCGCGCCTGTCTGCCGGAGCCATAATTGTGTTTCACAATTACCCCGCTGGATTATGGTTATTTAATACTATGAAACACGCCTTTATAGAAGGCTAGCTAAGCTAAATATAGACTGCCCTCAAAATTAAGACAGTTTCTTTTTAGGGCAGCGAATCAGCTATCAGCATATTATTGCTATTATTTCAATCTCATCACAAGCTATCGCCACAGTTAGTAGAAAGCCAGACGAAGGCACACCAGTTTTACTAATAACAATACTTTAAAAAATATGAGAAGTCCTTTGTTGAAAAACTTCCACTTAGAGATTATAAAAGTGAAAGTAACATTTATTTAGTTTGAAAATTTTATTCAAATCTATGGGTGATTATATATTTTGTGTTTGTCGCATACAGAAAGAAAGTAAATGCTTGTAAGTTTGTACTAACTTAAATCTGAAAATAATAATTCTCAAGTTTATTTTGGACACAAGATACCGCCTTGGGGGACTCTTTTGAGTTAAGCTATGAAATTATGATATTTTAATTAAATACTAAATAACTTCGCCGTAATAACGAGAGGCTAATGATCTAACATGAAAATAATAACGAAATAACCTTAGAAAACAAATATTTATGAACACTTGCAATTGATTGAGTGTATCGAAAGCTTTACTTGACATTTTAAATCGTTTACCATGAACTTTACGTTGGACTACACTCTAGACACTCATGGTTAGATTTTTGAATGATATAATGAACTACAGATTGAAACGCTTTACTCAAATGAAGGAAGTACAAAAATGCGTTTTTCTACATAATCTACCCAGCAAGTTAAAATTAGCTGCACTTTTTTAGTCTTTTATTTTTGAACAGCGTGAGATTTGCCTTTGTTAGATACTTTATTTTAGTATAGAATCGGATTATTTAGATAATAACACCAAAAAAAAAAACGGACGTCATTACCAACGTTCATAGTTTTAGAGTTCCGTATTAGATGTCTGAATGAAAAAACGGAACCAGCCAATTTTCTCCGAATCGAATGGACCGATTAAGTTGGGTTCAAATATGAAATTCTGTGACCCAAACATGGTCGTGTAAGTTGTAACGTAAATAAATGAATGTTGAATATTCGATTATGGGGGGGTCACTTTTGGGGGGCAAATAAGAAAATGTTAAAAAAAAGTTTTGCAATAGATTTGCAGTTGGAATTTATGGGAGAACATGTTTTTCAACTACAATGTATTTTGTTCTTGGAATAAATTCATTCCTACTACGGAACCCTTCATTTTGCGTGTCCCACACGCAATTAGCCAAAGTAATAAACTTATTGCTTGGTTAATTGATGGTTATGTACGTAAGTTTGTACAATGTAAACACTTCTACACGTCAAACATGTTTAAAAAAAAAACTAGATGACGTCGGCGTTTCCTATCTGACTACTCTGAGACGAAAGGCCGAAAGAAACTCAGAGGTCGCACCATTTTCGCGTAGTAGGATATTTAATTTAACTATTACATTTATTAAGGTGATCTAAAATTAGGGTATTCAAATAATCAAATCGAAGAACTCAATTAGTAAGTGGCACTGGCAGTAATCCATAGACATTTGTTTACATGTTTTTCAGATACTTTTGAAACAGACTTTACATTGCCATTACAAAATATTCCATTGAACTTGTATTCAAATAATTCGCGTACCATTCCTGTGACATTTAATGGGGTTAATAAAAGCACGGTTTAATTAAAACTAAAGAGACATCGTCGTCGGGTCCCCTCCGTCCATGGATTTAATAAAAACGATGTCCTCTTTGAGTCGAGCGGCTGCAGGTGGACACAATCGAAGGGATTAGAAGTATTAAAAACATTTGAAATGTTAAAGGCGGTCAAAGGTTCGTTATTAAAAACTTAGCGTAATATTTGATTGGTAATTATTGTTTTTTACTAATAAGTAAAAATCAGCTATCTAATTGCATAACACATTTTCGTAAACGATTAAGACTACCTAAGTGTGAATTTCACCAATGGCACTATGCACATCTGAACCGCGTTCAAGAGCTGTCAGTGTCAAATATTCCACAACAATGATGACCCTGACAGCTCTTGAACGCAGTTTAGATGTACTGATCGCGTTTAGTTTTATTGATGAATTTCGCCCTAATCCGTTTCATTTTGACAGTTTAACAACATTCATTGCGTTATTTACGTTTTTGAGCAGATTTTTTTTAACATATGAAGCAATTTCCACCAGCGTATTGCCTGATATTTTTTCAAAGGCGCTTGCTTATCTCGTTTTCTCTACGTCATGTTTATTTTATTATACTGTTTGTATTATTGATTTGTTTTTTTATGAGCAATGGTGGCCCAGTGGTAACGGCCGCGACTTACGAGTTGTAGGTCGTGGATTCGAACCCAAACAGGAACTTTGTGTAAATTATTTCATAACCACTGCTCTCAAAATGGTGAAGGAAATCGTGAGTAAAACGGCATGTTCTTGAACCAAAAATTCGAACACATGTGACATCTACCAACCCGCACTGGGGTCGCGTGGTGGATTATGGCCTACTCCCTCTCACTAAGAGGAGCAGAGCCCAGCAGTGAGAACATTATTTACGCTCATTATACTTATGCTTATATCTCACTCCTTGTATCTTCATCATATCGGATTCTCATCTCGTTGCTGTAGTTCATGCGTATACTACCTGATATCTCTACACAATTCTAACAAGTTACAATTTAAATACCCCTGAAACACTTTTCCAGGTGATGCTGCAGTATCGGTTTAAGATTTCTATGTTCTTCTAATATCATTGAAGTAACAGAATACTAAATTTCGAATCGATCAGACCTGTGGACGATGCGCACATCCAATCATAAAGTAGAAAAGAGCTGATAATCTTCAAACGGCTGTACCGATTTTCTTGAATTGTCGCTAAGAACACTCTCGATCAAGACACTTTTCAAACAAAAAAATAATAATCAAAATCGTTTCAGCCGTTTGGGAGCTACGAGGAAACAGACAGATACACAGATACACACGTTAAACTTATAACACCCCTCTTTTTCCGTCGGGGGTTAAAACTGAAGGGTTAAAAACTGGGGTAAACTGCATAATATTTAACAGTACCTACGATTTTCTCAACGTTCAACTCTCGGTGTGATAACACGTCGTGGTCGGGTTCGCGAAAGTCAATCGTCATACTGAGGATGCCTCGTTGAGAGGTGAAACACGTGTCGATTTCTTAAAACAGGATTTTTTATGACCCTTTAGGAATAATTAAGCGGAATAGGTTACTAAATATATCTACGTCTATTGTATTGTTAAGTTTATTTTATTTTTATTATTGGTTGTCATAGCGGCAATTGAAATACATACACAATCGGTGAAAATTTCAACTATCTACCTATTACGGTTCATGAGATGCAGCCCGCTGACAGACAGACAGACAGACAGCGGGGACTTAGGGTTCCGTTTGGCACTCTTCGGGTACGGAACTCTTAAAACCAAGATCCTATTGAAACCAATAATGACGAAATGATAACAATACGATTTTCTTGCAGACAGTCCACGGCCAGAGATGAGGCCACAAGTGGGACAGATGAAGACCTCCAGGAGTCATTCAATGACGTGTTCAAACAGGTCAGTTCCTTACTTCTTCACTAATGGGTGATTTCCACCAAACGGCTCGCATCGCATCGCATCGGCTCGGCAGGATATCGACGCATACGATCGGCTCCGTACCGTCGCTTGCTAACGTATCCGCTTCTGCGCCTAGTTAAATAGTTTCATTCCAACCGTGTTGCAGCCGACGAAGTCTACATTACCAAGCTGCTATACGCGGCTTGGTAATGTAGACTTAAATACTGCGTACACGATTTAATATCGTTTAAAGATTGTAAAATCCGTACCGATCCGATGCGATGCGAGCTGTTTGGAGTTGTTTTATATTATAGAAGGTGTGGTACATTGTACAATGAGACGCACACATATCAAGAAAATATTTCAAGTATTGAATGTGGTAGGTATATAACATAACCCAACTACCTATGGACAGATAGAAAGACATTACAGAAAAACAAATAAAAAAATCCGGAGTCACAAGTGTTAGGGCCATAAATCGAACAGATTACGTGTGACTCCGGATTTTTAATTTATCTGACATATTAAACTCAAACTAAAAAAATTGTTAGAAAGTTATGCAAAATTTGAGGTACCTAATCGTTTTTATGACGGGTTTTCTTACCACAAATGGAGGCCGCCGGCCGTCGGGGAATGGTTTTCAAAGACTATGGTAGCTAGCCTGCATCATCGCAGGTTCACACACCAAAATTGCCTACCCCTACGAAGATACATATGGTCGTAATGATATGTGTTTTGTTGTCCAGTTCCGGAAGAAGTAAGAGAATACGAACAATATTCACTCCGGAACAGCTGGAGCGACTGGAGGCTGAGTTTGAGAGGCAGCAGTACATGGTGGGTCCTGAGAGGCTGTACCTAGCACACGCGTTACAACTTACTGAAGCACAGGTGAGCATCTACAAGGTGGAGACGACAATACAACAATAAATTAAACTGCGTATATCTAATGACGTTCCCAGTCTGCATACGAAAATTTAATCAAAGATCTCCAATAGTTTAGTCACTAAAGCAAGATTGGCAAAACCCATAGTCGGCGCATCACTACTATTTAGTTTGTGAGAAAAAATAACTTTTTTATTCAATTTTAGGATTTATTTGATAGTTTCTAAGTACTCCTATGCATTAATATTGCCAGTGTTTTTATTGTCGTCTCCACATTGTATGTATATACTATGCAGAGTTAAAATAGTCAAGGGTATATTATACAATATGGCAAAATAGTCAAGGACTGGAATATTCAAAGCCATAGATTACGGCCCACTCCCTCTCATAGAGAGGAGGTCTATGACCCACCAGTGAGTACATTAATAGGCTAATTATGCTACTGCATGGCAACGACTTGTTATGGATGTACATTTCTGCCAAGGCCAGCAACTCAAGCATTGATGGACGATCGTGAAAATGTGGGCCGAGGCGTAGCAGAGGCAAACATACGAGGCCATCAATGCCTGATTGCGGCCAAGGCTTGAATAGTGCTTTTCTCAAATAATGCGCGGAAATTCAAACAAAGTAAATTAATTATAAGTTCCAGAATCAATGACGGACAGCGATAATTTTTCACGCGCAAATGCAATGCGTTCATTTGTTCCTACTTGGTTGTCATGTGTTGAAGTAAAAAGTTCGTTCCATTTTTAAATAACACGACAGTTATGAGTTTTCATAGTAATTTATTTGGCCGCTACACAGGACAGATATGGGTTTTCATAGTAACATTGCTGGCCGCATCGTCACTTGTGTTTGACCAGTACAGCAATTTCGATTTATCTGGAAGAAGATTGTCAAAATAATGGTCGAATTTCCAAGCATGTTTGAGAAAAAGAAATTTATTTCACTCAAGGATTTCACTTGAGAACATTTTAAGCTCGATTCGAGAAATCAGGCTCGTTTCCTCTCAAGGAGAAATGAAAGAAAGAAAGAAAGAAAATACGTTTATTTGCGGCAAACATGACGCAATGAAAAGACAGTACACAAAAAATAACAAGTTGGGGGAAAATATGCGTCACATCCACGCAAAACGGCCATCGCTCAGCATAATGCTGCGACCCTATGCGAGACAGAGCCCCAGCGCTGGTATTCAGCGACAGCCGGCGTTGACGTGATGACGTCAACCGGTGCAGCATATAATGAAAATCAAATCATTTATTTATTTGCAAACATGGGTAATAGATACATAGATATTTTTCCTTTTATTAATAGTTCTCCATATTTTACCATCATATGGGTATGCAAATAGTGTATTACAGTTTAAAACTATCAATAATGTCAACAAAATTCAATAAATCACAATTATAAAAACAATAAAAAAAAATTTAAAAAAAAACAATAATAACTAAATTAAATAGTAATAAATAAAAACATACCCTATTTTTGAGATAGCAATAAACAGAAAAAAAAAAAACTAAGTCCTAAACCCGGAGTTCCAGCAGTTGTAATTTGACTGTGTACAGTTCCACTATGACATCTGGCGGGGTGACTTCCATTCAGCCACCGGGCCAGATAATTTCCTAACATTTGAAGTATGATTTTACTGATAGAACGTGCGAAACGTGTACTGTGACGTAACAGAGGGGCAATTCCCATATTTCTTCAGAACGCTTACATTCGCATCTCATTCGCAATCTGTCAAAAATACAATCAATTTACCAAATTTATTGACAAGTTTGGCAGATTGCGACTTGAATTTGAACGTTTTTTATTGTAGGTTAATTGGCCTTAAGTTGTCGCGAATAAAAAGGACATTGTATAAAATGGCCTATGAATCAACACGTATGAAACCGTTTTGGTCTGGGCAAAGAGCAAAAGCTCATACAACGTAATTACAAAGTTAGCACTCTCAGCGCTTGATCTGTGAATCATGTTTTTAGTTATAAACAGAATAAAGCGATTGACGCTTTATTTGAATTACCTTAAGAATATACGTCAGTTTGAGAGAAGACTTCTCTCCTTCTTCTTGATTCCGACGATTTTAAAGGCTATGTTTACCTACCATCCTTTTTTCTGCCCAGGTCAAGGTGTGGTTTCAAAATCGGCGCATAAAATGGCGGAAACACCACCTAGAAGTGACACAGCAGCGACTCGCAGTTCTGCAAAGACATCAACCACATGATCGAGACGATGACATCTAATCTAAAGGCCTAACAAAGGCCTACCGGGGGTTGCGCAACTCGAAAACTGGAAAAAGCAATTGGAAATGCAAGAAGTACACGTGGAAACCCAGAAACTGCAACTGGAATCCGTGAAAGTACAACTAATAATGCAAAAAGCAATTTATTGGAATTCCAAATGGGTAGTTCAACAATAAATGGTAATCCAAATAGTGTACTCTGGAAAGAAAGTGCAACTGGTTACCAAAAAAATTAAACTGCAGGGTAACAGTAAAGTGCAAACAGAAAAGTACTAGGTACTGGACATCGGGAAAGTGCAACTGGTTATAAGAAGAGTGCAACTCCAAAGACTTTGAACTGATTTAAATTATTGGAAACTCTAAGTGAAGTGGAGTGTTATGTTAAGTGATTGGTGATAATTAACAAAAACTATTAATAGTTATAATTTGGACTTGACAATTGTGATGATAGAAAGTGAGGTTGGAAAAGACGAAAATAGAGGTACAGATCCAGGTTCACTTGATTCTTCAATTGTATGTTCATGTTCAATTTGAGTAACTACATTGTTAATTTACTGGACAGCATTTTTCAGGTAAGCATTAAATGATTTGAATCTAGTGTTGGGAAAAATATTTAACTGTCAATAATTGTTAATATAAATTATATAAAAATTAATTGTCGTGCGTTAGTCTCGCAAAAACTCGAAAACGGCTCGACCGATTTGATTTAATTTTTGTTTTGTTCGCATCAATGCTGGGGTGATTTAGGAATAAAGAAAATAAGGGTACTCAACGAAAAATCTAAAAAATCTAAATTTTAAGCCGCAGTACACGATGCGGCCAATATTATCGATCTCACATGGTACAAAGTTCATCTAGTTTGCTAATAATCAAGAGTTAACCATTTAACTATAATATAAGGTAGTGAATAGAGTGCCGCAAGCGGCATTGTATCACTATCGGTTATAGTACCGTCAGCTTGCAGCATATTAATACATAATTTTAGATATAAAAGCCAATACAATGACTGAATTACTATAACGTAACTTGGTCGTAGTGCTCGCCGGCCGCAATCCCGGGGGCACCACTCGCTTCGCTCGCTCGGCTCGCGCGCGTGGTGCGGCGGCCACTTCCAAGTTGCTCGTATTCAGTCATTGTAGTGACTTTTGCAAAATATCACTAAAACAAATACAAATCAAATTCAGCAAACTAACCTCAACCAAAATAACAAGCTTACGGCACTGTAAATGGTCGCGTTATTTTGCCGTGCATACTCTTTACGGCAGTCCAGATGGCGCCACTATTATGCCGCAACCTTACGGCACTATAACCAACATTGCGGCACTTTATACACTAACTTATATTATAAATGATTAACTCTTGATTTCATTGATTCTTTCAGTGTTTTGTACAAAGATAAGCCGGTCTATTCTGTAAAAATCTCACTGTGAAAACTTAAGTGAAGTGAGCTGCCAATAGTGTCAATCCCTAGCATCGCATTGACTGACAGCTCATTTCACCTAAGTTTTCACGGTGAGATTTTTACAGAATAGACCGGCACGTGATGATTTTAAGACAAAAGATACGGTTTGAATGTATGTGAGTATTTTTAGACGGGCCGAAATTAAAAACTGTGTGATTATTTTATATGAATGATTTCTTAAAAGTCATGATATCGCTTGATAAAAAAAAGGTTATATGTGAGTATATTATTCGATAAAATAAAGGGTAAAACTACATTTTAATTTTTTCTTAGGTGAGGTATTTTGTAATTTTTTGGTCAAAAAGAGTCAAGGGGTTATTTTTTTTGTTATTAACTATAACTACTCCGTATTTTACCCTGCAATGGGACAGTAATAGGCTGGTAATTTGTTATTCTTTTTACTGTTCCCAGCAACAACGTTTTTAATTGGCTAATGGATACCTCTAAGGCCGTATACAGAAAGAAAGCTGGAAGCCCGCGCCGATCTACTGCAGCGCTTATAGGAACCGGTCCACGCAGGTAACCGGCGCAGGCATTTATATGAACAAACGCCGATAAGCGCCGAACGTCGCCGACAAGATTCTCGGAACTTGTCGGCGACGTTGCGCTGGTAGATCGGCGCCGGCTTCCAGCTTTCTTTCTGTATACGGCCTAAGGCTGGCTCCTCTCCTCCTCTTGGCTAATGGATAACACTGCAATTTTATTTTCTTAAATACTTTTTGGCTATACTAAAATAACACTTGTTTGGTACATGTTTATAGGGTAAAAATCTCACTTTTCGCTAACATTGAGACCGTATCTTCTCTCAACTCAGGACTTGTCAGACTATTATGGTAGACTTTATGGACTATAAGGCACTGCAGACATTGAAAATAAGTGTGTATTTAAATCTATCTCTAAGTGTACATTGTATAGTTAAATAAACTCAGTTTTAAATATAGTTTTTGTATCATTTACCTTCGTTTTCAGAAAACTGGCTATCTAATTGCGCTTTTTGTGCGATCGAGTCTGTAGTGCGGCATATAATTGCTTAGGTTCTAATGTAAGTAAATGGATATTTTTCGACTTATACACTTCCTTTATCTGTACTTACAATAAAAATAGTAACGAAGGCAAAACTGTGCATATAATTGTTTAGGTTCTAAGCAATTATATGCATCACTACAGACTCGATCGCACAAAAAGTGTGTCGCCTGCGCGGCCCCTTAGACTCATCAGTTTCATTTTGACAGTTCAACAACATTCATTGCATTATTTACGTTGTTGAGCTGATTTTTTTTCGAACTTATGAAGCAGTGCAATCTGTTTCAAAACGATTCAGATTGTGATTGATTGTGTATTACGCAATCAGGGTGCTGATCTAAGCCTTTTAGTAGTAGAGCCGTGGTGGCCCATTGGTATCAGCCGCGATTTACGACTTGCAGGTCGTAAGTTCGAACCCAGACAGGCGCTTTATTTTGTGTAAATTATTTCATCACCACTGCTCTCAAAACGGTGTAGGAAAACATCGTGAGGAAAAAAATGTCCTAGTAAAAAAATTCGAAGATATGTGACATCTACCCACCTGCACTGGACCCGCGTGGTGGATTACGGCCCACTCCCATCGAGAGGAGGTCTGTGTGCTAGCATTGGGAACATTATAGGCTGATTTTGCTGGTTTTTTGATTTGGTTCAAAGTACCAAGTGTGCAAAGTACGAAGTATCTCAAGTGCAAAGTCTTCAAGATATAGGTATGTGACAGATAGATAAAAAAAAATCTGACATAAGTAGACGATAACTTGAATACTTTGCATTGATTACACAAAGAAATAATAATTATTTATTATTGTTGTTATGAGCGTTTATTTTAAAAGTTGGCAACGTCGTAAATAGCTGTCAAATATTTACCTGTTTTTATATTGGTCAAAACATTCTGTTGGTTAAGCATTCACTGACGTTGAGTTATGTTGGCGAAACGTTCGTGGGTGAAAAGGATAAAATTTAATGGTTTAAAGATACTGTTGACCAACGATTCATGGACCAATCGACTGTTGGTAAACCGTTACAGTTTCATTAATTTCGCAATATTACTGTATGGACATAATTATGATATAACGCATCGCTAATTAGTGAACTAGAATATTAATAATGAATTGCAATTATAACACTATACTAGTAGTACCTACTAATAGTTTCTGCGCTAAGCCGGGGACAGACAGACATACAGCCAGACAGACGGACATGGCGAAACTATAATGGTTCCTTGTATACATTTTTTACATCTAAAACTAAATATTCGGTGTTTCGATATTTCATCTATACATATAATAAAGCTGAAGAGGGTAGAAAGTCTGTACATGGAAGATATTCGAAATATAGTTGGCTGGGGATACTTAGAATCGATAACAGAACACGTTCCAACAGTTTTTAGAAATTTGGTCTGTTTGTCTGTTTATTTGTGAGCGCATCACGTGAAAACGGCTTAACGGATTTTGATGCGCACTTTACTAATCTGTCGACAAAATCCCCGGCCAGGTTATAGGCTATGTAACATTAAGCTACGACCCGTAGGAGCCGAGCAAAATGAAAAAAAGTCAGAAAAAAAACCCTAAGCGAAAACGAAGTAATAGCGCGGGCGGGCGATGGGTTGCGACGCGGTGGGCCGGTGTCCGAAATTTCACGCGGACGAAGTCGCGGGCAGAAGCTAGTAATCAATATTTTAGTTCACTAGTTGCCAAATTAATCAAAATAGCGAAATATTTGACGTCTATTTGCGACGTTGCCTACTTTCATAATAGGTACACGCTCTTATGTACTTTTTTTAATTTACCCTTGACTACATATCGGTCAAGTTCGTGAACATAATTATCTATTATCTTATATAGATTACAGACTTTCTTTGAGGGTTTTTAAATGGTCTTATTCTTTATATCTATAAATGTTAGGTATTCATTATGAGTACTTAAAACAAAATTGGTTAGTACCTCCCTAATGTTTTTTTATTAAGTATAGGTACCTACTTAGAAAAAATACTATAGGGACGAAAGATGATATGACTAGCAAGAGGTGACTACCGAGATGACGACTAATAGAGAAAGATGGAAGAAAAAGTCATGTTGCGCCGACCACAAATATATTGGGATACGGGTAGGTAACGCCACAGTCGGATAAAAATACAAGCTTGACTTGCAAATTTAATTTTGAGGCTACTTTGGTGACTTACCGAATTGTAATATTCATGGTTGACCAAAAAATATAGACACCATCGACACATATGCGAACGTTATCGAATCCTTCATACAAGCCTCTATAGTAATTTGTTAAATAATTGTTCAAAACTTTTTGCAAATATTGCAATTTATGAATATGACATACAAATCTAATTCATTGAATAAAATTGATTTCATTTTATTTTCATTGTTTTTTTTTAATTTTATTTTATCTGATTTTATTTGACTTTATTTTATACGATTTCTATGATGTTTTGTTTGGGATGGTTTTACCTGAAATAAATGACAAATATTAGTAAAATTAAATTATTTTAAAATTAAAAAAATATTTTAAATAAAATAATTAAAAATATTTTTATGTTATTTTTTTTAACCTATCTCTTAAAATAATTGGCGTAAAGTCAATATTTTGGTATCGTTTTGTAGGTTGACCCAAATACTTTTGATTTAACATAAAAACGTGCAACATTTGCGATTGCAGGGTTGCTCCGATAGTGAAAGTTCTTCGTAATGATGTGGATGACCCCTGAGGATGCCCATTAATTCAATTACTTACACCTTGTAATGTTGACTTGTTAGCCTTCAGTAAATTGCAGTTAATTGCAGTAGGTAGGATTTTAATCCGCTCCGGTTCGAGTGTGATATTATCTTCCGGATGCTTGGGTACCTTATTCTGAGGATTTAACAGTTTTTTTTCTTAATATTCCCCATTCACAATAAGATGGACAGAAAAGGTTTGTTTAAATGTCTACACAACCATTTAAACATACCTATACATTTAAACAATATTTACATTTTTATTTTTTTATTTGTCTTGTATTGCGTTGGTGGCATGACAAATGGCAGCTGCAGTAAACAGTTGGTATTATAATCACTTTTTTGCTTGCCATCCTTACAGCTACGGAATAGAAGTCAAAATCGGTTGAACGGACTGCAAAAAGTTTTGTTTATAAGTCTAATATTATAGTTGCTTATTAATAACAATGAATACTTACTAATAATTACTCACTTTATACTACGTTGCGGACGGACTGTCTCGTTGGTCTAGTGTTCGATTCCCGGGTCGGGCAAAGTGTTATTAGTTTTTTCCATCTGGAATTGCTCAGTAGCAGTCCTCGCCCCCTATTACATGGGATTTAAAACATAACTGGCGAAATGTTGGTGTAGGGGAGAGGTGTGTCAATAGTTACAGGGAGGCAATTGTAACATAGGTTGTTTCAGGACATCTATTGACGAGAAGCGGTAGCTATTGGTGGCAATCGAAGCTTTATTTGGTGCTGTTTTACTGGCCGAACTTAGAGCTAAAACAGTTCACGCATGCGCTCTCAATACATGAAAGTTTGAAATCTTTCAAGTTCAGTAAGATTATTGTTCGGCTCGGTTTTTCTTATTAAAATAAAATTAAAGAGTTTTTTATAGTTCAGTGATGATTTTCGGATAAGTTAACATCCAATCTATACGTGCAGGTATGTGAGTTGTTCAAATTTACCATAGATTTTTGTTAAATAAGTTTTCATTGCAAAATGGCGGCAGTGGTGCAAAAGTAACAAAACAAGGAGGGGCAATTGTAACATGAAAAATAAATGAAGACACAGACGAAGACGATAATTATTTTTGTAAAACAGACTCTGTCTTAAATCTGTTTTGAACATTATAAAACCAGTAGAGAAGATTGGTTGCAATGCACAGACTGCCATAAATGGGCACACTCCAGCTGTGCAATTAATGATCTATTTTTTGTGTGTTTAAGAGGGTTTATTCTGAAAGTTGGCAACGTCGCAAATAGATGTCAAATATTTCGCTGTTTTGATTAATTTGATAATATTTCTGTATGGAAATAAAAAATGTGGCTAACTAGCGAACTAGAATATTGATTATGAAATGCAATAATTAATATCGTAACACCGAATAGTTAGTTTTAGATGTAAAAAAAGTATTTGGTAACTTTCCAAATGCCTTTTTTTCACCTAAAACGGGTACAACATCAAATTCAATGTTATAATTGCAATTCATTATTAATATTCTAGTCAATTCGTTAGCCACATTTCTTATTTCCATACAGTATTATTTCCAAATTAATCGAAACAGGTAAATATTTGACAGCTATTTACGACGTTGCCAACTTTTAGGATGCACCCTCTTAAACTGTTTGTCGGAATGACTGTTATTGATTTTTATTATTTTTTAAGGTTTTAAGTTTTTTTTTTGGTATTTAGCGTGAACTGCTGACAAGATTTTGTTAGAGGTATTGTTTTATTGTTGACGATTTCTTTATGTTACAATTGACTCTCATTGCTGTTACAATTGACTCTCTCGGTGTAGCAATTGTAACACTGTTGACTGATCTCATTATGTGCCATTTTCTAGAATTTTATCGATATTTTTGTTACTTTCTGTATTGGATTTTATAATTAGATAACTCAACTATAATGTGACCAAAAATGATTGCGCTGTGATTTTTAATTAAAATATTATGAACGATTGATTTTTTTTTGTTACGATTGACACACCTCTCCCCTACTATAGGTACACCTCTGCCTAACACTTCGGGGAAACAAGGCGTGATGTTATGTGTATTAGTTTATCCTTAGAATAGCGGTTGGAAAAATACTTTTAATTATCTTTGCAGGAAAACCGCAAAGTAGTTTCTAATTACAAGATCTGACCCAAGGTTAAAAGTCAATAGGCATCAATCACCTCAGCCCATGGGAGCCCATCGCAGTCAGGACTATCCTCGGCCTTCCGCATCCAGTCTGTCCCAGCCAGCTGTTCAAGGTCGTCGGTCCATCTCGCTGGGGGGCTTCCCACACTACAGAGTGAGACTGGGGTGTTTAGAGGTATTAGGAACAGGGTGTAAAGTTCACTCATAATCTATAGAAAAGGGAGGATCCTCCGACCCGACAGATGTCGTGTCTAGCAACGATTGATGACGGATAGTCTTATTTATATATGCTAATCGCGCGCTAAACTCTAATAGCGCGATGCAGGATTTTGTGACGTCAAGTCTTTGATGCGTAGTTCGCATGAGGCGATCTAGATGCCGCCACAGACTGATTGGCTGGTTAGTAGAAAGCCATTTTTTGTTTTTAGTGCCGGCTCATAGAAAGGCTCGCTACAATTTGGCACATCTTTAAAATATCCTGACTGCCTCGGTGGACTAGTGGTCGGAAGCGCTACTGTTGAGCATGAGTTCCTGGGTTCAATCCCTAGGCAAAGTGTAATTGAGTTTTCCATCAGGAATTTCTCAGTAGCAGCTCGGAGTCTGGATTTGTGCCCGGTTGATGGCAATGGCTTGCATCCTATTACATGGGACTTAAACATAACTGGCGAAATATGGGTGTACTATAGGTACACCTCTGCCGAACCCTTCAGGGAATATAGGCGTGATGTTATGTTAGGATTTTTTTTTAATCCTTTTACGACGTGGGTACCGACTTTCCACACCACTCGGACCTATTACAAAACTCTATTAGAAATATATCTCGCGTACGATATTAGTTAATTCTTGAGGGCATGACGAAACGTGTTACAAAACGTTAGATAGTGACGTAAACATGTATGTCTCGGCGAGTCTTGGCTAACTCGCGGCTAGTGAAACTGTCGACCGGTTTCAGAATACGGACGCGTGACGATTGAGGTAGGGCTGTGCTTGCTTTGTGTTGTTTATCGATGATTTTATCGATGATTTGTAGAGTTTGAAAATTGATCATTAATTTGATTAAATTCGGGGTGAAAGCCTGGTGATCTGTCACTCGGATATTCTAGTATGGATGTCAGTCTTTGCACAAAGGATCATATTTTATGCATCTTTGTCAAAACGCTTTATTTCTTTTAGAAAAAAAAAGTTTTTTTATTTTTTTTATTTGCGATCCGCCGTTGCAGGTCCGGCGTTATGTACGCGTGGTTGATGAGCGTAGCTAAGCGTTTCAATAGCGGGCTAGAGCTGCAAGCAAAAATAGTCCTTAAACTGCTTAGATATGAACTTGAGCCTTATTGAGTTTTTCTGATGTGTAATCCCAAGCCCATGTCCAGGTTTGGTGCGTATATAACAGTATAAGAAAACTTGCTGATATATAATGTATTCTGTTACCAAGACTTTCTAACGATGGTTGGAAAAATCAGCGTAGATAAATGTAATTTAATCGTGCAAGAAAGAAAAGGCGTGTATGCGTGTATTGTGTCATTTTATTTTATTGTAGTTTTTTTGTTTCATAAACCTATTATTTTTTAAATTGTGTTTTTTTATGGATCATTTGGTCAGCAATACAAAATAAATAAAAGTGTATTTATTTATTATGTACTTTAATGTCGTAATGGCCCACAGTGGTTACGGCATCGCCTCTCATGCACATGTGGGTTTAAGTTCAGCACCTGCACTGCATTAATTGCGTAATACACGATCTATCACAATTTGGATCGGTTTGAAACAGATTTCTAATCCATTGCTTCATAAGTTTAAAAAAAAAAACTGCTGAACAACGTAAATAACGCAATGAATGTTGTTGAACTTTCAAAATGAAACGGATTGGTCGGAATCGTTTACGCAATTAGATAGCAGATCCGGGCAAGTACCTATGTGACTTTTTCAATTCATAATTGTAATTTCTGAGTTTATTTATTTATTTAACCATTTATGCACACACATAGACAAGAAGAAAGGAACAGAAAAATACGTACAAAGGCAATGCTTATTTCTAAAGAAATCTCTTCCAGCATACCTGCGATAGGAAAGTAACAGTAGAAGAGAAAAAAACAATTTACTAATTCATCATTCATTTATCTTGGACCTTACTGACATCGGTAAAGGAGGGAATGAGGAACATGACTTCTCCCAGGAGATAGGGTACGGGGACTTAAAGAGTAAATAGAAGATTATTTACTCTAAGTCTGTGCCGGTAGAATTTGAGAAAGCCTTTAAAAAAAACCGTTAATATTTATGTCTGGATGTGTGTTCAGGATTGGCGCATAAACGACTGAACAGATTTGGATGACATTACTGAATTTATAAGCTGGATTAAAACTTATGGTACCTGCTTTTAATCCCGGTGGTACGTTCCCGTGGGATAATTTCCGACATTCACGCGGGTGAAGCCGCAGGCAAAAGCTAGGCATGGTTTGCATATTTCAACATTATGTATTTATTTAAGTATATTGTAAACAAAATGCAATATATAGGTATGTAGTTATACTTAATACTTTAGTTTAAGACATCACTATAAATAAGTAAAGATTACCACATAACGACTTTTATCGATACCACACAATCCCATCACTACAAGATAATCGTTGTACTCTCGCTATCGACGCGGGAGCACGTCAACTCTATTTGTTTACACTCGATTATCAACAAAAACATTTATATTGTTTTGTCATTCAGTGCTCGGCCGTGTTGAAGTTCGTGCAAGAACAATAGTGATGTGTTGATATTATTAATGATGGATAATAATCGAAAGAATGGTAAGTATTTTTTATTTATTTATTTATTTAATCACACAAATGCTTTGTACATTTTATACATATTATACGCGGACTTAATGCCACAGGCATTTTCCACTAGTCAACCACTCCATAAGGTTTGGCTGGTTAAGGCTGGAATATGCCTTGCCGGGCATCTTCCAGCCAGATTTAGACCCGTTACGTCTAAAATTATGTTCACAGGGCCGAAAAATCCAAGAAGAAGTGTAAATTTCTTGAAAATAATAATAGCGAAATTTTTTGAACTGAATATCCCAGTTAGTAAATTTTTTAATGATCCCTGAAGGACCCCTTCGCTGGAAATCTGGCGAAATGTGGGTGTTCTTACCTCTGCCCAACCCTTCGGGGAATGCAGGCGTGTTCATATGTTATGTTATTATGTTATTCAAATCCGGAGTGTTGTATGACAGTTAATTTAAATAATAATTACAATAAGAGCTCAGATAAATATTTATTATGTTTTGTTAAGGGTTTAATAATGTGTTTTGTTATTATCGGAAGCAGTGGCAGAGATAAACAAAAGATTGGCATTTAAACGTCAAAGTGATTTTAATGTCATTTGGATATCGGTCAGGGAACTATATTATGTACCTACATAATCTAGCGACGTCCCTTCGTGCGGTTTTAACGACTTTACAAAACATCAAGATTCTGTGCAACAACGTAAATAACGCAATGAATCTTGTTGAACTGTGAAAATGTAAAATATAAGTCTTAATCGTTTACGAAAATAATTAGATAGCCGTAAAGAATAATTTTAGGAAATTTCTTAGTCACCGCTTTCGCTTATTATTAGTCACCGACCGAAGCTTCGTTTTCGATTCAGTTTTCGGTTAAAAAAATCATCGTTCGGCCATAAACCAGCCAGAGCTACGGCCAAGCCGAAAATAAGAAGTTCGTGAATTGTCGTGCGTAATTCGGCCTACTTCGTACGTCTCGGCTCGTAAATTATCGCATTTTATTTCTTTTAAAGCTTATTTGCTCTTTCTCTCCCTAGGTATAAATAAAATAATGATGATATCGCTGTCGGACTCAGTAGCGATACCAAATCGGTACGCGATATCGCTGTCGCTCTCGGTATCGATACCAAATCGGTAGGTACGCGATATTGCTGTCGTAGGTACTCAGTATCGATACCAAATCGATACGCGATAACGCTGTCGCACTTGTTAGCGATACTGGTCCCTGGTTAGTCACTTTGGACCTTATTTCGAGCCACTTAATACTAAGTATCTGGCATGGTGTTCTTTGCGGCGGTGCGTAGTACTACGAAAGCGATTTTTTACCAAATATTACTTAGATCTACGCGATTAAAATTGATTACTTTAACGATAAACCGTAAAGGACGTCTAATAAATTATCTCACCTTAAATAACCTCTAATTATTTCAGAACCATCGGACCACGGCGTGACCAGTCTTGAAGGCTTGTACACAGATTTTGACGGATGGGTTGCCAGATACAATTCATGGTATAAAAGGTAAGAAATAATAGTACCAAACTGAAATACAATAGACGTAGATATATTTAGTAACCTATTCCCCTTAACTATTCCTAAAAAGTCATAAAAAACACAACACGACGTGTTGCCACGCCGAGCGCCGGACGCAAAGTCAAGAAGACGTGCTCGGATTTATGGAAATGGGTACCTACCGATATGGAAAATACCTTCTTATAAATCACTCAAAATTTATTTATTTCTAATTCCAGGTCGACATATTTCTCCAAAGAAATAAGTACGAAACACGCCCCAAATGATTCAAGACATGACAGAGAAGACATCTTGGAAAAAGACGTTTTCTTCGGTGACATATTGATGAGGCACGGGCACTTGCGACGAGCTGCCAAGAAGACGCCATGTTTTAATTTTTATAAAGAGAACGACGGATTTGTGTTCTATGATGACGTTTTTTATAGACTTATTAACAAAAATGGTGATAGCAGGATAGTTTATCAATATATTCGCTCAAAACTCTAGTATGGAAATAGTAAATGTTTGGTTAACATAGTACGGTTTTGCGACGATTTTTTATCGCACACTGTACTTTGAACTCTCAGTGTTTAGCCGAGCATTGAGAATCCCACAGCGCCTCAAAAAAAAACCCATTGGGTTTTATACACTATTGGATTTTCAACACTCGGCGCTGAACACTGCGTTGAAAATCCAGTGCGCGACAAAGAATCGCCGCTAAAAAAAATTGCCCGTGGCCACGAGGACTAAAGGTTCTCTAAACATTAGTTCGAAATTCGAACAGTGTCGAGATGTGAATCTGTGAGTTCGAAGATGTGATGTACTTTAAAGTAATGGTCCACAAATGTACCTGTAGGAATCAGGGTCAAATTAAATTATCTAGCGAAACTCCGTAGCAAAAAGCAAAAAATAAATTAATATGATGATTTTTTTATGATGTCATCAACCGCCGCGCCGTGTAGTTGAAATATCAGTTTAAAAATTCCAATTTTTTTGTTGTTGTAAACTTCACAGACGTGGTGGGACACTACCAGAGGCCGAAGTTTTTTTTCCTTATTCAGGTATCGGTACCCATCACGGCTGCGGAGTTTCCCTGTAGAAGAATGCTGCTGCTGCTGGTAAGCGCATCACTTGGGAAAGGCTGGACGGATTTCACAAATGTTCGTAATAGTCCGAATTAGATTTTTATGGAAAGGAAAATTTGAAAACTTCAAATTCGTTAAAAAATTTACGTCCTTTTTTCTATGAGATTTTTGTATGACCTTTGGACAAGACAGCGTCAGTGGGGTCAGCAAGGTTAATATGTATAATACAAATGTAATATTGTGATAATTATGGGTTAATAAAATAAAAATAATACCTAGGTACTAATGTCGTCAATTTAAGTATAAGAAAAAATAGGTATCCTTGTAAATAAATATTAATTTAATATATAATTATATTTAAAATATAAGTATAATTATATGCATAATGTATAATTATTAAAGTAGGTAATGAATGTTCAGTGTAAAATAAAAATTGCTGCTCATAAAAAATATACCTATTAAAAGCGTATGAGAAATGGTTATTTTATTCGTTTTAGAATGATTTTTGGGGCTAACTAGATAAGTAGGTAAGTACGTACTTCAAAATATGTATTTTATTTTACATAAACTTACATGGGCACTTATAAAACGTCAGGTGCACGGTTCCAATTGGTCGTTTCCTATGGAGAAGAGCCGGCAAGAAACTCGACGGTTACTCTTAAAAAGTAATCAAATAAAACGTATTGGGCCTTAAGTTTAATATAAGTAGTGATACTAGCTGCAGTGATTTTGATACCAGCGTCATCGTGTTGAAAATATATTTTCTACTATAATATCATCAACTAGAAAAGAGCTGTTAATCTTCAAACGGCTGACTCGATTTTATTGAATCATATAGCTAAGAACACTCTCGATCAAATCACATTTCAAACGAAAAAAACAAAATCGCTTCAGCCGTTTGGGAGCTACGGGACCGCACAGACATACAGATACACCCCTTCAACTGATGAAACTGTGTTTCCGTGGGGGTTAAAAATAATAGGCTTTTACAATGTTTTTACATTCTAAAGGTATGGGAGGCCAGTTAGAGCTATGTCTTTAAAATCATAATCAAAACTCATTTATTCAAATTAAGCTGAGAATGAACAGACAGCTGTGCTGCTAGGGAGTTTGTTGCGCCTCTTCTTCTTCCCAGCTAAAGCACTAGGAAGTTGTGAAGGGTGGGCGTTTTGGGGGACTGTCATATGTAATTTTGACGTTCGAAAAGTGCTGATTCTCAGCCTATAAGTTTGAATAAATGACTTTTGAATTTGATTTTGAATCATAAGACAGTCCCCCAAAACCGTCTAATAATAACATCGTCCAAATACCTTAACTACCGCCCACCCCTTTGGGAAATGCAGTCGTGATAGTCTGCTATGTAGAATACTACGAATAATAGTATATTGTAGCTTTTTGTCTTATTTTTTTTGTGTCCCAGCTACGTACATTATAATGCTTAAAAGCCTACACAACCCCAGGTTTTTATCTCGCTCGCACCATACAACTCGCGGACTGCGAGCGAGACGGAGGCGGCTCCAAATCGGCAAAAGTTTAGGTAATTGCTGTTTACGGCGAAAATAATGGTAATAAAAAAAAAACATAGTCGCTCCTTTATAGTTAGTTCAGTTAGAGCTCTTACACACGAGCGGCATGTTCCCAACGGCAGAGGTAACTGCAGCCGTCGACGCGTCGACGGTTGCCGCCGACGCGCGTCGACGGCTGCAGTTACCTCTGCCGTTGGGAACATGCCGCTCGTGTGTAAGAGCTCTTAGTGAGCCAAGTTTCATGATCTAATTTGAAGTATTTTTTGAATAGCAGCGGTTTATTGTTCGATTTGGAGGTAACTTTGGATTTTTTTTCTACCGAGATTTTTTTATGAAATCGTGTTTTCGGCTAACATAGTCCTCAACTTTAACATATAATATTCATTTCAAAATTAATGCTGCAGTAGCTTCGATAATATAATGGCGGATCTTGCTAAGCAATTTGAGGTCTTATAGGCCCTTAAGATTCAACTTCATTGGAACAGAATACGGATATGGCGCAAAAAGAATGGTTGATTAGTTCAGATATAAATAGTTAATTTAATAATATCTACGTGGAGACTGGAGGCAGGTTAGCCTTCACATAAGTTGGTATTTACTTTCTTGCGGTCGAATGCAATGATTCATGAATCGTTTTACTTACCAAAGGTACCTTTTTTATTGCCAAACTGGGCATATAAATAGATTCGTAAGCTAATTTTAGCCTGTGATAGCTACTACCATAAAGGAGGGTTTACTATGCAAAGGCATATGAGGTCTTTGCTTCATTATTGGTAAAGATACAAGAGTCTTAACCAATAACGGTCCGTAAACCTTTCCCTTCGGTCAACGAACGCATTTTATTACTCACATTCACCAGCATCTCGCCGTGGTAGACATAGCTAATTGATAATTAACAGCCTCACAGGTCGGTCGCGGTCGATTCGTGGATGGGTGAACATCCATTACATATCAAGACTCCTCCGTGCTTCGGAAAGCACGATAAGCCGTTGGTCCCGGCTGTCATTCGTAGATCATTGACAGTCGTTACGGCTTCTCAGAAGCCCGAGTATCTAATAACCAGTCTTACCAAGAGGTATCTGTTACCCAGTAACTAGGTTGTGGAGGTCAGATAGGCAGTCACTCCATGTGAAATACTGGTATTCAGCTGCTTCCCCCAATCTCCGGCATGACCCCAACATAGTTGAGACAAGGCTAAGCAGATTGTAGATTGATTCATCAATATCTCGCCAATCTACCTAACCGATCTAAGCAGTCGGTAGGTAGGCTGTGAGAGCATCCACACAGGGTGCTGAGTAACAGGGATGTGCCCAACTGGTGTTGCTTATAGGGGATTTCGGATGGGCCTTTTGAGAGGTACCGGTACCCCTTCCAGAGGTAAAAAGGAAGGTGAGGTAAAAATCCCACACTTCCTGGGGCCTAAGTCTAATTTATAAACGTCACAATGGTGTCATAATGGTTAGTTTTTGACAGTTTTGTATGGCAAATCTGTCAAAAACTAACCATTATGACACCACTGTGACGTTTATAAATTATTAGACTTAGGCCCCTGGTCTTAGGTATATTCAAAGCTCGAGCGACTTTTGAAGGGTTCCTAAAGAGTCATAAACAAGCCTGTAAGAAATCGAGACGTGTTTCACCTCTCAACGAGGCATCCGCAGGAATAGTTTACTAAATATATCTACGTCTATTGTATCTTACGACTGGAGGCGAGTATAACCGATTCAACGACACCGACCGACTGGACCCGAGTTTAACCGATTCGCCGTTACCGACCCGAGGGTGACGGTTCAATTTCGTTCAATGTTCAGAAAGTGTGCTTAAACAAGTTTTTACTACAAAACAAACTTTTTCAAAAATTCCATTTGTCATATTTTCATTAATTTACATAAAGGTATAGTTGGGTAGGTACTGTATCTGACCGAGCAACGTCCGATCTACGGGTCATTGGGCTGGTTCGCAAACAATCTTATCTTATATTTTCCTCTGTATATTTTAGTACTTTGGACAGATAATTTGCATAAAAAGTCTTGTTGGTTTAGCGGTCGCAAGCGCAACAATTACTGCGTGAAATACTGGGTTCGATTCCCCAGTCTTTCAGTGTGAGAACACCGATTAGGTTGGCAGCAGGACATTTTTTGGAATAAGTAATCTAAATAGTATCCTAAATAGGTTATACCTACCTTCATATTTTTACCCGTGAATACGTGATGTATTTACTCCTGCCTACCCTTCCAGAAACATGGTGTTATGTTTTTTTTTTAAATAAAAAGTGCCCTAATACTGAAAGTCTGCGGTTCTGTGTATGCAAAATACGATCCGCAATGCTGCAATGTTGTCGGACTAAACATGTTGTTGGGACTTTGCTTTAGACTCGCATAGTGTTCTCTAAGACGCCAGCGCCATCTCCACTACCAAAAGAATCTCGGTAACAATTGCGATTCTTTCACCCGCGGTGGAGATGGCACCTCCCGGAACCACGACTCCGACCTCAGCCTGCAGCAAAGAGCAAAGTTAGGAAAACATATTGTTACTGCCATCTAGCAGCATTTTATTTAAGCACACGTTTTAGTTCGATCTAATGACTACGAGATGGCGCTGTTATCAATTAAATTACTACTGATTTATTTATATCATTTATATGTCTGTTCATCCTCCTGTCCTCCACTTCCTAGTTCCTAGGAATAGTAGAAACTATTCCTTCCAGTAGTTCCTTCTAGTTTGTACCAAAAATTCTGTGAAATATTCCTATAGTTATACCAGCAAACAGTTAAGTATTATCAAATGCTGTCTAGTGTAGTGTGTAGTCCAGAGGCACATCATAGAATAGGTACTTAGTACTAACGCCAGAGGTTCAGTTGCCAATGGGTACCCTTTGGCAATAGAACCCCCTGGCAAAGATTTTTTAACAGTCGCAAAACCGATGGAAATAGGTAGGTATATAAATTAGATACCATTAAATCTCATTGTCTTGTAACGATAAACACATTCAGCCACAAAATAACCTTTATAAGTAGGTAAGTACCTTACCTATTACTACCTACCTACTACCTACCTAAAGATACTACCTATAAAAAAGTCTATACTTACATAAAAGAACATGATAATAAAGTGTGGCTATGTATAAAATAAGCCCCTATTTTAAACTTACTTATATTATCAGATTATCATGTGTAAGCTCATTAACTTTCTTACCTATCAATTTAACATAAAAAATAAGAGTATACTTAAAAACTAAAACCCAACTACGGCAAAAAAGTCACTTTTTTTTGTTCATGACTTTTTGTCCTGTAGAGGGCACCATATGCAATTTAATGTGACGTCACACCGACGACCAAGACGCTTCCAATGATACCCCATTTGTCAAATTATAATAAGGATTTTAGAAGTTATGAGGGAACAAATGAACATACATACATTCATATACACATACATACATACCGCTCAAAATCATAACCCTCCTTTTTGCTTCGCCGTAGTCGGGTAAAAGTCATCACACACTCTCTGAGGTAGTGTCCGTGCGTTGTGCGCCCCAACAAAAAGCCAGATTTTATTAGACTTTAGCATCGACGTACATAACTTCTTTTAATTGAGATAACTTGTTAGCATTGTTTTATCAGCTTTATTCTCCGCTGTTTCATCGACTGGGTTGTACATTTATCTATTTAATCGCACTATTGTATGTACATTAGAACGATAACAAAGTCCGATTTTAAAGGAGAATAAAGATAAAAACTCAAACTTTTTAGTGTGATTGCGATCTACATAAGTATATGTTCATAGTTAAATTTTGTGAAAATGAAGAAGGTAATGAAGGAATGGACTGTGGACGCTACATGGGGGAAAATTGCAAGTAAGTAAACCATCTCTAAGCTTTACTATGATTTCCTAAACTCACGAAATTTTCGTCCAAAGTTAGGTTTTACTCTGTTTTACTTAACCTTTTGCCAGCTGTCAAATCACTACAAAACAATTATAGACTTTTTGCTTATGACGTAAGGTCGAAATTCGTGTATTTTTCATTTGCTACGAAAGTGGGTCATATCCAATGCGTCTGAATTATTCGATTCGACTTTATTATTTATTGCTCAGAACATAAAGTAGAAATTCTAATGGCTAACAAACCCAACCACCTGTTTGGTTAGAAGTGATGAGACATGTAGAAGTCACGGTCATCCAAAAACTTATCGATACCTTTGTGATTCTAAAATACTATACGTTTAGTTATAAAATTCTCGGCCATAGCTCCGGATATAAATTGCTCGATTACGTAGTATTATATGATCTGTGCTCGATGTAACTTTGTCACAACTTTACATGTTATCATAAGAGATGATAATGGCAACTACTTCACACGTATCACGCCGAGCTTAAGCCATACTGGTGCCGATTCCCTTGTTCACAAACTAGACTAAATTTAAGTTCAGTGCATCTTTTTCTTTCTATTTCATTAAGAAAAGGACAGAAGATACATTTTAGTTTAGTTCAGTCAAATTAATCAGCGCCTGACGTAAATTGACGTAACTTTAGTAGGCAAGTTTTTAATCACGTCTGAACTTGTATGGAGTAGTGACAGGCGCTGAGTAATTTGACAGGACTAAACTAAAAATTATCTTTAGTCCTCTTCTAAATGAAATACAAAGAAAAAGATGCACTGAACTTAAATTTTGTTTAGTTTGTGAACAAGGGAATCGGCACCACTATACTTCACACATAACAAAATATTTTTAATTGTTTTTCAGTGGTATCCTGGGGAGATCCAGCTAATCCACCAATACTTATGGTACATGGATACATGGATAGTGCTGCTACCTTCATTCTCTTAGTAGAACAGCTACCTGACACTTTCTATTATGTTGCTTTCGATATGCCTGGTAACACCTTGACTTGTATTGATCACAAAATAAAATATGACTGAAGATTTGGATCTTCATGGTTCAAACCTCGCTTAAATAATATATAATGATTATGTTACAGGCCACGGGAAATCAGAACCTTTTCTTCCTGGGCCTATTGTTTCTCACCTAGGCATTGTGGAAACGGTCCGTTTGATAGTAAAACATATGAAGTGGAATAAGTTCGTTTATTTGTCACATTCCATGGGCTTCAGTATAGGTTAGTGAAATTCAATCTTTTATTTGGAAGTAGGATATAAATAATAATTAAGTACCAAAATAGCCTTTAATATTATGTCTTGATGGCCCAATAGACAAAAGAGGTTGTGGGGTCTACTCCGGGGAAGTACCAATGTGACTTTTTCTATTCATATGCACTTTCTAAGTTTATCTTTGACATCACTGACATCAGTTAATGAAAACATCGTGAGGAAACTAAGACTTACAGTATAAGTAATATATGTCTGAAATCGCAAACCCGCCTTAAGTAAGTGATCAATGCTCATGCCTTCTCTATATGAGAATAGGGCATTGTCCTGTAGTGGGACAGTAATAGGCTATTATATTATTATTGTTATATATAATGAAACGATGATTTTCAAGCTCATGTTGTAATTTAAATTTTCAGGAATCTTCTACAATCACTTGTTTCCGGGTAAAATAGTAAAGATGGTGCACATTGACCCTGCTCCGCCGATATCAGCGTATTACTATCCTCACCATAACCCTTTGTTTTGGTACCAGTTTTTATATGACCATTATTATAGTAATTACGAACGGTAAGTTATCCCACTATTTTAATTATTGTTATCATTCTTTTGACCTTATCGCAATTTATTTGGGGTCAGTGCAGTATCTCTTCTTCTTAAATACTTCTCTATTAGTCGACATCTCAGTAGTCACTCTAAACGCTGGATTTACACTAGGGACACTGGGCTAGTGCCCATCGCTAGGGCCAATTCGTTGATAGCCTATCTATACTGACTTAATACATTTTCAAATCTTAGGGCCAGAGAAAATAGCTTTTTAGATAAATACAAACCTCATTCTAAAGCAAATAAGGTTCATATTTGTATAAAACACTTGCTCACATTTGCCTGTATGAATATTAGCAAAGTAAACGCAAAGTGTGATCTGTAAGAGTTATTTTTAATTTTTAAGGTGGAATGCCGGAAGTTCAAAGCGATTGACGCTCGAAGAAGCAGTGCACTTATTAGTTCGAAACAGAAGTTTATCAGAAGATCAAGCGGAAGTGGTTCTCTCCAGATCGCTGGTGCCAGCTGGTGATGGAAAGTTCAAGTAAGTATAGTTAGGGAGTTTTATAATAAATCTCACAGTTTCCCGAAGAATAGATCGCGTAAAAACAAAATATTAAATGAAGGGCAAAACTTTGTTTTGAATTTTTTGCTGCTACGCCTTATTTTGACTAAAATTGTATCTATTACTTGTTATGAAATACCGACACAACCAACAAGACGTCTCAAAATAATTATAAAAGAAAAAAATAATGCATTACATTTCAACGAAATCAGTGAGTACCTTATGAACGATTTTACTTTCACAGGTTATCATGGGAGCCAAGAATGAAGAAAATAGCCACTGTTGCCCTGTCAGAAGAAACTCTGTTCACCGTGATAACAGAGCATGCGCCACCCACACTCATTCTTGAATCGTCAGATAATATCGCCAACCCACCGGGAAAGCAGTTTGCAGCTAGTATTATAGAAAAATGTCGCCTAATGGTTCCCAACTTTTTCACTGTAACCGTCACGGGTGGCCATGACGTGCATATAACTCACCCCGAAAGTGTAGCACCGCATGTAAAAAAGTTTTTAAAATCTTATAAAGAAAGTTGGTCCGTAAAGTGTAAATTATAAAATAAATTACTATGAAATCTTTATGAATCTTGATAACTCTAGATAGTGACAGGTATTGACAGGATCAATCCCTGTCACTATCTAGAGTTATCGATTACTTCTGCAAACTAACTACACCCAACACTAGAGTCATCGAACAATCTGTCAACATTGATGGTGGTTTTATCTGTGATATTTTAGCATCACAGTTTGTTCCATCTCTTTTAAACCTACGCACGCTGTAGGAGCACAGAAATAATATCATGCTAAAAATGCCACAAATATTGCGGACTTGCATTTGATGCATCAGATGAAAAATCAATAAAATGCCGTAATTAAAATCAATGAATAGCTTTAAAACCAATTCGTCAAATGTGAATCCAATTCCAAAGGTTACTTGCAGAATTTAAATACATTAACATGTGAATCTTTAACTAGTTTCATTCGGTTGATTTTGTTTGGTTGGATCCGCTACGCAACGTTAGAATCCTGCTGCAATTTATATTTTCATTGTAAATAAACTGACTATTTTAAATTATTGTGTAAAAAATATTTATTGAAAATGAAAGGCCGATGCGACTGGTTCATCAGTGTACCCTGGGGAAAACTGGCCTGTAAGTATTTACCTATATTTTTAGATTCCTAATGTTGAACCTGCAGAAGAGCTCCCAGGGGCTACCAACTGTAGTGGCCCACCTGGAACTATGCAAGGTGGGCTGTTGTAGATACAAATTAGTCTGGTGGAAGTACTCTGGCAATTGAAAGAGTTACTGCGGAGCCGCTTCACCAACTTATACCCCTCATCGTGTCCTGCTTTTTGTGCAAAACCACCTGCATTGTGAAGGACCTGTTGCCTCAGCTGATGCCACCAATTTATGGTTGAGTTCTACTCGAAGCTTATAATTTATTTTTCATAATCATTACCACAAAATTTGTATTCAATCATGCTTTTTGTAGACTAACACTGAATAGTTATGGGCAATAAACCTTCCCCCCACCTTGGACCTAGACTGTCACCCCATGGCCTTTTTGCCTCTCATTTTTAACCTGACAAATGTCATATATGAATGAACCGAGAAAAAAACACTCGAAATGTCAATAAATATAATCATGAAAACTGCCAAGCGCTTACATGCAAACAGCTTCTAGTAGATGATTGTTTGACGGGTAAAGCTGGTCAACTTCAAACCTATGCCTAAGTTATCATTCTCTTGTAAGTCCTAAGTACTGCAGGAAATTCTTGATTTAAACACTCTTTGTTTCCTTGAATCTTAAATCATTCTTCTGCCCTTATCCCAATTTATTTGGGGTTGGCGTAACATGTCTTTGTCTTCCATACTTTTCTATTAGTCGTCATCTCGGTAGTCACCCGCTTTCTAGACATATCATCTTTCAGACAGTCCATCCATCGTTTCTTTGGTCTTCCCCTAGTCTTATAGCCATCGACATTCATACTAAAAACGTTCCTTATGACATTTTCCTCATTCCTCCGCATCACATGCCCATACCAACCGATTCCCGCACAACTTTTCAGTCACCAGTGCCACTTTCAGACTTCCTCTTATGTACTCATTTATTATTCTATCCATTCGTGTAACACCACACATCCCTCTTAGTATTCTCATCTCAGCTGCATGCAATTGCCTTTCATTCATCCCTTTTGTGGCCCAACATTCTGATCCATACAGGACAGCAGGTCTAACCATTGATTTATATATCTTTCCCTTAAGTTTAAAGGAAAAGCGGGCAAATAAAATCTAGACCATCGGGTTATTTTCCCCCCCTGAGGGCTTTAAAGCTGGGTACACTCATAATGTCTGTACAGTTGGACAAACAGATTAGTCATACAGAAATATTTATCTTTTTACAACTCCTACCTAATCCAATATTTTGTATAAACCTGTGTTAAGCAAATTAATTAATTTGAATTTGAAACACTGCTAACATTTATTTTCATAGTGTGTTTAATAAATTTTGTATGCTATAAGAGTTATGTAAAAGATAAATAATCAGCACAATAGGGTTCCATCTATTAATGACTAATTAATAATATTTTTGGAGCATTGTCACAGGTGGTCGCATTTGTGTGACGTCCCATTCCGTGGTGTGACGTCAATTCCTTTTCAATTTAAAGATTATTCAATTATAACAGCACTTACAATTTTACTTCAACAATTAGAAAACATCACCTTGTGTACTTAAATGGACTTTGAACCTAGGGAATTATAATAATAAAGGTAGTGTTGGTAATATTTTAATTTTTTTCGAGAAGTTCAAGATAAATAATTTAGAATTATACATGACGTGTCGGCGTAACATCATCCCCCCAATTGTCAAACGATGTCACACTTTGTTGACCCTCCCTCCCCCATAATGTGTGACGTTATTTATAGATGTTGTTAGGAGCCTAACAACATTGTTTATAGGAAGCTGCCAGTTAGCTATACCAACCTTATGTCAAATATCAGCTTCGTCACATTGAGTCGAGCCTTGCAAATCAAACTGAGTGATTCTCTTGCCATTATTCCAATTTATTTGGGGTCGGTGTAACTTGTCTTTTTCTTCCATAACTTTATTTTAATTGGCCGTCATCTAGGTAGTCACACCCTTTCTAGACATAATTATCATTTTTCACACAGTCCATCCATCGTTTCTTTGTTCAACTGTACATGTACCAAAAATACTACAGGCCTAATGGTAAGCGAGATGGTGCCTGAGGTAGCTTCACATTGCGGGAGGGGTGTTGACGCCCGTCAGTTGGCGAATGACTGAGTGCTCATATACATGAGCGACATGTTGCTAACAGCAGAGGCAACTGCAGCCTTCGACGCGGATTGCCGCTCAGTAGATTTTGGCTGACTAAATGCGGTATCAAACGGAAATCAACTTATGATAACCTAGTCAAGCAAATTGGTACCCTACGTCAAGTTCCTGTGTAATGCCTGGTTTATACGATGACAGTGACTGGATCCAGTGACTCGGAATATCGGACCCAGTCAGTGGGTTCATGTAGACGGATCGGCAGTAAGTCAGGCGGGGGAAGCTACTGGGCCCGAAAATAGACGGGTATGTTAGTCAACTGGATTGACTTGAGGGCGCGAAGTCAGCGTTGGACTGACTTACTGTAACTCAAACTCAAACTCAAAGCATTTATTTCAATTAAACCATTTACAGGCACTTTTGAATTGTCAAGGAGTCGGTCAGTCAGAAAATATGAAGCTAGTTGCCCATTCCAAAGCGTAGTAGGTACCTATGGAGAAGAACGGGCAAGAAACTCCACGGACACTCTTTTAAATCAAAAAATTGTTACAAAAATTGGTTACATCATTCATGTTGAAATTACTTATACATGTGAGAACAATGTAGAAAGACGTGCATGATAAAAGCGTCCGTTGATATAAATTATAAAAATAAAAATAAACAATTCAAAAATTTAAAATTAGCCATGGCAGCCAAGAAATGACCAGCCCCAACTGACGGCGCCCGTTCACGAACATGACGCATGGATTAGCACCATTCAGCTCAACCATTTTGAAGGGAGGTAATGATCCAACACACACGCCACCTTCAGCGAGACATCTGAGTGAGCATGACATACTCACAGCCGCCAGGGCACATTCAAGTCAATGAAAGACATAATATTACCCGGTAAATGGTAGCTCTATAGTACATAGGCTGCCTATGAATGAAGCTATTTTAAACAAATACATGTCAAAAAATGACAGTTGTGATACAGACAAATAAGTTATTGTGCACGATGTAACAAGTATGTACGATGCCCTAAGGTCACCTCGTTCGTGGGCGCAAGTAGCGTGTCGATCGCCACGGAAAACGTAGAATGTTCTTAGTTTAAGATTCCATGTTTTATGTATAATTTATGTTGTGTTGATATTCTTATAAGTCTGATAGTATATAAGGGTAGTAAATATGTAAGACTGTTATTCTAATAAGAAATAAAAGTATTCTAGTAAGAATCTAACTTGTAAAATCGTTGTGTAAAGTCGTAAGCTATTATGTTGAATATTTAATAAAGTTTTAACTGTGTTACCTAAATAATAGAATAAATAACTATAGGATAAGGTAAATAAACAATTAGAATGCGGTGTGTTTCATTCCCTTACCTCTGCGACGTTCCCAATAAGACTAGCGAGCGCGCGCGCTCGACAGAGCTCTTTTATAGTAGTGAGGCGGGAGGCAGGGAAATAGTTGTTAGCTAGGAAATAAGAGTAGCTTTAAGGACATAGTAAATAAGATATTGTAATGTAAATATTTTAATAGAAATAAACGAGTACAGCTAGCGGGGGTGAAGAAGGGGAGTGCGGGCAGAGGGTAGCGCACGCCTACGCGATTTTGTATAAAAGACGGGCCGATTTAGCGGACCGTCACTTCGATTTCACACTCAGCGAGTACACATAAGAAGAAACTCTGCCCAAGCTCCGATATACCTCCTCGCCGCCGTTTGCCTCCAGAACAAGATCCGATACTTCGTGTATTATTTACATCTTCGTCAGTCGCTATCCCCCACATTATTGGTCCTTCGTCGTCGGATAAGAAAACCTGCGCCTGGAAGAAAAGAAGATGGTCCTTACTCGAAGCAAGGATGGAGAACAAGCGAAACGTCGTCAGGAAGAGCTCAGCGCATCCGAGTCTAGACAAGAGACTACGTCAGGAGACCTGCCTGCGCAGGGCGCGTCGAACGCCGCTACCGAGTCATCAGGTACCGGCAGCAGCACGTCGACCGCTACAGAAGCAAGCACCTCTACTGGAACAGAAGAAACCAGTGACCCGTCTCAGAAGGAGAAGTCGTCTCAGCGAACACTGAAGCCTGCAGACGCACGGTCACGTCGCTCCGGAACCTCCCGCAAGAAACTCCTCGCGGAGTTGGAGGCGAAAGAGCGACTAACCGAGCTGAAACTCAAGCAAGCACAGATAAAAGCTGAAACAGAGAAGCAACAACTACGTGTTCAACGTCTTCAAGCAGAAGCAGATACCTCAGAAGAAGAAGAAGAAATAGAAGATGACCTGGCTTCAGTCCGCATCAGCACCTGGTTACAAGGCACCGGGCCGGACCCACAGCAGTCAGGGAACAAAGAAACTCTTCAAGAAGAGGGCAAGAAGACGCAAGAAGATCACGTAGAAGAGAAGAAAAAACAAGAAGATAGTACGAGAACAAGCCAGCCATTGATCGACGTGGCTACCCTAGCCGCCGCTCTCTCTCAAGCGGTACGAAGCACGAGGGAACCACCGAAATATATTCAAGAGCTGCCGCCTTTCAACGGAAGCAGCGCCGACTGGCTCGGCTTCAAGACAGCGTACGAAGAAACCCTCATGTATTTCACATTAAATGAAAACATGGCACGTATACGTCGAAGCCTGCGTGGAACTGCAAAAGAAGCTGTTGGCTGCCTCCTAGTAAGCCAACCAGATCCGAAGGTCGTCATAGAAACTCTCGAAAGAAGATTCGGAAGACCAGAAGCACTGATTCACGTCGAAATAGAGAAGATCAAGTCACTCAGCCGGGTCAGCGATAATCCTCGCGACTTATGTATCTTCGCTGGGCGAATCGCAAACATAGTGGGCACCATTGAAGCATTGAAGAAACCGCAATATCTACACAGCCCTGAAATGGCGCGAAACATTACAGAGAAGCTTACTCCTATATTGAAGAACAAGTGGTACGACTACGCATCAACGAAGAGAGAAGATACTCCTGAATTAAAGAAGATATCTACCTTCTTGAACGAAGAAGCAGACAAGTGTGGAGCCTACGCTTTACCAGAGGCTACCATCGATGAAGTCGGGGGCAGAGAACGAAGAAACAGAAAACCAGAGCGTACCTTCGCCGCAGAGAAGAAATCTTCATCAGAAGATCAATGTCCTCTCTGCAAACAAGATCACAAGCTACCAGACTGCAAGCAATATACCTCCCTCGACGTCAATACAAGATGGGAGATAGCAAAGAAGAACCACATCTGCTACCGCTGTCTTCGAAGCAAGCATCGTCGACTTCAATGTAAAGCTCCACCGTGTGGAAGACACGGGTGCGTCATGAGGCATCACAAGCTGCTGCATCACGACAAAGAACAGAGCAGCACGAGTGAACCAGAGAAGAAAGAAATAGCGGCATCTTCAGTGGAAATCACGTCAGCAGCGAAGCCAGGCACTAACCGTCGTGCCTACTTGAAGATTGCGCCCGTAATCATAAAGGGGCCGCACTCCAGCATTGAAACATATGCTCTACTAGATGAAGGGAGCACCGTCACCCTACTCGACGCATCGATCGCCGAGGTCATCGGGGCGGACGGGCCTGAAAATACTATGTGGATTCAAGGAATCGGCAACGAGATGAAGCACGACAACAGCAAGATCGTCAGTCTCAGCATCAGAGGAAAATATGCCGAGGAAGAATACCAGATAGAAGCTGCACGTACTGTCAACAGACTCAGCTTCACACCGGAGTCAGTATTCACCGAACACATTGAAGATTGCGAACATCTGATCGAAATCAAGGATCAGATCAGCTATCAACACGCCTCACCTAAGCTGTTGATTGGTCAAGATAACTGGCATCTCATCGTATCAAGAAAGCTTCGCACCGGCCGCCGTAACCAGCCTGTAGCTTCCCTCACACAGCTCGGCTGGGTTCTTCATGGCTGTCACAGCTCGCTCACAGCTAAGGTAGCGTTCTGTGGCAGACTTCAACAAAAAGAAGATAAACTGGAAGAATTGATCAAGAATCACTTCAAACTCGAGTCACTATGTATCGAACCAAGAAGACCGAAAGAAGATCCCGAACAAAAAGCTATCCAGATCCTAGAAGAAACCAGCAGACGACTACCAGAAGGAAGATTCGAAACCGGCCTGTTGTGGAAAGAAAAAGACTGCCAGATACCGAGCAACTATAAAGAAGCTGAGCGGCGCCTGCACTCCCTAGAGAAGAGATTAGATAAAGAAGAGGACCTCAAACAAAAATACGAAGAGAGGATGGAAAATCTATTCCAGTCAGGGTATGCAGAGCCAGCGCCCACACCGGCTCCAGAAGGGAAAACATGGTACCTGCCTCACTTTCCGGTCATCAACCCAGCGAAGCCTCACAAGCCACCGAGACTGGTGCATGACGCGTCAGCCAAGTCAGCCGGCATGTGTCTCAATGACATGCTGTACTCGGGACCCGACCTCTTACAATCACTACCGGGGGTCGTCATGAGGTTCCGTCAACACGCATTCGCCGTCAGCGGAGACATCAAAGAAATGTTCATGCAAGTAAAAATAAGAAAAGAAGACAGAGACGCGTTACGATTTCTGTGGAGAGGCAAACGGCGGGAGGGCAGACCGGAGGAATACAGAATGACTTCTGTAATTTTCGGAGCAACTTCATCACCATGTACGGCGCTATTCATCAAAAATAAAAATGCAAGTGAGTTCGCGAGCGACTACCCAGAAGCGGCAGCAGCGATACTGAAGAATCACTACATGGACGACTATGTTCAGAGCTTCTCTACAATACAAGAAGCACGTGAAATAACGAAAGCAGTCGACTTCATTCACAAAAAGGCGGGCTTCGTTCTGAACGGGTGGACATCGAACGACACAAGAACAATAGAAGAGTTTGGTCTACCTGCAGAAGATAGCTCCGCGACAGTAAGCCTGGGTGGCAAGGACACAGAAAAAACGCTGGGTTTACTATGGCACGTGAATGAAGATTGCATAGGGTTCAACACAAACTCTATGAAAATACCTAAAGAAGTTAAAGAAAACAGGCGCTCTCCATCAAAAAGAGAGGCCTTGAGCATCATCATGGCACTCTTCGACCCGCTGGGACTGATCTCACCTGTCACCACGCCGGCAAAGAGAATATTTCAAGATACCTGGCGCTACAAAACCGACTGGGATGACCCGCTGCCAGCTGAGCTGCAAGAAAAATGGCAAAAGTGGATTACGTCACTCGTCACCATCGAACAGCTGAGACTACCACGATGCTATGACTATGAGCAGAGTGTCTCCATCCAGCTGCACACCTTCGTCGACTCGAGTGAAGAAGCCTACGCCGCAGCAGTATACTGGCGAACGGTACGTCACGACGGCAGTGTGCACGTGTCACTAGCAGCTGCAAAGAGTCGAGTCACCCCCCTCAAGCCGGTATCCATGCCCAGGTTGGAGCTACAATCAGCCCTACTGGGCGCACGACTCGCACAGACGGTGCTGGAAGAGCACGACTACCGACCCGAGAGCAAGACCTACTGGAGTGATTCACGCACAGCACTAGTGTGGATCAGGTCAGAGCCCCGCGTCTACAAGTCCTTCGTAGCTCATCGTCTGGCGGAGATCGAAGAAACCACAAAGAAAAATGAGTGGAGGTGGCTCCCATCCAGACACAACGTGGCCGACGACGCGACGCGAGACACGCCCGACGACTTCGACGCCACACACAGGTGGTTCCAGGGACCCTCATTCCTGAAGCTACCAGAGTCACAGTGGCCACAAGAAGAGAACGTGATAAAATACGACACGGGAGAAGAAAGAGAGAAGTGTCATTCGTGTCAACAAGAAGACGGTCACAATCTCGATCACCTACCACAGATCGAGAGATTTTCAAAGTGGCTCCGATTAATAAGAACAACAGCACGAGTCTTACAATACATAGACTTGTGTAAAATACATAAGAACACCGTCGCAGCTACTAGAAAACGAACAAAGAAAATAGAAGAAAAAGATTCCGGTTGGCGCAACTCAAAGAAAACACTACCTAAACCCACAAAAAGGGTAGTACTTAAGGAAATCCGCAACTACATAGAAATACCTACCGAATACCTAACAAAAGCTGAACAGCTGTGGGTACGCGCCAGTCAACAAGAGAGCTTCAAAACTGAGATAGAACGTATCAAGAGTAAGGGAACGCCTAACACTAGCGATCGCCTAAGTCATCTCAGTACCTACATCGACGCTGCAGACATCGTACGTCTACGAGGAAGAGTGACGGCCGCTCAGGGAATACAACAAGACGCGTCAAACCCTCCGATATTAGACGGCAAACATACCTACACACGTTTGTACATAGCTCATGTACATGAGAGCTTACATCACGGCGGTGTGGAAACAGTCGTAAACGAGTTACGACAGCGACTATGGATTTCAAAAATACGTCCCGCAGTAAGAAATATTATCAAGAGTTGTTTACCCTGCCGTATAAGAAAAATGAAGCCAGCAAACCCGCTCACAGGTGACTTACCTCCGGCGCGCCTCGCACATCACGCTCGTCCATTTACTTTCACGGGACTCGACTACTTTGGTCCCATAGAAGTAACAGTCGGACGCCACCATGAAAAGAGGTACGGAGCCCTCTTCACCTGCATGACGTCACGAGCGATTCACATAGAGATCGCACACTCACTAAGTGCTGACTCAGCTGTGTCAGCACTACGAAGATTCATGGCCAGAAGAGGCTGCCCGAAGGAGCTGTGGAGCGACAACGCTACGTGCTTCAAAGCAGCTGATAAGGAGCTCGGCGCGGCGGCACTCGAAGCCCTGGAACATGAAGCCACCTGTCGACGCATCACCTGGAAATACATTCCTCCTGCGTCCCCATTCATGGGAGGGACGTGGGAACGTATGGTGCGGTCAGTGAAGGAATCACTGAAAATCACACTGAACGAGAGATACCCTAGCGACGAGACTCTGATGACGCTGCTAACAGAGGTTGAGAACACCGTAAACTCACGACCTCTCACTCACGTCTCAGTCGACCCACACGAGCCCGAAGCGCTGACACCGAATCACATACTCATCGGGCCCAACTCCCACGTGCCAGCTCCAGGTCACTTCGAAGAAAGCGACGTGACAGCACGCCAGCAATGGAAACGAGCTCAAGTACTGGCGGACATCTTCTGGAGAAGGTGGGTCAAGGAGTACCTGCCCCTACTGCAACACCGGCGGGAGCCCATCAGCACAGGTGTCCAGCCGAAGGTCGGTGACCTCGTCATCATATGCGACGGGAACCTACCACGAAACACCTGGCCACGAGGTCTCATTAGCCAGCTGCATCCAGGTGCCGACGGGGAGGTTCGAGTCGTCGACGTCACCATCAGCGGCGGTCATGTCCTGAGACGTCCTACTAAGAAGATCATCGTGTTACCTACAGAGTCGCAGCGCTAGCGTGGCGACGGCGGGAGAATGTGCACGATGTAACAAGTATGTACGATGCCCTAAGGTCACCTCGTTCGTGGGCGCAAGTAGCGTGTCGATCGCCACGGAAAACGTAGAATGTTCTTAGTTTAAGATTCCATGTTTTATGTATAATTTATGTTGTGTTGATATTCTTATAAGTCTGATAGTATATAAGGGTAGTAAATATGTAAGACTGTTATTCTAATAAGAAATAAAAGTATTCTAGTAAGAATCTAACTTGTAAAATCGTTGTGTAAAGTCGTAAGCTATTATGTTGAATATTTAATAAAGTTTTAACTGTGTTACCTAAATAATAGAATAAATAACTATAGGATAAGGTAAATAAACAATTAGAATGCGGTGTGTTTCATTCCCTTACCTCTGCGACGTTCCCAATAAGACTAGCGAGCGCGCGCGCTCGACAGAGCTCTTTTATAGTAGTGAGGCGGGAGGCAGGGAAATATTAATGTATCCTCACGCCACAGCCAAATGGGACGTCGCAGAGACTAGATTTATATGTTGTTAGCTAGGAAATAAGAGTAGCTTTAAGGACATAGTAAATAAGATATTGTAATGTAAATATTTTAATAGAAATAAACGAGTACAGCTAGCGGGGGTGAAGAAGGGGAGTGCGGGCAGAGGGTAGCGCACGCCTACGCGATTTTGTATAAAAGACGGGCCGATTTAGCGGACCGTCACTTCGATTTCAACACTCAGCGAGTACACATAAGAAGAAACTCTGCCCAAGCTCCGATATACCTCCTCGCCGCCGTTTGCCTCCAGAACAAGATCCGATACTTCGTGTATTATTTACATCTTCGTCAGTCGCTATCCCCCACATTATTGGTCCTTCGTCGTCGGATAAGAAAACCTGCGCCTGGAAGAAAAGAAGATGGTCCTTACTCGAAGCAAGGATGGAGAACAAGCGAAACGTCGTCAGGAAGAGCTCAGCGCATCCGAGTCTAGACAAGAGACTACGTCAGGAGACCTGCCTGCGCAGGGCGCGTCGAACGCCGCTACCGAGTCATCAGGTACCGGCAGCAGCACGTCGACCGCTACAGAAGCAAGCACCTCTACTGGAACAGAAGAAACCAGTGACCCGTCTCAGAAGGAGAAGTCGTCTCAGCGAACACTGAAGCCTGCAGACGCACGGTCACGTCGCTCCGGAACCTCCCGCAAGAAACTCCTCGCGGAGTTGGAGGCGAAAGAGCGACTAACCGAGCTGAAACTCAAGCAAGCACAGATAAAAGCTGAAACAGAGAAGCAACAACTACGTGTTCAACGTCTTCAAGCAGAAGCAGATACCTCAGAAGAAGAAGAAGAAATAGAAGATGACCTGGCTTCAGTCCGCATCAGCACCTGGTTACAAGGCACCGGGCCGGACCCACAGCAGTCAGGGAACAAAGAAACTCTTCAAGAAGAGGGCAAGAAGACGCAAGAAGATCACGTAGAAGAGAAGAAAAAACAAGAAGATAGTACGAGAACAAGCCAGCCATTGATCGACGTGGCTACCCTAGCCGCCGCTCTCTCTCAAGCGGTACGAAGCACGAGGGAACCACCGAAATATATTCAAGAGCTGCCGCCTTTCAACGGAAGCAGCGCCGACTGGCTCGGCTTCAAGACAGCGTACGAAGAAACCCTCATGTATTTCACATTAAATGAAAACATGGCACGTATACGTCGAAGCCTGCGTGGAACTGCAAAAGAAGCTGTTGGCTGCCTCCTAGTAAGCCAACCAGATCCGAAGGTCGTCATAGAAACTCTCGAAAGAAGATTCGGAAGACCAGAAGCACTGATTCACGTCGAAATAGAGAAGATCAAGTCACTCAGCCGGGTCAGCGATAATCCTCGCGACTTATGTATCTTCGCTGGGCGAATCGCAAACATAGTGGGCACCATTGAAGCATTGAAGAAACCGCAATATCTACACAGCCCTGAAATGGCGCGAAACATTACAGAGAAGCTTACTCCTATATTGAAGAACAAGTGGTACGACTACGCATCAACGAAGAGAGAAGATACTCCTGAATTAAAGAAGATATCTACCTTCTTGAACGAAGAAGCAGACAAGTGTGGAGCCTACGCTTTACCAGAGGCTACCATCGATGAAGTCGGGGGCAGAGAACGAAGAAACAGAAAACCAGAGCGTACCTTCGCCGCAGAGAAGAAATCTTCATCAGAAGATCAATGTCCTCTCTGCAAACAAGATCACAAGCTACCAGACTGCAAGCAATATACCTCCCTCGACGTCAATACAAGATGGGAGATAGCAAAGAAGAACCACATCTGCTACCGCTGTCTTCGAAGCAAGCATCGTCGACTTCAATGTAAAGCTCCACCGTGTGGAAGACACGGGTGCGTCATGAGGCATCACAAGCTGCTGCATCACGACAAAGAACAGAGCAGCACGAGTGAACCAGAGAAGAAAGAAATAGCGGCATCTTCAGTGGAAATCACGTCAGCAGCGAAGCCAGGCACTAACCGTCGTGCCTACTTGAAGATTGCGCCCGTAATCATAAAGGGGCCGCACTCCAGCATTGAAACATATGCTCTACTAGATGAAGGGAGCACCGTCACCCTACTCGACGCATCGATCGCCGAGGTCATCGGGGCGGACGGGCCTGAAAATACTATGTGGATTCAAGGAATCGGCAACGAGATGAAGCACGACAACAGCAAGATCGTCAGTCTCAGCATCAGAGGAAAATATGCCGAGGAAGAATACCAGATAGAAGCTGCACGTACTGTCAACAGACTCAGCTTCACACCGGAGTCAGTATTCACCGAACACATTGAAGATTGCGAACATCTGATCGAAATCAAGGATCAGATCAGCTATCAACACGCCTCACCTAAGCTGTTGATTGGTCAAGATAACTGGCATCTCATCGTATCAAGAAAGCTTCGCACCGGCCGCCGTAACCAGCCTGTAGCTTCCCTCACACAGCTCGGCTGGGTTCTTCATGGCTGTCACAGCTCGCTCACAGCTAAGGTAGCGTTCTGTGGCAGACTTCAACAAAAAGAAGATAAACTGGAAGAATTGATCAAGAATCACTTCAAACTCGAGTCACTATGTATCGAACCAAGAAGACCGAAAGAAGATCCCGAACAAAAAGCTATCCAGATCCTAGAAGAAACCAGCAGACGACTACCAGAAGGAAGATTCGAAACCGGCCTGTTGTGGAAAGAAAAAGACTGCCAGATACCGAGCAACTATAAAGAAGCTGAGCGGCGCCTGCACTCCCTAGAGAAGAGATTAGATAAAGAAGAGGACCTCAAACAAAAATACGAAGAGAGGATGGAAAATCTATTCCAGTCAGGGTATGCAGAGCCAGCGCCCACACCGGCTCCAGAAGGGAAAACATGGTACCTGCCTCACTTTCCGGTCATCAACCCAGCGAAGCCTCACAAGCCACCGAGACTGGTGCATGACGCGTCAGCCAAGTCAGCCGGCATGTGTCTCAATGACATGCTGTACTCGGGACCCGACCTCTTACAATCACTACCGGGGGTCGTCATGAGGTTCCGTCAACACGCATTCGCCGTCAGCGGAGACATCAAAGAAATGTTCATGCAAGTAAAAATAAGAAAAGAAGACAGAGACGCGTTACGATTTCTGTGGAGAGGCAAACGGCGGGAGGGCAGACCGGAGGAATACAGAATGACTTCTGTAATTTTCGGAGCAACTTCATCACCATGTACGGCGCTATTCATCAAAAATAAAAATGCAAGTGAGTTCGCGAGCGACTACCCAGAAGCGGCAGCAGCGATACTGAAGAATCACTACATGGACGACTATGTTCAGAGCTTCTCTACAATACAAGAAGCACGTGAAATAACGAAAGCAGTCGACTTCATTCACAAAAAGGCGGGCTTCGTTCTGAACGGGTGGACATCGAACGACACAAGAACAATAGAAGAGTTTGGTCTACCTGCAGAAGATAGCTCCGCGACAGTAAGCCTGGGTGGCAAGGACACAGAAAAAACGCTGGGTTTACTATGGCACGTGAATGAAGATTGCATAGGGTTCAACACAAACTCTATGAAAATACCTAAAGAAGTTAAAGAAAACAGGCGCTCTCCATCAAAAAGAGAGGCCTTGAGCATCATCATGGCACTCTTCGACCCGCTGGGACTGATCTCACCTGTCACCACGCCGGCAAAGAGAATATTTCAAGATACCTGGCGCTACAAAACCGACTGGGATGACCCGCTGCCAGCTGAGCTGCAAGAAAAATGGCAAAAGTGGATTACGTCACTCGTCACCATCGAACAGCTGAGACTACCACGATGCTATGACTATGAGCAGAGTGTCTCCATCCAGCTGCACACCTTCGTCGACTCGAGTGAAGAAGCCTACGCCGCAGCAGTATACTGGCGAACGGTACGTCACGACGGCAGTGTGCACGTGTCACTAGCAGCTGCAAAGAGTCGAGTCACCCCCCTCAAGCCGGTATCCATGCCCAGGTTGGAGCTACAATCAGCCCTACTGGGCGCACGACTCGCACAGACGGTGCTGGAAGAGCACGACTACCGACCCGAGAGCAAGACCTACTGGAGTGATTCACGCACAGCACTAGTGTGGATCAGGTCAGAGCCCCGCGTCTACAAGTCCTTCGTAGCTCATCGTCTGGCGGAGATCGAAGAAACCACAAAGAAAAATGAGTGGAGGTGGCTCCCATCCAGACACAACGTGGCCGACGACGCGACGCGAGACACGCCCGACGACTTCGACGCCACACACAGGTGGTTCCAGGGACCCTCATTCCTGAAGCTACCAGAGTCACAGTGGCCACAAGAAGAGAACGTGATAAAATACGACACGGGAGAAGAAAGAGAGAAGTGTCATTCGTGTCAACAAGAAGACGGTCACAATCTCGATCACCTACCACAGATCGAGAGATTTTCAAAGTGGCTCCGATTAATAAGAACAACAGCACGAGTCTTACAATACATAGACTTGTGTAAAATACATAAGAACACCGTCGCAGCTACTAGAAAACGAACAAAGAAAATAGAAGAAAAAGATTCCGGTTGGCGCAACTCAAAGAAAACACTACCTAAACCCACAAAAAGGGTAGTACTTAAGGAAATCCGCAACTACATAGAAATACCTACCGAATACCTAACAAAAGCTGAACAGCTGTGGGTACGCGCCAGTCAACAAGAGAGCTTCAAAACTGAGATAGAACGTATCAAGAGTAAGGGAACGCCTAACACTAGCGATCGCCTAAGTCATCTCAGTACCTACATCGACGCTGCAGACATCGTACGTCTACGAGGAAGAGTGACGGCCGCTCAGGGAATACAACAAGACGCGTCAAACCCTCCGATATTAGACGGCAAACATACCTACACACGTTTGTACATAGCTCATGTACATGAGAGCTTACATCACGGCGGTGTGGAAACAGTCGTAAACGAGTTACGACAGCGACTATGGATTTCAAAAATACGTCCCGCAGTAAGAAATATTATCAAGAGTTGTTTACCCTGCCGTATAAGAAAAATGAAGCCAGCAAACCCGCTCACAGGTGACTTACCTCCGGCGCGCCTCGCACATCACGCTCGTCCATTTACTTTCACGGGACTCGACTACTTTGGTCCCATAGAAGTAACAGTCGGACGCCACCATGAAAAGAGGTACGGAGCCCTCTTCACCTGCATGACGTCACGAGCGATTCACATAGAGATCGCACACTCACTAAGTGCTGACTCAGCTGTGTCAGCACTACGAAGATTCATGGCCAGAAGAGGCTGCCCGAAGGAGCTGTGGAGCGACAACGCTACGTGCTTCAAAGCAGCTGATAAGGAGCTCGGCGCGGCGGCACTCGAAGCCCTGGAACATGAAGCCACCTGTCGACGCATCACCTGGAAATACATTCCTCCTGCGTCCCCATTCATGGGAGGGACGTGGGAACGTATGGTGCGGTCAGTGAAGGAATCACTGAAAATCACACTGAACGAGAGATACCCTAGCGACGAGACTCTGATGACGCTGCTAACAGAGGTTGAGAACACCGTAAACTCACGACCTCTCACTCACGTCTCAGTCGACCCACACGAGCCCGAAGCGCTGACACCGAATCACATACTCATCGGGCCCAACTCCCACGTGCCAGCTCCAGGTCACTTCGAAGAAAGCGACGTGACAGCACGCCAGCAATGGAAACGAGCTCAAGTACTGGCGGACATCTTCTGGAGAAGGTGGGTCAAGGAGTACCTGCCCCTACTGCAACACCGGCGGGAGCCCATCAGCACAGGTGTCCAGCCGAAGGTCGGTGACCTCGTCATCATATGCGACGGGAACCTACCACGAAACACCTGGCCACGAGGTCTCATTAGCCAGCTGCATCCAGGTGCCGACGGGGAGGTTCGAGTCGTCGACGTCACCATCAGCGGCGGTCATGTCCTGAGACGTCCTACTAAGAAGATCATCGTGTTACCTACAGAGTCGCAGCGCTAGCGTGGCGACGGCGGGAGAATGTGCACGATGTAACAAGTATGTACGATGCCCTAAGGTCACCTCGTTCGTGGGCGCAAGTAGCGTGTCGATCGCCACGGAAAACGTAGAATGTTCTTAGTTTAAGATTCCATGTTTTATGTATAATTTATGTTGTGTTGATATTCTTATAAGTCTGATAGTATATAAGGGTAGTAAATATGTAAGACTGTTATTCTAATAAGAAATAAAAGTATTCTAGTAAGAATCTAACTTGTAAAATCGTTGTGTAAAGTCGTAAGCTATTATGTTGAATATTTAATAAAGTTTTAACTGTGTTACCTAAATAATAGAATAAATAACTATAGGATAAGGTAAATAAACAATTAGAATGCGGTGTGTTTCATTCCCTTACCTCTGCGACGTTCCCAATAAGACTAGCGAGCGCGCGCGCTCGACAGAGCTCTTTTATAGTAGTGAGGCGGGAGGCAGGGAAATATTAATGTATCCTCACGCCACAGCCAAATGGGACGTCGCAGAGACTAGATTTATATGTTGTTAGCTAGGAAATAAGAGTAGCTTTAAGGACATAGTAAATAAGATATTGTAATGTAAATATTTTAATAGAAATAAACGAGTACAGCTAGCGGGGGTGAAGAAGGGGAGTGCGGGCAGAGGGTAGCGCACGCCTACGCGATTTTGTATAAAAGACGGGCCGATTTAGCGGACCGTCACTTCGATTTCAACACTCAGCGAGTACACATAAGAAGAAACTCTGCCCAAGCTCCGATATACCTCCTCGCCGCCGTTTGCCTCCAGAACAAGATCCGATACTTCGTGTATTATTTACATCTTCGTCAGTCGCTATCCCCCACAGTTATTATTCAGCAATATTGGCATTTATAACAATGTTAGTCAGGCCATCGACTCTACGTTCTTGACACCTGTCAGTTTCATACTAACAAACAAAGGTTTTGCGAATTTGATCCTTATTATTACTACTAGAAATTGTGCAACTGACAGGTGTCAGGTACGCATTCTCTCGAGGCCGACGATCGGACTGTAATTTGACAGACTTTATCAATAAACAACACACGTTAAACTCTTTCTTGTCTTTTATCCAGTGGTGGGCCATGGTCATCCAGATGGGTACCCCGTGTTCCTGGTGCACGGGAGACAGGACAGCTCCTCCGTCTTCGAGCCATTAATAGAGCAAATGACAGAACAATACTACTTTGTTGCATTGGATATGCCTGGTAACGGTCTATCTGATGCGTTCCCTCCTGGTAAGTTTGTTTTAAACAAGCTTTTGTCGGATTTTTTTAAATAGCAAACGTTTTTATTTAGGTCCTAGATGGATTTTTGTGGATTATAAAAGGATTTCACTACTGTTTACTGTGTAACTACTTACAGTGGATTATTGCCCTTACATTGATCTACTGTAACGTAGCTATACTGTGGTTCGTCTTTCAAATTTTCTAGTTGATACGTTTAGTTTGCTGAGTTGCCACTTTTAAACTAATTTTATGTAATAAGTACTTAGGTCTAAGTATACAGATTTCGGTATTTCTTCTATTGTTATTAGCATATATTACGATATTAAATAAAGAATTATTTGAGAATCGAATAGAATATCTGTCTAGAGGATCTCCATGCGGGTAAATATTGTCCTTCATGGATGCTAATTTAATATCAGTTGAAAATGTAACATGAAAATATACCTTATTGGGGATATTCTTTAAAAAAAGTAAATGTTGAAGTTGTAGCACAAACTAAACTCTAATGTGTAGGTGTTAAAGTAATTTTTCCAATTACACATATTTGTTTACATATTTGGAAACTGTATTGTGAACGCAGTTTAGTGTAGGATGACGAAGATTCAGAGTATAATTCTTTCAGTATTAACACCTGCCCTTCAACGAGGCGACCCGCATTACGCCGTAATGTACAACAAACCACCACTATTTGAAAATTCGTTTTTAGATTTCGAAAGGTACAGTCAAGGTTTAACGTATACAGAATGCAATCAGAGCAAGGGTGAGTTTTAAAAAAAATCGGCTGCGTTGATGTTTTTTTTTTTTTTGCAAAGATTCTTCTTATTTATTCTCATGGGCCTAGCTGGTCACAGCGCTTTTTCAGCCCGCATAGCATGATTATCGTAGAAACGGGTTTTGTCGACGGAAGAATAGACAAAATGCCATATTGGTGCGATTCCCTTGTTCACAAACTAAACTAAATTTAAGTTCAGTGCATCTTTTTCTTTCTATTTCATTAAGAAAAGATCAGAAGAAACATTTTAGTTTAGTTCTTTAAAATCTGTCACTACTCCATACAAGTTTAGACGTGATTAAAAACTTGCCTACTAAAATAACGTCAGGCGCTGATTTATTTGACAGGACTAAAATAAAATATATATTCTGTCCTTTTCTTAATGAAATAGAAAGAAAAAGATGCACTGAACTTAAATTTAGTTTAGTTTGTGAACAAGGGAATCGGCACCATTGTGATTTTTTATGTCATATTGTTTATTCTTCCGTCGACGAAACCCGTTTCTACGGTGGTCATGCTAGTTTTCTGCTGGGTCGCCATAGAATCGGCAGAAAGGGAGCGGTAGGCCAATAATATGGTTACGAGTTAGACACGTTCAGTAGCGTTCCATTAGTCCCTGTATCGTGCAGACATATCTAAGGATTCGCTGGACACGATAGTAAGTGTCCCATCGTTTGTGGCATCCGCAGCAGACGCACCGGGCACACGACGGCGCACAATGATCATCGGCAACCATAGGGTGTGTCCTGCGGGTGGCAGACTAGGGAAGTTTGTAAGACCCCTTTAAAAAAAAAAACATATCCGATGCCCGTAGGAACATGGGCATAGCGCAGTGGTGTTGAAATTATTTGAATAAAGCGCCTGCCTGGGCTTGAACCCATGACCTATAGCTCCCTATTAGCTTATTTCTGCTTTATTCAGTAGTTCGGTGTCATGTCTTTTTGTTATCTTTTGTCTCAATATTGTTAACCCCCGACGGAGAAAGAGGGGTGTTATAAGTTTAAAGCTAAGCTCCGAAACGGCTGAACCGTTTTTGATTATTATTTTTTTGTTTGAAAGGTGTCTTGATCGAGAGTGTTTTTAGCTATAATTCAAGAAAATCGGTTCAGCCGTTTGAAGATTATCAGCTCTGTTCTAGTTGATGATTGGATGTGCGCTTCTTCCACAGGTCTGATCGATTCGAAATTGAGTATTCTGTTACTTCAATGATATTAGAAGAACACAGTAACCTTGAACCGATACTGCAGCATCACCTGGAATTGTGTCGGGGGTTATTAAATTTTTTAATTTTAACTTGTTAAACCAGATTCAACCGACTGAGTTGTAGAGGTCAGATAGGCAGTCGCTCTATGTATAATACTGGTATTCAGCTGCATCCGCTTTGATTAGAAGCCAACTCCAACATAGTTGCTAAGGCTAGGCTGATGAGATAATGATTTTTAAAAGATTGATGCGTTTAATATTGCGCTGCACTTAATTTCTATACAGTTTCTTGAACACTTCATTAATTCAGGCGTGACTTGGAAATCCATTATAAAATACAATAGACGTAGATATTAGGTAACCTAGATTCCGCTTAACTATTCCTAAAGAGTCATAAAGAACCCTGTAAGAAATCGACACGTGTTTCACCTTTCAACCAGGCATCCTCAGGACGACGATTGACTTGTCGCGAACCCGCTATCTAATTGCGTAAAACGTTTTCGTAAACGCTTCCGACTAATCTGTTTCATTTGACAGTTCAACAACATTCATTGCGTTATTTACGTTGTTGAGCAGATTTTTTTTTCGAACTTATGAAGCAATGGATTAGCAATCTGTTTCAAACCGATCCAGATTGTGATAGATCGTGTATTACGCAAGTACCGAGCACGGGGCGGCGGCTCCCGTGTCGATTTCTTACAGGGTTATTAATAACAGAAAAAGATTAGTCTTAATCGTTTACGAAAATGTGGTACACTATTAGATAGATAGTCGTACAGCACATCTCACGCAACTCAAAATTATGTTAGTACCTATAAAAAACAGCTAAACAAAATTAGCTCAGCTAAGCACAGCAAAGCGCAGCATAGCTTAACGTTGATTAGTCGTCCGACCAGAGGATAATGTGTTATGTATCACTCAGGACCGAAGCTGATGAGGTTCCATTTCTTGGCCGCGATGGAGTTCGCCATACAGCACCTTGGTTGGGACAAATTTATCTTTGTGGGGCACTCCATGGGATGTGAACAAGGTAGGTAAAAATCACAACTATGCTCAATTTACAATAAGATTAGACATTAAAACAAAACTTTTTACAGTCTCTCAACCGATTTTGACTTCTATTCCGTTGGTGGTAGGCATAAGGGTGGCATTAAAAGCAAAAACGTGATTAAAATACCAACTGTTTACTACAGCTGCCATTTGTCATGCCACCAATCTTATTGTGAAAATAGGTACGACAAAAACGCCAAGTAAAAAGTAATAAACAAGAAATCACAGACAAATTAAGAATCCGGAGTCAAACGTCGCCGCGTCCGCGTCGTGTGAAATCGAACAGATTACCCGTGACTCCGGATTTTTAATTTGTTAGTCTGCGATTTTTTTGTTTATAACTTTTTAGTTGGCGTTTTTGTCGTAATTGGCGTTTTAGTTTTTATAACTTTTATTTTTATTTAAATTATTTGGGGTTATAATGTAGATATTTTTACTTTTTACCAACTTTATACTTTTTTTTTCACAACGGGTAAGCACCTGATGGTAAGTGATGATCAGGCCGAAGGTGGAAGCGAGCTTCACCCGGAATCCTCAACCACAGAGGAACTTGCTATCTTATCTTTGGCTTGGCTTATCTTCTTATGGCAAACAGAAGATAAAAAAACAACCTTTGGACTATTATCATACAGACTCCGGGCACAAATACAGTCTCCGGGCACAAATACAGACTCCAGGCTCTGACCTCTTGCGACCACTACACCAATGCGGCATTCTCGTGTAATACCTACAGGCGCATTACTTTGTTGTTTTAGGACTGTTCTACAACGTCGTCAACCCAGGCCAGATCACTAAGATGATTTTGCTAGATGCTGGACCGACTCTCATGAGGATGCAGGTCCAAGATCAATTGGAGTACCAGAGATACTATGATGAATACTATAAAGACTATGATCGGGCAAATTTTGAACGGAAAGTAGGTGGCTAAGGATGAAATATCACATTTATATTATACCTTGCGCCAGGGACCGAAATAAGTATGCTCAATACCGGTATTTTTTCGGTTAAAACATTTATATGTTTACAGCTATTTTTAAAGGTTACCTTAAATTGAATACAACCAGTATTAATACCGGTTACCGAAATAAAAATTACCTCTATCTGACACGTGCCGTCGCGTCGGCAGTAGTCTATGGGCGCACATCGCCTGTGTCTGTGTAACCAGTATTAGATAGGTAACCTAAAAGAGGTAACATGTTTCTTCTAGGGTTACCCTAGATAGCGGTAACCTTAGTCGTAGAAGTAACCAAAATTCATCGATACCTGTACCGTAATTTATAAAGGTTTTCGGTCCCTGTCTTGCGTCAGATAACTGTGCAATAAACGTCGTTGACGCCCTCGAAAAATGTTAAGGCAGTGTCCTTCAACACTCGGGGGTTGCGGAAGATTTTTACGTTCCCGCGACCCCCGGCGTCGGTGTGAGATGGGGCACCGGTGTGGTTTTTATTCAGTAAGAGTCTGACAGACCCCTCCGCCCGCCTCAGGGCGGGGGACATCCATGAGGATTTTCCACTCCGGAACAAAAACAAAAAAAAATGTGTCCTCAACACGATCAAAACAAAAATATCGCGGTAAGAGGCGTCTTTGGCGCGAGCACGTGGTATGTTTTTTTTGTTTGCATTTAAGTTTCGATTATTTTAGGCCGTCCGCTGCGTGCACGGAGCGGGCGCCCGCGCTGCATGCTGTTATCTATGGGCCGCGTGCGACGGGAGACCTGTCTCACGCAGCGCTGCTCTAAGGATGATAATAGAAAACGGCACGTTGCGCGGGCGCCAGCTCCGTGCACCCGCTTAACGCAGCGGACGGCCTTAATTACTAATTAACGTTATGATTTTATGTTACTTAAAAATATTACGGAACCGTTTACGGAAAATTAAAGTCATGATGTTATGTTTATGACAGCCGTACCTCAGAACAATTGCGATTCAAGCGTTACAGCGGCATCGGGAACTAACCGGAGATCAATGCGAAATCATCATCGCAAGGAACTATCATGGATTTCCTTTTTATCAGTAAGTGTAGTGATAATTCTACTTCTCTATACTATCTATTGTCTGTTCCAAAGTTATCTGATAAAAATGTTAACAAATGGATCAGAAAACCAAGCCAAAATTGGATTACACTATGCAATGCACTATACAGGGTGGGCCTCCGCAGACTGATGGGGTGAATTTAGTAGGTATATCATACTACGATGACCGGTACATTAAATTATTTCAGAAACGTTATGGGAATTCAATAAACATGATTTGTTTAATTACCTCACACGCAATGTATCGTTACCGTGGCAAAACGCACGTAGCAAACGGCAGCGCACGTAAAGTATTTCAACATCAATTGCTGTTTATTTTTATTTTAGCAGTTTCATTTATATAAATTAAGTGCTGCGTACAGATAATGTAATTTTGTAACAGAAAAAACGACAAAAAATAAATAAAAAAACCCTGAGATTTTTTCCGGTGAAATATGATTCAAAACAAGGAGCCGAATGCATCCTGTAAGTTTGCGGAGGGCTGTCCCTTACAGCCTGTATAACGTGTTTCAAAATTAACTTTACAGGCTATAAGGAGTGCTTTAGACCATCGAACTGAATATTAACTGTGAAATCCCATACAGTTTAGTACAGTAGGTAGTTATTAAACATTAGTATGGAACATCAGATTCTTTTTCCACCTTATACAGGGTGACAGCGAGGTGGAAAATTCTTAAAATTAGCCATCTGATTTAAGTCATTTAAGTCGTCTAATTTTTTTTTTAATTGTTCAGATCGAAAATGTTTAAAAGTTCATATCTCGAAAACTATGAAAAATCGCGGATCATACATGGGGGTGATTCGGATACCACACGATACGAGGGAACAAAATTTTATGACGACAATGTTTCGGCCACCCTGTATAAAGACTACCTTTTTGGTACTTAATTAAGTAATTAGGTTTAATAAAAGCTTGACGTTTTCAGCGAAAACATCTCTAAAGAAAAACGAAATGATGACAAGCTGAATACAATTGAGCAGAATGCAGAAGAGGCACCGATAACTAATGGAAATGAGACTACAATAGAAACGGAGATCGTAGAACGAATCCGCGATGATGACGAAATCGGGTAAGTCATAAAGTTATGATTATTCAGTTACAGGCTAGGCTGACGGTGCGAGGTATAGTCTATTCTAAAATTATCTGAGGAAAGTGTAAACATTATTATTAGCCTTTTAATCTGTGTTAAATAAATGTATTTTCTTTCTTTCTATTAAATTGTAATTAAAAATCTGCGACAATTGAAGATTCAATGTTTAATGAAAAAAAAAATTGAATTCAAATATTCAAACAATCAAATCAAAGCACTCAATTTGTAAGTAGCACTACAAATTGACATCCATTGGTACGTTTTCTGATCTATGTATTTACATTTTCATCAGATACTTTTAGAATATACTATAGCTGCGCGGTGCGGGAGTAGTGTGATTGACGCGAGAGCTAGTCATTTGCCGCTACCTACCTCAACCACCGTCTCTCTATACGACGTGTAACGGAAAGGGTAGATATATCTATCCAAAAGGGGTGAAGATTACATTAGGTATAGAATCTCTATGCAAAGTTTCAGCTCAAAATAAATTACTCAAAGAATTTATACCAAATTTTAGGTAAGTTTATTGAATTGTAAATGAAAAATTGATTGTCAAATCATAAGAAACATGTCACCGCATTACGAGGATCAGACGGGATCGAACAAGCCGGAAATATGGAGAAGCGCGAGCGGCACAGAATACATAATAGCACCGAGCGGTTGGTATCATGTACTGAAATTTCTCATCATGTTCGTAACATGTAGAAATAAGATTTTAAAACCCTTGCCCCATAGTTTGTTATCAATATCATCCAAAGAAGCCGTGCACTTGATATGTATATACCCTTTCCGTTAAGGCTCGTTCACACCGGCGCGACTTGTCGCGCGACGCGACTTTAACAATACAATTTCTAATAAAACTTCACGATTGAACAATTGCCGGTGTCGCGTCGCGCGACAAGTCGCGTCGCGCGACAAGTCGCGCCGGTGTGAACGAGCCTTTACACGTTGTATACGATAGGCATGTACTTAGTTTCATTAAGTATTTTGACATTTTTGACACGTCTCATGTCTATTTATATTCAGAATTTCTTTGCATTACAATTTTATTTTTTTGCCAAATCAGACACAAAAACATGTACCGTGTGTAAGGCACATCAACGCGCAGTTCCCCTTTTCCGAATTTAATGACTGACCGATAGTTCGTAAAAATGTATCCGTAACGTTTCATAAGTAAAAAATATATAGCCTTCAGAATCATCGCTTATCCATAGTGATAGTGATAAACTTTGTAAAAAAAAAAAGTCAATTTCGCCCAGCGGAGCTTATCATAGGATTCAGTTTTTTTTTTTCTCATTTAATTTCATTTCGAACTCAGTTGTCTATCTGTTCATTTTTGTCTTTCATTCGGCGTCGTTGAGAGACAATACTTATTTTTTGTGTAAAAATTATGCAATAACTAATCCAGGGATGTTGGGTTTCGGCTCTTGACATAAATGATGTTACTTGCCTACCGAATGATCGAAAAATGAAATGAAACGGGGCAAATGAACTTCATTCCTCTGTAATTTTATCGGTGTCGTGTGAACGTGGAATGAAACAAAAATGAACTATGAACTGTACTGGAGTGAAGCGTCTGATAGCGTTACAGGAGTTGCAATGAAAAGAGGGAGAAATATACCAAAAACAAGCCATTTCTAAGCGTTTCCTTCACCTATATTACAGGTACCTTTCATGGGATAATCGTCTTAAAAATCTCGCGCCACAAAACTATGGGAACGACTATTATTTCGCACTATTTAAGACAATACCTCCGACTTTGCTCATAGCGGCCAGTGATGGCGCGAAAAACGTCCCGCCGAATCCAAAATGGCGGCAAGGTGCCAAAGAGTTATTGGACAGAATGGCAACACTGGATAATTTTCACAGAGTCGATGTGGAGGGAAGCCATGATGTGCATTTTACGCATCCTGAAAGAGTTCTTCCTTATGTAAATGCTTTTTTACAAGACAACAGATGTTCTTCTAAATTGTAAAATTGTTTTTTCTGCGGTTTGTGTTTTGTTAGTGGTCTGTGTTCTATAACGATGCTCAATGAATGTCGATTGAGGGGTGTGCCAAGGCAGCTCGTGAAATTAAATTTTTATTACGTTTTTTTATAATTTAATTTCAATTATATAAAATTAAAAAAAGTACTTAGGTATTCTATTGTTTTTAATATTTATAAAATTGATAGTTTCAAAATTTACCTATTTATTTAGATTTATTGTTTGAATAATAATATTTTTATTTAGATTTATTGTTTGAATAATAATTATTTTATTTATATTTATGTATTAATGAAACGTTCTACAAAATGGGCCACAGTATGTATTTGTTATGTACCTATTCAGTGCTATCCAAAGTTATGTATTGTTCATTTTTTTTTACGTTATTTTTTGTATGTTCGGACTTATTTACGCGTAAGAAAAGTTAAAATAAATTGAGGTATTTGTAATTTTTTTATAAAATTCGTAGTAGATTTGACTAGAGACGGGTAAATGGTACTAAAGATTCTTTTTACACTTATTTAATAGGTAATTAAATCATCCATGTATTATTAAATTTCGTTGCTCTGTCGTTCACTTTTTCAATTTTTCTTATACCAGACCCCATGAATTTTTTGTCGTGATTTTTAAATATATAAGTTATCAATCTCCTGATCTTATCCCACATTATTTTAATATTGGCGCAACATGTATTTTCTTCCATACTCCTGTATTATTCGACATCTCGGTAGTGACTACTTAGCCATATCATCTTTCCCACAGTCCATCCATCGTTATTTTAGTGTTGTTTGATGATTTATAAATCATATTTTTTTGTCATAGGACCTTTGATCTGCACATGTTCCTCCTGTGCGACGATCGGGCTTTCTGGCCATATCCCCCTTTTTAGTTATATATTATGTACGTAAGATCTTCCAGAAAAAGTATCATTGTCTATTTTCGATGATCTAATATAGAGCTGTTACAACCATATAATTACTTACCTTTTTTGTATTACCATGGTTACAAAATTAGAGATTAACAACTCTATGCAATTCCAAAAAAAAAACCTTTATAGTTACTTAGTGACAGATAACGAGGTGCGACCAGAGCAGGTACCGAAGTATATACCATTTCTCTTTTAACTGTAAGAGTAGTTAATGAAGCAGGTTTTACGAATTTAATATTTATATACACTGTTTTAAACTTTCACGGTAATCAAATACACTTATTATGTAAATAAATAAAAAATTACATCGATAATTAAATTATCAATGTATATGTATTTTGATTACCACGCGGAAATTCCGTTGCAAAACTTACGTCGTCAACAAAATCATTTTCAGAGGCAATTCGATTTTTAAATACCTTAATACAGACGCGCATGATCCGTCGATACTTGAACCGTCTATCTGCGATTAATAAGACGAAACAATACGATTTCATACGAAAGAGAGGGTTTGCCCGACAAGTTTGAACCGATTTTCTGCATATTATACGTATTGATTGAAGCAAGACATGTTTATAAAAATCCTAGTTTGCTTTCCGCCGCGGATGATCCGCGCCATGTTATGCAGTGGAAAAAAAATACAATGACAGCCTTTTTTTCGTAGTTTTATGGGTAATTTTTGTAATTCTAACGTGCGGGTTACCGAACTCCATTTATTAATATAAAGGGTGCGTGCACGATTCACATAAAACAAAAGTTTTTGTTACTACCTCTAGGAAATGTATTGTAAATGGTTACCTTTATTCGCATAACTCTTTATGGCATAATTTTATTTTGCATAAGTTCGTATAGCATAATCTTCATTTCGCAGAATATCGTTTGGCAGACACTCATTTAGCATACATTCAAAACTCATCATTTTGTAGGTCAGAATCATCTTTAGGCAAAAAATTTCATATGTATAATAATAATTAAAAAGCGAGAATCATCATATCGCAGAAAGTTTACAGGCAGAATCGTCTTTTGGCTGCTCCTCAGCTCGCGGGCCGCCTCGCCCCTCCGCGCCTACGCGGTCTTAAATAACACTCTAGGGGTGGGGCAGACAAGACTAAGTGCATTTGGTTTTGCAGCGATTCGTTTCTGTTACTAACTTTTTTAGAATAAAATTTCGACTTTTAAGATATTTTAATTTTTATTTCAAGGTTAAAAATGCTATTTTGAAAAAATTGCAATATGTCTAATGAAATAATTCCAAATTAAATTCTGCCATATAACTTTTTATAGCTTCATAATACTGTGAAGTATGCCAAGTGAAATTCTACCAAATAAACGTTATGCTAAACGAAATTATGCGAAATAAAATTCTGCCATCTGAAGAGTATGCCATTGTAAATTCGGACATATAAACATTCTGCCAAACAATAATTCAGCTAAATGATTTTTATTCCATAAAAATATTCGCTTTAAGAAGATTATGCCAAGTGAGTTTCTGCCAAATAAGTTTCGGAACAACAAGATTCTGCGACATAGAATAAGATTCTAGAAAATATATTGTAAATAACTAAAAACTTCAGATTTGATTTTGTGATACTATCATTATCTAAGTACGTCTTTTGACTATTAAATGTATAGATTTATACCTTCGTATTTTATTCTCAATTATAAATATAATCTAGTAATATGTATGTACCTAATTAAAATGAGCGAAGATGACCGATCCACTAGGCCAAAAAAATCTGCCAACCAGGCTTACCAAGGGGTATCGTGATATCGGGTTGCAGAGGTCAGATAGGCAGTTGCTCAATGTAAAATACTGGTCAGATTGGAAGCCAACCCCAACATCGTTAAGAAAGGGCTAGGCAGATTATTTTTATATTGACTTATAGAATTCGGCCTTAAAATGGAAAAAAAAACTAGGCGTTGTATTGGCTTGAGAAGTAGTTGTAAAAAAGACATAAGATTTGAAATTGTCTTGGTATGATGGCCGGGAGGGCCGTAATCGAGCTTCAATATAAAGAAAGAAAGGAAGAAAAATATTTTATTTGGGACACGCACAGGAAATACAAACGGTTTAGTCCACGTTCAACCCCCACAATCTTTACCCCCGTCCATGTTGAACCCCTAAACGTTGTCCATGTTCAACCCCTGACAGTAAAAAAGGAGCATTTAAAATTAACAAAATTAACAGCTAACAAATAATAATAATAAAAAACATTACGACCTGTGCGAGGCCAAAAAGGCTCCTATCTCAGCTTAATGCTGCTATATTTAGAAAAAATAAAAAATACCGCAGCGCTGAAGAGTGAGTTCCATCACTCTAAAGCAAGGCTGGCCAATACATGTCATTTTCCAGGTGAGCAAAATTTCTTAAACTGGCGGCGCCCGATCCACCACTACTAAGATATTCATAAGGTAATCTGTACACAAAAATTTGAAAATAATATATGTTTTTTTTTTAATTGAGAGGCCAGATTTTGAAAAAAAAAACACTGTTAACGGTTTAAAAAAAAACTTGGTTGTCATCGTGGCTTGTTTAGTATATATTTGTTAATTTATGAATTTTAAACTATTTATATTGATATTGATGTCCAAGTATTATTAATGTTGTATGTATTTTGATTTTTATTAATTAACTTTAACCACCTCGCGCACTATGCGACATGCGACTACGACAGCCCGACAAGATGCTGACCTGTCGTATTTGAATGTCTTCGCGTGTGCGCGTACACCGTGGTCCAAGACTTCTAGGGGTTTATTTATAAACGCTGATTAAAGTTAAGTATGTATTGTCGTAGCCATATTGTATAACACGCCGTATTATAAATAGGCGAGCCCAATTGAAAAACGTCGCTGTTTTGAAATGCCGGCTGAAATAAAGTTCGCCGCATTGTAAAATAAAGAATTTTCTTGGCATCTAGAATCTGTGATTGTTTTTGCGATAAATCGCACTGATGCTTATCGCATTACTATTGCGATTCAATTGTGTTTTAAGCAAAGATATAAACCGTTCGATGGGCCCTCACCGTATTTAGAACGCGTCATGTGTCCACACTGAGAAGAGTGACCTTACACATGTCGCATGGAAAGATACATACGATTTTTAATATGAGTGAGCGAGACATTAGCCATTCAAATGTCAACAAGACAAACGTGAAAATCTTTTGACGCGGTCGGGCGAATCTAACGATTTAAATCTTTGGTATTAAGTGTCAAATAAATGGAAATAGTGAATTAATAATTTGTTTTATTGCAAGAATAAACCTATTGACCAACCTGAATGCCCTGTACCCCCCTCCCCCTCTCACGGGCCTCTTACTGGTCCATTCGTCCTACTTTCTTTATTTGGGAAACTTCTTTCCGTATTTGGTCGTGCGGTTAGCAATGGTCGTCTGATATGTGACAGATGTGTTCAGCACAAATTAAAAACAAAAACTTTATTAACAAATAAAATCATACACTTAATTATAGCAAATAATAATATCACAATTTTGACTTAGTTTAACCATCTTCTAAGAAAAACTTAGAAATATCTTCAGCCATGCAATCAGGGTTATCGAGATGAGCATCATGGCCACCTTCCACTATTTTAAATCTATAATTTCCATTAGGCCACGCTTTTTCATCCATCAAAAAGGGTACAGGGTCATATAGTCCACTATCGACTATTATTTTCGTGAGAAAGCACAATGTAAGGGTTGTGGTACTGGCGTATATACTGCGTAACATTTCACCGGAAAATGGTAACACTGTCACGTCTTTCATGCGTTGGTCGAAAGAGAACCTGAAAAAATAGAATTAATCTGTTATTAAGTGATTCAGGCGTGACTTGGCGGAAATCCATTATAAAATGCAATGGACGTAAACTGCAACAGAATCCCTGCGTCCAGCATTCGGCGTGGCAACACGTCGGTTCGCGACAAGTCAATTGTGAGGATGCCTCGTTGACAGGTGAAACACGTGTCGATTTCTTACAGGGTTTTTTATGACTTTAGGAATAGGTTACTAAATACATCTACGTATTATATTTTTTTATTGAATCTGTTGAATGCCACAGAAACAATATTCTTCCTAGTGTGTCAATGGCAATCCGAAATTCGGCTACGAGTTTGCCGCCATCACTAGCGTCCATCAGTTCCTTTAACGTGCAGCTGTCAGGACACGCAGGAAATTATATTAAGTGTCCCATCGTTTGTGGTACAGCACCACATTTATGCTCCAAGGCGGAGTAGGTATGAATCTCTACCTGAACAGGTTTCCTTACTCTTTTCCAACTCTGTTTGAAGACTTCCAGGTGACCCAAGACAACTCATCTCCAGGTGGGCGATCTTAGCACATGTGTGAGTACTATGTACTATATAGAGCCACCATTTACCGGGTAATATTATGTTTTTCATTGACTTGAATGTGCCCTGGCGGCTGTGAGTATGTCATGCTCACTCAGATGTCTCGCTGATGGTGGCGCATGTGTTGGATCATTTAGCTCCCTTCAAAATGGTTGAGCTGAATGGTGCTAATCCATGCGTCATGTTCGTGAAACTGGCGCCGTCAGTTGGGGCTGGTCATGGCTTATTTATTTTTGAATTGTTTTATTTTCATTTTTATCTACGGACGCTTTTATCATGCACGTCTTTCTACATTGTTCTCACATGTATGATTTCAACACGAAGGATGTAACCAATTTTTGTAACAATTTTTTGATTTAAGAGTGTCCGTGGAGTTTCTTGCCTGTTCTTCTCCATAGGAACCTACTACGCCGTGGAATGGGCAACTATACTCTAAAGGTTTAGGTAGTTAAAAAAGGGTAAACAAATCGTAAAAAGGGTGTTTTATAGTTGACACTTTCTTGTTTAAAAATAAGTTCTAACAAAATTAAATTTATTTTCGATCACACGATAGTTTCCTCTTTTATTATAGTATGTTCAACTTTATCATTTATTCTTAAACTACTCTTCGTAGATGTAACTGCTTGAGCACAATATTTTAGTTAGATTTATTATAATAATAAAATATTTTGTAATCTGCCTCTTATAAAGAGCCCAAAAAGACAGGTACCCCAAACCTTTTAGAAAATACAACGAATTAGATAACGTTGCTAAATTGAAGAGTACAACTGTGACCTAGTCTGGCAACGGAAGTGGCAGGTATTACGCTTAGTGGGTTAACCTTTAGCTAATGTAACCGCAGAGAATTGGAAAAATTGCGAGGGAAATGTAATAAAATAAGAATAGAAAATGTTTCAATTAGACAAAGTAATAGATGATACCACTGTACGCTTTATTATTAATGTGACAGATAGTTCATCAGATTCAGATTCAGAATAGAGTCTATTATTATGTGACTTTAAATGATATGATTTTAACATTTGAAATAAAAGGTTTTGCATCTATGAGTCACGTGGTTTTTTTTGTTTACCCTTTTTTAACTACCTACCTAAACCTATGGAGTTATAGCTTCATTTATTTTCTACTGACCGACTCCCTGACAATTCAAAAGTGCCTGTAAATGGTTTAATTGAAATAAATGCTGTAAGTTTGAGTTAAAAACAAATGGGCTTGACCCTCATTACCATAGGGTATGTATTAACACAACTGGCGAGACATGTTTATTGCACACATCTGCCTATTTCTTCACGGAGTACCTACGTACGTACAAGCGTTGGTATATTAAAGTTAAAAGTTAGTACCTGAAAAGTCCATCACCGGCAGGTACCAGGCTTCTTTCCAACACATGTGCTGTCGCTTCTTTGGATAAGCCTCTTGTGTCCATCATCATGTGTTGGGCCTGCAACAAAGCAGATTTTGTTTTTAATGTCGTACGACGGCGTGCTGTTTTTAACCGACTTCGCACAAACGAGGACTGAGTCAAAGGCCGCGCTCGCCTGTGGGTGTGTAACTGATATGAAAACGGTAACCTAAAAGAGGTTACATGTTTCTTCTTCTTGGGTTACCCAGATAGCGGTAACCTTAGTCGTAGAAATAACAAAATTCTTCGATAACTGTACCGTAATTTATAAAGGTTTTCGATCCTTGCTCAAAACCTCACCTTCTCATAAGTATATTTCGGTGCAGTTTCGATCCCACCGTTGATTTTGTGGAACCTATCATCATCATACATTCCATAGAAGCGGTGGAACCAGTCATGGAGGCCTTCTCGTGTGCATGGCCAGGTGTGGTGAGCTGGTATTGGGTCTATCTCGACCACGCGGGTTATGTGATCCGGATAGGCTATGTCGAAGAATTTGCCTGGAATTAGAAGATAGTTGGTAAATTGGCCGATAAACTAGCAAACCTGACAGTACTCGCATATGATGTGTAACATCTGACATCTTTCTTTTGCTGCTCCTTTTGGATGGGACGTTGTGCAGCCGCTGCTAAGCAAGCACGGCGATGTGTTGACGTGCTCACTTGTGACGTCACCTCTACTGCGGTAGAGGCGTAATCGGCGGGACACGAAACTGTGCTGCGATGCGTTGTATGCACCTCCACGAGTGTTCACCTTTGATGCGAACTGTGACCTACATACAGCTACAGTATTGCGTAAGTCAAACATATCGGCACGTAACTCACTGATGGTGTTTTGACATGCATCCAGCTGAACTATATCGCGGCCAGGCTAGCCTTCAGAGTAACAATATCCTTCAGCAGCCTGGTGACGTCGATGTGGTCAAAACTAACGGGGGGCAGCATCCGCAGCTCCTTGGCCACAAAGGACGGCACTTCGTCAAGGTCAGTCTCCTTAAACACCCGAAACATGTCTTTGAGACTCCTCTCTCCCTTTTCTCCCATCCTGCGGGACGGCATTCGGTCGGCTAAGTCGAACGACGTACTGTACACGTCGTTCGTCGTCTTTGCACTACGTATCTCATCTTCGGTGAAGCTCGAGGTGCTGCATGAGGCTAACTTCATCCATGACGTCCAGTTGATGTTGCAGGAACGCCAGGAGCTCGTAGACTATGAGTTTTTCGGAACCCATGACGGCGGCGGCTATGCCACGCTAAGCGAGAATTAATCATTCTTAGTAAACAGTGATGCGCGACCGTTTCCGATCGCGCATCGCACTAAACTGTTGTGTCTGAGTCACTAACAGTTATATTTGAGTCCCATGTAATAGGGGGCGAGCCTATTGCCATCAACCGACCACATTCCAGACTCCAGGCTGCAGCTGAGAAATTCCAGATGGAAAAGCCCAATAATACTTTGCCCGAATCGAACAGGACCTCAAGGTCAACAGTAGCGCTTGCGGCCACTAGACAAACAAGGTAGTTACTAATATTTTTTATGTTTATACTAGCTGCCCGCCCCAGCTTCGCACGGGTAGCACTAAGTACTTATCTATGGCGTACCCACCCTACCTACCCTACCTAAAACCTTCTCCTGAGAATAAGGAACACAACAAAAAAAGAATTATCCAATTTGGTCCAGCCGTTCTTGAGTTATAAAATTACAACGAAAAGTGGCATTGATTTTTACATAAACACAACTTACCAATAGGAACTCCAAGCGAATGTCCGATATAGATAAACTTATCCCACTTAAAATGGTCCTTCACTTTGACAATAGTGGGAACCAAATCCACTACGGAGTATCTTACTCCTTTCGGTAAATGATCCGACTTCCCGTTGCCAGGGAGGTCCACACTCAAGTAGTAGAAGTTGGTGGGTAGTCGGGAGACTAGTGGTCGGAAAGCGGAGCTGGCATCCATCTTTCCATGGCAGAGGATCACTGGGGGGTTGGATGGGTCTCCCCAAGCCAATGCTGTTGGATGAGGTTTGAATTTATAATAGGTAAGAAGGTGTATTGTGATTGGCTGAATGGAGAATTTGAATTGGATGATTGGGAATATTGTGAGTTGTGGCGAAAAAATTTGGAAGACGTCCTTCCAAATTGTTACGCCGCAACTGACAATATTTCTTGTCTTTATCTCGTGTGATACTCCCTGGCCGCGCCACAGGGGAAAATTAAAAAAGATGTTTATAGATTAATTGTACCATTTACGTAGGTACTGTACGGTACGTGTAATGAAAAATGTTGTAGATACCTCAACGAATAATGACGTTTTTTTGGGTGGGAAATTATCGAATAAACTTATCTTCTCCCGCTCTGGGCGGAACGGGAGCGCGCGTCAGACTCTTACTGAATAGAACCCACCAGTATTCCTTCAGTTGCCATGGGCCACACTATCGCTTTCGGACTTTCCCGCAACCCCGGCAGGGGGTGTATATTACTCCCCTGGCCGCACCACCATGGTTTTTGTAAACTATTGGGCGCACCCGGACATAATATAAACTAAATAATTGTTCTTTTCCGTACGCTTTATAGAGATTCGAACATTTTAATAACTTTACAAATTATAGCCTTGCGTTAGTGGCGCGGCCAGGGAGTACACTTTACCTCTCATAAAAGCCTATTTTCCCAAAAGGGGAGAGGTAGTTTCACCTACATTTTGCCAGTTACGTCCCTTGTAATAGGGCGCGAGCAGCAGTCACATTTGTTTGGCAATATACACCGGTACCTAGGTGTAGATTGGCACTGGTGTGTACAGTCGCCAGCACATCAAGCTACCCAAAACTGTCAAACTTTCCCAATCAAACTTGAACCTAATGCTTTAGCGATAAAGTTTAAAATCTACTAAAGAAATTTGACAGATTTTAGTAGCTTGATGTGCTGGCGACTGTACCTACCTACTTGAAAAAAGTAATGCCTGCACCCCAACGGGTCGTGTACACGGCACCGCCACCGCTCCGCCGCGCCCATAATATACTTTATATAAATGTACTTTGTTGCAAAAAAAAAAATCGACCTTATACAAAATGGTATGTTATCGGGTATACCTTTATACTGGAAGGTCGATTTTTATTTTGCGAATTCATGTTGGGTCCTGTAGTAAAAGTTGTTCACATTGATGGGTAGAAAACCTCTTTTGTTGCATGTTTTCAAAGTCAGCCTGTATAAACTTGCCGTACCTACGTATTATTTTCCCTTAGGAAATCTTATGATCGATATAACTTACCAGCAATGTGGCCCCATGGCGCTTTTATTGTAACTTCCTTTTCCTGAAGCTGTAACCTTCCTGTCATGGCGCTAAAATTCATAACACATTTTTTTTGTAAATAACATTATTCTTTGTTCAACACTTTGCCGCCTTTCGTTGTATCATACTGAGCACACTGTATGTGGTTATAGTGCTTTAAGAAAAATCTAGATGGCGTTCACGGACTATCGCAACGACGAATAAATAGTTATTAATATTGAGCTGCTTAATTAACTACTAAGCATTTACAGCTTATTTTTTCCAAATATTTGTGCTGCTGCGAGAAGTCGTGGCACTGCGGACAGAGCTCCGGCGGGATCTCGTGGCGACATGGAGAGTGCGATTGTCGCAACCCAGTGCTGGGCACGCCACAATTGCGGCGATAATTCCCCTCTTTGAGAAGTGGCTAGAGAGGCGCCACGGCGTTCTCACCTTCCGCCTGACGCAGGTCCTTACACGGTTGTACCGCCGTTTCCTCGTGGAGCTGATCGGCGGCGGAGATCTCTCGCATCCGGCCCTGGTCCAGGCCATGGTACGGAGCGATTGGGCATGGGGAGCCGTCCTCTCCTTTTGCGAAGCAGTAATGCTCGCAAAGGAGGAGGCGGAGCGCGTGAGGGAGAGGCAAATTTCGCGCCCTCATGCCCCTAGCCACTGCAGGAGACACCCTGGGCGTCGGGAATCCCAGGCCGATTCCCGGCCACCGTAGGCGCGGGCTTGCGGGCGGTGAGCAATGGGTAGTTCGCCCCCAATAAGGACCAGGGCCGGGTCGACAACGCGTTGTGTTCCACGCGCGCCTCAAAGAGATGTCAGCACCAATGGCGGGGCCCGCTAGGGCCGATGCCTGTCGGGGTTCCGGGAAAGTCCGATATGATCTATCGGTCTATATATTGTGTACATCTTTTGTTGGAGATCCTAAATAAATAAATAAATAGGGATACCGTGGCCCCTGGAAACCCAGACAACTGAAGGAACACGGGTGGGTTTTAGCCAGTCGAAGTCTGACACGCCCTTCCACTCCGCCCAGAGCGGGAGAAGTTATTTGACGATTTCCCAACCAAAAAAAATAAAATTGCCCCTATAATTTAGGCATGTATCTGAGTAGGCGCTTGTCAGGGTCTCTACCTAGTAAAATAACGCTGACAACAGCCAAATTTGAGTACCTAGGTAATATTTCAATCTAACAGAATAACTGCCCAACAATACGTAAACACAAAAAAAACACAAATAGGTACATATTTTGAATAACAAATAAAATATCAACTTACGAGCCGAGTCCAGACAACAGTTTCGTCAATTGCATTGTTATTTAAAATCATAGCGACCTGTCTTATATACTCGCAACCTTGAAAATGTTGAATTTACCTAAAGTGTGTTTAATAAATGTATAGGTACCTACTTAAGTATTTATAAGGATACATATTATTTGAATATCGAAAATTAAAATACCTACGGATAAAATGCCAATGTTGAAAACATCGAAAATTTAAATATCGAACGACCTTAGAACCGAAAATTAAAATAACGTAAGTTTAAATTGTCGAACGGTTAGATAACCTACGTCCAATATAACTAAAATCGAATTATCTACAAAAGTGACATCGAAAGATCTAAATAACGAAGTACAGAGAATGTCCTACATATAGATATAATAAATAATATTATGTACCTATGCCACAGGGTAACTTGATAATTCGGATATTGCAAAACCCGGATAATTAGAAAATAGTGAAAAAAAATCTGCGAGCAACTTGGAAGTAGCGTTCTCCGGCCACTGCCAAGGCACCGCTCGCTTCGCTCGATCGGCTCACGCGCGGTTGGTCACAGTTCTAATCAAACCTATTTCACCCAGTTCAAAATGACGAATCATACCTAGGTACCTACAATCTGCTGCAGAAATGTTTTCACCATTGTTTAATTATACAACGTGTAACGGAAAGAGTACCTATATCTATCCAAAAGGGGGTAGGTAGGGGGGGGGTAGGTATTACATTAGGTATATGTAGTGTCCACTTATTCCTTTATCAGGGTCAATATCACATTTACTCACAGGCTCACCGGCACATCCAAGGTCCTAATTCATGGTACGCTCCACGTCCATTTCCCACCATTTCTTGTCTGACTGACAGTTAACATTGGTGACAGCTACCTGGCCCCTGGCCTTGTGTGTGTGAGACAGTGTTTACATATCTATTAAATAGATACACTACAGTATGGAAAATCTATGAAATGTTTCACCTCAAAATAAATTACTCAAAGAATTACCGAACGGTTGGTACCTATGTTCGTAATAATGTAGAAATAAGATTTTAAAACGCTTGCCACATAGTTCGTTATCATCCTATCTATTCAATAAAACATAATATTATATAGTAAACTTTAATCTTTATCTTGAATTACCTTTGGTGTTATAGGTACCTACCACCACAGACATAAACCTAGGTACCAACGACAAACCCTACGGATAGTCCACCACTTTCCTACCCTTCCGTGCGACTCGTGACGTAGGGTATCACACAGTCCTTTTGCACTGTTCCGTGGTTCTTTTTCATTTATGTTTGTTATCGTTGGGCTGTATTTATGTCATATTTTTTATTTTCTTGTAATCTTTCTATTTATTTTCACGATAGATTCATCCATTTTACTGCCCTCGTTGTATGTTATCTGTAATCCCACTGCCACTGACACTTGACTATGACAGTTCAATCAAAAGTTGTCAGTTTGACAGATGCCACAGGTAGTTTTGTTTTGTCTGCTCGAATTGCTGTTTTAATTCTTTATTTTTAAACAAAGGTGAATTTGTCCTGGGTTAGGAAAATGAATACTTTTTAACCCGATATTTCCTCGGGATCGCGACTTATGCGGGCAAAACCGCGGGGCGCAGCTAGTTATATTCCAAAAAAATACAAATGCCTTGGACCGCCCGGAAGGCGGTTGTATTTTTTTGGATAAAAGTTTTTATTTATGTCTTTTTAGTGGGTCGGTTTGTAATTTATCTAAGTTACAATAGCCTAAAGGAAACTGCTCATCACCTTTTACAAAATATTGCTTTTCTCGATGCAGGGACGTTAATTTTTGAGGAGTGATCGTGGTACCTGACCATAAGCTCACCATAATACTATGCATTGGGACTAGCATAAATTGCTTAGTAACCATATTAATTAAAGTAAGTAATCGAATCGCAACCCGTGAAATATTTATTGTTATTGAGTAGTTCCTGTGGCCATCTGTGGTCTTCATCATCAGTTCCACTTCCCCAAATGGTTACGATTTTTAATATGAGTGAGCGAGACAATATCCATTCTAATCTCATTGTCAACAAGACAAACGTGACCAAATTTTGACGCGGTCGGGCGAATCTAACGGTTTAAATCTTTGGTATTAAGTGTCAAATAAATCAAGAATAAACCTATTGACCAACCTGATAGCCCTTGACCCCCTCCCTCCATCACGGGCCCCTTACCTTAATTGAACTATGTCTTTCATCCTACTTTCTTTTAGAAGGAAATTGCGTTCCTTAGTTGGTCGTGCAGAGCAATGGTCGTCTGACAGGTGATGTCACAGCACAAATGACAAAAAAAAACAAAAACTTTATTCATAAATTCATTAATCACATAAAATCATTTAGAGCAAGTAATAATATCACAATTTCGACTTAGTTTTACCATCTTCTAACAAAAACTTAGAAATATCTTCAGCCATGCAATCTGGGTTATCGAGATGAACATCATGGCCACCTTCCACTATTTTAAATCTATAATTTCCATTAGGCCACGCTTTTACATCCATCAAAAAGGGTACAGGGTCATATAGTCCACTATCGATTATCTTTTTCGCAAGAAAACACAATGTAAGGGTTGTAGTAGTGGCGTATATACTGCGTAGCATTTCACCAGAAAATGGCAACACTGTCACTTCCTTCATGCGTTGGTCGAAAGAGAATCTGAAAAAATAAAGTTATTCTGTATTGTAAGTCAATTGATTCAGGCGTGACTTGGCGGCAATCTATTTTAAAATGCAATGGACGTTAAGCACTAAAGAGTCTCTGCGTCTAGCATTCGGCGTGGCAACACGTCGTGTTCCAGTTATCGGCAAGTCAATCGTGAGGATTCCCGTTGACAGATGAAACACGTGTCGATTTCTTAGCGCCAATAGGAACGCGTAACTCACACTCCAGCCCGCCGATTTATCTCTACGAGTGTTTTTAAAAATTAACTATTTAGAGCAAACATCGTAAGGACACATCCCCATAGAAATAATGAGGATGCGGAGCTTCTAAAATCAGAAGTTGTGGAAGCGGATGTTTTGAGGACAAAAATTGACGGATGTAGTGACAAAAATTGAAAAGAGTATGCTTAGATGGTTCGGTCATGTTGAGAGGATGAATGAACGGCGACTAACAAAATGTATTTACAAGGCAAGTGTGAGTGGAAACGCCGGGAGGGGACGCCCTAGGAGGACATAAATAGTGACCTTATTGGGGATGTTCTTCAGAAAGGTCAGGTGCGTAGTACTCGCAACCGGCGTGCGTGTATGACCAGGGCCCTTGTCTACTAATTTATAAACGTCACAATGGTGTCATAATGGTTAGTTTTTGACAGTTTTTGTATGGCAAATCTGTCAAAAACTAACCATTATGACACCATTGTGACGTTTATAAATTAATAGACTTAGGCCCCAGATGTTTGAATGTTAACGAGGCAAAAGGAGTTTGTAATGATCGTAGCAGGTGGCGTTCTGTAGTTTCTGCCTACCCCCATGGGAAAAAGGCGTGTGTTTATGTATTTATGTATGTGTGTGTATACGGATATCCGTTACATCGCCGGAGTAGGTACAGGCGTAATGTTAAAGTTAACAGTTAGTACCTGAAAAGTCCATCACCGGCAGGTACCAGACTTCTTTCCAACACATGTGCTGTCGCTTCTTTGGATAAGCCTCTTGTGTCCATCATCATTTGTTGGGCCTGCAACAAAGCAGATTTTGTTTTTAATGTCGTTTTAAAGGACTTTTTCTGCATTGGATAACAAAGATGTCTAAGGCCGTCTGCTGCGTGAAGTGGGTGCACGGAGCGGGCGCCCGCGCGGTGTGCTGTTTTCTATTATCATCCTAAGGCCGCGCCCACGACGTCAACGGCGCCAAAACACGCCGCTGCGTTCGAGAACAGTTCCATATAAATATATGCATTTGAAGGCGCCGCTGACTTCGCGGGCGCGGCCTTAGAGCAGCGCTGCGTGAGGCGACTCTCCCGTTGCTCGTAGCGCTTTTAGATCTGATTTAGTTCGAATCAGCCTATAATGTTCCCACCGCTGGGACACTGGCCGTAATCCACCACGCGGGCCCAGTGCGGGTTGGTGGATGTAACTTCTTCGAAGTTTTTGTTCTAGGACATCCAGTTTCCTCATGATTTTTTACTTCACCGTTTTGAGAGCTGTGTTGATGAAATTATTTACATAAAGAAAAGTGTCTGTCAGGGTTCGAACCTACGACCTATAACTCAATAAGTCGCGGCCGTTATCACTGGACAATACTGCCCGCACTGAACTACATTTTGGAAAAAGAGATGGCGCTCTTCGCCCTGTTAGCTCCAGCTCTTTCTGACATTACTTATCTAACACTTCCTCCAGCCCCTGGTCCCCAACACCAGGGACCGAATTCTTCGATAACTGTATCGTAATTTATAAAGGTTTTCGGTCCCTGCTCAAAACCTCACCTTCTCATAAGTATATTTTGGTGCAGTTTCGATCGCACCGTTAAACTTGTGGAATTTATCATCATCATACATTCCATAGTAGCTGTGGAACCAGTCATGGAGGCCTTGTCGTGTGCATGGCCAGGTGTGATGAGCTGGTATCGGGTCTATCTCGACTACGCGAGTTATGTGTCCCGGGTACGCTATGTTGAAGAGTTTGCCTGGAATTTGAAGATGGTTGATACAAATTGTAGGACAGAGGTGTACCTATAAATACTCCATATATTTTAACATTAGACAAATATTGGTTATCACCCTTTCGTTATAAACGTATTATAAACTCCGTTATTTCACGAGAAATACAAAGCAATGTAGGTAATCTATTTACCATTTATTTAAATTTAAAATATAAATGTAAAGTGCAGTCATTTCACTAATATTATACAATTCTATTGTATTTTATCCACACCTATGCTATAAAAGTTTCTGAAACAGCTTATTATCACATAGGTAGTTATTATCCCCACATTCAGTTGCGTAAATAATTACTATTATCCTATTATACATAATGGATTTCCGCCAAGTCACGCCTGAATCAATTAACTAATATTTTTTATGTGTAACATAACTTACCAATAGGAACACCAAGCGAATGTCCGATATAGATAAACTTATCCCACTTAAAATGGTCTTTCACTTTCACAATAGTGGGCACCAAATCCACTACGGAGTATCTTACTCCTTTCGGTAAATGATCCGACTTCCCGTTGCCAGGTAGGTCCACACTCAAGTAATAGAAGTTGGTGGGTAGTCGGGAGACTAGTGGTCGGAAACCAGAGCTTGCATCCATCTTTCCATGGCAGAGGATCACTGGGGGGTTGGATGGGTCTCCCCAAGCCAATGCTGTGGACAAGGTTTGAATTTATAATAGGTAAGTAGGTGTATCCTTTGGTAGGTGATCGGCTACATGGAGAAAGCGAAGGGATATTGTGAGTTGTGGCGCAATTTGGAAGACGTCCTTCCAAATTATTGAGCCGCAACTGACAATATTTCTTGGCTTTATCTCGTCTCCCTGGCCGCGCCACAGGGGAAAATTAAAAAAGAGGTTTATAGATTAATTGTACCATTTACATAGGTACCTACTATACGGTACGTGTAATGAAAAATATTGTACCTCAACGAATAGTGAAGTATAATGAAGTGAAACTACTAGGCGCCCTAATTTTTCTAACATCTAAAGCGATGGATATCCTTCAAAATGATTCAGATTATTACCTATTGATCGTGTTTTACGCAATTAGGGTGCTGATTTATACGATGGCAGTGACTGGATCCAGTGACTCGGAACTTAGGACCCAGTCAGTGGGTTCTTAACGAGATCGGCAGTAAGGCCCGTATTACAGAACCTCACTCAAAACTCAAGGATTACTTAAAACTCGTTTACAGCCTTTTGATTGGTTGAAACTAGTTTTAAGTAATGCTTGAGTCTTGATTGAGCTTCTCTAATACGGGCCTAAGTCAGGCGGGGCAAGCTAGCAGGCCCGAAAATGAACGTGTAGGTTAATCAACTGGATTGATTTGAGAGCGCGAAATCAGCACTGGACTGGGTTGAAACCAGTCTACACGAGCGAGCCCAGTTGCAAGTCAGCGTTGGACTGACTCACATGACTGAGCTCGTATAAACCTGCCGTACCTACGTATTATTTTCCCTTACGAAATCTTAAGATCGATATAACTTACCAGCAATGTTACCCCATGGCGCTTTTATTGTAACTTCCGTTTCCTGAAGCTGAAACCTTCTTTTCATGGCACTAAAATTCATTAAACAAAAATGTTGTAAATAACATTGTTCTTTGTTCAACACTTTGCCGCCTTCCGTTGTATACTGAGCACACTGTACGTGGTTATAGTGCTTTTAAGCAAAATCTAGATGGCGCTACTAGTTTGTTAGCAAAAGTTGTTTTTATTAGTTCACGCGTCACGGACTATCGTGAAGTAACTGAAGATCTATTAGACCTATAAAACAGGAAAAAAACACGAAATATCGCGGGTTAAAGCTAGTAAATATACAAATAAATAGTTATTAACATTCAGCTTTAACTAGCTAAGCATTTAAGGCAAACATTGGAGATCGATAAAAACCCGTTTTGTATAATATTTAGGCATGTTTATTTGAGTAGGTTATTTGTCAGGTTAGTAAAATATACTGTCTTGTTATTGAAATGAAAACTTGAGTAGGTTAGTGACAGACTAACTGCCCAACAATACCTAACTACGAAAAGAAATAAAAAAACACGAAAAAATATTTACAATAACAAATAAAATGTCAACTTACGAGCCGAGTCCTGACAACAGTTTCGTCAATTTCATTGTTATATAATAATCTTATCGAGCTATCTTATATACTCGCGACCTTGAAAATGTTGAACCTATCTACAGTGTGTTTAATATGTATAAATATTTATAAACATAATAACATTGTATTACGTAGGTATGTAACGTAGAGTAGTGGTGGCCCAGAGATAACGCCTGCGGCATACGTGTCATAGGTTCGAACTACTCGGGAATTTCGCGAGATCTCGGCCATACTTAGCGGGATTAATCTCGGCCGAAAACCGAACTTTTTTTTTTTTTTCACAACGTGGATTCTCTTGGTCTGAATATCACCTGATGACCTGATGGTAAGTGATGATCAGGCCGAAGGTGGAAGCGAGCTTCACCCGGAATCGTCAACCACAGAGGAACTGGCTATCTCATATCTAACTGCCGAAACACAACGTTATTAATAAACATACATTAGACAGGCGGACTTAGATCGAGCAGAAAAATTCCCTTACACACTTATTTCTTATGCATCTAACTTATGTTTTAAGAAATATATTAACAGACTTCTTTTTTCTTCATGATAAATATTACTCAGGTGTACAAGGATTGCTATCGATAGCGGTAAAAGCCTTCTCCAGCCGTTTCCAACTGTTCTGTTTCTGGCTCTTCATTCTGCACCATGTTCTGCTTTCTTTGTAAATACTTATTACATATTTACTGAACCTTTATTTTCGGGTAACTTTTAAAACATTCTGTATATTATGTGAAATCTCCATAAAACTATACTTAAATGTTACCATTGAGTACTTTGATAAAACAATAAATAAAAACTGTTACGTCACGGAACTCATGATAACGATTCACGATGACTGCAGGGCCGATGCACACGATGCGTTGCGGCGGCGCCTGAACAGTGTCGCTGCGGCAGCTTACATACAAATTTATTATCCGTGGTACGCCACACGGTGCACGGTGAGTTCCGGTGTCACACCGCTCCGCTCGTGCAGGTTTTACAGTTCTCGGTAAAAGTGGTGGGGAGATTCGCGCATGTTCCATGCATACATAACGGGTATAGGCGACTGATTGACCAATCTTCGGAATATAATATTATTTATTATAATGGCCAATCCGGCCACAACGGGGGCGTTGCACCTCAAAACAGACCCAAAAATCGACTTCAGCGCATTCAAGGTCAGGGCTCTTTAATTAACCGCGCCGATACCTGTACCTACAACGGACTTGCAACCCGCCAGATGATGCAGGGAGGGGACAGGCTGTACACCCCACCCCGCCGCCTAGCTTCCAAAAAAGAGATAATACGTAGGTATCACACAGATAATATACGTGGCTATCTTCTGAAGAATAGTATGAGATGGCTTCATTTTATTATCAAACCATGCCATTCCGTCATTCTGATGATACAAACGAAAGTAATCCCTTTTATAACTCCTTTTATCTTGTTTGTCTGTTTGATATCTATTCAATAAAACATAATTATTATGTAGTAAACTTTAATCTTTATGATGAATTACCTTGGATGATACAGGTACCACAGATATAGGTAGGTATATAATGTACAGTGGCCAGCACATCAAGCTTCTACTAAAGAAATTTGACAGATTTTAGTAGCTTGATATGCTGGCCACTGTACCAACGACAAATCCTACGGATATTCCACCACTTTCTTATCCTTCCGAGCGGCTCGTGACATACCCCACATAGTCCTTTTGCACTGTTCCGTGCTTCTTTATCATTTATGTTTATTATCGTGGCACTGTATTAATTAACTTATTGTTTATTTTCTTGTAATCTATCCATTTTCTCGATAGATTCATCCATTTTTCTGCCCTTGTTTAACTTTTTTGTATGTTATCTGTAACCCACTGCCACTGACACTTGATTATGACAGTTCAACAACAATGTCAGTTTGACATTTGATATGGATATGGATAGTTTTGTTCTGTTTGCTCGAATTGCTCAGTTTTATTTATTTATTTTTTATTGAAGAAGTGAATATTGGTGCATAATACTTTAAAAAATCCTTTATAAAATACGTTTCAGCGTAACTTATCACAGAAAAACTCCTGAACAAGTATAAATCACATTCACGATAAAATATTATCACGTAAAATAAGTGTCATAATTTTTCGTAAATAATGGATTTATTGGAAAACGAATGGTATATTCAAGTACCATGGGGCAGAATAGCAAGTAAGTAGATCTTATTGCTGTATTCTGTAACAATAACTACGTTTTAAACGCAAATAACTAAGTTTTCAATGCATTAAAACTTAAATAAAAGTATTTTTGAACTTTGACCTTCTATTCATAATTGAATAATCTTTTTATTGAATGTACGTTGATTGATAATATTTGAATTATTTCTTAAGTTAGATTACATAATAAGAGCTTGAGAATGATCTCCAAAATTAATATAAATAGACAGACATCATCATCTAACTATGCCTATAGCCTTTTCCCAACTATGTTGAGGTCAGCTTACAGTCTCAGATACAGCTTAATACCAGTATTTTTTATGGAGTGGCTGCCTACCTGAATTCTACGCCCACCCTACACGTCTACTGGGTTAATACCCTTTGCTTAAATTAGACACAAGACATGCAAGAGTAGCATGATACTCATAGAAATGGGTTTTCTTACAGGTTTTGTTGACAACGGAATAGACAAAATGACAGATTGTGATTATTTATCTGTCATTTTGTCTATTCTTCCCTTGACAAAACCCGTGTCTATTGTGGCTGTGCGTTCTGAGGTATTAAAACAAATAGGCACTAGAAATGAGGGTATAAAATATGCAATATAATTTTAGTACTTATCCACACTACGTAACTTTATTTTCTATGGTTCGTTCCCACAGACAAACCGTGAAAACAGTTTGTTTGGGGCATTGTTTATGGTTTTCAAATTATGTATTGGTTTTATAAATAACATAACATCACGCCTTGTTTCTTCGAATAGTTGGGCAGAGCTGTACCTGTAGTACACCCACATTTCACATGCTTTTCTTTCACTTTAAATAATGCTTTATTTATTATTTTCCAGTCATAGCATGGGGTGACTGCTACGACCCTCCGGTGCTGCTAGTTCATGGGAGCATGGACTCGGCTGTCAGCTTCAGACCTCTTATCAGCAAGCTGCCAAAGAATTTTTATTATATTGGTATGTGACTTTTAGGGTTCCGTGCTAAGCCTCTGCTCTACGTCCCTTCATCAGTCTGTCTGTCAGCAGGCTGTATCTCATGAAACGTAATTGGTAGAGTATTGAATTTTTTACAAATTGTGTAATTATTTCTATTGGTGCTATAGAATAGAATAGAATATAAAGTTTTTATTTCAGACCGGAGTCCATAGGGTTAGTAACAATTTTACTTCAGTTCTAGTGTTAGTAGGTTACAGACATGAAAATATACAATTAAAATTCAGCATGGAGCCGCATCCACCTCCGCAACATCGGGGAATCCCACCGATCTGCGAATACGCTGAGAATACTGTTGGTGCTGCCGCGAACACGAGTCATCAGGGATGCACATCTATTTCTAATAATGGCTGCAAAACCATCAATATTATTATCTGCAAACATCCCTGACGCACTACTACGCCACGGCAGCCGCAGCAGCACTCTCAGTGCATTATTGTATTGAACGAGTAGGTCGGTAGGCTATAACAACACATAATAAAAATAAAATAAAGAAAATAATGAAAAAAGGGGTATCCATACAAGAATCGTGTACTTATTGGTAATTTTACTCGATAATATGAATCGGTACGGAACCCTTCATTCGCACACAAACTTCTTGGTGAATATAACTGTAGGTAGTTAGTGCTATGTGACCTGAATCGCACTTTATTGCGTCGTTTAAAGAGTCGTTTTTTATTTAAATTATTTTGCGGAGAGTACCATCTGTGGTGACCAAAAATATGAAATGAAAATAAAATAAAAGACAGCTATTTTATTGGTTGACCAATAATTGTTTACACATGTACTAAATGTAATATGCGAAAGTGTGTTTATTCTCATAGTTATTGCAGTTATGTATGGATTTTATACTTAATTTATCCCTTTATCTAAGGGCGCAAAAAAAAAATCACGCCTTGGTCTAAACAGGTCCATATTTTATTTTATTTTTAAATACCTTTGATAAGCAGGTAGTTACTCAATTTATATACTATTTTTTATTGCTTTTGAGTCTGACCTTGGCACACACTATTGTTGTTAAACATTATTTTCACTTTTTTATTTGTAATTTGTGTTGCATGAACTGTGGCCAAATAGACTTTAATCTTTGAATACTATTTTGCTTAAATGGATATTTTGTAATTTCCTCATAGTTCAGCACCCTAATTGCGTAATACACGATCGATCACAATCTGAATCGTTTTGAAACAGATTGGTAATCCATACTTTAAAAAAATCCAAAAAAAATCTGCTCCAAAACGTAACTAAGGCAATGAATGATGTTGAGTTGTCAAAATGAAACAGATTTATAGTCTTAATCGTTTACGAAACTGTGTTACGCAATCAGACAGCAGGTCATGGGCTGGCGAAAAGTTCACAAAGCCCCAAAAACACTGTTTGTTAATATATTTTTCAAAATTTCCAGCTCTGGACCTCCCCGGTAATGGCAAGTCAGACCGTTTCCTACCAGGATTGATGCTCAGCATATATGACATGGTGTCCTCAGTGCATTTGGTTGTGAAACACTTCAGGTGGAAGACTTTCACGTTGATCGGGCATTCGTTTGGAGCTTACCTAGGTAAATACTAAACTAAAAATATCATCATGATTGTATTAAACATTGATTGACATAGGCACATGCCCCAAGAATCACCACAAGCGTCTTAACGAAACTCGGAGTTTCGCTAGCTAATTTAATTTGACCCTGTGATCTTACTTAATCGGTAGAAGGCCACTGGACACAATAGAAGCCTATTATTATTATTATTACGTACGTCTGGGGGCCCTGAGTGTCCCACAAAGTGTTAACAGGTGTGCAAATATATGTATTAAAAATATTTCTTACATTATAAATATAAGTTATGTATGAAAATATGCTTATATGTATGTGAATCAATTATTACAAAAAGAGGTACAATTTGTTTGTTTGTATGTAGGGGGTAATCTCCATAACTACTAGTTGGATTTGAAAAACTGTTTCCTCATTAGATAGCCCAATTCTTGAGGAAGGTTATAGGCTATGTAACATCTCGCTATGACTCTAAGGAGCCGAGCAAAAGGAAAAAAAGTCAGGAAGAACGCTAAGCGAAAACAAAGTAATAGCGCGGGCGGGCGATGGGATTTGACGCGGTGGGTCGAGGGCCGAAATTTCACGTGGACGAAGCTGCGGGCAGAAGCTAGTATGTAAGAAGTCAAAAATCAAAAGTCATTTATTTAAACTAGGCTGAGAATCAGCACTTTTCGAACGTCAAAATTACATAAGACAGTCCCCCAAAACGCCCACCCTTACCACTTCCTAGTGCTTTAGCTGGGAAGAAGAAGTGGCGCAACAAACTCCCCAGCAGTATAGCTGTCTGTTCAGTTAGAAAAACTAACTAATAAAATAATCTTTTATTTAATTTTCAGGACAATTCTACAATCTATGCTATCCTGACAGACTAGAGAAATTGGTTAATTTAGACCCCATTAACTTCTTTGCAGTCCCCCCCGAAGAGTTTCCTAGATGGTATGTATATTTTGTTTAAAATATTCCTAGCAGTATGTGGCTATAGTACACGTCTAGCTATGCCGCTTTAGACCATTTGCGCACTATACTCAGTTCCAAAGTATCTGATTAAAAAACTTTTTACAAAAAAAAACAACCGACTTCCAAAAAAAACACTAGAAAGTGAAAAATAACTTTAATTTCGGAAGTCGGTGTCTTTGGTTTTGAATTTTCGTTTTAAGCCACCGACTTCCGAAATTAAAGTTATTTTTCACTTTCTAGTGTTTTTTTTGGAAGTCGGTTGGTTTTTTTTGTAAAAAGTTTTTATTTTTCACCTTTTAGTTGTGGTACCTACCCCCTACTAGTTCGAATATCACGACCTGCTATGTAAATAATAGTGATAGGAAAATGTTAAGAGATCGTCCATATAGGCTAAGTGGGAAAAATACGTATTAATGAAGCTAACTCAAAAAGTACTCAAGCTAAGTTAATAAAATTTATATGGGACCACCTTGAGAGCATACCCTTTCAAACAAAAAAAGAATTTTTAAAATCCGTTCACAATTGACGAAAATATCGACGGACATACACAAAAAAAAAAAAAGCATACGCTACGAACATAATATAACCTCCTCCTTTTTGGAAGTCGGTTAAAAATGTAAACAAATTTTGTTTACATTTTAATCAGATACATTTGGAACGCATCAAATTAATCAGCGCCTGACGTAAATTGACGTAATTTTAGTAGGCAATTTTTTAATCACGTCTATACTTGTATGGAGTACTGACAGATTTGACAGGACTAAACTAAAATGTATCTTCTGTCCTCTTCTTGAAATACAAAGAAAAAGATGCACTGAACTTAAATTTAGTTTAGTTTGTGAACAAAGGAATCGGCGCAATTATCTTTTCCATCATTGCAGGTATCACGTATTTTTCACGGACTTTTATAAGAATTATAAAAAGTTTAATACTCAGCCGGAAGATGCGCCGAAAATAAAGTGGACTGAGGTAAGTTTATTTAATTCAAACTCAAAGCATTTATTTCAAATAAACCAATTACAGGCACCTTTGAATTGTCAAGGGGTCGGTCAGTTAGAAAGATGAAGCTAGTTGCCCATTCCAAAGCGTAGTAGGTTCCTATGGAGAAGAACGGGCAAGAAACTCCACGGACACTCTTTTAAATCAATATATGTTACAAAAATATTGGTTATATCATTCATGTTGAAATTATACATGTGGAAACAATGTAGAAAGACGTTCACGTTAAAAGTGTCCGTAATAAAAATAAAAAAACAATTCAAAAATTTAAATAAGCCGTGGCAGCTAAGAGATGACCAGTCCCTACTGACGGCGCCGGTTGACGAACATGACGCATGGATCAGCACTATTCAGCTCAACCATTTTGAAGGAAACTTATCACTACTAATTGCTTGCTACTAATTAACACAAAGAATACCCTTTAATCCCGGTAGTACGTTCCCGTGGGATAATATCCGTCACCCGACGCGGGAGAAGCCGTTGGCAGAATCTATTTAGTTAATAATAATAATTGTATGATCAACAGGCGCTACAATCTATAAAGAAGAGTCGTCCCAGTCTGACTGAGCAGCAAGCAGCCGCAGTCTTGGAGAGGCTGTCCATGCCTGCAGGTGATGGATACATCAAGTAAGCATCATCAGCCTATAATGTTCGCACTGCTGAGCTACAGGAGTGGGCCTGTGAGAGGGAGTGGGCCTGTGAGAGGGAGTGGACCTTTGAGAGGTAGTGGGCCTGTAAGAGGGAGTGGGCCTGTGAGAGGGAGTGGGCCTTTGAGAGGTAGTAGGCCTATGAGAGGTTGTGGGCCTGGGAGAGGGAGTGGAACTTGTGAGAGGGAGTGGGCTTGTGAGAGGTATTGGGCCTGGGAGAGGGAGTGGGCCTGTGGGAGGGAGTGGGCTTGTGAGAGGTATTGGGCCTGGGAGAGGGAGTGGGCCTGTGGGAGGGAGTGGACTTGTGAGATTTATTGGGCCTGTGAGAGGTGGTACATTAATGAATTACACTAATTTATCAATAAGTACGACTATTACTTCGTTTTCGCTTAGCGTTCTTTCTGACTCTTTTTCTCGTTGCTCGGCTCCTAAGGGTCGTAGCGTGATGTAATATAGATATAACCTTTCCCAGGAATTGGGCTATCCAAGGCAAAAATATTTTTTCAAATCCGATTGGTATTTCCGGAGATTACCACCTACATATAAACTTACCAACAAATTTTACCTCTTTATAATAATTATTATATAGTACAGACATTGGTGCCGATTCCCTTGTTCACAAACTAAACTAAATTAAAGTTCAGTGCATCTTTTTCTTTCTATTTCATTAAGAAAAGGACAGAAGATAAATTTTAGTTTAGTCCTGTCACTACTCCATACAAGTTTAGTCGTGATTAAAAATTTGCCTACTAAAATTACGTCAATTTACGTCAGGCGGTGATTAACTTGACAGGACTAAACTAAGATTTATCTTCTGTCCTTTTCTTAATGAAAGAGAAAGAAAAATAACTGGCCAAGTGCGTGTCGGACCACGCACAATGAAGGGTTCCGTAGCTGGGATGAACTTATCCCAAGAACAAACTTAACATTGTAGTTGAAAAATATGTTCTCCCATACAAAATATATGGTAGAACATGTTTTTGCAACTGCAGATTTAAGTTGGTCGATAATTACTCGTTAACTAGTAGAGCCTACTTAGCTGTGATAGTTTTCCTTTTAATTTCGTTATATATACTACTGCTGTGAATTTTTCCACATATCCAGAACTTACCGTTTAGCTGGCAGGGGGGGGACACTTGACTCTGACAAAAATTAGCACTTTAAAGCTTAATATTTCGCAGACAGATTCTTCAATCCAAAAATGGTTTTAACAAGCTCACAATATTTTTGAATGAGCTTTAACGATACCCCCACACCATGGGATAGACGAAAAAAAAAAAACATATCCCCACTTTACATGTTTTATTTTACCACTTTGTCGGCGTCATTAGTATGTATACTGATGCCAAATTACAGCTTTCTAGTACTAATAGTCTCTGCGCTAAGCCGGGGACAGACAGACAGACAGACAGACAGACGGACATGGCGAAACTATAAGGGTTCCTTGTTTACTACGGAACCCTAAAAAGATGCACTGAACTTAAATTTAGTTTAGTTTTTGAACAAGGGAATCGGCACCAATGTGGGCAGATCTGACTTTAAACCAATTTAATCTATAAAACAAATTTTGTTCTTCCACAGGTATACATACGATCTACGAATGAAACGCATCAACGGGCCGGCCTTCTCCCCAGAACACGTGAAAAAAGTATTCACAGCAACAAAAACTCCGATCTTAACAATAGCATGTCAGAAGTCTTTGAAGAACAAACTGTTCAGAAACACAGACTTTTTGTTAGACGAGGCAGAATATCCAGGGAGGAATTTGAGATTTAGGCCCGTGGATGGGACTCATGATGTACATATAAGTAATCCGGAAAGGATAGCGGCCTTCGTGGGCCAGTTTCTTGTTTATGGTTTAGAAGGATTGGATAATAAAGCTAAGTTATGATTCAATATCATCATTTTCTACAGAGTCATATTAAATTAGCTAGCGGAACTCCGCAGACGAAAAACATAAAAAAGAAATGAATTTCGCGTGCTACCTTAGTGCATCCCCTTAACCTAAGTGCGTCCTATAATAAGTAATCTACTTATACTTTGTCTTTAAAATTATGCTGAATTTTATAAAAATCTGCTCGGCAGTTTAGGAGATAGGGTGCAACGATCAATCGGACAGATGGACAAATTGTCCTAATTCTAATATCAGCTAACTTTTAATGCAATCACAAGTCAATTAATAAATTAAAATTCTTAATTTTAAGCAAAGGAATTTTGTAGTTTTAGGCCATTTGTACACACGTTTTACTTGCCGTAAAAACTACGGTTTATTCGCCGTTTCTCTCAATCGTTTGAAGACTACAGAGAGGGAATGATGTCTTAAATAAGTTTAGTGTTTAATGAATTTAGTGGTTGTGTGGTGCAAGTGGGTCTTCATGTTTTAATTGGTATATTTTAATATTGGAAGAAGGATAGTATTAAGAATTAAAATATGCATTTTTGTATAAATTTACAAATTTTATAATAACAAATCACGCCTTGTATAAATTAACTTTATTTGTAAAAATAAGGAGGTGCTCGTGGCTAAGTCAGCCGCACGGGTCGATCCATCAGGTTAAGCTACGCTTGCCGGAGTTGGTCCGTGGATGGGTGATCATCATTTCATATCGAGACGCCTCTGTGCCTCGGAAAGCACGTTAAGCCGTTATGGTCCCGGCTGTTATTCGCGGATCTTTGACAGTCGTTACGGGTCGTCAGAAGCCCGAAAATCTGACAACCAGTTTTACCAAGGGGTATCGTATTACCCAGTTACTGGGTTGTGGAGGTCAGATAGGCAGTCGCTCCATGTAAAATACTGGTATTCAGCTGGTCCCAGTTAGACTGGAAGCCGACCCCAACATAGTTGGGAAAAGGCTAGGCAGATTTTTGTAAAAAATGTTGTGTTTCTTGTTGGTGCAGTGGTCACTAGCGCGGCTTCTGCTGAGCCAGTCCTGGGTTCGTTTCCTAGATCAGGCGAAGTATTATAGGTTTTATCCTTAGGAAATTTTCTTTTTAATTAATAGTATTGATTTAGTTCAGTGTGATACATTCCCTTAACAATGCATTTAGTACTTAATTAATGTGAAATAAAATACAGGGTCAATTTAAATTAATTAGCGAAACTTCACAGATGAGATGGGTATCGAGCACGGATATCGAATGACTACAGCTGGTTCAACGGCGTCAACGACTGCGATTAGTATAGATTAAAATGTGAATTTAAAAATATGTATCTTTTTTATTTATACGCGTTTTCAAATGTCGTAATGGCCCAGTGGTTAAGACCTCGCCTCTCATGTAGGAGGTTCTGGGTTCAAATTACCCGGATTTGAACCCACAACACACACACAGAACATGAGACCAGAATACCAAGGTGACTTTTTCAATTCATATGTACAGTGGCCAGCACATCAAGCTACTAAAATCTGTCAAATTTCTTTAGTAGATATTAAACTTTATCGCTAAAGCATTAGGTTCAAGTTTGACAGTTTTGGGTAGCTTGATGTGCTGGCGACTGTACATTCCGAGTTTATATCGTTAATTACTGATATGATTGAACGAAAAACATCGTGATGAAAACTTTTTTTTTTTTGGGTGGAAAATTATCAAATAACTTCTCCCGCTCTGGGCGGACCCCGTTCACCTATTATACCCATTTTTTTTCGAGACGGTAAAAAAAGTCATTCACTATAATCAATCTTGACCGTGAAGTTTCGCTACATATTTTTTTGACCTTGCAGAAATTACCCTGACCAATCAAAGTATTGTACAAATCCCTTTTTACATCTATACTCCATTTATTTTAGCATTAGACAAATAACAGCTAAATAACGACAGTTATTGTGTAATGTTATTGAAATGACGCTGCACTTTAGAATTATATTTTTAACTAGCTGCCCGCCCCAGCTTCGCACGGGTAGCAGTAAGTACTTATCTATGGCGTACCTACCCTAACTACCCTACCTAAAACCTCCTGAGAATAAGGAACACAACAAAAAAAGAATTATCGAATTTGGTCCAGCCGTTCTTGAGTTCTAAAATTACAACGAAAAGTGGCATTGATTTTCATATACTAAATGGTAAATAGATTACATTATATCAAAATAATATACGATATAATCGTAATAACGAAAGGATGTTAGCCGTTATTTGTCTAATGTTAGAATAAAGTAAGTTTAGTTGAGTTGAATGTTATTATCCATTGCAGTCATTTAATAATGTTTACGTTGGTGATTGTGCAATAGATATATAATTCCCATACATATTATATAAGTATCAGTTTTGTTACATTTTTATGAAATACAATAAAGTTAATAAAAGTTTTTGCTGTTTTTTATTATACCAGAACCCAAATTCAAATACACACGATAAATCTGAATAATTTTGAAGGATATTGCTAATCCATCGAAAAATTTGTCAGCTCAACAATGTACCTAATATAACGCAATGAATTTGGTTGAACTGTCAAAATTAAAGCTATTGCTATTGTAAGTGTGTTACACAATTACCCCGTCCTTTACATGTTCACATGAACTTCGTCTATTAATCCTTCGAACTCAAGACCTAGGTATGACAATTATTTTTCAAGTTTTAAAAAAACTGACTCCAAGAAACTGCCTCTTTGGTCACGTGATCGCAAGCGCGACTGCTAAACATGGTCCTGGGTCCGATTTCCACGTCAGGCAAAGTGTTATCGGGTTTTTCCATCTGGAATTTCTCAGTGGCAGCCCGGAGTCTAGATTTGTGATTGATTGATTTAAAAGCTTCCATATTCAATACGTATAGGATTATCTAGAAAATAGTGGTAAAACTGCGACGAAAGTGGGCTGAGAATACTCTCTTTTGGTTTTGACGAAGTCGGGTAAAAGAACTGTCAAAAGTACAAATTGGTGTTTGCGAAGCTCGTTATACCTACTATCACAATTTTAATACAAAAAAATTAAATGCTTATTTTAGTGTTTCCAACACTACATACTTAACAGTATTAAAACTTTAATTAAGTCAGTTGTCTTTAATTTTACTTTATTACACCTAAACGCAGTACATACAATTTGTAGCAGCTGGTGCGCAACAGATTTTAAATCTATCCTCACAAACATAACGAACATGTCATAATAAGCGAAGAATTTTAGTGATTCTTGGAAAATGTAAAAATAAAGTTTTAATTGCGATTATATAACTACAAATAACAAGGTAATTATCCGAAACATTATCATTCTTAATATATAATTTAAAACTGACTGATGTTTGTGATAATTTGACAATAATTACATCAAAAGTGCCTAACCTTTCGCCGGCAAATATTGTATCATTTTCTCTTGATTTTGTTAATTTAACTCAAATATTACGAAATTCTAGATGGCATTGTTCATGAAACAAGATTTTACGCCTCCTCTGCTCTCCAGAAGATGGTTTTCTATCAAATTCAGGCCTAACATGGTAAGTTTCTCTGTTTCTAATGTATAACAACATAGATAGCCACTGATTCATTTCCTTCATCAACACACCGGCAACACCGTAGAGTAGCTGTTGTCTTTACACAGTGGTTACCAGCCTCGTTGCCAACCTAACACACATAAAAACCTTAACAACAGATCCTCATGCAACTTCTTTCCTCTCTGCAGCTCCTATACACCCGTGAAAACATAGTACTGATCCTAGAAAGCGGGCTCCTGTTTCGTGAAGACAGTATTGATGTGGAGCAGGAGTCTCCGTCGTCTGAGGATGTGTGGCAATACGTGCGTGGTGGCAAGAACGGTTGGATGACCAGAGGAGAACGAGTGGCCTCTGTGACCGCAGTCACTGCTACTGTTCTTCTGTTTCCGCCTAAGCAGTAGGTGTTATTTTGTTTTTCTATTGTAAGGCCCGATTCACACCGGAATGGCAGCGGCCGGCAGCGACTCGGCGAGCACTTTCAGTGTGAAATAATTTTAAACTTTATCTACATACTTAAAAGACCAGTTTCGCTTCCTCCGGGGTCGCCGCTGGCAGCCGCTGGCGGCCTCGCGACCTTGCGACCTTTTCAAGCGATACTGGTCTTTTAAGTATGTAGATAAATTTTAAAATTGTTCCTTTTAGTTTAGTCGCTGCCGGCCGCTGCCCTTCCGGTGTGACTCGGCCCTAATACTTAAAACCAGTACTACTGAGTTGTGATCTTGAGGATGTTAGATAGGCAGTCGCTCCATGTTAAATACTGGTATCCAGCTGCAACCAAAAAGGCTGCGTAGAGGATGAATACTTGAACACACTCATTATCTAGTGGTCATGAAGAAGCAACTCTGTTGTAATATCTGGAAATCCCAGATACTAATGAAAGTTTGTTTTATGAACATCATTTCTAAACTCTGCTTTGTCAGTGGAATGAACGGGAATAAATTTAATATTATTTTATAAATTCACACTGAAAACGAGCCTTATTTCCGAGTTGATTTTAAGTATAATGTTTCTACTGTTTTGTTCAAGCTTAGCTTATGCCATCTTTATCCTATGACCATTTAAGTTAAACTACATATTAGTGGTAGGAAAATGTTGGCTTAAAGAATGAAGCGTGTATTTTTGAGATGGGGCAGCAACAGCAGCAGTACCTTAACCGTTGTAGCTACAGGAAAATGGTCTTAGGAGACTCCTTAACTTTTTGAGAAATTTTGATCTGCATTAACAGAATTTGAAAAAAATGCACAGTTACCAAGAAAATGGGCAGTTTTAACAAAAAACTTTTTTTGATGCCAATCGATCCTGTTTCATATAAGGATCAAAAGCCTCTATCGGACCAACTGAGATTCGAGTACTAGAAAAGTTAAAAGTCGCAAAAAACTTTTCCCATACATTTAATAGGAAATGAAACTCTTACTGATGAAAATAAACAAACAAATTGAACTTCGAATTTCGGAATGTGGAACGAATATTTATCAAATATTTAAAAAAAAAGAAATAAAAAGTAAAATGTCCTGCCTTTTCGCAAACGTCCGGCGTTTTGTAAAGACCTTTCTTTCGAAATGGTAAACCTAACTACCATAGAACAATCATTCGATTTTGTTACTATGTTTAGTGAATTTTTTAATCATATCATCAATTTTGTCCTAGTATTCAGCGTTCAACCCTTATCAACCTAGCAGTTTACGCCTCCTTGCCCCTGGTCCTTCGTTGGTGTCACCGCTCCCAGTGTAGGGGCTCCCTGCCCTCCCTGCTGGCTGTCATGAGGGAGTACCTAGCGCTCGCGAGGAGGACACATGCCTGTCTCAAGGAGTATGCGGCGCTACATGTAAACATGTAAGTAAAAAGACTTCCCTTGCTGAATATAGGCCGCCTCCGACTTCATGAAAGGCGATTCTGGACAGGCTGTTTTTTTTTAACCAACTCTTAAATAAATTGTAGTAGATTCTATATTTGTGTCTGTGTTTTTTTAACCAACTACAAAAAATTAAGAGCGTTATGCGTTTTTTTAACATACTCCGAAAGAGATTTGTTTTTTACAGACTTGACAAGAAAAGATGACTTGTTTTAGGGCTTGTACACAAAACTGCGATGCGATGCGAATTTGCAACGCAGAAGCTCCGTTCGTAAAGAAAATCTTAGGGTTCCGTCGCAGATTTTTGTGTCGCATCGCAATTTTGTGTACAAGCCCTTAAACAGACTAACAAAAATAACTATCTTGTAGCTGACTTTAAATAAGTAGGCTATTGTCACACCATACTATGGCCACTACTATTTTTATAACCGATTTTCAAAGAACACATTTCTATTTCTTTCCCAGAGGCTCCTTAACATCAGTAATAGAATCCACCCACACGCTCCTCTGCCGTCACCAGAGCGAGCTAGCAGTTCTACTGTCCCGGGCCTCGTCCGCCATCTTGGGCAACGCGCCCTGGCTTCGAGCTGACGTCGCCTGGGATGCTGTGCAGGCGCAGACTAGTGATAATCTTATGGTAAGCCAAATATGCCATCTCTACAGGGTTTTGCTTCTCTCTTATTCCCGCGAATATTATAAAACAAAGTCCCCCGTCGCGTCTGTCTGTCTGTTCGCGATATACTCGAAAACAACCGAACGGATTTTCAAACGGTTTTCACCAATGGACGGAGTGATTCATGAGGTTTAGGTGTATAATTCATTAAGGTTTTAAGTAAATTGGCTTAAATATGACGATTATTGTTGAAGATCAAAAAATCATGCTGACTTAGCTTTACTGGCGTGTGCCGCGTAAACCGCAAGAGATACATAAAATTAATGTTCTACAGGATTGTACATATTAAATAGTTCAACAAAAAAGTTCGCAATAGCATAATTATGTCTATTTTCTAACGATGACCCAAAGTAATCACTTTAACTAACAGTTTTTTTTTTTTCATAACATAACATTTTATATTATATTCATTTTACATAACATCACATCATGCCCTGTTTCCTCGAAGAGTTAGGCAGCTAAGGATTGGGCTAAGGGTTGGGAAGCTATTTAGACCGGTATTATATTAATCCTTATCCAATAAAATATGTTCTTTAATTTAGATTAAAATATGCCTTGACATCTTAACATTTAAATGAATATTTTAAAAGATATCACAGATTCAAATTGCGCCGATGGGCGCAGCGCTAATAGTCAATGACCTTCTCCTCGGCTATTACCAAATTTCCTTATCTGCAACGTCTTTAATTTTATACATACGATTAATTCGCTTCAGCTTATTTTTTTGGAGAATTTTTAACCTACCAATTCAAAGATTATAAAATAAAGTAATTTTTTATTTTCCAGAAAATCCACCACGCTTTCCTAGTAGTTCAATCAACGTTCCTAAAACACGTCGCGATGGCCCACTTTGTGCCACCCCTACAGGCCCAGCGAGTGTACAAGAACCACAATGAACGCATACATTGGCTGCACACAGTCGTCATACCGCACGTGACCAAGGAGTTCCAACATAACTATGAATCTTTGGAACGAATGTACAGACTACTGAAAAACTCTGGCAGTAAAGACAATGACAATAAAAAATTAGGCACAGTTTTCACTGATAATTGGCTCTATTCCGATATTCATACCGGTGTTGCAAAATCATGTCTAGAATTAAAATTAATTCTAAATAAATCGAACAGTCTCGATGTTTTTCTCGATTCCTGCGCTATGAATAAGCAGGAAATCGATTTGGAAGTCTTGAATCGAGATATGGATGATATTATTGATAGTCTCACCAGATGTTTGAAGACTGTTCAAAGTTCGCAGCTGAGGTTGAAGAAAATTCAAAATAAGAATGTGAAAGAAATCGAGTATGAAGACAAAGAGGTTATGGTTGAGAACGTGGGAATTTTGAAAATAGAAGACAGGGAGCCAGAGAGTAAGGATGAAGTTTTTTATTTCATGAAAACTGATGATGATGATTCGCCTATTCAGCCAGCAGGGGACCTCACAACAGCGCCAGGAAGAAAAGAAAAAGAAACAAATAAAATAGTTTTAAGTGAATTAAAAAGGAAATTGGGGAAAAGAGAGGATGTTATGAGGGAAAGAGAGAGACAAGCTCTCGCTAAAACTATGCCGGAACTAAAAGACATACCGGAATTTCCTCGACAAATTAATCTTGAAGAATTCATGGAAAAGAAAGGTTATATCAATAAATTAAAATTAAGAAATAATGCGCCTAAAAAAAAGCCTTTGTCAATCAGACAAAAAAAAATTAAAAATAAGGATAAGAAATATAAATACAAATTAGCAAAATATAGTAAGGAAACGGATATAAGTGATCTCATCTACGAGGCGAACGCGAAACTAAATATAAAGAGTAAACTTTTAACAATAAGCGCTTTCAACGACTACTATATCACAAAATGGTGTAAATATGTGAAGACAGAAAATAACGAATTGTATTCCAGTGGACTCTCCGAAGGCCTGAGCGACGAGGAAGCTGGTACAGCCCACAAAACAGTCAAAGAAACTGTGAATAATGAAATACGGTTCACAAAAAAAGACTTAGAATTAACGCCATCATCTTCAGAGAGTGACTTTGAGTATTACAAGGAAAAACAAAAGGCATTATTACACGATGTCCGTCGCCATAGAGCTGTCAGAAGAAAAAATCATCCGAACCATAGACCAACACCTGCCATAGACAATGTAGACGAGAGTTTGAAGCCCATAGAGTATAGTTTTGGTACTGGAATGGCAATGGCGTCTGTTCTTCAGGTGAATAGGTCAGTTCCTAATTATATAGCTGATGAAGAAGTATTTATTGGCGATGGTGAGGTGTCTACAGACAGTGGCAATGATGAGGATGCTTGAAGAAATTAATATACATATATAAAATATAAGTAAAAAGACGGTGAAGCAAAAAAAAAATCCAAGTAACTATAGTTAGGGTGGTTGAATAAAAAAAAAACAATTTGTTTTGTCGTGTTTAGATATCGATCTACAGCGTTTCGTTAGCTAATTTAATTTGACCCTAACGAAGTTTGATTGAAATCCTATAATTAAGTAACATGCTTTATTTTAAGCCATTTTAAAGTACCTAATAATTTAAATATTGCTCGCTTACTTCACAAATCACTAAGTTTAGCGCTAAACGAATTTCGCCTAAAAATAATTCAGTCATATAACTCCTATAATTTTTTAAATTATGTGTTTTTAAGATCTGTGATCGAACTTATCAAGTCAATTGATTATGTATATTAATAACTGAATAATAACTATTGTATTTGTATTAAATAAATTAAAATTTGCTTTTATTATGAGTGTTTTCTTACCGATTTTTAATTCATAATTATTAATTATTCAAAAAAAAAAAAAAACGTACCTGTCCTTACTGCCCGATCTCAAAAATCCACCCTGTATAATATTTATAATATTCATTACAGTTACCTACTAACCATTATAAACAAATCAATTAGTTTCTGGGTGCGATAAAATTACTAACGAATTGAGCAATTATGCTAGCTATCATGGAATGCGGGTCACGTAACGAAGATCCGGAATTGAATGAAAACAGTGGCGTAGCTAGACCATTAGGGTGCGTTTCCAGTCGAGACGAGCGGAGATTTGCAGGAATCGACCAATCACAATGGTTGAAATCCTCATCGCGGGTCCTTTCTCGTCTATAATTGGACGATTCCTGCTCAGCTCCGCTCGTCTCCGCTTCAGTGGAAACGCACCCTTAGGGCCCTTTTAACCCGACTGCGACGAAGCTCAAAAGGAGGGTAATGTTTTTATTACAAATACATAAAATTGCATTCTGACTTAGCAGGTAGGTTGAGCTGTCATTGTTCTGACTGGGTAGGTTGAGCTTTCAATGCCATGTAACCTTACTAAGAGATCAAGTAAGCTCTAAAATTGAAGCATTCTGGACCAGCTATCTAATTGCATACCACATTTTCATAAACGATTAAGACTAATCTGTTTCATTTTTAACCGACTTCCCAAAAAGGAGGAGGTTATCAATTCGGTTGTTTTTTTTTTTTAATGTGCGTTACCTCAATAGGTACTCCGTCATTTATGAACCGATTTGGAAATATTTTTTTTGTTTGAAAGGGTATACTTCATAGGTTAGGTGGTCCCATTGTCATCAAGTCAGGATCTGATCATGGGATCCTGGAGAAATCGAGGGAACTCTTCAAATATTATAGGCACACCTATAGCGATTTTGGTGTTTTTATAGTAACTCGTGCATTTGCTCTCGAAAAGCACAATTTGGTGAAGTGGAACTGATGATGAAAACCACAGATGGCCACCGGATCTACTCAATAGGTACTAATAAGTATTTCACGGGTTGCGATTCGATTACTTTAATATGATTACCAAGCAATTTATGCTAGTCACAATGCATAGTATTATGGTGAAGTGGAGCTGATGGTCAGGTACCAGGAGAACTCCTCAAAAATTAACGTCCCTGCACCGACTTAAAGTTATTTTTCACTTTTTGGAAGGCGGTTGTATTTTCTAGGAAAAAAGTTTTGACAGTTCAACAACATTAATTGTTGCTACGTTGGAAAAAAGAATCATTTGTAGATGGATTGGACTAGCAATCTGTTTCAAAACTATTCAGATTGTGATGGATCGTGTATTATGCAATTAGGGTGCAGGAAGATAATTGTAGTCGTTGGATATTATTCTACGATTTTTAGCTTAGGACATAAATACATATTTGATGTTTTTCTTCGTTGAGCCATTGACCGTTTAGTTAGTGTAGCCACTTGAGAAATCAGTTTAAAACTTTTTTTGTGTAAACGCAGACGTTGCAGAGTTTCGCTAGCTAATTTGATTTAACCGTGTATATTCAATTGATGGTCCCATGATAATTTATTGTTAACTATGAGCTTGGATTATGGCGTTGAGTCTAGAAAAATATTATTTATGACTACAGGGAATTTATAATACTATACGTAGAATTATAGTCATCCATAGTAGGTAGGTAGGTATAGTGGTAATACTTCAACTAGGAAAACCCACCCTTAGAGGTAGGACATAAAGGTCAATATCGAATTGTGACCTTGAACGTAAGTAAGACTTTTAATAAGCTAAGGTAAGCTAAATGGGTGTGCTATAGGTATACACCTCTGCCGAACCCTTCGGGGAAACAAGGCGTGATGTTATGTTAGATTCATAAGTAAATGTTCTATATGATGATAGAGATGTTTGCCGTTACGTGGTAAAGTTGTTAATTAATAATTAATTACGTTTTAATTAGAATAGATATATTATTGTTTTGTTATCAACGTTAGTTTCTTGTGCATCTGCTAAGAACATGGACGCATTCAGATTTATGTAAGTAGTATGGTTAATTAATATATTGCGTAGTCGGGAAAAGCAGAGGCGTAACGTGGATTAATATAGACGGGGGGCGAAGTCGCATCAGCGAGGCCCCTTTTCTTTCGTTCCCAAGATCTATCCTAGCAAAAATGCTTTGACGCGACATACCTACTCATGATAGTGAAAAAATATAAAGGCGCGGTGTTTTTTTAAAATTAATTAGTCATCTGTTGTAAAGTCTGGGGGCATCTCACTTAAAGGGGCTTCGCGAGGCCCCTTTAAGTGCGAGGCCGTGAGCGGAGGCCCACTTCGCCCACGCCTAGCTGCGCCACTGGGGAAAAGGCTAGGCAGGTTGATTGATAATTATAATCATTTATTTGCAATAAGTAGGTATTGGTAGGTACTGTGTTGGTTTTACAGTCAGTAATAAGTTCCTAATGATTTGTGTGGGATGGAATAACCTCATGATACTGATTAGAATAACGACATAAACCAAATGCTAGTAATATTATTGATAATAATTATATTTGCTTAACAAACTTGAAATCCAGTGTCTCACTGGATGCTTGTTTTATCCAATCTTTTATGTTGCCGTGCCCTAGCCGGGTTTCATGTTGGATCTTACTTATAATTATGTAACAGCTGGTGTAGGTACACATGAATGGAATAAAGAATTTGAGTTTGAGTTTGAGTTAGGTAACTCCTAGATCTTTTATTTCACCTAGGTACTGATTCTAGTTTGGTGTTTTTAAGCTTACCTACGTCAATACAATGTGTTACAAAAACTCTGTCCGATCCACTCACAAAACTTATTAGGTATTATTGGAAATAATTAAGTTATTGCTATTTAAAATTCCCGTTTCTGGTACCAAAATTATCCCAATTCCATAAAGCATTTGTAAATTTTCAACAGCTTTCTAATCGCGATTAAGACTAATCAGCACCCTAATTGCGTAATACCTACACGATCTATCACAATCTGGATCGGTTCGAAACAGAAGCTAATATAGCTTATTGCTTCATAAGTTCGAAATAAAATCTGTTCAACAACGTTGAAAAAGCCTCAATCCACGCACTTGCGCGGGATACCTATACAGTTTTATCACCGATAAACATCGGTGATGCATCCGGTTTGCATTGCTCCATGTCAGCATCGTTGATGCCTAACGCGCGACATACCCAAATACTCATAGCTGAGGAGAGGGATCTTGCTATTATGATTCTGTTAGGCGCAAGTATCGGTCGAGATGATCCCGACCGATTTTTGCAGCTCAGAGGGTCTTCACAATCAGGTGCGTTGAGCATTCGGCACATAGTTCGGACAGAGCAATAAGAAGTCTTCAACGACGAAGCTTCGTGGTGCATTTGTAACATAGTTACGGGAGACCGCCCGGTACTCCTCTACGTAGTAGTCATCCGCTTCGAGCGCTGCTGAGTGTATGTGATTACGTGAAAGCATTCTACACGCTAGTCGATACATGCACTCAAGGACTGATATGGTCAAGTAGCGGACAAATTTCATAGTTTTGATGTCTTTTATATAGGGGATTGTTGTCTCAACTACCGGATCGCGCATATTTTTACCCGACTGCGGCGAAGAGAAGTTTTGTGTGTGTACTTTAATTTTTTTATATGATTTCATAGTTTTATTTGCTGCTGTACCTTTATTATATTGTGCACTCTGTTGTTTTTAATTGTTTGTTGAGACAGGATAGTCCGCTAGTCAGGATTTGCCTCGTTTATAAATTATGTTCCTGACGAGCCGCGCTCGCATACGGATAAATGCAAAGCGGCTATTCTAATTCTGTTGGTTTTCATTGCGATATTCCTTTTAACTCTTGTAAGGTTTACGAGTAACATTATATTACTTTTATGAGGTTTACGAGTAATATTATTTTGGTGGGGTTCGAACCTGCGGCGCGAGTTGCGAATATTACGTGGCGGGGACTTGTACCGCAGAGCCAAATGCGCATAGTCATTTCATGTCGAAATCTCCGTGCAGTTGCTACGCGCGGCGGTCGTATCGGCTACGCGGATAGGCTGACGTCAGCGGCACGGCTACGCGCTGCTACGGCCTACGCGAACATCACTCTCTATCGCCTACGAGCCACAGCATCTGCGACGCGCACGTTAATATTATCGATACATGTTCGGCCCGGTTCTACTCTCCGTCAACAAAAAGATTACCAAAATGTAGCCAGGGAATGGACGCTAAGAAATCAACACCGGGCTCATGAAGAGCCCAATACAAGCGCCCGTGAAGTTCCTTCCTTTGCCATACCTCCTTGCGGTCATCTGTAGTAAGTACTAAAGGTTTGCGCCAGTTCTTTTTAACCATGGAGAGCGGGGTGGGCCCCTTGTCCATTGCGACCACATCACGGTGCAATGTGACCACCCACTTTGGATTTAAAAAAATCTTTGGCCTCTCCCTTCGTGCAATCACATCTAAAAACTCAGATACAAACAATCACAGTTCCTTGAAAACATTGGCTGCTGTTCACGATGTATTTAGCCATTCTTTTGCTGAGCAACTCAATAACCGGCGGTCTGTTCTTTGAACCTTTTCTTCCCACTACATATCTTCAATGTACCCTGATGGGTCCACGTTTGAAATATCTCGGAATAGTTCAATAAGTCTATTATAAAGTTCGCTTTGGGGTTCTCTATAATACTCAGTAATAAGACCCTAAAGTAAAATTTTTAAACGCTTTTATTTTACTTCACTTGTATGTATGTCCTGGAATATTGCAATCAATATTTCACCCACTTCCACTGAAGCTATCGGGCTGAAATTTGGCATACGTGTTTGCTTCTCGTGACAATGCATGATAAAAGCTATAATTTTAAAAGCTTAATTATTTTACAGTTTATTTCAGGAGTGTGAGGTGATTGGGATGGATGGATTGGTAATTATTCCCGTATTTCTTTCTTAAGTGCCTCATTTTCAATACGAAGGCTTTCTAGTTTAGTGTTAATTGTATCTATTTCTAGTTTTCTTTCGTTATTTTGCATGGTTAAATCGCTTGTCTTCCGCACAAAATCTTGTCTCATATCGGCAATAGCTTTTTTGATTTCAGTTTGTATTGTACTCTTTATAATATTATCTTGTGTTCGCAAAGTATCTCCTATAAAACTAACGTTGTCAGAGCAAGTCGTGTCATCATTTGGGCTTTTAATGTTTTCCGCATGGTGATATTGTTTCCCTATATATTGGTGTGATTGGGTACTGAGTACATTCTGGGTCCCGTCGCACACTTCCATAGCGAACGAGTTAGATTTTCTCTTATCGGTACTTTTTGTTGACATCCTGAGCAACGCGGAGTAGGCGCCATCTCGTGAGGTGTTTGGTTACTTCTAATTGACTGCTAGTTACGGCGCGCGGCGTCTAGTTTGGAGTAGTGAGAAGTATTCGATTTAATATCTGTTGTCCGTATGTTGTCAACAGATGGCGTTGAATGAAACCAATCAATCGAGATGATATTGCAATTTTATGTTTCATTGTAAATTATTATTTAATTGGTTTTTATTATGTAATTTTTGCGATTTTTCCTCCTTCTTTATTATGCAATGATACTGTTTCTGAAGTAATTCAAATAGTTCTGTACTGTATCTTTTGAATTCAAAGTTCGTTATTTTTCCTAGCGGTTTTTAACAGTTTTTTCAGTTTCACAAAGTCTTCAATAACACTCACTCATTATGCTGAGCGATGGCCGCTTTTCCTGGATGTGACGCATATTTTCCCCCAACTTGTTATTGTAAGGGATTTTTTTTTATTGCATCATGTTTGCCGCAAATAAACGTAGGTCTTCTTTCTCTTTTTTATTTTTTTATTTACCTTCTTCAGGCAACCAAAGAAGCGCTCCTTCAACGATTGCGTCACGTCAGCAACGTTGATGCCTAACGCTTCCGACATACCCAAATACTTATAGCTTTCGGATGAGGAGAGGGATCTTGCTATAATAATTTAAAATTTAAAATAACTTACAACTAAATTCCTAGTGTGTGGCTCTTTCTCAGCTTTCACAAAGTTTTTGTCATATGGAATGGTAACATCGACTATCATTGCGCGGCCTGCTAATCGATCTGTCGTTAGTAATGATAGACTGATCCCAGTACAACGAGACATCGTCATTTTCGAAGAATGGGTCTGGCATATACTTATTTTAATACGGTACCTCAGAATCGACAAGTTTATATTTCAAATCAAGTTGCCGGCGAATAATCCTGGCCACTTGGTAATGCCTGTGCATGTAGTCGCCGTTAGCCAGACGAGGACAACCAGTCTGATGAACTCACCCGGACGGTGGCATGCCCGACAGTATAACCGTCCAGTCTTTCATAATAATATGTCTCCGACAGTTATTAGTTTTAATCTCCGGTATTTAGTAAAGATAACTTTATCCATACCTACCTTGCACAGACGAAACCTTCAGTTTCCCCGAAAAGGTCACCAAAACGTAGCTAGGATACGGATGCTAAGAAATCTACACCGAGCTCATAAAGAGCCCAATAGAAGCGCCCGTGAAGTTCCTTCCTTTGCCATACGTCTGCAGTCATCTGTAGTAAGTACTACAGGTTTGCGCCAGTTCTCTTTAGCCATGCATAGCGGGGTGACCACTTGTCCACTGCGAACACACCCACTTCGGGTTTAAAAAAATAAGCACGCACTTGCTCGGGATACCACCTATACAGTTTTATCACCGATGTTTATCGGTGATGCATCCGGTTTGCATTGCTTATAGCTTTCGGATGAGGACGGATCTTGCTATAATGTTTCTGTCAGGCGCAAGTATCGGCCGAGATTCGGCACATAATGCGGGTCGAGTGACAAGTAGTCTTCTAAGACGAAGCTCTGTGGTACTTCTTCTTCTTGATTACGTGAAAGCAATCTACACGATAGTCGATAATACATCCGCTTGAGGACTGATGTGGTCAAGTAGCGGAAAACTTTAATAGTTTTGAATTTGATATATTCTATATTATTTGCTGGGATTCGAACCCAGTGGCGCACCATTACGAAGAGGCGGTATCTCATACAAACGAGCCAAGTGCACACAGTAACCTATGGCGAAATTTTCGTACAGTTGATACGCGCGGCGATGACGTCACCGGCACGGCTACGCGCTGCTACGGCCTACGCGAACACAACACGCCACGAGCGGCTACGAGCCATAACATCTGCTACGCGCACGTTAATATCGACCAAAGAAACGAATATTTATTATCTGTGATAGAAATATATAAAAAAAACCAAAGAAAATATATATAAAACCTTTTTTAAACCGCCTTCACTGCATTTTTCAATTTGTAGTGATTTTTTTGGAAGTCGCTTGGTTTTTTGTGTCAAAAATTTTTCTTTTTCACTTTTTAGTGGAAGTAGGTACCCACCCCCCAAAAATTCGAATACCTGTTATAAATAAAAGTGACAGGAATAATATGTTAAAACATCATCCACATACACTAAGTGGGAAAAATAGGTATTTACGTATTATTGAAGCTAACTACAAAAAGACCCCAATCAAAGTTAATTTTATTTGGAATCACCTCGAGAGTATAGCCTTTCAAATAAAAAAAAAGAATTTTCAAAATCGGTTCACAACGCGAACTAGTGCGCCTGCGACCGCAATAGTGACAACATTTAAGAATACCTACCGTGTTGTGCAGTGGTTTCTTGTAAAAATCGATGCCGAACTATAAACTTTATAAGTCATAAATTAGCATAAGTATTTTACTATATTTGCCTTGAAAATCATGAAGAACAACAAATCGTAAAATATTTCTTGCCTTGACCACGTTATTTTTGTTTTCATTTATAATATATTATCACAGCGACTATACTATTTTTGCAGTAAATACATTGCTCATTAACCACTACGAAGAATGTCGCTAAGTGACTGGAGAAGCAATGTAAAAATCACAAAACGACCGATGTGACTCTCGTTGCGGAGTTAGGGAATTGATATTATCTGTGGTTCCGTTTAATTAGTGCATTATTCGTTTTAAATGTAAGTATCTTTTCAAGCCCTTTATTTTTACATGAAAGTTTGATGCCTGGGGTCAGCCAATACTTTTTGTCATTCGTTTTAATATGTTGGTTGGTTAATGTGTTAAAAGCTCCATAGTTTTCATTAATGTTTTTATTATTTCGTTGCAATTTAATTCATTTTATTAAGATTTATATAGTTGGGTGTTTTTTCTAGGCATGTTGATGATGTTTGGGTTATTCGTGTTGGTGATTTTATTTGTTGATTAAACTTATATTCTAGCATAAGATCTAAGAATTGATTTGTTTTCCCTCTATTGATGTGATTGGGTACTGGGTACATTCTGGATCCCTTGCAGAGTGTACTGGTGTATCAGTGTTGCCTGTCTTTGGTTCTTTGCAAACGCAGTCGCAAGCCTGGCATTTCCACGACGTTCTATGTTCTAAAGTCATTATTTTGATAAACTTAATGATCTTTAGAGACACCAGCGCAATCCAAATCGTACTTGCACTTCCATAGCGAACGAGTTAGATTTTCTCTTATCGGTACTTTTTGTTGACATCCTGAGCAACGCGGAGTAGGCGCCATCTCGTGAGGTGTTTGGTTACTTCTAATTTACTGCTAGTTACGGCGCGCGGCGTCTAGTTTGGAGTAGTGAGAAGTATTCGATTTAATATCTGTTGTCCCTATGTTGTCAACAGATGGCGTTGAATGAAACCAAACAATTGAGAGATATTGCAATTTTATGTTTCATTGTAAATTATTATTTAATTGGTTTTTATTATGTACCTCTTGTGATTTTTCCTCCTTCTTTGTTATGGAATGATACTGTTTCGGAAGTAATTCATCGTACTGCATCTTTTGAATTCAAAATTCGTTATTTTTCCTAGCGATTTTTAACAGTTTTTCCCTAGTCTTCAATAACACTTTCACTCATTATGCTGAGCGATGGCCGTTTTTCGTGGATGTGACGCATATTTTCCACCAACTTGTTATTTTTTGTGTACCTACCTACTTTTTTTTCATTGCGTCATTTGTCGCAAATAAACGTATTTTCTTTCTTTATTCTAATTTATTAATACCTTCTTCAGATAAAAGAAGCGCTCCTTCAACGATTGCGTCATGTCAGCAACGTTGATGCCTAACGCTTCCGACATACTTACTCAAATACTTATAGCTTTCGGATGAGGAGAGGGATCTTGCTATAATAATTTGAAATTAAAATTTGCTATACTTAAATTTAAATTAAATTCCTAGTGTGGAGAAACTTTTTGAAAAAAAAAAAAAAAAGAATTAATCTTTGAGGCGGATCATCGTCATCCATTCGGCACATAATGCGGGCAGAGTAACAAGAAGTCTTCAACGACGAAGCTCCGTGGTGCATTTGAAACATAGTCAGGGCAGATCGCCCGGTACTCTTCTTCGTGATTACATGGAAGAATTCTACGCGCTAGTCGATACATCCACTTGAAAAATTTCATAGTTTTGATATTTTCTATTTTTATTAATTGCTTGGATTCGAACCCAGCGGCGCACAGACGGGTATTTGACCCTAAAACGTGGCCAAAACTATTTAACAATATTTTTTTAATATTTCGGTGCTTATATAGCCTAATTTATTGAAAAATCATGATTCAAAACCTAGTTGATGGCAAAATATCAATTGGAAAGGAATCTAGGTGTTTGAGAAAAGGTAAAGAAAAAATATGTCACATTCTTACATTTTTAGTTTATTAGACATTAAAAATCAGAATCAGAATCAGAATCAGAATCTTTTATTTGTGATACATAGTGATATATAAAAACCAACTATAAAACGGTATGGTAAGTACTCCTAATCTTTATTTTCCTTGTCCGAGTCACCACTGTCGGGAAATGGCAGTAACATTTCTTTTGCGGAAGAGGTAAAAGGTTTAGAACTTTTCTTAGGTCTAGGCCTAATTGAGCTAAGATACGGGTCTGAAGTGAGCAGCAGCCTATACAGAATATCCCTATTGCAATCTACACGGGAAAACTTTCGCGAATAATTTTCCCTATAATCTCGAAAATGCTTGTTCCTAACTTCTGCTGCTTCTTCAGACAAAGTTCCGATTGGGATCAGAGCGTTTTTCACGATGAGTGGCCCGTGCATCAGCACTTTGTGTACAGTGGGTGTCATCGGATGCCAGCTGTATAAGCTAACATAAAGTTCTGCTGTACTGTCACAATATGAAGAAAACTTTTCAATATTTATGTCATATCCACTCGAAATGACTTCCAAAATTGTTGCGAACCTTTTTATTAATTCCTCATTGATACCAGTTATAGCGGAAGCCTCCGCAGAAGATTAAAAAAATCTCCTACTCGTATTTCCGTCATTGGTATTGCCAAAACCAGCTTTTGGAATATCAACCAAAAGACCAAGTTCTTCTCGAAACCTTTCTTGGATTTCTTGCTTTTTAGTTTTTACGATGTCTTTTTCTGCTTGCGACCTAATTTGCCACTTCCCTACAGGAATCTTATATGCGGCATGAAGAAGGCTTTCGAAGAATCTGATTCTAGCATGAAGAATTGAAAGCCCAAATTTAAAATTTTCCTTGATTACCTCTGAGCTCCTCACTTTATCGAGATTGTTAAAATCTGTTGAAGTTAATTTGCAAAGATAACATCTCATTGTAGATTTAGTATCTGTGGCAGCATTACATACCTTACCATCAATCATTGTGAATAATAAGGTGTGTTTGACAGAAACTTCGACTGCAGCACTTGTTAATTTGGTAGTATTCAAATCTTTAATTTGGTCTTCAAAATGCTTAATTTCTTCTTTCGTTGTTTCGGGAGTTTCTTTGATAAATCTTATCCTCATAGGCCTGCAAAATCTGTGTGAAGATGGAGAGTTGTTGCGCCAAATGACATTTGCATTTGTCATATCAGAACTAGGGTCATTGTTGCGCTTGCAAACTAATTGAACAGGGACCAAACTTGACTGAAATATATTAGCATCTGTATTGCTTGAGTTTTCAAACTTTTGCTTATATTCAGCTTGTTGTGATCCATCACATCCCCACTTATATATAAGTTCAAGTGATGACAACTCCTCTACTGATAATGTAGAAATCACTTCCTCTAAATATAGAAACAATCGCTTAGCTGTGTGGTCCAGCAATGCTTGCAGTTTTATTTCAGCACAGGTCTCAGATATGGTAATGCTTTCAGGATCTGGATAGCATTGCTGTTTTTCTTTTTGGAGGATGGTGTAGCAAGGATAGAACTTTTTATTTGTCTCACGCACTATATCGTACTGTCTCCTTGTTAAATTTGCTTCGACAAACATGGATAACGCTGCAGTTGGTGATATTTGTGTTGCTGGTGATGATGACGTGTCACTTTTGCGCAAGGCGATGCGGTACTCATGTCCACGGCCACGAGTCGGTGATTCTGTAATTTCCTTCACAACATTTGCTCCATCAGTATCTCCACGCTCTCGAAGTGCCATTTGACCGGCATATAATAGCTCTCGAGCTCCGTGGCTTTCACGAAGATTCTCAGTTTTTCTGCGTTTGCTTCGTTCAGACAAATCGTCAAAGTTTTTATCTGGGCGCCCTGCATTACCGCTAGAAAGTCTTTTCCGAGGTATTTCAAGAGTGCCTTGAAGCCATTGTTCGTTGTTATTTAAAAATTTATGTTTAGTCCTGTTTGCTGCTTGCCATCTTGACTTAAAATCATGCTTGAATGTCGCAAATTTACGACGAAAAACTTCTTTTTTTTCGTTATCAAAAGAAGAGTCATTAATTAACTCTCCTTCAACTTCATCAAGTTTTTTAATCGTAAATCCATCGGAATGGTTATGGATCATGTTGTAAATATCCATTCGCGTCAACACTCGAGTCCCTGACGTTCCTAGAACAATTAAAATCCAAAAATATAATCACAACCGCAAAACAAAGTTAGTTTTTATGGAGATCTTAAAACATAAAAATAAGGGAAATCCATATAAGAGGCAAAAAGTGGCAATTTTTCTTTCTACATAATATATCACAAATATATGTCCTACCAAACCTTATACTAGATATAATCCGATAATGCCCGATTATCTTACTTTTAGCCTTTTCTAAATTTGATTGCGGGAATGATTAGTGAAAAGTAATGCAGTTATCCAAAAACACTTTAACACTATATAAAAACAAATTATTTTAGAAATAACAATATATTTGAATAATACATACCAGGTTCTGCAATATCCATGTTGAAAATCTTCGGTGGAACAGAATTTATCAATTTTATCAATTAATGAAAACTAGAAACTTTCCAAACACTCACTACAAAAATAAACGTGCAACCAACAGCGCAGTCGAAACTCGTCTGACTAGGTGTGTTCTGACAAGAGTCAGGTAAAAAAGATGGCCGCCCATTGTTCCTTAATCCCTTGGGTATAGGCAGGTAAGGCTAATTTCTAGGAAACGGGACCTTTTTTAAATTGAATTTTGGCCGCGTTTTAGGGTCAAATACCCGTCTGTGCGGCGGCGCAAATTAACGAGGCGGTATCTTATACCACCGAGCCAATTGCGCACGGTAGTCTATGGCGAAATTTTCGTTCAGTTGGTAGTCGCGCGGCGATCCTAACGACTACGCCGATACGCTGACGTCACGGGCTACGCGCTGCTACGGCCTACGCGAACATCATCCTCTATCGCCTACGAGCCTCAACATCTGCTACGCCGTACGCGCACTTTAAATATCGACCATAATAATAATTATAATAATGTTTTTATAATTTTTATATTCTAATATTTAAAAATGTAAAATATATGTATTTAATGGAATAAAGGAAATTATACTAAAAAACGTTTTACAAAAAAAAACAACCGAATTCCAAAAAAAGAACACTACAAAGTGAAAATAACTTTAATTTTGGAAGTCGCTGTCTTTGGTTTCGAATTTTCGTTTTTTGCCACCTACTTTTTACCCGACTACGGCGAAGCAAAAAGGAGGGTTATGATTTTGACCGGTATGTATGGATGTATGACCCGACCTGGCGACCCGACGCGACGGCTGCGGGGTGCCAATGTTTGTATTGAAGAATTTTAACGCGTTGTCCGATTATTTCGAAACTCAGAAGGTATTTAAAACGGAAAATAAAAAATAACGTGTAGGATCAGGGTTTTTCTAAAATCTATCCCTAACGGGGTGAAAAGGGGTTACCAATTTTACAGGACAGGTTTTGTATATTTGCATAAGATAATTTTTGTAAAAAGATAAGAAGAAAGATAAAATGATTTTTTTTATAATTTTAACATTAAAAGTTTGATGAAAAGTGACCATTGACCAATTGACCAAATTGACCACGAAATTGACCGTTATCTTCGAAACTACGTATATTGAATCCAAAAATTTGAAGAAAATACAGAAAATATCTAGTCTATACCTACTTTCTAGATTACAGGAAAAGTTATAAGAAGTTGGTGGTCTTAAAATAACATGTTTCTCAAGCGAAGCGAAGGTACAAACCTACATGACCATGTTTTCAACTAAAAAATCTTAACATTTTAGTTGAAAAACATTCCGGATAAATTCATCCGAACTACGGAATCCTTAACTGTGCGGGGTCCGACACGCACTTGGCTGTTTTTTTTGTTTTAATTTATTTCTTATGCCAATAAACACAGTCATGTTTCTTTTGCAGCGGAGTGGTCTTCGTGACCTTGTCTCTCGTACTGCTGTCGAATCAAATGGCGCTAGATTCGGATGATACTGGCATCACATGCCCGTTAATGGACTATCCCAAAACAGTAAATGAAACAATAGGTATGAATATGAACCATTACCAATCCGTATTTATTTTTCAAATGTAGAATACGGTGGGCAACATAGCACAGGAGTGCGTGATGTTGCAATGCAGAAAATGACAGGCGCTTATGTTCAAATAACAAAGTTACCTATAAAAAATATATCTCATCCATCATGAATATCATAATGAATGAATTTATGATTGCACAGTGTTATATATAATAAAGGCGCAGATCCACCGCGGTGCACGGAGAGGCTACGCATGTGTATTAAGCGTGTGGCTGACTCTGGCTTGGCCACCATCAGGGATTTTAATTTGAATAACACAAATATTTAGTCGCTAATTAGTCGAAATTAGTCGCCAAATATCAGATTTAGTCGGTCACTGGTTCAAAAGTTAGAAGGGTTTATAGGTGGCCGATCTGGAGAGAGTATCCCCAGCTTGGCCACATTTATATCTCAAAAACTAGGATACCTAACGAAGATCTGTTTTCTCCCAGATTTAGTCGCTAATTAGTCGAAATTAGTCACCAAAAATCAGAATTAGTCGATCACTGTTTCAAAAGTTAGAAGGATTTATAGGTGGCCGATCTGGAGAGACTCTCCCCGGCTTGACCACATTTATATCTCAAAAACTAGGATACCTAACGAAGATCTGTTTTCTCCCAGATTTAGTCGCTAATTAGTCGAAATTAGTCGCCGATTCACAGATTTAGTCGGGTCTTAGTTTAGAAGATAAAATGAGTTCAACTTTTAAGGTATAGTCCAAGAGCTAGATCGAAAAGATAACGAAAAATTGCCAAGATAAAAATATTTCTGTTAATATGTGTAATATACTTCTCGTTTTATCGGTCTAAAGTCATTAGAAATGTCAGAGAGATATAAATTCTCAATTAAATAATTTTGTTTATGTTATAAATTGCTATGTTAGAGTAGGTTAATTTTCTTTGAAAACATTACACCTGGCTCTTGGCCTATTTGGTGTCAAGATGTACAGTCGCATACAACTGTTTTACCAAATTATAATGTTAAGGCCTAAATTACGTTAGAATAATAAAACTTCTGTTGCCAAATAAGAATATATGATTTATCTACCTAATACTATGCTAGCACGGGGACCCAGCGCTCTTAAATCAAAGATGTATATACCTATCTATATATTTAGGTTTATTTAGAAACAAACATTCCACCTTAAGGCGATCCCCCCGGCAAAACCGCGTTTTTTGTCGTTATTCAGAGGCTATTAACTCAGTAATGAAGCGTAATTAACTATATCTAAAAGCACATTATTAATGTTCGATATCTTGTCATCACATTGCACATTTTAATTTATTTTTATGTGTTATAAATACATTTAAAATCTCCTTGTAAAAAATGTTCTAAAATTATTGATAGCATGCTTCTTTTGCTAAAGTTGACGTTCTGTTAATTTAAGAATTACACCAATGGATAGATAATTTAAAAATCTAAATATTCCACATTTTATTTTATTTGAAAAGATCGCTTATCTTTTTTTATTAAAAGAATTCCAATTTTATTGTGGACTAGCTGCTGCCCGCGGCTTCGCCCGCGTGAGTGTCGGAAATTACCCCATACATCCCCATGGGTTTTAAGTATAAATATTGAGTTTCGAGTTAATCGGACAGCGCGTTAAAATTCTTCCATACAAACATTGACACCCCCCAACCTTTTAGGGGGTAATTTAGAAAAACAAAAAACTACAAACTTTATAATTTATTTAGATAACTATTCGTGCGAAGTTTCATGTTTATTACCTCAAGGAATAAGATTTTTCATACAAACTTTCATCCCTTATTTTACCCCCTTAGGGGTTGAATTTCGAAAAATCCTGATACACGTTATTCTTAATTTTTGGGTTTAAGTATAAATATTGAGTTTCGAGTTAATCGGACAGCGCGTTAAAATTCTTCCATACAAACTTTGACACCCCCCAACCCTAGGATAGGGTACTTTTCCGGGATAAAAAGTACCCAGTGTGGTGCCCAGGATATTAAAGAATAATTATACCAAGTTTCATCGTAATCGAACCGGTAGTTTTTGCGTGATACCTGAACAAACAGACAGACAGACAGACAGACAGACAGACAGACAAAAATTTTTTTAATCACATTTTTGGGTTCGGTGTCGGTCTAGTAACACCCCCTGCTATTTTTTTTTTTGATATCTTCAATGTACAGAATTTTCACTTCTACAGATTTATTATAAGTATAGATTTTGTGATAAATGCGCGGGCGGAGTGAGCGGGACAGAGCGAGACTTATCAACGGGACAGAGAAGGACCGAATACTCAAGGTCGTTTGGTCGGGGTAGCGTCTTAAGACATAATAGGTATTGTCTAGAAACTACTTAAAGTGTTTTGTACTTGCTTGTACCAATGTATGGAGAAATTTATTACTTTAATATCTTTTTAATTACACACCGACTAAATCTGTGACTCGGCGACTAATTTCGACCAATTAGCGACTAAATCTGGGAGAAAACAGATCTTCGTTAGGTGCCCCAGTTTTTGAGATATAAATGTGGCCAAGCCGGGGAGAGTCTCTCCAGATCGGCCACCTATAAATCCTTCTAACTTTTGAACCAGTGATCGACTAATTCTGATTTTTGGCGACTAATTTCGACTAATTAGCGACTAAATCTGGGAGAAAACAGATCTTCGTTAGGTATCCTAGTTTTTGAGATATAAATGTGGCCAAGCTGGGGAGACTCTCTCCAGATCGGCCACCTATAAACCCTTCTAACTTTTGAACCAGTGACCGACTAAATCTGATATTTGGCGACTAATTTCGACTAATTAGCGACTAAATATTTGTGTTATCAAAATTAAAATCCCTGATGGTGGCCAAGCCAGAGTCAGCCACACGTATTAAGCTTCGCTTTGTAAGAAAATGTATGTGGTTGTGTCCACTGCAACCCACGGAGAGGCTACGCATGAATTGACGTCATTGATACATGCGTGGCTTGCTCGAATAGGCGGTTACATAGCTCAACGCTGTCGACGTGGGTTTACGTTTCCACTGGAGTACACGAATATTACCCACGACTATGTACAGCTCACTTATGCAGCGCAGTTTTGAAGCCCGTGTCCGTGGATTGCAGTGGCACGTGTGTAGCCTCTCCGTGCGCCGTGCCACGCTATACATAGTCGTGGGTCATATTCGTGTACTTCAGTGGAAACGTAGACCCACGTTGTCAAACAAATTAATACACGCAGCTAAAATGCGCCGCGTGCCCGTGCACAGCATGCGCCGCGGTGGGCCCGCGCCTTAATTATTCGAGCAAGCCACGCGTGTAGCAATTACGTCATTAATCTCGTAGTGGTGCGTAGCGTGTCCACCCGGTGGTCGCCACCCGGTGGCAACTGGGATTTTTTCCCATTTGCCACCTGGTGGCAAGTGGCAATCCATGTGGGCGACGGGGAATATACGCAAAGTGCGGATACTCGGTTACAACATTAATATTTTTTACAAGTATTTTTAAAGGTTACCAATTGAATACAACCAGTATTAATACCGGTTACCGAAATTAAAAATTACCTCTCTTACATGTCCCGTCGGCATTAGTCAAAGGGCGCGTATCGCCTATGTGTGTGTAACCGGTTTTAAAAAGGTAACCTAAAAGAGTTAACATGTTTCTTCTTCTTGGGTTACCCAGATAGCGGTAACCTTAGTCGTAGAAGTAACCAAAATTCATCGATACCTGTACCGTAATTTATAAAGGTTTTCGGTCCCTGGTTTGAACTCTGGGGAAAGACACAAATTTCATCAAAATCGGTTCAACCTTTTACCCGTGAAAGCGTAACAAACAAACAAACTCTAATTCTCATTTATAATGTTGTATAGTTAAGATTTTTGGTGGAAGTCAGATAGGCAGTCGCTCCATGTAAAATACTGGTATTCAGCTGCATCCGGTTAGACTTGGAAGCCCACCCCAACATATTTGAAGGAAAAGGCTCGGCTGATGATGATTTGGTTATTTTATTGTTTACTAGCTGCTGCCCGCGGCTTTGCCCGCGTGAGTGTCGGAAATTACCCCATACATCCCCATGGGTTTTAAGTATAAATATTGAGTTTCGAGTTAATCGGACAGCGCGTTAAAACTCTTCCATACTCTCTCTTCCATGTGATACATAGTTTTGATTATATATTTATTTTTATAGAAGTATATTAATTATATATTAGGTATGTTGAAACTGTTTGTACTTCCGTCACTTGTCCCTTAAGGTTCATTAGAAAACCAGCGTCAGACTGCATTTGTCTGGCATTAATGCTGAAATGAACCTTTTTGGCGCAGCCGTGAGGCACACACTATTGTTGCATTATTTTCACTTTTTTTTTATGATTGTTTTTTGTATATGTGTTTCACGAACTGTGTCCAAATAAACATTATTCTTTCTTTCTTTCTTTCTTATACGAACACTGACACCCCCCAATCCCCCTTTAGGGGGTAATTTAGAAAAACAAAAAACTACAAACTTTATAATTTATTTAGATAACTATTCGTGCGAAGTTTCATGTTTATTACCTCAAGGAATAAGATTTTTCATACAAACTTTCATCCCTTATTTTACCCCCTTAGGGGTTGAATTTCGAAAAATCCTGATACACGTTATTCTTAATTTTTGGGTTTAAGTATAAATATTGAGTTTCGAGTTAATCGGACAGCGCGTTAAAATTCTTCCATACAAACTTTGATACCCCCCAACCGTAGGATAGGATACTTTTCCGGGATAAAAAGTACCCAGTGTGGTGCCCAGGATATTAAAGAATAATTATACCAAGTTTCATCGTAATCGAACCGGTAGTTTTTGCGTGATACCTGAACAAACAGACAGACAGACAGACAGACAGACAGACAGACAGACAGACAGACAGACAAAAAAATATCTAATCACATATTTGGGTTCGGTGTCGGTCTAGTAACACCCCCTGCCATTTATTTTTTTGATATTTTCAATGTACAGAATTTTCACTTCTACAGATTTATTATAAGTATAGATTATTTCTGTTTCAGTACACAACATAACGCGAACAACCAAGTGTGCGAACGGGAGACAGTTGGACGGTTGCTGTATTTCGCGGTTTTACTGCAATTTCAACACATCTAATACAGACCTAAGCTTGTATGGCCCGCCTGGGTTCCGTATGTGAGTATAAACAATAAACTCACATACATCTCCCGCCTTTTTCCCATACATAGTCCTTTAGCTTCGTTTAGGTACCTACGTTTTAAATACATCAGCAACCTAATTGCGTAACTCACGATCAATCATATTTTTTTAATTTTGACAGTTCTACAGCATTCATTGCGTTATTTAGTTGTTGAGCAGACAATTTTTTCGAACATATGAAGCAATGGATTAGCAAAAGCCTTGAAATTGATTCCGATTGTGATTGATCGTATGCTACGCAATTAGGCTCCTGGTCATACACGCACGCCGGTTGCGAGTACTACGCACCTGAACATCCAAAATAAGATCACTAATAATAATATGTCCTCCAAGCGCGTCCCCTCCCGGCGTTTTTACCCACATCTGACTTATATGGCAACACAAGCAAGATGATACTAAACGCCAACGTTTGTGGTAAGTAAGCTAGTAAAGCGTGTGAGCGAGACGACAGGAGACTCAATTTAATCAAATCCCTTATGTACTAAATGTTCACTGTCCTACTCCCACGAATACGATTCACGACCGCGACTGCCGCTACGCCCGCGCCGCGAGTCTTGGAGTTAAATTAGAAACGTTTCTTCCATAGATATAAGAAAGGTTTCATCCCTTCTTCCTCTTTCATTGGCTCAAATCCTTGGTTATGGAGAAAAGTATAATAATATAATTATTAAAATAAAGGAGACACAATATTTTATACTTAAAATATTTAAACTTTAATAATAAAAATCGTCATTATTTCACTTGTGTTTTCATAAATGCATGATGCAGATACTTAGGCGCGTCACAGATGTCAATCACGAGATGACGAATAAGGAAGTGAACACGCATATCGACGCGGAATCAGCTCGAGCCAATAAGAAAGAGCTTCATGTCTGTTACCGTTGTATTGTGAGAACAGTTAGTATATTTTAATTCCATTAGATTATAAACTGTCGAAAAATTGTGGCCTGGGTGATATGGGTTAGGTTAGAACTGTCACCAATGGCGCGCGAGCCGACCGAGCGAAGCGAGCGGTGCCACGGCAGCGGCCGGCGAGCGCTACTTCCAAGTTGCTTGCAACTAGGTAGGCTATATAGTATTAGCGCTAGGTGCGTTACGTTGCAAGCAAGTCTGTTCACTTACCCTTCTGAGTTAAATTATAAAAGGTTTGTTGCATTATTTAATAAACTGGTAATAATCTGGGCAGAACGCTACAGAGCACGTCTACAGAACCATACAAATCCTTTGGCGAAAGCGCTTGCAAAACTAGACCATAAAAGGCGGTTGAATGGACCTTGCCAACTAAGACATGCTGCCATAAAGTTAAGAATCTCGCTGAAGAAACCACTCTGCCGGACCAATTCTAACAACAAATCTGCTCATAGTCCTGGGACTAACCGCAGAAAAAAAAAAACAAAAGTAAAAAATATATAAACTAACAAAGTTCATAATTATATCATCAAATGTCCATGCAATAAAAGCGAAAAAGAAGTCAATCGGATGCGACAAGTGTGGTGATAATTATGTGAATGTGATTGGTTCAAGCCAATTCTGAGTCAATAAGTGTGGTCACTTGTTTTAGGTACTCATATCCATTTCAACATTCATGATACCATTTATTATTCGACAAGTAATCAATACTGAACAGCATCTTACAATGTGTACATTGCCAGTCCACTTCGTCCTGATGTACTTCATTGAAATGTGACTCCAATGTCAGTTTTATACTCTGCAAGTTCAAAGGGAGTGTCGCTTTACAAAACATACATTCAAATTTCAACCATTCCGCAATAGAAGCAATGGGCTTCTCAAGTTTACCAATTTTTCCAATATTGAAGGTGTACATCGGTGCTACCGTTTCCTCCAGCTGCAAATCATACCGTGGATCATTGGTCAGTTCATTTTCTACATAAAAATATCTAACATATTTGTGCTTATTAGCATACTTCCTGTAGCTTGCAGGTACTTTGTAATAAGTATCCTCATCGAACATATCCCTAAGTTCAGATATCAGAACGTCAAACACTGCATTTATTGTTGCATATAACTCATAACTTTGGGTCGCACACCCCTCCAAAATGTCACTGAACTGTTTGATGACCATATCTATTTTATATTTTGAGGTTGTTTTACTCAACTGGTCCCGTTGTAATGTTTGTAGAGTTGTGGGTAGAGATACGTCAGTATTATCATTGCGTACTTTATTTACTAGGACATGTTTCAGTTTGTACGTAACCTCTCTTTCAAACCAAAAGTGTGGCAGACTAATATTTAGTTTCACACACCATCCATTGAGGATTTGTTCAAATGAAAGTGTTTTGAGAGAAATCCGAGACGGTGCAACTTTTGCCATGTTAAATACAGTGTTATTAAGATCTAACCGAGGACGTCTGAAGATTAAGTGATTGAGTTGTTCCTTAGTGCATTGTATCTCCATTATGACATCGCTTGAGTCAATATTCTCGTCCATTTTAATGCTCTCTGGCGTTTTAATGGTCTTCACCGCTTCTTTAGCCAACGGTTTGGCAGCTTCTAGCATGACACCTAAGTACTCTTTGAGGTTTTTGTATTTGTGGTTCAAGACTTTTGTCACAGCTTCAAAATCCTTTATGTTGTTGAGTTTTGTTGATATGCGTTCCAATTCTTCCCATTGTGGCCAGTCTTTAAGGTATTTCTTGATGATTTTGATGTAGATGTCCACTTCAAGCTCATGGCTAGATTTGACACAGATATTAAATTCACTCTGTAGGATATCTATGATTTGTGCATTGGTCATCACTGTGTTTTGTTTATTTCTGATAAGTCGACGCAAGAGAAGCATTATTGGTCGCTCTGCAATAGTAAAAAAGTTTATAAGTATTATGATAACGTGAATAAGTTACTTACAATATTACCTACTTAAAAGATAGCTACAAAGTTTGTTGGTGAAAATGTTAGCCGTTTAGAAAGTTATAGAGCAATCCTCTTCGTCATTTCTAGTCCAATAAATTGTGTAAAAACCAGAATAATAGCAAACAATAAATAAAAGTGAATGATGAAATTTATCATTGAGTTTTCTATAAGTATGAAAGTTTACTCTTTGGAAAAAATTTATAGCCTTTACAGTATGATCTGAAAACATTTGACGCTGTTAAAGAATCACAGTTACTATTTTAACCATAGACATAGAGAATGGACTGACCGACCGTTCCGTATTCAGTGGTGCAGTGAATACAGACTGAAAAGTACGAGAGAGACAAAGCGAATTCGCGGCCAGCTTGTGGCCGCATAGTCGGTTTGTCTCTTTCTAGAGAGTGGAGACTTTACAAAACTTTAATAACCCAGTTTGCTAATCGTGCAACAAGTAAATAGAAAATATATACACATAAAAACCGTGAAAATACTAACTTTCTCCGCCATCGGGGTCGTCCTCGTCCTGGCTATCAATGTACTCCACAGCTTCGACATCATTTGATGTATCGTCCTCCATAATTAGTCCTATATACAAATGAGAATGCCATAAAGTTCGTGTTGTACAAAATAAACGTGTGTTAACTTTTTCAAACCCAAACGTCAAATTATTTGTAAAAAAAATAAGCTGACAAATGTCACTTTTTCTCTGCTCTGGCACAGTGTCTTTTTAGAAATAATTATTAATCAATAGAATAACGAAGCGATTAATTATTAATCTTTTTTCAGGCCCTGCAGCGATGTATGCTGTCCTCAAAAATACATTCTTCCAATACCATTACCAAATCTATCAAATACTACCGATACTACCAAAGATCACGACCAAGACAGCATGGACGCCAGTGATGACATTGTCGATAGTGATAGTGACGAAAATTAATAATATAAGTACACTTTATTTTTATACTCTAAAATAATTAACGAATAAAAACTATTTCAAGGTAAAGTCAACAACGAAAGTTCAATTACCTACACTTTTGATAAATACTTTTATGTCACATTTCTGTTCCATTTGTTCAAAATATTGTGTTTATTTATGATTAAAAAACCGGTGTTTGTTTGAAGTGTTTCGACTTTCGTTGCTGACTGTACAATAGACACTCGAAAATTGACGTGTTTCGGAACGTAACCTTAGTTAGCATAGGTACAGTGGCCAGCACATCAAGCTACTAAAATCTGTCAAATTTCTTTAGTAGATTTTAAACTTTATCGCTAAAGCATTAGGTTCAAGTTTGATTGGGAAAGTTTCGCAGTTTTGGGTAGCTTGATGTGCTGGCCACTGTACCTAAACAAAACATCTCCATGGAGAAAGAAAACTGTACTGATAACTACAATCATATACTACTTCATGGACTGTTACCTAACACTTAAAAAATACATGTAAATATTGATTTCTACATAATAGAAAGCATATTAAATTAATGAAAAAAGCATATATACAAATGATTTATTTACCTACAACAAGCGCCATCCTTGCCATGACTGATTTGCGATTGCGACTGCGATTCACGAAGGGTTAATGGGGGGGGGATCCAGACTTGGGGTTGGCGCACGCGCTTTAAAGAGCCGCTTCTTATACCCAGTACACTATTGATATTTTAAATTGTTGTATTGTATGAAAATGAGACGCAATTATACGCGATATAAATCCGATAACAGCGGGACGTATTGACGTCGGAAATCAAACGTCCTACAATAACTGTGATTGTAGTAGATACCGAATGAACTTATCACAAATTTCTTCATTTGTTTATATTTAGCCGATTTCGGCAAAGCTAAAGGAGGGTTATGATTTTTGTGATTTCTAGGTTCTAGAATATGTTCAAGTACAGGCTCGTCGAAATTTAAAGGAACAGATAACTATTATTATAAGGAATGTAGGTAGATCGTTTAACTCATACAGAAAAGAAAACTTAGTATTCAGATGAATTATATCAAATTATTTATTAAAAAGTAAATAAATATAAATAGAAAAACGCGCACAGCCACAAGTAATTTAAATAATTAAAAAGCGCCACCTGTGAGCAAATTTTGTATTTAACATGAATGAGGATAGTGCCATCTAGCGGCTAATGGTCGAAGTAACAGAGGTTACAGTCGGGGCACCTTCGATGAGCTTTTCGTCCACGGCGGCTATTCCTATCCGCTGACATTTTGTAATCATGGTAGTTGGATCGCGGTCTTGATCTTGAACACGACCTGAGCAAAATAATAATATGAGTACTATATAACAATTACAATAAACTGTTCAGTTAGGTAGGCCCAACTTCGAGAAAGAGGTCAATCGTCGATTCCGACCCGGCTGAGCAGCGTTCAGGAAGCTACGCACCTAATAAATCTTCTCGTTCATATGCCATGGCCCAGTGTCGCAAGATGAAAATCTTTGACCAGTTTGTGGTGCAATTCCAGTCAGTAATAACGGTACTGGAATGCTCGCAGTGGGCCTCATTAGAAGGCAACAACTGCAGTGCTATACAAGTTGTCCATATGGCAATAGAGCGGGTTATGCTTGGAGTTTCTCTGCGTGATTGTAATCACTACATAACACAAAGGAAAGTCACACAGACGTACAGACTGGGTGCACGCGCGTCAGTCTGTCTGAACGCGATAAACTCAAAAACGACTGAACGGTTTTCATGCGGTTTAAAAAAAGATGATACTTGAAGATGTTGGAAAAAATCATGCCGGTTGGGAGTTTTATGGAGTAGATTTATATAAAAACCGAATAGAGTTATATGAAAACCCCGGTAAAAATCCTGTTAGACGGTTCCGTTGGATATGTTCCGATATCCACACGGGCGAAGTCGCGGGTAAAAGTTAGTAAAAAAAAAAGAGTTCCGAGGACGTTTATTTGCGGTAAACATATTATGACACAAAGAAAGAACAAATTATACGCGAAAAGAACAATTTGGAGGAAAATATAAAGGTAACCGACATAACCCGAAGAATTGCCAATTGGCACTTGGCAGTGGCGTCTGGCAGAATGTCGACGCATACGATCGGCTTGCTAGTTTCATTCCTACCGTGTTGCAGTCGAAAGGATCCGATCGGAAATGACGACAGGCGAACGGAGCCGATCACGCGTCACAGCATACTTTTGGCTACGATCACGTGTCGCGGCAGACGCCCGCGGTCAAGCTTGGTAATATAGACTATAAATACTGAGTTACACGATTTAATATCGTTTAAAGATTGTAAAATCCGTTCCGATCCGATGCGAGCCAAGTCTATGTATTTGATCATCTTCGTACCTACCTGGATCGTGACCGCGAGGCCCTGACGGAGTGTCGGCATTCATCATCCTCATCGTCATCATCTTGACCCTTGAAGAGCAGGCCCCAGTACTGATATACCAAGTACAACAGGGTTAGCACTCCCGCTAACTGCAATCAAGAAGGTTGGATGCAAAAAGGGTAGATAATATAACATCATGCCTGTTACCCTCGAAGTCATAGTGTACTCCTATAGAACACAATACACACCAACATTTTGCCAGTTATTTTCAAGTCCCATGTAATAAGGGGCGAGCCTATTGCCATCAACCGACCACAAATCCAGTCTCCGGGCTGCTACTGAGAGATTCCTAATGGAAAAACCCAATAACACCTTGCAAAGGGTAGCTCGCGCTTGTGCAATGCAGAATTTGTTGTGACGTCAGGTGCCATAATGTAGCGTTATAGATGCCGCCACACACAGAAACTTTATCAAATTAGGGTGAATTTAAAAGCACTAGTCTAATCTTAAATCTGCCCAAAATGGAATACATTAGAATTACCATAATAATAATTGTACCCACATGGTTTTGATTACAACGATACAAAAGAATCCGTTAGAGTCCACGCATGCTATTAAATAATAATTTAATTGGCCCCCATTAGTTCGATCACAGATACCGCTGCTTTATTGACCTCATATTTGTATTTTATGCCTCCCCACTTTAGTAATTATAATTGAAACTAACTTATTGTGGGGAGGTCTTTTGTAATCAACTTTTGGCTCTGATAAATGCGTGTGTACAGGACTTTTTCAGTCAGTGTCATCCTATGTTTTAGTATATTCTACAATCATTATCAACGTTTGAACCAGGCAGAGGGTGGCTATTTCTATAATGGCCAAATCAGAGACTAATAAAAGACATAGAGTTAGACCTACCGCGATGTTGAGCTGCCTAACGCGAACAAAGTCTATTATAGAGTCAATTAGAGTTTCCATTGCCTCTGGTTATTGCATCTATGTTGGGTTCTGCCAAGAAACCACACTACATGGACTGAAGCATACTGTAGAGAAAAAACTGCACTGGCTCGAAAGGTAGGAATTTGCTTTAAACTAAAAAATATCGCTTGTATTTTTTTGAGTAACCAATAATTTTACATATAAAATGTCCAAAATGACAGTTGAGATGTTGAATTGACGAGTTCTTTTTATGAATTCTTCTTTTTTCGTTAACTCTTTTGTTGGTTGTTAATAAAGAGGATTTGGTCTCTTTTGTCGCCATGATGTTCTAGTCTCCTTGCTTTTGAATTCAGAGACCAACAGCCCAGGTCCCTGTAGCTTTTTTCTTTACTGATTCTTTTCATTGTTGGTCCCAAGACTTAATCATGTCTTAGGGGTTAGTTAGGGCCTTTTTCTGATGGTGATCACCGTAAATTCTGGCTTACAGTAGTTTTGGGCTTGTCTCAAAGCTCATAACTATTTTACTTTTATCATTTTGCGATCTGCGGCTGCAGTTCGAGACTGAAACTCTTTTTTCTTACAGACTACTCTGGCTAATCTTGACCTTGAGTGCGTTTGCTGGCGCAGTCTACTGCGCGCTCAACCAATATTTCAGGTATATCTACATCAAGATCTTATGCCTCATTTACATTCAGCCGAAGTGAGCAGGGACGTGGGCAGGGAAGTGAGCAGGACGAGTGTGTAAACACGATAAACCTCATGCCACTGCCATTGCTTCTCGCGCTGCCCGGCGGTCCCCAAAATGGCGGTTTTTTTGTGCGGAAGCCAAAGGAAAAGCAGTGCGTGTTTACATTCTGCTCCGTCGCTCTGTAGTTATAAATATATCGACCATAATTATGTATCGCAAAAAAACACAGCGCGGCCGCTGTAATTATTTCGACGTATGCCATTGCCGAAACTTGAAAGCGAAGTGAGTGGTAGGGCAGTATGTAAACACACTCCTCTCGATCCTGCTGCAGCAGTATTTAGGGAATTAGGACCGGCAGCGCGAGGGGCAGCGGTAGGGGCTGAATGTAAATGGGGTATTAGGCTCATCCGAAGGACGTCATCATCATAGACATCATTTCAATCCGAAATCACTCACTGCTGGTTCTTCCTTTGTTTCCTCCCACACTCGTCCATTCCGTGCGACCCAGATCCAACTGTTTTACAGGAAACCGTTTTGACGATGTCATCAGCTAAACGCGGTTTCAGCAGTTGCGGAGTTATTCGACCTGTCGTGCCGCCCTTAGAGCGAGATACATTGATAGTTTTTTGTTTCTACTTGCTTTCGTTCGATAATCTTGCAGGTACAACTCGGAACCAGTGGTGGTATCTTTTCAGCGAGACTACAGAAGCTGGTGGACCACCTTCCCAGCTGTGACCGCCTGCTTCCTCGATAGAGTGCAGCCGGATAAAGCTAGGGAGCTGATTGAGGAGTAAGTTAAAATTTTGGTAAAAGCTTTTATCTACAGCTTGGTTCCCGTGATCTATCCCCCAGGGACCGAGCCCTTTTTGGATAAAAAGTCGCTTAATTTGTGACTCTTCGGTAGTCGTTCCTGATCCTGACTGCGTAAAATTACTAACTTGTAAAAACTGGAAACACATACGAAAAGACTTGTTAAAAGGAAAAACTAATTCATAGTAAGCATAAGATAATGACCTTAAAAAGATGGATCTCAGAGTACATGGCGTTGTTTTGTGGAAGAAGGCACTGATGCGGTTACCCAGGAGTTACACAACATAAGATTTTTTTTGCTATCCGATATTGTGTCCCTCTGCTGTGCAAAGGCTTCCCCTTTTGCATTCAGATCCTTTCTGTCTGGTGCGATCTCTGTGCTCTCTGCCCATGTTGGTCCTGCAAACATGATCAGATCATCACACCTTCACCGAGGTCTTATACTACGCACTATAAAACGAAGGGAAAATTTGCGCTTATACACACATGAATCGGCACTATTGCTCCCTTCTACTGCACTTATCACCCTCATTTTCTAACTCCCAGCACCTGGAATGTAACCGAAGAGTCAGACCCCACGAAGTACAGCTACTACTACGAGTTCATAGAGCTGATAGCCGACGTCTCCTTCCGCGATAACCTGCAGAACTTCTGGAAGTACCAGGCTGACGAGACTGTGAAGGGGATCGACCTGCTGGAACTGGCTCTGACTGTTCATCCCTCATCTGTGTTGCAGGTTATTGTGTCTAATAATGAGCATGAGGTAAGTATCCCACGTGCAAGTAAGTGCATTAAAAAATAATCTCGACGTGTGCCAATACTTCAGCCATGAATGTCCAGCAGTCCAGTATACCCTAGGCAGTCAGTGCAGTAGAATGCAAAGTACAGAGATTCAAGTAAAGCATCCATAGTCGCTGTTTCCTTGAAAAAAACACCCCCGTTAGGTAGGTATATGGGGGACCTTTAATTTTTTCCTGTTGGATGCCTAAAGCTCGACCTATCTATAAATATTTCGCCAACTCTTCTTTTTTCAATACGATCAAACAAGGCTGGCCAGGTGGCGCGCTTCGTAGATAGAAGTAATGCTTTAAGGCCGTATTCTCGATTCTCAATGGTGCATCGAAATGCAGTTTTATAAGGAATTGTTCTCACTCCCCACGCCGCTGCCATCGAGAACAGTTCCATACAAAACTATGCATTTGAACGCGCCGCTCTCGCGCCGCAGCTGCCGTCGCCCCGCTGCCCGCTGCCGCCGAGAATATACTGCCTAAAGGAAGAAAATTGGAAGACCATCCAAGTCTTAGAGCCAGTCAAATGATAATTGTCATGCAGTTTTGTACCATGTGTTCAACGAATAACTGTAACCTTGACCACTCCTACGTCACCTGCACTGTAAATATTTATGGTACCTACAAAAGGTATCCCTTTCAGGTACACTGGAACCCTGTTATGACAGAAGTGGGCATGTGTTTGACCTTCAACTCGGTTTACGCCGAGTTCCAGCACATGCTGCAGGAAGTGGACTGGACACCGTTCCAGCTGCTACAGTGCCATTACCATAGCGGGCAGTGCTCTGTGAGAATAGACTCTATGAACAACGCTGTTAGGGTGAGAGACGACTGTATTTGTATTTTTTTGCAAAATATATAGTCTGATTTAGGATAGACAACTTGGATTATGAGTTCCGGGATGGTAAATAGATAGGTACATTTCATATGAAATTATTCACCATGTCTGAGCTTCGGGCTGTCCAGTGCAGATCCTCAGGTTCCAGAGCATGCTGTGACGTACAGCAGCCACGAGCACAAATATTTATAGACATTGCAAAATTTAAAATCGGATTTCTCGTAGAATAACGATAGCAACTTTGAGATAAAACCTTTTTCCTATTATTCCAAAATACAATGTTTGTAAGAACCATCGATCAGTAATAAAGAATTACAAACAATATTAGTAGGAAAAAAACATTTTCAAAAGTTGCTAAATGTACACCATGAAAACTGATTTCGGGCGGCCCAGAACTCGGTTTGCCCTGACTCTAAAACTGTGTTTAACTTCTTTTTTCGATTTATGTCTTCTAGTATTTCATACATTCTCCATACGAGATATCGACAGCCATATCCAACCCAACTGGTGAAGTATTGCCTGGTGAAGAACTCATTATTGATTATAAGGTAATTTTCTTGGATTATAAGGCAGTTATTCTTCCTTATTCCTACTTACTGGAGGATAAGGGGTATGGGTTATACCTTCATTCTTATTTGCGTCTTAGGTGGTGGAGATCCAAGCTTCACCAAGTGTGAAGAGTCTAAGATCGGAGCAGCGGCGCTGTAAATATCCTGATGAGTGGATCAGCGACTCTATTCGGGTAGGCATAAGGTTCTTTTTCTCCTTACCACCTTTAAATATACTGACTATTAGCATTAGCACTTCCTCATAAAAGTTACAAATCCCGATTGACCGATGAATCTTGCAAAAAACACTTCAATTTTATCCCCAACTTGAGGTTTTACAATATGGCGACGCTTGCCCTCCAAGCGTCGCCTATTATCTAGCAGTGGACGCCTTAGGCTGAAATGCCGATGAGATACCAGACTCCTTTCTAAAAGATTAGCTCCAGAGGGAAGGAGATCTATTGGAATAACTGGAAGAAGATGCCAGAGGTCTTGGCCTCCAGGGTAGTCTTCCAATGTTTCTAACCATACTTTATATACAGGCATACAGCTTCTCCCTATGCCAGATGCACTGCCGTAGTCGCATGGCGGTCATGTTCTGTGGATGTAGACCCTATTTCCATGTTAAAGGAGGTGAGCAACTGACCATCTATCTTCTACATCTTTTTGTTAGGATTGGCCTGATCAGGACTTTGATGGCTGTCATTAGCTCAGGAATGCCAGGACTGCCATATTATTTGGTGTAGAATTTGTGGCTAAACTTAGGCGAAGACTGTTCAGCAGTGGTTGTCTTTAAACTACTGTTAAACGGGCTTTGCCTAAGTTCGCAGGAGTCAGTTTCAAATGTAATGTCCAAATATCCAATACAATTTTCCAAATAATGTGACATTGCTTTGACCGACTTTTCTCTCTCAAAAAAATCTACGAAGGTTGCATATGAATAAAACTTCAAAGGAAAAATGATTGACTGAAAAAGAAAAAATAACTATAAAAAATAACCACAAAACAGTCACCAGACAGCAAAAGAACTGTCAAGAAAATTCATCCAATGAAAAATAATAGGAATTAAAGCATTTTTTACGTAAAAATTCTGTTTTAACATTTTAATCAAAACCGTCTACTATTTTCTTTGCACGGGAGTCAAGATGGCGACGTCTGTGATGCATATGGGATGGCGTGCATCGGCCGGAACGTTGAGATCCTCATTAACATACCCAAGAACCTTGCTAAATGCACGTGTCTTCCCCAGTGTGCCGAACTCAATTATTATTCGCATACAAAAACGATCCTTATTCGGTTAGTAGCTTTTTTTTAATAAGTAGACTACGTAATTGTAGATGTACCTTAACCTACCTACTATAGCGTCCATAGTACTCTGTTACGAGAATTTTCCCTTGTGGAAGACAGCGCAGCGTGGTTCCAACCTCCTTGCCAAGATCTGACTTTCGTACCTGTCAATGTCAAATCTCGAACGAGCGATTTGGTATTCCGCTAGCGTAACATCGCGACTCGTAACGGAATCACCTTAACGGAATCGCCGCCGTTTTTTTGGCTCTCAAAACAAGTTCCGCGGCGAGAGCGCCACGTTCCGCGGCGAGAGCGCAGCGGGCGCGCCGCCAGTCAAAAGCGACGAGCGCGCGGCGATACGATGACGTTTCGCTCGCATTCAGCCACTCGTCGCATCGCCGCGATTCTGTCTTTCGTACCATAAATGTACCACACAGATAAATCTTTAAAAATCCAAGTTTATTCCACAACATTTTCAATCTTAATTTAACCCTACTAAAACCAATTTTAACCTTATTAAAACCAATTTGAACCCAATTAAAACCAATTTTAACCCAATTAAAACCAATTTCCACCCAATTAAAACCAATTTCCACCCAATTAAAACTTATTTAACCCCTTCATATTAAACCTACATGAATGGGACCACGTCGGGTGCGGAGGACCCGCGGTCAGCCATCAGGATCAACATGATGCCGCCAAAGATCAGACTTAACCGGGATATCATATTTACACTTGAAGACCTCTTCGGTTGGTGCAGCTGATTGAGTGGGCTTTGGCAGCTTTTGTGACGTCATAGCATACCTAGGTTTTGTTTGGGCTCTACTACTGAGTTTCGACAGGTCGCCCGGCTATCTAATTGCTTAACACATTTTCGTAAACGATTAAGACTAACCTATTTCATTTTGACAGTTCAACAACATTCATTGCTATACCTATTTACGTTGTTGAGCAGATTTTTTTTTGAAGTTATGAAGCAATCTGCAATCAATCATTAGCAATCTGTGTCAAAACGATTCAGACTATGATTGATCGTGTATTACGCAATTAGGTGCGGGTCGGAATGATTATGGAACGCTTCTTTTGTAACTACTTCACTGATCTAAAATTATTACGCACGAATTAAGCTTGATTCACTTGCAGACAAAACATGCTTGCCGAAACCGATGGCCTGCCCGTGTCTGGGCGGACACCTGGTCTGCTCCCGTAGCATGACAACCATAGAAGAGGATTTCTACGGGTTTTGTCGACAAAACACGTTTCTATTGTGGTCATGAAGCGGGCTGTGGGTTAATTGCGTAACACACGTAAATTGCAATGCCTTTCATTTTGACCGTTCGATAACATTCATTGCGTTATTTACGTCGTCGAGTAGACGAATTAACAAAATTATGTAGCAATGGATTTTGAATTTCCTTCAAAATCTTTCAGATTGCGAAAGTGTTAGTGTTACGCACTTTTAGTGCTGATGAGCAGTATAAAATGAGAACTACTATTTAAGCAACCGTTTCTTTCCTAATTCTTACCCGACTGCGGTGAAGCCGGAAAAGGAGAGTTATTTTTTTGACATGTATGTATATCCGTCTCTATGTTCCCTCGTAACTACTAAACGGCTGAACCGATTTTGATGAATAATATGTCGATAAATAGGTACGTCTTTATAGCGCGAGTGTGTACAAACAAAAGTTGTATCCTATATGTTCAGGTTTATTGCGGTTAGTCTCCGCCTTCAACACCAATTTTCTATACTTAGATGCTGGTTTTTATTCAGTTATTTTTTATGCAGTCGGGTTTTTTTTTATATGTCTTTTTTTTTGCGTACAATGTAGGTAAGGTACATACCTGTGCAGGTAAGTTGCATGATCTTTGTGAATCACTTATGAGACAGGGCCTTTTTGCAAAAAAAAACTAATTCTTTGGCGCAAATTCAATGGATCAGCATACAGTGCTGGTCCAGATCGTTAATACCACTAATGCTGTGTCCTTTCAGCTTCACTGGGCGGTACAACTGCACTGTTCGTCGGAGCCAGTGTGCTGACAGTGGTGGAGACAGTGCTCTTCATCTTACGGCATCTAGTGCGATTGATCATCAGGAGAGGTCGCGGCAGAGTCGTAGATTTTAAGCCTTAGAGCAGTTTTCAGCTTCATCATAATTATATATGTACCGGATGAGATTTTTACCCTCTCTAAAAAATATGGGTATATTATTAGGTGAACGGAGTAGAAGCTTATGGCATACCTAGTTTTTTTTTCTTTCATCCACAGCTTAGAAAAATATTAAACTATCATCAAAAAACGCTACAAAAGAGTAAACTTTTCTTACCATTAGAACAGAGACAGAGAAATAAAAAATAAAAAAATGATATAGGTACCTAAAATATCGAATTACAAATCATACGTAGGTAAGTCGCGTATGATTTTAATTTCGTTTTTTTTATTTTTCATATAGAAGTACCTAGGCCATTTGGTTAAAAAAGTAAAAAAAGTCATCCAGTATGTAAGAGCGTCCGGGAGTTTCTTGCCCGTTACATAGGTACTTACTACACTTTGGAATGAGCAACTAGCTTCATCGTTCTGACTCATCGACTCCTTGACAATTCAAAAGTAATTGGTTTAATTGCCATAAATTATTTTATAAACAGGCGCACATAGTTGTTTGCCCAGGGGTTAGGTTGTAATTTTTTTTTTTTTCGATTGGTTAGTTACCAACCTAGTACTTATCAGAGTTATAATCTCGCCTCTAACTTAGCATAGGTACATGACGTCTAGAAATATCTCTCAGGCATGTCGGTTTCCTCACGATGTTTTCCTTCACCGTAATTTGAATGTGAGCTTTCTATTTTTTTGCTGTGCCAAAGCAAAAATATTATGCGGGCAATATAAAAGTAGCTTGTCTGTAAGGGCCCTTGGACACTAATGTCTGACTCCGGTCTCAAAATTGGGATATGACAACCCGAAAAATATCTTACCCAGTTGTAGTAGATACTTAATAAATTGTTTAATTAAGCACCAATTTTACACTAGAATTTAGAAGTTTTATAGTTATTACTCAGTTGTATTTTATGTAGAAATATTAAAGTGTGATTAAGATAAAATACCGTTTTATTTAGTTCCATAAACCAAAATGAAAATAAAATCGCTAATTAAGTCCTACAGTCAACCAAAAAAATAAATAACCTTGCAGCTTGTTCTCACTAAGTTCATAGGTACATACTATAACTTTGTTATTCGTCCTATTGGTCTTATGCTAAAGTTAAATAAATACGCACTCATTATTATTGCACAGACAGATACATGCCAAGGAGGGCAAGATGTTAATTTCTTTGCTCTGTTTTGTTGACTGTACGTACATTTCGTTCAGTAATGTTAATAATTTATGACCTGACAGGAGCAAAACATGCGTGACTGTGTATTTTTGTATCAACTTTGGAATAACTACATTTTGACATGTAATTCAAGGTCGTTTTGTTTAATAAATCGACTTACGACGCTGAGTGCACCTATAACCATGAAAATATTCTGTACGTATTCGACAAAATGATTAGCAACTAAACGTGAATTTCGAAATTGCTGAAAACAACAACGAAACGTTGAACGCTGTCATAACGCCCCTCCCACTCCCACTTTACAAATGTATTTATTTTCGAAAAATATAACCTAATTTTAACTAAATTAAACCAACGAACGAACGATAATCATGTTTTTAACAATACTGTCTTTAACCATAAATACAGTTTATTATGTTTTCTATATATTTTACTTTTTATTGTCCTGGTCTCATACAGTTTTGCCTTTTGGACTGGATATCGGCATGTTGGGATTTTCTGCGTATTATTTGACCAGATTGAGGAAGCCAGAGCAGGAGAATGTGTCCAGTATATTTGGGCCTGAGCCCTGGACTAAGGAAAGCCAGTTGAATCCAGATAAAGTCGTCCATTGCATCGCTCATAGGGGAGCGGCTCTGGACGCTCCTGAAAACACTATGGAGGCGTTCAAGCATGTAAGTAAGCTTTTTTTTAAGTGTTAGGTAGGTACTAAAGAAGATTTATGACCAAAGAGTCTTTATTTATAGTTTAGACGAAAGTGATAAAGAGATCTTGTAAAATAAAATGTAAACAAACAAACATTGATTTTGAATATAGAACAAATAAACTTCCAATGGATAGGTGTTATTAGGAAGAAAAAAATATCTTTCCTTGTATTATGTCCTAATTTATTAGTGGATACACCACACAAGTATTTTTTCCATGCAAATATATCATACAATGGAAAAACCAATAGATCATAACCAAATTATCCATTATCTCTTGATTTCGTATATATATGTATAATATAGGTATATATTATAGTAAATATGTATGTATCTATGTGTATTCTATGTTTATACCTACCTATTTTATTCGTATTTATAATGCATTATGATAAACTTTTAATTTAAAAAAAATCTCTTTGTTCCTCTTAAACAGAGCACCTGCCATCTAATGTCTTCACCACCCTTGGTTGACTGGTAGAGAATGCCTAAAGCATTAAGTCCACCTTTGTACCTTTTTTGAGTGCAAAAACTTTTAATAAATAGTCTCATAGATCATACAAACAAAGGAAAACAATTTTCAATTGAATTATTAAAAGAAAAATGCATAAGTTACACAATAGTTTACCAACCCGCACTGGGCCTGCATGGTGAATTATGGCCCATTCCCTCAAACAGAGAGGAGGCCCGTGTCTCAGACGTGGGGAAATTATAAGCTGATTATGTACATATTGTTTATGATACATGTCATATTGTCTCTGGCATTACTTTAATAATGTACAGTGAAAGAAAGAAAAGATTAGCGACAAAACTACATCTGTAAAACATCAATGAAATGACTTTTCCAGTGCATAGAACATGAATGCAACATCATAGAGTTGGACGTACGGTCGTCCAAGGATGGCAAGCTATTGCTCTTACATGACCCAGGCTTGGAACGGCTGGCCGGGACAAGTATCTCTGACGTGCGTTCCATGGACTGGGATAAGATTAAAGATATTGACGTGGGTGCTACTCATCCTAATAGGTTTGTTAATTTCATTTATATTGCAGCTTCTGCTTGATAAAGAGATGTTGTACTGACCCCAAATAAATTGTGATAAGGGCAGGAGACTAAAGATGAGTTTCGACATCGTCGCCTACCCCGTCGCATCGCATCGCCTACCGCGCTGTACCTTGTTTTCGCTTACCGTTCCTTCCGAGTTTTTTTCTTTTTGCTCGGCTCCTAAGGAAAAAGATCCTATAGACCTCAAGAATTAGGCTTTCATATGCAAAACAGACAGACATGCAATTTTTTAAAAAATAATTGCCTGTCTGTCAGTTTGTTCCTTCTAATCTCTGAAACGGCTGGACCGAGTTTGATGGGCAGATGATATAAGCAGCAACTAAAGCTACTTTTATTTTAGAAAAGAATTAGGGTCCACGCGCACTCAGCCGCAGTTAGTTTCAAATAAAAACTCTTGCCTTTTAGAAAGCAGTTCAAAGACGTGCGCCTGTGTCTACTGGACGATGCCCTGGATTACCTCCTGGCTAACAACAGCAAGATTATAATTGATATTAAGGGCGAAGACAAACAGGTATTCAGCCTCGTTGTAAACTTTCAGCTTGGGCTTGGGCTTCCTAAAGATGCTCTTCCGAATGCGATCGCAAACGCGGTAACGTCAGCGTCACCCAATCTCAGTGACAGCCGACACTTGTTTTCTATGTAACTTTAAAGGATGATTTTCGACAAACGGCTCGCATCGCATCGGATCGGAACGGATTTTACAATCTTTAAACGATATTAAATCGTGTACACAGTATTTAAAGTCTATAGTCGAGCGACTTAACCGCGGGCGTTTTCCACGACACGACACGGCGAACGTAGCCGAAAGTATGCCTGTCTTCGCCTGTCGTCGTATCCGATCGGATCCTTTTCGCCGCAACACGGTTGGAATGAAACTATTTGACTAGGCGCAGAAACGGATACGTTCGCAAGTGATGGTACGGAGCCGACCGTATGCGTCGACATCCTGCCACACGCGATTGGCTGTCGCCGCATCCGTTCCTATCGTATCCGATCCTATGCGATGCGAGTTTCGCCGTTTTGGTGGAATCATCCTTATGAAAACGCCCCCGCAGATGGTGACTTCGAAGTTATAACGTCGTGATTAAAACCACAGCGGTATGTCGACTCACTGCGGTTGCGGTCGCCTTCAGATGAGCACCATTGTCACTCGATATCTGTGTTTTCACTATCAATATTCGATTTTAACAATCATTATTGTCGCATGCTAATGATCGGCCTATATCAAGGTTTAAATCGAGCATCATTGTTGATTTGATGATCGACAAAAAAGCGCAATGTTAGATTTTATTTGGCATCACTTTTTGGTGTTGTGTAGTGCTATGCTGGGGCCGCACCTGCGTCTATCGTCACAATGCAATGCGTGCAGAATTTTTCTTACGTTTTGCTCTCTAAAAAGTTATCTCGCTAATGCAGTGGGCACATTAGCAGCTATGCAATAATCCAAATGGCTCTCCTTTATTTCGACCGTCTTCGCAGTCCGGACATAACAGTCGAAATGACCAACGCGAGTCCACGCTAATTAGCGCGCTAAAACCCTTTGATGTACCGCCACTCGGGCAATAAGTGCTACGCAGCCCGAACTATCGCGACGATGGTCACAGCTGCGTGTATAGATCACGATAAGTGAAAACGGGTATTGGTGTCTCTTTTATTTAGTGTGCAATAAACCTTTTATTTCTACTACAGGTGGTGAACGGTGTTCTGAACAGCTTTGCAACAAGACCTGGGCTGTATCAGTCTGCGGCTGTGACGTCTTTCAATCCATTTGTTCTTTACCAGGTATGATCATTTTTAGGCGTGCCAAAATGAACCCGTCCGTTTCTCCGTCTGTCTGTCAGTGCTCTGGATTTCATGAACCGTAATTTTTTTAAACCACAACGGGGAAGCTCTTGGCCTGAATCTCACGTAATGGTAAGTGATGATCATGCCGAAAGTGGAAGCGAGCTTCACCCGGAATCCTCAACCACAGAGGAATAATTGGTAGAAAATGTTGTGTTTCTACTGCCGCTATAACGACAAATAACAAAAATTAAATAAGGTTAAAAATTAAAGGATGTCCGGGGGGAAGGAAGGGGGAAGGAACATACAATATTTTATTAATATTTTATTTATTAAAAAGAAAAATCTTACCCTGGCATGTGGGGTATCATTGTCTAGAGTTCATCGAGTAGATTACAAATATATTTGTTTATTGTTTTTATGTTAATAAAATAAGCAATATGGAGCCGTAAAAGTTGTCAGCTTTAGACTATATTTATACAAGCTCTATCACAACAACTAAACAAGTTCGGAATTTGAAACCTCTGTATATCATGTACCTTAAACTGTATTTAAACCAACAAATATTAAAAACGCCGATTTATAAAGTGTTTAATTTGAATAAGGGCGATTTTCTGCAACTTCTTAGGTCCAATGAATAGATTTTTTTAAATAGATAATTGCTTCATATTTTGCAATAAATTACCAGCGGTGTGTCATCGCGCAGCTCTTTCTTTTTTATGCAAACCGACAGTGACCGAGCTATAGCTGTTGTCAGCCTCTTAATGATGTTCTTTGTATATTCTCAGATACGTAGGAACGATCCTCAGATAGTGGGTTGTCTCAGTTATCGGCCTTACTGCTTCAGTTCCCAAGATTTTGACGCAGAAAAAGGCCCTAATAACCCCCGGTAAGTTCAGTTTTATACAAGTTTTAGGAAGGGGCTGTGGAGGTCAGATAGGCAGTCGCTCCATGTAAAATATTCCAGGGACAAAGAAAGAAAAGAATAGAAACATATTTTATTTGGAACACGCACAGGAAATAGAAATAATTAATAAGTTAAAATTGAAAAATTTAATAACCCCCGACACAATTCCAGGTGATGCTGCAATATCGGTTCAAGGTTACCATGTTCTTCTAATATCATTGAAGTAACAGAATACTAAATTTCGAATCGATCAGACCTGTGGAAGATGAGCACATTCATTCATCAAATAGAAAAGAGCTGATAATCTTCAAACGGCTGAACCGATTTTCTTGAATTATAACTAAGAACACTCTCGATCAAAATCGGTTCAGCCGTTTGGGAGCTACGAGGGAACAGACAGATACACACGTTAAACTTATAACACCCCTCTTTTTCCATCGGGTGTTAAAAAGAAACATTTAATTAAAAGTAAGAAAATAATGAAACAAAAACAGACCTGTGCGAGGCCAAAAAGGTTCCTATCTCAGCATATTGCTTCGATATTGAAAAAAATAAACTGATACAAGGATCTTTTGGAACTTGAATGATATTAACACCGCCAACCGCGTTGTTGGTAACCATTTGTGAAATTAAATTGAAAAAACAAGATGGCCGCGTTACTTTAGATTTTGGCCTTGCGCAAAAAGATGACTTTTTAAAACCTTTTCTATCAAAAACTACCATATTTGAAATATTATCTGTAGCTAATGAAAAGATCATTGTACAGCTATAATAATAAATTGGAAACAGGGTGATTGCTCGCCAGGATTTCAATTGTACACAGAGTGGTGCCCTGGAACTTTTAAACCTAAAATATCAATTTAATTTTATCAGTTGCAATGTTTGTTTGAATATTTTTCCGTAGATTCGCTGACAACATAGCGATGCACAGCGCTTTACGCTTCGCGGACATGTTGCACGCGCTAATGTGGCGCTGGACGGCGCGCTGGTGTGCTGTCAGCGCTGTTTTGTTACACAAGGACATCGTGAGCCCGTTAGTATATTATGCTAAGATAGATAGAAAACTCTTTATTATGTACTATCGCGGACACGCATATCTGAACACCGTAAAGACTATTCCTGACTATTCCATAAAATCCGGAGTCACACGTAATCTATTCGATTTATCCCCTAAGACGTGTGACTACGGATTTTTTATTTGTCTGTCTGAGATGACTTGTTTATACCTTTTTAGTCGTCTTTTTGCTGTAAGTAGTTGGGTTTTAGTTACTTTTATTCTGACTCCGTAACTTTCACTTCTTAGGAGTGAGATCCAGTACTGGCGGATGCTAGGCGTCCGCTGCGCCGGCTGGTGCGTGAACAGACCGCTTGAGAAGCTGTACTGGCGCGGCGTGCTCAAAGCGCCCTACCTCGCCAACACTCTGCTTGGGGAGCCTGATGTGAGTAGCCATAACTTGTACAGTACACCCAGCACCCTAACTGCGTAATACACGAATGTAATATTTTGAAACAGATTGCTAATCCATTGCTTCATAAGATCGAAAAAAAAAATCTGCTCAACAACGTACATAACGCAATGAATGCTGTTGAACTGTCAAAATTAAACAGATTAGTCTTAATCGATTACGAAAATGTGTTACGCAATTAGATAGCTGAGTTATACTCCAGGGGCGGTCTACACATGTTCGGGTCGGCATGATTCAGCATAGCCGGGCGGCAAAATCTAATAAATGAAGATATTACAGGGTTATATTAAATTAGCTAGCGAAATAAAAAACATATTGATGTTTTTTTTTGGAGGTAGGATCACTTAATAGCGAGGGTCGATGCCGAAAACGAGATTGGCCGATTGGCAGAGTAGAATTAAAGCTGAACATCTGTTAGGGCTTCAGGTCGCCTTAGCCGACCCCCGAACATGTTTGTAGCTCCAAAAAGTGGGAGAAAATGGAGGGGGGGCATAGACAATAGACTGGTCATAATGAAGTTTTGTCTCAATCTTTCGATGCAATAGTCGGACTGGCAAACGGGACTGTGAGTTCAAACCTCGCCGAACGAGTTTAGATTCGAGATCGTTTTACTAATCCCACGAGATAAAGGAAATCATTCCGTACCCGAACATTTAAAAGTACAATTTGCAACGAAATTTGTTTACCACATTTTTTTAAAATGTATAATCTATTAATGTTTATATTTAAAAAAAAACACTTTGCTATTACTTGAAATCATAAAAAGCTGTATATAGTTAAAATTGACAAATAATCATTCGATCTTTATTTAATTTTGTCAATTTTGATTGTATGTTAAAGTGACACAGATAATGAACTTTTATCGGTGATAATACCAGCCAGTGGCCAGAAAAAAACACTACATTCGATTTTTTACTACTACACGCAACGAAGAATCTACAATGAACCCCCAGGCTGTTATATTAGTTATAAAACACCAAAAATCTTATTTTTGCTCGACTTTATACGCGCAGTACATTAATATACAATAAAAGCGCGCTGCTAGATTGTCAACCCTCGGCTCAGCGCGGAAAGTTGATAATCAAACAATACGATGTTACATTCATTTAGGCTGACCCCACATTTGGCGTGCGCGATCCACGGGCGTGCGAGTAGCGCGACGGCAACACCCGACGCTCACGCAGCGCGCGCGCGCGTCGGGTGTTGCCGCTCGCGCTACTCGCATGCCCGTCGCACGCCCGTGGATCGCGCACGCCAAATGTGGGGGAGGCCTTAGATGTCTCGTAGTACTTTTGCTTTCACAACTTTTTTTTTTATAGACTTTTGGAATAGTAAAAACAAAAAAGTTTTTTTTTCTGGCCGGCTCCATAGCTTTGTGGTACAAAACGTTCGAAGCCTGAATGATCTCCTTTTGGTACACAGATAGCTTGGCTACTTGAAACTCTCGATGCAAACGATAAATGGTTTCAAAGTAACACGGGTCAAGAGTTGTTATAAAAAAATCAAGGCAAGTGACGAGACACATTTTTTAATTTAATTTATTAAAGGGCCTGCTATCGACCTCGACCTCGCAACAAAAAGTTGCAGTCAGTGTACAGTCACGAGCATAAATGTCTTAGGCTGAGGCTACGTTAGGTCGCGACGCGACCTGCGACACATGAGCGATTAAAACAAATAAATGAATGCTCATGTATAAGGCTACACCGTACATCAAATATTACTAGCGATCTTTGATTTGTTTATGCGATAGGAACTACATTACTGTAATCACGGCATCGGCTACATCAACATATCAGCGAAATTGAAGCGAATTTATTAGAAAATTTCTCACTTGAACGACTAGTTCAATAATGCTTCTAAATATGCGTGTGGCTACATTACGTGTATAGTAAACCTCGAAGGATGATGTGTACTGTAGCCACGTTATCTCCGAATATACGCCGGATTTTCGCTTATAATGTAGCCATACCATGTTTATCTCGTTTAGCTCTTCCAGTCGCATCGCAAATCGCTGCCTACTGTAGCCTCAGCCTTAGGGACCGCCTCCACGAGCGAGAGAATCGCGACGGAACCGCACTTTTACATCGGGTAATCTTCACGAACGAGCGATTATTCCGCCAGAGTATCGTCGCGACTCGTAACGGAATCGCCGCGTTTCCAATAACTTTGGCCCTCAAAACAAGTGATCGCCGCGCTCTCGCTGCGAGAGCGCCACGTTCCGCGACGGGAGAGCGGCGGGCGCACTGCCAGTAGCGACGAGCGCGCGGCGATACGATGATGTTTCGCACGCACTCAGCCACTCGTCGCATCGCCGCGATTCTCTCGCCCGCGGAGACGGCCTCTAAGACAGTGTATAGAAATACTTGAAAAGACGATAATATCGCCGCGATTCTCTCGCTCGTGGAGGCTCCCTACTAGGATCAGCTCAGCAATAATTATGTCAGATATGTTGGTCACAACGAGGTATTACATTCTTCTGAATTTAACTGAGCCGGCAGATATTTATAAAGACATTATTACACCGCCATAACAGTCGACATAATGGGGAAGAAAACTGTCAAATTAGTTCCGCATAGATGGCGCTAAGTGTTCGTTACTTTTATTCAACTGCCAAAGGAGTTCTTTGCTGAAAACTTTGCCGCGAGATGGCGCATGGGTTATCTTGACACCGATTGGTCGCTTTCATCCAAGGTGAAATTTTATCCAAGTGACAAACACTCAGCGCACTTTTGCGGCGACGCTTCCAGCAAACCACCCGATTGCTTAAAGAGACGAAAATTACAGATGGAGCAAAAGTCTAGAGAAAAAGACAGTAATAGCAGCTTGGAGCGCCCCGGCCCACTGGTTGACAAGCTTCTAGAGCCCGAACGAAAGATGTCATCCGGACAAAATTAATTGTTCTTTTTCTCAACGATAAATTTAAAAAAAACAGTGTAAATTGACGTCGACTTGAATAGTTCTGAGATTTCAAACGTTTAAGTTAAAAAAATTATACTTTTATACTGAAGGCCAATTCTTGCAATTAAAAACGTTCAAGATTTATTCACAATCTCATCTTAGCTCTCAAATATGTAGATAAATAAATATGGATATTTTTGACAGATTGTGACAGATAGCACGCGAATGTTTTTAAAATACGAGAATCGCCCCTCAGATTAAAAGTCCATTTTGTAACTAATATACTTATTGCACTTTTAAAATTTTATATTGATTAGATTCAGCCTGTAGCCGAGGCTAATCAGGGGAAACCATTGCCTCATTGCATACTCTCAATCATCCTTGAAGCTTTCGTAACCTCAGCTTGAGTCATACATTGGTTGCGTTCCGAGTTATTTTGTAATCGATTTGAGCGTGCTAACATCCGTTCCGAATAAACGTGAGCGCCATAACGATGTCCTGTGAATCGTCATAGATGCGCGTCATGACATGCGCTGTCTTGCGATTACGCCGATTATGCCTTTTATTAATAGCACCGTGAGCGCTGTCAAAATTGACAGTTGACTGTGTTGTTTAGAGTCGGATCATATATTTAAACTAACTTGGCATTTTCGAAATTGTGCTTCTGGCTACCGTCACCACCTAACCAAAGAAGAAGAAATTTGTGGTGTATACACAAAGAAATAAGTAATGTTATATGTTTTGACGTTGAGGGAGCACTGTAAGCGCGTTCACGAGCGTTCCGAATTGATGACAGCCCTCAGCTGTCATAATCGTAATATCTAAATCGGAACGCAAAATATTGATGTGAGCGCTGTGAGCGATTATGGCAAACTCGGAATGCGGCCTTTGTCGGTTTCTATCATGCTTCAAAAAGCCTCATTGGTTGCTTATGTACTATCGGCGTGACTTACACACTTACAGCCGGCATAAGGTGAAGGCGCGGCACGGGCGCACGTCGTCTTAGTACATTTTCTATGAAAACGTTTTGAAGCGACATCATGCCTGCGCCGCGCCGTCTCTATAAATCACGCCATAGGTACAAATATAAGACTTATGTCAAGACTTGACAAGTGGATACGCAGCTAATGACGGCAGCTCTATATTTATTTTAATAAAATTACTTATAAATCAATCTATTCGTCAGAAATCAAGAAACATGTACAAAACGTAACCAAATTATTAGTGGTTTATTTATTTTGATCGTCTGCTTGACACTTAAAACGCGCCAATATTTATTTATTGTCTTTCTATAAAAGGCGTTAAAGCTGCATTTCGGCGCAGATGGGCCGTAGCGAAACGGAGAAGAGCATTGAAAAGTGGTGAGTGTTTCCACTGAAGCGGGGCGGAGTGGAGTGAAGCGGCGTTGAGCGAAGCCTTAGGGTGTGTTTGAAGCGGAGCTGAGCGAGGAGACCTGCAGGAATCGACCAATCACAATGGTTGAAATCCTCATCGCGTCTCTTGTCTCATCTATGGTTGACGACAATTCCTGCACGTCTCCTTTCTGCTCTGCTCGTCTCCGCTTCAGTGGAAACGCACCCTTACGATACGCCGATCAGTTACACTCAATCAAGTGAGACCATAGGTACTTCGTGTTGTCGTTAAAAAATCCATTTCGGTTCGATGACGTGGAAGCTTAAGACGGAATGACGCTAACTAAACTGAAAATGCGCGTGAGCCAAGTGGCTACGCCCCTCTCCGCTCCGCTGAACACCGCTTCCTTCGTCTCCGTTCTATTCCGCTCAGGATCTCCAACTCATATATTTTAACTCAGCTCCGCTCCACTCCGCTTACTCTGTTTCCACTGAAGCGGAGCGGAGATTTCGAGCATATTGATTGTTTAATTCATACACCGCTAAGCTCCGTTCCGCCCAGCTCCGCCTCAGTGGCAGCCTTACCCCAAAATTCTTTAATTTGTTTTGGTCAAGATTATTTAACTAGTTTATAAAGTACAATAGTCGGGTAAAAAAGCGGCTTTTCTTGTTCATAGATCCACGAAAGCTCCCAGACAACGGTTGAACCGTGTCAAAAAGTGCGAGAAGTGGAATAGAACGCCTCGAGGCCTCGAGGACTCAGCGGCGAGGCACCGCGCCTCAAACGGAGTTAGACTGCCTCGAGCGCAGCCGACTTTTAAATTGATTACCATATTAGTAGGCCCTGTTTACGCCACTCCATTTTTTGTTTGTTAAATAAACCCATTTAGTTAAAGCACGTTGTTCTAAAACTTAGACGGGGATAATTTGAACGGCCATTCTAAACCATGAATTGTATCTTATTCAGGTTAACATATTAAACTTATATTTTTGATGACTTGTTAGGTAATACTTCGATTTACCTAAATTTGTGAAATGTAGGTAAATCGAAGTATTACCTTATTCGACGCGTGTGTGGAATATGTATGAGTCACATTAGTAATATTGTATATTTATTACGTTATTTAAGTGTGTATTTATTGAAACTTGAATGTGGGTTTATTTTCAAAAATTCTAGTCGTTGATGTGGTGTGATACAGGCCTTATTTTTTTCAAAATTATTTTTATTTTATTTGTTTGCTGTCCGCGAAGCCGTCTTGCCTCGTCGCTGCACTCGAGGCGTCATCGAGGTTTGTTTACCATCTTACTAGTTTTATTATTCATTACGCCCCGTATTCACTGGGTAACAAAGTTCTTCAGAGGCGGATTAAACTTCGGGAGCGCACATATTATAAATTTTAACTAGTACTTATCAGGGACCGAACCGGCATGATCAATACAGGCATTTCTTCGGATAGATACAACATTTATATTTTTTACGGGTATTTTTAAAGGTCACCTTAAATTGAATACAACCAGTATTAATACCGGTTACCGAAATATAAATTACTTTTGTCTTCACATGCCGTCGGCATGAGGCAAAGGGCGCACCTCGTCTGTGTGTGTAACCGGTATTAAAACGTAACCCTAAAAGAAGTCTTCTTCTTGGCTTACCTAGATAACGATAACCTTAGTCGTAGAAGTAACAAAAATTCTTCGGCACCTGTAGGTACCGTAATTTGTAAAGATTTTTGGTCCCTGGTACTTACACATAACATTAAGTAATGTTGCGCCACGCGCCGGGCGCGTGCTATTGTGTAAATAGGTGCTTACTTACACAATTAATTTTGTTATTTTATTATTTTTTGTTTTTAAAGTTCCGCGCGCGCGCCCCTTTGTAACCTTGTGCACGTGCTTAGCCTGCCTTAGGGATATTCCGCCTCTGAATTTGATCAAAATTGTTTTCAGAAACATTTGGTTTGCAGGCCATTACGCCATTTTTTCTCAACTTTAATTCCAATGAATACGTAGCTTTATTTATTTTGTATATAATTATAATATACTAATATTATACCACAATTATACTATATTAATTGGCGCGTTGGTTTCGTGATCGCAAGCGTGACTGCTGAGCGTGGGTTCGATTCCCAGGTCGGGTAGCAGCCTGTAGTTTGAAAGTTGGTGGTGAGACACCCCCGTGTCTCGGAAAGCACGTAATGCCGTTGGTACTGCGCTGTGTGTGGGAAGAGGGAGACACCTGGGCACTAGAATATTATGTCCTTCGTACTTGGCCGGTCCACGTCGAGATTGGCTGCCTTGACCGACATTTCTTTCAAGAGAATATTATTAATATTAGGTATATTTTTTAGAATATTGTTACGTTTTGTTTTGTAATTTCGGGATATCCGCAATTTTATGAGTTTGACCGATGAATATGTAAATTTTTTGTCAGTTATCAATGATATACTTAAGTGAAAAGAGGTAGTTAGGTTATACTCCGCCCAAGTGCAACGACAAACCTTGGCTAGTTAGCCAAGTTTCTTCTTGTTGTCTCTTTCTCTCCAAATAATTACGACATGCCGTCCTACTTCCACGTGTCATCTAATAGTTAGTGTGTCATTATTTTTAAGGATCCTTTATTGGGTAGGTAACCTATCTACGTCTTTCACTTATAGTAGGTACCATCTTTGATGAATATTGTAATGTACCAAAAAAAATGTATTTATATCAGCTTTACTATTTAGGTTTTATTTATTATTTAAAAAGAAGAATAAATTATTATTTATTATTTAAAATATATCTTTCAGCTATCTTTCGTTCTAATATCATGTAAAAGAAGACTGTATTATGTTTACTAAACTGCACACTAATTCCGTTACACGATCAATCACAATCACATTTTGACAGTTCAACAACATCCATTGCGTTAGTTACGTATTTGAGCAGACAAATTGTTCGAACATACGAAGCAATGGATTAGCAAAATCCTTAAAGATGATTCAGATTGTGATTGATTGTGTGTTACGTAATTAGGGTGAAGTATTCTAGAATTGGCTATGGGGTCGTTTTGCAATAATTCAAAGAATTGACAGGAAATATAAGGTTTAAATTTTAAATACATATCTACTTACTTTAGGTACCTACATGTATGCTAGATATTGCTCCAAAGAGTCTATCTTATGAAACCTGTTACAGAGGCTAAAAAAACAACGAAAAACAACTAATTATAAAAAGAGGAAGCGCCTGAAAATACTAAAGGAAATTCTAGAATGTATTTATTGATTTTTAAAAGCTTTTATTTGATTACAGTGCCTTTTGCATAATGACACTAAAATATGCCAATTCAAAGCTTGCCGCTTTAAAAATAAATTACTTAGATATTTACTACATCGAGTAACTTTCTTACTTGCCCGGCTAAAATGCGCAAGCGACAAAGTCTTGTCGTTGCATTTTCTCGCGCCAAAATGATTTGACTCATAATAAAAAGTCGCGTTCCAGCACGACATGATTCGACGACAGGATCTTCTCGCACTGCACATGTATTATAATTATGCCTAGTTGGAATGGAACTCGACTAGCATGGCGCGTATTTTATGTTTCAACGGCACTCTTTTTTACGTAAATATTTGAAAAAAAAAGCAATATATTTTGTTGATACAGAAGTATTTACTTAATGACATTTTTTTTTGTGAATGTGCGAGTATTATTTTACCAAAAATTTTATGTTTATTTAATAGTATTAGCACAAAATCTTCACGTGAATTCGATGTATTTTGTGGTCCTCCGCTTTTTTGTTTTAATAATTTGTAATGTTACAGCTTATTTTTTAATCTTTGTCCTATTTTGCGAAACCAAAGTATAATTGTTGGATTAATTTGGATTATTTTATGTAAGTTACCTAAATGTATTTTTCATTGGCTAGTAGCAACCAGGCATATCTACTAAAAGCCCGTTGGTAGATAAAGAATGCTACATTTGGTAGCTTTTATACTGTCAGTCTGTCATGCATGAGTCTTAAAAAATACCATACCTACACTTACAAAAAAAAAAGCCATCGTAACATTGCAAATTAAAATACAGTGGAAGTGATATTCCGGGAATTAATTAAAACAAATAAAAAAAACAATGTCTGAGTATGTGAAGTAGTAGGTACTAACGAACCTACCAACAATATAATTTTAATAAAAATTTTTTTTTTTATAAAATAAAATAATTTTGTATTTTTTTAATGATAAAATTTTTGAGCAGTGTAATGTTCTCAACAGCTTTTCTGTGGCCGTATCGAGAAGTTACGAGAAGAAGAGAACCCATTATTATTCTGTTGCTAAAAGAGATGGCGCTATACGTCTTGTGTACCTATAGCTCCATCTCTTTTTCGCACCGGCACCTGTGCTGTTTGTATTCGTCTTGTTAATGTTAGCAGTGTCCATAACGAAGGCTGAAGAGAGTGTTACCACTGCCGAAAAAGTAGAAAAATGTATAAAAAGTTTGTAACTCGGGTATCACTTTTGCCGGAGGGCCTTACCGTAAAATGTACAAAGTACTTGTAAGTTGGTGTCTGTGTGTATGACTGTTCGAATTTTAGCTTGTTTATTTCATTATATGTCTTTTTGGCTAGAGGTTGTTTTTAATTTTTACCATAAATAATGCCTCCTTCGTCTAGTTGTCGCAAGCGCTACTGCTGAGCATGAGGTCCAGCGGTGTAATTGGTAACACACAGTAGCAGTGGCTTTCATTTTGGCAGTTCAATAACATTACTTATTCGTTGTCCGTTCGTTCGTTCGTTGTCCAACTTTAAAAATAGTTGGACAACAGCACCTTTTGAGAGTTCCGTGGTCCAATACATTTAAATATAACTTGCCTAAACCTCAACTGCATCATTTTTGTGTGTATGGTACCTGGTTTACGGTTATATTGAACCTCTTTGCAGTAAAATAACAAAATTATAGTCGGGTGACTAATTTTCAAACTTTATTTTTTTACAATGTAAGTATTACAACATTCAACATTCAACGTTATTTATCTAATAAAGCATAACCTACAGTAATATCACCTCAAATCTGTTTGTAGCTGATATATTTTATAAATGAATTGGACCACGGAACTGTGCCTTTATTAGAGTTCGCGCTACCACTGAAGTCCGGCGGAAAACTGTGGAACTACATTTTTTAAAATCCAATTTTATGCAATGACATATAAGTCACTAGCGCCGCGTCAAAAGGACCATTGGTGGCGCGGATTTTAGGAAGCGGGGTTATCCTGAGACAGGATCTATTGGCACGTGGCCAAAACCGGAATTAACCCCGCCAAGAGAAATTCATTGATGCAATTTGTCAGTTCACACAACTGTCATACTCTGATAGTTCTACAAAAGTAAATAGCTATACCACGGCAAATAGACGTAGGGTGCCAATTTGCTGAACAATTAATTTCCCTGACTGAACATGTACCACCATGTGGGTCTGGCTGGCCCCTGGCTTCGCTTCGTCACAAAAAGGGCGAAAACATGATCACGATGAGACATAAAAAAGGTTTTTGCGCATCATGTCTCGAGTTTGAGAAGTTTGCGAAGCCGTGCTTGAGGCAAATTACGTTCATAAACGAAATCAATATACAGTGCGCCCAGAGTACTTTCGCAGACGGTGATTCTAAGCTAACTTCTCTATCGTCAATGTGTAAGCTTCTGCAAGCAACATCACCATGCGCTGCATAGGTAAATATCTAGCTCTATTAAGCCCGTTTTTACTAACACTAAGAAAGCCGAGATATTATTACACTGAATTATTATTATTGTATTGTTATTGCACTGTAGGATTTTCAGCTCTCTGCGGTAAACTGAAGGGTTAACCAGCTTTTAACCTGTAAATCCAACTGTGCGCTTTTATTTGTGAGAACGAGCATTAGGGCCGAGTCACACCGGAATGGCAGCGGCCGGCAGCGACGCGGCGAGCACTTTCAGTGTGAAATAATTTTAAACTTTATCTACATACTTAAAATACCAGTATCGCTTGAAAAGGTCGCGAGGCCGCCCGCGGCGCCGCGCCGCTGGCAACCAACGGCAGAACCATCGCGGCTGCCAGCGGCGTCGCCGCCGGCCGCTGCCAGCCGCTGCCATTCCGGTGTGACTCGGCCCTTAGTGCTTCGTAAAAAAAGCGAATCCTAAAACAAGAGAATGACTAACTTTGCGTTAGATAAAGACAGCTTCGCTGCATGCTCGGACTAGGTATGTCTCTGGACATCCCTTCTACGGAAAGAGATGTGGTCGTGATGGTTCTAAGCCATCATTTTATTAGGTAACAGTAAACAAATATTTTCACAAAACATACGTTTTATTGGAATAAAATAAATTATGAATACAAGAAATATTACAATAAATTATAACTCAATAATTATCTATTGAAGACTATAAATTGAACATTTTCAATTCACTATGTTCACCACTATAGCATCAACGGGACACGGTGTGCCGAAAGGAAATCACATGCAAATAAACGTTTTATTATTTTTTACATTTACACTAGCGAAGTTTCAGTATGTTCTGGAATAATAATTGCATGATAAGTGCTAACTACAGGTAAGCCTATTATATCCTTCATTTTCACGCTTACCCAGTGATATATAAAAAGATACAGTTTAGAGACAGCCTTGAATATGAACACACCCCCCATCTTTCTAAAACAACACTGGAATCAATATTTTTAGGACCTTCTCACGTAGCAGTTACTAAACGCAGACTCAACTTTTCCTTATGTCGCGTTCCAAATCTGCAATAGAAGTTTATTGGCCTTATAATAATAGTGCTGTGCTACTTACACATGATGGAAAACCAATTTAGCTATTCAGGCGTAGTGTTAATAATTTAGCGATTTGATCAGGTGGAATGAGTTTTTGACAGGTGCCACCAACTAGAATTCGATTGTAAAAGGCCCAATCGAACCGAAATAAATGTAGGTCTACGGGCCACATCTGAACTCGAATTCTCATAAAGCAGCGTCAAATTATAAGTGAAGTATCAGTTTAGTACGTTGTAAAATCAGTGCAAACACGCTATGCATTGAATAACGCTTGTAACTAAGCTAGAACAACTCGAATATCTAACACTGGTCGTGGTTAAGAACTGTCATGAGATTTTAAGCTTATGTAACATTTTATGTCCGTGAAATAACGTTATATTTACCTGTTAGCGGTTGTTTACCTCCACCAGAAGGTAAGGGGTCCTATTTTATTAATATTTGTGCATCTAGTAGTTCGTGTTTCTGTAGATAACCTTGAAATGCATCGTGTAGGTGTATGCCGGTCCTCTCCAGCTGTAACACACTAACCACTTAGTCTCTTTACCTGTAACGCTTCCTTGTTAACGCTTTCGGTAATTTAGTTAATTGTTTTCGTAATTTTTAGTTATATTTTATTAGATATTCTCTTGCACTACTTTCTGTCACTCCTTGAAATGTCACGAGACTGCTGCTCCATGTTCAAATGTATCTTTAAAAAAATACTATACTCTCTGAAGAGAAAGAGGTGTTAGTGTAAACAGTATATTCTTTTTGTTTAAATGTCCAAATTGAAACTTTAGATGAAAAGTGGTGCAAGTGCATTTTATTCTTACTATTTAATTAATTTTAGACATATTTTTACATAACTATACACTTTCATAAACCTTGCTACACATTTTATGAACATTTGAGATCATGTTTATCTGGTGAAAATCTCTGCAGAACCCTAGCTATGTCAATGATATTATTGCGATCAGATTAGGAATTTGTGATATCAATATCAATTGGCTGCCTGATTCCTATTGTTTACTCATTCTCTGATAAGATTACACCTTGACAGTGAAATGTATAATATTTTTAATAAACACTTAATTTTTTTTCGGCTTTTTATCTTAGTACTTTGTTAAGATACCAGAGCCACTTCTTTTTTTTATTGCTGTCATTTCTATTTTTAGTTACTTTGCTAGGCAAGGACTTGTAGTTTTGTCTTTTGCAGCAAACAATATTTATTATGATCATTGAGGTTCAATTAAACTAGACAAACTATTACAAACAAAAGATGTGTCCCTGCGGATGTCTAATGTGACAACTGTGGTGTAGGCGTGTTTGGGTAGTAGACTGAGGTCGAATTTTACCAATAAAAACTGAACACAATCAGCACATAAACCAAGTTTAAGACCTGTCAGTGTCATTATTTTCTTTGGAATATTGACACCGACTAGCTCTTGAACTCAGTTTAGATGTGCTGATCGTGCTCAGTTTCATTCTTGTTTGCACTGAGACATTTGTTGTCCCGGACAACAGATTTTTAGCGCTCTAACTTATATTGTACTCTAAATTATATTGTAGGTATAATATGTACCTCAGTGATTATGATACTTGCATTTTCAGGCTTCCTTGCCTTTTCCTGCATCTCATTAATACTCTAAATTGGGCCCTCATAGGAAAGTTGTGTTCTAGATTCATATAATAATTATTCAGGTCATAAGATACTGTGCAATATCCTGCAGCCTCGCTCCTGTCACGGTCATTATTGCCAGCATTTTTATAATGGTAGTATCCACTCTTCACACCCACTTCCTGCAGGATAATCTTAGTCTTAGGTTGTGCTTAAGTATTTCAAATTAATCAAAATATTTTATTTCACGTAAATTTCCAATTGGTTGTCACTTGCACATACAAGGTTGAATAGAATAGTTTATGCCTTAGTGAGAAGATTTGTTAGTCATCAACAAGGTAGCAAGGGAAACGGTAATTCTGAATATACCAATTCAAATAATTGATTTAGATGCAATATTTTTTTGCATTAATTATATCCAGTTTCTATAGCGAATTACCATTTGTGTAAATGTCTTGTCCTTGCTTACTTTCAGAGAATATTTGGCCATAAATTATCATATAGGTAATTATTCAAATTAAAACAATGCATTTTCCTTAAGCATATTGTCTTCAACAATGATTTTTAAAGTGAGTTTCTTTAAATATACACGTTTCAAATATTACATTTAGTTAGTGAATGCTTATTTGCGGTTCCTAATCAGACATTTAGGAAACAGGATAACGGATGTTACCGAAATAAATAATTAGATATTAAATAACATTCTGATGTATCATACTAGCTTTAACCGGTGAAAATTCCCCATGTTTTAAATTTCATATTCTTTATTCAGGTCATGAGCTATCCGAACATCAAAAAATTTGTGGCCTAGCTGATTCGCTATTACAATGAATAATAGATACTGTTGTTTTTAGTTGAATTAATCATTGATGAGTTACTGTTATTCAACTTAGTCAACCAAGTGGTATAATTAGTAGAATGATGTCACCGTGCAAAAAATGCCAGCAGGTATCAATTAGAGATTGATCATAAAAAAAAACATCAATTGTATTCATAAACGGACCGAAAACCTTTATAAATTACGGTACAGGTATCGAAGAATTCTGTTACTTCTACGACTAAGGTTACCGGTATCTGGGTAACCCAAGAAGAAAAAAATTGTTACCTCTTTTAGATTATCTTTTTAATACCGTACACACACAGGCGATGCGCGCCCTTTGTCTAATGCCGACGGCACGTGAAAGATATACTATTTCGATAACCGGTATTAATACTGGTTGTATTTAATTTAAGGTAACCTTTAAAAATACCCGTAAAAATGTAAATGTTGTAACCGGAAAATACCTTTATTGGTCATAACGGTTTCTGTAAGTGTATCTTGTAAGATCTACAACAGTTTACATTGAAATTAGAGTATGACGTACATACTTTTTTTTATTTTTAATAATAATAGAATTTATTCAAAAATAAATTTGGTAAAATACAGTATAAATCTTGGAAATAATGTAGGTATTACATAGTATGATGCCTGTACTAGGATAAACCTGTATCACAGGCGGCATGAGTACTTACAATTACTATTAGGACATTTGATTTCTTAACAATATTTAACATAAGTTTTAAGAATAGTGACATAGTTAGGTAATTCTATTATGTCTACTGTTGTACTGACGTCACAAGAACGTTAAGATAACTCGACACCCCAGTACAATAACCATTTTGCTCTACAAGGACAGAATTCACTCCCCTAAACTCAAAACCAAGTTGTTTAGCCTTTTACCAACTATCTTGGGGTTGGGGTAGCCTTCCAGTCTAACACCACCCTAATTGCGTAATACACGATCTACCACAATATTTCGATCGGTTTGAAACAGATTGCTAATCCTTTGCTTCATATGGTCGAAAAAGAAAATCTGCTCAACAACGTAAATAACGCAATGAATGTTGTTGAACTGTCAAAATGAAACAGATTAGACGGAATCGTTTACGAAAATGTTTTACGCAATAAGATAGCTGGATGCAGCTGAATACCAGTGTTGATATGGAGCTACGCGAGTGCCTCCCCCTCAACCACCGAACTTTAATGCTCTTCTCAATTTTTTTGATTTTTTATAACTAACCCGACTTCTCACCAAACAAACTGCTAGGTAGTAGATACCTATTTCGGATCACCGAACCTACATCTTCAATAGTTATCAAATACCGTAGCCAGGTTATAAAAGACTACATTGAATGGTAGCCAACTTTCTAAAGGTATTTGTATGCGTGAGGGGTACCCATTTTATGCAGTAGACAACATGAATCGCGAGCCATATGCGTACGAGACGATCTTATAAGTAACCAGGTTTAGCCCGCTGCTTAAAACTAGGCTGTGAATCAGCACTTTTCGAAACGTCAAAATAACACAAGACAGTCCCCCAAAACGCCCACCCTTCACCACTTCCTAGTGCTTTAGCTGGAAAGAAGAAGTGGCGCAACAAACTCCCCAGCAGCACAGCTGTCTGTATAATATTATCTAGTATAAATGGACTATGCATTTTATCTCACAGTAAAAAGTAAATAACTGACCTATCCATAAAATTACATTCGCTGCATAATTAACAGAAAACAATAGTCCATTTATCAGATAGTTTGTATCTGATCTGAAGTACCTAATTAAACAAGTCGTGTTATAATACTCAATTTATCGCATATGTGGACATTTCGCATTGTATTCCGTTCTCATAATAAAATAACTATTGGTGATTATAATTCGCTTGGATAAACAATTTACATCCTTTCCGACACACAAAACAATTTTTCTGCCTGTATCTTCGATGGACCTGTAATTTGTGAAAAGATCTTAACGAGTCCATAGTATCGCTCGCACGATACTGATCGCGGACTGAGTAAGGGGAGAAGGTTCCTAGGCGCCAATAGTTAAGGTTATTTCTTTTTACGGCGAACTAATGGTAATAAAAAAAGGCACATTGTATCTGCTATAAAGTTAGTTCAGTTATTATGCAAAATTATTGGTTGGTCGGTTTATGGTTCGGTTTGGTTTTCTTTTTCTATCGAGAATTTTTTTTGAATTGTTTTTTGGTCACACATAGTACCTACATACTTAACATAATTCCTCAAACCATTATCCATTTATAGGATCATGCTAGGCAATGTGAGGTAGAATCTCATAAATAATTTATCTCATTGCTCCCAATCTTTTACGTTTTTAACTAAAGGCAGGTTACGCCCATATTCTTCTCAGCTCTTGTCTTCTCTGCCAATATCTCCGAAAAGTAGTTGTTTTCTTAAGCTTCGGCAGCGTAAAAGCATCCACTTAGCGATATAATCCTAGCCTTACTTTCTGGATAGCATAAATAGTCTACAGGCTGACTTTGACCCATCAATATAAACAACTTTTCCTACTGGACCAAATAAGAATTCGCAAAAAAAAACGATTTTCGTATACAAAATGGTCTAATCGGATACCTTTATTTATACAGAAAGGTCGATATTTTTGTTGCAAATTCTTATTTGGTCCCATAGTAAAAGTTGTTCATATTTATGAGTAGAAGAACATCCCCTTAAATTTTGTCGCATGTTTTCAAAGTCAGCCTGTATAATGTTTCAACTGCTGCTCTGCTGGGGTTCTTCTATTCAGGCCTTAACATCGCAAACTTCTTCCCCATAACAATCACACCTCCAGGCTCTGATCTGTCCAAGCTCAGTGTTCGTGGACATTAGAGCATTCTCTGAAACACTAAAGGCTCTTAAAGTGTTCATAATCAGCCTAATATTCCCACTGCTGGAAAACAGGCCTCCTCTCTGTGAAGAGTGGACCATAATCCACCACGCGGGCCACGTGCGGGTTGGTGGATGTCACATGTGTTCGGTGATAGATGATTTTTGGTTTTAGGACATCCGGTTTTCCTTCACCGTTTTGAGAACAGTGGTGATGAAATTAAACACAGTAAAAAGTCTGCATGGGTTCGTAGTCACGACCTACAACTTGTAAGTCGGGGCTGATACCACTGGGCCACCACTGGTATACTGCCTTAAAGCCCTAGACCGGAGATAAAGTTGAATAAGTTCATACCATTTCATACAAAAATGTTCACGCAACCTTTTCTCGTCACTGGCGCTACACTGAGCCCAGACGACCCGGAGACAGGAGGGCCCTGACCCTGATATGTCTGAAATCTAAAGGATGATTTCCACGATTATTTTCACGGATCGCGTTCGGCAGGATGTCGACGCATACGATCGGCTCCGTACTATCGCTTGCGAACGTATCCGTTTCTACGCCTAGTCGAAAAGTATCATTCCTACCGTGATGCGGCCAAAAGGATCGGGGGGACGACAGGCGAACGGAGCCGATTGTGTGTCGCACAGCATCCTTTCGGCAACGATCTCGTGTTGCGGAAGAGGCCCGCGGTCAATATGCTGTCCGCAGCTTGGTAATATTGACTTTAAATACTGTGTACAAGATTTAATATAGTTTTAATATTGTAAAATCCGTTCCGATCCGATGCGATGCGAGCCGTTTGGTGGAAATCATCCTATAAAATAAACACTACACTAATCGAGATTAATTTTACACGTGCCTGTCTCTGCAGGGCAAAGGCCTTTGCATACAGATAAGGAATGATCATTGACCACCACGGTTTCTCACTGTGTTTAGCTTAATTTATTCATTGCAATAGCCTCGCCCCGTATTCGTCTTGTAACTGTCCCAATAAGGAGGATGCGCAAAGGTAACCCACGAAATTCATAAATTTTCTTACGTTTTTTGCAATTTGCAGATCAGTGTCAGGTAGTATGTTGATTAAAATATGATTCGCGACCATAACAAATATAGCTTTCCAGAATTATAATCATTAGAATCAGCAATACAACTCTTTAAGTTAGAATAATCCTCAAATGTAATGATTTCATGAAATAGTCATTCAATAGGATTTCAGTAAATGAATTTAGAGAGTTGTATTGATGATTTTTGTGATTATAATTCTATAAATAAATATCTGATCCGGCCGCGAATCATATTTAGATCAACATACAACCTGATAATGACCTGCAAATTGTAAAAAAAACGTAAGAAAATGTATGAATTTCACGGGGACCGTTATTCTCACGTTATGAAATTGGCAGTAGTCTGGATTTGACATTTTTTAACCCAGATATGCAGTTATAGATAACTCCTCTGCCGTCTTCAGAAATATGGGCGTGGTTTTAATGTTATTTAATGTGTAGGTGTGCTCATTTTATGGCATAAAAGTCAAATTTGTCAACACGAGATGAATTATTTATCTTATTTTTTTTCTGAAGTACTGCGTAACCATACTCGAGTAGATTTGGCGCATCCATGGCCTTCACTACGTTATTTTTGGCTCAAGACACTGCTTTCATTTTTTTTCTTCTCTTTGATAACATATTTTGCTTCCCGGTTGGCAATTATATTATTATTTAGGTTAAATTTGCTTTTTAGTAACGCTTATCTCGCATGCTGTTTACTCTTTTTATCTCAGTATGAGTAAACCAGAATCCCATACTTATTTGAAGGCGATGATAATTGTTCAAAATGGTTATTTAATTAGTATCTTACGTGTTATTGCAGTAGTCCCATCAGTGTACTGAACACAACTTTCTACTTAGTTTAAACTCGATACCACAATCCAGTTCTTAATTATAATTACCAATCTCTTACGAAACACCACGTACTGTGGGTCTCAAACACTATCCTAACTTAATATTTTTCTTTACAGGGTAAAAAAAATCTCAAAAAAAAAATACTCACGATGTTACGACGCTGCTCCAAGCATTTACAGACGTTATACCGAAGGCAGGGGCAGACCCTTCGGTTTAAGTCCACAGAGGCGCCCAAGGTCTTCGGGGCCCTGTCCCAGGCTGCCGCAAGGTCAGCTCAGCCCCGGGCCATCAGCGCAGCCCACAACCAAGTCGCCACCATCCATTTCAGCAACCCACTCTTCGCCGAACAAGATGTGATGACCCCCAGTTTCCCGGACTCCGTGTCTGAAGGAGACGCAAAACTCGGCGACAAGAAAGTCGGTGATGCCGTCGCCGTTGACGAAGTTGTCATGGAGATCGAGACCGATAAGACCGCGTTACCTGTCATGGCGCCTGGTAACGGTATCATTAAGGAGTTCTACGTGAAGGATGGAGACACGGTCAAGGCTGGGCAGAAGCTGTTCAAGTTGGAGCTAACTGAAGGTGGCCCACCACCGCCGAAGGCGGCTGCGCCTGCTCCTGAGCCCCCGAAGGCAGAAGCACCACCACCACCGCCGCCTGCCGCTGCAGCGCCCCCTCCACCTCCTCCACCAGCAGCTGCGATCCCTATTCCTCCGCCACCACCTCGGGCGCCACCTGCAGCTAAGCCCGCTGCTCCCATCTCATCAATCCCTGTAGCAGCAATCCGTCATGCGCAATCAATCGAAACTGCGACTGTCAAAGTCCCTCCCACGGACTACAGTAAAGAGATCGCAGGTACTCGCACTGAACAGCGCGTCAAAATGAACAGGATGCGTCAACGTATCTCTCAGCGTTTGAAGGAGGCACAAAATACGAACGCTATGCTGACAACCTTCAACGAGATTGACATGTCGCATATAATGGCCTTCAGAAAGAAGAACCTTGAGGCTTTCACCAAGAAACATGGCGTCAAACTTGGCCTGATGTCTCCCTTCGTAAAGGCAGCAGCCAACGCATTAATGGATCAGCCCGTTGTGAACGCAGTCATTGAGGAAACCGAAATCCTTTACCGGGATTATGTTGATATTTCCGTGGCTGTAGCGACCCCCAAAGGTCTGGTGGTACCTGTAGTGAGGAACGTGCAAACTATGACTTACGCCGATATTGAGTTAACGATTGCTGGTTTAGCCGAGAAAGCCAAGAATGGCAAGCTAACTATTGAAGAGATGGATGGCGGCACTTTCACTATTAGCAATGGTGGTGTATTCGGTTCTTTGATGGGTACTCCTATTATCAATCCTCCTCAGTCAGCTATCCTGGGCATGCACGGAATCTTCGAGCGCCCTATTGCGCTAAACGGCCAGGTTGTCATCAGGCCTATGATGTACATCGCGTTGACTTACGACCACAGGCTCATTGATGGTCGTGAAGCTGTCTTGTTCCTCAGAAAGATCAAGCAAGGAGTCGAAGACCCAGCAACGATCATCGCTGGATTGTAAATTAATTTCGAAACATCCGACCGATAAACCAGCGAGTTACCATTAAGAATACTTGAACAAAATCTTCGCAGGTCGGAGGGTAGTTGAAAAAAAAAGAGAATCATGTAAATTATTCACACTATTCAATCAGTAGGGTGTTAGATGCAGAAGTGTATGCACGTACGTTCGTCAACTCCGTTTTTTTGTTGTTATTTATTGAAGTTCGCCTCGTATTCTGTATATGTATTATTTATCTAAGTTATAATTGTCGAGAAGTACATAATGTTACCTATATGTGACGACATAAGTAAAGCCTCCTTTTATTTATTTTTTGTTTTAATTTAAAAAAAACTTACTTGGCGCACTAATAAGTGGTAAATCTACAGTATTCGACTTTGTAATGTGTAAAAGCATTCAAATATACTAATCTAATATATCTATTAACATTATGAGAAAAACAAATATAGGTATTTTATTTATCCTTTAGGATAATCCTTTTCTACATACGTAGGTCATCATTCTTCTGCCCATAACCCAATTTATTTGTGGTCGGCGCAACGTGTCTTTTTCTTCCATACTTCTCTGTTACGGTAGTCACTCCCTTTCATAGCCATATCGTCTTTCTGCATACGTACGTATCTACGTAAATTATTGTTTGCGTTAAATGTCTGATGCAATGGCATTTAAAACCTGTTAGTAACATTTTAGTCATGTTCTTATAGGTACAAGTTCAAGATTTATCTAAAAGTTGATATTCAACAAGTAGCAAAGTCCAACAATTTGAATGTTGTCTTCAACATCCACGATACCTAATTAATTGAATAAATAATAATATAAAGTCGTAATAAAGTGCTAAAAACGTTACTTTCCTATTTACACTATCAGTTATTATACATAAAACGTGAACAGCACCCAGGTAGGTAGATACATACAGGGACATGAACGTCTAGAATTGAGTTTTTATACAATCTGTGATTCCCAAAAAAACAATGGGTCATCGAACAGGTTACAAAAGATGTTTGGGATAAAAAAAGCTTACCTAGGTATACTCTCCTGCACCCTAATTGCGTAATACACGATCAATCATAATCTGAATCGTTTTGAAGCAGATTGCTAAACCATTGCTTAATAAGTTCGAAAAAAAAATCTGCTTCAACGTAAATAACGCAATGAATGTTGTTGAACTGTCAAAATGAAACAGCTATCTATAGGGTTACTTGTAATTCGACGTATATCCGTCAGGAGCTGATAGGGGGACCAGAATACAACAGATTGAACCCCCCATATGTTTGGCCGAAATTCAGTCCGTAATAGTCCATAAAACATAGCATGATCTCTAACAGGTGCACTGTCTGTACTGAAATTCAGACGTTCTATTCTGTAAAAAACTCACCGTGAAAACTTAGGTGAAGTGACCGTCATTCCACAGGGATTGACACAATTTGACAGCTCACCTCAAGCTCACTTCACCTTGTTTTCACGGTGAGATGTTTACAGAATAGACCGGCTGGAGTTCATAGGCGCGTGATTTTCTGACAGCTGTCGCAGAGATCTTGCTATGTTTTATGAACTATAATTGCGTAACACATTTTCGTAAACGGTTCAGACGGGTCTGTTTCAAGAAACGTTTAAAAAAAAATGTATTGTTAAATAACATTGTATTAATAGATATAACGGTGGTACGGAATCCTTAGTGTGCGAGTCCTACTCGTTCATATTCGGGGAATCGTCGTCTAGCATAATAAAATGTGTCCTTCACCTATTAATTTTTTTTGTACACGATTACGGGACGCTCGCTATGCTATAAAGACGTACAGTCAGTAAAGAACTGTTTTTACTTCAGTTTTTTTAGTAGAGACAATCAGGGCCCGAAAACATTTAAGTATAAATTAGGGTAGGTACAGGTATCGAAGACTAGGTTACTACTACGACAAACGTTACCGCTATCTAGGTAACCCGAGAAGAAGAAACATGTTCCCTCTTTTAGGTTACCGTTTTATTACCGGTTACACACACTGCACACACACAGGCTATGCGCGCCCTTTGACGAATGCCGTCGGCACGTGTAAGATAGAGGTAATTTTTTTTTCGTAACCGGTAATCATACCGGTTTCGGCCCCTGCACCCTAATTGCGTAATACACGATCTATAACAATCTGGATCGGTTTGAAACAGATTGCTAATCTATTTATTCATAACGTCGAAAAAAAAATCTGCTCTACAACGTAAATAACGCAATGAATGTTGTTGAACTGTCAAAATTAAACAGATTAGTCGGAATCGTTTACGAAAACGTTTTACGCAATTAGATAGTTGGATACAGTAACTAAACATCTATGTAACAGAATGTAGCATGAAATGTAGGTACAGTCTGCGAGGTCTAAGCTGAACTTTGCATTTGTGTGAGTGATTACCAAAAGTAAACCGATTTAAACTAAGCAAACGACGCGTCGCGCTCTAGGCCGACGTCACACCTACACTGTCTACGTTATGTGCACTCATGAGACAAATGCAAAGCTCAGCTTAGACCTCGCGGACCTAGACTCTTTCTTGACTGATTGGCAGGAAACGGTGGCATACAAAGATGAATGGCTTTGCTTTGCTTGTGCAACAGTGGGACAGTATAGGTAAAAAATAATACTTTGTAGTTTTTACAACCAACTTTCCTTGCTGACTGTACCTAAATACATATTAATTTAGGTCAATTGCCAATTTTAGTAATGTGTTCTTGGGTAGTTGCTAGGTAGGTATTAGATAAGTAAGTAGTAGTACTGTTCTGGTAATATGATTGTTAGTAATTAATAACTTATGTACATATCTACTGTACCGAATGGTAATATTATTGTTAGATATTATATCTATAGCGAAGTGTGGGACTCACAGAACATAAATATACTCCTAACGGAGCTTAGTTGATTGGGATAAGGGGCAACTCGTCCCTCTTCTAAACTGAAACCAGGGACTAATTCAATCTTTTCTAATTATTATGTTCTGAGGCCTAGATCTATAAATGTTACTTGGTTCGTTTAGACATATTTCTGTCTCTGTCTTGCACTTGTAGTTTGACAGTAGTGCGACAGTAATAGGAATAACGCATAGGAGCCATTCCTTTACTCATGTGGCCTAAGTACGTACCAAGTCAAGTTTAGGTATACATTTCGGCCTGAAACTTAGGGTGAATTTCACCAATAAAAACTGAATGCAATCAGCTCATAAACCACGTTTAAGAGCTGTCAGTGTCATTATTTTCTTTGTAATATTGACACTGACAGCTCTTGAACTCTGTTTAGATTTGTTGATCGCGTTCAGTTTCATTGGTGAAATCAGCCCTTAATGACTCGCACTAACCCACTCTTAAAATTATATTTTTTACCTGTGGACCTTTCTCACATTCGACAATGTTTGAAATAACGGTCTCCATGGCAACTCAATTTGTGTACAACAAGAAATATTCAGTCACGGGTGATTATTAAGATTAAAATATTAATTTTTATCGTATTTTACACCAAACTGTTCGTGCTTAGAAATAGGTTGCAATACTTTAAGATTTTTATGAAAATATTTGATACAAGTGATGTTTTTCCTATAAAAACGGAAAATTATGTCAAGGTAAGAAATAATTGGTTCTTGACTTATCATTTATTCATTTGTGTTTTGCATTTCACCACGTGAAAGTTCGCATGTCATCGATCTTTAATAGTCGGTCAGTTGGTGAATCTCAACTTACTTTTTCATAGGACTTATTTAGGTCAAACAGTACTTGCGTAGTACGTATGTACTCACTAGATAATATTGTTAGTCGAGCTTTAAATTAATTAATTTATACTTATTACTACAAAAAAACCCTGCCTGCCTTTGTACGTATTTTTCTGTTCCTTTCTTCTTGTCTGTTTATATGTGTGTGCATAAATGGTTAAATAAATAACTAAAAAATCTGCCTAGCCTAGTCTATCCGACCTCCACAACGCAGTTACTGGGTAACAGGATTACAGGACATCCCTTAGTAAGACTGGTTGTCAGACTTTCGGGCATCTGACGACCCGTAACGACTGTCAGAAATCCAAGAGAATGCTTTCCAAGGCACGGAGGCGTCTCGTTATGTTAAGATGATCACCCATTCACGGACTGACCGCGGCAAGCGTAGCTTTACCTGATCGATCGAGCCGTGCGGCGTTATTACTTAGCCACAAACGCCTAAGTTATTACTATAAGTGGTCTCGTTATTAATGTAATAAAACAAAAGGTGCCAAAACCATCAGGAATAATGAGTTTTTCGAAGTATATAAATGTAATACTATATTATATGTACTTCGTATAGTGCGTAGTTTTTAGTCACTCAGCAGGCTTGTTAAAAAAGGGAGCGTTACGAAGTTTTCTATTCTGCTATGCTAGGAAATAACTGAATTGAACACTGGAAAGACAACTGATAGAGAAATCTCTACCAACCGTCTTCATAGTGTTCAACTTGTGTCTAAAATTGGGATCAGTAGGTTTTTTAGATATGGACAAAAAATACTTGACCCCAAATTAATCAGGATAATGGTTGGAGATTTAAAGCAAACGAGACGCCTTGGGCTGGTGGAGCATCGATCATTGCTAGGCTAATGTGGTGGCTAATAATAGGTGAATGAGAGTGGCTGAGAGCTGAGACTAGCTATCTAATTGCGTAACACATTTTCGTAAACGATCAATCTGCTTTATTTTGACAGTTCAACAACATTCATTGCGTTATTTACGTTGTTGAGCAGATACTTTTTCGATCTTATGAAGCAATGGATTAGCAATCTGTTTCAAAACGATTCTGATTGTGATTGATCGTGTATTACGCAATTAGGGTGTAGATAGATAGACAGAGAACTCTTTAGTATGTTCCTACACGATTAATATGTATAACATAGTTTTTGGTGAGTAGGTACCTACAGAATATTATTCTTGCGATACTTATCTACCGTAAAAAAAGAGCTTTGTCATTTGATTTAGGCTTTTACCTTAAGAACTGATCATATGTATTTATAATTGGAAAAGTAGGTGGTTTATTGAGGTTGAATTGTCTAGTTGACTCCTAAGTAGGCATTAGGTACATACTATTCGAACAGAAGATGATTCATGGAGGTGTTTTACTTAATGTTGCATCAAATGAGTAATTTAATTTCGCGCGAAAATTAATAAACTTTCGAATTTCAGTGAATAGGTACTAACTTAAAATGCAGACAACAATAAAAAAGCCTACTGAATCCAAAACGAAAAGAGAAAAGCAAACGAAAGACGATGCCACGAAAATACCTCAAGAAGAGAAACTCAAAAAGACTCCCTACACTGTTTCTACACCAAGAAGCTTTATACAAAAGAGTTCGACCGCAGATATTTACGGGCAAAAGAAAGCAGCCGCTGTACAAAGCGCGAGAGCTCCCAAAAAGCCAACAACCACTTCACACACGAAAAGCAATGTATCGCCAATGAAGGACTTACTCAAATCGACACATTCTTCTACCAGTCAACTTACTACTCAGAGCGAGAGATCCAAGATGACAGCCCCAAAAATGTTTGACGCGAAAGCTTCAAGATACTCAACCACGCCGAGAAGTAAAGACTTTAGTGTTGCAATCAATTCACCGATCGTTAAACGAAAACTGGATATGGAATTGAAAAGAGAAGAGAGTTTTGTTAAAGATGTTTCTAAAGATAGGCGGGAGAGAGAAAAGAGTTTTGTTAAAGAGGCGACAAAAACAAGTAAAGTTCAAGAAAAGAGTTTTGTAAAAGATGCGACTAAAGATAAAAAGGTGAGAGACAGAAGTTTTGTAAAAGATAGTAAGGGGAGAGAAAGGAGTTTTGTAAAAGATGCGACAAAAGAGAGAGAAAAGAGTTTTGTAAAAGAGGCGACAAAAGACAGAGAGGAAAAGAGCTTTACAAAAGATGTTGCTAAAGATAAAAAAGGTAAAGAAAAGAGTTTCATAAAAGTAACTACTAAAGATAAAAAAGATAAAGATAAGGTCAGTTCAGAGGATAGTGGAAGACAGCGGACTAAAACAAGAACATTGGATGAGAGCGAAGTGAAAATGTTGAATTCTGTCTCTGAAGTTGACAATAATGTTGAAATGTTCAATTTGTCGTGTAAGCTCAGCGCAAAACCAAAGGCGTTTTATGTTGAATTGGATGATAAGAAACCAAGTCAGAGTAAAATGGTAAGTACATCATTTATTCTTTGGATTAGTGTAGGAGTACCTTTTTCTGCTGCCACGCAGTGTTACCATGTACGGGTTTGGAATGCCGGTGTAATAAAAGCACACGGTCGTTTTAAAAGACTCTGGGATGACAACACACCTGCGATGACTCTGGAGATGCTGACATCCATAAGCGGTGGGGACCAATAAGTTGTTGGTTTGTAAGTTGGTATATAGGGGGTAATCTCCGGAACTACCAGTCGGATCTGAAAAGTTATTTTTGTATTGGATAGCCTAATTCTTGAGGCTATGTAGCATCACGCTCCGAGTTTTATGTACCGAGCAAAAAGAAAAAACAGGTCAGATAGAACGCAAGCGAAAACGAAGTAATAGCGCCGGCGGGTGATGGGATGACCTCGCCGGTAGAAGCTAGTATCGGAAAAACTGATCATAAGATTAAGCCAAGCCACCGCAGCCACGCCATATTGAATAATCTCGGCAAGATGGGATTATAAATGCAGATTCTTACTTCCTATTAGTTATTTCTGCTTTTTACTTCCTTTATCATAAACCTTTCAGACACCTCCAAGCAAAGTTTCCAGTGACGAAGACGTAAGTTATGAAGATGACTTCGAGAGCTACGAATCAGACTTCGATTCTTACCATAGTTCTACACATAGTGAACAGAACGGAAGTGATGAAATCGATGAGAAGGATGATGATGATGAGAGCGAGGCAGTTGAGACGTTAAAGGAAGTGAAAGATGAAGAAAATATGTTGGATTCAGGTAAGTTTTATTATACCTAAAGTAAAATGAAGTAGTGGGGTATTCTTTGAAATCCTAGACATTTTACTAGCCAATTACTATCATCATGTAGTTGACTGTGATTGCAATTAAAATAAAGAAACATATTTTTTTAAGATTTAGTTTTAAATCAACAATGACGCTTCAAGATATGTTTTCAATTCCAGGAAGTTTCGACCTCCGTGACCGTTCAGCGAATAAAATTAAACCAGTAGTCTTAGACTTTATTCTGGAGACAGCTGAGGGCGGTGAGAAGCCTAGCTCGTTAACTGACGAGGGTTTCCAGGAGATGAGCAGTTCCAGCGCTGTATCCAGCATACGGACGGTGCACACAGAAGTAATTGACAGGTTTGTGGCCGGCCTGGTCTTTTCCTAACTATACAAATAGGGGTCAGTTTCTAGTCTAACCGGTGCTGCTGAATTCCAGTATTTTACATGGAGCGACTGCCTATCTGACCTACATAACCCATATACTGGGTCACCGGATACCCCTTAGTAAAAACTTAGCCTGTTTGTTTTAGTTCTTTTGCAGCGCGACACTATATATCAAGACAAATAATCAAAGAATATAAAGTAGGATAATTTCCAATGTGTTTCATTTCAGACCTCTATTTATCGATTTCACGAAATCAAAGCAGAATAGACGAAAGAAACGAATAGGAGATAAGCTAAGACAACGCGCAAACGATTTACTGAGCATAATAACTTTGCACGAAATGTCGTACAGTTTGTTCGAAATGAAACCAATTTCGTATGACCTCTATATGGCAACTTTCGGCAGATCGAATTATACCCAAATTGCTGTTCAAACGTTTGATGATGGGATTACTGAGGAAATACAAACGGATGAGATAGACTGTGAGCACAAATGGACCCAACACCCAGTTGAATTTACAAAAAATGATATTTGTATTAAACAGAAAGTCGAAAGTCGAAAATATAGTAAAAATATGGAAGATTATTTAACTAAGTTCACTTTTTTGACTACGCATAGTGTGGATGTAGAAAAGAATAATGCGATTAACTTAGATGGAAATTATAAAACAGATCCGTTACGCATATTCTTTGAACAGAAAGATGGCGTTGGTCCCAGCGAAATGTTGCCATACGAAACATACAAATCGAAATTAAAAAAGAATGACTATAATACTCATCGTCTGGGAAAGTTTTTAAAGAGAATAGAAAGTAAAATATGTAATGTTTTGAATTCTAACAGTGGCAACACAGAACTTTCCGAATTAAATATTACCAATTACCCATTTAGCAAAGGCTATGTATCTATTTCTCCGAAGTTAATAACGGCTGAAAACCTTTCTTTTCTGAATAGTACAAGGATTTCACAAATGTATTTTTCTGAAACAAAATCAAATCTTATAATGACAGTCCACAAGAAACCTCAGAATGTGGCTCTTAAAAAGTGTACGATTTGTCTATGGGACATCAGTGTTGCCACGCGAGAACCTATCAAACTACTAACGGCTATAGACAATGTAGCTAAAGGAAGATTAAGAGGAACTACTGTTGGATATTTTGTTGCTGCTTTAGAAGATGGGTAAGTTACACTTTATTTTATAAACTACTAGCGATAATTAATTGATTCAGGCGTGACTTGGCGGAAATCCATTACAAAATACAATAGACGCAGATATATTCAGTAACTATTCCGAAGCGTTATGTTAACGTTATTTTTTCACTGAGCGTTCAGCACTCGGCGTGGTAACACGTCGCGTTCGGTTTCGCGACAAGTCAGTCGTCTTTCTGAGGATGCTTTCGTTGATAGGTGAAACACGTGTTGAGTTAAGCGGAATTGCGGAATTGTTACTGAATATATATTATCTGCGTCTATTAACTTTTTAAACTACTAGCGACCCGACCCTGCTCCGCACGATTTTGACGTTGACATAAGTAAACATCGACATTTATTTATTGTAGATGTAAGTAAGTTTTAATATTAACCGAACCGCAATAAATTCTCTACATCAAAATCCGTTGCGTAGAACAACGCAATTGAACAGACGCGAAAAGCAACTTTATTTTATAATTATGTATTAAAAACAAATAAACAGTAAAATAACGTCTTTTAAATGCCTGATTTCAGTTCAGTACATCTTTGGGATTTATCAGAAGAACCGACATGGCGGGACGATGTTGCCAGCGAGGAGAAACCTACTGAATTAGTAGAAATAAATGAGAAAGAACTCACTGAGTTCGAGAAGCATCGGGAGTGGAACAATAAGAATAGTAACGTTGGAATGGATGATGCTGTAGGTTGCAAGTTACGAACTTTTCTTTGATTTCTTAAATAGAAGCGTTATACCAGTTTTAACTAACGCTAGGCGATACCTAAACATAATTCCTAAATAAAGGGACGCTGTTCGGTTTTCAACTTTCGTTGAAAACCCATCAGCGCGATTTTATTGATGCATTCATTTAGTTATCGACTAGTATCTAAGAGAACACGGGCATAAACTTTTGAGTTTTCATAAGTTATTTAGAATGATAATAATGAATGATAGGACTTTGCTTCATTTAACATAACACATCATCACACCTGTATTCCCCGAACGGTTGAGCAGAGGTGTACCTATGCAATGGTACACCCACATTTTTCCAGTTATGTTTCAAGTCCCATGGGGGGTGAGCTTATAGACACCAACCGGGCACAAATCGACACTCCGGGGCTGTTACTGAGAAATTGCAGATGGAAAAACCCACCAGCGAACCCAACACATTAAAGGCGTAACACACTTTCAATAACAATCTGAATTATTTTGAAGGCTATTGCTAAATAAAATCGAACCCCTCATGGTCAGAAGTAGCGATTGTGACCACTAGATCAACGAGGTAGTAACTTAATTTTAACGATTAAAATTTCAGCCCAGCATACCTTGCGCTCTACAATCCTGTGCATACACGAACAGTGCTTACAACATGAGCAATGATGATGCCACTGGTAGTATAGTCGGTTTGGAGGTGACTGGTGACCCGCATTCCATCATAAGTCAAGAGGGCGGACGAAGGATTTTGGGACAGGTAAACTTTATAGATTAAGTTGACAAGATAAGAATATGTGACTTTAAAGGTGTTTTATGAGGCTTGGAAGAAGCATGAGCTAATTTAAAAACATTCTAAAACTTTGTGTTTGATCAGTCGTAAAAATGTTATGGCAAAACAATAATAACAAATGGATTCGTTTGCATTTCATGATAGTCATGGCTTTTTCTACTTTCTTTCAGGTCGTATCTCTGCAAAGCATAGGCGTACTAACAATATGGTCAATAGTACAACAAAAATCTAAGACAATCCCACCAGACATCGGTAAGGCATTCTGGTCCAGAATGAAACTAGAGAAAAACCAAACAATTTCTTTATTAGACCACATAGAATTCCCGCTAAAAGACCCACAAACTGGCGATTTCAAAACAAACTTCAATTTAAACGCAGCAAAAAGAAGAATGATGAACAGAAAGCCAGAAAAGACTATAATTAGAAAAGATGTTTCCCGCCCAAAATCCGCCATCAGTTTTGACTTTGACATTGACAGACCATCCAGTGCTGCCAGTGCTAAAATCAAAAGAGAGTTGTCAGTTGAAAAAGATGTTTCTAAAAATTGGGAGAGTGGCATTGTTTGCGAGGACTTGAAAGTGATGAATTGGAAGGATCGAGATCATTATTTGATTGCTAAAAACTGTGGTGAAGTTTTGTGTTGCAAAAGGATTCTCGGAGCAGTCAAAGTGAATAAGTTTTGTGTTGCAAGTAAGATCCTTTTTTCATTTTTTATTACACATAGTAATTGCGCATAGAGAACATCGTATACTTTTAGAAGTGACACCGCCGCATCAAACGCATCCTCAATTTAGAAATTCACACCACATCTTCGGGGCGTAATATACGCCCACTATAGTATTTCAATCAAAAACAAGGGATTAAACACTTTCATAACGAAGAAAGAGCGAGGGAGTCGCAATCTAAACACTTTTTCTCCCTTTCTAGCTGACGCAACTTCAGTAACCTGTATAGAAATATCGCCGCACCGACTGCCATATTTCCTAGCTGCCACCGATACTGGGACTATCAGTGTCTGTTCCTTACTTGAAAACAGGGTTCTGCTAACATTGGACTGTAGGTAAGTCACCTGTTTTTAAAACTGACATGTCGTTCTAGAGTGGTCGCAAGCGGGACTACTAAATGTTGGGTCATGAGACCGAGTTGGGCAGTGGAAAATTCACAGTAGCTGCTCCGGAGTGTGTTTATCTGATTTTCGCCCGTTTAATGGTGATAATCTCACCACATGGAGACGCGTTACGACTAGCACTAGGTTTAATACCTGTGGCGGCATCTACAACGCCACATGCGTACTACGCATCAAGACCTGACGTCACACAAATTCTGCATCGCGTAATTAGAGTTTACGACACCCGTCTGATCGGAGGTCTGAAAGTTCACTCATCCTCTATAGAAAAGGGAGGATCCCTTTTCTATAGAGGATGAGTGAACTTTACACCCTGTTCGTCATGCCTCTAAATGCCATTAGGAAATAAGCCACTATAATTTATTTTTAACTACTACTTACATTAGATTCATAAGTTTTACTGTACTAACATTCTATGGATATCGAAGTCTGAATTTTTAAAGTTTTTATTTTATTTATTACCTTCATATTAAATGTTATGTGGGTGAACCAAGCAGAGTGTAAGGAAACATGGTTCTAACCATGCTATACATATTCAGAGTGTAAGGACACTCTGAATATGTCACGCTCAATCACTTACGAAAAATTTCATTTCAATCATCTGCAGAATTCATGGTTACAGTTTGCATGTTGATATCCTTAGGGTGGGTGGTCGCACATCTGACGCAAGGTGCGTCAGGCGTAACTTCGTTAACTTCCAGTTAGTACGCTCGCCGCATAAGGCATCATCGGTCGAGTGTGTTTTATTATACTTGTCCATTCTGGCGTAAGACGTCAAACAGACGAGCAGCACTTTGCTGTCGACACTGCCAACTTCAGCTGTCGACAAAAGCAACTGCTGCAGTGTTAGACACGCCGACTGCTGCCCACCATGTCGACAACATTATTTGAAGTCGGCTGACTTAGTTCTAATAGTTGTTTTAATAAGACGTGTAATAGTGATTCTGATATCCTATTTACAGAATAAACAATTTCATTTCGCGCGCTTCGCTCATACTGTAGCTGTGGCTCGGCTGTAGTCAGCGTTTGCTGTCGACCGACTAATAAGGCGGCAGCTGCACTTGCCTCTGTCGACAGCTGAAGTTGGCTCTGTCGACAGCAAAGTGCTGCTCTTCTGTACTGTGCCTTACGCGACCGACGATACGGATACGGTCAGAATTGCGAATGCGACCTTACACCGTGTATACGTATGGCTTAGTGCCTGCCCTTTGACGAAAATACAGGCATGAGGTCGTTTTAAAATACATATTGATATTTAAGGCATTACAGGAACATCCAATCTAAGGAGGTTGAAAAGGTCCAATCAGATCACAAGGGTAGATACATCGGAACTGTTTCTAATCGCTCTCATCAGCACGAGAGAAAAGGCTCTAAGGTAAGATATTTTTTCACGTATTATTATATGCAGGGTGTCTCAAACGTAGTGATCCAAAGGCAAATGAGGTAAAGAGAAGGGGTCCACCTATCATTAAAAAAATTAAAAACTGGGATATTCTGAACAGTTCAGATATTTTCTCTATTATTATTTTCAAGAAATTTTACACTTTTAGTTCAAATTTGAACTCGTTACGTCGAAAACTATGTTCACAGCGTCGAAAAATCCAACAGAAAGTGTAGGTAAATTTCTTGAAAATAATAATAGCGAAATTTTCTGAACTGTTCAGAATATCCCAGTTTTTAATTTTTTTAATGATAGGTGGACCCCTTCTCTTTACCTAACACGTGTGACTCCGGGGTTTTTATTTGTCTGTCTGTGATGTCTTGTTTATACCTTTTACTAAATTAAATTAATATAATTGAAAAGGAATTAATGGTGCGTTTCATGAGCTGCGGAGGAAGTTTCAATATGGCAATAGGTTTTGGATTTGGAGAATCAAGATCAAGAACTCTCGAAATGCCCCCAAGAAATTCCCTTGCAAATGTCAATGTAATGATTATCTGCTTTTCTCTTATACATAGAATAGAATGAGAAATCTGTATATACACGGTGGGGCAAAAGTAATGTCATAATGTCAATGTGGCATAATTTTTGAAAATGGCGTCATAATGTCATTGTGATTTATTACATACCTATATTCGATACACACAGTCACACAGCTCAGGCAACGATGGAGATTTTAAAACACCAAGTTCCGGGCTTTGTGATCTCACGTTTTGGTGGTATGAATTGGCCGGCCAGTTCGCCACATATATGACTCTTTTTGAAATCTTGTGAATCTTCTTTACCACAACAAACCTTGCAAGTTTTAAAAACCAACATTGAAGAAAAAATCACCAATTTGGAGGTTGTTTTGACAGCAACAAATAAAAATGCCGTACAACGAGCACAAATGTGCATTACCTCCGGAGGTGGTCAAGGTGACCGATACCATTTTTTTGACTCATTGGTGCCGATTCCCTTGTTCACAAACTAAGCTAAATTTAAGTTCAGTGCATCTTTTTCTTTCTATTTCATTAAGAAAAGGACAGAAGATAAATTTTAGTTTAGTACTGTCAAATTAATCAGCAGCCAATTCACACTATGACATTGCTTTTGCCCCACCTTGTTTAAGTAGAATAAAATTCTAAATTTAAAATAGTAAATTTTCTATGAGTTACCCAATATCGGCGAACGAAGAATACCCACTGCTCCGTATCTTACTATTTACCTTGCTATTTATTTATTTATCAAATATTTTGTAGACTTAACAGGTCAACACAAGGCTTAATTTTTAAACTTCAATACTCAATATAATATTTATTATTAAATTCAAAAGTAATTTATTCAAACTAGGCTGAGAATCAGCACTTTTCGAACGTCTAAAGTACATAAGACAGTCCCCCAAAACGGCTGCCTTTCGCCACTTCCTAGTACTTTAGCTGGGAAGAAGAAGTGGCGCAACAAATTACACTTGCGAACTTAGGTGGTACCTAGATTAGGTAAAGCAATTAAGATATTGAGTATTGAGTTTTAACAAATCATCATTGTGGACCCGTGGGGTGCAGCTAAATTAGGAGCGAGGAAGAGGGCTTTTAATTGACCACTTAGTTTTTACTCCTTAAATTGTAATTATTTTATAAATTTTGATATAAAATTCAAAATTTGTCATTTAAATGTTCATTAATATTTTAACATTTAGATAAATTGTTTTAATTTATTAATGAATGTATTATTTGGATTTTCTTTAATTTATTTCTGGTCATTTAATACTTATTTTAATTGACATGACTAGTGTATCTGTAATATTTATGGTATACATCATAAAAGTATTATATTACATAATATGTTTTTATCTCTTCCAGCTGTCAGTAACATCATTATCCTGGTCCCACATCAATCCATGCTGCCTCTTCGCCTCCCTACAAGATGACAGTTTGGTTGAATGGGAGCTTTCGTTCAGCGATATCTACGCGAAATGGGCGGGAGATGCCGCTGCGAGCGCATGTTCTGCCGGAGACAGTACGCTGGTAAGCATTCTTATGAAAAAAACTGTTTTGTTATAAAAAATACTATTTTATTTCTGAAAGTATGTTTATACAAACACTTTTACATGGCAATAATATTTAAAAAACTAGACGTGGTCGGTCAATACGAGCCCGCCGCGTACTTGTAGCTTCATACGTAACTGCGGAGTGCGCCAGGCCTGTCATCTGTACACAGTCAAAGCTTTCATAGGTTATCCAAGCTTATTTATGCCTCTCAAATTCGATAAAGCAACCAAATTAAATCGTGTCCAAATAAAAGTTTATACTTTTCCTTTCTGGGCCTTTCAACCAAAATGAAAATAAATTTGGTTGAACCGTAGAATTTCCCCTTTATTTGAATCAAATCAAATCCAATCCAATCAATCAAATCAAATCAAATCAAATCAAATCAAATCAAATCAAATCAAATCAAATCAAATCAATCAAATCAATCAAATCAATCAAATCAATCAAATCAAATAAATCAAATCAATCAAATCAAATCAATCAAATCAAATCAAATCAATCAAATCAAATCAAAAGTCATTTATTCAAACTAGGCTGAGTATCAGCACTTTTCAAACGTCAAACTTGATTATTGCGTCTTTCAACGGACTATTAGGCCCTAATGTACACACAAGTTTATTTGCCGTGAAAAACTACGTTTTATTCGCCGTGTGTAGGCACGGCGGTCAGAGTTCACATCACTATGGAAGCTTGTTGAAGGAAACATTTTCTCTACGGCGCGCGGCGTGGTTTATACGCCGTACCGTAAAAACTACGTTTTATTCGCCGTGTGTAGGCACGGCGGTCAGTGTTCACATCACTATGGAAGCTTGTTGAAGGAAACATTTTCTCTACGGCGCGTGGCGTGGTTTATACGCCGTACCGTAAAAAAACCGTGCCGTATACAAAGGGCCTTATTATTGGATGTACTATTGTTTGATTAAGCCATTTGCCTTACCTTAAATCTTCTTGTCATTCTTCTTGTTCCCCAGGCCCTGTTAACACCAGAAGGCGAGATTCAAGTGCACAAACTGACGAACGAACATCGGACCAAGGAGTATTTGTTTCTTTTCGAAAAATATCTCGCACTTTTGTAAATAATTGTTGATTTAATGTTTTGTATTTAAGGCTATCACCTGATCTCTTAGTTTATTATAGAATTTAGAAAATGAAGTGTTTGTTATTTTTTTTAAGAATACTTTGTTTAGGTAAAAAAATCAAATCAATCCTTTTCATAACTATGTTGGAGTCGGCTTCCAGTCTAACCGGGTGCAGCTGAATACCAGTATTTTATATGGACGGGCTGCCTATCTGACCTTACAACCCAGTCACTGTGTAATACGATACCCCTTGGTAAGACTGGTTCCCAGACTTCTGACGAGTCGTAACGACTGTCAAAGATCCACGAATGACAGCCAGGACCAACGGCTTATCCGAGGCACAGATGAGTCTCGGTATGTAAAGATGGTCACCCCTATAATGTATGTTTCGGGTTAATCGCAGCTCACATAATTAATTAAAAATAAACATCAACACTGTGAAATGAATATTTTTCATTACAAAAACGATGATAAAAGTTTTAAATAACACAAATACAAAAAATTGGTAAAAAAAACATGATTTAAAGTATTTGTACAAAAGGAATCCCTGTATATAAATTAAAATATTACAAGCTACAAATGGACACATGGCATTTGAAAGAATATTATCACTAATTCCTCTTCTTCACCGCATTTTCCTTTTTACTCTTCCCTGAAACTCTTCTGACACAAGCTTTGACAGCGAGCGTCAAGAGCGCAATGAGCACCGCGAACACAGCGAGCAAAGCGAGCACGAGGTCGAGCATCCAGCGCTCGTACCAGCTGTACTTTAGGGAAAGAGAGCGGAGGTGGTATGCTCCTGAAAAAGAATGTTAGGTCAGATATAAAAGAAATTTAAATAATGACGACCCCAAAGTTGGGAAAAGGTAAGGCAAATTATGGGTTTAAAAGCGTTATCGTTAGCGAAGCGATTTGTGAACGTGCTCTCCGCGAATGCGAATCGAAGTAGCCGCGACTACGCGACGTGTTCTCCGCATTATCATACACAGACATACACTCGCTTGTCTCGCTCTCTCTTGTACACTCTCGTGAGCGTTCACGAGAGTGTACAACAGAGTCTCTTTACGAAACCGCGGCGAACTCGTTACGCACACGTGGCGTGCTCGCTACGCTCACGCAGCGAACGCGTTATACAATCGCTTCGCTGCAAACACGCTCGCAAATTGCCAGTGTATGGCTCTAAGGGATTACTGAATTCCTGGAACTGCTGAACATAGTCCATCTAGCTCGACCTAGACTGAGGGCATCTGCCATGCCTCTAGTGTTGCAGATATCCATAGACGGCGTTTACCAACCAATCCTCGGGCCATAGATTTACAGATGCTGTATATTTATAGATGATACTTGAATACAATAGACGTAGATATTTAGTACTACTACTCATAGTGTCATACAAAACCCTAAGTAAGAAATTGACGAGGCATCCTCAGGATGACGATTGACTTGTCGCGAACCAGAACACGACGTGTTGTGGCAACACGCCGAGCGCCGGACGCAGAGTCACTACGTCTATTGAATTTTATCATGGATTTCTGCCAAGTCACGCCTGAATCAATTAACTAGATGATTCTTGGTTGAGATGATGATGAAGGTCTAACCTTTGCTTTCAATAGCGAGTTTCACGTAGAAACCGATCATGTCTGATGGCGGTGCGGGCCGCGCGCGGAATATCTTCGACAAATATTGTGCTTTGTTGTAGTAGCTGCAATCAAGGAAATTATTCACCATATTCTTACAGATACACTCAATAAATGTAGTCCAAGTTCGGCTATCTAATTGCGTAACACATTTTAGTAAACGATTCAGACTAATCTGTTTCATTTTGGCAGTTCAACAACGTTCATTGCGTTATTTACGTTTTTTAACTTAGGAAGCTTTGGATTAGCAATCTGTTTCAAACCGATTCAGATTGTGATAGATCGTGTATTACGCAATTAGGGTGCTGAACGCGATTTTGTGGTCAAATGAATGTGGCCGATTAACTGAGAAGACGTCCATTGCAATAAATCGCCATAGATAAATGAGCTTGTGTTATGTTATGTTATGTTCCGATGATGTTAATAAACGTTATCTATTTGTGAACAAATTAAACCTATTCTTTTGGATTTTTAAAGAGCAGATGTCAAATAGCTTCAATAGTTGGTTTAAGTTGAATGTTTTTTTTTACTTTTAAGCTATTTTGTTTTTCTTTTTTTATGTTTTTTTTAATAATACTTCATCCTATATTTGCAGGAATACAGAAATGATGAACCATCATGTGAGAGAGTGGTCAAATGCAAGATCGTCGTTTTTTTTTTTCTTTCTTTTATAAGTAACGCTATGCTGTTATGTGGGAGGCCTTTCTCCAGTTGTGTACTTACCTATCATTACTAAGCATCTCTTTGAGCGCCACGCCCAACTCCTCAGCTACATCTGGGTGGAAGTCGACTCTCAACGCGTACCCAGCGCGTCTGGCTCGCTCAGCGTTCCCTGGCTGGTCTCCGAAGACTGGAACAGCTAGGAGAGGCACTCCAGCATGGACGGCTTCTAGGGTGCTTAGCAGACCACCGTGGGTTATGAAGACCTTAATGTTTTTGTGGGCTGCAAATTTAAGCCATGACATTCTGATAAGACACCTTTCCTAAAAACTAAATGCATGTTCGCTTTTGTAATTTTTTACCATATTATCGTGAACGTCCATAAAAAGTTATAACGATATCGTGGACGGAAAATTAAAAGCGTCTTTTTAATTCTAATAGCGTAGTTCTCACTAAAGAACCAAAAACGTGGACCTGAAGTAACAAAAAACATTACCGAGCACACTAGGCTGTGGCAGCCAAGGTCGCACGTGCACGTTGGGTGGCAGGCCGGTGAGTGGCTCCTCGAACTTCCACAGCACGGTGTAGGGCAGCGAGGAGAACAGTTGCAGCAGCGCCGCGCGTGTGTGCGGCTTCAGCTCCGCAGACTTCAACACCGAGCCCATGCTGAAGTACACTACACCCTGGGGGGAGCCGTCCAGGAGTTCTTGCAGGTCCTGAAATATACATAACTCTTCGTGAAAGAAAAACTAGTGTTGGGTAATACGAGTAGTATTTGTAACGCCAAGACCCCGTTCCATATTGGAACATAAGAGTGTCAGTGAAATGGTATATTATTATATGGAGTAACAGTGGAGTTTCTTGCCGGCTCTTCTCCATAGGAAACGACCAATTGGAACCGTGCACCTAGATTCTGACGTTTCATAAGTGCCCATGTAGGTTTATGTGAAATAAAATATTTTGATTTTGATTTTGATTTTGAATAAAATAATTAGATTTTTTATTAATTTTGACTCTATGATTGATATTATGATCTGTGAGTTCCGGGCTCATTAGACGATATAAGTAGATAGGTAGGTTTTGCCAGGTTTTGCTACAATCACTGATGCGATTGACGAACATCCTACTGTCTTATGTGATGATTGTTGTTTGCATGAAGTTCAAAGATAAGAAGTCTGGTTATTTCGTCAATCAGCGTTTTTGTTTAAAGATGACAAAAACACGCATCTTTTATGATTGCTGCCTGGATTATTTACTAACATAATATAACATCACGCCTGTCTCCAGAAATCCCCAAAGGGATACGCAGCGGTGTACCTATCTATAGTATAGGGGATTATTTCCTAAGTTTTGTATATTTGGGAATGGACTATAGGTACTGTCCACGCTTTAAAAAGAGGAGACCTGAGTCCCACCATATAAAATAACAGATTTGATAAAAATGCCTGGGTTCGGTGCCAGAACAGTGCAAAAACCGTTTCACCATACCTTAGGCAGCGGAGCAGGCTTATCATCAATATGATACCCAGCAATGTTGATAACATTCGGAGGCAGACTGAGCGCCGGTCCTATGGACTCGTGCGAGTTGGCCAGTAGGATGGACACGTTGTGCTGTGCTTCATGAAATGGGGGGAGAAGAACTCCACGCTCAGCTGCTAAAGGAGCGTAGATTTCCTCGTAAATGGCTGCCTGCCGGGGTTCATCGAACCTGGAGATTTTCGATAAAGATTTTTTACCATCTAGCGAACCTCTTTCCATTTATTTTCTCTTGTGGGGAATCCTCGTGAATACCACAATCTGAGGAGAATTAAAGGTATGATAGACAAAAATCCCATGCTTTTCCACTGTCACCATAACTCGCAAAGACCGTTGCTACGATTGAATGGATCCAAAATTCCAAACTAGAAGAACTTTCCAAGCATGCTTTCTTTAGTGTATACAAGACCTACAAGTGGCGATACTTAAGAAACAGCATACATTATCGACGCAAACTAACTAAATTAGAATTGCTCATGCCGTGGTACAATTTTAGGCAATCAATGGCAAGTCAATAAAGGTGTTAGTGGATCAAGTGAAAAGCATCCGAATGTTCATTACATTTGTGGCGGCATCTACATCGCCACATGCGAACTTCGCATCACACAGACGTCACGCAAAATCCTGTATCGCGCAGAGTTTACCGTGCGATCCTCGTGACCCCGAGTATGAACGTCAGCGCAGCCTTCGTGCAACTACTTCAGCGTTGCAACCGCATTAAACCGCCTTTTGAAGCGGTTATAGATTAACGAATCTAGCTGTTACTTACCAGCTGTCCACAGTCATGAGCAAATAAAACAGGCCATTCAGCATCCGTCGGCCCGTACTCATGGGCATCGGAGAGTCGTTGAAGTGCAAAGGCACTGTGTTTATGGACCGGACCTCATCTACCAGAGCCTCCAGGTTTGGATGGACTCCTACAGAGCTGAGGAGAATCCAGGGAACTTGCTGGATGGCTGCGTAGCTGGAAGTAGACAGGGTTAAATTATGATTACTGATTTCAGCAGAATGTTGTTTGTAGTTAAGAGGAGGGGTTCGTGGCGTGGTAATAACAGATCAGATTAAGCTATGCTTGCCGAGGCCGGTTCGTGGATGGGTGACCATTTTTGCATTCCGGGATCTTCGTGCCTCGGAAAGCATGTTAAACTGTTGGTACCGGCTGTAATTCGTAAATTTTTGATAGTCGTTACGGGTCGTCAGAAGCAGAAAAAATAGAATTAAATAGCAATGTAGACACTCACCCAGCTTCAAACTCATTGATGAACCATGTAGAGATCACAGCATCGAACTGCTGTTCCACCAGCACTTTCCGAAGTTCTGGACTCTCAGCAGAAGTCCGGGACACATTTCTGGCAAAATTCCTGATGAAGCTTATACTGTTCCCAGAGTTCATCATATCGACGGCTGAGGAGAAGATAATCTTTTATAATTATTACCCCATTGATATTATTATTTATATTTTCGCTTGAGGGGGGGGGGATATGTCTGAGAGAGGTGGGGGGTACTTCACAACCTTTTAAAAAAATCCTTCCGCACCGATTTACCTTAAACTCGAGAATGAGCCCCCCCCGTTCGAGGATGACTACGACTTATACAACGAGTTTTTTTATATCCCATAACTCTTGGGTTATTTTTCATAAGTAAAAATAATACAAAAAGACCATCAAGATATCATCAATCATATTAATTTATATCTATGTGTGTAGGTAGGAGTTTCATTGATAAGTACGAGTAAATCATTTTCATTCAAACCAATCATTCATATTTAAAGCTAAGAAAATGCGACGTTATCATATTTCACGTAATTTTGCATTAATAATCGTGACTGTCGGATTATTTTGTATGAAAAATTAAACAAAAAAAAAAGATTATTGAAAAATAATTAATATGCCAGTTGATTCTTTGTTAAGGTCTCATTCATACCCTAGAGTTATGGGATATCAAAAAAACACCTTGAGTATAACTCTGTTGACCTCTGCGATGCAGTGATATAGCTTAAGACTGATATTATTTACTTACATTTAAAAATCTCCCGAGTAGCTGGGAGGTCTATAATCGTCAGGTTTGCATGAACATCCTTTTTCTCATATGGAGTGGCCCAAGTTATCTAGAAAAAGCAAAATAATGCTTGTCTGTCATACCAGCAATGGGTTATGGACCTATCCACAGGACATCCATACATATTGGGACAGGGCCTTCAGGGCTTAGTGTACTGCAGAACCTCACTCAAGACTCAAGCATTACTTAAAACTAGTTTCAACCAATCAAAAGGCTTAAACAAGTTTTAAGTAATGCTTGAGTTTTAAGGGAGGTTCTGTAATACGGGCCTTAGAGACTGTCGATATCGCTTAACTGTCATAAAGTTTTACAACTATTACTAACCTCATGTCCAGCCTTTAACAGCGCCTTTACTACACCCTTTGCCAGATGATCATGGCTCTTCGTTGGAGCAGGGAATATGCACAGAATCTTGTACGCCCAACTACTGGTTATACATAGTACTAGAACTGCTAATACGGCCTTCATGGTGACTGTATTTCAATTTATCATTCAGCTTTTATACCTGTGAATATAAATTGTGCTGTTCTGTGAGATTCTAAGTGGAATCAATTGTGAACCAGCACGGAATTCGAAAGCGAAATTAGGTAAATGTTTTTAAAGTTAAAAAAAGGTTAGTAAAAAAAAAATTGGTTTGTTTAAGGCAATATAACACGGTTTAACTAAATTGATTCACTATAATTGAAAAGCGCCAAAATAATAAAAGTTTTGATCGACATTGAAAAATTCACTTTCATTTTTACAAGATTCAATTTGGTTGATTCATCCAAATTAAAAGCCATACATAAATGAACCGTGTAATTGCACCTTTATAAAACCTATTTCATGGCAGATACAGATAGATATTCTAAGGAATAGCTAGATGGTCATATTAAGCCGATTTTTAACAATATCCAATCCATCTGTTAACAGTCTTAAGAACTACAAAATAATCAAAACAAACTCACAATTCAATCCTTTGATATCTACTCATTCAGACGAGAACAACCAACACAGCACCACAAACTAATGAAATATTTAGAAACGTAACACTCAAAAAACAAAACAAAAACGTTTATTTTAGTTACCTAACACTTTAGGGGACACATAACGCCCCCAGACGTATTATCAATGAAACTTCTATTCAGAGGCCCTAGTGTAAGTTTTCAAGTGAGTAAACGTAACTATCGCGTTTGCGTTAAGATTTGACAGATACATCATAATGCTAAGAATATAAAGGTGAGAATAAAAATCTTAACATAAACGCGATAGAACTTACGTTTACTGATTTGCAAACTGACACTAAGGCCGCTGATGCGTTCAGTGTCCTTCAACCGATTAAAAAATAAGCCTTCACGCAATATTTTTGTTGACAAAGGCGACGTGCCAATGTAACTGATAAAATTATAGAGATACGAGATGGACGGCGCTATCTGAGTAAGCTGCATAATTATGTATAATAAGTACGTGCAATTACTATCTAATTATTTCTGCTAGCAAAGTTCACTTCAGAAATGGAACTCATTCGATTTTAGAGAATCTACCTAAATCATCGCAGATTTACAACGAGACACGGCTCGAATTTTGAAGTAATGTAGAATTACACAACACGGTAATCATTATATTTTTAATTCACTAAATTGTCCGGCCAGATTGACGTCAACCAACGACTACCCAACCAATGAAGCTGCTGCAAAAAACATTTAGTAGCAGCGCAAACTGTGCGTCTTGTCGCTGCCACGAGACGCAGAGTTGTCGCTTGTATCTACGTCTTGTCGCTGCGGCTGGACGCAGAGCTGTCGTTTACATCTGCGACTAGTCGTTACGACAGACGTCGCGTAGGAAGCGATCATTTTCTTTGAGTACTTATTCAACGCGATTTGACGTTTGACATCAAAGGTATCCGTGCTGAGATTCATGCAATACACCCGTGCACCTTCCTCAGTGCTCACAGCTAAACTGACCAGACGCATCCGGATCCCACTATCGTCGGGTGTGCGTGTGCGTGCACCGTGCGTCTAGTCGCAGCGACAAGTAGCAAGAACGTGCGTCTCCCATAGCCTGTCGTTTTGACGGTCGCCTCGATGGACGCCAAGCTTTGAACAAAATATATGAAGCAGCTTGTCGTTGCGTCTAGTCGCCGAGTTGTCGCAGTCGCATAGTGTGCGCCATGTATTAGATAGGTAAGTAAGTATATACAAAGTTCAATTTTGACGAGGAAGTAATTACTGCATAATTGATGAACAGAACAACGTATAATTTAACACTAAGCGAAAACGAATGCCTCAAAATAAAAACGCGTTAGATTTTCAACGCTCGGATCAGCGCTGAAAGTTAAACAAAAAAACTGGCAGTAATGTGTCAAATTATGAAGATTAGTTTAGAAGTTCTGGGGGAACAAATGAACATACATACATACATACCGGTCAAAAATCATAACCCTCATTTTTGCTTCGCCGTAGTCGGGTAAAAATATAATTATATTTAGGTAGGTATGTGTTATTTTGCCATCAAAGAAGAATGAACAAAATTACTCTGTTCCTAGGCCAGAGGCTGTGCAATTATTTTTTGTACATACGAGGAAAATGCCAAAGTTAAATATTATGTGCGTATTGTATACTCACTTGCTTCAAAAACGGTGAAGGAGGAAACTGACATGCCTGAGAGATATTTCTCGACGGCATGTGAAGCCAAGTCAGAGGCCCATGGGCAGCATAAAGACCACCAGCCATCTAATTGCGTTACACATTTTTGCAAATGATTTAGACAGACAACAACATTCATTGCGTTATTTACGTTATTGAGCAGTTTTTTTTTTTTGAACTTTTGAAGCAATGGATTAGGAATTTGTTTCAAAACGATTCAGATTGTGTTTCATCGTGATTACGCAATTAAGTTGCTGGTTGGTGATTAACCACACGAAACAAAAAAGGCTAAATGGGCCGATTTCTAGTTGGTAACCATTATTAAATCGAAAAACCCAATAACATTTGCCCGGACTCGAACCTCACACTCGTATTTCGGGCTTCCAACTCCTATACCAACGAAGTATGGAATTTATAGTACATCATAACATCACGCCTTGATCCCCCGAAGGGTTGGGCAGAGGTGTACCTATAGTACACCCACATCTCGCTAGTTATGTTTAAGTCCCATGTAAAAGGGGGTGAGCCTATTGCCACCAACCGGGCACGAATCCAGACTGGGCTGCTACTGAGAAATTCCAGATATAATAGAAAAAACCAATAACACTTGCCCGACCGGGGAATCGAAACCAGGACCTTCAGCAGTAGCGCTTGCTACCCCAACCCCACCAACGAGCCATACATGCTAAGGAATTTATTTATCCTTAAATTAATGTTATCTTACGTATTATCTTGCACATGTTCAGTTTATAAATATTTAGTCAGCAAATTATTTTATAATTTAATTGATAAACAATATTTTTTTGTCGAATCATGCTGAATCGAGAACAAAAACGACACTTAGTAATAACTATTTATAGCGATTTGATTCATCATCAGCACAGCATTTTCCTTATTTTATTTTCGGTTTAAAATCTAACCGGATGTAGCTGAATACCAGTATTTTACATGGAGCGACTGCCTATCTGACCTCCACAACCCAGTCACTGGGTAATACGACCCCGACACACGATCTGGTAAAGAGCCACGACAAGACCACACGATAGAAGTGAAAATTAACGACTGGAGCCGAGTATAGCGATTCAGCGTCACCGACCGATTGTAACCGAGTATAGCGATTCAGCGTCACCGACCGTGTCTAGCCGAGTATACCCGATTCAGAATCAGCAACCGACTGTAGCCAACTATAGCGATCCAGCGTCACCAACCGACTGTAGCCAAGTATAGCGATTCAACTTCACCGACCGACTGTAGCAGAGTATACCCGATTCAGCGCGAACGACCGAGTGAGGCCGAGTATACCCGATTCAGCGTCAGCGACCGACTGTCGGGGAGTATACCCGATTCAGCGTCAGCGACCGACTAGAGTCGAGTATATCCGATTCAGCGTCACTGACTGTAGCCGAGTATACCCGATTCAACGTCACCGACCGACTGGGGCCGAGTATACCCAATTCAGCGTCACCGATCGTGTGACCGGTTCAGTTTCGATTACATTTCAGAAAGAGCGCAGAGATTTTTTCACTTCAAAAAGAAGGATTTTAAAACGATGAATATTAACCAACGATTTATTGAAAAAAGCCTGATTAGGTCATTCAAAAACTGAAGGTAAAAAAATATTGATACATTATCAATTCCTCGATAAATATTTAGCGTGAATCAAAACTACCAGTAGTCAAGGTTACCTGAATGCGCGACACGGACGCATTTCGCGTTCAATCAGTTAGTAAATATCAGTGTGCTAAATAACATTTTGGTGAAAAAAACTTTTAGTTTTGAATGTGAGATAAATAATTTGAAAAAGTGAGTTACTTTTTGCAAGTCTTGCATTTGTTTTGACAAAATCAAGCCTTTGGGTAGGTAAATAATCTTGTAAGGGTAAGGATAAAATGCAGGTGACCGGTGCGCGTTAATAATTTAATTTTATCGTTTTATTTTTAGACACAATGAAGCTTAACGTACTACTGCTGTTAGCAACTATATCCAGCTCATATGGCTACCACATCCTGGTGCTAGTACCAGCACCTTCTCACAGTCACAACACACTCGGGAAGGGAATTGTGGATGCTCTATTAAAGGCAGGACACACGGTAAGGTCCAATTCTTTAAATAATTTTAATATTTAAAAGGCCAACAACATGTTAATGTAGGTTTAGAGGTATGAGGAACAGGGTGTAAAGTTCAGTCATCCTCTATAGAAAAGGGAGGATCCTTCGACCAGACGGGTGTTGGGCAACTGCCCCACGATTGATGTTGGGAAGTTAAATTATGTCGATAGCACGGTAAACTCTATTTGCGCGTTGCAGGATTTGTGTGACGTCAGTTCATTGATGCGTTGTTCGCATGTGGCCTTGTAGATGCCGCCACACGCTCTTTTATTACAATACAAGGGACTTTAAACTGAATAAATAGGTGTACGTATACTAGACCTGTGCCTAGTAGGCAACATGATTATAATATTTTTAATTTTTCAGGTGACATGGGCGACTCCGTTCCCAGAGAAAATCAAGAATCCTCCAAAAACATTAAACATTCTTGACATAAGTTCCGTCAAAAGGTTTTTGGAAGGTACTTTCGTCAGTATATAAATCTCAGCGTTATTAGAACTTTTTGTAGAGAACGTAGCTTTGCGTGGATGTGACGCATATTTTCCCCAACTTGTTCTTGTCATCTATACGTTCTTTCTTTGCGCTATGTTTACCACTAATAAACGTAGTTTCTTTATCTCTTTCTTTCATACTTTAATCAAGAAATTGCCTCAAACTCAAACTCAAAGCATTTATTTCAATTAAACCATTTACAGGCACTTTTGAATTGTCAAGGAGTCGGTCAGTCAGAAAATATGAAGCTAGTTGCCCATTCCAAAGCGTAGTAGGTAGATACCTATGGAGAAGAACGGGCAAGAAACTCCACGGACACTCTTTTAAATAAAAAAATTGTTACAAAAATTGGTTACATCATTCATGTTGAAATTACTTATACATGTGAGAACAATGTAGAAAGACGTGCATGATAAAAGCGTCCGTTGATATAAATTATAAAAATAAAAATAAACAATTCAAAAATTAAAAATAAGCCATGGCAGCCAAGAGATGACCAGCCCCAACTGACGGCGCCCGTTCACGAACATGACGCATGGATTAGCACCATTCAGCTCAACCATTTTGAAGGGAGCTAAATGATCCAACACACACGCCACCATCAGCGAGACATCTGAGTGAGCATGACATACTCACAGCCGCCAGGGCACATTCAAGTCAATGAAAGACATAACCGGTATAATATTACCCGGTAAATGGTAGCTCTATAGTACATAGTACTCACACATGTGCTATGCAGTTATATAATGCAAAGGAAATTGAGTTTATACAATGCAACGATGTTCTTACAATCTTCAGCAGCTCCAACAGACTTTTCAAATGTTAATCAATTAGTTGTGGTTGTGGAGCAGGACTAGCATTGGCCCAAGCATTTTTATCAGTGATGTAATCAAAACTTATAAATGTAAAACTTATAATATGCCTGCCTGCATAGTGTGCGTTTTATACATGTTTTGAATTTACCCTCGCCCTTGCCTCGTCCTTGATGTAAAAAGACGTAACATCTAATAATTCTATTGTACCTTTTTCAGGAGTGGACATGGTCAAAATGAGGACAGCCTCAGATGGTCTCGCCATCATCAAGGAGGTGTCCAACAACATTACTGTTGACGTTATCACCAATCCAGTAGTTAAACAAGCTCTGATCAAACAGCAGTTCGATGCTGTAGTTACTGAGCAGTTTTTCTCCGATGCCCTAGCTGGGTAAGTCGAGTGTTATCTTATTACCCGAATACGCGACACCAAAGACAGGGATTATCAGGTTTTTTACGCGTACCGCGTATAATGTAGTGATGGATCTGTGGACTGACGAAAATGGATAAAGTAATAAATGAATATTTAAGGAGAAGTTTCAAAGGCCCCAGTGACAGAAAAGTTGAAAGGAAATCGTTTGGCTTGGTATGGGCATGTGATGAGCAGGTAGGAAACGCATGTAAACGCATGCAGGAAACGGAGCGGGAGAGGAAGACCAAAGAAAAGATGGATGGATTGTGTGAGGAATGATATGAAAGAGAAGGGATGATAGCGTGACGGTTGACGATTGTTAAATCCGTTGCGATCCGATGCGATGCGATGCCGTTTGGTGAAAATCATCCTTTATTCTATTGAAACTCGGTAAGATCAAAGTGTTACCACTGACTTGTGGCCTACTGTGTCTACCTACATTTTTCTTACCGTGTACATACATCATTCTGCATAGCCTTTTCCGACGCCTATCTAACCTCCACAACCCAGTAACTGGGTAATACGATACCCCTTGGTAAGACTGGTTGTCAGACTTTCGGGCTTCTGACGCCGGCAAGCGCAGCTTAACCTGATGCATCGACCCGTGCGGCTGTTATTACTTAGCCACGAGCTCCTCATTTTTCTTACCGTGTACAATAAAGTAAATTGTGTTGTATCTTTTCAGTATCGCGGCAGTGCAGCAAGTTCCCTGGATCGCGCTGGCCTCCACTCAGATGTTCCCTCAACTGGAAGCTCAAATTGACGAAGTTCGGTCCGTAGCCACCATTCCTCTGTTGTTCAATCCATCGGACACGCCCATGCCGTTCACTAAGCGAGCCGTGAACGCCATTATCCATATTGCGATGACTGTTTCTGGCTGGTAAGTACCTACATGCAACCTATCAACGGGCTCAAACATTTTTCATTATTGATTTCTGCAGAAAACTACAATGAAAAGATGCAACGTGCTACGATGCGTCGGTTTAGTCTAGGAATGACTAATTCGCGAAATGACTACATGGTCTATAATTGACCAATTCTTGAAATGTACAATTCTTTAAATGACTGATTCTACAAATGACTGATTCTATAAAAGACTGATTCTTTTAAAGACCGATTCTATAAATGACCGATTCTTCAAATGACTGATTTTTCAATTCTATGAATGTGTGTGAATATCGTAAATAAAATGCTATGTAAGGGTTGGCAAATCATATATTTCAACTAGTTTAAAAAAATAACTTCTATCCATGTCCCAAAAAATAACTTGTATAATGTCACGTACTACATTTTGTAGCGCAAAAGTAAACATTTATTCGGTTTCTTTTCAAAAAATCAACAGTTATCAAAAAGTCATAAAATCAATTATCAAAAAATCAACAATTATAGAAAATTAAGAAATAAATCACTTAGGAATATGTAGTTGAATATTAATAATTTTTTTTAAAAAAGACTATCCATATCAAAAACTAAGAAAAAAAATCACTGTGATCAATGCATTGCTAACCCTTACATAGCATTTTATTTACGATATTCACACACATTCATAGAATTGAAAAATCAGTCATTTGAAGAATCGGTCATTTATAGAATCGGTCTTTAAAAGAATCAGTCTTTTATAGAATCAGTCATTTGTAGAATCAGTCATTTAAAGAATTGTACATTTCATGAATTGGTCAATTATAGACCATGTAGTCATTTCGCGAATTAGTCATTCCTAGACTAAACCGATGCGTCGTCGTGACGTGGAGATGTGGACAGGCCCTTATGTTTCTGAAAGCCGAAAGTCAGAAAGGAGTCGCTTGATCATACACCGAAGCCCAGACACTAATTTTTTTAAATAAATGGATCTAAAAACGTATCTATGGATGCCAATTTGTAGTGCCACGGTGATATTTGATTAGATCATTAGAAAACTTATAGGTACTTCGCGACTTTCAGGTTTCAGTTTTTCATTTGATAATAGAGATTAATTTTACAACCTTAATTTTCGTCGATGAATTTTCAATTATAATGATAATGTCATAAAGTATGGTATTTTTGGAAAAGTACTGAGTTATAAAGTTGAAACCTTCTAAATACAGATGAACGTGTTACTTAATACTTCCATTTAGTAAGTGAATGCGTAAGTATTTAACCTGAACAGGCTTTGTTTACACTTTCGTCAAATACTTTTGGAACAGACTTTACAATCATCCTAATTGAGCGGCTTGAACAGAACACTATTCTCTAAGAAACACTCTATTCCCAACTAAAAACAAGTAATTTTTTTCTTAGGTTAGATCGACCCAAAACCATCAGCCTTTACGAGAGACTATTCGAACCAATAGCAGCCGCTCGCGGCATCACTCTGCCCCTGTTCGACGATGCCTTTTACAACGTGTCGATAATGTTTGTCAACTCCCACGAGTCACTGACTCCGGTGTTCAGCTCGCCTCCTAATGTTGTCAACATTGCTGGGTACCATATGGATGAAGATATTCCACCACTACCCAAGGTAAGTTTTTATAGAAGAAGCTGTTTCTGTGACAAAAATCTTTTTTTCTTTTTTTTTCTCATTTGCGATACGTCTCTCGACTTTTCATCAGGCGCATTGAAAGCTGTTTTGCCACTCAAAATTAAAAACAAGGCATAGAGGCGTGCTTCACCCCAGCTAAATATCATTTCCAACTGTCGCAGGACCTGCAAGACCTCCTGGACGGCTCCCCCCAGGGCGTAGTGTACTTCAGCATGGGCTCGGTGATCAAGTCTGCGGAGTTGAAGCCACATACGCGCGCGGCACTGCTACAGCTGTTCTCCTCGCTGCCCTACACCGTGCTGTGGAAGTTCGAGGAGCCGCTCACCGGTCTGCCACCCAACGTGCACGTGCGGCCCTGGTTACCACAGCCTAGTGTGCTCGGTAAGCTTGTTTTATACTGCATCCTTGGCTTTCCATCCATTATCTGGGTCTTTGACGAAGCCTTTGTTAGTTTTGACGAGATCTTTATTGGTTTCGCTCGAGACATTAAAATTTATTGGTCGTTGTCACCAACTAAAATAAATAATGAAAGTAATGCAATAAATCCTGGTCAAACCAGGACCAGGATTCAGTTGGTCCTTGACGTGGGCGTGTTTTTCTTTGACGAGTCCTTTATTATAGTCTTTGACGAAGCCTAGCCTTGGTCTTTGACCAAGTTTATATTGATTTTAACAAGGACTATGTAAGTCTTTGACGAGACCTATGTTGATTTTGACAAGCTCGGTTAGCAGTAGATTGCACCCTAGAAAATGTAGCGTGGATGCTCCCCGGATAGATAGACAGACAACATTCTGGGATATACTGGACGCGGGAGGCGGATAACTGGGAGGTATGCCACAACCTGGAAGAGGCCAATGTCTGTGATCTTTTTTTCCTTTTTGTGTGGTTAGTGACTAACCTGGTGTCAGAGTTTTTATTTTTATGCCGCCCATGGGCACGCACCTCTGACTTTTCGGATTCATGTGCGTATTGTATAATTATCACTTGCTTCAAAAACGATGGAGGAAAACATTGTGAGGAAACCGGCATGCTGAGAGATTCTTCGCAATGGCATGTGAAGCCAAGTCAGAGGTGGACTTTGATGAGCTGAGTTCATTTTTAATATTGTATTTGGCAAGGTTTATTGGGTTATGATTTTATGAACATAATTTTGGCAGTTTTTGTGACGGCAGTAAAAGATTAACTTTTTTTTTTTAAAGATTAAATTTTTTTTCACGAGTTACAGTCCTTTTATTTTTATTTTAGCTCTGATTATGTGCCAGTTACAATCACAGTGATCTTTATCCATGTTTTAATAAGGTTTCTGTTGGGTTGCTGCTATCAAAGATAAAAGAATTGTTGAAGGAGTACATATATTATATTAAATAACCATGGATTCGCTCCTCCAAATTAGGTCCTTTCAAATAACAAGGTCTAATCTATTTTATGTTTTGTCTGCAGCTCACAAGAACATCAAAGTATTCATCACCCATGGTGGTCAGTTGAGCTCTTTAGAAGCTGTTCGTGCTGGAGTCCCTTTGCTAGCTGTGCCAGTCTTTGGAGACCAGCCGAGCAACGCTGACCGAGCCCAGCGGCGCGGATACGCTCTTAAAGTTGACTTCTCACCAGACATGGTTCCAGAACTTGGAGTAGCTTTGAAGGAAATGCTCAGTAATGATAAGTAAGTAAGCCTATCTTATGATATCCAATTTTAGAGTTGTTTAAAAAGAGTGGCGACAACTCCACGCAAAAACATCTGACGTCACAGAAACCTGGAGGAACTTTCCACCCAGTTCCTCCATTCTCTTAAAGACATATTACAGAACTTAACTCTAATAGCATTAGATCGGTTTCATGTCATAATTCGGAGAAGGATATGTCTTGAGGAAACTAAGTATAAATGTGGCCGTTCATAAGAGTAGCGCAAGACCAAGCAAGCCCAAGAAATTATGAATGGATGAATGTTGATAATGAAGTACAGCCTATTCTAAATTGTTTTTGTTGCAGATACTCGAAGCAAGCAAAGCACCTCTCCCACTTGTTCCAGTCTCGTCCAACGACGCCCCAGCATTTGATCAACCATTACGTTACGCTCGCGATTGAGACCAAAGGTAACCTAACCTATAGGTACCTATTCATCCATTCTTGACTCTTGTCTCCTATTTATTTCTTTTTTTAATTTTTATCGGAAGTTTGAACCCCCTACGGGACAAAGGAAGTGAGGAAAGTTTTGAGTATGAATGTATTAGTAGGGGACTATACGAGTAGGGGAAGACCAAAAAAATGATGGATGAACTGTGTGAAAGATGAAGTGGCTAGAAACGGAGTGACGAGATGACGGCTTATAGAGAAGTATGGAAGAAATTGCGCCGACCCCAAATAAATTGGGATAAGGGCTGGAGTTGATGAGTTATCAATATTCGATCCTTTACTGAGGGAGTAGAAGACCTTTCCCCTGAGTGCGTTAATTATACCTACAGTGTGTCATATGAGGTTAATTAGCACAGATCCACACTCCGAGCAGCTACTGAAAATTTCCTGACGGAAAAATCTAATTAATATTTAAACGTAGTTGTGCTCGCGATCAATGGACCATCGTGGCGGACAATGGACCTTGCAAAAGCATCAGATCATCATAATCTACCTAGCCTTTTCCCAGCTATGTTAGGGTTGGCTCCCAGTCTAGCTGGATGCAGCTAAATACCAGGATTTTACATGGAGCGACTGCCTATCTGGTCTTTTAAGATAACTAAGGCAAAGCTTCTTTACAGGAGCATACCACCTCCGCTCTGTATCCCTGAAGTACAGCTGGTACGAGCGCTGGATGCTCGACTTCGTGCTCGTCCTGCTTGCAGTGCTCGCGGCGCTCATCGCGCTCTTGACGTTCTTAATCAAGACTGTTATCAGAAAACTTTCGAGGAAGAAGACGAACGAAAATATGAAGAAGAGGGTTTAGTGTTGTTATGTTTGTTTTATGTTTTTGTATATGTATTTAAAAAGGTTAACCTACATTATTTTTGTGTTTAATTTCATCATTACTCTCATGCCCTTACCCCAATTTGAGTTCAGCACAATATTTCTTCTACAGGCGGTTGGTGATCATTGGGCACATTCTTTAGCCAAAAGTCTCGCACTCAACAGTTCGAAGAAATAAAAGTTTGACAAACTTTGTCCATTGCTTGAAGTCAGGGCCAGATGTAAAAGTACAATAGGTAGGTAGTAGCATAACAGGATTTAGCAACTCAACATCTCCCAAATTTTTTCTAAACTATTTCGGGGTCAGTTTCCAGTCTTCAGGTTGCAGTATACAGGTATTTCAGCGGAGTGCCTGCCTATCTCCATAACCCGGTTACACCGTAACGACCGTCAAAGATAAAACGACAAAAAAAGAAATAGAAAACTCTTAAGAGCCTATGGTACAGTAAGCAGTCATAAGTGCATTATCACGCTTAGGATTGTATTGCTGTGAACGAGCGACAGGCCGAACCTATATCTGTGTGTGTAAGTGATGTATCAACACAGAATACACCTCAGAACTCTCACTGGCGTCGAATGAAACAAAAAGCATACCGTCACTTTTTCGCAGAGTACGTAATTACTCGTGACCTTGGTCGGTTCATAGTAGTGCTAAAAATTCACATATTGGTATCAAGTTCCGATAGCTGGTAGCGTATCGAAGTGTATGGTGAAACACATAGGTCTGGGTTCAAATCACGAAACCAAACTTTTATTTTTCTTTTAAACAATCATCTTCATCTGTTCTTTTATTATTCAATAAATTAATAAACAAGATTATTAATAATAACTAATTTTATTATTACTTATATTGTTATTGAAATAAGGGGTTAAGAATAAAAATGTTTAATAAGTGATTACAAAATGTTTATTCGTTATCATTTTATGAAGTTTAAATAAATAAACTTCTAGAATTAAAACAGTTTATTTTCCAATAAATAACAATTTATTGAGATAAAGTACCGTGAACTATGACAATCAGGCTTAATATATTGTATCTTAATAATAAATAATAATGTCCTTTAATTACTTTTGTGTGTGGGTAATGTAACAAACCAACTCGCAAATCTACGCAAATCTACCCACGTAAATATAACAAATGCGGAATCGTTGTCACAATACAAATAAATTACTCAGTATTACTACTTTTATTTTACTACGAGTTTGAGACCTCACGTTCGTGTAACGAATAGTTAACAAATCGTATTTAATAGGACTTATTGAGGCTATAGCTTAAGTGTTCATTTTCATTACGAAAAGAAGATTGAAACTAAACCTCAAAATCCGTAATAAGGATTTTATTACGGATATGACACAATATAATTATAATAATAATAATTATTTTATTATAATTATTGTAATATAATTATTATAATATAAATTTTATAATATAATTATAATTATTTTAGATTTTAATTCATATATTGAAGCATTTATCTGTATCTGTTTCCCTTAAATTTTCCCATATTTCTATACAATGCAACTTCAACTGCTCATCAGACCGCTCATTCCGTGCTTCCCATCGCTGTATCATCAAACTCCATAGGTGTTCTATAGGGTGGAGGTCAGGAGATCGTGCTGGCCGTGAAATAACTATTATCTCCGGGTGTTTAACCACTCACGCACGTAAACATTGCACACAGTGGGTAACATGTATTGCAAACCTTCTGCGCGGATTGCACGGCGCACGGTTCGTAAAGACGTGTTGAATAATTCTCTCTAAAACAAAAAAGTTTAATAAGTAATTATTGTCAATAGAAATTTCACATAAATAATTAAAATGTTACTTTCATCGTTCAAAAATCTAAGTAAATAAATTTACTTTGAAATTATATATTTCTTCTTCTATTTAGACTTTATCCACAGATGAGACATTTAAAGATCAGTGGTTGTAACTAGACGAGCATTATTAAAGTTAACAAATGTTTTGAAATAAGAATAAGCTACTAAATATAATTATAAATATAAAAATATATATAATAAAAATTATATAAATTAAAAATATATAATAAAAATATATAACTACTAATAGCTACAAAACCAAATCAGATCAGAAAAAATTTCATTTACTTAAATTATGCAATAAATAAATAATATTAATAAGGTAAAAATAAAACGTTTCAAAAAACAATTACCAGGATCAGCAGTTATAATTTAATTAGATAAATGTTTGATAAAATAATTAAATCATATTACTCACACTCAGTCCGGTTTTATCAGATATTTGTGATAAATATTAAGTCCGCTTTTACGCAGCGCAATAATATTCGCTTTCATTTCTATATTCTTTGCTTGCATTTCAAAATGAACTTTAGACACCGCTAATATATTGAACACACGTCACTAACCCACAATAACAAACATCGTTCTATTTATTCGCGGTGAATGAGTCGTAAGTTAACTGCGTTTGTCTACCTTAATTATCATTTAACTTTATTTAGGTTTTCGTGGGTATAATCATAAAGTTTTGGCGAGTTTAGTGAACACGACGAACATAACAAGGATATAGTCAATAGCGTGATTATTCGAGTGATTTTTAAAACATTAAAAAACTATCACCGCGCGTGAGATTTGAACCCACGACTCTCTACGCATGAACGCGTCAACCCAAACACGGTAACCACTAAGCTATCATGACATATGCGTTATGAGTTGAATTTATGAAATACTATAATTGTTAAACTAATGAGAGTGTGTGTGTGTCTATGACTTATTATAAGAAGGTCGTAAGTTAAACCGAAGCGTCAATCTATTGCTTTGTGAAATTGCTACTCCACTTATGACCGTTACTGTACCTCAAATTGCTTAGCAAGATCCGCCGTAATATCGAAACTACTGCAGCATTAATTTGGAAATAAATATATGTTAAAGTTGAGGATTTATGTTAGGGACTATGTTAGCCGAAAACACGATTTCATAAAATTTACTCTATAGAAAAAAAATTAAACTTCATGAAACTTTGCATACTAACTGAACTAACTATAAAGCAGTGACTATGTTTTTTTATTTTTTTTTATTACCATTATTTTCGCCGTAAAAAGCAATTACCTAAACTATTGCCGGTTTGGAGCCGCCTCCGTCTCGCTCGCACGCAGTCCGCGAGCAGTATGGTGCAAGCAAGATAAAAGTCTGAGGTTGTGTGGGCTCTTAACACCTTCCAGTCTAACCTTCCAACGAACCTTACGGAACCAGTCCAACTGAGCTTCTAAATTAATATAATTTTGGCACCAAACACTTCTTAGCGACACACTGATTTATTGCGCAAGTTATCAATCTATACACCACCATACAAATATCATACCCGCAGTCATGCTAACATCGCATCGGTACGCTTTTAAATTAGTTACGTTTTTTAGTCATGCATGAAGATATTTGGGCGCTTAGTTAAAAATTAAAATGACGATATGGTTAGCGAGATAAATAGAACCGGTCTTGGGAGGTTATTGAACCCATTGACCGTGAATTAGATGAGAACATAAATTAATATATTAGCGTTATTTACGCTGCCGAGTTGTCGAATTTTTCAAACATAATAAGCAACGGATTTTCCTTCAATATCCTTCAGATTATGGGGCACACAACAACTGGATTCCTCAAATGGCAACTTGAACTGCGCGCCTGCCAACTGTGCCTTTGACGGACGAAGCGCTGGCGACCGACCGATGGCGGTATAACCATCCGACAAGGCTACCTAAAGTCTCCAGAGTGATTACGGGCAACAGCGTCATCGTTACGAAAGGCTTTGCGGTCACCAACCAACATGTTCAGCGTGGACACTACGGGCATTAAACCTCCCATGAACAAATATGTCACGCAATTGGGGTACATGTCCTGGATTGACAAAGAGTACTCGTACAGCGTACTTGACAAAAAGTATTTACTACAACTCAAGATTTCAATATTTCATCATAATTTCAGCACATGAATGTGATGATTTGCGATTATGGTGTTTTGAGATTATGGTATTTAGAGAATATCATATTCAGAGACTGAGCGGATAGAGCGAGTCGGACACGCCCACCGAGGCCTCCGACCATCGGAGTTGGTAGTTTTTGCTGATTACCAAAAAACTCTGCTCTCAAATAGTTTTAATAAATCTAGATTTTTCGCTTTGCAAATTTCTGAGATACCTAAGCGAAATGGTATTTTTAGATTTTTTTTCATCATTAGTCAAACTTATGAGGCATATTTTGAAAAAATGTAAATGCAAATAAAGCCCTTTTATATGATTCCTACCCATCTTAAAATTTTCAAACCCCCATTTCGGGTCCTACTGTAAGGAAAATAAAAAAAATTACAATTATTTCTTGCTTAGGTATTAAGTGGACAAACATTGTCTAAATGTTTTGGAATAATGTTGTTGAAATTTGAAGTAGGTAAGTAATTGAAATTCGATAGCATTAGTAGTTTCTGAAATAAGCAGATGTGACAGACAAACAGTAGGTAGTACGAAACCCTAGATTCAAAATGAAGCTTCAAAATGATCAAAATCATCTTTTGGCAGCGAAGGCTGCCCTAACTATTCAAAAACTGATGTAATAATAAGGAATACCGTGTCAATGCCACGGGCTATATAATCTGTGTGGATTAGTTCTATCGGCAGTCAAGGTTGCTCTAACGCACAACGTAGACGCGTTCTAATAGTAACTTGAGTCACTTGAGTGTACTCGTAGTGCGCAACAGAATAGAAAAAAAAAGTTTTTTTAGGTTTCAGTGTATTAAAAACTTTTTTGTGAGGTGTTCTAAATGTGAAATAAAAAAAAATAAGTGAGTTTATTTTTTCTTTTTATGTTTTGACTAATTATGTGGAAGTGGAAGTAGGTAGGAGTTAAAAAAAAAACATGTAAAGTATTTTAATTTTAATTAACTGCGCACTATATTGTTTTTATATATAGTATGTCCCAGTATGTAGGAAAATAAATACGCAGGTTCTTGTGACTGTTTGAATAACAAACAAGTTTATTTTTAGAATAGTGTTGCCATCTTACATCATCATAGGGAAACAGGTTCGTCGCGTTCGATATGAATGGTCTTTAATCAAGAAACATATCGCACCGGTATAATTATATCCATCATATTCATAACAACTTCTTCGTTTTTGTTGAAATGTAATAAAATAGTAGGTAACTAGGGCTGTTCTGTAAAGTTCACTTCGAACCTCACTCAAGTGAGCGCACGCAATTCGAAAGAAACTCATTTGTTTTTAAAAGTAAATCATCAGGCATTCACGACGAGACACCGTTCGAATTTCGAAGTCGATGTTTAGAATAACAAATAGCTATAAATAGCTTGAATAATAGCTATGTTTTATAGCTTTGTACAAGTTTGTTCTTGATAATCATATCATGTATTTGTCAGAACTGGTACATTATTACATTCATAGTTGAAAAATAGGAAAATGAAAGCATTCTGCATTGATATAATACCCATAAACGATAGGTACACACCAAGTGTATTGCTAATACAATGCAAAACTTGGGGTACGTCAGAAAGAGGATTTCATATAAATTCCTTTCCATCTTTGTGCGTCAAAGCTCCATGGTCAACAAAGATTTTCGATCGATAGTTGGCCGATTATATTAAATACTTTGTTTTGAATGAATTTCCATAGACATAGGTAGGCAACCGAGGAAATAATAATGTGATGAGCACAGAACACATAAATCAAAAGTCATTTATTTAAACTAGGCTGAGACTCAGCACTTTTCGAACGTCAAAATAACATAAGACAGTTCCCCAAAACGCCCACCCTTCACCACTTCCCAGTGCTTTAGCTGGGAAGAAGAAGTGGCGCAACAAACTCCCTAGCAGCACAGCTGTCTGATCAGTTAGAAAAATTTGAAACTATACAATAGTGTGCAGGAGAGGTGATGAGCAATACAATACGGGCACATGCATCCATTACTCATGTCGTAGGTACTACGGAAACAAAACAATAATAGGACCGGCCTTGAAAGCCATTTATCCATCGTAGTATCGTACCAACTTCACATTGGTGTGCTGACCGACACATCAATGTGAACTCTGTATCTACTACGTATTATTATTATTATTAGTTGCTTAGTCACCACATTCAGGTAGGTGCCTACAATGCAAAAAAAAAGCTAATCTTAAGTCTATGGTAAGTACTTAGAAAAATATGTTTTCTGCTACTACAGCAGACCTACAGTAGATAAAATATAGTTGATTATGCAACTATATTATAAAGTGGCAAAGTCAAATTAAATTAACCGGCGAAATTCCACAGACGTCGATAGGTTGAAAACCCAATGAAGTTAGTAAAAAAAAAAGATATTCTAAACTCATTAATTCAAGCTTCTAATGCTGATCACGGGGTCAATGGCCACTGGTAGTGTGTTTATGAGTCTACTACGAAAACAAAACTGACGAGGAACTGGAATTCTTTTTTTGGCACAAGCAGAATTTTCCACTGATGGATTTTGTAACTTAATTAAGTATAAATATCAAATAAGTACGCTACAAATTGATAGATTGATGATATCCATAGAAATATAAAGGTCGCACTCGAATAGCAACAATGATACCTAATTACTACTTGAATTATTACAGTTTAAAGTTAAAGCATCACTGAACTGCTTCTGTAAAATTCACTTCGAGCCTCACTCGAGGACCGAACAAGATTCAAAATAAAAAAAAATGTTTTTAATCATCGCGGATTCACAAGAGATGAAATGAAATGATGATGAAGTTAAATGTTCATGAAATGAAAGGATTATGAAATGAAATGATTTTAGTTTCTGTAAATAGGTTTGTACAAACACTTTTACACGTCAATAACATTTTAATAACTAGATGAGGTTGGTTGTTTCCTATCTGACTACTCTGAGAAGAAAGGCCGAAACAAACTCAGAGGTCACAGTCTCTTTTAAAGTCCAGACATTATTAGTCAGATCACACAGTGATGTTTAGGATCTTCATCAGTTATCAATTCACTCTCTATTTAAATTTTAACGTTTCAGTCGAAATCTTGAGATTGATTTTTCTCACACCTTCGCGGTCGATCCGCCGATAGTTGACCATTCATTTCATTCCTAGACCCCTCCGTGTCTCGGGAAACGTACGTTAAAATCCGTTGGTCCCGGCTGTCATTAGAGTAGGTAGATCTTTGACAGTCGTTACGGGTAGTAAGAAGCCCGAAACCCAGTCTTACAACCAGCCTAAAAGAAGTATCGTGTTATCCAGTACCCGGGTTGTGGAGGTCAGAAAAGCAGTTTTGCTCCATGTAAAATTCTCATACTCAGCTGGATCAGCTTAGACTAGAAGCCAATCTCAACATAGTTGGGAAAACGCTAGGCAGACTGACTACATAAACGTTTTACCATGTATAATCATCGTCACGATTCTTGAGCGCTGACCTTCACCTGCGCAGAAGTGAATTATTGGGTCCCTTTACGTATTTTTTCATAAGTGTACGATGCACAAAGCGATCCCCACTCTTCCGCCGAGCGCTCAAGAACCGTGCCGGTATCTGTACCCGGGTTGTGGAACTTATGAGTTCATAACCGAAAAAAAACTTCATTTATTCAAACTAGCCTGAGGATCAGCGCTTTTCAAACGTCAAAATTAGGCAGTCCCCCAAAACGCCCACCCTTCAGTCGTTCCATGTAAAATACTGCTATTGAGCTGCATCCGGTGCAAGTCTATACTTGAAGTCGATCTTAACATACTTGGGAAAAGGCTCCCTTAAAGAATCCCTAAAACTCACACAAAATACACAAAAATTGTTTTTTTTTTACAATAGCTTATATTACTTATAAGATAAACGATAAGTCCTCATCTCTACCTACTATAATTATTTTGCTGTGCCCGACAGGGTCCAATTGTTCCTAAGCCTAGAGACTAGACGGATGACGAATCGAAATAATATAATCACTGATAGGAGATAGGCCTTTGTATACTATCTTATGATACCTAAGTGCTGGATATAAAAATAAATATATCACATACAAACCAGTGTTTTATTGACAAGAGATTAATTTTATAGTCGAGCGGCAAAGATAAATGTCTGCTTGTACCGAGTCTAGAGACTACACGTTATCATATTTGTTATCTCACTGATAACAACTCACCGCTTTTATATTAGTGAGAATGTAAATACCTTGATTTCCATAAACATTTATAATACTCTACAAATTAAATATTCATGCCATGAATATTTACTTATTTACATTGTAAAGTATTATATTATATTATTTCAATTACTGTGAATGTTATGAAAAATTGTCATTGGAATATGAATACTATGTCCATGGTATTTTTTTTTCTGTTCGTTTTCATCATGATTTGGTAGTTTGAGTCATTTATGCGGTCTGCCCAAATGTCCTTACTTTGGTATTGTTCGTAAAATCGTTGAGCTCCTTATTAAGTTCTGAGTTCAGCTGCAGGATTACTGGCAAATGCGTACACTGACTGGATAGGTCCATTCAATCTGTGTGGTTCTTTCCTCAAAGGACAATTTGAGACAGCAATCTACATGGTTTTCACATGATCTGACCAAGATTATGTCTGGACTTTAAAAGAGATTATGAGTTTCGGCCTTTCTTCTCAGAGTAGTCAGACATCATATTATATCCAATTTAAGCGGACCTCTCATTGTATGAAAAGCCTATGCAATGCGAGATCTTATGCTGGAAATGTATAGCTTGTTTTATTATGTCGACGTGTTGTTCGTACGTTAGTTATAAGTAGGTAAATACAAACCTATTCGCCACCTCGTGTAGATTTGAAGTACATATTTACATTTACAATGTAAATAAGAGGATCAACGAGTAAGAGTGATATCTGACTGTTTCATGATAGCTTAGGTACTTATTGAAGGTCTTCATAAAAATAGTCTCGTCACCAGTGGCGCCACCTTGACAAGAGGTCTACCATTTAGTTAATGAATATAAAATATACCTATACGATGACGTTCATCGTTCGTTCATCATAAAGTCGCGAATAACGAAAATAATTATAGGCACTTTGACACTTCTGACAGGAGACTGGACTTGACGTCTCAGTGCTGCCATCTAGTGAACGTCATTTCAAAAACCTTTATTGGCTTGGCACTGTGGCGGCATCTACAACGCCACCTGCGATCTACGCATCAAATTCCTGACGTTACACAAATACTGCATCGCGCAATTAGAGTTTACCGCGCGATCCACATATATAAGACTTCCCGACATGAATCGTTGGGCAGTTGCCCGCCAGGCACGACATCCGATCTGGTCGGAGGAACCTTTTCTATAGAGGATGAGTGAACTTTACACACACTGTTATACGAGTCCTAATTACACCAAGAGCACATTTTAGTTGTTTTTCTATGACAACGTTCCTTCAATCGCCCTATGTTGTCATTAATTTTTATTTTATTTGAGTTACCACTGTGATCTTTGAAGATACAAAGCATTGCTATTTAAAAAAAATGCATGTCGCTAAGATAAAAATATCCAAATCATTAGGTACGAAAATGGATTCAAAATGAGACGTATGCCCCATGAATAGAATAGAATAGAATAGAATAAATTTATTGTAAAACATGAGTATACATCAAATAATATGTGCAAGGTCTTAAAATAACAGGTAGATCTGCATGTTTTGCCAAATGATTTTTTTTGCTGAAAGGTCAAATCACTGTAAACCGAAAGACCATGGTCCTAAATAACTCCAGCCCAAATTAACGCTAACTGTTATAATACTCGATTGAATTTATAGGTGTACAGCTTCAGTATAAAAATATATAAGAATTTCTATCATACCTATCGATACACACATCACATCATCACATCTTTGAATTTTCTCCAACAAATTAAAAGTAACGCTGTCAATCTACCTAGCCTTAACTTGTTTGTCAAAAAATTAAGAATAATATTATAGAAGACGAAAATAACAAAGGATATGTTTTTTGCATGTAATATTGATGGCACTAATTATATATTTTTTATTTCAGAACATAATGAAGCTCAACGTGCTACTGCTGTTAGCAACTATAACCAGCTCATATGGCTACCACATCCTGGTCCTCATACCAGCACCTTCTCACAGCCATAACACGCTCGGGAAGGGAATTGTGGATGCTCTCCTAAACGGGGGACACACGGTAAGAAAGCTATTTCTTCAATTGCACCCAGATATGTTTATATGTAAGTAAACACAACGATACCTCAAGCAATAGGTACATTATTAACTCACTGACCTGCAGTCAATGATGTATAAAACTATAGATACGTTGTCCGCACTCTAAAATGGCAACATGAAATGAAGCCAATTGGCCACATTGCGCTCAGTCACGCACCAACCTGTCGCGCGACGCTACGTTTGTTTTTAATTTATATCGTGTGTGACGTAACTGAAGATGTTTATTTATCTCCCTCTAGCAACAGGCATTCCGCCGTACGGTGTCATATTTTCTTTCCCTTTCTTTACGCGTATAAGTAGTTATCTAGTATTTTCGCCGCGGCGCCGTTTTTAAGCGCCGAGATGTTTGTTGATAACGTGTCTATATATAATACGTCATTGCCTGCAGTGCTATTCTGTAACCATGTCACCGTGAAAACTTAGGTGAAGTGAGCTGTCAGTCCATCCGATGTTTGGAATTGACACTATTTGCAGCTCACTTCGCGCTCACTTCACTTAAGTTTTCACGGTGAGATTTTAACAGAATAGACCGGCTGGCATTGCTTGCCGTAGAATAAACTGGAAATGGAAAATCTAATTATGCTGAGCTAAACTCCCATTTGGTGGCACCTTGAAAACCGCCATACAGTACTTTGTACCTAAGAAAGGGTGTCCCACGTTAAACAAAAAAAAAATAGGCTCCTTGTATATTCTTGTACCTAATTTGTTCTCTTTTAATAATTGTGCGTGTCATATTTCTTTTGAGGGCACCGAATAAATGGTTTACCGATCTTATCTATCTATCTAACGGCTTGACGTGTCGTCGTGTAAAAACCACTCCACAATTTCAATGATTGAGTTCAAATTATATCAGGTTGATTCAAAATTCCAAATGTGGTAATATGATGGATAGCAATAACAGTAATGCTGCTGAGAATTACCATATGGAAAAAGCCGGGCAAAGCCCAAAGGTGCAGTTACTGGAACGTCAACTTCAAGGCGTTCGGCATGCGTGTACCGAACTGTTTTCTACCCATCGTCATGGAAGAAGACTTTTGGCCGCAGGACGTGTTGTTCCGTCGCTTCCGCGGACAAGTTCCACAGGACAGCACAAAGTCAAGCTAGTGCAAAGTGAAGTGCTACTAACATAGTCGTAGTGCTACTAAAAACTCTAAACCATACAGGATTCAGAACGTTTGTGTCCACAAGACCAGATAATTATGACATATTATGGACTTTAACGGGTTTATTTATAACCGCTACTTAAAGTTAAGTAATGATAGGCGACTGATTAACCATAAACGATTGACGTTTGAACGTCACTTAACTATACGTAAAGTTTATAAATAAACCCCTAAAAGTAAATATTTTTATTCTTTCAGGTGACATGGGCTACGCCGTACCCAGACAAAGTCAAGAATCCTCCAAAAACGTTGCATGTTCTTGACATCAGCACAGTCCAGAGGTTTTCCGCAGGTATGTGAATTGATGTCGGAGATATAACTCATATAAAGACCGTATATACTCTTGCGTCACTGTCCTACTGTGTAGGACACACTTCAGTGGCACCTTGACCTTGAGCTGGTCCAGCGTAGAACAATTTTCTTATCTGGTAACTATTGCGGTATATGAACTTTTTTATTTTGATGTATAACCACGCATATCTTTTTACAGAGTAGTCCGATTTGAACAATTATTTTTTTGTTTGAAAGGGTATGCTCTCCAGGTGATCCCATATTATAGTTTATTGTCTGTCTCGCTGATGGTGGCTCGATGTGTTGGATCATTTAGCTCCCTTCAAAATGGTTGAGCTGAATGGTGCTTATCCATGCGTCATGTTCATGAACGGGCGCCGTCAGTTGGGGCTGGTCATCTCTTAGCTGCCAAGGCTTATTTTTTCTCACATGTATAATTTCAACATGAATGATGTAACCAATTTTTTGATTTAAAAGATTGTCAGTGGAGTTTCTTGCCCGTTTGAAATGCTGGCAACTGGCGGTGGTGGTATTTTCCAGCATCAGACGTCATTTTTATGATGATTAAAGAAAAATTACATAACTACATACGCCTTATTCCCAAAGGGTTGGGCACTTTGCAACTTCAGTAGGTACACATTTCGGGGGACGAGCCCATCCACTGGGCACAAATCCAGAATCCGGGCTGTACTGAATAATTCCGGATGGAAAAACCCACAAAGACTTTGCCCGACCTGGGAATCGAACTCAGGACCACATGCTCAGCAGTACCTGCTCTTGCGACCAATAAACCAAGGAGGCAGTTAAAAAAATTACATCTCTGTATTATAATTTTATTCAATTGTATTCTATCTATTTTCAGGAGTGGACATGACTGACCCTAAAAACAACAATGCTGGAATCGCTTTCGTCAAGGAGTTCTCAAGTAACGTTTCAGTTGAAATGATAAACACTCCATCCGTTAAAGAAGCTTTGGTCAAGCAACAGTTCGATGCAGTAGTAACTGAGACGTTCTTTTGCGATTTTCTAGCGGGGTAAGTTAAGATTATCATATTAAGATTATTAATACGCAATTAGGGTGCTGGTCTACCTGTGTGTCTAATTTCATCAAAATCCGTTCAGCCGTTAAGGCGTGAAAACGTAACAGTCAAAGTGACCAAATCAACGCTCCCTACGCTATGAAAGAAAGAAAGAAATAAACATGCGTTTATTGGCATTACAGCAGAAAAATACACCTTGAAACAATAATAACAGAAAACAATGGTTATAATGCCAAAAGGGCCTCAGCTGAGCATAATGTCATATGACAAAACAAATTGACTCTGACTCTGATCCTGATTTTCAAAGAAAATTTAGATTAGATTTTGATTTTGATCAGTTTTTTTTTTAGATAGAAAAAGTATGTCTATGATCTGGCACATTTAGGCAGTTTCATCATCCTCATTATCATTTCAGCCAATAGGCCTCCCCAAGCACCGCCACTTCGACCGGTTCTGTGTTCCCGCATCCAGCGAATTTCTGCAGTTTATGACGATTTAACTCACTAGTTCACTATATTTTCAGTGCTGCGGCAGTGCAGCAGGCCCCCTGGATTGTGCTGGCCGCCATCCCGATGTTTCCTTTACTTGAGGCTCAAATTGACGAGGTTCGGTCCGTAGCCACCATTCCTCTGCTGTTCAACCCATCGGAAACACCTATGCCGTTCGTCAAGAGAGCACTTAACGGCTTGATTCACATTACGATGACTGTTGCTGAGTGGTAAGTGGTACATACCCTCGGTTTTTGAGCGCTTGACTCTTGATCTCATAAAGAAGCATAAAACACTTTCTAAATAACCTACCGAAAAATACTCGTTTCTTATCTAATAACTCCAAATTCTTCCAGGTTGGACCGCCCAAAAACGATCAGTCTCTACGAAAAAACGTTTGGACCTCTAGCGGCCGCGCGAGGTCTCACTCTGCCCCCATTCAGTGATGCGTTCCACAACGTGTCCATAATGTTAGTCAACTCCCACGAGTCCGTGACTCCGGCATTCAGTACCCCTCCTAATGTAGTCAACATCGCTGGTTACCATATGGATGAGAATATTCCAGCACTACCGAAGGTAAGTCTCTCTGAAAGGTGCTTGAATTTGGAAGGAATCCTAAAATAAAATAAGACTTATTGCGCCCATATTTATTGAGTGATGTTCAATAAGTCCCATGTACAAAACCTAATGATCCTTGCCCCCGACGTAGGTGATGATGACCCCACGGTCAGCAGTCGACCTTACGATTTATTCCGGTCTGATCCCCTCATCGGATCCCCTGCTGGTTATACGATCTAGCCACTCAAAAGTTTTTGGAAGAGTCTCTTTCTCTAGATATCTTTAATCATCGGAAAATAAGACCAGCATACAAGAACTGACCAACACTCACACGGATTTGAAAATTTGAGATTCTTTGAGATTTGAGATCTTTGAGAAATCAAGAGGATTGAGCCGTGTCTAAAATGTTCTTTGTTTGTCACAGGACCTGCAAGATCTCCTGGACGGCTCCCCACAGGGAGTAGTGTACTTCAGCATGGGCTCCGTGCTGAAGTCAGCGTCATTTAAACCGCCTCTACGCGCAGCGCTGTTGCAGCTGTTCTCTACGCTGCCCTACACCGTGCTGTGGAAGTTCGAGGAGACGCTCACCGGCCTGCCACCGAACGTGCACGTTCGGCCCTGGCTGCCACAGCCTAGCATTCTCGGTAAGTATCCCTATTATTACAATATGTGGGTTGAGGAAGCCTACGCTCGCCTTTGATGAGGCCTTTGTTAGTCTTTGACGAGACCTTTGTTGATTTTGACAAGGCTTACCTTGGCTTTTGATAAGGCCTGTGTTGCTTTCGACAAAGCCTATGTTGTTTTTGACGAGGCTTATATTAGTCTTTAACAAAGCCTATGGCCGATAATTCCGAGGTAAAAATATAAATGCAGCTATTTAATTTATTATATTTTGTCTACAGCTCACAAGAATATCAAGGTTTTCATTACCCATGGTGGTCAATTGAGTTCATTGGAAGCTATCAGAGCTGGAGTCCCGTTACTAGCAGTGCCAGTCTTTGGAGACCAGCCGAGCAATGCTGATCGTGCGAAGCGCTATGGATACGCGCTCAAAGTTGACTTCGGACCGAATATGGTTCCAGAACTTGGAGTAGCTTTGAAGGAGTTGCTCAGTAATGATAAGTAAGTCAATATAAACTTTTGGAAGTCAGAAAACTTTGAATTGAACCATGATGTAGAGGAGTCCTTAGAACTCCTTGGTTCATCTTTTCCTAACATTTTCCTCGTTTTTAGGACAAACTACCGTACCACCTCCTTATAGATACTGTACGCGCAAATTCCGCGAGAATGGAACAGAATTTTAATGAAAATGGCTTGCCAGCAAAATTAATGCATCACTCCATGTAAAATTGCTGGTATTCAGCTGCATCTGGTTAGACTGGAAGGCGAGGTCATAATATTTCAGAAAAGGCAAATGATGGTAAATTTATCCGAAGGTGGTGGTGCCCCTTCTGGTCTGTAACCTACTTTTATCATTTCAACTGATGTTATTTTAACGGGTAACACCTTTTTAAACGAAAAAATATTTTTGCAGGTACTCGAAGCAAGCGAAGCACCTCTCCCATTTGTTCCAGTCTCGTCCAACGACGCCTAAGCAGCTGATCAACCATTACGTCACGCTCGCGATTGAAACCAAAGGTATCATCTCTTCATTTGTATGCGCGATTTAAGTGCTGCAATGATCTTTTGGCGATTGAATGACGTTACCAAGGCACTGTTGATAAAAAATTGTGAAATTTAGAAAACAATTTGGACTATTTAAAAAAGAACAAGATGGCGTTCAGATTTTGGCCACGCGCCAAATGATCCGAGAACCGCTATAGGACTATAGTCCCTTCTACCTTTATTTTTTTGTAGTTTGCAGAGTACCTGATTTAAAAACTGTAGTGCTAAATCACTACGGTTTTACAGAAGTGAATTTTACAGAATAGCACTGTGCTATTCTGTAAAATTCACTTTGAAACTCACTCGCGGATTACATTACCGTTCGAATTTCAAAGTGATGTTTAGAGAATAAACACATTACAACTAAAAAAGTTTGATCTCTATGCTATAGACTGCAAAAATACCCTGCAAAATGTTCGTTAGTAAATTATTTGATATAACGTGTAATTTATTTCACAGGAGCATACCATCTCCGCTCTCTATCACTGCAGTACAGCTGGTACGAGCGCTGGATGCTCGACTTTGTGCTCGTTCTGCTCGCGGTGATTGCCGCTTTCATCGCGCTCTTGGTATTCTTGATCAAGACTTTTATCAAAAAACTTTCTGGGAAGAAGACTTACAACGAAAAAGGGAGTAAGAAGAAGAGGCATTAATGTTAAGTTTATGTTAAGTTTTTAATTGTAAATAGATAGACGGTTTTTTTACCTATATTATGCTGTTTTATTTCATCATCGTTGTCCTATAAAAATCATTCCATTCCACCAATGCATTTTGGGGTCACCGCATGACTTCACTTCACTTTTTTATTTTGTTTTTTGTATTTGTGTTTCACGAACTGTGTCCAAATATTTTTCTTTTTTCTTTTCTTCCATACATCTCATCATTAGCATACAGCAGTCCACTGCTGGACATATACCTCTCCAATTGCACATCAATCAGCTCGATTCTCGGCGACTCTCATACAGCTACTAGCAGCCACCCTGGGAACAACGTCGCTCCGCCTAGCCTGAGGGCGTCTGATTCAAGAACACGTCTTCCCCAACGGCTTTCGGTTCTACAGCCAATATGGCCGGTCCATTGTCACTTCAGTTTGCTTATTATGTAATAGTAATAGTAATAGTGGGTTGGGGCTTTTGGCCACGGAATAATACATTATTTTACTAGCATATTGTATGCTACTTAATAACAGATGGCGCTTTATTCAATATACAAACGAGTAAATAAGAATAAAAAACGCCTACTAAAAGCAAAAACGCAATAGCAGTACATCTAGCCACTGTTTAGTATATCAATGGCACTGGTTGACATATTTATGTGTTATCAAGCTTTTTCCAACAGCACAGAGTTTTTGCTATTCGTTGATAGATGGCACTCGCTGACTTGCAACCTTTCGTGAATGAGAGTATGAAGCTTCGTCTTCAAGCCAATGAAACCAAGAAGACAAAACATTGAAAAAAAAATCTTTAGTCATTTAGCATTAGGTACTTGAGTTCACTAGTGCAGTTGCTATTCAGTCGCAGAATTTAAGTGCGCTAACTGAAACCTAGTTGGGGAATGGATAATGGTGCCGATTCCCTTGTTCACAAACTAAACTAAATTTAAGTTCAGTGCATCTTTTTCTTTGTATTTCATTAAGAAGAGGATAGAAGACACATTTTAGTTTAGTCCTGTCAAATTAATCAGCACCTGTCACTACTCCAATAAAGTTTCTAAGACGTGATGAAAAACTTGCATAGTAAAATTATGTAAATTTACGTCAGGGGCTGATTAATAAAATTACAGGACTAAACTAAAATGTAGGTATCTTCTTTCCTTTTCTTAATGAAATAGAAAGAAAAAGATGCACTGAACTTAAATTTAGTTTAGTTTGTGAAGAAGGGAATCGGCACCATAAGATTTCGATGCTATTCGGTTTCCCTACAAACATTTAGGCAGTAAGACATCCATTGAAGTTGGAACACACCACTTCTCTCCGCACAGTCGGTGTCAAACGCAGGATGCACAATTGATGACATCCCTGCATTGAGAATAGGGGTGACAATATCCAGAAAACGCTTTATTTTACCTTCGTTGTATTTCTGACCTCCCTGTTCGGGTTACTTAGTTATAGTGGATTCTGTATGCACTGTTGTCCTGTGCGTCTACCTAGCTGTAACAATAAGTTCGAACTCTGGGTTTGGAAGAGAAAAAATAATTCTCATAACAGTCCGGGGCCTGGATTTGTGTCTGAACGTCAACAAGCTCGGATCTTCTAACATTATTGTAGATACGTTTATCACATACTTAATCGGTTTGAATATTTTCGCGCTTAGATATTTTAAGTTTAAAAAGATGACTATTGAATCTTTAAAAAAAAAAATGTATGTTTTGTAGTGTTAAATTTATTTTTGCTACGTATCTTCTGGTGTAAAATAACGTTTATACAAATAAATAATCAAAAAAACATATTATACCTATTATTCCAAAACCGAGTACTACTTACAGCGTACGCATTATACAAAAAATCTATAAACTATTATTTCGCAGACATTTGTGTGGGTTATCAAATTCAAAATTTCTATATTCAGACAACAAAGATCCAATAGGTATACGTTTACCTAGTTTTTCAACCAACTTCCAAAAAGGAGGAGGTTTTATGTTCGTAGCGTATATACACGTTTCCATTTTTTTTCAAGTTATTCTGTACTTGCTGCTGCCCGCGGCTTCGCCCGCGTGAGTGTCGGAAATTACCCCATACATCCCCATGGGTTTTAAGTATAAATATCGAGTTAATCGGACACCGCGTTAAAATTCTTCCATACAAACACTGACACCCCCCAACCCCCCTTTGGGGGTTAATTTAGAAAAACAAAAACTACAAACTTTATAATTTATTTAGATAACTATTCGTGCAAAGTTTCATGTTTATTACCTCAAGGAATAAGGTTTTTCATACAAACTTTCATCCCTTATTTTACCCCCTTAGGGGTTGAATTTCGAAAAATCCTGATACACGTTATTCTTAATTTTTGGGTTTAAGTATAAATATTAAGTTTCGAGTTAATCGGACAGCGCGTTAAAATTCTTCCATACAAACTTTGACACCCCCCAACCGTAGGATAGGATACTTTTCCGGGATAAAAAGTACCCAGTGTGGTGCCCAGGATATTAAAGAATAATTATACCAAGTTTCATCGTAATCGAACCGGTAGTTTTTGCGTGATGCCTGAACAAACAGACAGACAGACAGACAGACAGACAAAAAAAATTTTAATCACATTTTTGGGTTCGGTGTCGGTCTAGTAACACCCCCTGCCATTTTTTTTTTGATATTTTCAATGTACAGAATTTTCACTACTACAGATTTATTATAAGTATAGATGTGTAACGTTTTATGTCCAAAAAAGTAAAATAAAATAAAGTATAATATGGATTGTTAGGTAGGATAACTGCCGAATATGTGTACTCACTTAGTTAAGATATGATTGTGACCTAGTTATGGATTTAAATCTATTATAAATACGATAATAAACAGCGCGTAGCATCCCTGAGGCGTTCGCGGACATTTTTTCAACATTTTGGCACCTCACACCGAATGCACACAGTTCAAGCTATAAGCGACGAGCGATAATATATTGCAGTGTTGCAATGCAATATTTCTAACAACATCCTCCGACCAGACTGATGGTGTCGTGTCTGGCGGGCAACTGCCCAACGATTGATATCAGATAGTCATAAATATGTTAAGTGCGCGGTAAACTCTAATTGCGCGATGCAGGATTTGTGTGACGTCACGTTTTTAATGCGTAGTTCGCATGTGGTGTAGATGCCGCCACAATCTCAACATCAGCCGAGCCTTTTCCCAACTATGTTGTGGTTGGCTTTCTGTCCAGCTCAAATGAAACCGCAGTCGCTTGTGCCATACGCCCTGTCAAAGACACCTAGCGATCTTTTGCTCTCAAGATATGACCAGTAAATGTCGATTACAATTTGAGGTACATTTTCTATGGATTAATGGTATATTGGTAGGTTATTCTAGGAGCTCGTGGCTGGGTAATAATAGCCGCATGAGTCGATCCATCAGGTTAAGCTACGCTTGCCAGGGTTGGTCCGTGGATGGGTGACCATGTTTACATATCGAGACTCCTCCGTGCCTCGATAAGCACGTTAAGCCGTTGGTGCTGTCATTCGTGGATCTTTGACAGTCGTTACGACTCGTCAGAAGCCCGACAATCTAACCACCAGTCTTACGTGTTTAAGTATCGGTCACTAATTACCAGTCACCCTATATGCCTGTGATTACACCGGTTCCTATACCCCTGAAATTGAAACACAGTAACAATGCTTGGCTGCAGAAATCGGTACCATGGTGATAGTTCTACTCCGGATGAGGTCTTTCAAAAAGAGCTCATATACCTACTACTTTTGATTGATACCGAGGTCTTGCACGAATTGAGAAATTCTTTAGGAACTGTCGTATTTCATTCGAAAGATTTAATGGTACTTACGCCACTTTGGCTCTGCAGTCCTTATTATGATTCGCACCGCGTTCGCGCATACGTAAGTCAAGTTTAAAGAATGCGCCGCTCCGCGCATGGCAACGTTGTTTTAATATTCAATCTGTGGTTGTTATGTTTTTAGTTTTTTTACTTTCTTTGCACATTTTTGAATCTGACGCTTTGGTATGGTGTTGCTAAGGAGACAACATTCTTTATCACAGAGTATTCAACATGACATGACATCACTTTTGTTCCTGGAATGGTTAGACAGACTTGTATTGTTTTAGTTTGCCTACGTTTCGCCAGATAGTTTAAAGTCCATCACCATCTGCCAAGCTTTACCCAACTATGTTGGTGTCGGCTTCCAATCTAACCAGATGCAGCTGAATAACAGTTTTATATAGAGCGTCTGTGGAACCTCCACGACCCAGTTATTGAGATACTGCTTGGTAAGATTGGTTGTCAGACTTTCGGGGTTCCCACTACCCGTAACAACTGTCAAAGATTTACTATATTGACCATTGTTCAAAATAAACACGAGGAAGGTTTGCTGATGAAATCTAAGCTAATGTGGGTATGTTAACAGAAATTATCAGCTGTCGTCTTAAAATAATACCCATCAGTCAATCGGCAAGAGCTGTGTTTAAATATAAAATGACCTAAATCTTCAGCTGCCATGTTGAGACAAACTGTCATGTTTTTGTTTATTATTTGGGTATAAAACTTATTTATGGCTACAAAAGTATTTAGTTTATTGATATTCTGTAAAGTTCACTTTGAACCTCAAATAATTGATTGCATACAATTTGAAGAAAAATAAGTTCGCTTTCGTCGTGTGCGGTCAGTTGAGTGAGGTTCGAAGTGAATTTTACAGAATAGCACTTCCGAAGGTGTTAATTATTGTATTGTTCACTTTTTAGTTGTGGTACCTACCCCACACAATTAATATCACGACCTGCTATGTAAATAACAGTGACAGGAACTTATAAGAACATCATCGACATAGGTTAAGTGGGAAAAATAGGTAAGTACGTATTATTGAAGCTAACTCAAAAACTACAGAAGCAAAGTTAGGTAATAAAATGTATATGGCAACATCTTGCAAGTTTCTTCTAACAAATGAAAAAAGAATTTTCAAAATCCGTCCCCAATCTGTGTTGCAATTATTTCAATATCGAGATCCATACGCTATGAACATAGTACCTCCTCCTTTTTGGAAGTCGGTTAAAAAGGACAAGCTTATTCACAACAAAAGCATATTATTTTTGTTATTATCAATTTCGCTAGTGAAACCTCACCTTTACCCGACCTGATTTCATCGCCATCAAGATATTACCGAACCAGCTCTGCTTAGCCCTCTAAGGCTAAAGCGTGCAGCATACAACTTTTCTCTCCGCCATACATGGATGGGAAACTCCCTCGTCTTATACTTCAAGCACTGGATCGTGCTAAGAGGATGATTCTGCAATTCGATGAAAGAAATAATAAGATTTATAATTTGTTTGTCAATGTGCTGAGCGTGGTACCCAGAAAAAAAAAACGATTCTCGCTCTTGCATTCTGCGTTCTCATTATTCTTCTGCATTTCTGCTTCTGTGGATAGCTTAGCTGGAATTCTGATGACCGTAGCGGATAGGATCTCTTCTCCGTTATGGAGATCCTTTATTAAGAGGGTAATTTAAATTGTTTAATATAATATTTTTAATTTTAATTAAAATTTTAATCGAACTGTATAGATCAAGTTGTCTGAATTAAATGAATTTTATTTTATTTTATTTATTTAACAAAGTATCTCCAAATCTCTCGTCTTTCTGTTTAAAAAAAAATCTAACCTATCCGAGGAGGGGTGCAAAAATTACTCCTTAGAATGTCGAACAGTGAAAACTGTGACAGAGTTTTAAAGGCATCGAAAACGACAAAAATGAAAAGGGAAACTTTTACAGAATGTCCCAGAATCAAAGAAGGGAATATAACCGGCAGTCAATTCTGAGTCACGATGGAACACTGTCGTCTGTATATGGCTAGCGCCATGCTTTGCAAACACGGGTGGTACCGTACTGTATTAGCTAAGGTGACTGGGACATGCAAGGAGTGGTGTGTACCTTTTAAACCCTGTTTTTCTTTGCAGCTGGGCCATTGGTAACTGTCACAAATCTTAGCAGGCACTTTGTGAGAATTATTTCATCACCACTCCTCTCAAAACGGTGAGACAACCACGAATTTACCAAAACCAAAAATTCAAAGACATGTGACATCTACCAACCCGCACCGCACCCGCGTGGTCGCTTAGGCCCACTACTTCTCACAGAGGGGCCTAACTCCCAGCCGGGAACATTATAGGCTGATTATGCTAGGTATTGTTTTATACTTTCCAAATAGAGCAGGGCAATCTACCAGAATACAAAATTAAAAAAAACTGCCAGGTATGTTCAACGGAGAAATCAGTCAGCGTCAGTTAGGCTGAGGCTACAGTAGGCAGCGATTTGCGATGCGACTGGAAGAGCGAAACGAACGAACGAACGTGTTGTTCCTATCGCATAAAGAAATCAAAGATCGCTAGTAATATTTGATGTACGGTGTAGCCATATACATGAGCATTCATTTATTTGTTTTAATCGCTCACGTGTCGCAGGTCGCGTCGCGACCTAATGTAGCCTCAGCCTAAGTGTTGGTCGTTCGGCGGCGAGATGAGCAGGCGACATTGTTGCCATTGGGGGTAAAATCTGGATGAGGCTGCACGCGTACGGATTGGCACAAACAAAGGGAGGTCCATGGCCAGGAGTGGGTGAAGTTGGTCTGTGAATGATGATGATGATGATACAGTCAGCCATGCTATGCTGAATCCCTAGCATTACTTTATCGGCTGTCGTACTTCCGATAAACGCTCCACAAAGGAAAGTGATCACCACATTAGCCCTTAGCCTGTTGGTGAGTTTAATCCAGCTTTCCTGACACGTAATTTTGATGCCTTTTAAACTAATTTAGACATTCTAGTTAAAATCAGATCGGTATTTAAATTTCATCGTAGAGGCCACGCCACCACTCAAGTACGTTAGACACGGCGCCAGTGTCATTGCATCAAATTGCATTAAAAAAATGTAGTTCCACAATTTTCCACCGGACTTCATTGGTCATTCGCACGGATTCTAGACTTTACCGTAAATTCTTTGATTTGTTTTAGAGGAAGCACGACACAGAATAGGAATTTGTTTTTCCTAGAAATCCTAGACTTGCTTAACTACATAAACATAGAATAACACACAGATTGGATCCGCATGCCTTAACTTATAACAAAATATATGTATTTACGGGTAAACGCAACAATTTGAGACTAAAAGACTGCCTGTAATGCAACCTAATCACAAAAAAAATGTCCAAGATGGCGGATGTCAATGTCAAATCAATTTAAAATAATCGTTTCCTTGTGCAACGAAATGGCTGCGTTTAAAGTAATCAATGTCAACTCTGTTGGATACTACTATCATACAGGTACCTACATGATATAAGATTACTATTTCCTGAAGAGCACAAGTATTAATAGGGAACTATAGAAGGGAATAATTGCCAAAATCTAGACTCGGAGCTGTTACCGAAAATTGCCCAGTTGATAAACCCAATCTAACACTTTGCACAATTGGCACGAATTGTATCCAAAACCTTAGTCACACTTGCAAACCACTCGCTCAATTTAAGGGCCTATAAGACTTCAAATTGCTTAGCAAGATCCGCCGTTATATCGAAACTACTGCAGCATTAATTTTGAAATTAATATGTGTTAAAGTTGAGGATTAATGTTAAGGACTATGTTATCCGGAAACACAATTTCATAATTCATAATTTTCTCGACAGAAAAAAAACCAAAGTTACCTCCAAATCGAACAATAAACCGCTTCTATTCTAAAAATACTTCAAATTACATCATAAAACTTTGCATACTAACTGAACTAACTATAAAGCAGTGACTGTGTTTTTTTTTTTTTTTAAATTACCATTATTTTTGCCGTAAAAAGCAATTACCTAAACTATTGCCGATTTGGAGGCGCCTCCGTCTCGCTCACACTCAGTCCGCGAGTAGTATGGTGCGAGCGAGATAAAAAACTGAGGTTGTGTGGGCTCTTAAGAGAATAACATATTCAATGGTTTATTTAGGCTATGCATTGTCCGTTAGTTAATCAGTCACTGAGCGGAGTCTCAGTCTGTTGACTAACATCTGTGATCTAGGTACCACCGATGACCCAGTGAAAGTGGCGGAGTTTTGGGCCAAAAAGATCTGAAAGGGTGCTAAGCAGTGGTGGCCTAGTGGTACCGACTTACGAGTTGTAGTTTATGGGTTCGAACACAGTCAGGCGTTTTAATTTGTGTAAATAATTTCATCACAACTGCTCTCAAAACGGTGACGGAAAACATCGTGAGGAAACCGACACGTTCTAGAATCAAAAATTCGAAGACACGAGACATCTACCAACCCGCACTGGACCCTTTCCCTTTCAAATAGAGGAGGCCTGCTGTGTCCCAGTGGGAATATTATAGGCTCTTAAGATCTTAAGCATGAGCATAGTCGCTTATGCTTAAGACCTGAAATAGCGTCGTATCAGCGACACGAACAAGAAGAAGCCATTATACAGATATCTACCGAAGGATACACTAAATAATACAGCCTCCACGAGTCGCGATACAAAAAAATACATCTGGCGCACCAATACAGTTTGCTCCGCTACTACCTTGGTGACTGGCTACAGGCGCATCCACACCAGCGCACGCGCTGCGCATGCACACGAACCGTACACGCGAGGCCTCGAATAGCTAAGGACATATCACATTTTACGCGCGCGCGTGTATTTTCCGAACGGTTCCCGTGCAAGGATCCACACTTGCGCATTTGAAGCTCACGCGCACGAACCGTGAAATGAGTGTGTCCAACTATGTTCCTAGGATGCAGGCGAACCACATTTTTCTTTCGCGCGAGAGGACATTTAACCACGCGAATATGTCCAAAGGTGTCCATCATACTATGTTCCTAAGATGCACGCGAACTACACTGTTCATGCGCGTGCGCAGGTGTGGACACGACTTTATATTTTTACAACGAGCTGAACTATTTTCATAGAGTTTATGCCAATACGAGATGTGTAGACGAAGCTCACACCAATAAAATAGTCAACTAGCCAATTAATAATGAGCCTCTTGAATTAATGCCCAATATCTCTTGAAATAAAGACATATTGTTTTGTTATCGATTGACAATTAATTGCCTGCCAGACCGCGTAGCAACCAACGAGCTATAATAAGAAGTTTTAGTTGGCAACACTGATAGGCTGAATGAGTTATGATTGTTGCCAAAAAAAAGTAAGTCAGCTGATGCTCGATATGTTTTAGGAGGAAAAACAAGATGTGTTAGTTATTAGCTATGGAAAATAATGTGAATTCCGTATTATTGGTAAAGATCGTCTGATTCAAAATTGCACGCCCTTCCACTGCTTGTTGCATATACATTTCAAATGTTTGTATAGTTAACTATAAACATAAACAACACAAAAAACATAAACTATAAATATATTTTTAAACCAAATATCACTAACTGTACCTATTTCAAACTCTGTAGATAGATAGAATATTCCGTATGTGTATTAGTTTTTGTGGAGGGGCGGCAGTTTAGGCAGGATAAATGCTTAAGTACTGTAGAGCCTGTAATCTAACAAGATTTTAACATCCAACCTCCGCGGGTATACGTTGATAGCAAGAATACGAGACAAACAGTTAATTTATATTAAGATTATAAGAAAAAAAGCGGAGACAGTCGGCTGTCAAGCGGGCGATTAGAATATAAATAATTGAATTCTTAAACCTAATTTTATTATCAAAGTTTTAATGCAAGAAATCTTTTTTTTTGCACAGGTGCCGTAGGCTCCCGAAGAGTACCTACCTACTAAAGACCTTGTTTGTTCAGATCTTTACAACCATTCTTTTCTAATTCGTGAGACAATAAATGCAAAACAATTTTTTTTGTTGATCTGTCAAAATGGCCAGAGAAAATGTCACTTAAATCGAAATTCGACCGGTGTCTTGTTGTGAATCTGCGATGATTTACGTTAAAAACAAATGAATTCGCTTTCGAACTGGTGCGGTTACTTGAGTGAAGTTCTAAGTGAATTTTACAGAATAATAATTGGCATTTCAATGTCACTGACAAAAATATCTGTCAATTGTTCCAATTATGTTGCAAAACTATGACCTAACAAAAAGTATCGCCCGAAGTCCTCTCGTGTAAATTATTTTAATGACTACTCAAACACTATTTAGTTCAAGTATTCTTAGTGACAATGCTACCACTTTTCTTTTCCATTCTTTGTTTCCTAACTGTCTTTTCTCGGTCTATTGCAGTAGAAGAAAAAAATCAGAAGGAACACTTCTGGTGGGGACAACTTGGATTTGATTTCGGTTGACAGTCTCGATAGTCTAGTAGTCACAAGCTTTACTATACTTACCTCCTCCCATTGGGTTTTCAGATCGGGAACAGTATTATTGGGATTTTTTTATTTGGAAATTCTCAGTCAGGAGACTGGCTTATCGCAATAGGCTCGTACAAAATATCGCTCGCCCAGAACATAATATGGTACATGCTGGTGGTATAAAATAGTTAAAAAACAGCCGGAATTTGGTAGTAGGTACACTAAACTTTTGCTCACAGGATATAATATGTTAGTTGAGAGACCTTCCATAAATTTCTTGCGCAGTTCAGAGGCGCAACATTCTTAAAAACTAATCAAACATGATTGTAGTGCAGTCTCAGTGACAATGCCACCACTTGCACTGTTTGCTTAGGAATGGTCTCAGTAAATAGTGAGGCTACCTGGGCGGCCACTGTGGGAGTTGAGAGATGGCTTTGGAATGATTTTGTTGGTTATTGGATAGCTTTTTATTGAGCTAGCCTAGCTGTGAAACGAAGATTGGTGCCGATTCCCTTGTTCACAAACTAAACTAAACTTAAGTTCATCTTTTTCTTTCTATTTCATTAAGAAAAGGACAGAAGATAAATTTTAGTTTAGTCCTGTCAAATTAATCAGCGCCTGACGTAATTTTAGTAGGCAAGTTTTTAATCACGTCTAAACTTGTATGGAGTCGTGACAGGTTTGACAGGACTAAACTAAAATTTATCTTCTGTCCTTTTCTTAATGAAATAAAAAGAAAAAGATGCACTGAACTTAAATATAGTTTAGCTTGTGAACAAGGGAATCGGCACCATTGTTGACCACGCTTGTGGACTAAGCGATGGCAATTTTGGACTCTTGTTTGTATCGTCTAAAATCTAAATTAGATTTCTTATTCTGTACATAAATGTTTAGTGTATTTACCTTCTTCACCATTACCGGCTTAACGTGCTTTCTGAGACACTGAGTTATAGGTGTCTAAGGATCTGAATTATAAAGGTAAATGCTAGTTTTAGAATAAGAACTGGGATCTTAAACTCTAGAAAAAGGTCCACGACAAAAGACAGACATCTGAAAGCGAATGTTATTTGCTATAATGAAAATTAGGCACACTATGTCCTTATACGTTTTGCAAATACATCTCAGAACTACTTGAAAAAGAGATATATTTTATCAATGATTTGGTTTATAAATGGACTACATTGACAATAGTTAGTGAAGGAGCCGATTTTTTTCTAAACTGACCCAAAACGGCATTAACAAAGAATCTTTGATGTATTGTTGAAGCAAATTGAGCATTGAACAGAAAGTTGAGCATTCATTGATTTAAGTTATAGCTGAAGTTTTGAATTAGATTTGGCTGCCCATTCATTACTAATGATTTCGGAAGCTGGTGTGCATTCTCTAAAATTCACTTTGAATTTCGAACAGTGTCTCGTGTGAATCCACGATGATTCAGGTACTCTAAAAATAAATGAGTTCGCTTTCGAATTGTCTGCGGTCACTTGAGTGAGGTTCGAAGTGAATTTTACAGAATAGCACTACGATTTTGATATGTGAATGAAATTCGATGCTTTTGTCACAGTTCAAGCTACAGATGAATTTTTCAAACGTTTTCAAGGTTCGTATTCAAGAATGTCAACAAGAATCTATATTCTATAGGTATTTAAAATAACACTTGATATGAAATCAGTCAGATTTCTAATTTTTCGGAGAATTTTGCTCACACTGGCCACTTTAAAGTCAGCCACAAAAAAAAAACACAAATCGAAATGAAAAAAAACCACAATCGCGCAGAACGAATGACACTCCACCACATAGCAGGTAGCCTATTTTAAAGTAATAATTCAACAACATTAGGGTTATCATCCCCTATCATTCTATGGCTTTCGGCTTTCGGCACACAATGGCATGCACGTGGGAAAGGTGTCAATATTTTAATAATAACCTGTGTTGCAAGGAGAAGGAATAGGGTGGTGAAAAGATTTTTGATTGAGGGTTCTGTATATATTTTTATTTATTTATTAAGTTTCAGATTTAAAAACGATTGCACAGTGTTTTTGTTTATACTTAAAAAATAAATACCTTATTAAATTAAATATAAGTATTTGTAATACGTATTATTCCGTGAGGAAAATAATACAAAATATACGATGAAAATAAAGTAACTACCAAAAGTGGTTTAAGTAGGTACTGAAAAAACATCCTATTTTTAGTTTTTAGTATTATAATGTAAATATTTTTAAGATGACGTGCATCGATGACATAACCGAAGCAGAATTTCCTGCTAGCTAGTATTTATATCTAAGCGTAAATTACACTAAACTAAATCCAAGAATCACATAAGGAAAATAATTTTCCTATTAACAGTTTATATTACTTCAGGGTCAGCTTATACAGATTATTATATGAAACTAGTAAATCGTCTCTAAACTTGCCTATTTTAACTCTGCTTGCTCTTTCTCTTTCAGGCTCGCCGTTTTTTAGGTAAAAAAGGTAAAAAAAAAGTGGAGCTTTCCATTTTCAAAAAAAAAAATCTGATATCCATCAATTAAAAAAAAAAATCATCGAACCATTCAAAAATAGAACACAAAAAAATCCACGCAACCCTAAACCAAAGACAGTAGACGGCCAGTTAAAGACGTTGGCGCGAAAAAAAGCAACAATATGGCGCGGGCACCCAAGTGGAATGCCATTGATGCCTTTCTGAAACAGATATAGATCTTTTTGCATCAGCGAGCCGTTATTTATTGTATCGTAATGTTATTCTGTTGCCAGTCTTGTTTGTTCGAAATTCGAAATTAAATTATTGAGCTTTTCGGTTGACATTGTTTCCGTTAGGTCAGTTTCAGTTCTTCATTTCTCGTGAGGTCACATTACGCTAGTTTTGCCCGAAGGGCCTATGATCACCTATCATCATAGGTACTGTAGACTTTTCGGGAGCCTACTGTACCGGGACGAATAAAACAGTTATTTGAGGAATAACGGGGCTAATTTATTCCTTGAGTCGGAGCTTGGTACGTTTTTACAATCTTATATTTTCTCCTAGCGCCGCTTGACAGCTCGCGGGGCAGGACTTTTTTCTTCTATTCTAAATTCTTAATAGTGTTTATTTCATAATCTTATGCATACCACAAACCATACAGGTTATAATCTCTACAGTACCTAACCTACATCCACATTTCTCCAGCCACAAAACCAGACTCTAGTCTGCTACCGAATCTAAAACCAATACATTGCTTTAGGGGTTAAAATCTAGGTGGGTAAAACTTCGCGCTTAGCAGCATACTTGCGTAACATATAATGTATTAGATACTTATGTACTTTATCCCGATATCAATTGTAACTTGCAGGTAATGCCGATGCTATCGCCAACTCTAACAGGATAATAATTCTAAAGTACTAGGTGTTACTAGTATTGCGACACGCTCGTGTGACTTTTGTAACCTATTCAAGACTTTTATAGTTTCCTTGTCAACATTATCATCAGGTATAGAAAAATTTAAACTGAGTATTTGCATTGCCAAGGTAATTAAAATAGCCAAAGTCTGAAACTTTTAGCCACTTTTGACCAGTAGTGCTATTCTGTAGTTAAACTCTTCCCCAACTTTGTTGGGCAAAAGCTAGGCAGATTGACTTGAGTGAGATTCGAAGTAAACTTTACAGAAGATGTTATTGATGGTGTAATAATTTTTTATGGAACTTTGCTACTATAAAATGCAACCTTATTAAAAAAATGATTCATGCCTTAAAAATTCAACGTCGTATATTAAAACAAGGTCCAAAGTACAGCACAGCACGGCGGCCATATAATATTACAACCTGCTGACGTATATTTTTTTCACATTACAATACGGACTTCGGACTACAAGAAAGAGAGAAAAAAAAGCCGGTCTAGTGCGAGTTGGGTTTGCGCACTAATAGGGTTCCACTTATCAATTAACATTTTTTTCTGAACTGATTTTATTATTTATATTTTTATTATTTATACCGTAAATACGTACCTACTTAACCTAAAAATAAAACGAAGATTAATAGAGATAATATATTATTATCAACAAAAACGTTGAAAAAGAGTATCGGGAGAGCTGGGTTCCCATGCTTTTATCATCCCACACCATGTCAAAGGCGTCCTTCTTAATGTTCACCCATCCACGGACCAACCGCGGCAAGCGTAGCTTTACCTGATCGATCGAGCGGCTGTTACTACTTAGCCACAAGCCCCTCTTTGACCCTCATTATAATCATCAACAGACAGAAGGAGTAGGCTTATTAATATGGTTCCCCTTGGCATTCTTTAGCTACGGAACCCTAAAACCACGCCACCTCTACTTATGCGCCGGCGCACACCATACTTTATATTTTACACGTCGACACTTGTTCTGCTGAATGGCAAAATATTTAATGGGGGGTATACACTGGCGGCATTGCATAGTTAATGTCTTCGTAGATTATAAGTGGCCCTAGGCTGAAAGGAATTGCTAATTAGGGCATTGGGGTTCCCGTTGTCATAGGGTTTTGATTGCGGTTGCCCATCAGACTTCTGCCTTGCTTGATTGGAGAAATTCCTAATATAAATAGGTCATCAGTTCATCACAGCCACATACCCTCATCTTCTTCGGACACATTATGCGTTCACCGAAGCATTGTCTGGAAAGACTTGTAATACTGGACCGGGCGGAAGAAAAACGCGCTCAAGGCAGAGCACCAGCAAGACGGTCAGACGCGATCAAGACGGCTGTTGGAGGCGGCATGTACCGAGCGGTCCACACTGCAGAAGCCCGCTTAACTTGGAGACGCGTCGTGCTCCTCGCGATCCTCAGCATTGAGGGAACGGCGAAGAAGAAGAAGACACTGGTCACAAGCGCCACAGCTAACCGTGGGGTCCAGGATTTTTTCAAAGTATTTTTAGGTTTTTCCATCTCGAAATGTCAAGTGTTTAAGCTAGAGATAAGACAAAGCGTCACATTACTGGCAAACAGTTATCTGTGTAGTCATCAAGTCCAAACTTCAAAGATATCGCGTGGATATCCCTAGTTTCGGCAGTACCGTGACGAAATAATCGACAGATGCGATGCGGCTACCTGCATCAATGTGTAAACTCCTTTAATTAACTAGGTACCTCTCCCCAATTAGCTATGGTGCGTCGAAGAAATTACATGCGTTACGAGAAGCGGTGGAAACGACCTCTACATTTTAGCCTCTGTGTCAGCGTCAATGTGGAGGTTGAGGACAATACTAGTGCAACCTGATCAGAATACTGTTCTTATTGAACGCCACAATGCTTCAGCGTGTGAGAGTACTCTACTCTCGATAAATCGCCTGGTCAAATTTTCCAAAATAAAATCGTTTCTATACTTTCTATTATACACGGAATTCGTATAAGAATGGAAATTTTAAAAACTAGAGAGTTGACCGTATAAGATTAATATATTTTTAGATATCCCTTGCTATAACAAAAAATGTAATTAAAAAACTACGTGTAGTTCTTTTACTTGGGAAGTGATTCCGGAAGTCCATCGTCACGATTCACGTCGTCACAAACAAGTTAAGTAAGTTTTCTTTTACTCTTCGGATGAGCCCTATTGATTTGCGTTATCAAACACATTCAAAAGATATACTATTATTTATATTATATTATTATTATTCTATATTCATTTATTCAAAGACAACTCTCTGGTTACACGTCTTACTTAGTTATAAACCTAAATTATATTAAATTAAATAAAAAAATAAATATAGTAGGTATGTATAAGTATTTATCGGAACTTGAAAAAGGGGGAAGAGCTCATTGGACATCAATAAATTCATCCGCATCATCCAAAAGATATTATAACAAAAATCTATGATTTTTGTGTGGCGTGCATTTTTAGGTTTTCTGATTTTTTTATTCTGTTTGTAGTGCTATTCACTACAGTTTACTTGATCAATCAACTCAAGTGATCGCAGACAATACGAAAGCAAACTCATTTGTTTTTAAAGTAAATCATAGCCGATTCACAATATGATGGCGGGTGATTACTTGAAAAAAAACTTTAAAATCCTATTCCTAAAGAGACATAAAAACCCTGTAAGAAATCGACACGTGTTTTACCTTTCAACGAGGCATTCTCAGGATGACTATTGACTTGTCGGGAACCCGAACACGACGTGTTGCCATATTTTTTAATGACTCTTTAGGAATAGTTAAGCGGAATAGGTTACCAAATATATCTACGTCTACTAACTGTATTTATAATGGATTTCCGCCGAGTCACGCCTGAATCAATTAACTATCTATAAAATCATTTTGGACCCACCAAAAAGAATGCATTTCATTTGGCTGCCTAAGTACCAACTTCACCCAAATACTTACTTCTCAACTCAAGCGCAATTTCGCACATGCATCGCAAAAAGTTCAGCGCGCGCATTTCGCTTTGCATACCGAGACCGTGGACGGTAATAATAGCGTGGCATCGGACGATTCCCATTCGATACGGAGACATTGTTATACTTAATTTAGTTTTGAAGTCCATCTGTGACAGAAAATAGTGAGGTATACCCACAGAATAGAAAAAAAGGTGTTATCTATTCTGTGGGTGAGGAGCTCGTGGCTGAATAATAAGCTGCGCTTGCCGGGGTTGGTCTGTGGATGGTTGACCATCTTTACATACCATACCATTCCCACTGACACATGCCACCTCTCTGAGAGAGGGAGTGGGCCGTAATTTACCACGCGGGTCCAATGCGGGTTGGTTTTCTAACGATGTTTTCCTTCACCGTTTTGAGAGCAATAGTGGTTAAATGATTTACACAGAGTACAACGTCTATCAGGGTTCTACAACTAATAAGTCACGGTCATTACCACTGAGCCACCACTGCGCTGAGTAACCCCACATAAATTAGTTTATGGAGAGGATGATGATCGCTGCCCGCGGTTCTGCGGATTCATTATTATTTTTAAAGGTAACAGGTGCGTTTAGGTTGTATTATTATGGTTTCGATGACCATATGGGTACTCTAAAGCCACTGGACTGAGCTGGGGAGTCCTCGTCTACACAATAAGACAGTGCTATTCTGGGTGCCCTCTACTATGTATTAAACCGATTGTGTGTATGTACTAGGTGTGTTAAAACTATTAGAATCAAAAGATCCATCGTGGTATTCGAGCCAGTCTATTGTGTATTTGATAAGGTCCTGATGACTGATATTAATTTGTACCTTTGCAACACGTGCATTGAAAATGGTTTTTAGGAATTTCGAATGTAAAAAATTATGTCAGGAGGCCCGTTAATAAACAGATTTAACCGACAGAAGGGAACAAAAAACCCGGACTCGTTAGTTTTTAAAAATAAATCCGCGATGATTTATACGTTAACAACAAATGAGTTCAATATCGAATTGTGTGCGTTCACTTGAGTGAGGTTCGAAGTGAACTTTACAGAATAGCACTGCTGATTTCGTCAGTGTAGTAGGTAAATCATTTTTGAACCATCATTAAAGCTGCACTTCTTACTCGGCTCATAGATGCATGCATAGTAAATTAATATTCGTCGCGTGTCGCGTGAATGCAAAATAGGTAATGCGGACTTTCATTTTTTTCATCAAAAATATTTTTAGGAGTATAAACAGGGATATATCAGCAAAAGTTAATAAATCTATGAAGTTTAGTTATTTTCTGGGTCATATATTTATTTAAATTCATTTTAAATTAATTAATAGAAATAAAAAAAAACTATATTACAATTTCAAGTACTTATATTAGAAATCATTGTCAACTTATTCAAATAATTCTAAAATGATTTGGATCACGGCAGTGTGTAGGTCAAAGTACACACCAAAATATTATTTCATTCAACTTTCAACTAGATGTGAAAATAAGACAGTAAACAAAAAATTAAGATGCTGACAGTGGCAATATTGACGATGTTTGCAAACGTTGACATACCAACTACTGGGTTCAATGTTCAAAAATTAAAGTAGGTATTCGATTTGTAGACTTAGAAACTAGTGCAATTATTTATTTACGTAATAAATTCTTGCTATCCCAAAGGTACAAGGTGCAAGTAAGGTAATCTGTTTGCATTAATCTAGTCCTGAGACTCATCAAGTAATAAGTGAATAAACTGAAACATAGTGCACTAATGTTGACCACTTCATCGCATCAACGAAAAAAGGTAAGAAAAAATTGAGTTATGCATTTATGAGGGTGATTTTCTCAGTGAAGAATCATCTTTGTATTCATCTGAATATTTAATCACTTACGGAAAACATTCAAAAACAGAATGCCAATGTATAATGCAACTATGGCAACCCACAGCCTAAAGCACTTGGTAGTGTCTGGTGATTTTTTAGTAGAGGCGTCGCACACTCGAAGATGAAACTTTATTTTTTTATCCTGTCCATGGCCCGTGCTGGGCAAAGGCCTCCCCCAAGTCCTTCCAGGAATTCTTTTCCCGCGCCACCTCGAACCAGCCCTCGGTACGCGTCCAGGCCAGGTCATCTCAACACCTCTTTCTGGTAGATGGCCTAAAATATTAGGTATTTTATATCACGAAAAAGGTACGGAAAGGTTCAATCAGGCATAATTACTGCAACGACGGATTTGGCATCTAGACTCATTTCACGGGTGACCACTGAAAATCAGCGCTGTGCTGTGAGTGCATAGCACAGCATCATGCTGAGTGGAAGCCTTTTTGTCAGGGGTTCTGTGCTCGTATTGCTTTAATTTTTATTTGGTAGATATTTGAGTTAACTCATCTTTCTTTATGGATTTGTTTCTGTGAAAATTAAACCATTTTTTTCTTATTTATTATTCCACGAGGTTAAAAGACAGCACCTTAACTAAATGCAGTTTATGCAGTGTGACGTATTAATTTCCGATTCACTCCAATATCGTACGATCGCGCGGTTCGAACACGTTGGCAGATTGGCACCGGTCGCGTAGCAATCCAGCCTGCCAGCCAGTATCGGACGAAGTGCCGGCCGGCAAACACGAGCGCGCATACCACACCGCAACCCGCTCCCGCCAAAATTACGCTAAACTACTTTCGAAAACTTTAAATATCGAATTACTGAATGAAAGTTCCATTTTTTTGAACTGAGAACGGACTTTACAGAGTTTTTGAAACGTTTCTGTTATGCCAGTGATTTTATTTTTGTGATTTTTGTTTTTTTTTTATTTTTTAAGTTTGGATTCAAAGTGATCGTGAATGGATGTTATGTAACAGTGAACAGGTGAGTCTTATTGATTTAATTAAAAGTCATACGAGCGAGGAAACAGGAATTTTTGAGTTCGACATTATTGGCGGAGGTTACTTACGTTGCACCGACCGGTTATTATACAAGGAAAGATGTAATGAAATGGGCACTTTTATTTTAATTATTATGAGATAAATATTTTTTGGTAGGTAATAATTATTTCTGTAAATTTAAATGTAGATATTTTTGTGAAAATATGAAAGTAACAGTTTGTACATTACATATTTTAAACTATTATTTAAAAAAAATGCCGAATAGCATTTTACTAAAGGCAAAGAATAATTTTGGCAAATTAATTTGTAATTCTACCAAAAATAAAAAATAAGTGAATATGACTTTTCTACCTATTTCAGGAATAATGAAAATAATAAAACATTTTTTTTTCTCCGAAAAAACAAAACTCAGATGAGATTCAGGCCAAGAGCTTCAATGTTGTGATAAAAAAAAAAAAAAGACTACAATAAAACGGTACCGATGTTTTAGCCTAGGTATTTATCAGAATTAGCCCAGCAGTTTACTTCCTTCCATTAAAAATATTTTTTTCCTGCTAAGGTCATTAACTTCGAAACATTCACACGAGTAAATAACTTAATAAGTAAAATTGTTTTTACAGTAAACTAAAAACAATATCCCAAACTAATATTGTTTGTAAAGTCATTATGACTACTGACTACTAGGCTCATTATTTTTTAAATGTCGAGCGAGGAAACAGGAATTTTGAGTTCGACATTATTGGCGGAGGTTACTTACGTTGAATCGACCGGTAATTTTTCTTTCCTTGCACGAAATAAAAGCGCCCATTTCATTACATAATGAAATGGGTGTTTTTATTTTAAGAGTAATTTTTTTGTTGGTAGATAATACTTATTTTAAATATAAATGTGCAATGTAGGTACATGGATATATTTTTGTGGAAATTATCAACGCTACAGTTGGTAGAAAACTTACGACATATTTAAAACTATTATATTTTTAACACAATACCTAAAGTAGGGTTACACTAAATGCAGACTTAAAAAAAACGGAAAAAACGCCGCATTAAAAACTGAAACCGGATGTTTTAGCCTATTTATCAAAATTAGTCCAGTCCAGTAGTTTACTTCATTCTATTAAAAATACATTCTTCCTGCTAAGGTCATTAACGTCGAAGCATTCACATGAGTAATTAGTAAAATTGTTTTTATAGTAAACTACAAACAATATCGTAAACGAATATTTTTTGCAGTCATTACCCTAATAAGCAAATTTATTTTTAGATATCAATTATAGTAGTCATTAGATAAATACAAAAGCAGGCCTTTGTGCAAAAACAAAAAAAAACAATTAAAAAAAAAACTAAAATGATCCTTCTGGTACATTAAAAAAAAGTTAAGAAATATATCAAAGATGCATAAATGCACAGCTTTGCAAAAAAAATATTAAACTAGCTGCTGCACGCGGCTTTGCCCGCGTGGACAATAATTCTTTTTATAAAATAAAAGAAGCTTAGGTTACTCTTATAACATCAACTATCTGCCAGTGAAAGTCCCGCCAAAATCGGTCCAGCCTTTTCGGAGACTAGCCGGAACAAATAGAAACCAAGACACAAAATAAAAATTTAAAAAAAATGTGATACTCGAGTGCCTAATTATATACTTTCCTATGCATTTAGTAAAAAGCTGTTACTTTGACATTACAAACAGACACTTCAATTAAATTTATTTGTACTGTATAGAAGATGTTTAGATATAAAATTACTTACAAAATTTAGGTAAGGTTAATATTATGAAAAAATTATAAAAATAAAATATGCATATTTTAGTAATGCTTCTTTAATCAGATTGCATAACGATTTATGAAATTTTATCAGAACAATTTAATCAGATTAATGAGCATACGTAGAATTGCACAAAACACATAGCGTGATGTGTTGCGTCATTATAAAAACATGATCAAATAATAATAATTAAAAATGAAATTATCACAAACAGAACTTGGCTTTGTGTATTGCCGAAGGACATTTCAGTCATTTACAATGTTCCGCATTTGATAAGAATTTCCTTTTACTGAGCTAATTTTGATATGATCAACAAATGAAATGAAATGGAATTGTTTATTCTGTAAATAGGATATCGGAATCACTTTTACACGTCATATTAAAGAAATATTTATTTATTTATTAAAACTTTATGCACAAGTAAAAAAATACTGTACAAAGGCGGACTTAATGCCTGAGGCATTTTCTACCAGTCAACCTTAGGGTGATGCAGAGACAAAACATGGCAGGTGCAACATAAGGGATAGCTAACTTGAAGAAGAATAAATACATAGATACATACATATAAACAGAATAAAAATATAATAGAGCTAAGGAAAGCATGTTAACCCGTTGGTCCCGGCTGTCATTCGTGGATCTTTGACAGTCGTTACGGGTCGTCAGAAGCCCGAAAGTCTGACAACCAGTCTTACCAAGGGGTACCCAGTTACTGGGTTGTGGAGGTCAAATAGGCAATCGCTCCATGTAAAATACTGGTATTAAGCTGCATCCGGTTAGACTGGAAGCCGACTCGAACATAGTTCGGTAAAGGCTAGGCAGATTTTTCAAGTCATCCCAAGACCTTGAAAAAAAGCAAAAAAAAACAAATTTGATTAAATAACACTGATAACTGAAATGCTCAATTAGTTCTTCATTGTCTACCGAAGCATTAAACAAATTACGTGTTTTGGTAAATAAGATACTATGTAATACGTTTATGTTATTATCATTTATATTTGTTTAAGATAAAAATGTCGCCGCGACAGGTGTATAGTCTCCAATAATTTCTGAAAGAGAATTATTATTTGTTTAATTTATGACATCAATGCTAACATTCAGTCTAGAAAATGATCGATCTCTAGCTAACCTTTGACTTCTATCAGTTTTTGATCATTGTGTTGCTATGCTATTCTGTAAGGTTCACTTCGAACTTCACTCAAGTGACCGCACACAAAATAATTCGAAGTGAATTCATTTGTTTTAAAAGTAAATCATCGCGGATGCACAACGATACACCTTTCGAATTTCGAAGTCAATGTTTTGAGAATACACTGATTCTTCTATTTTAGTCTGATCGATTAGAAGATTTCACTGAGCCAACAAATATCTAATAGGTATCGTGTTTAGATACCGATACCCATCACATCTGCAAGGTTTCGCTAGCTAATATAATTGAACCCTAGAAAACTCTCTTATTACCAGCGTGGCTTCAATTTGTATTTTCATTCATAAAAACATGTTAAACTTCACTCATTTAAGTAAAAGGTCGCCAAAGTGCACCTCGCTTGCCTTCGCCTCTTTCAATAAACCAATTCTCAATTCTTTATTGCGCACCATAATGTATACAACGTGTTTTTTTTATATCCCGTAACTCCAGGGTTGTATTCTATAAGTAAAAATAATACAAAAAGTCCTAGAATATGTGGTCCAAAAACGCATAGTTTCGAAGATAACATAACACTATACTCTCGATGTGTGTATCTAAGTTTCATTGATAAGTACGAGTAAATCATTTTCATTCAAACCAATCATTCATATTTAAATGTAAGAAAATGCGACGTTGTCATATTTCACGTAGGTAAGGTGTTTTACATAATCGTGACTTTGTCGTATTATTTTATATGAAAAATGAAAAAAAAAAAAAACATAGTTGAAAAATAATTCTTAAGCCAGTTGATTCTTTGATATGGTCTCATTCATACCCAAGAGTTATGGGATATAAAAAAAAACACATTGTATAGTTGGTAGGGAAATAATTATGTTAGTCACAATTATGGACCCTGTAGGGAACATCATACCTAGATCAAGTAGGAGAGAGGAGGAAGAACACTGGGTGACAAGTTTCTTTTTTTTTACCACATGTAGAGCCATTTTTTTTTAACTCGCGATTTCTGTAATGCTTACACACGTTAGCCCTTAAATCTGCAGTTCGTTCACCTCTGACGGCAGCCTTATTACAATCAATCTGCTAGCCTTTTCTCAACTAGGGTCGGCTTCTAGTCTAACCGGATGCAGCTGAATACCAGTATTTTACATGAAGCGTCTGCCTATCTAACCTCCACAACCGAGTAACTGAGTAATACAATATCCCTTGGTAACGCTGTATGTCAGTCTTTTGGGCTACTGACTACCCGTCAAAGATTTATGAATGACAAAGCAGTTGTATTCTGAACTTTCGAGGGTAATTAAATAGATTTTTTTCTTGATGATAAAACGGATGGGTAGTTAATGAGTTAACTGACCATTACACCGATAACTTTATGTACCTTTTTAAAATTCAGCATAATTATTTACATGGGAACTTATTGGATATATTGTACAGTCGTGGAAGAATTTTTTGGGCATTTTCAAAGCTGCATTGTCGGCAGTCAATGCGTAGGTACCAACCATTTTCTTAAGCCTTTAAAAAAATAATCACTAAAGTAGTAAAGTAGATAATTAAACCAGAACACAGAACTAGAGTGACAAAGCAATCTTGTAATTAATTTGAATAAAATAAAAAAACACGTTTTTTTATTTATTTATTGGAAAAATTATCAGCCCGAAAAGTATTTAAGAGACAAGTCGGTATTCAATTTAAAATAGATAAATTATTTAAAATACCGGTTCAATGGTATCTCTTCAAGGCTAAGTTTTAAATTAAATTCCTAATCCATTGCTCGTAAATTGCACGTAAAGACCGCAATGAATATGGCTGAACTGTCAAAATAAAAGGAATTGCGTTCCTATTTTCATTTCATCTGTGTTAGGTACGCAATTACCTCACGGGACGGTAAATAAATACTCTTTAAATAAAAAATCTCGCATTAGAAACAATTATCGACCTTACACATCATAAAATTATAAAACGCAATTCGTTTTCCAATTTTAAATTACTCGTAGATCGTCCATATTGTTTTAATTTAATCAGGCTCATCAATTAAACCCTTGGATGTATTATATGAATGTCAGTGCCGTACATCCACTCGATAGGCTTTGCAGAGAGGCAGAGCCCGGCAAAAATCAATCCTCGCGTATGAATTGATGTAGGTACTTAGATAGTCATTTAGGATTGATGTAGACATTCTAGATTTTGACGCAAAATATCTCGTCTTTGTATGTAGTAGGTATAAAATTAAAATATATTATTTCACATAAACCTATATAGGCACATATGAAACGTCAGAAGCTAGGTGCACGGTTCCAATAGGGAATATGCATGTAATTTTTCTTCACTAAATCAATAAAAGACATTAAATTCAACTATCGCTTGTTGCTAAAAAAAATATGAAACTACAACAATTTTTTCTACTACAGTTCAAACGTCTGTTCCTGTCGCGGTCAGGACATCTGATTTTTAAGGTTTTTTAGCCCCAAATCATATAAATTACAATGTTTCTGTGCAGAATTCAAGCAGTTTGCTAAGAAAATATATTTATTCACATGCCTTTTGAGGTCACTTCCGACATTTTCGAAGAAGACGCGTTTCTAGTTTTCGTTACGTTCCACCAAAAAAACTGAAAAAAATTAAATTCAAACTGATCGAGTCATTCAGAGTGCGTAGGTATACGCAAATATGGTGCATATGCCCATGCTCAAAAATTCGATTACTGAAAGAAGAAAATTATTTTTCCCATTTATTTTTCTTTTAGTTAAAAAGCTAGTCTCATATCTTTAGCATAAATAAGCATAATCAGCTTACGATGTTCCCACTGTTGGGACTCGAGCCTCCTCTCTCTGTGAGGGAGTGGCGGTTTGGTGGTCAAACAAAATAGGATAGTGGTGGATCGTCTAGTCACATATAAAATGTCATTATGACCAGACAATAGTTCACTGGTTTGGCAATTTAATTCAAATGACTACTGAACATTTTGTAACGAAGCTAACAATACGGCGGCCCTGTTCCGATTAGCTGACCGATTTACTAATTAAACGCTAAGAAATGTTTTTTGGTGTGTCATTTTGATAAACAGTGCAAGCTATACTATGTTCATTTTATGATGTATGATTTGACACTTGTGACCATGCAAAAGCAAATAAGTAGATATAAATTAAAATTAAATACAACGATGATCTATGAAGTAAGATCCGACAGCAATTTGTTCTGGACACGTCTCGCCCACAAATAAATTAAATTCGTGCGAATAGCAGCAACGACAAAATTATATTAATTAAAAGTGTCGATTCGCCTGTATCGGGCGAAGAAATTTGTGCGAGTCACCAATAAGCCAAATAGTGGCTCCTGTCCGCCACAACTCCCGGTTTTCCGCCTTCCGCGTACATAGGTATGCGGTGGGCCAGATACGTTTTTTACTATGTATCTAAGTGTCTTATGAACCGTTACAAATCGAACCTAGTATAAGCGATGACGGCATAAGATCTCAATGTGAAAGGGCGTCCTTTAAACCATTCTCATCCTAATCACGAAATTGAATTGTTTAAGTAAAGGCGTATTCAGATATAAGCGATATCGCTGTCACGCTCGGTAGCGATACGAGGGCTCTACTCTCTAAATCCGTCAACAAAGATACGGGCCCGTCCAAAAGTAGTTGATAAAGTCAAAACAAGTGCCAAATTCAATTTTTTGGAGGGGTAATTACATATCGGGAGTAGGTACAACTGTCAAATCGTGTTGTCATTTATTCTTAGTTCGGACTTCGAGATAACCACAACACATTTTCACGCCTGTATTCCCCGAAGGGGTAGGTAGAGGTGTACCTATAGTACACCCACATTTCGCCAATTATGTTTAAGTCCCATTGTAATAGGGGGCGAGCCTATTGCCATCAACCGGGCACAAATCCAGCCTCCAGGCTGCTACTGAGCTATTCCAGATGGAAAAACCAAATATCACACAAACCAGCTAATCATATTATGTCCGTAAGTGACACATAGTAGGACAGGCCAGTAACTTCGGCCAAAACTACGGATTATGTGCTTAGGGAGAAGACCTCCTGCTGCCTTCTGGTTAATCACTCTGGACCAAGCGCCACAGCGATATCGCTTATATCTGAATAAGCCTTAAAGCTGCATACACATTAGGCCGACGCATGCATTCCTCAAGGATAGAATGACATAATAATGAATATTCATTCAATTTAAATAATGCATGTGCGTTTGTATTTTGACCTACCGTAGTAAAAAATAGGGCAGCAGACGGCGCGTGGCTGACGAAAATATTCAATTGATTCAGAATCAGAATCAGAATACTTTATTTACTGTGAGTGTAGGTACAGGTTGATGATGTTGTACATAAATTAATGAGATCGGCTACAGTCTACCTTACGGCGTGCAAATGATTATATAATTTAAAATATTAATACCATCAAAACAATGTCAAAAAAAACAGAAGTTAAATTGAAGTCAATTAATAATATTATAGTCTTACATAGTCTTTGAAATTATTAAACAATCATAATATGGATAAATTCATATCATTTAGAAAGTCTCTCACTGAGTAATAACATGCCCAAAAGTAGTGCAGTTATCTTAGATTTAAAAATGTTTAAAGAGTACCTAGTCCTTAAAACTATGAGGTATTTTATTATAAGTAACAGGTCCCATTGTCATAATACTTTTCGACGTACGTTTACGAATACGCTTCGTAGACTGCGAGCTGTGGTAAGTAATATTCTGTAAAACTCGGTGTCAAGATGTGAATGAGTTCACAAATAAAATAGTGTAAATAATAAACGTACGGTAGTACCTGCTATGCACAATTTCATTGAAAAGTGAAGCACCAGTAGGTACAATAAATCATGACCTGAAAAGGTCTTTTGAATATGCATTTTAAAAGATATGCATGTGATTGGCTTGAATACTCACGTGATGTTATTTCAGGAATTATTTAAAAAAATATTCAAAATAACGCAAAAATTTTACGTTAAAAAAAAATTGTGCCTCCACAAATGCCCGATTTTTCACCGAAAACGGCAGGAGGTGTAAAAGTAAAATTCAAAATCTTTAAAAAGGCAAATGTGGTCAACGACACGGCCATGAACGTCTACTGAATCTAGACTGTATTTTTTTTACGCATGTTTACAGTTTTTCACTATTCCACGTCAGCGAGGTCTTTTTTATCTTGATTGATGCTACTTGACGCGTATATGACTTGTCTATAGCTGAAGAAGTCTTTATGGTGGAACTAGTTATCATAATTTGTGTACATTAGTTAGGTACCCACCTACCAAATTAAGGTTAAGTTATTTACAAAGCTGAAGAATTGTTTTTATTGTTTGAACGCGCTATATCTGGAACTACCAGTCGGATTTGAAAAATCAAAAGATTTTGCATTTGATAGGTCAATTCTCGAGGAAAGTTATGCGCTTTTTTACATCACGCTACAACCCTTAGGAGCCGAGCAAAAAGAAAAAAAGTTAGAAAGAATACGAAGCGAAAACAGCGCTTGGCCGAAATTTCACGAGGACGAAGTCGCGGGCTAGAAGCTAGTTTAATGATAACAATGTCGATAATTCTTTTCCCTCATTTTTATATGCATATATATAAGTACCTACATATTATTGTTATTTTAAGTCTGTTAGCTTATACATATATTATTATGTAATTATTATATTCCGAAATAAATAATTAATACTTCTTAAAAGTAAAAAAAGAGAAAAAAACAAAAAAAATGACAACTGAAAAACTGTGATGATAAGTTTCCTTTGCTTTTGTTAATGTTCTTATAAGTTCCTGTCACTGTTATTTACATAGTAAGTCGTGGTATTCGAATTTGTGTGGGGGTAGGTACCACAGCTAAAAAGTGAAAAAAAAACAATGACACCGACTTCCGAAATTAAAGTAATTTTTCACTTTGTGGTGGTTTTTTAGGAAATTGGTTGTTTTTTTTAATAGTAGCATTATGAAGTAATTTACACTTAAAGCAATTTTTTTTCATGCAACTAAAGCTTGGCAAGCCTAGCAAAAAAATATCTTACCGTGAGGCTGATGCTATCAGTTCCAAAGGTATTTTCTAAGAATACAACCGCTTCTCATATGTCTACCATATTCAGTATATACTTAGACTGCTGTTTTGTTTTACACCGAATCATTAAACATGTGTAATACTAAACGGTGTCAATGTGATGACTTGTCAGCCATTTTTGTTGTAAAAATCGATTAGGTAGCCAAAGGTGCAAAGTTTAATTTGTAGAGGCAAAGGTATTGTTTACTTGCTAGATACCTTTAAAATTACATAATTGTTTTGTTTCTCGAAATCGTTACTCTATTTATGCGATGTCCACTTGAATTGACATTGCAATGAAAGCTGTCAATTAAAAGTCGAGATTTCGAATCGAGTTCCAGAATCATCATTCTCTTGCCCTTATCCCAATTTATATGGGGTCATCCGCAACATGTCGTCATCTAGGTATTCACCCCTTTTCTAGCCATATCATCTTTCACAAAGTCCGTCCAACGATTCTTTGGTCTTCCCCTACTTCTATAGCCATAGACATTCATACTTCAAACTTTCCTCACGACATTTTCATCATCAAATCGAGTTCCAGAATAAGGCCATAAAATGGCACTGTCATTGAGAATTTATTTTTAACCCCCGACGGAAAACGAGGGGTGTTAGAAGTTTAACGTGTGTATCTGTGTGTCTGTGTATCTGTCTGTTCCCTCGTAGCTCCCAAACGGCTGAACCGATTTTGATTATTAGTTTTTTGTTTGAAAGGTGTCTTGATCGAGAGTGTTCTTAGCTACAATTCAAGAAAATCGGTTCAGCCGTTTGAAGATTATCAGCTCTTTTCTAGTTAATGATTGGATGTGCGCATCTTCCACAGGTCTGATCGATTCGAAATTTAGTATTCTGTTACTTCAATGATATTAGAAGAACATAGTAACCTTGAACCGATACTGCAGCATCACCTGGAATTGTGTCGGGGGTTATTTTTTTTTTTAATTTTAACTTGTTATGAGTTGAATCATGAATTGAAACGTGTTTTCTTTTGTTCCAGATTAAAAATGGAGTTAAAATCGCCAAAAGCGAAGAAAAAGTCAAGCATAGCAAAACTAATATCGTGGGGCAGAATGTTCAAAACACCCATTCTTATTCTTTTTTTATTGGGCACCACAAACTGTGAGCGCGAAAGTGAAGTTACAGAATTGGATTCTAATTTCAAAATTCAAAGTTTTGACGGCAGCCATCTTAGGCATAGACATTATAATGGGACAGAAAAAAATAAAATGAGTGACATTAAATATTTGAGAAGGCATTTGAATAAACAAATAGTGAACTTTGTTATGACTGATTTTCTTATTGATGGCGAAGTGGAAAACAGAGTGCATTTTAATGGTATTACTGCTAAGGAGACGTACGTTGGCGCTGATGGGTGAGTCAAGTTTGTTTATACTTATAGAATATAATTAAGGAGTAGGCCCGGCCGCATTTTATTTTATTTATTCGGGAAAACGAACAATTACACATTTAGAATTACAAAAAAATCGGATACAGAAATGATACAAAATGTGAAATCAACCACGTATTAAAGGCGGATTTCACCAATGAAACTGAACGCGATCAGCACATCTAAACTGAGTTGAAGAGCTGTCAGTGTCAATATTCCCCAATAAAGATGACACTGACAGCTCTTGAACTCGTTTTAGATGTGCTGATCGCGTTCAGAATGTTCAGATTTTCATATATATATATTTTTTATATATATTTTTTTACAGCGTTGGTGAAATTAGCACTTAGTCTGTAACGGCTTAAATTGTACGAAGTGTTTTTGTTTTTGTGTTTTGCACGTATTGGGGGAATTTTGCAGTAATGTTTACAAAATTCTCCACTCTAAACCCCAAATCAAAAGACAATCGCTTTAATTATTTCGAAGAATTGGTATTGCCGATAGCTGCATGGATCAATGATTGTCGTAGGAAATGAGATTGATAATTTAGGCTGCCGGTGACTTTAGTAAGTTACATAGTCATAATGATAATTTCAGCCAAAAGACGTCCCCAGCTGGACATAGGCCTCCCCCTAGCACCGCCACTTTGACCGGTTCTGTGCTTCTCGCTTCCAGCCGATTCCTGCGGCCTTCGCCAGGTCATCTTGGCCTCCAAAGTGAACCCACTTTGGTGGCCAAGTCATGATTTTCAAGCAGATTGTAAACCCACATTCTGAAACCAATCAGTATGTTTCATTTCGAAAACTATTTTTAAAAATTAATCACCCAATATGAGTAGATAAGATTAAAATACAGTGAACAGAGGGTTTAAAGGAAGCTGTTGTGTCTACGTGCCAATTTGTATGATACCATACAAGAGTACAACTTGTAGATTATGTAGAAGTCCCGTTATCCTGACTTTTGACCCTAAAATGGCGATCTTGTATGACTTATGGGTACTATTTGCTTGAAAAATAATTAATGAAACTTGAATTTTAATTTAATTTCATATTCAGCATTTATTGATTCACTGACTTTATCATACAGAACCATACTTTTTTTTATGTCAGTCCAAAATGTACCTACTTGTGTAATTATTCTGTAACGTTCACTTCGAACCTCACTCAAATGATCGCTCTCAATTCGGAAACGAAATTATTTGTTTTTAAAGTAAATAATCGTGGATTCACATCTCGAGAAACATACAAGGTGGAGACGACAATACAACAATAAATTAAACTGCGTATATCTAATGACGTTCGCGTTCCCAGTCTGCATACGAAAATTCAATCAAAGATCTCCAATAGTTTAGTCGGTATATCTAGTCAAAGATTGGCAAAACCCATAGTCGGCGCATCACTACTATTTAGTTAGGATTTATTTCATAGTTCCTAAATACTCCTATGCATTATATTGCCAGTGTTTTCATTTATTGTTGTATTTTCGTCTCCACATTGTATATTGTTATAATAGGGTTATAGGGGCACCAAAGAAAAGGCCGTTTTGAAGAATTCAAGAATAACTACTATTATTTTATTGATACTAATATTATTGTTGTGATCCCACGCAAGGCTAAAAAAATATTACTGTCACTATGAGAATGTAAGGATTTCAAGTCAAGTGGTAATTGCGGGTTCGGATAGCAAAACTACTACACTGATCTACATGGTCTTTACACATGTTCTGACCAATATAATGTCGGGACTTTAAAAGAGACTGTGACCTCTGAGTTTGTTTCGGCCTTTCTTCTCAGAGTAGTCAGATAGGAAACGCCGAACTCATCTAGTTTTTAAAATATTATTGATGTGTTTGTACAAACCCATTTACAGAAAATAAAATCATTCCATCATCATCATTTCCAAAAAATGTGTTAGTTAAAATGAGGCAGCTGCGCATGTGGCGCAGGTTAAGCTACGCTTGCCGGGGTTGGTCCGTGGATGGGTGACCATCTTTACATACCGAGACTCTTCCGTGCTTCGGAAAGCACGTTAAGCCGTTGGTCCCAGCTGTCATTCGTGGATCTTTGACAGTCGTTACGAGTCGACAAAAGACATGAAAGTCTGACAACCAAGGGGTATCGTATTACCCAGTTACTGGGTTGTGGAGGTCAGATAGGCAGTCGCTCTATGTAAAATACTGGTATTCAGCTGCATCCGGTTAGACTGGAAGCCGACCCCAACATGATTGGGAAAAGGCTAGGCAGAATGAGAATGATGAATTAGAATGAGAAAGACTATGGTTGAAGTAGGAGCAATTTGTTTTTGCTAATGGTTATTGTTGTATTGTCAAGCTTAATCAGCAATTCTTCCCCTGTGCCCCAACAGTGGGCTGTAATCCACCACGTGGGCCCAGTGCGGGTTGGTAGATGTCACATGTCTTCGAATTTTTGGTTCTAGGACATGCCAGTTTCCTCACGATGTTTTCCTTCACCGTTTTAAAGCAGTGGTAATGAAATTACTTACACAAAGTAAAGCGCCTGTCTGGTATCGAACCCACGACCTAAAACTCGTATATCGGGGTCGTTACCACTGGGCCACTCGGGCTCTGTATTGTCAAATTGAAGACAATTATAATTTTGAGTGTTACTTAATAAGGTGAAATTTTAATTGAAAAACAATACTGACCCCAACATTGTAGAAAAGGCTAGGTCAAAATGTTTGTTATTGTTTTTATTAATTACTTATAAATATTTATGAATGTTGTCTCTATTGATAGCTCGGTGCAGATAAGTTATCTGAACTCTTACTTAATTGCGATGCGGATATGTCGCAAAACGTTTCAATTTATTTCAATCAATGTATTTACTTATTATCACCTGATGGTAAGTGCTGATCAGGCCGAAGGTGGAAGGGAGCTTCACCCGGCATCCTCAACCACAGAGGAACTGGCTTTCTTATCTCTAATTGCCGAAACATAAAAATGCTGCTAACATTGTGTAGTTATGGCGACAGACTTAGATAATGGACTGAAAGTAAAGTAAATAAATAAAGTACAGAATGAATAGAATGGGCTAAAAGTGCAGAACGTCACGTGCCTAAGAACCTATATAGATTTCTTTAGCTTCGCACTTAGGCCTCGCTTTACCTCTACACATCTGCACCGTAATTGCTATCGCAATCAATGCGATTATGATAGCAATTAGACTGCAGACACAATAAAATCCAGCAATTTCATTGGTTTCATTTTTCGAATATATATAGGTACTTAAAGAAAATTAAAAAGAAAAGAAAGAAAAAAAAGGAAAAAGAAAAGAAAGAAAGAATATGAAAAAATAAAGAAAATACATTTATTTACTTGAAAGTGATCGTCATTACATGCTGCGGCATGCGGTGGCATCCAAATTGCACAATACCCTTGTGCAATTTGGATTCCGCAGGTCGTACCTTGGTTCGCAGTATCACTGAATTTCACACTATAAAAAAGTATTGTAATATTCCCCACTAGTTTGATTCCTTAACAACACAACTCACAACAGTCTTACTATACCTGATGACGTGTCTGAAACTATAAAACTCAAGAATAGGTCATAAAATCTACACGAGCGTGTCGTAGTAACACCTAGTAGTAATCATTTAAGAGTTGACCATGGAAACTGAATAACCTTACGTAATATCACGACTGTTCTTCCTGACGGGGTAGATACAGACATGAAGTGTAACAGAACACCCACATATCACCAGACACATACGTTAATTAGGGCGAGTCTATTGGCAGGTATTACCACAAATTCAGACTTCGGGCTGCGGAAAATATCAATGAACTTGGCCTACACGGGAGTCGATCTCTAAAATCAAAATCAAAATCAAATCAAAAGTCATTTATTCAAATTAGGCTGAGAATCAGCACTTTTTGAACGTCAAAATTACATAAGACAGTCCCCCAAAACGCCCACCCGTCACCACTTCCTAGTGCTTTAGCTGTCCTAGTGCTTTAGCTGAGACCACATACGCTCGGAAGTCGCGCTTGCGACCACTATACCATTGACGCAGTCATCAACTCAAAATGATGAGATACGTTCGCTTGAGTAGCACATCGAAAATATTGTTGAACAAAGATTATATTTACAGAATTCTCATTCTGAATCATTTGAATCATTAATACATCAGTAGATTTGTTCTCAAATGTCATGATTTCATGAAAAAGTCATTCAATGGAACAAATCTAACTTAGAGAGATGTATTAATAACTGAGTAAATTCATATTTGTTATGGTCGCGAATCATATTTTGGTCAAGATACAATCTAACACTGATCCGCAAATTGCAAAAAACGTGAGATATATTGGATTTCGCGGGCTACATTAGTGGATCCACCGTAACGTAAAATTGATCCTATGATAATCACCATTAGTGAAAGAATTTTCTAAATCTCAATCTCAAATTCAAAATCAAAGCATTTCTATAGATAAACCAATTACTTTCAGGCAGTTTTGAATAACCAAGGGGTCAGTCAGTCAGAAAAATGAAGCTAGTTGCCCATTCCAAAGCGAGCAAGGTTCCTATGGTGAAGAACGGGCAAGAAACTCCGCACGGACAATATTTTAAATCAGAATATTGTTACAAAATATTGGTTACAAATTTCATGTGGAAATTATACATGAGAGAACAATGTAGAAAGACGCGCACGTTAAAAGCGTCCGTAATAAAAAGATAAAAACAAAACAATTCAAAAATTCAAATAAGCCGTGGCAGCTAAGAGATGACCAGTCCCTACTGACGTCGCCCGTTCACGAATATGACGCATGGATCAGTCAGCACCATTCAGCTCAACCAATTTGAAGGGAACTTAATGATCCAACACACACGCCCCATCAGCGAGACATTTGAGTGAGCATGGCATAATGACAATCGGATCAGTAGTTAGGAAGATCACCAAACTCACAAAATCTGCAACCATTCGCAATAACTACAAATCTCTTAGTAGAGGTACACACGACTGCATATCAAGCTATACATTTCCAGTATAAACTGATCTCTGATCTATAGGATTTCCGTACAATGAGAGGTCAGCTTATAATGGAAATGTATAACTAGATATGTAGACGTGTGTACAACAATAAAATATTTTGCTATTCTTTAATTAGATTTAGATATTTTATTTGCATAAACATGTGGTGGTATTAAAAATATCTATTGTCATGGTGGTATTAAAAATATCTTTTGAACATGTTTTGCTTAAAACTAAAGCATGCAAATTTACGGACTTTACGGACTAAAAATACATTATGACATTGAAATATATTACTCCTCTCTATTCTATTATTCCTCGCGGAGTTACATAACTAACTGACGGCCATGATCTTTCTCAAGGCCGGTTATAACGCACTGTTTACATCTCTCTCCATACTAATCAGTGCAACAGCGAATAGTTATCATAAATTTAGACGTTATCAGCTATTCTATGCGTCAACTTTCACCTATCTGATGTACTTAGAGTTCTAGAACGTGGACGCGAAAGAAAATTGAATGACATTAAATGATATTGTCAATGATATCAATATTTGTAATCAGGAAAATTGTGGTTTCAGCAGTCTAATTGCGTAACACGCTCGTAATGACGACAATGCTTTCAATTTGAGCTGACTGGTCATTTAGTTGTAGAACAAACAAACTTTCAAACAAATGAAACAATGGATATATAGTTGAAAGTCCTCTAATTTTACCGCGAGAAATCATAACATAACATGACTCCTGTAATCCTCGAAAGGTTAGGCAGAGGTGTGCCTATGGCTACTAGGATGAGGACCTAATAGAAAAGTATGGAAGAAGAAGATATGTACGGAATAAGGCCAGGAGAAAAATGATTCTAGATCATCTAGTTGTAGAACAGACACAAACAAATAAAGCAATGGATATAGTTGGAAGTATAGTTGGACCAAAGAAACGATGTATGGACTGTGTGAAAGATGATAATTATGGCTAGAAAGAGAGTGACTACCGAGATGACGAATAATAGAGAACTATGGAAGAAAAAGACATGTTGCGCTGAAATAAATTTGGATGAGGACAGGAGAATGATGATGATAGTTGGAAGTCTGACAACCAGTTCCAGTTTATCATGGATTATCGTTTTACGCAGTAACTGAGTCGTGGAAAACAGATACGCAGTTGCTCCATGGAAGATACTGGTATAAAGCTGCATCCGATTAGACTGGAAGCTGACCCAACTATGTTGGGGCTTGGCAGATGATGATGAGCGTATTGATATATCAACATCAGTAGATCTTACGATGACGTCTCTCTGAAAAATTCAAAAAACTAAATAAAAACACACGAGATAAAATAAACTATTATTATGCAAGACACTTCACTATTCGCAACAACAAAAATGTTCCAATTACCCACTGAACGGATTTAAAATAGACAGCACAGTGACAATCTTAGTACACACTGCTACATAACAAGCGATACGTTTCCAATAAAAGCTGATCTCGCATTGTATAAGATTTCCGTACAGTGAGAGGTCGGGTTATACTGGAAATGTGAATCTGAAGGCCGATTTTTTCAGCTAATTCCTAGATTTAGACTAGAGCGTAATCTAGAGCACCGGCTTGCAGTTAATGTGACGTTTTTATAAACATTTAATTTATTTCAGTAACATTTTTTTAAATCGAATCGAAACTTTACACTTAATTATAAAATTATAAGAATTACAATGGGTATGGGTGGCAGGGACATCGACGCGAAATAGGTTACCACGAATTCAGTGCATCATTCTGAGCCGGATAGAAATTTTTCATCAGTTATTGAAAATAAAATCTGCTGTGCCATACATTTTGACCGTGTAGGTATTTCACTATTGTAGGAAACTGCACATTTTTGTTCTACGGACTTGGAAAAATATATCGAGATTTCTTAGTTATTTGTCTATTTTTTATAAAAATCTCTTGTATAAATAAACCTACCGGAATAAATTCTCTAAAATGATGGTGAAAACCGCATGAAAATCCGTTGTTTATACTAGAAGAACAATGTGGTCACATAGACAGACAAGAAAAGCGACTTTATTTTATAAAATAGTAGATCATTACGATTGCAGAATGACAACATAATCGAAATGACAGTGATCGTCAATACGATACAGTCACAGAATTAGCATGCTATATTTATAAATTAAAGGTTTTACTTGGAGACCTCTCAAGGCGTTGATGCTGCGTATAAATAACGTATACACTACGCAAGCGCTGCATAGACGCGATGTTTTAAATTGCGTAGATGCTGCGTATACGGTGCGTGTAAGCTACGTCGATAAATACGATGCGCCAGCGTCGCGTGTTCACAAATTAATCGAATTGCACACCAAAGTGAAGGGCGTCCTATTTTTAGCTTTTTGATGTCGAAACCTTCAAGGTCTCCGACCTAGGAACTCGGATCGTCAGGTTCATTAGACTTTTACTGCTAATATTCTTCGAGGTGGTGCTGAGCGGCCTGGATGCCTGTACACTTATTTCTATTGATATCACAAATATCGTCAAAGTTTTCCCTGAAGGCGAAGACGGAAAGCCTATAGTAACCACATTTCGTCAGTTATGTTTAGTCCCATATAATAGCGAACCCACAGCCATGAACCGGATACACAATCATAGGTACTCCGGGATGAGAATTTCCTAATAGTTTATTGATTCAGGCGTGATTTAGCGGAAATCCATGATGAAATACAATAGACGTAGATATATTGAGTAACCTATTCCGCTTAACTGTTCCTAAAAAGTCATTAAAAACCCTGTAATAAATCGACACGTATTTCACCTCTCATCGAGGCATCCTCAGGATGACGACTGACTTATCGGACCCGAACGCGACGTGATTTGGTTTGTTGTACACAAATATCTTAACAGTGGCAATCGAGAGTGTTTTTTTTTGCTATAGGACTGAATAGTAATGTCCTTACTGTCATTCTTAAAACCACACGTCAATCGTCAAAACTACTAACATAAATATATTTATTTCCATCGATTCTATTACTAGCGTCAGTAATGTTTTTTGCTCGATTTGCTTCTAAAATTAAACGAACTGAACTTTGTTCGCACTCAAGACAATTTATTTGAGTTTAGACGGGAATGCTGTTGTTTAATACATCGGCATTTGCTAGCTCTAATTCAAGCTCAGTAAAACTATTTAGACCGAAATATAACTCATGTTTTGTTAGATTTGCAGTGCTGTGTGTGGTCTGCATTTGTTTTGGTCTTTCAATCAATCAAGTCAGCTTAACGCAGTCCACTGCTGAATAGAGAAGGTCTAGAAGAACCTCGTTTCATCAAGCTTGGGGCGTCCCATGGTGTTTCACGCTTCGTGGTCTGCACCCGACGAATCAACCGCTCATACGGCTATCAGTTCTTCGCCAGTCACGGTTACTATACTATAGTTAGGTTTAACGATGTTCGTTTACAAATATCATAGCTATCTAATCATCTGATCAATGACGCAAGGTAACGTGAGGTTTGTGGTTACGCTGCGCTATCAAATTGCTATCAGTTGCACCGGTAACACATATTATTACAATTGTTAGTGTTGATATAAAATTATTATGATTGGCTTTAGTATCTATGTTATCCTAATAATGCAACCTCGGAACTTATCACCTTCTTGCCCATAATCTATTTTATTTGTTCTTCTTCTTTACAACTCTCTCAGCAGCCGTCATTTCCGTTTTGACCCAATTTCGAGCCCACACAATCCATTCATCGTTTCTTTTGGTATGACTCTGTTCTTCCAATTATATTACTGTTATCAAAATATATGTCTTCGTTCGACCGCATTCTACATTTGCACCTGTGGAGGTCAGGGTCTCCTTCATAGCCATACCAGCCTATTATTGTCCCACTGCAGGGTAAAGGCCTCTTCTCTTAAAGAGAAGGCATGAGCATTTATCACCACGCTTGCTTAAGAATGGTGGACAATTTCAGACTTATATTAACTATATGTGCCGGTTTCCACATGATATTTTCCTTCATAATATGATGATTGTAATGTCCAAGATAAAGTCAGAAAGTACTTACATGTGAATTATATGAGGGTCAAAGTCCATACATTGAAATTAGGAGATCAATTCCCGGATTTTTCAGAACTTTCGCATTGCAATCTCAATCTGTCAAAACTACATTTGTTTAAATACATTTTTCACCAGTTTCTGACATTGATTGCGACTGAGCTGAGATGAGATAGCGAATAGATTCTGAACGTTTTTAATTACGGAAATAGACCGTCAGGTTAATGCCAGAGATGATCTTTTGAAGAAAAAAAATGAGAAAAGTGAGTAATATTGCTGTTGTTACCTGCACAAATAAGTTAGTCGTGTTCTTTCTATAATTAGGCTAATAGTCGAACAGTGCCAGATATACGGAACTTGTCTGTTGGCAGGTGTGGTTTTATAGTGTAAACAGTTGTTTAGGGTTCTTTTATTATCTAACGTGGTTCTTGGCAAAGAATTGGTCTTAAATGGCTAGCTCATTTTTTAAGGGTTATGTCGGAAGAGATTTGTCAATATAAGAAAAATAATAATAGTAATATAGTAACAGTAATAGTCCATTTATTTGTAAGAATATTGTTACAGAGGTGTTTATAGTTCATAATATTCTGCTGTTTCCGGCGTACAAATACATTGTCAGGGTTTTGGTTAGTTTATTAGATCACACATTGAATAAAATAAATTAGGATAACATTCAAATTCAAATTGTAAATTAGTCAAATACTAGTTATGGAAATGTCAAAAAGATTTAATTAAGTCAAAGAGAGACGAGAATAATATATTATAATTATTTCCTAATATTTATGTCAACTTTTCATTCATAAAATCATTAGTTGAGTAGTAGCCTTTACGTAAGAGGTAATTGAATAATTTACATGAGATTTAAAGCAATCTGGTAGTATTATTATAAACTTTGGTCACCATACAAAATACATACAAATCAAGGTAAGTATTGTCTTGGCTATTTTTGTTTTTACCCCCTAATTATAGCGGTATTATATTTTTAGTCAACTGATCATAAGAGCTGACATGATATCCGATATCACAGCAGATCCACTGTTCTTCTCCTGCTTCTTCCTTTCGAGTTATTTTGTAACATGACTAGTCAGACCAGTCAGCCCAATGGTAGCAACTTAGGAATAACATAACATCTGACCTATTGTGGTCAGCAGTCATAATAAAGGCTTTTGGTCAACATGCGCATGCGCATCCACAGCGAAATTACTGTTAAAAACACCTATCCACACAGTTTTGTGTCAAGGCCGTTCGGGTTTCGGGCCGTTCGGGCTTTTTCGTCCATCAGAAGTTGACAGATCTTGTGACATTTGTTCCGCTTCCCATATGCGTAAGTTGAACTGTCGGACATGGTCGGACATCATTTAAAATTAACTGCAAAACATCACGCCACCTCAAACTCTTGGCACGGCATATACAACTATTTTTATAACTATGAGTACGCGACAAACAGACAAGACTTGCAGTTCGCTAGACGATAATAGTAAGCGATAATACTGCCACGCCCTCTTTAGAAGTCGTCACTCGTCAGCTTGGGACTACATAATTAATAGGCCAATAAATAACAGTTATAAATAGGTAACTATGAGCCGGGAAGGTTTATCAATCTGCGAGGAAAAACTGAGTTTTCCGCGGCCAATCCTGTCATCTGAGAACTGTCGACCAGTTCAACATCAAGACCTCTCTGAGTCTGCGTGTCTCAACACGAAGCGATGTTGATATTCATTTATCATTTTATCTGTCAGTCCCACGGCTCTTATGATAGACATTGCGGACTGTCAGTAACCCGAATACCTGCCTGCTGGCATGTCCTTTGAATATTGGTATTGCCCAGAAATTGAATGTTCTAGAAAAGTATTTCAGGCAGAAACTCACTCAATCTAGCTCACAAAAGAATGTAAGAGGAAAGGCAACACTCATTTGTCGCTTATATAAAGTTGGCCAGTGGTGATTGATGTACGGATTTAGCGGCTTCTTGGTGACTCGCACGAATTTACTCGCCCGAAATGGGCGAATACACACTTTTAAGAATTCTTTTTTTCGTGAGGAGATTCGCACGGATTTAATTTATTAGTAGGCGAATCGACAACACCAGAAATACGTATTAGGCAATTGGAACATTTTTATTTTTTATGCAGTAAAGTTTTTGTCTCGGTTGTCATTCGTGGATCTTTGGCAGTCGTTACGGGTCGTCAGAAGCCCGAAAGTCTGACAACTAGTCTTACCAAGGGGTATCGTATTACCCAATTAGTTACTGGGTTATGGAGGGAAGATAGGCAGTCGCTCCATGTAAAATACTATGATTCAGCTGCATCCAGTTAGACTGACAGCCAACCCCAACATAGTTGGGAAAAGGCTAGGCAGATTGAAGGTTAGTGTACTTTTTTCTTAACTATATTGCATAAAATTCAAAATGTCGTGGTAGTCACCAATAAGCCGATTTTGCACGTTCGTTCAAAACGTATGTTTAACATAAATATATGGCAATGGTATGAGCAATCATGCAGCGTACTAACAAACCTTACAATACCTTTTGATCTATAAAAAGATTTTATACAGATGTAATGGTGTAATAATTACGTTAATACATGTTTAATAGCCACGTACACGTGTTACGTAAAACACGTAGATTTGATGTAAATATTTACGTTTGTATCTTGTAAGCACGTGTTTCAGTCCCGAAAGCCCTTGTGGAGATTGTGATGTTACTTGGGTTTACACCGAACATCATAGGTTAGCAGTAGGTAGATGAGATTGTGGGTTCAAATTCGGGCAACTACCAGGGTGACTTTTTCAATTCATTGCACTTTCTGACTTTGACATCCGTGAACCCTGATCTTATAGTTAATACAAGTCAGTAATTGCCAAACCGTCTTGAGCAGTTTGTATTTTATTTTTTATCCGCTGCTGAGTAACTCGTGCCCTGCATCTCACCTAATTAAGTAAGGTAATTGATGATCAGGCCGAAGGTGGAAGCGAGCTTCACCTGGAATCCTCAAACCACAGAGGCACTATGGCTTTCTTACCTCTAACTGCCGAAACACAACAATGCTGCTAACATTGTCGTTATTGCGACAAACTTAGATAAGATGGTGGTAGCTAGCCAGGCGGACTTAGCCCTGCCGCCAACCAAGCCGAGCAGAAAAAAATTCCCCCACTGGGAATCGAACCCGACCTCTGGGTTTGAGACAGGTGGTCTAACTACCAGTCCAAAGGCGGTTGTAGGTACCTAATGAGCTTAATTATTATTGGTTCTCAGCGTCCAACGCTCCGCGGGGCTCGTGTTCGGGTTCGCAACAAGTCAATTGTCATCCTGAGGATGCCTCGTTGAGAGGTGAAACACGTATCGAATTCTTACAGGGTTTTTTCTGACTCTTTAGGAATAGGTACCTAGTTAAGCGGAATAGGTTCCTAAATATATCTACGTCTATTGTATTTTAAATATGTAATTTTAAAAAAAACCCTGTGACTGAACAGGATAATTTTTCAGCTTTGTGTCTAGAATGGCATTGCATCTTGGGATGATTCTGCTGAACTCATAGGAGGTGGTGACGTCATACTATCCTGCCTGTTTTGATTACCTATATCTATATAAAGTGTCGCGCTGCAAAATAACGAAAACAAACAATCCAGCTTTGTTATGCTGGTGTGCGTGACCAATACGTCTTACACTCGCGCCACGTCATTGTGCTTTTCTAGTGTGCGTCCATTTAGCGGCCAGAAGTTGGACGCTATTTTTTCGACGAGTTCACAGCTTTGAAACATATTTATATTTTTGCCTGCCTGCTTGTTTGTCTCCCTATATCATAAAAATATCTGCTTCCCAGACCGGATTCCGGATACTCCAATAAAATAAAACAACAGCTTCATTGATTACACCAACAATATATAATTTTCCTCGTACCTCTAATTCGCGGTACAAACATGAACCATAAAATTCTAATAAAACTGAGTAAATCCGGAATCTAATTATTATAGAGAAGACTTACTTGCATAGAAATGACGTCACTAGTCATGAGTCTATCGCAAAAATAAACCACTTTGTTTGATGCATTTGTTTTCTAAGAACACTTTAAAGAATACTGAGTGAACAAATAAATAATTGTAGTTCACTTTGAAAAGTATTAAATAGATCTTTTGAAGAAAGTTGTTTGTTTTTTTTAATAGGTCAGGGATGTGTGATGTAAACTAGAGCAGACACAGCGAACAAAATATTTGCGCACAACATGTTGTCGCCTACCCGCCCTGGACCTTCGTGGTGGATTACGGCCCACTCGCTCTCACAGAGAGGAGGCCTGTATCCCAGCTGTGGGGACATTATAGGCTGATTGCGCTTATGTTGTGCTATGTTGTTGTTCCCGACGATCAAACCTCGGAATAAGATGTACTTACTTCTGACAGTTTTCGTTTATTCTGTCAAAAATTCAAAATTTATTCGGAAAAGAAAGCTTACTTATTAAGTATTTATTAAGGCTTATTTGGTCGAATCCGCCCTAAGTCTACTAAAGTGCGCGCTAGATAAGTCTGTGCGTGGCGCTGGAGATACTTAAAATATTTAATATATATTAATAATTTAATCTTATATTTTAATGTAAATCTATTATAAATGTAAATGCGAATCAATTTTCACGCCTCCCTTTAGACTCAGGCCAAATATATTTTGACATTCGGATAGCTTAAGAGCAAGTGGTGCCTTAAAGGATATGAAACAAAAATCTATTAAAAAAAAGGGTTAAAAGCTAGTTTAATACAATGTAACAGCGAATCAATTTTCACGTTTATGATATTCGGATAACTCATGACCTAAAGATTGTCATAAATAATATTAATTAATAATCTAAAAAAGAAAATAAATAAGATTAAAACAATAACAACATAAATATTTTTGGCCTAGATACGGACTTTGAATTTATGCGAACAGATTTTCATCTTCAAAAATCTTCGTAAGAAATCGCAAGTATTTTTCAAACAAATAGATTTTATTTATGACATTTATGTTATATTTGATAAGTTTATGACAAGACAGTAGGCTAATGCATTCCTCTTAAATGTAGATTGATAAATAGGTTTCCTATTTTAAATCTATGATCGCATTTCACTTATAGACGATCGAAATAAAAACATGAATCCGAATTGCGAATTTTCTAGACTGACATACTTACACGAATATAGACAGTCGAAAGTCTGACAACCAGTCTTACCAAGGGATATCGTGTTACCCAGTAACTGGATCGTAGAGGTCAGATAGGCAGCTCCATGTAAAATTTTAGAGGTATGTGTAACAGGGTGTAAAGTTCACTCATCCACTATAGAAAAGGGAGGATCCACCGACCAGACCATCAACAACAACTGCCCAACGATTGATGTCGGGAAGCCTTATGTTTATCGCGCGGTAAACTCTAATTGCGAGATGCAGGATTTGTGTGACGTCAGGTCTTTGATGCGTAGTTCGCATGTGGTGCTGTAGATGCCGCCACAAAATACTGGTATTCAGCTGCATCTAGTAAGACTGGAAACCGACCCCGACGTAGTTGGGAAAAGGCAGATGATACATGAATATAGACTTGAATCAGCGTATAATGACCGCACTGCGGGGACTCACGCCTCCTCTGTGTGAGAGGGAGTGGACCATAGTCCACCATGCGGGCCCAGTGCTGTTTGGTGGTCCACTAGTTGTAGAGATGCCGGTTTCCTCAAGATTTTCTTCACTGTTTTATAGGCGTACACGTTGGGAACCACCAGTTTAAAGGCCCGAAGTGTGGTGTTCCTCCAATCAATAGGGATTGGACCCCCTCTAACCAGACAATTGCTATAATCCAATACACAATTTCAGTCAGTAAAAGACGTCCACTGTTGGCCGTGGACCTCCCCCAATACATGACTTAATTGATTAATTAAACGCTACTAAAGATGACAAAGATATTTACCTAACATCGACTGAAATAATAAATTAAATAGTAATTAAAATTGCTGGCATCGATTCAGAGCATCTATTTAGTATGAGACATCACGTCGTCGATGGCTAGTTTTACTTTAGGACATTAGAATATATGTGTTGTGAAGGTCAGGATGACAGACATTTTTTTTTCTTTTACTCTTTGACCATGGCAGTGATTGGAGAAGAAGTGGCGAAACTTCTTGTCGGAACCGAACGATAGACACAAAAAAAAACACAGAACTATCATTTTGATTATTTCCCAGCAGTTTGTGATTCCTGCTTACAATATTGCGCCCTAAGTATTGTGTGAGTGCTGAATGAATGGAGTCATAGCTTCGCGAGTGCAATACACCTTTAGGGGACGATAAGTTAATGTGGATACACCGAGGGCACTTAAAATTGGCCCCAAATGTTGCCTAACTTTTCCATAATGTATAATGTTAATTATTTTGCATACTATTGTGTATATTCAAATTTTTCTAACTGATCAGCCAGCTATGCTGCTGGGGAGTTTGTTGCGCCACTTCCTCTTCCCAGCTAAAGCACTAGGAAGTGGTGAAGGGTGGGCGTTTTGGGGGACTGTCTTACGTAATTTTGACGTTCGAAAACTGCTGATTCTCACCCTAGTTTGAATGAATGGATTTTGATTTTGATTTCATACCACAGCCGTTCAGTCAACGTCATAGTAACAATTCGAAGTTTACGACGCGGGCGCCTGTGTAAGGGCGATTTTCGTAGTACAAGTGATTACACTGAATGACTAGTACATTGTATCTTAACCAGCTGACTGAACGCGTTTTGAAAGACTTTTGCACGCCAGGTAATTGCGGCCGCTACCGCCACCGTGTACGCAGATAGCTCATCATGACCACTGCATAAACGGAAGAAACGAAAGACAGAATAAAAGACGGTACAATACCGGTTGAGGTAACCTTAAAAAATACCTGTAAAAAATATGTATAAATGTTGTAGTCGAAAACATACCCGTATTGATCAAACCGGTTTCATTCCCTGCTCTGAGGTATATCCTCCTTAGTCTAGCGCTTAGGCTTGCACAAGGCGGTCAACTGAACTCCCTGGCTCACTTCGCGACTCTTTGCCATTTACGACATAGGGACGGGACACTAGAGAGGTTTAACTGTTTCTGCACATGTTAGAGACATCGATATTACGCAGTAATAAATAGGTGAAAATGCCTGATTATTAATCTTTTGCGTTTCTATTGTGGCGGCATCTACAACGCCACATACGAACTCATCAAGATCTGACGTCACACAAGTACTGCATCGCGCAATTAGGCAAAGTTTGGGCAATTGCCCGCCAGACACGACACCCGTCTGGTCGGAGGATCCTCCCTTTTCAATAGAGAATGAGTGAACTTTACACCCTGTTCCTCATACCTCTAAACTATGTACATAGATGAAACTGCAAGCTAACCTAGAACTGAATGTTATGCTCGTAGGTATATTATTTTACGCTACTAAAAATCTTAAACCTATACAAACTTACTAAAAAAAGTTTTTTTAACTAATTTCCTTTTTTTACGTTAATTGGACGACATGTGCCTAAAAGGATCTTAGACGTTTCAGAAAAAATTACAAAAACCTAAAAACAACTTCCCTAAAAACCTTTGTATTACCTCTTCATTAAAACCATCTTGAAAACAGGCTCATTACAAAATTAATTACCATATTTTATGACAGGTGACATCTGATTCCTTCGTCCGCCATCACTAATCTAGAGCTATTGTCTGTGACCGGCGAGCCGTCGTTTGAGATACGAAACGCGCGCGTTTAGTTGCGCGCATAATAATTTATTATCTGTGAACGTTGACAGTTGGCGGGAAAAATGAGACAAGATGGCGTCTGTTTTTTTTCGGTTTTGTGTATTGGAAATATTGAATGGGTGGTAGAATGTTGATGGTAGGCTCTTCAATACTTTATAGTGTATAAAAATATTATCCATCCTACAATTTAACACCTGTATTCTTAGGGCAAGATTCATAGATCGCACTTTGACTTTACTTTGGTAAGTAAAGTAAGTACCCTCTTACGAATGTGAACCTTATTACTAAAATATTTAAGTTCATGTTCTTAAGGAACGCTTACCTTACTTAGTAATGGAAAAGCGCGATCTGAGAATTTTGCCCTATAGCACAGGAATTATTTTCTTATCGAGAACTATTGCTATTTACTTACTTTTCAACTAGTTCTTCTTGGGAGTCTACCTATAGTAATTTAATAAGCAAATCATTTTCACATTTAATAAAAGATTCCTTAGACAAAAAAAAAGCATACCTAATTAAATTTCTCCGCCACAAAACAAATGAGCGCCCAAAACTAAATAATATCTACGTTATCTATTATTTTAATCGATTCGTGTATCGATTTAAATATAATACCGATTATTTCGACACAGTGCTGGGCGTTATCAACAGACCATAGATTAAAGAACAACGTTATTAATTAAAAGTAAAAAAATAAAGCCCATTTCCATTAGCGGGATACGTGTCAATTGAGATGGGCTAAGGCGGGTTACACGCTTGCGACTGACGCAACAATATCTTAGATAAAAGAAAGGCATCGGGTATTGGATACGATGTGGAGTCCAAAAAGGGTAATGCTACTTTCGTTGAAATCGTGACGAGTAATAATTTGAAAAGTAACAAAATATAAGTAGATACAAAAAATAAAATTGATACTTAATTTTATGATAATGGAATAGGATTGGATTTTTTGCCATTTTTTTACCACTACCATTCAGACAACTCTAACAATATTCTTATATTCTATTTAAAGTTTAGAAGTAACGGACAGACAGAGGATGCGTTCTTACAACTCCTTTATTTGCATACGAAATATTTTAACTTCTAACATCTTCTCCATATGTGACTTGCATAAAAACACATCGAAAATAAAATAAAATAAAAACGTTTAATAAAAAAACACGCTAAGTAAAAACACAAAAAGTACAAGTTGGGGGAAAATATGCACAGTTTTATACTTACCACCTCCATTTTCATTGCTACAGACATCCTGCGTGTCCGCAGAACGAGAGACAATCTCATCTGAAAGTTAGACTTGTCCGGTGGCCTACATTGATGCTCCATTTAGACTACAGAATTGAAATGCACCCGAGGTCTATTATTTCTTCGAGCCGTAACACCATACCCGTTTTTCCCGAGTAGTAGAGGAACTGCACTATGAAGAAATAAAAAACTTATATGAACAAGTACACAAGCGTTTTATATTGCATCTCCCGATGTGATAATGCAGCTGATAATCAATCTGCCTAGCCTTTTCCCAAATATATTAAGGTCGGCTTCCGACTGCTCTATCTGACCTTCACAACCCAGTTACTGGGTAATACGCTAGCCCTTGGTTTCTGACGACCCAGTCAAAGATCTACGAATGACAGCCGGTACCAACAACGGCTTAACGTATTTTCCGAGGCACGGGTCTCGGTATGTAAAGATGGTCACCAATCCACGGACCGACCCCGGAAATCGATCGAACTGTGCGGCTGTTATTACTTAGCCACGAATCACTGTCGTATACACAGCCTAATAATATCCTATCAAATGAATCAACACTGCACGGTATAGACTAATTACGTTTTTTGGACTCCCACACCTTACAATAGAAAGTCTTAGCGAAAGCAATGATGTTGCACTATTATTGATCTTGGCAGCACCCACGGTTAATGTTGAATTATTTCTAAATAAGAATTGTTAATAAGAATAGTGGTTTCATATTAGATTATAATTCTAATTTCTAATTTATTAGGAATTTGGAGAAATATAGACTAAATTGTATACTCGCTGTAACTTTTATTGCGAGTTAAATATATTAGACTGCCTCCTTGGTCTAGTGGACGCAAGTGCTACTGCTGAGAGTGAGGTCCTGGGGCCTAAGTCTACTAATTTATAAACGTCACAATGGTGTCATAATGGTTAGTTTTTGACAGTTTTTGTATGGCAAATCTGTCAAAAACTAACCATTATGACACCACTGTGACGTTTATAAATTAGTAGACTTAGGCCCCTGATCCCCAGGTCAGGCAACGTGTTTTTGGGGTTTTTCTATCAGGAATTTCTCAGTAGCAGCCCGGTATCTGGATTTGTGTCCGGTTGATGACAATAGGCTCGCCCCCTATTACATGGGAGTGAATCATAACTGAAGAAATGTGGGTGTAGACGCTAAGGTACACCTCTGGCTAACCCTTCGGGGGCATACAGGCGTGATGTTATGTTTATGTTAAAATATTTTTTTTAATGCTACGGTGTTTTCAGTCGGTCATTCTCAAGAACGGTTGTAACTCACCGCAGGCACAAATCTGCATGGTCCTGGCCTGCATTAGACAAAGTCTGGACTTGAAAGAGACTGTGATCTCTGAGTTTCTTTGGATCTTTTTTCTCAACTACCCTCTCAAACACCGACCTCATCCAGTTTTAAAACTTAAGTTATTTTTGCCGGGAAAAAGTGTTTTTTTTAACCCAATTTACAGAATTAAATATCATTGAACGATGAGAACTGATGGTGCTTTACCGTACTTACTAAATTGTAGGTACATGACGTGCTACTTAGTAACTTTTATTTAGATTTACATTAATATGCATCTTCATTTCATATCAATTGATTTCACAACAGCAAAACCCGCACTGCCCACATCCAATTTAAGGTCCGTTACGTCTCAAACCATAGACAATGTGACAGTTTCCAATTGTGCCGTTGCCCATACTTGGGCTAATTAAAAAAGTAAAACCGCCGCAGGAAACGTCACTTCATATACCGTTCCGAATTTGAAAAGATTGACAGGCGGTATGGGCCGTGGTGCGGGCGATCGAAGTGACCGAAATGAGCCGAAATATGAAAGATATTTTATATGTCATTTTTATAAATTGATTGATCGATTGATTGAATCATGCGAAATATTTTCTTGGTTAGTTAGTTAGGTCTATCTAACAAAAGTATGCCACTAGTTAATGTTATCTATACCTACTAACATAATAAATCCGAATGTTGTATTTTGTTTGAACGCGCTAATCTCGGGAAGAACCAGTCGGATGAAAAAAAAAATTGCATTTGATAGCCCATTTTTTGAAGAAGGTTATAGGAATTAACATCCCTCAACGCTAAGAAAGGAAAAATGTTAGAAAAAAGGCTAAGCGAAAACGAAGTAATAGAGTGGGCGATGTGACGCGGTGGTTCGGGGGTCGAGGGAGTTTTATAAAAATCTGACTGTTATTTTAGTACATCGCGTGCAGAAGCCAGTCTGTTAAATAGCGTTGTGCTGTGAGTCCCCCATAGCACCGCATGTGAGCTGAGTGGAAGCCTTTTTGTCACAGTCATAACGTGCAGCTGCCGAGTATGTCTGTTTTATGTTCGTATTACCATAATTTAGATCTTATATTTTGATTAATTTTTCTGAGTACCCATCTCTTTGTATGCACTTGTTTTTGTGACAAATAAAACAATTTTTCTTTCTTTCTAATAAGTATCTAATTTTGTAAAAGTCTTAATAAACTTAGTCTTAACTATTCTACTAAGTGAAGTAACGCCTAAAGCGTATTGTAGGACCAAAATGATCGTGCGTTAAAGTCGTGATCCCACTCCTAAAACATGCTAAATATTTTGCTACCTAGAACAAGCTTGTTCGGACATGAATATTTCTGATGAATGGTGACTAATAAGTAACTAAGTAAATAATTTGCTGGGATTTTTTGAACTATGTGCACTCGGGGAACGAAAAGTGTGTTTTCAAATATATTCCTATAGCGTGTACGTGACTCAAACACAAACTGTCATTTTCATTCATAGTGTAGGGCATTAAAAGGGCATAGAGGTTTTTGTGATGTTTTTTCCCAAATTATTTATGATTCGGAAGATAATGCTGATTTGCTTTTATTAAACAAACTACTGGCTAGTTTGTATAATAATGCCCGTGGCGTCACCCGCGTGGACTCTTTTTCTCAAATAAAAGTCAGCTGTCTGCCAGTGAAAGTCCCGACAAAATCCGGCCAGCCGTTTCGGAGATTAGGCGGAACAGAAAGACAGACAATTGTTTTTTTTGTAAGTACTTACCGTAAGTATTTCATGTGCATTTAGTAAAAAGCTGATTTTGACATTACAAACAGACAGTTAAATTTTATTTATTGGTATGTACAGATAAAGATAATAATTATTATATGTACAAGTGTTAAAAAAAATCCTCAAGGTGCTAAACCTTTTCATTCCGCGACTGCACATGGGTGCAATAGAATTTCGAAGGTATTTCAACCCAAGCTTCGATTATTCATCTGGCCATGAACTTAACTAGAGTAACCACACAATGCCTCATGCCGATCCAATCTAGTGCTAATTGTTAGAATCAATTGTTCAAGCATTTTGATCTAATCGACTCTGAGGCTTGTTGGCAACTAACTAATACTGCAAACAGAGTGCATTACATGTGCTAAGAATGAGTGGATACTGTGAAGTGCAGTGTGAGTACCACATACGAGGAACCGAGTATCCAGCAGCTGGAGCATGTAAAAAAGCACTTATGTAGCTACCTACTGTTTAAATGACTGACTGACTGACGGTGTCAGTCACTGTCCATTTGACAGACAAGGCGCAGCCTAAGCGACTGAAAATATTTCTTAGGCTCAAGCCACATATCAATGGCGTCAGGCGCGGACATGGCACGGGTGGCTTCCTACACCTCTCAACGAGGCATCCTCAGGATGACGATAGACTTGTCTTGAACCCGAACACGACGTGTTACCACGCCGTGTCTCAACGAGGAGTGCTGGACGCTTTCTCAGCGTCCAGCACTCCTCGTTGAGAGGTGAAACACGTGTCGATTTCTTTCGAAATGTTAAGCGGAATAGTTACTAAATATATCTACGTCTATTGTATTTTACCACAAACTCTTTAGCTATCCACACAGTTTCGGGTGGACAATATATTATTTCTTTCCGACCACAAGTTTCATAAGAAGTAGTTCAACTTCTGCTTAGCGAGAGACAGTAATACATACATAAAATGTCCGACAATTAATAAATACAAAGAAAAAATCACACCGCACGCTTTTCCTCATGCAATTAGATGAAAGTATCCGCGCTATGTACTCGCAGATGCTCACACGCAACAATCACGACGAAGGCGCCACTGAATAGAGAAAAACAGAAGGTTTAATAACACAATCATTATTGCTAACTTCTAGCAATCATGATTGGTGAGCAAACCTAGTTGAGATTTAGACAAGGGATGGCACAAAAGAGAGGAGGCCTTTACTGAGTAATAATAAATAATAATAATAATAAATACAATTATTTCAGGTTAAAAACACCCATTGCCAAACATAAATTAATAGAAAATTTACAGATAAAACCCAATATGATGAAATACAAACTAAAACAAATAAAAACAAAAAATGCAAAAAAAAAACAAAACAATTAAAATCAAATGTAATAAGTGTGTGTGTATGTGTTGGAATATGTATGTGGAACAAAGCTAATGCCAATGATGAAGATGATGACCAATTACAACAGTTACCGTAAGGTTTGGATTTGACCAGAAAACAATCAGCTTGAACTTTTGTGAGTAAGGCGGTCCTTTGGTAAGCTGCTACCTGCGCAAAATGGGCTGAAATCTGTACGCAAAGTCAACAAGAGGGCCAAGAAAGTAACAGTCGCTTTTAAAGCGTTTCGTAGCTTTTAGGTAGCTTACGCCAAACATTTTTGACTTTTCTATGATCGTTATCGCTGATAGAATTTCACTTTATCTAGGCCGTGCGTGCTGGACACTTGACACAGCTTACTAATTTCCATCTCTTCAGTCCTTTGTACTTTTCAACCATCGTCTTCTCCTTCATTTACTCTCCGTTATTTCGTTTCGGTCTATCTCATAAGTCCTTGCTTTTACTTGACTGTCTTTTCTTCATCATCTTCATCTGCTGGATATGGGCGTCCCCCAAACGTCGCCACATCGACCGTATCTTTGCTTCTCGTATCTTCTGTCTTTTATGTGGCAGAAATCTCTCGTGACCTGATTGTTATCGCTGATAGAATTTCACTTTATCTAGGCCGTGCGTGCTGGACACTTGACACAGCTTACTAATCTCCATCTCTTCAGTCCTTTGTACTTTTCAACCATCGTCTTCTCCTTCATTTACTCTCCGTTATTTCGTTTCGGTCTATCTCATAAGTCCTTGCTTTTACTTGACTGTCTTTTCTTCATCATCTTCATCTGCTGGATATGGGCGTCCCCCAAACGTCGCCACATCAACCGTATCTTTGCTTCTCGTATCTTCTGTCTTTTATGTGGCAGAAATCTCTCGTGACCAATCACGCGTCTAATCATTATTAGAATTAATCTTAGAAACTGTTCGGGCGCCACACGCAATGAATCCATTTTTAAATTAGCGGCTTCTTTTAATCTACTAAGCATTGTCGTGCGTATTGCTGAACCATCAAAGGATTGAATGTCGCTTGCAGGTTATGGAATTTTATTAAAGAATAGTTCAAAGTTCTATTTCTGCTTTAAGAGCAATGCGATAGTATAAGATAGTTTCAACCTTAGGCATCATCTTTGCTTGTTTTTATAGGCTTCCAGTCAAACTAGATGCAGCTGGTTACCAGTGTTTTACATAGAGCAACTTCCTATCTGTCCTCAACAACCCAGTTATAGATAACACGATACCCCTTGGTACACTAATTGTCAGACTTCGGGCTTTTGACTACCCATAACGTCTGTCAAAGGTTTACAAACAACAACCGGGACCAACGGCTTAACGTGCTTTCCAATGCACGGCGGGATCACCGCTATTGCATGGTCACCCATCCGCAGACTGACCTCGTCAAGCATTGCTTAACCTTGAAGATCGATCAGGTAGTCTGTTATTATTTAACCACGAGCAAACTTAGTGATGTTTCAATTTACTGGGAGTTTTTGTGCCCTTCGCTGCGAACCTTCTGATCTTTGCCTAACTTGTGCTTTCGTGATGTCCACGCTTCATCGCGTGCGCATTTCAATTATCACTCATTCTTGTGCCGCAGCAGTTGAACTCTGAGCTTTTAAATAGCCCAATAACTTTGCAGAAGGCCGGGATAGATTTGTGGCAGATTCATTGGATGACAATTTATTATGTTCAGCTTCTAGTAGTACAATGAATGCTGATTTTGTGGGGGTTTTATTGCTGTCAATGAGAATTTATGTAGTTCTATGTTGATTTCGCAGTAGTGGTCATATTGAGAGTCGAAAATAGCACGGTCTAGATGTAACATGTGTATTTTTGGGCATAATAAGGTAACCATGGAGTTTCTTACCTTGTATTGTATTCCTTAGAATTTTACGCTTTGAAATAGAGAAACCAGTTCCATACAAGTCGTAAAAAGGCCGTAAACTAAGCCAAAAAGTAAAATAAAATGCCCATTTTATCCCCTTACGTAAAAGTTGCTCCAAATAATATTTTATTCCCGGCGACTCCAAATTAAAAAAGCAATATATAATAATTTAATATTTCCCAATGAGCTCCAAAAATTTATAAGTACATATTGCACAAAAAATTATGATGTTTACAATAAAATTAATTTATAATCAACCAACAAATTACCGGAGCTATGCTGCAACAATATCGAACCCCACCCAACCCAAAATTATTTGGAGCTCCTGGGAATAAGCCAAACATTCACAGATTATTCCAAAAAATGCATATTTAAACTTTTCGTCCTAATTTTTTCTGCCCTAAACAACAGACCATTTGCATTCGTCCATCTCATAAAATCGGCAGCGAACACTGACCGAAGCAAAGCTCGACCGTAAGCTGAGTTCGAAATTTGAAACAACGTCAACAAGATTAAAGCGCCGCCATGCGCCATGTTACTGAAACGTCAAACTTACAAAATGGATTCCCCGTTTTCCCGCGCTCCTCTGGGATTCTAATGTTGTCTCTGGTTTTGTGGGTAATTATTGTAAGTGATACTTTATGACTTGTTTATTTGTACGGATGAAGTCTAGGTCCCTTTTTCTTGATGCAAACAATTTGTTTTAGAACAGTAAATTAAAGAATACGACAAACAAACGGAATTATTACAGTGAGATCGGTCATGACGTGATCATTTGTTTTTCGAAAAGAAAATGTCACGGCTCCTTTTATCCCATCATGTCTTGGAAAACGCGACGCCCTTTCACGGATAGTCCCTGTTGTGGCCATAAAATGAATTTGTTCATGTAACAGACAGTCAGAAGCTCAAAACTTTGACAACTGGGAATTTATCCCACGGTGTCATGGCCGCGAAGTTTGTAATGAAAAAAAGGTGAGGCAAATAAGAATGCACAAATGCATTATATTTTATGATATCTTCTTAATTTTATAGGCCTTCTATATGCTAATTGCTCGTTTTTATAAGCTGGATCGATAAATATGACAAAAATGTAAAATTGGAAAAAATAAGCAATGATTACGAATACGTGGACAAATCTTTAACGAATTCATTGGAAACTAATTCGAATGACTAATACAACTAAAAATAGCACATTACATAGTGACAACTGGGCCAAATTACTTAGGAAGTTCAAAAGGCAATATAAAAACATCAGCATCTACTGCTAGTTCTATAAGTTGATCTGACTCTTAAACTAATACGGACCGAGCATTGTAATTCGAATGAACCGAAATATTCATTGAAAAGCAAAGACATCAGGCAAGAAACAAAATCAAAGATCGCTCGGTAGATGGCAAAAAAAGTTTCACAAAAAACTTATAGAGAGCTTTGAACTTTTGTGTGGCGCCTAAAATGTTGTTTTGAACTTTTGTTACGTGTTTTTTTGGGTCGCTATTTTTTTCCAGGTGTTTAAACTTTCATTTATAACCCGTGCGAATTAACTGTATTAGGCACCTCGCTGGAATGCGGCCCCGTACTGTACTGAACAGTACTGTACGAGTGACGTCACAGCACCAGGTGCCTATTTAACTCGCACGGGTTCTATGGCTTATTCCGCTTATTTATATTAATCCAGTGTTTGAATCCAGTAGCACTGGATTGGCCTTCACCCAATTAGCGGCTGATCTATTTCAATCTGGCCTGGTTATGGGATATTAGACTGGAATGAAAATGTGGTTTCTTTTTTTTTTTTCTTAGATTGATCAAGTATCGATCATAATATCATCCAGTATTATTCTATCTAAATGTCACTGAATTCCAATGCTGAATTGAAACACTGAATCAATGTAAATCAGCGTTAACTACTATTACTAAGTTAAATAACCTTTATTAGCTATCTTCGAAGGTTAAGATTCGCTTGCCGAGTCGGTCCGTGGATGAGTGACCATTCATTAAATATCGAGACCCCCAAGGAGGGGTCTCGGTATGTTATGTATGGTCCTCGACAAGCGTTGCTTAACCTTAAAGAGCGACTCGTGCGGCTGTTACTCTTTAGACACGAGCCTACTAGGTACTCAGATAAAGTAGTAACGGACATTAAAGGCGCTGAGCAGACGACGCGACGGATGCAATTTGGAATCGTATGGAAATCTAACACGCACGCGGACAAAATCCCGGGATGCCAAAATGTCCGCCGTATACTCAGCGTCTAACAGACTATCGAAGTTCAACCGTGTCACAAGTCGTGACAGAAGCGCCATTTTATGCGCCCAAGTAAGCAACGGTACGTTCCACGCTTTTTGCTTAGTACGCGTGTTTCGTGAATCATTCGATAAATAATGTAAAAAAAGTAGGTAATTGTTTTGATACAGAGTATGATGGGAACAAGTTGTCGATGGCTAGGCTTCGTATTTCCGGTTTTACAAAAAGAGTTTAAATGTAGAACATAGGTGAAGATATTTATAATTAATTATTAATTGACTTATGAAATGCCGATCAAGAAATTTACTGCTGCACCAAAGATTTGACAGACAAGTACAAATTAGAAAAAATTACCCCCGACACAATTCCAGGTGATGCTGCAGTATCGGTTCAAGGTTACTATGTTCTTCTAATATCATTGAAGTAACAGAATACTAAATTTCGAATCGATCAGACCTGTGGACGATGCGCACATCCAGTCATCAACAAGAAAAGAGCTGATAATCTTCAAACGGCTGAACCTATTTTCTTGAATTGTACCTAAGAACACTCTTGATCAAGACACCTTTCAAACAAAAAAATCTAAATCGGTTCAGCCGTTTGGCAGTTACAAGGGAACAGACAGATACACACGTTAAACTTACAACACCCCTCTTTTTCCGTCGGGGGTTAAAAACTAGACTTGTTCAGCTTTCTTGGACATCAACTTAACTCTACACACCCTACAAATGTAGTAAGTAGTCATCATAAATCAGCCAAAATAAGACTATTGTTAGAATAGCCTTACCTCCTAATCACGCAGTTCTTCGCTGCATTGTGCCAAATCTTGTTTAGCCCAGGGATCGAACCTAGACTTGACTAGACTCGACTCGGAAGAAAGTCCACATACCCTCAAAGAATGCTAATTATTTTAAACCATGCTCATTGCCTCACAAACGCCTACAGAGCTACCGTTACCCACTTATATTATAGCCTACAGCTACCGGCGCTTCATAGAACAGTGACGGACGTAATTACCATAGACTATAGAGCAGAGCCACCGGAAGATTTCATTTGACCGGACCTCATTTGAAAAAAGATTTATAGAATTTTTGGTGTCAATAGGAATGGGAAAGGATAAATTGGTGGTCCTGAAGTTACAAGAAGAATTGAGGATGACGCAGCACTCTCAAAAGTTACAAAAACGATTTGAATGCTGATAGGACAGATTAGAAAACAAGAAATTGATACCTACATAATTATGATAAGTAATCTTGAAATTGATAGATGTAAAGATTGTAAACAACCTGAATTAAAACATTATTTACTTTACCTATGAATAAAATCCCATTTCACACGCAACTTCAAACTCAAAAGATATAACTTTTTTGACAGACAACCTTTCTCATCCACCATCTTTAAAAAAAAGTTCTTTAAAGATAAGTTACATTCCAAATGATTTCAAACACGACTGGCCGTTAAGAAAGCTATCACTCAAAAACGAACAAGTGTTCGAAATTTGAAATAAAATGAATTAATGATGTATCGACGCCGACAAAGATAGTTTGCTGGCGAGATAAAACTTGGATCGAGGATCGACTAACAATCGATTATTGGCTCAGACGGACATGAGAATATAATAATCGTATCACAATAAAATTATTCCCGTCCTTCTACAATGCAGTAGCCATGCGTACTTACTACTTACTTACCTAGTCTTTTACACAGATGATAATTGTGTTATTATATTTTTCGCTAGTGTTGTCCAACTACAGAGCAAAAGCCTTTCTTTCTTTCTGTCTACAGGTGTCAAGCTCATCCCGCCATAACTGCACGGAAATATTTCCCACAAAGAAAATTAATCAAAACTAGCTGCGCCCTGCGGTTTCACCCGCATATTATGTCTCGATCTCGTGGAAATAACGGGATAAAAAGTAATGGTCTACCCACGTGCCAAATTTCATACAAATCTGGTCAGACGTTTTAACTTGAAAGCGTAACAAACAATCAAATTCACTTTCGCATTTATAATATTAGTTACGATGCGTAATGCTTCCAATTATGTATCAGTTCGTATGTGCCCCACAATCCTGGAAACCATCAAACCGATTTTGATGTAGCACTAACTATTGAGAACGCTATTGTTTCAAAAAGCTTACAATCTATAAACTTTTTGCTTGCCCTCGGATATTGAGCAGAAAACATTACATTTTGTAATTGAGAAAGTTAGAACTTAGCTTTCCAGAATGGTCTATATTAGGTTATATTATGACTCATGCATTTAAACGTCTAAAAATTGAGACAAGGAGCCGCACAAAAACTTAATCCGCTGCAAAAAAACTTTTTGTTTTAAATCATATTTCCCACTGCGTAATCTGTATATCATCCAAGCTTCTAAAGCATCGCTTTCTAAGGCTTATCAAAACTACTTACTTACGTAAACTACATTTTATACAAGCTCATGCAGCAACAGAATATTTCCTGTCTATATTTCTCATCATGTCCGAAATCATCATCATTTATGAGTAAATATTTATGACTGCATTCTTGCACCGAAGCTTATACGAATTCCAATATCATTTTCATCATAACAATATACCAAACTACTGCTCATGGACTTGTTTATAAACCTTCTTCCTGTATTTTCTCGGTCGATGGAGTAAAAACAATGCCATGTGCATAGTTTAGGACTCCTTAAGCAAAATTTATGACCTAAACCTTTAGGTCATTTGCTTTACGTATGGAGGAAACTCAAAGACCACACACGTCTTGAGTTCCTGTGAGCTTTAAGAAATTACTCATTCCTACCAGTTCCAGATAACTTACCAATGTTTGGTACATTGGCGTGTGCTGGCTGACATATGGCTAATAATTAAATGTATGTTTTGTGTTGCGTAATGTAAATGATTTTGCGTACTACTGTATAGAATCATTTTTTTTTAACTGAACAGTCAGCTGTGCTGCTAGGGAGTTTGTTGCGCCACTTCTTCTTCCCAGCTAAAGCACTAGGAAGTGGTGAAGGGCGGGCGTTTTGGGGGGACTGTCTTATGTAATTTTGATGTTCAAAAAGTGTGATTCCCAGCCTAGTTTGAATAAATGACTTTTGATTTTTGACTTTGAATCGTTATTCGTAACTTACGACTCTTCACTTAATCTACGTTTTGGAATGGGCAACTAACTTAAACTTTCTAACTAACCGACTCTTGAAATAAATGCTTGAGAGTTTGAGTCATAATCAAAACATTGCCAAATCTTTGATTTTACTACTAAGAGTTGATTTCCAGTTCATTTACAAACTAGACCATATTAATAGGTTTATAGTCCAGGTAAATTATTAAATCGCAATTTGCTGTTATCAAGCAATTGATAAAATCGTTTACCCATTTATAACTATGACAACTAGCGATCATTAAAGTCTCGGGCCGTATTCTAGCCTGTGCTGATACAAGCTAAACTTCACATGTAGCGACTGCCTATGTGACCTCTATAATCCAGTCGTAGATGACATGATACCACTTTGTAATATTAGTACTCCTCTTCCTCTCCGTTCGTCATTATTTAAAAACGTTTGTTTCACCCAGTTGCTTGATTCCTCTTTCCTCTCAAAGCTTGTAACTAAAAGAGATTTTTTCTCAACAGCAAACTTAAGGTTGTCTTCCCTCAATAATGATTAACTATAAATCATATATACTTACATATAACTTGTTAGAATGAGCATCGTAATTGATACGCCTTATGAGTTCCTCCGATAGAGTTTGTAATGGATTTATTTTGTTTGTTACTTTTTTCTCTTTTAATGCCCTATTACTTTCTGATCGTTAATGGTTAAAACTGTTACTCGAAAACGAAGTAATAACGCGGGCGGGCGATGTGATGCGACGGGGTGGGTCGTGAGAACAAGAAATTTCACGCGGAAGAATTCGCGGGTAGAACTGCTTTTCTGAGATGTATATCGCAGTGGTCCGTTTGTAGATCCCTGGGGAACTCCAAGACTTGACACCCAGAAACCATCAAATTCCCTGTCATAGGTACCTACGATTTTGCTTTGTAGACACCAATCTGCCCCAAATCATCAGCATCAGCAGGCATCAGCTTATAATGAAGTCGCTTCAATTACTTTGGCACCACATCTTTCAACATTTTAATTTTCAAAAGCTAATATATAGTTTAAGTCGTGTCGTGTCGATAATCAACTTCGTATCAAATACAAATCATTGCCATGGTAAAATATGGCAGTAAGCCAATAATTATTTGTAATCAATTCGGTTAGTTGTCGAAATGTTCTAAATCGGGAAACTGGTTGCCTACCTACCAGTCGACAATCAGCAGCTCCGTATTTGGAAGGGTTCTAGGTATGTTAACCAGTCGATCGCGATAAGTAAAAACGTAGATAATCGGTCAAGTTCAAACTTTGAACTATTTATTTTATTATATTTTGCTGCCATCATTATCTTGATCTTCTCCAATCACATTTAACTTAGCAGGGTTTGGCCTGATAGCAGTAAGAGTAGCCGATACTGTCTTAGCTGCTGCCGGCACCGTGCGAAAATTAGATCGTTAGACAGTCTAGCAAGGCTATTGATAACTATTTGACAATCTGCCGAGTCACCTGATTTGTCTTGCCTTACTTGATTTTAACTATACTTTTTTCGAGTTTCGAATTTGTGAGTTTAGAGGACTCATTCAATACGAGTACTTTTTTTTAAATATTAGTCTACATTTTCCCATTGCTGAGCAAAGGCCTCCCCCAAATCACTCCAAGTATTCATTTCCAGGGCCACCTCAATCCAATCCTTGCGGTACGCGTCTAGGTCGTCTCGCCACCTCTTCCTGGGCCTGACTCGGTGGCGCAGTTCATCCCCAGGCACCCACCATGTGGAGATTGTTGCCTAGAGGTCGCTTTGCATGCGGCTGACATGACATGATACCAGTACTTGATGTTCAATTCGGTACGGAAGCGAATCGAATGACTGTGAATAGCTATGCAGTAGAGGATTGCTGTAGGTAGATATTAATATCTTCTACAGATGTGCTGCAACGACCACCGCTTCTGAATTTAAATATCCCGGAATAATGCTTTTAATGAACTTTTTAATTTGAAATAGGTACACTGAGAAAACGTTAAATTTAAAATTGCAAATGTTATTGTCGAAAAACGTTCATCATCTTTCAATAATTGCTAAAATCAATAAAGGAAACACTAGAACCAATGATTGTAAGATAAAAGCTAAGTGGCGACGACGCACAGTCTTTATCAGTCGATCGTTGGCGCGCAACCGCGGAATGTCGCCTTAACTAGCGCAAGCCAATCCAATAGCTTTAGCAATTACTAGCAATATAGCAGTGTCATATAGAAGTAGCTTTAAGTTTTGAGTATGAATGGAATGGTAAAGACCAAAGAAATGATGGATGGATTGTGTGAAAGATGATATGGCTAGAATGGGAGTAACTACCGAGATGACAACTAACAGAGAAGTATGGAAGAAAAAGCCATGTTGGGCCGACCCCAAATAAATTGGAATATGGGTAAGAGAATGATGATACGGACGTAGATTAAAAGAGAGTTTTCTCAATAAGATATAAGAAAATATTGACACTGGTAAAATTATTGTTTAGCTGTGTTTTATTAACGACTATCTACTTCAGTTTTCTATATAGAGACGTAAGCTTATCTGGTCCGGTGGCTTTATTTGGAACTAACGAAATCTCTATGATTTTATTTTCACCGACAGCGCCGTTGACATGAGACAGACAGGCTTGCTGCACTGAAAATTCAAATTACAATTATTCGACAGCCATATAAAAAGGTTATATTATGGAAAAATGTCATATTGTGTCAACCTGCTAAAATATTATTTTCTCAGACTGGACCTGTATATGTATGTACATGAATATGTAGACAGGCCGTGGTGTCCGAGGCTTGAGGCAATTTCGCCACAGTGACAGCGTCAAGTCATTTAAATTTTGTACAATCCTAAGGAAGAGAACTAGATACTTGTTATGAACTCATAAATTAGTTCTACATTTTTGAATTTAATTGTTTCTACATTTTTTATTACGGACGCTTTTAACGTGCACGTCTTTCTACATTGTTCTCACATGTATAATTTCAACATGAATGATGTAACAAATATTTTGCAACATATTTTGATTTAAAAGAGTGTCCGTGGAGTTTCTTGCCCGTTCTCTCCATAGTAACCTACTACGCTTTGGAATGGGCAAATAGCTTCATATTTCTGACTGACCGACCGCTTGACAATTCAAAAGTGCCTGTAATTGGTTTATTTGAAATAAAAGCTTTGAGTTTGAGTTTGAGTTCATTCAGTGGGTACCTACTATTAGCAGTGAATGAAGGATCGTCTTTCCAATAATCTCATGCAAGCACTTACCGTGAACATAATCCATCGGACCAAAAAGTACCAGGAGTGCATACAAGCGAAGTGTTCGAACTAAGAACATTAGGAGTGGCCGGCCACAATCCGTCTGCGGCCGCGGTCGGACGAAGCAATAAAGATTAACTAGCTGCCAGCGCGATAGATGTCGCTATGCTCAATATAAACGTAAGAGGATTTTAGTACATTCTTTTATTTAGAGAGTGAGAGTTTGTTTTAACTAAGATTGTTAAAGTTCTTTTAGGGTTTGATAAATTAACATGAATCTTATAATTAGGTATTATTTAGGTTATGGTATGCATTTAATTGACCGAGCGAGCGAAGCGAGCAAAGCGTCTCTTATTCAAGTGTGGCAAAATTTGCTTTCCTCTCTCAGTTTGATGGTACTCCTCTACAGGACGTATTTTACAACCGATCTGGACGAAACTTGGTATACACTTATAGAATTATTTTGTCATCGGGGATTTTTGATTCGAGGGGTACTTTCACCAAAAAGGGCCAAAAAGGGGGCTACATGGATATCTCTGCCATAAGAGAACCGATTTCGATAGTTTATTTATTTATTTGAAAGCTAATAAATAACTTAGAAGTTGAAAATCTTAAAAAAAATTGAAGATCTGACGAGGATCTTCGGTGTGATGAGCAGTATAGCTCCTCAAATGCAGTAAATTGCTCACTTTTAGATTTCTGCCAGTGGAATCAGCCCTTTAACTACTAGGTAGGGTCTGAAGCACCTGGGACCACCTTCTCATCACAAAACTAGGCTGCAGCGTTACCTCTGCCAATGAAAACCTATTCTAGTATTTTTTTCTAGCTGACCTACAATTGTTTTTGTTGGTTAGTATAATAATTACCTACAGGATTTTAAACTGACATGAGACCGCCCTCTCTAGAGGGCGCCATATTCAATTTAATGTGACGTCACATGGCCTATAACCATCGACCGAGACGCTTCCAACGATACCCCATTTGTCAAATTATGATGAGTAGTTTAGAAGTTCTGAGGGAACAAATGAACATACATACATACATATTGGTCAAAATCATAACCCTCCTTCTTGCTTCGCCGTAGTCGGGTAAAAACAAAAAACATGATAAATATCCCGTTTTAAATTCGAGCACATCCAGCCCAAAACAACACGTCAAATCACACGCATCTTTCTTCTAACATGTCCAAATAATTCCTTTCAAATAAATCTCAAAATTAAATAATAATAAATACGTCATTTCAAAACTGCACTATTTCTCCCTCCGCCCCGTGACCCTCAAATGTACACTCGATACCAACTACGCTTCATTTAACACATTCGATTCGCTTGTGGCCGCACTAATGCCACGAGTTTTGGACGTACAGCCGAGCACAGTCTGGGTAGCCATTTTGTTGAGATTTGTAATAAAGATCTATCCCCATAATTATGTATATTCACCTTTATTCAGCCTAGTTGCGTAACACACTTTCAATCTCAATCTGAATCATTTCGAAGGGTATTGCTCATCCATTGCTTCATATGTTCGAAAAGTAAATAACGCAATGAATGGTTCTTTAACTGTGAAAATGAAAGCCATTGCTACTTTAAGTGTGTTACGCAATTACCCCGCAGGCCTTCCGATCAGCAAAGCAACTTTAAAAAAGTTGCTTTCGTACATTTGGTATGACGTCACTTATGTCCAGGCTCCTTGGGGTCTCAGTGTTCTGGACATAGATAAGAAAGAAGTTCTGGAGCATTCTCTAACGCAGGTTTAGTGAACAGTGAGTCTATACTAGTAAAGAGGTAACTAAGTAGAGAGAGCTAAATTGTAAAGTGTTTGGCCGAAAAACTACCATACATTGCTCACTGGCAAACATTTTTACCACGAAATCAACTATCCTGGGGCCTAAGTCTACTAATTTATAAACGTTACAATGGTCTCTCAATGGTGAGTTTTTGCCAGATCTGCCATACAAAAACTGTCAAAACTCACCATAGACTTAGGCCCCTGGCCGTATCGCCACGGTAAGCGGAAAACGAATAATGAAGTTCCTCACCAATGCCATTTCTACTCGATAGTACCACTTGAAAACAGTCAGCATTACTCCCCGGAGACACGCGTATTGATGTCAACGCCACTGTACCAGAGATCGCTAATTTATATTTATTGAAGTAGTATATTATACTTAATTTGTACATTTTCTAATATGCACGTAATTCAAAACTTATTCATTATTTAAATATACATTATAATTAGGAGTCAAGAAAGAAATTCCTATAAAAAAAAAATATATATATATGCGTTACTTATTTTACAATTCATTATTTAATGTTATGTTTTTGTTGGGACGGAACGTACAACCGAAATAAATAAATAAATGCAACTTCTGCTTGAATAAAGCACAAAAACATTGTGATTTATATGATTTGGGGCTAAAAAGCATATAAAACAGATGAAAACAAAGCAGTAACGTGCCAAATGACGTCACATCCAGACCGCGGTGGTGGAAACGGACGTTTGAACTGTAGGTAGTATTTTTTTTGAGCAACAAGCAGTTGTTGAATTTAACTTTTAATATTTTTCTTTGGTTTAGGTATATTACTGTCTTTTATTATATTCCCAGTTGAGACTTCGAATGAAATTGAGATAAAGCATTGTAGGAAAAGCATCCATTCTGTCACAAATGTTTAAGAATATTATGTGTATTTATTTATAAACGTTACTTAATGATAAGAGACGTTTAAAAGACAAAAATTTACAGTTAAGCAGCCGTTAAACATTTTAATTAAAAAAAAAAAAAACTATCGATGACTGTACATACGAGCGAATTGCTCTCATTGACAAAAGTGCGAAACAAAATCATTGAACTACATTCAAATAAGACCTCTCAAGGTAAAGACAAAACTCTTGACTACAACATTTAAAACCGCAGACGGGACCCCAAGGCCTGAAGTTTCCCTGCCTAGCTCACTCAATGTGTTTGCTAAAAGATTTAGGCAGTAACTCTCCTGTCTGAGTGAAGTGATGTTTATATTTCAGATTAGACCCACGGGGGGTGAAAGTATACTAAGGTTGTACCTTGTACTTATTGAAATGGGTTTAGTTTAAAAAACTGTTCGAGTTTTCATGGTGTTTAGGTTGTAGAGGAGCTGGTGGCTGAGTTATAACAGCCGCACGGGTCATCAGGTTAAGCTACGCTTGCCGGGGTTGGTCCGTGGATGGGTGACCATCTTTACATATCGAGACTCCTCCGTGCCTCGGAAAGCACGCTAAGTCGGTATCCCGGCTGTCCTTCGTGGATCTTTGACAGTCGTTACGGGCAGTCACAAGCGCGAAAGTCTGACAACCAGTCTTACCAAGGGGTATCGTATTACCCAGGTACTGGGTTGTGGAGCTCAGATAGACAGTCACTCCATGTAACATACTGGTATTCAGCTGCATCCGGTTAAAGTGGAAGCCGACCCCAACATAGTTGGGAAAAGGCTGGGCAGATTGATTGGTGTTTAGGTTGTTTTAATGTCCTATGTTTTAGTCCCTGTGTACAGGGCACGGTTTCTTTACGGTAAGACGTATAAACAGAAAAATGAATAATTCAGAGTGAACAAGCAGACTGCAACCATAGCGATGAAATTCTCAATTCATTAACGTTGAAGGAGAATTTTTGGCAATGTGCTCTTTTGACATTCTGAGCTTTTGACTTTATGCGCTTTTGACATTCTGCTCTTTTGACAATTTACAACCCATTTGTCGTTCCGCTTTTTTGACCTTATGCTCCTAAACGACCGCGCCGTAGAAAAACGTGTCTGTCAACAAGCTTCCATAGTGATTCATACAACACTGACGACCGTGCATACATACGGCGAATAAATCATAGTTTTTCACGTCAAGAAAAACGTGTGCAAACAAAGGTTGCAGTGATTATGTTTAGGATTGCCCAAATCATGTCACGGCTGTAAGCTCCTATGTTTTTGTTTTTTACCTCCATTTGTATGTTTGTACTTTGTACGTAATTTTTTTTTTTTTCTCTTTTTTATTGATATTGTTCTAAAGTGTTTATATAGTGTAATTGGCTTCCGACGTTTTATTTTAATTAAAGGAAAACAGTCATAAGAGAGTGTTCTTGACTTTATAAGAAATTTTGGTCTACATTTACAGATTTTGAAAAAAAAATACAGTCAGCAGGAAAATGGGCAATTTTTGCATATTTTTTTTTTTATACCTATCCATCCTGTTTCATAAAAGGGTCAAAAACCTCTATTGAGCCAACTGAGGTTTGAGTACCTCCTAGAAAAGTCAGAAATCGCAAAAAACTTTTCCCATACATTTCGTAGGCAATGAGACTGCCCCATCCCAATGATCCACCCTGTATATAGATAACATAACATCACGCCTATAATCCCCGAAAGGTTAAGTAGAGATGTACTTTAACCTATATCGGTACCCACATTTCGCAAGTATAACTAACTTATATAGATATTTCCTTTTAATTCCCAAATCACAAAGTAATGCAAACTACCCGTAACTCGATTAGTTTCGCAATCGCCCTCCAAGTACAGTGATGCACAAATTGCAATAAATATCAATTTGTGTGCTATCGACATTAATTTAATGGCACTGGGGAGTAACTATGAAATGAAAAGTGATAGCTCTATCAGTGCGGGGTGGTTTTAAAACGGAGACTGAAACCGGTATTTTTTCGGTTACTACATTTATATTATTACAGGTATTTTTAAAGGTTACCTTAAATTGAATACATCCAGTAATAATACCGGTTACCGAATTACAAATTACCTCTATCTTACACGTACCGGCGGCATTAGTAAAAGGCCCCGCATCGCCTGTGTGTGATTAAATTGTTCTATGTTGATGTATTGATGATTTTTATGATAGTAATTCTATAAATAAATATTTGATCCGGTCGCGAATCATATTTAAATCAACTTACAACCTGATAAATGTTGACCTGCAAATTGCAAAAAACGTAAGAAAATTTGGATTTCGCGGACGCTTTCACATTATGTTAAAACTTGTAAACATTCGCCAAACTACCCTACGCAGCTGGCTAGCGACTGGTCATCTCATTTGATTTTATGTGTTACGCAGGAATGGAGCATAAAAGAATTAAATTGACTTCACAATTTACTTTATTACATTGTAAATTGACACAAATCCTTGTGTTTGGTGATTTCGCGAAGTGCCTATTTTCCAGTGCCGAGATTTGATTTTAGATTGGAATTGCAATCAACCCATGATTTATCAATCATCAGAACGTATATAATAAAAATAATAAAGGTTTTTTTTACAATTATATTTAATAATAATTCTAAAAAAAATATTACGTTTTGTCAGCTTTTGTATAACCAAACCATAATTTTTATCAAATAAAAAAAATCTGACGATTGAAAAATCGGCCCCGAATCCAAGTAATTAAAAATAATTATAGCGCAGCGCCACTGAACGAGCCACAACAGAAGTTTTATTGTTAAGGCATTAATGTCGGTCAAAGTGTAAACTAAAACATTGTTTAAAAAATAGTCATTTTGCTATTCCTCATAGAATATTGGTTTGAAAATTATACCGCCTAAATCTATCTCAATATTTTATATCGTCGTCCCCTGTGTGTCATCCCCAGGGACCATAGACTAATAGCCACTCTGCATCCCCTTTACATTCGTCATAATCTAGTTTTTAGTCTATGAGTCGGTGCATTTTTGACGTAGCCAAAGATGGCAACGCTTATTAAATTGAATTAAGTCTTGTTATTTTTAACAACACAGTATCTTTACATACTTTTTTTTTTGCATTAACCTATATTGTCCCACTGCTGGGCAAAGGTTCCCCCATATTCTTCCAGTCATCCTTATGTTGTGCCTTTACATACTTATTTAATAAAAATGAATTGCTGTTCGTTAGTGTCGCGAAAACTTAAAAACGGCTGGATCGATTTGGCTAATTTTGGTTTTGAAATATTTGTGGAAGTCCAGGGAAGGTAAAACGGTGAGAAAAGATGAAAAAGTTGCACACATCCAGCCTCCGGGCTGCTACTGAGAAATTTCAGATATAAAACCAATTAACACTTTGCTCGACCTGAGAATTGAACCCAGAACCCCATGCTCAGTAGTCGCAATTGCGGCCACTAGACCAATGAGGCATGTTTATAAATATCATCAGAAAAACTATCTCTAAAGCCATCAGAAACCTGTTTACTATTTTAATTACCAGTACATACGATACGGATGGTATGGAGTCATTAAAACCACTAATAAAAAGCGTTTATTATTGCCTTACCTTTGATTGGTCTTACAGAGAGACTTATGATTATTTCTTCTTCAGTTGTGGCATTTATGGAGAGGTTATCGTCATCTTCCTAGCTTTTTTTCCAATTATGTTGGGGTCGGCTTCCAGTCTAATCGATGCAACTGAATTACAATAATTTTCATAGAGTGACTGCCGAAATCTGACCTCCACAGTCCATGTAATAGGTAACGCGTTACCCCTAGGTAAGACTCGTTGTCAGACTCTCGGGCTTCTGAATAGCTGTGGGTTTTGTCATAAAAAATCTTGTGTAGGCCGTGACAGCCACACTTATATGTAGTTATGAGTAGGTTAAGCTAAACGTATTATAAACAAATGTTAAACTAAGAATAGTAACAGTGACCTGTAGTGTGTTCTTTCTTTAGCAGTGTTGCCAATGCTACCGAAAAATCGGTAGTTTAACCGATTTTTTTGGTGATCTACCGATCTACCGATTGTCGCTCAAATCAAGCAAAAATCTACCGATTTTTTAAAAACTAAAACATTTTATTATACCTACTGTAGGCAGTCACACTTCCATTTAAATGTATTTAAAAATATGGTAACACTTACGAACATGTATTATGTAAGACTATGCGCATCCGGTCGTCGCCGCGACAGCACATCTGTCCCTGCTGCACGTTCGAAGTGAGAAAAAGAGAAATGTACTGTTGCGGCAACAAAAGCTACTCGTGCGTGCCTAGCCTTATGGGTATTCCCCTGGGCAATTTCCTTAGTAAAAGGGAGTCAATAATTGCCACTTTACACACAAAAACTCTATTAGATAAAAATAAATGCTACGATTTTCCGTTGGACAATATGTTACAATATGATAACAGTTTCGTATATTGACTAGTATGGAAAAGAAATGAAAAAATAAAGAAGAAAGTGAGAACGAAAATAATAATAAAAAATAAACTTTTAGTAGAGGTCTACCGATTTTTATTTAAATATACCGATTTTTTAGACAATATCTACCGAATTATGAGTTTTGTGATCGGCAACACTGTTCTTTAGTCTCATTAAATAGTTCGTAGTGTAATGACGTACCTTTTTATTTAACTTTGAACCCCTTCTATCATTAGCTTTAATTGTACTAAAATCAATATGCATGCCTATTCCCAACTATGTTGGGGTCGGCTTCCAGTCTAACCGGATGCAGCTGAATTCCAGTATTTTACATGGAGCGACTGCCTATCTGACCTCCTCAACCCAGTAACTGGGTAATATGATACCCCTTGGTAAGACGGGCTGTCAGACTTTCGGGCTTCTGGCGACCCGTAACGACGATCAAAGATCCACGTATGATAGTCGGAACCAATGGCTTTAACGTGCTATCTGAGGCACGGAGGAGTCTCGATATGTAAAGATGGTCACCCATCCATGGACCAAACCCGGCAAGCGTAACTTACCCTGATGGATCGACCCGTGCAGCTGTTATTACTTAACCAAGAGCTCCTCCATCAATGGGTAGTCTAGTCATTTAAGAGATGTATAACCGCGGATACTCGCAGATCACTACTCTTCATATATGCACTTAGTAAAAAGGTCAAAACACTGGTCATCAACATCTTTTCCACGGTGGTACATAGGAATGTCTACTAGACATTGAGCGTTCAATGTTAATTGTGTATCGAAGCAGTAAGGTGTGAATGTCGTAATAAACGTTTTATGATTTCAAGTTAATTAAACATGGTTAAGGTGTGTCGGTAGGTAAGGTGCAATGAAATCGAACGATGATCTAGTTTCGATAGGAAAATAATATCGAATTATCTGAAGATCTAAGGTTTAGAAATAAGATTTGTGATCTCGTTATTAGATATAACATGTTAGTTTTTCGGAAAAGTAGTAATAGGTACTCTCTTGATATGAAATGGAGTATCTGTCAAGTCAGGAGGGTAGCTATCAATGTCCTCCGACGTTGTAACTTATATCATCTGTTAAGCCACCAGTCTAACCGGGTGAAGCTGAATAACCTTTATTTTACATGTAGCGACTGCCTATCTGACGTCCACAACCCAGTTACTGGGAATACCCCTTACCCTACGTTGTAATTTAATATTATTAGATTAATCATCACTCTACATCAGCCAGCCACTTACAGCTGTCAATACCCGTCTTCAAAATCCGCAAAATTGTATTGTGTTATCCTTAAATTAACATTCGTTTGTCTCTTTGTTACAGACTCGGCCTAAAACTCCGTCAGCTGACAGATGGCAGCCATCTTGTCCAAGTTATTTACACACAAAATGGCGACATTCAAGACTGTGAATACGTATCGCAAGGAAAATCCGCAAGAAACTTCCTAAAAACATTAAGAAAAGAATTAAAATTAGCATTAGATGAAGAAATATATAGAATAGTAAATAAACAACCAAAAAATGTGGAAGACGAAAAGTTTTACCGCCATTTTGGGAACGTCACTTTTAGAATACTAAAAGATGGCGACCGGTTGCCGCCAGATATTTCGAACTGGCTGGATTATGATAAATTGAAAATGGAATGCTTGAAAAGGCATGAAGAACTACAGTATATGATGGAGCATAAAAACAAAGTTGGAGAAAGCTCTCTGGCTAGGTAGTTGTTATAATATTTTTACCAAACAAAACTTTATTATTCAAATAAAACGAATTTACGGACGGATTTGTGTTCATTGTTTATTTATTTAAATAGCGAATACGAAATTCTGTTAAATTCATTTTATTTATAAATTCATCTTACTGAGGGAACAGTAATTGCTTTTCAAAAGGGTTATGTATCTGTTTAAAATGTCTTGAATTGAACTCTTTATAATTATTTAAAAAACTTTACTATAACGATTCAAGACATTTAAATATGGAATGCAACACAACCGCACGACGCTCATCTCCTTTCGATTTTCATACTTTACCTACAATATTCGAATTTCGAAATCCTGACGACCCGCCAGTCCATGGAATGACCTCTTCACTTTTTTCACCGGTATTTAGACTCCAGCATTTTGGCACATTTACCTAAACTATATTTTACACGTAGACAAAACTACGCCATATTATCACTATATCTTTAAACAGGGACTAATGCTTTCGCTCTGACATATCCTTATTGATTCCTACGTTCATTTAATTAACTCATTATCATTACCTAATCGAATGCTCTTCATCTACGATATCATTCACTTATAACATAAGGGTTCTGTTCAAAATGGTTGTACAGATTAGCAAAACTTCAAAGTTCAGTACGGTTTAGTCTAGAGTCTTTATAACAATTTTAATGAGGGGTTTTTTTTAATGGCTTCACCAGGTGGCAGCACTGAAACGTCAGGTCCCGGCACTTGTTAAAAGTGTCAAAGCACCTATATTTTCTTTAGGCGCGTCTGAATGAATGAAACGAATTATGAACGTCATCATATATTTTATATTCTTTGTCGAAATGGAAGAACTCTGGTCAAAGTGGCGCCAACTGGTGGCGGTAATTTTCATGAAAACCCTCATTGCCGGACAGCTACTAGTGTAAAGCAGATTTTCATCTTGCTTGACCTGCCTCTACGTTATACCGATTCTTCTAAAAACAGAAAGTAAGTAACTTCAATCCGCCCAGAGGGGTAATTGCGTAACACACGTACAATTGCAATGCCATTCATTTTGACAATGCGACAAAGTTCATAGCGTTATTTAGGTACATTGTTGTGCAGAATTGTAATTTCTTTCAATAATCTGCGGATTGTGGAAGAAAGTATCTTTGGACATTCGGGTGCAGCCTTCAAAAGTAATCGCACGGTAAACTTAAATAGCGCGATGCAGGATTTGTGACGTCAGGTCTTTGATGCGTAGTTTGCATGTGGCGATGTAGATGCCGCCACATTTTGACCACTACTTCAAACCCCTCAAAAATCTTCAAAAACTGATTATTTTGTACAGAACCAACACATTCATTAAGTCATCAGTCAGTCCTTCACTGTCATCGTTCATTTCATCAGTTCATTCAAAGTTAACAACGGCAATTTGCTAGAAATCTCGCTATTAATTTTAAGTTTCTATATCAATATATTCCTTGCTAAAAAATAATGTTTCAAGTGTCAAATATTCATCTTACACTATTGGTTTCAGTTTAAACGTAGTATTGTTCAGTCAGACGCGAGTACAAAGATAAACTTAATAGCATCATTTATAATCCTATTTCTTTCAAATGAAAACCTGATTTCGCTAAATTGTGAGGTTGTGATATGATTCAGAATATATATTCGTTCCTAACACCATCATCAATAAACTTCGTCTTCTCTCGTACATCGCCACGACGAACATTTAATAAGAGAATAACTCAGGCAAATCTATTGACCGCTCTTCAATATGGTAGCCAGGCTGACCGACCATGGGTGCGTCCAATGTACCTTTATCAGTTAGAAAGAAAGAAAATGTGAGATAGACGAAAAAAAAAAGATATCCACACTTTACGTGTAGGGGAGGTACCCTAAAAAAAAACCACTTTGTCGGAGTCATTAATATGTATACTCATGCCAAATTACAGACAGACAGACGGACATGGCGAAACTATAAGGGTTCCTTGTTGACTACGGAACCCTAAAAAAGGACAGGAACAAAATTAACCAATTATCAATTAAAAACGAAAATAACGACCTGTGCGAGGCCAAAAAGGCATAATCTTAGCATTATGCTGAGATTATGCCTTTAAAAAATACCGCAGCGCTGGTTTTCTGATAGGGCCCGAGGATAGTATATATGTATATAGTTAAGTATCTACTATCTCTTGAATCTAAGGGATACGCCCGCCAAAGGTAGACTAAACAGTCAGCCTTGCTACCAACGTTTGACAAGTCAATCGATTCACTACGGCATGACTATCAGCTATATTCTGGTAGAGTCGCCATTCGCCGAAATTAAAGAAGATGAAGGCAATTTTGACAAAAACATCAGACTAGGCAAACATACGAGTATTGGTGATAACAGAGCGAGCGAGTGAATTGAGAGCGATCAATTAGACACGCTCTGAGAAATTCCCTTGGTATCCTTTTACTTTAACAGGGCCCACTCCCTCACATAGAGAAGGCCTGAGACCCTGAAGCATTACCAACTGGCTAGGCATTTAATTGTCGCGACATAAGGTTTTCATTGAAGACTTCCTCTTTACCAATGTATCATAAATATTTGACCACACAGATCACCGCAGTATCGCTTACCAAAGACTAACATAAGATGAAAACGAAAACAGGTCTCGAAGATCATTCAGGGAGAATTTCATAGTGCCTGGGACCAAATGGTGCGGGGCTGGACACGTCGCAGCGAAGTATGGGGAGCTAGGCGCCGACGCAGCCGAAGACCGATGCTGTCGGTCGCACGACCATTGCCGAATCAACATCGGAATGTTCAAACGGAGATTCGGTTATTTCAACTATAGGCCGTATACTATATCTCACTGCAGATGTGATAGGAGGTTAGTTTCTTTTTTAATTTCAAGGAGAAGGTTTTTTTTTTTCGTGTGGGGTGTGTTTTTGAATTTCGAATGGGAATCTGGTTTTTGTAAATATGTTTTATAGCAGGGATAAACACACTTGGGAGTAATGGAAGTTGCGCACACCACACTTGATTGGCCAAACTACAGTGGAATAACGGAACGCTGTTAAAAGACAGCTTTTTCCGACATTGGAAGCAAAATTTACCTTAGATTCCATTAAGTAGTGAGCAAATTCGTAGCAACCAGCTAAGGTCAGTTCTATAATCACATCACTCGCAAAGCGAATTAGTGAAAGAAAATTTTACATGTTTCCTCCAAAGACATGAGTCTCGTTAGCTGAACATTATAGCACACTACCATAGGCTGGTTATAAAATACTCATTACAATATGACCTAGTATAACTTAGACAATAGCACCTGGAATAAATCTAACGGAATTGTCATTAAATTTTCGCAGACAATCGAACGCCAACGGCTATAGTTTAAATTCGCACAAAGCGTAGGCCGTGCATATATAGCATAGCTTTCTCACGGCACCCTAAGGTATCTTAACATGATAGGATGCAAATATATGCAAGAGGAACTGACTGACCTCGCTTAGAATGAGCCTCCTACCTGTAGATGAAGTTTTAGTAGCTGTAGTAGTAGGTCTTCGTGTAGAAGTTCGTCTAGGAAAGTCCTTCCAACATGCTTCTACCGCCAAGCAATGTAGCTGTGTTCTGGTTGAAGGACATAGGAGCCAGTGTAATGACAGGCCCACAAGACATGTCAGCTTTGTCCTTGAACGGCAACGCATCTGCGACGCCTCTGGTATTGCAGATGTCCACAGTTGCCAATTAGTTACCACTTTTCATCCTGTTTTTTGTGGTCCAATCCTGTAGATATATTTAGTAACCTATTCCGCTTAACTATTCCTAAAGAGTAATAAAAACCCCTGTAAGAAATCGACACGTGTTTCACCTCTCAACGAGGCATCCTCAGGATGACGATTGACTTGTCGCGAACCCTAACACGACGTGTTGCCACGCCGAATGCGGGACGCAGAGTTAGCCACACCGCATTACTGCTCGGGCTACCTCAGCTCGGATCGGCGCGATTAGGGGCGAAGAATTACAGTAAATAATTCCGCCAAACATGAATCAATTTACAACTAGGACTTTTCCAATCACGAGGGGATAGGTTACTTCTAAGCAAGCGTGCACTATCGTCTGCCAAATCATCACTTACCATCAGGTGAAATAGAGGTCAAAGTGAGTGCATACCAAGTATGCAAAAAAAAAAACACTGTTGGGACGGTTGTGGTCGAGTTCTTCTTTTTTTTTTTGGCTGGTGAGTGGTAATGGTGCTTTTTGTAAATTGCCAACGTTTTTGCTTGTAAATAAATGCTAGTTTTTAGATGAAGGGTTAACAGGTGAATCTCCAGATATGTATAGCTAGAGGCTTTCTACGTGAAGAAATAAATAAATGAAGTTGATGTGATTAAGGAATTCTAAGTTACCCAAACACACTGATTTATTCCGAATGTAGATTCTCCTTGATTTTCCTAAAGAGATAAACATTCGAATGCTCGATTTATCATATTCACTGAATATTTTGTAGTCATTTCTGGAAGTTAATTAAGAATCTGTAACTTCCTAAGAAATCGTAGGAGCATAAAACAAAATAAGTAGTAAGTACCTACGTACTTATAAAAACAGATAACTTATTGCCACTAAAACAGAAATAAAATGATATCATATTACATCAATTTAGTACCATCCTTTTACTTAAGAAAACTGTTCACTAAAGATGAAACAATATTTTCCATTTGCACCTTATCCATTACTTTATTAACTCTGACAAATTTCAATCTTTAGAATCCAAAACCTCAATGGAATTTGAAGCATCGAAAGAAACACTCTCAAACTTTTTTAGTAGTAACACGTTGACGTCCAAGGATCTTAATAATGTTCCTATATCATAAAGTTTATATCCCATTTCAGTAAAAACTCAAGACTTTGACCCATTACCATCCTAATTAAGATTAGATGAGGATTATTAAGATTATTACGTTATTTATTTTTATGTTTTCGTTTCTAATAAGGATATAGATAAATGTCTGATCAAACTAGTTTTTGACGTTTGTGTCCAAGATGGCCGCCGTCTATGGTTGCTAGATGTGATTTTTTATAATAATCTGTGAGATGAAACCCCGCCAAAAATTTAACTTTCGTTTTAATACAATGACATTGCAAACAATAAGCCTCTGCATGTCATCTGCCCCTCATTTTTTTAATACAGATTCGATTACGTTTAGTTTAAATTTATAAGAACCGGGTATGGTCTTTTCCACAGATCTTATGGTCAATAGTTTTTTGGTTGAGACAGAATCACCCGTAAAATTCAATTGTTTAACCAGAGTCCAAAACTGCCTTGTTATATTGCATAACGAGATCTCGGTAACTATTTCGTAACCAAACATTTATTTCGAGCAATTAATTTAACTCTACACTACACGAGGCAATAAAGCAATAAAACATGTGGTGATCTATAGATCATTCATGCGTTGCCAACGATCTATCGGTCTTTATAGCTCTTCGGGATCTATAAAGGATTTACAGAGACTATTTACGATTATTTTTTTAATATCATAAACACGTTGGTGGTCCATTCTATATTTGAATATGTAGGCTGTATGCAAAATTAAAAAGGCGGGAAAAGGTCATTATGGTCTGGCATTTGACAGTGAACTTGTCAGTGCTCAAAATTAAAAAGTAAAAGAGATGGGCGTCGTAGACATAGACAATCGAATGATATAGAACGAATGGTTTACCGATATTCGAAGAAAGTATGTACGAATCGATTTGAAATTACTGGTTTTATGATTTAGTGATTTGTTCAATTAGTACAGATGAATGGTCGATAGATTGATTCTTTAGTCGCAATTGTTGATGGTCGTCTAACTTAGATTACTACGGTAAAATAATTATGTGTTTACAATGTCTTTAAATTACCTTTCTGTTTCTACAATGGTATTTAAGCACTATCTCTAGGTCATCGAAGATTATAGGCGTAAAGTAATGTCATGTTTGTATGGTTAATCAATCACCCTAGAGAACTAATAATTTGATTTATTTTGTGGTAACTAAATTACTTTCTAATACGCCCGATAACTTAACGCGATAATAGAAACAATCGAATCGACCCGCCATTCAAATATCTAAGGAACCATTCGTTCGACTATTCCACCAACAAATCGATCCCCATCAGAACAAAACGCGATACCATGGAGCTTCTCCGAGTTCCCGGCACAAAATGGTGCGGCAAGGGTTTCTCAGCCACCCGGTACTCTCAGCTCGGCGGCCACACGAGGACTGACCGCTGCTGCAGAGTCCACGACCTGAGGTGCCCCTTCTGGATCGGCGGAATGGAGAAGAAGTATGGAATTTACAATTGGCGAGTGAACACGCTCATGCACTGCCGATGCGATGAAAGGTAGGCTGTACGAGTCGATGTCGTTGCTTGAATGTGCGCTGCTGTTTTTTTTTGAGCTGTCTTTGTTGTCTATGGTAGTTTTGGCGCCTTTTTGTCTGTCATTTATGTTATTTTGCTTGTCAGTTTTGGTACGTCAAAGTTTTTTTGATAAAGCATAGTGAATCTAAAACATAATAATTAGCTATATTCTGAACTTATTCTATCAAAGGTCGTTAAAGTATATTTAAAGTTAAAGTCAAATCATTTATTTCAAATTGGACTTAAAAGCACCTTTGAATGTCAAAATTTATAAGAAAATAGAAAGAGAAGAAACTCCACAGAAATAATTATTTAAAATATCGAATTGTTACATAGAATTGCTTGCTTGTATCAATGTTGTTTCGTCCGTTTTATAAAATAAACGCTATAATTAGTGTTTAAATCTATTTTACACGCAATAATATAATTTATATTTGCATGATTGTTAACTGGTAAAGGTTATTTTTGTATATTTATAAAAGTTTTTTTTTACTACTTAGTACTGGTTTTTATTTAAAAGTCAGCGTTTGACATAAACACGATGACGATATAAATTATGATAGTCATTCGATACCTACTTAAATTAAAATACAACATTGTAAACGTAATTAACATAATATTTTAAACCAATCACAGGAATATAAAATTGAAATGGCCATTAAACAAAAATATCACGTAATTATAATAACAAAAACTTAACATTAAAATTAATTTACGTTCATAATGACAAACCTCCGTGCTAGCAACCTTTTTTTATGAAAAAAATGTCCCCAAATGGTTGAGGAACATTAATAGAGCCATTTCCTTGGCCCAAGATCCTAGTACCGGACAGAATTGATGCGTTATAATAAAAAAAAAAGAAATAGAAAAAAAAGCTTACTGAATGTGGTGAGATAAACCAGGGAAAGAGAACAGAGACATACGTAGAGACGACTCTCGTTTTTACTTTTTTTCATATAAAAAACAGTGATTTGACTATGGGGATTTTATTATATAGAAAAGTTGTCTATGAGTATAAGTAGTCTAAGTATTATTGGGTTTTTCCATCCGGAATATCTCAGTAGCAGCCCGGAGTCTGGATTTGTGCCCGGTTGATGGCAATAGGCGCGCCCCCTATTACCATGGGACTTACAACATATTTGGCGAAATGTGGGTGTACTACAGGTACACCTCTGCCCAACCCTTCGGGGAAACAAGGCGTGATATTATGTTATGTAAGTTGTCTATTGATTTTTGAAGTCAAATAAAAGTCCTGAAGTGGTTCATATAAAACAATATAACGTTTTAGAAGTAAATTTTATTCAACCGCATTTGCAACCGTTATTAACTAATCAATCACAGTAAAGGTGTAGCTTTTCCAAAATGTTCAATTGAAACCCGATGCGCTAAGGTAACTCGCGAAATACAAATTTTCTTAGTTCAATTCTAACTCTAAGAAAATTTGTATCGATGATTTTAATGATTATAATTCCGTTAAAACATATTTGTTACGCTTGTGAATTATATTTTGATCAACATACAACCACTCACGTGCAAATTGCACAAAATGCAAGAAATTTATAAAAAGGCGCGAAAACAAACGCACAGATTAAACATGACCACAGATAATCCACTCAACATTGGTCTATCCCACAAAAGAGGTTCAGTTCAGATTTTATCTCACACCTTCTAATTGGTGGTCATAAATAAATATCTGTGCTCAGTATCTCCGACTGTCTGTCTGTTTGTATGTGTAGTGATAAAATGCGGGTTTATAACTTAATTATAATAGAGAGAGTTTAAAAACTGAAATTGTGTCGTTACGTTTAAAGATTACGTTAAAATGGCGTCGCTTAAACATAGTCTTGCCACCTAACCTATGTAGGAACTTACCTATGTAGAATTACGCAACTAAAAAGTTACCTTTGGTTTGCGTGATGTGATTGTTTTACATTTTATTTTACTACACATAAATAACATAACATCACGCCTGTATTCCCAGAAGAGTTAAGCAGAGGTGCACCTATAGTGCACCTCTGTACATTTCGCCAGTTATTTTTAAGTCTCATGTAATGGGTGAGCAGGGGGTGAGCCTATTGCCATCAACCGGGCACAAATCCAAACTCCGGGCTGCTATTGAAAAATTCCAGATGGAAAAACCCAATAACACTTTGCCCGACCCGGGAATCGAAACTAGGATCTCACACTCAGCAGCAGCGCTTGTGGCCACTAGGCCAACGAGGCTGCTAATCTACATTATGTAGGTACTTAACTTACCTACGTACACTTCGAAACTATTTTTTTTTGTTTTAATTTTATCTTACTAAGAAATAACAACGCAGGGAGCTTTTTGTAGAAGCCTTATTTTTTCCAAAGGCTCTTCAGCATACAATTTTCAGTATATTCGCAATCAATGAAAATGCATTAATATTTGAGTTCTTCTTGAGTACTTCCATACTAGGTATTTACATATATGTAAAATCTTTAATTATGAAATTCTGTTGTAATAAAAGAGATACCGAACCTTTAAAAATCGATACCAATAATTTATTCCACGTGATAAAAGTACAAAAAGGACAATCAGAATAATTTTTAACTAGGTGTTTATGGTCTCCAATTGTCAAAAAACGTTCCTTTTTTACGTTCGGGACAGGGGCAAAGGAAAAAATCCTACACAGCCTTTTATCCGATTGATCGAATCAGAGATCGGTTAGATCGATAACATTCGTGTTACTTTTGTCTGCTACAATAAAATATCAGTTTTAGGATACCGTAACGGATTTTTTTAAAGAGTTCTTTTACGAGAACATTACAAACTTAACCTGCTATTAATTCCTGTGTAATATTTGTGAATGTGAGAACGTTGTAGGCTCAGCAGACTGACGATTGGCAGACTGTTTTCTATTTTATTAAGTATCTTGTTGACAGGCCTACACTGTCCCTCTCATACCTATTCACACTGTACATTTTTGGAAACATTGTAATACCCATTTATTTTTAAAAGCGTAACCGTGGACTTTCTTGCCGGCTCTTCTCCATAGGAAACGACCCATAGTGGAACCGTGCACATAGCTTCTGACGTTTCATAAGTTCCCATGTAGATTTATGTGAATTAAAATATTTTGATTTTGATTTTTGAATACAGGCTCGCTTCTAGACGTATCTAATCTTACAACAAAATGCGTTCAATACTTCGCTAACCTAATTTAACCACACTGTTTTCTCCCTCCGTTAAATAATCATTGAAAAAGTTTAATGAAGAATACTAAATTAGCAAGAACACAACAAAGACATTTCATCAGGTACCTATCGATTTTTTCCACGTTTTTGCACGCAAACCGTTTACGTCAACTTGACGCGCGATGGCGCCATTTTCTCCGTTCGAAATTCGAAAATCGCGCGCGGCTCAATGGGCGAGTAATGGCGCGGAAAGCATAGACTAAACAGGTGTCCGCTTCCCCTTTTCCAAGTTTATTTTCAGTCTGTGCTAAAATTGAAAATGTTGCGAACTGTGTGGTTATTTACTGTATAAAGGAAGCCATTGTTAATTTATTTGTAACTGGCCAGATAAGAATAGAACTTGAGTGACTTTTACATTGTTTTGTTCACCGCATTCTAGATTGTTTAGGTGTTCGCGTTATGGTAGTTAGTGATTTCTAGGTAGTGACAATAGGTAGTAAATTACTTTTTATGTGATTGGTTTAAAAAAAATACAAGGTGATTACCTACATTAGCCTGCCTACCTATTATTTATGTAAGTTATTTTTAAACTACCACAAAAAGGCAACACTGAATATACTAAAGCCCTTGTTCCTAAAGAAAAAAACATAATTCAAAATCCACAAAAAGAACCCTCACTTTTCGCGCCAAAACCGCTGTCAAAAAACTGTCAGCGGCGCCATCTTAGCGTTTATGGTCGCTTCCCGTTATCGCCACGCTCCGTAGGATTTATAATGTGTGAATAATACGCCTGGAGGTTAAATATGCTGGCTGACAATACATAAATTATTAGAGAGGGGCGTCCTCTGGCGGCTAGGTAAGATAACTATATTCTTGTTTATCGGCCTGGAAAGGTTTCTTAGTCGGGGACAACAACAATGGGTATCTATTTGTTACGTCATTTATTTGGATGTATTTATAAAAGGTGGATATAGGCATTTTTTTGGGTATAGTGACCCATTCTCTGCAGTGTTTCCTAGGTGTTTTTGTACTAAACTTTTATTTGAGTTCTGTGTTACGAAAGATGCTCAACCTGATCCTAATATTTCCCGCGTTTAAATTTTCTACGATATCTATAGTTTCAGTTTAAGTAGTTCGAAATATACACAATTATTTTATGTCATAAAGTTTCTATCCTATCTATAAGATATCCTAACAAAAAAGGACAACTTATCCCAATAATACTTTCATCCATTTATGAAGTAAAGTGAAGTAACCGCACACAAATCAAAAGCGAACTCATCAGCAAACACCTCGACATCGTTCGAATTTCGAAGTGATGCATAGAGATTAGAGAATAACTTGCTCTTGAAATATCAGCTTGGAACAGACTGCAGCCTGCCTAGCAATGTTAATTGTGCGTGAAATGATGCTTAAAATAGTTCACAAGTTACAACTAACTAGCTATTACTGTATGTCATTTGTCTAAGTACTAACGTGGCGTCAGGTCTAAACATAGGTAACATCAGAAACGTGGTTTTATTTAGAACTTAAAAAATATCGGTAAAATGTTTGAATATTTTGCATGTTTGTTTGATTCTTTCTAACTCATGTAAGTCTCACCGTGAAAACTTGTGAAACATCACAACAACAACAATCCCACAACAAAAAAACATCGTGAACTTGTTGGTGATGTGAGCTGTCAATAGAGTGGATCCCTGACGTCGGGTGGAATGACTTTTCTCTTCAACGAAATTTTCACAGTGAGACTTTTACAAACTAGACCTGCTAATCTGGATAAAACTCGCAGTTAAATACGTTAATTAGGAGTATACAAGTTTTTCCTGCTTTGTCTAACCGAGAAAAAGCCGATTAAGAGATTAGGAAGAGATGGACAACAGACGCCATTGCACCTGTTTGTTTACATTTATATTTTTTATTATATTTTTTATAAATAAATTATTATTATTTATTTATTTCTCTCTCCAAAAATACTAAATAAAAGTAAAAGGTACCTAATTATTAAGCATATAATTATATTATTATTATAAGAAACTGCCAATTACTGATCCATGTCTATATATATTAGATTTTAGGTCTGTAACATCTCAACTTAATAAAATTCTTCAATTCATTCATTTTTACGCTGACAGACACAATAACGCACGGTACTGTGCCTAGAAGCACGAAATTAAGTGCTATGGAAGAAGGATTTCTGATTCTAGAAGATTGGTCCATTCAGAAATAACAAAAATCTACTAAGGGCTGATTTCAATGAAACTGAACGCGATCAGCACATCTAAAGCGAGTGGAAGACCTGTCAGTGTCAATATTACAAAGAAAATAATGACACTGACAGCTCTTAAACGTGGTTTATGTGCTGATCGCGTTCAGTTTTCATTGGTGAAATTCGCCCTTAGTGTCCTTTTGCTTCAGGAAAAACTGCGAGAACTTATTCAATAAGCAACATTTGAATTTTCTCCAGAAAATCTTCAATAAGTTTCCAAGCTAAGACAAGATTTCTAAACTCCTGTACAAACTAGCGGGGCTGACATAATTTGGTATTTCTCTACAGGTACTATTATCGAGTCCTATTGTGAACAGCGATCAGCCATTGCCATATTATTTTAGTAATCGGTACGGCAGTGCTGTTATTTGTAACCGCATTTTGTACTAACCGTTATCAGGGTTGGTAGGCAGAGATAGTTGAAGGAAAATTTTCAAAGTCAAATAAATCATGTATTTTAAATGGATTTTTGAACGTCAAACGTCGCGTCATTCTGCTGTTTCCTAGCTAGGTATTAAGCACAGTAAAGTTAAGTAATTTTGGCTGAAGATTCAATAAAATCACTATCTATTATATATTGTAACAGCCAATATATTTTCACGCCTCCCCCTTAAGACCTAGGCCAAACATTTTTTGATATTCGGATAGGTCATGACCTAAAGAGGTGCCATAAAGAATATGAATTAAATCTCTCGACTAAATAAAAAGTTATGCAACACCGCGAAATTTCGCAGGTATTCTGGTTATTTTACATTATAATAAGCAATTCTAAAAGGTATCTAAAATGATTCTAGAAAGTTCTCTTTGGCTTCCCTATATGTAGTTCATAAGTAGGCGTTCCAGCCGTGCAATGAATACAGAATACAGATCACAAGCTCAGATAATAGACAATAATCTCTATACCACATTGACATCTGTCAAAATTTTGCGCGCCAAAATAGACTGTATAATGTAGCAGTAGGACTTTGTGTCCTACAAAAAGATACAACAGAAATAACTGTTCATTATTCCGTTATTTACAGTTTTATCTTATAAAAAGGTTCATGAATACTTCGTGCCTCTTTAAAATATACGACTAGACTGCAAATGAGTTTAAAAAAAAAAACTACATTAGCTGGCCAACAAAAAAAGTCCCCTCTATGAGTAGTGAACTAATGCTAATAGGTTCCTATTTTATTATATTTTTTATCGATTAAGTAATGTTATTATTTATTTATGAAACAATTAAATAACTAAGCGCAAGTTACAAAACTTCTAAACACTAGAAATAGGTATAGGGGTTGTACCTATCTAAGATTGTCTTCAACCCGTATGATAGTTAATAGAAAAAGCTTAAAGTAATAAGAAAGAGCAATCTACTCGTAGTTTTTGAATGCTTTAATAGTTATTTAATGCACACATCTACTTATCTAAATAAATAAAAAGAAAGTTCCTGACTGACTGACTGACTGACTTATCAACGCCCAGCCCAAACCCTTAGACCTAGATAGCTGAAATTTTGCACAGAGTTTCCCTTTCTAATGTAGACAAGGAATAAGGAAGGATTGTTCGAATTTCAACCCCTAAGCCTAAGGGAATCAAATAGGGCATGAAAGTTTGTATGGAAAATCGTCATGTTTGTCATTTAAAACATTGGTATTTAGATTAAAATGTGAACGAAGTCTTTATCTTGGATTAACAAAGAGTGTACTGTTAATCCCGGTAGTACGTTCCCGTGGGATATTTTCTGACAACTACGCGGGCGTAGCCGCGGGCAAAAGCTAGTTCCTAATAAAGCTGACTTAGTAAGACACATACAGATTTACACGGCTGAATTTCCCGGAGGCGTAAGCAGAGGTGTCAACTATAGTACCTACTTATATACTATAATTGATTTAAGAGTGTAGAGAGTAATTTAAGTGTGTCCGTGGAGTTTCTTGCCCGTTCTTCTCCATAGGTACCTACTACGCTTTGGAATGGGCAACTAGCTTCATATTTTCTGACTGACTAACTCCTTGACAATTCAAAAGTTCCTGTAAATGGTTTAATTGAAATAAATGCTTTGAGTTTGAGTTCAAAATTAGGTATTTTGTCCCGCCCGCGACTTCGTTTGCGTGGATTTCAGAATTGGGTCTAGACAGCTCCCAGTCGGCATGATTTTTTTCCGTCCTCTTTAACAATCATCGTCATATTTCGGCCAATTTACACAAAACCTTTAATGAATTAAATTCCTTGACCTTCCTTATGAATCACTCCGTCCATTGGTGAATGTCGTTTATGGCGTTCAGACAGACAGACGCGGCGGGGGGACTTTGTTTTTATAAAATGTAGTGATTTCGCACGTTTTCTCATACCACATCTGACAATGGCAGAATTGTCGACATCGGCACCATTGTCATAGAGCCGACTCTTATTGGTTCCTACTAAAAAAAACGATTTAACACTGCCTGAACGAACCTAGGACCACGCTTAACAATCTCGCTGACTAACCAACGAGACAGTTTTTCAACACCACTTACATCAGAAAAAAACAAATTCTTTGTTGTTAAAACAAACTCCAGCGAATAATTTTTTTTATACATTAGCGCTAACAAAACAGCCAGACAGCCATCAAACAACATTCCTTTTTCAAATCCCAATACCCTAAAATAACATTCGCAAAACACACGTTCGTTCATGATCAAAGTTAGAAACAAATGCAGCCACAAAGCATTGTAGTTATGCGGGCGAAAAAACCGATCTTTTACGCTGACTTACCAATACTGGCAACACTAACGACCAAAGACTAACAAGTCTTTGTTTTTTTTTTTCACTAATTCTTTTCGGGCGGTCAAGGAAAGGCGTAATCCTTCTTTTGTTCTTATGTTGCCCGCATTGATTCGGTATTTGGCGGTGCTTGTAGTATAACTAAGCCACTTATGGCTTACGGGTGGTTTAGAGATGGGAATGTGTCGATATTCGGTCGATGGTTAGTTGAGCTTTTTCATTTTATCGATTCGAGAAAGTTTTATATGCATACGAAAAGATTTCGTAGCGCTGCCTATTGTTTCCAAAGATTTCTTATGATTAGAATTGTCATCAAAATAGGCCTTTTCTGGATATTCATTTCTGGAAATAAGACCTTCCTATAATATTATTAGGTAATAACCCCAATTTTATCTCTTGACTATGAACTGGTTTTTGCTAATCGGTTCTTTGCTATTCGACATCATCTGTTACATATAACATTAGAGCTTTCGATTTTTTCGAAACATTCGGTTATAAAAGCATCATTTCGGTCAAAAATATCGACACGGTCGCATCACTAACGGTGGCCGGCAGCTTGACCAGAACTTTGGCAAATGAAGCGAGAGAGAAAGCGCGACAAGCTCGCGCGAGGAATGGACACAGAGTAATGAACACACAGAGATCTCAGAGGCGTCATTCCTAACTCATAAATGAATTCATGGTTTAATCCTTGCTAAAAGTATGAATGGCCAAACGCTACCGAAACGTAATAATACGAATAAAACAAGTTTTGTAATACGTTTGTTTTATTCGTATTATTAAGTTTCGGTAGCGTTTCATGAAAGCGTAGCATGAAATAAATTTATGGGTCCTGACATTGTCATTGTGAAATTAATTTAGCAAATTAGGGAATTGTTTTTCAGTTTTCGGAATAAGTTAATGTTTTATTCACAATTTTATGTATGTGAAATCATATTAATAATGTATGAATCTTCCGTAAATACAGTAAATAATTCAAATCTTGGTTATTAGGTTTTTACATCTGGTATTTCTCAGTAGCAGCCCGGAGTCTGGATTTGTGCCCGGTTGATATAAATAGGCTCGCCTTGTGTTACATGGGACTTAAACATAACTAGCATAATGTGGGTGTACTATAGGTGCATCTCTGCCTAAACCTTCGGAGAATGCAGGCGTAATGTGTTATGTACTCAAATCTTACTGTCTGGTTTAATGAAATCGCATTTATCGTTTACTACCCTATCTAAACAATTGCTCGTTCCCCGCTCTTCACCCCATAAACGATTACTAACCGTTCCAGACCAGCCGAGGGGACGGAGCTCGTTAAATAAGAAATGGCCGCGTATGTGTCAGCTTTCACTAATCCGTCGTTTGATACACCAAGACGAACGTTTACCTTATAATCGCTAATAGAAGGAAACAATTACATGGTGTGAATTAAATATAGGATTTATATTATTATTAAGTAATAGATTATTTTTTCTGCATGCTTTAGTGAAAATCTCTAAACATCATCTGTAACATTACAGAAATTCGATCGGTTTCGAGGTGTGAATCTGCCATGATTCACTTATCCTATACTATTAAAATGAGCAATATTTGTATTTATACATTTAAATTTGTAATCACTTTCTCGAAAACGGTTCGCGATTTCGATGAAAGTTGCATTAAAAGGGGTTTACGGGGGCAATAAAATTGATTTAGCTAAGTCTCATTTTTGGGAAAATTCGTTTTCTCTATTTTCACCCGAGCAGAACTCGGTCGATCGGGTGCTAGATATTTACACGGTACAGGTGGACTTGATTTCTTTATAATTTTCAAGTTGTATATTAATGTATTATACAGATAAACCTTTTGGAATATAGTTTCTAAATGATGGCGAAAACCGTTTTTTCACGCAAATTCATGATTTTTGACACTGTAATTTTCAGCAGCAGTAAGATATTTTAATTACTTTTGAATAACGATAGCCAGTAGCCATTCTTCCACCACTAGGTGCAGGCATTTTGCAGTGCATTTTTTAATCACGGCAATGTCCTCTGCCTCGCATTTAATTTTCTAACTGTTATGCTGTTGTATTCTCTGAATCCACGCTTATACCTACTCTGTGGTCGCAACATAAGTGCATAAGATGTAACGTCTTGTTAAGTGCAAATGGTCGAAGCTTTGTCAGCCCTCTGTAATCTGCACATTCCAATTTAACATTTGCTCAGCAGGGCAACTGAGTATGCACCTTGAAATACTGCGTATTTTTTATTTATTTTACTTATAGTTATATTGTAGTGAGACCACATTAGCCTCTATAATTTATTTTCTAAATTATCTAATAAACGCTCAATTTTCAGAACCTGGTTTTAACTTATTTATTTTTTTGCTATTAAACTAACTCACTTGCAAAATATAAATCGAAGATATTTTAAACAACCTAAATGGGCAAACCACATAATATACATAATATATGATATATTCTAATACGATGTTTTTTTTATTGGTAGTAGTTAAAAGGTTTCTCTTCCCTGACGTGAGGATTCCCTAAGTGTGTATCGAGAATGACCATAGCTTTGTCAGCCGTCAGTAATCCGCTATCCCCACCGTTCAAGTAGTGCTTTAAAAAAGTCGTTCTTTTACACAACACCTAAGATAACTTGCCTAAAAAAATACTTCTTACATTTATGGGCTTTTAGCTTAATCGCCTTACCTTCAAACCATGCCTTAAAGTCAATTGACGAGAAACTCTTTAGGAAAATAATTTCCTGAATAGTTACAACCGAAACATTAGAAACCGTACAGAATGGTCATGTGCATACCTCAAACAAACCCAAAAATAAAAACTTTTCAGAACCCCTTAAAATCTTAAAAATATCAGTGCAAGACGTACGTAAGAATCCCTTGTTCTTGGCATAGGCGGGCACTTTATCCGAATATATTACTGGATGCACCGATAAGTACCCTCGTAGTGGTATCTGAACGCGTGCGTTTGACAGCTCAGAGCTGGACGTAATGGCGTTTCGCGCCATTTGTTACCGCCTTTTTTGTTTTGATGGCAGCATTGTAAATTTTGACGTCGTTATGTCAAAATTGCTGATCGGTTTGTTAAGAATAGAGATGTGCCTCGAATAAAAATCGGAATTAATGATTAATAATGATTGTTGAGTGGTTTTGATTTCATATATTTTTTGGTGCAAATGGAAGATGAAAGTCTTTTATCTAAACGTTCTTACATAGACAACTTCTATTTTTTACCTATTCATTTTTTTTAGTTAATAAGAAATAGCATACTTACAATAATACAGTTATAGTACGTCTCAGTTACTTCCTCATAGGTATACTCAAACATGCCAATATATTTTATCACCATAGAAATCAAAATTAAACGACAAACGAATAAAACCTCATTGTCTATTAATTCCCGTTAGACTGTGCAATAAAATGCAATTCGCTGACGTACCTAACACAATGAAATGGCCGATGGCTGATAAAGAGGTTCTAAACTCAGACAATAAAGACGCTGGTCTTCATTTGAATACCGAGTGTGGACGTAAATGTTGCGATAAAATATTACAAAATGAGGGCTACAGTTACGGTTTTCTAGGAAAACGGTTCCGTCATATTATAACGAACGGCCGTCATAAAAATCTGTCATTTTCACCAGTATTTGACATGTTGTCAAGAAACGCGATAATGAAAACATAGTGAGGATAGATGAGGTTTTTATTTTAAGTTTTCCCACTTTTTTCTAATATTTTAATGCATTTGATGGATGTTTAGTAGAGTTTAACAGGCAAAGTTGCGTTCGGATAGTAGTGTAACCGAACTTATAACGCCTAATGTGTTTATATAATGTAAGTGCTCTCAAATTTAATGCTTAAATATGCTTTACGTTGTGTAATAGATTACTTTTTATCTTAAGCCTCATAAGAAAGAAAAAAAAACAGTATTAAATAAAGAAAACTTGTTTATTTTACACAAATAAGACGCACATTATAAGATAAGTATCAAGTCATAGTTAAACCAGTAGCCTGACTTTCAGATTTACAATGATGACTTGCGTAAACATATAATAAAAAAAAAAAAATCTAACAATCTCATTGGTCTTGAAATAACTCTACTGCAAAATACAACTTCTCGCATCGCTGGCATGGAAAACTGACCATAATCTCTAGTATAAATCAAAAGTTATAGGGCCATAATATTGACATCACAGTCAACAAATCGGACTTAGTATTAACTTTTAACACTCCTATCTTTAATAAAAAGATTTACAGCTTATTATAATGGCGCCTGTCAAACTGTCAGTTTATGACGGTCGCGCCATAAATTGGCGGGAGTGCATTCGCCATCTTGGATTTTACGAATGTAGCGTCTGTATTCGTATGTTGAGGAAATTATCGTAGATGCTTTGTTTTGATGTTCGACTTTTAAGCTACAGAATTTAGAAGATAGATGTTCGAAGATAATGAATGAACTTGTTTTTCTTTAGCCTTAAGTTAATCTCATAAACTTGACTTGATTGAGTTCGCAAAGTAGCCATGTAGTCTGATCTACGTAGGCTTTATAGCTTTTTGCCCTAATACTTTTTTTAGATGAGCACTGCCATTAAAGACAAAATAAAATTTAGTTCCCTCGTATCGTGGGGTATCCAAATCACCCCCATGTGTGTTCCGCGACTTTTCATAGTTTTCGAGTTATGATTTTTTTTCTGAATTTTTGAGAATTTTCGACCTGACCAATTTAAAAAAAAGTAGAAGACTTATATGTATTAATCAGATGGCTAATTTTAAGAATTTTTCACCTCGCTGTCTTTGAAGGCCGATTTAATTTTTTTACTTTTTTTAATGGTTATGAAAGCTGAGAGTCTGGCGCATTTTTGAAGCTTACTTAGGAACCATGAAGTGTTTAGATTTTTAATTTAAAATTTCAGTCTTAATAGATCCTCATTCCTCTGACCCACTAGTGTACCTACTCTTGCCGGTGCACCAAAACTGGCACCTTTAATTACTGTCTATGGTATCTATCACGCCTCTCATAGCTCCATAGATCATGTGATTATATTCTATGCACACTGAGTAGATTTTTTTCACAATGAACCAGATTTCATTGGGAAGATTACCCTGGCAAACTGATTAATAATCAAATCACAGTGTTTTCATATTTAGCTAAGATTCCTTAACCATCCTACAGGACTACCATATAGAAAAGCGAAAAATGGCAGCATTATGAATGCCAAACCACAAGAAAAAATCTGCGACAAGCCTTCACTTATGCAAAATCTTACTAGATACTGCCCACAGTCTAAAATCAGTCTCTATGTTCACAGATTCCGCGCATGCCTCAAGCTAGCCGACACTTCAGTATCAAACATGGTGGGGAAGCTGTTCTTCAATGTCGTCCAAACAAAATGCTTCATCCTCAAGCCTGTCAAGATGTGCACGCAACGCTCATGGTGGGGCAAATGCCTCCGAAGAGGTTACACGAAACAAGCCTTCTTGAGAGACAACCTACCCTACTAGTCTATTTAGGGCCTTACTTTTGCCATTTAAAACTAGGCTGTACAAGGTCTTACCTTCGCCTAAAAAAATCATTGACAGTTGATTTGTCGATGACAATTTTATTCAATGTTGCCAGTGTTACCATTTTAATTTTAGGGTAATTTCCCAAAGTGTGGGTAAATGTTAAGAAATATGGCAACGTTGAATACTGATTACATAAAAAACGTTCTTAATAATATTTATTTCTGTGATCGTATGAGTAACTTAATGTATTTTTAAATGTTACTATAGATGGGTTCCGTTTAAATGTGTGTCGAATACGGGTTTCGAATTTAGAAATAAAATGTTTGTCTATATGCTGGTCTTATGAGTTACCTATTATAATGTTTTGTTGTTATTGACACTAGAATATAACTGCTGTCTGTCAAATTGGTAGGTACCTTATAAAAATGATAAATGGTACTTTTTCTACCGAAAAATATATATATGAAATCTCGACGTCAACGCAACGGATTCAGCTCTTTTTTTCACTTTTGGAATTATTTTTAAACCTCAGAGACCAGTATTTATTTATTTCTCAATCCGGACTTCACATATTCCATACTCACTGCCATTTTAATAAATTCCGTCTGCCAGTTATGCCAAGCGAAAATATTCTTTATACTCAGATGAATTTATTTTCTGCCTGATTTTAAATATTCACTGAATTGGTTCTTATTGATTGTTGATATTCAAATATATAATTCTACAATGTGGAGACGACCCTACGACAATAAATGAAAACATTTAGGAATCCTAACATTGAAATAAAATAAAAAAATCGAACCGAAAAAATCGGGCCGACTATGGGTTTTGCCGGCTAGCTGCAGTGACTAAACTATTGGATATATTTGATTGAATTTTTGATACATACTGGGAACGTCATTAAATATACAAAGTTTATTTATGGTCATATTGTTGTCTCCACCTTTTATTACAGCATCGTCTCAATTCTACTGTCATTCGATGTTTAACAAAATAATAGATAATAATATAACACTTATTTTATTGTAAAAGGCTGTTCTCGCTTAGCTTTCAACTGGGACATTCAGATTATTGTTTTTTAACTGTAAATATGTAATTACACAAAATAAATACTCTATTTATTTGTTTACGGAAGTTAACCATAAAATAAATGAAAAAAAATAAAAAATAACCTCTTGTGAAAAAAAACTTTCCGAATTTCATAATTGTAGTTATATAAAATTAATGCAAAAGGGTGACATAGACAGTAGTTGGCAGGATAAAAAAGTAAAAAAATAAATAACAAAAACATGTCTGTCTCTTTTGTCTATGTCATCCAAAATTTGGCAATAAAACTTACTAGATTTAGCAGACTTGTAGATATTATAGTAATATCTCAGGTGAACCCGGGAATAGACTTGTATTGTAAAACAAACAGGCTTTAGAACTATTTCTGTCAAAAAAGAAAAAGTTTGTTTTTGCAAATTGTATCATTAGATCAGAATAAAATGAATAGAGTATTCAGAGTTTGACAGATATTAGTCCTATAGCCATAAATAAACTAACTTGTTCTAATCTCAATAATAGTGTATAAAGTATAATTATTAAAATAAAAAAGTAATATAATTAATTTAAATTATTTAACCGCTAAAAACTTTATTTTTATGAAAATAACTTTCACAACATTAAATGTTCATTTTTTAGTCAAAGGCCAATTTTGGGCTAACGTACTATTGCGCCCACTTTGCCCAGACATCCTATTCCCATTATATCCCTGCAGCGCCCCTAGTGGTGTGAATTGTAACTATTTGTTCTATCGAACTCCTTTGAAAGACTAATTTTGTGCCAAACATAGGTAATCAAGATCTTCCATTTTTATCCAACATATTTATATAGTTCATATCCCATATGTTTTTAGCGGGTTATAGTTGTAAGAAAGGCGTGCGAAGTTCCTCTATTCGACAATATGGATGTTTAGTCAAATAAGTATTTTGTGATTCTCACATGTAGATATATGTAGATGTTTTAAATGTTAGTTGTAGATTACATAAGTAGCACAAGCAATAATGTCAAATAAAATTGAAGAGCCTATAGATGACTACTAATAAAATGTTGTAGAAATAAATGAAGGTAATACAAAACCTTTTTGCGATTTGCGGATTCAATCTTTCCGGATTGTCTAACATTTTTTGACTCAAACAGAGGTCTTATTGTTAACAATAATAAAAATGAATGTGTATAGCGTAAGTTGAACCTATGTATAGACAATTTGGATCATTACAACGGGGCATGGGGTAATTTGAAACAGTCACTGATTACCCCTTGCATTTACTGTTATCGATATACCTACCCCGAGCCTACCCCCGATTCAGTTATCCGAACCCAACATTTTGTTTTTTTCGTAAGTTGCCATTTGCTCATTGCTCAGTAGACACCGTTCGTCACACATGACGTGTGATAAATCTGAACTGTACCAGGATATTCGAAAGCGTGGCCAAAATCAGAACTAACGCCGCCATGTTGTTTTTTCAATACTTTTCACACAAGAACTGCGCAAATGTTTACCGACAGAGCCCACTGTTGTGTTAACGTCATTCGAACGCCAAAAGATCCTTGTAGCAGTTGTACATAATAAGTATTTTTATTCTTAAAAACAACAGTTTATATCGATAATCGTTTTTAATCGAACACATTTTCATCGGGGGGAGCAATGATATTATAAGTAAAAAGAGGTAGATCTATACGTTGCCTACTCAACATTCGAATTTAAAAATCGGCCAAGTGCGTGTCGGACCACGCACAATGAAGGGTTCCGTAGCTGGGATGAACTTATCCCATGAAAAAACTTAACATTGTAGTTGAAAAACATGTTCTCCCATACAAAATGTATGGTAGAACATGTTTTTGCAACTTTAAATTTAAGTTGGTCGATAATTACTCGTTAACTAGTAGAGCCTACTTAGCTGTGATAGTTTTCCTTTTAATTTTTTCTTTATATACTACTGCTGTGAATTTTTCCAGATATCCAGAACTTACCGTTTAACTGGCAGGGGGGGGGGACACTTGACTCTGACAAAAATTAGCACTTTAAAGCTTAATATTTCGCAGACTGATCCTTCAATCCAAAAATGGTTTTAGCAAGCTCACAATATTTTTGAACGAGCTTTCTAACGATATCCCTATTTTACATGTAGGGGAGGTACCCTAAAAAAAAATATTTTTCATGATTTTATTTTACCACTTTGTCGGCGTCATTAGTGTGTATACTCATGCCAAATTACAGCTTTCTAGTACTAACAGTCTCTGCGCTAAGCTGGGGACAGACAGACGGACATGGCGAAACTACAAGGGTTCCTTGTTTACTACGGAACCCTAAAACCGAAACAATGTCACATTATTAGAAGACACGTGGAAGTAGGACTGCAGATCGTAATTATCGGGAGCAAAAAAAAACAACGACTTAGAAAAGTTTTGACGTGTCACTTGTGGAGTGCGTATATCCTATTCTACCACTTTTTAATTACCTATATTATCATTGGGGGGGAGGATTCTGTTCACATTATTTATATCTCTTTCAATAGCCCGGACATTACCAATGTATGTAATAATGTAAATAATAATGTATGTAGTATGAATGCATGCTAGTAATGTGAGAAATCGTTTTAATAATATAGAGAACTTTTATTTTTGTTCCGATTATTGTAACTGATGAAATAAATAAAAAATATCTTGCAAATAATTTTGTGTTGTTTTAATTTTCCTCCTAAAGGATTATTTCCACAAAACGGCTCGCATCGCATCGGATCGGAACGGATTTTACAATCTTTAAACGATATTAAATCGTGTACACAGTATTTAAAGTCTATATTACCAAGCCGTGCACAGCAGCTTGACCGCGGCCGTCTTCCGCGACATGCGATCGTAGCCGAAAGTATAGTGCGACGCGCGGTCGGCGTCGGTCGCCTGTCGTCGTATCCGATCGGATCCTTTCGGCTGCAACACGGTAGGAATTAAACTATTTGACCAGGTGCAGAAACGGATAGGTTCGCAAGCAACGGTACGGAGCCGATCGTATGCGGCGACGTCGACATCCTGCCGGACGCAATCGGCTGTCACGGCTTCCGTTAGTACCTATCCTTTCCGATCCGAGCGAGCCGTTTGGTGAAAATCATCCTTTAGTCACGAATAGTCAGGATCATACTCCAACGGGGACTGCTATGATCTGTTCCAAAAGTATCTGATGAAAGCGTAACCAACCCCTGTTCAGTTTCAATTTACTAATAATATATTTAAAAAAAAAATTAAACAATTAATCAAACTTTTTTTTTGTTGTAAAATTTAAACTTAACTATATGTAATATAGGTACCTACTTACCTAAAATTGCAATTTTTTTAATTTAAATATTTCTTAGTAGTCCGTTTGCATGTTTTATACCTATCCTAGTTATACAGGGAAACCTATTATTAGCCATACAAAACTATACTCCATTTACAATTAGATTAGACATTTAAACCGACCATAGAGATACATTCGTTTGAAGACAAAAGGCCGTCAAGAATCATAATAATTCGCGATAAACTTAAGAGGGTTTATTCTGAAAGTTGGCAACGTCGCAAATAGATGTCAAATATATCGCTGTTTTGATTCATTTGATAATATTTCTGTATGGAAATAAAAAATGTGGCTAACTAGCGAACTAGAATATTGATTATGAAATGCAATAATTAATATCGTAACACCGAATAGTTAGTTTTAGATGTAAAAAAAGTATTTGGTAACTTTCCAAATGCCTTTTTTTCACCTAAAACGGGTACAACATCAAATTCAATGTTATAATTGCAATTCATTATTAATATTCTAGTCAATTGGTTAGCCACATTTCTTATTTCCATACAGTATTATTTCCAAATTAATCGAAACAGGTAAATATTTGACAGCTATTTACGACGTTGCCAACTTTTAGGGTGCACCCTCTTAAGCCTAGTAGTAGTGGAACCAGCGTGCTACAGAACTTCGTAGCTAATCAGCTACGTCGTAGACAGGATCTACGAGGTTACTACCATATGTTAGTACTCTTTGGGTTACTACGAAAATTATGAATACAAGTAGGTAGTTACAGAGAAATTATATTATAAAACAAAGTAATCCTATAAGGGTTCCGTTTTTTCCTTTCGGGGTACGGAACCCAAAAAATGTCAAAATGTTACCTAAGTTAAAGAAACCAGAGAATTAACATAATTTTTTCATCGTACCTAAAGGCTCATGCAGTCTGGCGCGATAAGGGTCGCGCTGCCTGTCGCGCCTTTATATCGCGCCGGTCTGCACGATCCGTAAATCAGTGTTGTTGAGAAAAGCTCAAAATTAAAAACTCTGTAAAAAGTCACAGAAAGAAAGTAAAATGTTTATAACATTTACGTGTTTGTTGTTTTTGTTTGGTACATAGGTACCTACTTATTTGCATAGTTACAACATGCCATTTTGCCAAATCCAATGTGGTTCTCAACCTGCAACCTGGGCCGCGTTCCGAGTTACAATGTAATCGATTTGAGCGTGCTAACACCCGTTCCGAATAAGCGTTAGCGCGATAACACCGACCCATGAAACGACATAGATGACGTCATGACATGCGCCATCTTGCGATAACGCCGACCATGCCTTTTACTAATATCACCGTGATCTCTGTCAAAAATGACAGTTGACTGAACTGTCATTTTTGGCAGCGCTGTAGTTTTGAGTCGCATATATCTATAAACTAACGTGTCTTTTTCTAAATTGTGCTTCTGGCTACCGTCGCCACTTAACCAAAGAAGAAAAAGACATTTCTGATGTTTATACAAAGAATTTAAGTAATGTTATAAGTTTTGACGTTGAGCAAGCACTGTAGGCGCGTTCACGAGCGTTCCGAATTGATGACAGACCTCAGCTGTCATAATCGTAATATCTAAATCGGAACGCAAAATATTGATGTCAGCGCTGTGAGCGATTATGGCCTAACTCGGAACGCGGCCCTGGGCTGTACGTAGGTAATGAACCTTCTTATAGATCTACGTAGGTACACAGTCGATAAGAGCAGCCTTCGTAAATAATACTCGATAAATAAGTAGTACCTATGTTACATCAAAACAAAGGTTCGTGCTATACTTTTCCCGCATTTTCAGAAGTTTACTACTAGGTAAGAGATCCTAATCACTTACCTTACATTAGGTACCGCACACACATGCCAGCAGTCTTCAGGTGCAGTTGCAGGTTCGCGGCACCTTTAGCAGCACGCCGCAGCCGCATTCTGGAACAAAAATGTTACCTCCCTGAAATATGACACTATTCCAAGGCAGTTTGGTTTCAATACCTTTGCCTGTTTGAATTCAAATTATAACAACATTTTGGCAGAGGTCGGCCTGACCTGACGCGTGATAGTTGCTTTTGGCGGCAAAACAACGCTATGTATTTTCATACTTTTCTTCGTGTTTTTATTTTAAATATTAGGTATCGACTAAAATTGAGAATTACTTACCGAGTACTTCTTATCCATTTCTCTAGTCGATAAATCAAGCACTTACTTATCACTTTACACGCACACACAATAAAATTCACTGTTGTAACTATCGGACTACACGCGACGTCAACATCCGTTTACCACAACAACTAAAATACCATCGACCAGGGTCAGTACTTAGCATAATCTGGACAAATACACGGTGCATTGATAATATCTTGAGATACACTCACACACAATAAAATTCACTGTTGTAACTATCTGGACTACACGCAACGTCAACATCCGTTTACCACAACAACTAAAATACCATCGACCAGGGTCAGTACTTAGCATAATCTGGACAAATACACGGTGCATTGATAATATCTTGAGACACACTCACACACAACACATCACATCACAATTCACAATATTCATACCTATCGCGTTCGCGCCGCCCCCGGTTCGCGCGCACCCGTACTAAAACTGATCGTTGTTTTCCCGCCTGTCATATCTGTCAAATTCAATTTTTTCTTTATTTTTTCAAAACTTTAACCCTCATCAAATTGTCTATTTTTTATTCTCATTTTTAAATTGAACCAAGTTTATAACTATTTTTAACTAACTAACTACTAACATTGTTTTTTTCTTCTTTCTATTGCATTGTTTGATGACTAGCTTTAACCCGCGAAATTACGCTTTTTTTTTTTAGTCCATGTTCTTTATGGCACCTCTTTAGGTCATGAGATATCCAAATATGAAAAAATATTTGGCCTAAGTCAAAATTGATTCGCTGTTACAATGTATTTAATAGATAATGCGATCAACGAAAGAATTTGATAGCCTCTGCACTAAAGGCAGTCGTTGTGTACTGTATATCCGTTGCACTGCACTGCATCCACGACTAGTAGGTAGTCCTTACTACCCAGTTATTACCTATGTATTTCTGTTATCACATCCAAGCAAGATATCATGCGGTGGGTGCATCCAATGGCAATAAAACAACTAGCTGGGAACTCCTCTAGACGCAGTCCTAATAGAAAGCGATCATTTTATATATGGTCACTTATTAGTATTGCACCCTTGCCTTTGGGCTATCACCCCTTCCAACGGCGATTACACCGCCATCTAGCCGCCGACAGAGCTTTAGCAACATAATAATATGGTTTTCTAGCGGATTGAACTGAATTCCGCTACATGTAAAATACTGATATTCAGTCGCATCCGGTTAGAGTGGAAGCCTACCCCAACATAGTTGGGAAAAAGCTAGGCAGGTTTTTAACCTAATTCCAACTGGTCTGGAACTACGTCTTTTTGTAGGTATCTATTACACCTAGAAACGCGCATTTGTTATAAAATTATTACCGCTACTCGTTGCTAGATGACACTAAATAAAAAAATACTCAGTAGGTACAAAATGTTTATTACATTTAGGAAGGAACATAAAACTGATAAATTCACACCATATAAACATCACCATCTTGATGTTTTAACAACAAAACATTTTCGCCGTCCTTCAATTCATACTCAACCTCTTTTAAAATATCGATTTTACCGCCATCTGTCTCCGTAACCTGAACTAATAAATTTTGTTCGACGTTTTTACTTTTAGCCTGTTTACCGTGCTTCGCCGCTAGATGGCGACGCAGTCCTCTCACTCTAGTATAGGTGGCGCCACAATGCTCACAAGGATGAGATTCTGAACGGACGTGTGTTGACGAAATATGCTCTTCTAAACTTATTTTGTAGCCGAATTTCTTGTTGCAGATTGTACACTGAAAATATAGCACTTTATGGATTACTATGTAGTTTTATTTGCGTTCTGCAACTGTGAAAATACACAAAATTAACCAAGTTCTGCCAAGCTTATGAATACATACCTCATATTTCTTAACGCCGAGATGTCTCCTGCGATGTGCACGTAGATTCGAACTTGAAATACATCTTTGAGGGCACATATCGCAGCTGTAAGGACGCTCACCAGTATGTTTTCTGCAAAACACGAACACACATGTCACCTGATGACCTGATGGTTATTTGCCGCCAATAGACATTTGCAATACCAGAGGGATCGCAGATGCAATGCCATGTCAGAGACAAGACAAAACTAAAATGTCTGTAACTAAACTGGCACCCATACCATTCAAACTACAACACCTCAATGCAGCTTGGTGGCCGAAAAATTATGGTAAAGTAGTTGGAAATCGCGAGCGTGCGTCATGTGATTTAAATGATGTACCACACGAGCCCCTCTTACCCGTCGCGGGGGGAGTCAAACACCTCACTCCCCCCCCCCCCGACCCGAGGAAGAGGCCCGCGTTCGCGGGCCGGCACCAATCGCGGGTTGCGGAAGATTTTTACGTTTCCGCGACCCCCGGCGTCGGTGTAAGATGGGATACCGGGGTGGTTTTTAGTCAGTAAGAGTCTGACAGACCCCTCCGCCCGCCCCAGTGCGAGGAACATCCATGAGGATTTTCCACCACGGAACAAAAAAAAAAAAAAAAGGGTTAGGTTATAGGATTCTTTTTACCCAAGTATGAGGGCGAAGCCGCGAGCAAAAGCTAAAGTTGGTAAAAGTGCCATTACCTAATGTGCACAGTCAGTGAAGATCGCTGAGTGGCTCTGAACTCACAGTGTGGACACTGATGACTCTTGATTCCTGTGTGTGTTAGCTTGTGTTTGTGTAGGTAATCCTGACGAGTGAACACGCGCCCACATATCTGAGGAATAAACAAAAGACAATTTTATTGTTTATTAAACCTGTTTGTCTAATGGAATCTTTTACCACCTTCTACAAGGCCCTAGTTTTAACAGGCGACCGAAGCGCGCGTCTTGTACGCTGCGTTTTGGGTGCTCGTCGCTCTGCGTTTGGGCGAATGTCTATGTAACGAATTACATGACGCGCGCAACGTTTGATGTAATTCGTTACATAGAAATTCATACATAATATACCATACCATATTTGTATACCATCATGTAAATACTAATCTCACTATTCCGGCACTTCAATAGACCGATACGTCCAATATTCCGGCACCATCCGCCCGCGCCTCCCTCACCCCTCTATGCTAATAATTTTGAGAAAATGAAATGCTTTATTTTATTTATTATGATTTTTTCTATATAATCTAGTAATCCAAACATTCCAATAATCCGGCACCCGCTGGTTTTGAATAGTGCCGGATTAGTGAGATTATACTGTAATTACATAACTGATAGATAATATTGATATAGACAATTCCTTGAATAAATATTGAGGATTTGTAAATGTAGCTTCGGGCAGAGATTAGGAGAAGATGAAGACAAGCCAAGATGTCAGATAAGCACTTGGAGGAGTCCTATGTGAGAGGTGCATTATGCAGTTCCTACTAGATAATAAGACAAATCTTACATCACAAACAAAATTCTTCTCCTTTCCATGTTCAGTCATATGTAATTTCAACAATTCCTTAGTCTTAAACAATTTTATACACTTGCCACACTTAAATATATGTTCTGGCAACTCCGTCAAAGTGTTGTGTCTATGGTCTCGCATATGATACTCATACATGCACCTCTTTGGAAGATATCGGTCACATATTGTACACTTATATCCATCTTTCAAACCTTTACAGAAATTTACTTCATGGCTTATTCTTGTTTTTCGACTTTTAAAACGTTTTTCACATCCAAAGCATTTGAAGAGTGTTCCATCATTTTCTATGCCATGTAATTCTGCATTATGGTTGGATAAGTTCTCTATAGTATCTAAGTCTATGCAGCAAATATTACAGTAAGTCGGTGAGCGTTTCTGTAAATACTTTTTTCGGACTTTTGAATTGGTTTTCAATTTCTTTTCTGTCTCGGGTTCTTCATACTCTAAATTCTCATCAAAATAAGTATCTATTCCTTCGTAAACATCGTCTATATCCTCACTTTTTATCACATCACACGATAGCTCTTTAATTTTAGAATCTTCAAACCCTTTCTGTAGTACTTCTCGTAACTTGACATCAGCCTCCTGGCAAAATGTTTTGTAAAAGTAAAATCGCTTAATTTCGTTGAAACAGTTGACGCAAACCTTATTTAGATGGATATCTTCTATTTCTATGTGTAAACAGTCTTTTATTATATCAGCTAAGCAGGTTTCTGTGGAATTTTCTGTAAGTTTTAGTAGTATTTCGATGTCTGCATTTTTGTTCCAGCATAATCTGCAAATATCTTCATGGGTGAAATATTCGTAGTTGTACAATTCACTATCTGTCGAAATCTGGCACCAATGCATGATCTACAATTTATTTTTTATTGATAAATACACAATAAAAACCAAACAAACACAAGCTCGCTTTGTTGATGATTTTGACTTGTCAATGTCAAACTCACTCAAAAGTCAAGGTGCAGTCACTTACGTCAGTCAACGTGAATGCTGCCATAATAAAAAACAAAAAATCATCGGCCATACGAACAATTATTATAATATTATTATCTCACAACGCTCACAATCACAAAATTCATAGGTCATTTTTCGAACCAAAATAAATAAAAAGAACCGAATACTCCGCATGTACCATCTTTCGTCTCATAGTGGAACTAATATCAAGTAGGTATTTATCTATGGAATGCTTCCAAATGAAATCAGGTTTATTGAAACTCCTCTGTAGTTAAATACACGCGATATATTTATTAGATACGCCACTGCTAGACAAAACATAGTAATTAAACTTTGTAAACACAAACAACTACTCTTGTCACCGCCGCGCCGGGGTGCCAGCTATTTTAGAACCCAACGGCTTGGCGCGCGACGATGGGAAGAGGCCAGACGGAATGACCATAATGGCCTGGGGGACGCAACCTGCGTCGACACCCTTGCGCCATCCCGTCTTCCCAGCACGGCGGGCTGTGCTGGAGCGGCTGCTGCAGCAGTACAAAACCTCAAACGGCGCAAATACAACAACCTTATCGGGAGCTATATGTTTGAGCCGTTTGGGGTTGAAACACTAGGGCCTTGGGGTCCGAGTACCCATCGAGTATTCCGGGACATCGCCAAGCGGCTGGTCGACTCTTCACGTGACCAGAGGGCTGACCTATTCTTAGCCCAAAGGATCAGCCTTGCGATTCAACGCGGCAATGCTGCCAGCCTTTTTGGCACTTTCCCCATCGACAGCGAGGCGGATGAATTTTTTTATGCCCAATGAGCTCTTCCCCCCTTTTTTAAGTTCCGATAAATAATTGTAGGTACATAGAATAAGCTATTTGAATTCACGAATTTGAAAAAGAGAAAATTTTGGTCGTTCAAGTAGCAACAGATACTAATTTAAAAAGTAGCTTTAACTTAGCGATTTTTTTTTAAGCACCTGCTTACACATTTCACCAGTTATTTTTTAAGTCCCATGTAGGATAAAGGAAACAAGCTTATTACCATCAACTATACACAAATGCAGACTCCAGTATGTTACTGATGTCTTGCTCTTGAAATCAAACCTAGGAGCTCACGGCACTTCAGCATTTACGCTTGCGATCACTATATCTGAGCAATTTCTGGATACAATGGCGTCATGCAGACTTGTGCAAGTACATCTTTATGTGTGAGGCTTGCGTAAGATAATTAATTATTAAATAATACATACCAATACAGTACCTACACTAAAATTCGATTTTACGAAACTCATGCTCCGATTATGTCTAATGTTGGTCTGAAGCTTGTATTTGACGATATCGCAAATAGGTGGGGTGGTGGATTACAGCCCATTCCCACTCACAGAGAGACGGCCTGTCTCTCAGAAGTGGGAAAATTATAGACTAATCATCTAGTTTAAAATAAGAACATCAGTAATTAGTGCATAGATTTAATGTTGATAATCAACAAACTGTTAAACGTAACTTATTTTATTAACTATACTATAAACATTTAGCACTTAATTCTAAGTAACATATTAAGCTATACTTAGATGCTTACACATAAAGTTTAAACAATTTTTTAAGCACTGAATCTTTTTGCAAGACTACTTGTACACAAGTAAAGGGCAGCAAGATTTATATCGATAAAACTTGCTGTAAGGTTACTTGCAGCGTGGTAATATTCAGCAAGCTAACTTGCAGCATGGCATGAAATGAAACAGGTAAGTACCTAACTTGCTGTAAGTAAACTTGCTGTAAATGTTTCCATAGTGTAAGTAATATGCACAAATAAACTATGTAGTGGACTCAGCGCTTTATATAGGTTTTAAATTGCATTGCTTATGTTAATAGGTTCCAACGCAGCTTTAAAAAAAACTGTTTGATATCAATGTTACATGGGCGCTGAGGATATGCAATAAGTCATTTACTTCTTTCACGCGATGACTTTTGACCTTCTGTAACTGGCTCATGCTAGTAAATATAAAATATACACGTATACACACCATATTTCAGGGTTCCCTATTTCCTTATAAAATCATTTTGTTGATTGTACGCCCGTCCGTCATTAAACATTAGTTTTAGATGCAACTAAAGACCCGTCCCTGCTTCGCAAGGATTTTAAGACTTGAAAAAACATGGAGATTTCTTTAATAAATGAAGATTCATAAACCTTCCCGAATAAATTCTCTAAATGTTAGTGAATAGGTACCGTATCTAAATCCATTGCGGAGTTAAGAAAATCAACGGGGTCACACAGGCACGAAAAGCGATTTTAATTTATGAAATGTTTAAAGAAAAGGTTAGTATTTGAAAATCAAGTTATAATGACAAACCCCGCAGGCTACATCATTAAGGCAAACCAATTTGTACATGTTGATAAGTATTATAACTCTAAGGCAAATATTATCGCACAATGATCATTCTACATACGTAGTACCTAAATATGTAATATATTTTTATATATATTTGAACAGCACCTGGCTGGAAAGTCCCGACTCCACTATTGGCGCCAAATAAAAAAAGATAAAAACGGCACGAAACTAAGAATTATACAATAATACAGGCACTAATTCAGGACAGTAGCTAGTCTTAATGGTTGGACATGAAAAAACCCGTATTAAAAATATAAAAATATGCGAAAACTTACTCTTTATTCAACGACCATAGACTTAATTAATCTAACGTAACCTATTTAGTTATAAAGACTTTATGGAGGCAATCGATTAAGTAGTTTCTATCCTTAAAACAGGCAGCTCAGGTTATTAAAGTTCATATCATTTCAACGGCACATTAATGACGGAAGAAAAAAGACAAAAGACATGGAAAACAGAAATCTTCATGATTCTAACAGAAACAAAATTTTTAAGCTAAATATTTACTAACTATTGCTAGAACATCGAGACAATAACAGAATGCACGTACACACGGCTACACATCAAGCTATACATTTCCAGTTAATGCTGATCTCGCATTATATAGGATTTCCGTACAATGCGAGGTCAGCTTATACTGGAAATGTATAGCTTGATGTGTAGCCGTGTGTACCTAATATTAAAAAATGTGTCACTGGCTTAAAAATAGTTTGTTTTGATATTTACTTCTGCAACTGGACTTCAAAGATTTCATAGCAACTTACATAAAATAACGTTCCGTTTGTTTGCTTAAAAAAATAATCCGTTCTTTGTTTTCGCAAAAAACGAAACGTCACTAGACAAACCATAGAAAAAAATAACGCGCGAAACTCGTTCTCAACATATTGATCCGCACAAAATATAAATTGTTTTATTTCTATCTAATTCAGCTTATTTAAAATTCTCAACTTATAATCTAGATTATGGTACAGGTTTTTGTTATTCATCTGCCCTCTCCTGGTCTCGGTCCTTCTTTTTCTTTTTCTTCTTCTCTTTGCGAACTGATGTATCAGCCTCTGTTGTTGTTTCAGCTTCCATGGTGGCGTCACCAGAGCCGTCCTCCGCTCTGTAGAAAACAAAAAAAAAACATGTTAAGAACGATCATTTAAAAAAGAATGTTGTGATTCCATAACGTAAAGGAGATTCAATAAAACCTTTTTAATTAAGAAAAATTAAAAATACAGAAATAAATTCACGCCTTTTTCTCGTAGGCGTAGAGGGCAGAAATTACAAATGCCACATGACACTATGCTTGTATACCAACTACATAAATAGCTATTTTATATGTTATCCACACACAGTCACGCGCGCGGCGCGCCTCTTGAAATGTTTTTAGCAAATAATACCACATGGTAGTATTAGTCAAGACAACTGGTATGAAATCAGTGATACATTTAAGTTTACTGCTTCAACCCTACATATTTTCAGAATTTCAAATACAGATGTTTTTATTTATAGTTCGTTAAAAAGAAGCTGATGAAAATGTAAACAAATAGATCTGAAAACATACTTGTGGATGTCAATTTATAGTGCCACTTATAAATTGAGTGCTTTGATTTGATTATATGAATACTTAAACCAGAAATTCTAATTTTAAATCACCTTGAAGATGTTTTTCATGTGACAATTACAACATAATAATGTTATTGAAACAATAATTGCTAGAAAAAGTGGTATGAATATAAAGAAGAAACCTTCTAAATATGGATCAATGTCAACAGAGTTTGCTTAAACTTTCATCAGATAGTTTTGGTTCAGATCATACCTTCCATAGCTAGTTGTTTAGTTACTGTTGTTCTTAATTCTGCCAGTATGGAGATGATAATAGTAATAGTAGTAGTGATAAGAATAAAAGTAACACAATACATTATTGTGTGAGCTAGATTATGTGGGAAGTGCAAACTATTGGAGTCACAACCTACTTTCGAATAAAATTGTTTGGCTGACAGATGTTAAATTTTAGTTAAAAACCCAGATGGTAACACTACACAGCATAGACATTTAGGCCAGTATTCTGGATTATTATCATTCTGAACCTGGATTTTGAAATTCTGAGGTCACTTAAAAGTAACATAGAGATTTTCTTTTACTTGCAGGAAGTATGCAAGTACTTTGTATACCATAAAAACATCCAAAATCTGATTGGTGAATGTCAATATGGCATGCAAGCTACTTGCGGACTCTTGCACAAGTAAGTCATGTATATTATGTGCTTTAGATTTGTCCTAGAAAAGTTTTATTTTGAAACAAGAAATGTATACTTACGCAGCCTCAGGCGCTTCACTGTCTCTCTTCTTTTTCTTCTTCTTCTTCTCTGACTTAACTTCCACAGAGTTATTTGGGTCATCTGCATTAGCTGTGCTGGCCGTCCTCTTTCTACCAACCTCTTCGGCATCTGCATCTCCATTCTCATTCTTGCCCTTAAAATCTACGTAACTGTTCAGCCATTCTGATGGGGTATTTTCATTAGGTTTGCCAAATTTGTCCAGTTTCCCTTGTGAAATCAGTTGCTTCTTATGCGATGCCTTCGGTCCTAAGCCCCACTTTCTTGGGTATGTGTCCCTTTCCATGATTACTCTTTTCAGCTTAGCTGCTACTCCGTGATCGCAAGATGCCATGGTTGATGTTGTCATTAATGCAATCGCTAATGCAACTGCTTCTCCTTTTGTTGTGACTATGACTATTTCTTGATCTATTTCAATACCATCTTCGTACCTCAAGATACCGGGTAGTAAGACCTTAGCTCCATAGCAGACAGCGTTGACTGCACTGTCTTTGATAAATATTCTCTTGTGAGCTATTAATAAACCTTCCAAAGGTTTGATTACTCTTCGCAGGTAAGTCTCATCCTTATGGTTTTCATATGCCCATTGCGCGTCTAAGATGTCATGCATAGTAACCATGCCTTCTTGTTCTCCTTGGATGCCGGAACGGACTCTTCTAAGCTCAATCATCTGTCCACCGACTCCAAGCATTAATCCTAAGTGTACACACATGGTACGGATGTATGAACCAGCCTCACAGCTGACCCAGAACACACCAATGTTGCGTTCCTTATCAAAATCGAGGAGTTTGCTGTCATACACTGAACGTACACGGAGCTGACGTTTGACAGCCGAAATAAGAGGTGGACGTTGGAACAGCGCCCCGCGCAATTTCTCAAGTCCTTGAGTAACTTTCTGGACATTTTCAACAGCTGAATGTAAGCTGAAGACTGCGACGTACTCCTTACCAGCGTTCTGCTGAGATTTGACGAGCCTCGTCGCGCGGTCAATGCACACGATCAAACAACCTGTCACTTTAGGGTCCAACGTGCCCGAATGACCAGTTTTCTCGACTTTCAAGATGCGTTTAATCCACGAAACTACTTCGTGCGAGCTTGGATTGCTGGGTTTATCGACGTTGATGAAGCCAGCTTTCACGTATTCAGCAATCGGGCGCTTCAGTGGCGAGTGACCGAATGGAAGCGGCGTGTAGTGGTTTGTGCGCACATTGAGACGATCAAAATTCTTCAATAACAATGGCCAATAAGCTGTATCCAACTTTGTAACCGCTTCTGTAGGCTCGATTTTGAAGTCCCCGAGCTTCTGGAATGTGCCTAGGGATACTTGATCCTTGACTTTCTTCTTTTTCTTCTCCGAAAACACTTCTGCGCCGGGTTGCAGAACCTCCGTCATTTTCGATTAGTGACTTGTTTCTTTCGTGATTACGCACTATACTCGTTCAACACGATATGTGGGTCAGCCCCGCGTGCCAACCGTTACTATTGTTTGTAAATTTTATTGTAAAACGCACAAACAAAGAGCCGACACGTGCAATGTTAATTTTTAGGTTAGCTTCAGCTTCACCTTCAGTCAAGCAAACTCGAGGTTTTACGTTTATTTTGGAAATAAACTCACCACCAGGTGGCGCCGACTAGTATAGTGGAGCTGCCAACTGATACACAATGATTTTGTTCGGATATAAGCCCTCGTTCCCACGGACGTAATAAAATCGCGGCGGGATAAAATCGCCCAGCGCGTTTTTTCCGCGCCTTCGACAGAGTGTTCGAACGAGCGTGAAAAAATCACTTGGAATTAACTCTTCGTGCAGTGCGGACGTATCATGGACTCCGTAAAATTATTAGCGGTAGCTATTTGTGTGGCCAGGAGACGACAAAAAAAGCAGAGAAAATTAACCCGATGTCCCCTGACCTTGAGCGCATGATAATGATAACGAGCGATGTGTGTAATCACTATAATCACAGAATAGTACTGTAATGTAACAAATAAAAAATACGTATTGAAACTTACACCACCACGCACCACAACCACAAAAAATGCCAAATATAAACACTTACATCGATCATTCTTTATTTTAGGACAGAGGCATTCCCAGTCTTCGTTTGATAAAACCTTACAAACTTCCCAAGCATCATTTTTTTTTTGTTTGTTGGCGTAGTAGTGGCGCATTGATTTATCATACAAAAATGGTCTCCTCTCGACCTCTAAAATTAAATTTTCTGGATCCAAATCCCAATACATAATTTTATCCGCCCGCACTTGCGGCACGTCTACACTCTACAAGCCGGTGCGCCGAACTGAGCATCGCGCGCGTTTTTTACGCGTCCGTGGGAACACAAGTACAGAACTTCGTATGTCGCATTCATTCAACGCTCAACGCCGAGCGTTGAAAATCGAACACTGCGCGATTTAAAATCTCGGCGTGGAAAAATCGCGGCCGTGTGAACAGATGTACCGCTTTGCATTTGTTCCATTCCAAGCGCGCCACGCGATTTTATCACGCGCGTGGTTTTCGCGTCCGTGGGAACGAGGGCTAATGGTTTCAGATTCCAGACTTTTTAGTTCGAATGGCTATAAAATCTAGTTACAGAATGATTTGTATTTTGTGTTTATATTATTAGCCCTCGTTCCCACGGACGCGAAAACCACGCGCGTGATAAAATCGCGTGACGCGCTTGGAATGGAACAAATGCAAAGCGGTACATCTGTTCACACGGCCGCGATTTTTCCACGCCGAGATTTTAAATCGCGCAGTGTTCGATTTTCAACGCTCGGCGTTGAGCGTTGAATGAATGCGACATACGAAGTTCTGTACTTGTGTTCCCACGGACGCGTAAAAATCGCGCGCGATGCTCAGTTCGGCGCACCAGATTGTAGAGTGTAGACGTGCCGCAAGTGCGGGCGGATAAAATTATGTATTGGGATTTGGATCCAGAAAATTTAATTTTAGAGGTCGAGAGGAGACCATTTTTGTATGATAAATCAATGCCGGACTACGCCAACAAACAAAAAAAAATGATGCCTGGGAAGAAATTTGTAAGGTTTTATCAAACGAAGACTGGGAATGCCTCTGTCCTAAAATAAAGAATGATCGATGTAAGTGTTTATATTTGGCATTTTTTGTGGTTGTGGTGCGTGGTGGTGTAAGTTTCAATACGTATTTTTTATTTGTTACATTACAGTACTATTCTGTGATTATAGTGATTACACACATCGCTCGTTATCATTATCATGTGCTCAAGGTCAGGGGACATCGGGACTCGGAACCCCATAGCATGGATCTTACTTTACCACTATAACTACATTATAATATGGTGCATATTTATTGATTAGCCTTTCCCGGAATACACACGAATGACCTTCTGACGAAACTGTTGATTCTTTCCAAAGTTTTTAAATTGTATACTTACTAGGTATCTACTACTACGGGCAAATATCCGATAACATAATAAGGAAATAAAAATTAGATTTTTTTACGTAAGTAAACGTATAAAATCTAAGGTTTATTTACCTATTATGGTATCGGATATTTGCCCGTAGTTTTAAACAAACACCTTCGATGTTTTCAATTTTAATAATAGGTACCTACATAGCTACCTATAATAATTTTAAATATCGATCATTGTTCAAAGGATGCACCCAAAATGTTCTCTGCTTTTTTTGTCGTCTCCTGGCCACACAAATAGCTACCGCTAATAATTTTACGGAGTCCATGATACGTCCGCACTGCACGAAGAGTTAATTCCAAGTGATTTTTTCACGCTCGTTCGAACACTCTGTCGAAGGCGCGGAAAAATCGCGCTGGGCGATTTTATCCCGCCGCGATTTTATTACGTCCGTGGGAACGAGGGCTTAGTAGCACTTCCGCCTCGATTTCATTCGCGTGAATTTCGTATTTTCTCCTACAAATTCCGACAATTCATTCATTCATTCCATTCCACTTCTATAAAAGTTAGTTTTCGAAAATAAATGATTACAAAATATAATTCTATATTCGATCCAAGTTTCAAAGAAGGAATCTTTCACATAAACCGTACATTATTATCCCTTTTTGTCCCGTTACGGGTCAGTTTTCGAAAAATCCAAAACCTAGTTTTTCTTTGTTTTCTCTCAAGAGTATTTTGAGAAAATTCATCCATACAAACTTTAACACCCCTAATCCCGTTTATGGGGTACTTTTGAAAAACTAATTATAACTATATTATTACTTGCAATTATTCGTACCATTTTCCATAAAAACGGAATAAGATTTATCCTATAATTATATGTAATAGTCCCATTAGTTTCGGCTGTGCACAGCTGATATGTTTGTCAGTCAGTCAGTCAGTCCCTTTCTCCTTTTATAATGTAGAGAAAAACAAAAAAATAGATAGATTGTGAAACAATTATTATTTGACGTAATTTACGTGATTAGTGCATGAGCAGTGCCCTTACTTCTGCGCTAAAAGCTTATTTATGAGTTTTCTTGGTTGTGACATACAGAATGTAGATATAGTGTTTGTTTCGCAAAAATTATCTACGCGACCGAGACCGACTATCCGAATTTACAACAACTACTCTACCAAAGTATCAACCATTACCAACTTATAGAAAATATCTGTCATGTTGCGAGTCAGGCATTGATTCCAAAAGCGTGTTATTATTTTATTTTTCTAGTTTTTTTAGGTATTCATAAAATAAAATTAAAGAATGGCAGGCGTATTATTTGAAGACATATTTAATGTAAAAGATATAGATCCTGAAGGCAAGAAATTCGACCGATGTAGTCGTTTGCATTGCGAATCAGAGTCGTTTAAAATGGACCTTATTTTGGACATAAATTCGTGGATTTATCCAATGGAACTGGGTGATAAGTTTAGATTAGTGCTTGCTACAACTCTCAGGGAGAATGGTTATCCTGATGGTGGTGAATGGAACCCTCTAGAAACGGAGGGAAACCGCGCCGACAGTTTTGAATATGTCATGTCGGGAAAGGTTTACAGGTTAGTTTTATCAACAGTGCTCTACGACCAAGTATTATTCTATCAGTACTTAGAGTATTGGATCAGCATCCCCATGTTGTTGGTCGCGTTCTTCATTACAGGCCTTCGTGGCTTTATGTATGATGTTCTTCCGTTTCGTTCGGTTCTCCACTTCTCTCAGGGCGGACGTAACAGAGAGTCCAGTGAGGGCGGTTCCTTGGTCTGACCAACGACTAGGTGACCGGCCGCGAGGTCATTTCCCATCTACCTTGTCCATCACCACCAACTTTTCTAGGTTATCTGGTTCCCCATAGGCAAAGTAACCGAGAATCCTTTGATAACAGAATGCGTATTCTATCTTCTATATTTTGTTTTTGTGAGGGAAGTAGTAGACGTATTCAAGTAGTTTTCAAATATTGGACGGGAAAAGTTTAAAACAGTTATCAGAAATAGGCTGAGGCCTAATGGTAATCCAGGGGATTGATTAAAACTATCACAATTCCTAGTTTTTAGAATAAACAATGTCTATATCTCCCAAATAAGTAATCAGAATCACAGTGATTTGGTATAACAGCACTGAGAGATTTTAATGCCTGAAAACCAACATTTGGACATGACTATTTATATCTGCACAACGGTTCTTAATATAAACCGAACAAAAAAAAAATAGGTATTAGAATTTACTGTATTCAGTTTCAGTTTAAAGAATTTATGATGTTAAATGGATCGAGGTGGCCCTAGATAAGAATACTTGGAAAGATTTGGGGGAAGCCTTTGCTCAGCAGTGGGACATATAGGCTAATTAAAAAAAAATATGTTAAATGATTTTTTTGATTGATTTTTCTGTAAGTAGGTTCGTACAAACACTTACACATAATCATATTTTGTGCTGGCCTTCCTTGAGGAGCTGTGGTGGATCTGAAAGCACGTTAAGTAGCTGGTCCCGGCTGTCATTTGTGGATCTTTGACAGTCATTACGGGTCATCAGAAGCCCGAAAGTCTGACAACCAGTCTTACCACGGGTATCATATTATTACCCAGTTATTGGTTTGCGGAGGTCAGGTAGGCAGTGACTCCATGTAAAATACTGGCACTGGCAGCTATTCAGCTGCATCCGGTTAGATGGGAAGCCGACTCCGACATAGTTAGCAAAAGGCTAGGCAGATTGAGTGATGTTGGAAATCATGAAATCTTCTTTATTTTCAGGATAGAAGGTGATGAAGGAGCAATGGAGCCTGCATCGCGATTAGCAGCATACGTCTCGTTTGGAGGCCTACTAATGCGTCTCCAAGGAGACGCAAACAATTTGCACGGTTTTGAAGTTGACCAGCACATGTACTTGCTCATGAAGAAACTAGCTTTCTAAACTATCCGTTAATTATATTAGTTACTTTGTAAGCTTATTTTCTAAGAATAAATTGTATATTTTATAGGACGTTTGTTTTATTTTTATTAATAAAATTTAAAAAAAAACTTAGTTCCTCGATTACACAGCTTTGGAATCAACGCCATCTAGCGACATTTAAAGTAACAAGTGAAAATTTTAGTTGGGCTATTCATCTATAGATGGCACTACAATTAAAACATCTATTCGATACTAGATGACAGCCGCATCGCGAAAGCAACCAAAGGGTAGACAGAGAGGTTAGATTACCGTTATTTATGCAGCTGTGTTCAAAACCCCTTACATTGGATGTTTGAATAGAATATTGTTTATTGTTATTGCAAGGTGGTCTAATTAAGATCTAATAAAGTTGGTAAAAAATATAAAACAATAACTCGTTATTCAAACATTCTATTTTGATTTTGATAAAACTATGTGCAAGAACTATTCTAAAAAGAACAGGGAAAGAAAGAAATATAAAGATAAGGTATTAGGTACACATAGATGTACTAAAGAAGAAAGTACATAAAAGTCTAAGGAGTTTTATTCTTGGGAGTCTGCAAAAGATGTTATTCGCTTTTCATTCATCTTAAAATTACCAAACTATCTAAGAATACTTTTAAACTTTTGCCCCTATCCCCAATAACATCCCTAGTTATGCAATCCTCATTATAATATCGAATTCACAAGCCTGTATCTATCTATAATTCACATATCACACGCTTCAATTATCTCGACCGTACCTCACCCCGGGGCGTTTTATAATAGCGAGCGGGTTCCATATTGTTCACAGAGATGGCGCGGGCGCCTGCGACCCACCGCTGAGATAGTAGCCGCCGTTGGAGATCTTTTTAAACACTCCCTTCACACCGCCTCTGGCTATAATGTTTATAATATGGTAGTAATGTGACTTTATCAATTTCTTTTGTTGGCACAAAGCCTTAGAGCCAACCTACAAAGTTTTGGAGACTTCATTGATAAGCGAAACGTAGAAAACATAACATCACTCTATCTACATATTATATGGTACCTAACCTCAAGGGTTGGGCAGAGTTGTATACCCACCCATATTTCGCCAGTTATATTGTCCCATGTAGGTAATATACCTACCAAACCAGACTCCAGGCTGCTCGGTACTAAGAATCGTACCATACCAACCCAAGGTCTTGGGTTCGCCGAGCGAGCAGTCTCGCTTGCGACTTTCAAAATTCCCAACAAATATCTCATTATAGTTCTAAATCAATGCTACCAACTTCAGAACAATAAAAATAACGTCACGATCACGACACGACTGATGACGTCTCGTTCACACGGGTGACATCACACGGCGCGACACGTGCCGCTAACAAGGACCGTGTGCCCCGACCTTTATGTGCATTGTTTTATTATATATTTTGCTGATCATTAGTACTGCAAAGTCAATGGTTTAGAAAAATTGTTTACCATTGATTTTTTGAGGGGTCTTTGCCAAATCATAACAACTAGGTCGATATTTAAACATGATAAAACAAAAAAACAGATTTTCTCCACTCATACTTCAAGTAACATCGCTGTGACCTGCTACTGAGAATTCCTAACGTAAAAACCCAATAACACTTTGCCCGACCTGGGAATCGAACCCATGGCCTGCTCAGCAGTAATGCTTGAGACCACTAAAGGGACAGTTAAACTTGATTTTCATAGTCGACGTAGCGGCTTCGAATCGTTACTCCTTCTCTACAACTTAACACCTTAAGCCGGGTCTGCTGCGCCATGCAAAACATCAAACATCAAACACGAACCTATCAAATCGCTTCGTGTTTGATTTGCGGATGCCTGATTGGTTCGTGTTTGATGTTTGATGTTTTTCGATTCCTCATCAGGCAGCAGTGGGACAGGTGCTTTTGGTCGACGCTTCCACCTCACATAAATTGTATTTCAGTTTTTTTTGAAATTTTTTATTGCATGAATCAACACTTACCTTATCATCTGCCTAGCCTTTTCCCAACTATGTTGGGGTCGGCTTCCAGTCTAACTGCGGATGCAGCGACTGCCTATCTGACTCACAACCCATCTGGGTAGGTAATTCGATACCCCTTGGTAAGACTGGTTGTCACACTTTCGGGCTTCTGACGACCCTTAATGACTGTCAAAGATCCACGAATGATAGCCGGTACCATCGGCTTAAAGTGCTTTTTGAGGCACAGAGGAGTCTCGGTATGTAAAGATGGTAGGGTGACCATCTTTACATCTTGAGACGCCTCTGTGTGGACCAACCCTGGCAATTGCCATAACCTGGCGCCTAAGTCTACTAATTTATCAACGTCACAATGGTGTCATAATGGTTAGTTTTTGACAGTTTTTGTATGGCAAATCTGTCAAAAACTAACCATTATGACACCATTGTGACGTTTATAAATTAGTAGACTTAGGCCCCTGATGAATCGACTCGTGCGGCTGTTATTACTTAGCCACTGAAGTAGTTTTAATATTACACTGCAAAAACAAGTTCGGATGGCGGATGGGGCCGAAAAGTTCTATAATATAGTGGCGAGGCCGAGTGGTGACCGCGTACTGGACAGCGGCGTAGGGCTACGAAGAATTCGTAGGCGTAAGGCTACGTCTACGAATTCTTCGTAGCGCTACGCGTACTGACGTTTGCTTACGCTACGCCGCGTAGCGTAAGTATCGTATTGTTTAAAAGAATTTATGGATAAGAAATGTTAATTTATGTTGCAACATTTTCAAATACCCTCAAATTTTGTATGCTATGTTTTATCCTAGCTAAACATGTTTGTGCCATTGTAATATATTTTAACACCATTGTATACCATGTTTTATGCAAATAAATGATTTATTATTATTATTTTCTTTTATTTCATTTATACATATTATTTACATTTTTAAATATTTTCATTAAAAAAAAAAAACATTCAAAAATATAAAAAAATGTGGTCCATCGGATTCGGGAGCGGGGTCCAGGCTGCCGGTGGTTAGGGCTCTAGAGAGAGGAACCTCCTCACTATGCGTGCCGTGTCCAGGAGTACTGCTTTCTGGATCTAGCCCTTTATTATTATTTATTATTATCGCACCGAGTTGGCGATTTTTTTCCTACGCTGTCCAACAGTGTGTTTCTTCGACGCGCTGGGTTGCACTCTGTTTGATTCTCAACACTCGGCTCAACACCGAAAGTTGAAAATACAGTGCGCGATAAAATCGCGATATTTTTACGTCGGTTCGAACGTGGGCTTAAATATTCTTTTTCAGACTAGAATAGAAACCGACCTTACCTAGTTGGGATAAGGGTTACAGGGTACAGGGCTATACCTAAATGTAATGCCTAAAACAAAAGCGCACTGTTATGCCGAAATAAAATCGCGCTGCGCGAGTGTTGAAAATGCAATAGCGCATATTTATTTGTTATTTTTTTCTTAAATGTAAAATGGCTAGGCCAAAGACACAGTCGCTTACTGTATAGCATTTTTTTTCTGTAAATATATTTTAATAAAAAAATAGTTTTATAAGTCAAAAAGAAATAATTATATTTCTAAACTACATGAGGTCGGTGTCAAATTAACTCAGAGGTCACAGTCTCTTTGAAATTCCAGACATTATCTTGGTTTTTTACTGAAGTGGTACCTAGTCTTAGTCTTCTAGTGACCTACTAAATCTAAACAGTATTTTTACATTTAAAACCAGGCTGCATGACTACCTACTATTAAACCAAAGTTACGTAAAGACAGTTAAACTTTAAAACAAACTCACTTTTATCTCCCGTTGAACAACTTGGGAGTCGGAGGCCATCACCCCACGAAGGGGGATGGGGGAGAGCTGTCAAATTAGTCCAATTTGTAACAAAATGGCGCTGGCTAACGACGCGCCCGTAATTATCAACGCAAGTTGTTCATTGTTACAATGTCTAAGTTTAATTACAGATTTGACTTTAATGATGGTCTACGTTGCAGTAAAGTAATGAGGTCATGGAATGGTAGAGGTAACCTACAAATTGATCCTAAATCTAGATTAAGATAAAGACAAAAAAAAATTGTTTAGCAAATTGACTATCAATTTAAATTGTCCGGATTTTCAAATCACAACTGTAACTATCATTCTTTGAAAGTTGTATGAAATTGCTATAAAACGGCAACTTGAGGTAGGGTGTCAATTAGTCTTAACAATTAATTTCCATGTAGGTACTGTACTGACTGAACGGATTGTAACTAAATGTAGATTTGTATAAGAACTATAAAAAACATGCGCTGTGAGGCCCCGACTGTCAGGCCCCTGTGTCTTAAATGAATTGTTTTTTTTTTTAATTTTATGAATGACGACTAACATTGCTTGTTATAGTTACTAGTAATTAACAATTTATGGACAAATCAATTAGTCTGAATTAAATTAATTTAATTTGAGTAGTTTCATTTGAATAACTCGAAATTGGTACACACGGCTACACATCAAGCTATACATTTCCAGTTAATGCTGATCTCGCATTATATAGGATTTCCGTACAATGCGAGGTCAGCTTATACTGGAAATGTATAGCTTGATGTGTAGCCGTGTGTACAAAAAAAGGAGGTTTTCAAGTAAACTCGGTGTGTTATGTTGTTCAGCGAAATCTTCGCCAATTGTGAATCGATTCTTTTTTTAGAGACCATAATGTGACGAGGGAAACAAAAAGTCGTTATAGTAACTGCCACTATAGGTACCTATATCTGCCAATCAACGACGATGGTCTGCTTTTAAAGCTTATAATATAATGGTGCCGATTCCCTTGTTCACAAAGTTAGTGCATCTTTTTCTTTCTATTTCATTAAGAAAAGGACAGAAGATATATTTTAGTTTAGTCCTGTCAAATTAATCAGCGCCTGACGTAAATTGACGTAATTTTAGTTGGCAAGTTTTTAATCACGCCTAAACTTGTATGGAGTATTGACAGATTTGACAGGACTAAACTAAAATGTATCTTCTGTCCTTTTCTTAATGAAATACTTAGAAAGAACAAGATGCACTGAACTTAAATTTAGTTTAGTTTGTGAACAAGGGAATCGGCACCACTGGCTGGTGTAGTGTAGCTATACATTGGATAATTAAAAACTATCTTTCGGAAATCAGTAGTGAGGTCTCTGTCACTAATGTCAACTGTCAGTTCACCACGAATGGCGGGAGACAGTGAAAAGTGAACCGTGCCAGCACGAAAGGCGATGTGGTGATGACCAGTGTAGTGATATCTGATATATAATAACATCATCACGCCTGTATTCCCCGAAGGTTTGGGCATTTTACTAGTTATAATGTTTTAAGTCCTTTAAACATGTACCAACCCCTATTAGTCCCATAGGGGGTGAGCCTTTTGCCATCAACCGGGCACGAATCCAGATTTTGGGCTGCTACTGCGAAATTCCAGATAGAAAAACCCAATTACACTTTGCCCGACCTGGTTTGCCAAACCTAACATGTCATGCTCAGCAGTAACTCTTGCGACCACTAGATACCAACGAGGCAGATAGGTAAACGAGGTTTATTTATGGTCGTAGGGGTAAGTATTTAAATTCGTCGACACAGTAGGTACTTAAAATTGTAAAAGAGCAGCAAAAAATCTCATGTATAATCATTTGTAAAAACGTCAAAATTAATCATTGCACTGCCCATAAATAACAGACAACAAAAGACTGAACGCAGCCAAAAAAAAATTAAGCCAATTCAAATTAAAAAATCACCGGACATTCATATAATAGAACAGTCTTACTTCACGCTGGTTGGGCATCCGTCAACCAATCAGCGCGCACGATGCACGGAGGCGGGAAGTGGCAAACGTCAAATGCAAACGAGTTGAAAAAAAAGAAAACCTGTTTCCCGCGCTCGTTTTGTTTAGTCTGTGGTCGAGTAATGGTTTCGTCTGAGTTATGACAAACGCAGCTTTTTATGGAAAAATAATGTCGTTTTCACGGAAAATGAGCTTTTAGCGATTGAATATTTTAATAGAATGAGTTTTGAGACTAAATAGGTGGCGTGGAGGCTAGACTAGCTTATTTGATTCGATTTAGGTTACCTGCATTGCAGCTTTTTACCTAAGTAGGTAAGTATTTATATGTTTAAGTTACGAGTGACGACAATTTCATGTTTTTTTATTCACAAAACTTTGAGGTAAAATCTTATATGACTGATTAACCAGTAAGAAATGAGTAGTTAACTAGAATCTATTTTGGAATAACTAAATCCAATAAGGCTGAATATTGCATATCCATGACCTCCTTTGGTAGTCTCCATGACTCTATTGGTATAAAATGCCTTGGCTTGCATTTTAAACCAGAAATATTTCAAAATAAAACGTCAACATAGGCCTAACATTTTTCATAAAAAAGCTTTTCGTTATAAGGTAGGGAGGCACAGGCATCTCTCCCATCTTTTAATACAGCCTACTCATAATACCTTTTAGAAAAAATCGTGTCAAAATACTCCATGCTGTTATCGCTCACCTCAGCCTCTCAGCCGGGATTACCCCCCTCCCGTTGCCCTCTCGCCCCTTATCCCTCTGGATGTGAGGGAGCGGGACACGGCATCGCCTGTCAGTCAACCGGCGACGATCGCCTCGAGATAACGTACTGAACTATAACAAATTAATTTGTTATGATTAAAATTGTAATCATTAATTAAAAATGACATTTTAAAATTTAATTTTTGAGTTTAGAATGTTTTGTTAGTAAAAAAAAGTGCAGTTTCCAGTTATGGTAGTGACGTAGTGACGTTTCGAATTTCGAAATTTGAAAAATAACAATGGCGCGATGGCGGTGATTTGGTGTTTTTTGTTTTGGTATTATTGTGCTGTGTGATATTCTGATAATGTTTAGTAATGATCATTGCTGCTTTCCTGCTCCTATTGGATTCCAGTAAGGTAAATGCTATTTTAATTTAGAAATTATTCATCTAGGCTCATAAAGGTTGGACTTACAAAGTATACATTAAGAATAGGTACATGATGTACACACGAATTGTTGGAGGAATCGCAGTTCTCCTAGCTAGATTATTTAATAATCTGTATTCAGGAGAGACGATTTTGTTAATCTTAATTTTAGTCTAATGCATGAATCCAATGTTTCCTTGCGTTCACGAAATTGTTTTTAAGATATAGAGAAAAACACTTTTCACTTACTTCTCCTGAACTATAAAACGATTATTTTTATAAATAATTCTCGTTCGGTTACGGTTTAACAAAAGCCTATTTACGGTATTTCTTTGATTAAACTTAAAACACGTAGCACACCAAGCCTGAAAATAATTAAAATTAACATATTTATCATCACGCCTGTAATCCCCAAAGGGCTAGACAGAGGTGTACACCTACATGTCGCCAGTTATGTTTAAGTCCCTTAATAGGGGGCGAGCATATTGCCATCAAAATCAATCTGCCTAGCCTTTTCCCAACTATGTTGGAGTCGGCTTTCAGTCTAACCAGATGGAATACCCTGATTTTACATGGAGCGACTGCCTATCTGACCTCCACAACTCTGCAACTGGGTAATACCTTACTCCTTTGTAAGACTGGGTGAGCATATTGCCATCAGCCGGGCACAAATCCGGACTCCGGCCCGGTACTGAGAAATTCCAATGGAAAAACCCAAAATCACTTTGCTCGACCTGGGAATCGAACTCTTTGCGACCACTAGACCAACGAGTTAGTCAGAATTAAAAAAAAAAAAAACGGTAGTATAGAGCTACAATATGTTTTGAATTTTTCAGCACAGAGTTAATCTTTGGTTTCCTAAGAAAGCTAACAACGGTCAAATAAAAAATAAATAAAAAAACAGACATACTTGGCCCATTATATTGTTAGAGGAATGACTCAAAAACAAAGTTACATAAAAAAATCATTTAGGTATTTGTCGCCCTCTGGGCCCCGGGCACACGCTTTAGTGCTTAAACACAGTGCCCCAGAAGGGGGCTGTCCAGCTTAGGATGGTGATGGCGTTCCCACGCGTGCGGAACATCAGCGTAATTAGCATCAGCATAATGGCTGTGCAAAAACGAGCGTTTATTGACACCTTAATGTCAAATACTGGTGAGAACGACAGATTTTTATGACAGTTGTTATAATAATTATGACAGAACCGCTTTCCGGAACGGAAACTAAAGCATTACTCTGCATAGCCTTTTCCGAACGTATGAGGGTCGGCTTCCAGTCATACTGGATGCAGCTGAGGACCAGTATTTTACATGGAGAGACTGCCTATCTGACCTCCAGAAGCCAGTTACGGGGTAACACGATGCCCCTTGGTTATCAAACTTTCGGGCTTCTGGACTACCCGTAACTACTGTCGAAGATCTACAAATGACAGCCAGGACCAACGGCTTAACGTGCTTTTCGAGGCACGGCAGAGTCTCGGTATGTAAAGATGGTCACTCATTCACGGACTGACCGAGGCAAGCGTAGCTTAATCTGATCGATCGACCCGTGCGGCTGTTATTACTTATGGCTAAGTAATAACAGCCGCACGGGTCGATCCCCTCTTCGATTTCTTCCTACCATGACGGCAAAACTATCGGTGTATTTAACAAACAACATGCCATACTTTACTTTGGAAATTGAAAACCGAAATAGTAATGGACCTAAGATACTACCTTGAGGAACACCATGTTTGTACTAGGGATACACTGAAACGAATAAGAACAATGAGGAAAATTGTGTTCATTTGCTGATACAGAAATGTATTATCAACACTAATATCGCAGAGACTATCTGGACCTCTGAATTGGTCTTTCATGTTCGCTGAAAAATTTAAATGTAGGTACTCATACTTTACCCGTTTTCATGAAATTATGTAGGTTGGTAGAGTATATAGATACCTTGTGCATCTTTAGAAAAACTTAGGGGGGTTATAAGGCAGTTTTCATAATTGTAAAACTGTATACGTCTGACAACCAGTCTTACCAAGGGGTATCGTATTACCCAGTTACTGTGTTGAAGCAAGGGGCAGTCGCTCCATGTAAAATAGTGGTATTCAGCTGCGTCCGGTTAGAGTGGAAGCCGACCCCAACATAACTGGGAAAAGGCTAGGCAGATTGATTGATATATCATCACAAACTTCTTTCCGACGGATTGAGCAAAATCCGAAGCAAAGACGGTTTTGATCAATATTTGTAAGGATTGCAATAAAAAAAGGAAGAAATTATTGTACTTTATACTTTCTTAAATGAGAGAATAAACCTTTCCTATTGACAGCGACGCGGACGAATTCTTCGATGCCCTATGATTCTTTCCCCTCCCCTTTTTCTATATACATGTACATAGTCTGCCGGATAATTACTTAGTTCTTTAATTTAATATAATTTAGATTTATAAATATGTAAATAACTGAATAAATAAACATGTTATTGTAAATAGGAAAATAATGAAATTGCATGCCAATAAAGGTTGGTTACAGGCAACCCTTATGTTGCCGCACCAGCTCCCCATTCTGTGATGTTGTCATGTTGTTGAGAAGAGTTATAACAGCCCGTCTATTTTGTAACAATCTCTAGTGCAAACTTAGGTGAACTTGAATTAAGCTGTCAATAGTGAATAGTGTCAATCAGCTCAAATAATCTCGGTAATATTTTTACACAATAGAATATACCACATTAGAATAGTATTTTTATTCTTATCTAATTAACATGAATGAAGAACCTCGTAGGAACAGTGGTCGCCCATTATAATTTAATTTAATTTAATCATTTAATTCAAACAACAAGACTCATAGTATTTTTAACAAAAAAACGTACAAAATATGTTAGTAAAACATTAACACAGCAACTACATCACTGCTGCAAGGTGAGAGGCCCAGCCGATACCTTACAGCAGTGGCTCACAAACGCACAATCTAGCCTGCTTGCTACCATAGACAAGATGCTGTTGGTGCTGCCCCGCTCCCTACTAACCAGGGGCCTAAGTCTACTAATTTATAAACGTTATAATGGTCTCTCAATGGTGAGTTTTTGACAGTTTTTGTATGGCAAATCTTCTTTCTTATGTCTATGGGCAAATCTGTCAAAAACTCACCATTGAGAGACCATTGTTACGTTTATAAATTAGTAGACTTAGGCCCCAGGGATGCGCGTCGCTTCCGCATCACAGTGTAGAACTGTGCGCTGCAGTATTGAGGCAACCCCATCAGCACCCTGAATGCCGCGCGACTTACGATTTGTAGGTCATACGAACCCAGGCGGCGCTTTAATTTGTGTAAATTATTTCATCACCACTGCTCTCAAAACAGTGAAGGGAAACATCGTGAGGAAACCGGCATGTCCTAGAACCAAACAATTCGAAGACATGTGACATCTACCAACCCGCACTGGGCCCGCGTGGTGGAAATATTAAAGGCTTATTATGCTATTATGCTTAGAAACTATCAGTCAAACTAACACGAAGTTGGTAGTAATCGCATCAATGAGAGTGTTTTGGCCGCAGCAGCTTTCCGACGGGGAAGCTTCCATTTTAATACAAGCGCTTGCTTCAGATATGTTAGCTCTATACTCTCGTGTACTCTGACTGTGCTTCGATATTGAAGAATCTGTTAACCTTTATAATAAATTTTTTAGATTTAGAATAGACAAAGACAAAGATGGTAGGTACAAAGTTGGTTAGAAGGCATAGGTTCTGAGGCCTTAGTGTAAGTTTGCAAGTAAACGTAACTATCGCGTTTGCATTAAGATTTGATTTGATAAAATCTTAACGCAAACGCGACAGCAGATTTTGACAGATTTGCCATACAAAAACTGTCAAAAACTCACCATTGAGAGACCATTGTAACGTTTATAAATTAGCAGACTTAGGCCCCAGGTCGAGTGGGTATTGAAGGTCATGCAGTTTGATGGTTTATACCACATCTTTCTGATTCACGCTGTATAGTAATTGTTTTTAAAACATGTTCCTAATTTAAAATATTTTTATTTTGTTCCAATTGGTAGAAATGTCACTTAATTTTTTTATTAGAGTAATATTTATGTTAGGTTTTATGCCCATAAATAAAATGTAAATATTCTTACGCCGCTTTTAGTGGCGGATGTGTCCAGAGAGGCAATTCCCGTATTTATAAGAACATTCGCATTCTAATCTCATTCGCAATCTGTCAAAAATACAATCAATTAACCAACATTTTTGACAAGTTTGACAGATTGCGACTTGAATGTGAACGTTTTTAGGGTTCCGTAGTCCACAAGGAGCCCTTATAGATTCGCCATGTCCGTCTGTCTGTCTGTCCCCGGCTTAGCTCAGGGACTGTTAGTACTAGAAAGCTGTAATTTGGCATGAGTATACTATTAATTATGCCGACAAATTGATAATTTGATTAATTTGACAGGATTAAATTAAAATTTAACTTCTGTCCTTTTCTTAATGAAATAGAAAAACAAAAATGCACTGAACTTAAATTTAGTTTAGTTTGTAAACAAGGGAATCGGCACCATTGTAAATATTTTAGAATCATAATTTAGTAAGTACTAGTGAGTGTACTAGTGTAGTGACTGTTATGGGTCATGCTAGTTGCTTATACGAACTTGTTTCCTTTAAAATATTTGTATGCCTGTCATTGGCGAGACATGTAGATTATAACCCTATTATTAAGACCATTATTGAACCATGTTTAAATGCAAATAAATATACCTATTCTTTTTTATTCTATAACCTAGTAGAAAATATTGAAAGAATAAAACTTGGAACGACTAAAATATTTGTTTTATATTGCAAAGATACGAGAACTAAACTGTTGGTGTTGGTAATAAGCGTGAAGCCTTTGCAGAGCTTGAAAGCAATAACAACTGAAGGTCAATTCTCGTACTTAAATAAAAAACCGGCCAAGTGCGTGTCAGACCATGCACAATTAATGAAGGGTTCCGTAGCTAGGATGAAATTAAAACAACGAATATACTGTACCTACAAATCTAAACACAACTAATAATTTATAATTTATAATAATATTTAATTGATTGAATTGCTGCTTAGCCCTCTTCCTCTCTCCTAATTTTGCTGCGCCCGACAGGGTCCATATTTGATCTTGTATCGTGTTATACCTCCTATGTATACATGGAATGCAATAAATAATTGAGTATTGAGTATTGAATTTATCCCAAAAACAAAGTTAACATGTTTTTGCAACTGCAAATGTAAATTGGTCGATAATTACTCGTTAACTTGTAGAGCCTACTTGGCTGTGATAGTTTTCCTTTTAATTTCGTTATATATACCACTGCTGTGAATTTTTCCACATATCCAGATCTTACCATTTAGCTGGCAGGGGGGACTCTTGACTCTAACAAAAATTAGCACTTTAAAGCTTAATATTTCGCTGACGGATCTTTCAATCCAAAAATGGTTTCTACAACAAACTCACAATATTTTTGTACGACCTTTCCAAAGATACCCCACACCACGGGATAGACAGTTTTTTTAGATAGTTTTTTTCATGATTTTATTATATGTATATCATTCTGCCTAGCCTTTTCCCAATCATGTTGGGGTCGGCTTCCAGTCTAACCGGATGCAGCTGAATACCAGTATTTTATTTTATTATATGTAGGTATACTCATGCCAAATTACAGCTTTCTAGTACTAACAGTCTTTGCGCTAAGCTGGGGACAGCCAGACAGACAGACGGACATGGCGAAACTATAAGGGTTCCTTGTTGACTACGGAACCCTAAAAAAGAATGGCCGAAACTCATTTTGATTAAAATAAAAATATAATATCCTCTAACTTAACTAAAACTAATAACAAACTAAAATATTGCGTCAAAATTCCCCCGCATCACTGATGTCGACTGGTAATGTACCTAAGAGACTGGCAGCATTGCCACGTTGTATGCAGGGACCGTACAACCCCGTTTATGAGTTAAGCTTTTCGAATGGGTAAGCCGTTTATGAGGTTACCTTTATCATGATGTATTGTATGGCAATGCTTAGCCTCTGGCCCAGGAAAAAGCCAGCCCTTGGGTCGCGGGAAGTGTCAACCGAGTTCATTTAAGATGAGCATATACCTAGATGCTATTCATAGAAACATATTTACTATAGTCCATTCATTATAAGATTAGATAAATAACGGTTATCACCCTTACCTTCTTTTGGGTATAAGCGTATTATAAACACCGTTATTTCAAGATAAGCACTAAAGCAATGCTATTTACCATTTACATTAAAAATATAATTCTAAAGTGCAGCCATATTAATAAAATTACACAATAACTGTCGTTATTTAGCCGTTATTTTTCTAATGCTAAAGTAAATGGAGTACTTAACCTTGACTTTATTCTTCCTACGTAAATCTCTTCTTCTCTATAAACGTCTTTTCACATGCCTATTTATAATATCTTCAATGGGCCCAATGGCATAAGCAGTTGGACTACTTCTGAGGAATCTGTGAAGTGAACCAAACCAAATTGGTTTCGTCCTTTGTCATTTATGTATTTATCTATATATATGTCGTAAAAAGATTGAGAAATCCTAGGGATATTGCGAAAACAAGGATAATTAGGCAATGGTGAAAACATTTCTCAATCTTACTGGAAAAAGATAGGGTTTTTGCAAAACACGAGGTTGCGAAACGAAACGTTAGCTATTATGTATAAGAACGCTGATTGGCCGGTCGGAGCGCCCAAAACGTTGAGAAATGTTTTCACCATTGTCTAATTATCCGTGTTTTCGCAATATACCTAGGCTTTGTGCGAAAATTCGAAATATCAAATCTTTCTACGACATACGTAAATATAAAAATCAATTGCGCTAGTCTCGCAAAAACTCGACTATGGCTCGACCTTGTAATGAAACTTTGGTAAGTTGTTGTGTGCACTCCGGAAAAAGGTTCCTAACAAAAAAAAAAGATGAAAAAGGCTAGTAGTACCTAAATATTGGTCAATGATTTTGTGTGGCTACTGCCAAGTAGTCACCACATAACTCTCAAATAACGATAAGCAGCTGTTTCTGTTTAGTATATCGAAACCATAAACAAGAATACTGGTGACCAGTTACTTATTATTGATCGCTCATAAGACCCAGAGAGCGATAATAATATTTTTTCAAAAATGGAACACTGGAACGTCAAAACAGTTTCGAATGTCGAACTGAAATAAAAAAACAAAGCTTTGTTCGTTTGTGAGTGTTCGATATTCGAATAGCTTTTGTTCTTTGTTCAGTTAACGCGACCGTTAATAATATGTGACGGGTCGAATTATTAACGGGTCAGAGGACCAAAATGTCGTATTGTAAAGTACTTTTGAAATCTTAATGTGTTAAGTATTTGGTCCTTCGATACGGATACTATAATCATTCAACCATTATCTACAGCTGGATAAAGACCTCTCCCAAATTACGTCAGGATACTGTGTCCTATCTGGATCGCTGAACCAGACAGTTTGTTAGCTAATCTGATCCTGAAACTTTGTTTAATCTGTTTCTACTTGCAAAAGCTTCTACCAAAGCTTGAAGATTATGTTGATACTTGACATTGACAATTACTTACCTAAGTATGTGTTGTTCTCGGTTCGTATATTCAAATGGAATCAATCAATGATGGAAGCCCGTTTGAAAATATACGGCTCAGCCCTCAGGTTATTTTCAGTCAATTTGCTTAGCCTTCCCCCACCATGTTGGGATCAGTTACCAGTCTAACCGGATGCATCTGAATACCAGTATTTTACATGGATCGACTGCCTCCACAACCCAGTTACTGCGTAACACGGTACTCCTTGATCTGGTTGTCACAAGCCTAAAAGCCTGACAACCAGTCTTACCAACAGGTATGGTGTTAGGGTGTTAACCCTCAGTGACTGGTTGTGGAGGTCATCTAGATAGGCTCCGTAGTCGCTCCATGTAAAAAAAATACTGGTATTCAGCTGCATCCGGTTAGACTGGAAGCCGATCCCAACATATTATAGCTGGGAAAAGGCTAGGCAGCTTGTTTTTTTTTTAATTTAGACTGTAAGGCCCACTACAACCTTCATAACAATGACCTTCCATACGTTAAGTAGGTTCTATAGTAAAGTAAATCAGTATTGCCACATTACAATTACCGCCACACGATACCCGGTCCACACAAAAGCCTATAAACCACTTCCAGCCCTCATTTTAAAAAACGAACATCAATTAAATTGACAAACAGCGTAAAATGCAGCGCAAACACAACCTTACGGCCCTTAAATCCTGAAGGGCGCCGAAGTGAGATAGGGCACGTTCGCGGGAAGCGTTCTGATTGGCTGCCGGCCTTCGCCACCACCCTCGAGCCGTCCAATCGCGTGCGCGCGCTGCCACCCCCGACCAATCGAGACCGGAGGATGGAGGGGTTCTATAAAAAAAATGTTTGTCGTTTTAAAACGTTTGACAGAGAAAGTACATGGTTGTTTGAATTTTGAAGGAAAAATTGATTTGTAAACAGCGGTGTTTTTAGATACGTACTGAATGATGTCGGTGTCTTTGTAGGTTCGTATTTCAGCATTCAAGTTATCGTAACGGACATCCTGATGTAAATCGTGGGAAACATTTTACTGTACAATCTTTTGACGATATGTAGCACCTACCCACTCAGACGACCTTTTTTACACCGAACGGACATCTGGACCTTCTAACCTAACCTATATAACTTTGGTCCTTAGGAGCGCAAGGACTTTTAATATTTTTTCCTATTTAGCCACTTATTTTCCAAATAAAAGCACAATTTGAAGCTTTCAGCCTTGGATTGGAATCTTCCGGTTAATGGCCGGGAATATCGTCTGAGAACATTAAAGTTGAATTACAATCTGAGCTCCCAAACTGTATTTATTTTATTTTATTTCGGGATAAAAAACAGGAGTACATTTAATTATGTTATACATACTATCTTACAAATTAAACAAAATACTTATTAAACTACTAGCAACATTATCCACTTTACTAATTTGATGATTGTTAATGCTACGTGAGATAAAAATAAAAACAGAAAACATGAGAGTATGGTGTGAAAGATTAAATGATTGATTGAATGAATGCTTTCTAATATCGAAAATGTATGGGATAAGAAAGATTTTTTTTTCATTATTATAAAATACTCTCTACTGATAAACACTTCATAATTACAACAACAAACTACAACAACAACTTTATAAGTTGTTGCTGTAGTTTGTCCCCTAGTGCATCCAATCCAGATGTCAGACTCTTCTTACAAGTGGTGCTATAACCAGTTCTCCTTATTATAAGAACTGGATTCCTTAACATCATCATTTTAGTCGTAAACAAGTTTTTAGTATGAATGTAGATGGCTATATAAGTAGAGAAGGACCAAAAAATCGATGGATGTGGTGTGTGTGGAAGATGATATGGCTAGAAAGAGACTACCGAGGTGACAACTAAATAGAGAAGTGAAAAGAAAAAGACATGTTGCGTAGCCCCAAAAAAATGGGATGACACGTTCACTGGTTGCCTAACTCCAATATCATTTTATGGGTATGAGGAACAGGGTGGTTCACTCATACTCTATAGAAAAGGGAGGATCCTCCGACCAGACGGGTGTTGTGTCTGGCGGGCAATTGCCCAAGGATTGATGTCGGATAGTCTTATATAATATTATGTTAATCGCGTGGTAAACTTAAATAGCGCGATGCAGGATTTGGGACGTCAGGTCTTTGATGCGTAGTTCGCATGTGGCGATGTACATGCCACCACGTAATAATTATAAAAATATATTATTGGAGACAGCCGATCTCTTCCGTAAACTGTGAGCTGCCGTTCCACCATCAGGAGGACTGCCTGCTCACTTCTAGCTCACTTCACCTTAGTTTTCACGGTGAGGCTTTTACAGAATACCGTCAAAGGATTGTGTAAGTTGAAATTCTTTTAAGTTGACTTTCAATCAAATTATTGCTTGCAGAGTACTACTCTCAATTTTCAAGCCTTTCCCCAACTATGTTGGGGTCGGCTTCCAGTCTAAGCGGATGCAGCTGAATGCCAGTGAATGACATGAATATTTACTATGTAATTTTTATTTTTTATTTTGTTTATTATTGTGAATGTGAAGACTATGTGGGTCATTGATTTTTTCTTTTCTTAGTTAGTTTTAACCATGGTCTGGCAGTTTGAGTACTATATGCGGCCTACCCAAATGTCCTTTCTTTGGTATTGTTCGTCGAATCGTTGACTTCTGAGTTGAGCTGCACGATTACCGACAAATGCGTGCACTGACTGGACAGGTCCACTCAATCTGTGTGGTTCTTTCCTCAAAAGACCATTTCAGACACGAATCTACATATTCTTCACATGATCTGACCAAGATTATGTCTGGACTTTAAAAGAGACTGTGACCTCTGAGTTTGTTTCGGCCTTTCTTCTCAGAGTAGTCAGATAGGAAACGCCGACCTCATCTAGTTTTTAAACATGTGATTGACGTGTAAAAGTGTTTGTATGAACCTACTTACAGAAAATAAATCATTTATCAGTATTTTGCATATTTGTGTGCAGAGTAGTACACTGCAAACAACAATAATTTGATTGAAAGTCAACTCAAAGAATTTCTGTATGATTGACTAGAGCTGACTTCAAGAGAGTAAAAACTTGTGTCTTATTTTCTAGTTTGCTAGCTTTTCGCCTATGAGAATCAGCTGATATTGTAATGTTACGTAATACAATTTGTGTTCATGACCCAGTGACATTGGAACTACAAACCCATTTATTTAGTTTTGTCGTAGTATTTGATGTATGTACCTACTTACATTGTCATGTTAAAGTAACGTTTTGAATTCCGTAATTTTGGATTCTTACTATCAAATTACTGAATTTGTTTTTTTTTTTACACACATTAATTTCAAGTCTTTGTTTCTTCTCGATCCCGAGGATCCTTATTGGTTTTTAGTATTAAGAAGTAATTTATTGGTTTCAATTCCTATTCACCAACCACCCACCCACCCTACGCGTAACACACGATCTATCACAATCTGGATCGGTTTGAAACAGATTGCTAATCCTTTGCTTCATAAGTTCGAAAAAAAATCAGCTAAGCAACGTAAATAACGCAATTAATGTTGTTGAACTGTCAAAATGAAACAGATTAGTCGGAATCGTTTTACGCAATTAGATAGCTGGTCCTATGAGACGAACACCTTCAGGAAACATAACGTTACTGTTTTTAAAAGCACCATGAAACTCGTACTTGTAATCTACATTATTTGGTTAAACTCTTGTATATATACAAATCTTCTTGATACAAACCTTCTTGGTCTTCTGCACTGCACAAAATCTGCAACAATCGTTTCTTAAAATATTTCTTTACTGCTTCTTCTCAAGTGTAGGAAGACTTCAATAACCCCCAAATTCGTTCAGTTCTAACAACGCGAATGATATTCGTCAACGTTGCTATATATATTCAGGTCATCAGTTTACATTACTTAAGTAATTACTTGCTAATACTTGTAATGCGGCGTTGCTTCTTATTTAACGAGGTCACACGTAACTATTTTATTCATTTACGCACACGAGGCTTTGAGTCATTTGGTTTTTTTACCATTTTGGTCTTATATTCATTTCTCGTATTACCCAGTCAATGGTTTGTGCAGGTCAGTTGCAGTACTGGGGCCTAAGTCTACTATAATTTATAAACGTTACAATGGTCTCTCAATGGTGAGTTTTGACAGATTTGCCATACAAAAACTGTCAAAAATTCACTATTGTACTGTTTATAAATTAGTAGACTTAGGCCCCGTGTTCAAAGCATAGCTGGAAAAAATCTAGACGGATTGTGAGGTCCTTACCTTATGTTTTTCGTTTTTTTTTTTGATATCACCATGACCAGTAGATTTGATGGTTTAACCAAGATGTGTATGTGCTAAGATATTCTTGTAGCTGAAGAGATACTGCGTCGACTCCGTAAATTGGGATAAGGCAGGAGAATGGTCATCATTTGCCAATTTCCAATCTAACAGGATGCAGCAGAATACCAGTATTTTACATGGAGCGACTGTCTCTCTAACCTCCACAACCCAGTAACTGAGCAACGCGATACTCCTTAGTAGGTATGGGCGTTATTTCACGTCACTAGTTACAATAACTGGCTACAGGGCATGTAGCGGAATAGCTAGTTTCGAGTCACACATAAACAGGTGATTTTTGTAACTAGTTACATTACAATGCAGTGATCAGTATGAAGGGAAGTTTATTTGTGTTAGTATTACGTTAATGATGTAACTGCATACGTTGCTACAAAAACTTATTCTTTAAAAAAAACTTAAAGCTAACGTAACGTAATGTAACGTATTACATTATGTAACCATTGATATTTTCGTTTCGCAAATAACTGTAATACTTCGATAAAATCACCATGTTGAATCACCGAATAGAATTTGAAAAATAACTAGTTATTAAAATCACTAGTTTTCAAAACAGGTGACGCGTTCGAAGTCACTAGTTACGTTACGTTTCGCGAAAATCACGTAACGACCCATACCTACTCCTTAGAGAGACCGGTATTCAGATTTTTAGGGTCCTCACTACCAGTAACGACTATCGAAGATGTACGACGTGCACGCACGTTATCTTGCTACCTGAGGCCCTGAGTGGTCTCTGTATGTTAGGGATGGCCACCCATCCACAGGCCGACCTCGGCAAGTGTTGCTTAACCTTGAAGATCGACCAGTGCGGCTGTTAATATTAAGAATGATAATAAGCAGTAAGCATTATTTTAATTTTTAATTCATCTATGCATGCTTTCGATTTCCGTATAGGCGTCCCCTGTTAGCAAAGATTTAAAAATAACTCCCATTTGAAATATGGAACTGCTAATAAAAATAGAGGGCGCACTGCTCACAAATCCGTTTAAGCACAGATTAAACAACACTTAGATTTGCTTAATCCATGCTCAAGTGTGCGCGTGCGACGTACAGAAAGACAAACATGTTATGATAATAGTGCTAAAAATAATAGAGCAAGTACTTATCGTTTGTCCTCTTTTTTGAGTCTCTATATTTGTTTTATTTTTGCCATTTTGGTAACCTCTCCCGCCCTTCTCTGACTTGAAGGTTTTCCATTCATCTTTTTGATAAATGGAAAACCTTCGAGAGCAAACTTATTAAGAGGTTCAAATCAATCTGCCTAGCCTTTTCCCAACTATATTGGGGTCGGCTTCCAGTCTAACCGGATGCAGCTGAATACCAGTATTTTATATGGAGCAACTGCTTACCTGACCTCAATTACTGGGTAATACGATACCCCTTGGTAAGACTGGTTGACAGACTTTCAGGCTTCTGACGACTCATAACGACTGTTAAAGATTTATGAATGACAGCCGGGGTCAACAGCTTAACGTGCTTTCCGAGGCACGGAGGAGTTTCGGTATATAAAATGTCACCCATCCACGGACCAACTCCGGCAAGCGTAGCTTAACCTGATGGATCGACCCGTGCGGGTGTTATTAGTTAGCTGCGAGCTCCAAGAATAACCTACCAATATACCATTAATCCATAGAAAATGTACCTTTGTAAATGTATAATGACTAATTTCGCAATCAAACGTAAACCGGCGGGGCAATTGCGTAACAACCTTACAATGGCCAATGTGTTTCATTTTGACAGTTCAACAACATTAATTGCGTTATTTACGTTGTTGAGCAGACGAATTTTTCAAACTTATGAAGCAATGGAATTGCAATTTCTTTCAAAATCCTTCGGAATGTGATTAAAAGTGTTACGCAATACGGGTGCGATTGTTGGTATTTTCAAAACAATCTGTATCTTAAACCGAGACATGGCTACATAAAGCTCCTTTGACCTTTCTCACCTCTTTGTATCTTTAGAATAGGTAATTCATTTTCGACCTTCGACATTCATTTCGCAACTCAATGTTATTTATTTCCCAGATTGATTGCCTGCAAAACAAAAGGCATCTAATAATACTTGAACAAGTCCTCCATTATAGACTTTGCTATAAACTTAACGGGCTCATAATACTTACACTTAGGGTTGCCAGCTATATTGTACTTTATTATTGGTAATTACTTATTTTTCCCATAAATGACTACTGTTACTGTTAAATAAAAAAAACCAACCGACTTCCAAAAAAACACTAGAAAGTGAAAAATAACTTTAATTTCGGAAGTCGGTGTCTTTGGTTTTGAATTTTCGTTTTAAGCCACCGACTTCCGAAATTAAAGTTACTTTTCACTTTCTAGTGTTTTTTTGGAAGTCGGTTGGTTTTTTTTGTAAAAAGTTTTTATTTTTCACTTTTTAGTTGTGCTACCTACCCCCTACTAGTTCGAATATCACGACCTGCTATGTAAATAACAGTGACAGGAAAATGTTAAAAGATCGTCCATATAGGCTAAGTGGGAAAAATACGTATTAATGAAGCTAACTCAAAAAGTACTCAAGCTAAGTTAATAAAATTTATATGGGACCACCTTGAGAGCATACCCTTTCAAACAAAAAAAGAATTTTCAAAATCCGTCCACAATTGACGAAAATATCGACGGACATACACAAAAAAAAAAAAAAAAAAAAACATACATACGCTACGAACATATAACCTCCTCCTTTTTGGAAGTCGGTTATAAAATAAAGCATCCTTACTTGCACCCTAATTGCGTAATACACGATCAATCACAATCTGAATAGTTTTGAAACAGATTGCTAATAAATTGCTTCATAAGTTCGAAATAAAAATCTTCACAACAACGTAAATAACGCAATGAATGTTGTTGAAATGTCAAAATGAAACAGATTAGTCTTAATAGTTTACGAAAATGTGTGATGCAATTAGATAGCTGGACTAATATTTAACTAGCAACCCGCCCCAGCTTCGCACGGGTAGCAAAGCATATAATTATGACAACTTTTTTTTTCCTCGTTGTTTCGTATATCAGCCTCTTGCGTCGAGCATGTGGGTTACATTAAAATGTAACTGATGTTTATCCTATTTCGAGTATTGTACATCGTTATATTTCAGCCAATTTACACGAAACCTTAATGAATTATATACCTAAACTTTCCTCATGATGAAAAGAAAGAAAGAAAGAAAGAAAAATGCGTTTATTGGCAAAATATACCTTAAAACTAAAACAGAAAATAGTGATTATAATGCCAAAAGGGCCTCAGCTCAGCATAATGTCAGATGACAACACAAAGTGTACCACCTGACGCTGATTTTCAGCTGCAACCCACGAGTGCCATACGCTAGAATTAAAAACACAGGAAAGTGTGTGTCCGCTTTAATAAATTAGAGGTACTTTACAAAATATTAAAACAAAAAGCTCATACAAAATTAAATTAAGTGTTGTGGTATACATGAGTGTGTGCATCGTGTTGTGAATTGTAAAAAACTAAAATAGATATATAAACACAGTAATCAAATAAACAAAATATAATATAAAAAGGCAACATTCCGTTCAATGGGCTCGCGCGCAGTACTTACTACCTACCTACTTAGTCTGTGACTCGCGCGTCGCCCGCGCCGGCTTAGTGTTATCTGTGCACGCTGCTGCCAGAAAGACTACGGACATCAGTGGTTTATACTGATGAATCACTCCGTACACTGGTGTAAACTGGTGGCAGTTCGGTAGTGTTTGAGCTTATCGAGTTCAAACAGACAGACAGACGCGGCGCGGCAGCTTCCGTTCGCGGCTTCGCCCGCGTTGTATGTCAATAAAAAGTCTTATGTCCTTCCCCGGGGTTCAAAGTATTCCCGTACCAAATTTCATCAAAATCGGTTCAGCCGTTTTAACGTGATGCGCGATCAAAATACCAGACAAACAGACAAAAATTCTAAAAACTGTTCGAACTGAATGTGCTCTGGTATCGATTCTAAGTATCCCCAGTCAACTTTTTTTCGAATATCTTCCATGTACCGACTTTCGACCCTCTTCAGCTTTATTATATGTATAGATATCAGTCTGAAATCGCCAACCCGTCTTGAGCTAGCGTGATGATCAATGCTCGTGCCTTCTCGGTATGAGAAGAGGCCGCTGTCCTGCAATGGGACAATAATACGCTGGTACTTATTATTATCCAGAATACTATTGTGATAACAATGTCTAGTAAAAAAAATTACATTTAAAAACATCTAAGTTGGTACGTCAGTGAAAACAAAATCAGTAAGTATAAGCTGGCTTATCATTCTAGTGAACCTCTGTACCACGCTAAGCCAGCTCAAAGCGTTCAACACTAACGTGCGTGCAGCCACTGTACCTACATACTTCATTTAAAAAAAAAGTTTTTTAAGTACCCAAAAATACTATTAATTTTCTACTATTATGGTAAAAAAAAAAATTGGAAGCTGGCAACCCTAAATACAGCATCGTATTGGCGATGGCGTAGGTAGACAGATGAGACGTAAGTTATAATTTATACTAAAGCGGGCGGAGCGTTCCGAGACCGCCCACTACGCCCCGACTGAAGACAGGGCGATACTGAGATAGCTCTATCTATTTTTATACATAATATCATAAAATGGTTTGTCGCGGCAAGGCAAAGGTAAGCATGTGGACGGTCGACTTGAAAAATTTAATATACGATCTTCTTGGTGGGAAATGTGTTGTTGGATAGATTAAAGCAGCTTTAAGGGGCAGTGATCTTGGTGGATTGCTGGTGGGTGGACGAGGGTAGGCAAGTATTGAGCTGAATGGTCTATGGCCTCATGTCTAGAAGTGGAGTGATGAGAACTTCACAAAGGAAAAATCCTCCTTGTAAAAAACTAGAATCCCCAGAAGGTGCAAAAAAGAAAAACTTGTATCCATCAGGGAGACTGCTAATAGGCCCTGGAAAAGAATTTGTACTACCTAAGTAGTTTTTCTATTCTTCTAATGTAGCTGCCCTTATAAGTCCTGCTGAATAAATACTCTTTACAGTTTTAAATCAATAACTATCTATATTCCATTTAATAAAACATTAGACAAATAACTGTTAACATCCTTTTGTTATTTCGATATAAACGTATTATAAACTCCGTTATTTCACGATAAGTACAAATCAATGTTATCTATCTACCATTTACATTAAAAATATAGTTCTAAAGTGCAGTCATTTCAATAATATTGCAGAATAACTGTCGTTATTTAGCCGTCATTTTGTCTAATGCTAAAATAAATGGCGTATAGTAACTTTGCCTCCAAACCTATTTTAAATCACACCTACCTTTTATTACCCCATTCGAAATTCAAACCTCATTCTTCAAATCACACATCCTAATTTTAACCCTATAACAAACGTCATAGAGTCTTTTATCTATCGGTGACAGAAAATTGGTCCTTTAATACGTGACAGGACAATGCAAACGCGGCAGTAGGTCCTCCGGTCCGTCCAAATGTAATGATCCTTTTCCCACGCAGGAATATTTCGGGAATTGTAATGAGTAATTTTTCATCTATAGTTTTGTAAAGCCTGGTGGGCGGCCATTTGTCGAATGCGCATAAGAAAATAATAATGAATGACATGTTATTACGGTCTGGTCTAGGCTGTGTGTATGAATATTTATTGAAAGAAACCACTTTCTCCGCTAAAAGGGAACCACGACTGGAGGTTCAAGTAACTCTTTTGTCAGAGGTCAGGCTCTTGCTGCCTAGATTGGAATATTACTTAATGCGAAAGTAACTCGTGTCTCTGTTACTTTTCACGTCATAACGACTGAATATGCCACTTTGAAAAGACTGTTGGAGCTGCTGAAGATTGTAAGACCATCTTTGCATTATTTAAACTCAATTTCCTTTTGTATTATATAATTTCATAGCACATGTGTGAGTACTTTAGTCATTGACTTGAATCTGCCCTGGCGGCTGTAAGCATTAAAAATGTGACATGTGCGATGTGGCTTTTCACATTTAGAGAGAAACATTATAAGCCATTGGGAATAATAATCGGGGAATTAGTGATACCAAATGACCAATACGTGACTTCCTTTCAAACGCTAACTCTTGATTCGAACAAATGCAATTTGTAATGGGAATATGTGATCGACAAAATGTTTAAACATACATCACGCCTATAATCTCCCTAGGGTGTAATCACCCACATTTCGTCAGTTATGTTTTTAAGTCCCATGTAATAGGGGGCGAGCCTATTGCCTTCAACCGGGCTCAAATCCAGACTCCGGGCTGCTAGTGAGAAATTCCTGATAAGCCTTATAGCCAATAAGCTTTTGCCCGACCTGGAACAAGGACCATGCTCAGAAGTAACGCTTGCGGTAAAAAAATATATCCCTAAATGCATTAAAAAAATTAAGAAAATATTATATGTTTATGGAAATCTGTATAGGTAGTAGTGTTACTAAAAATGTGGTGATTTTCTTTTAAAACAATTTGTTACTCTTCCGATTGCCATTGGCACTCGAGTTAGGTTTGAAGTGAACTTTACAGAATAAGTCTGCAGAAAGGGAGTGATATATTAATATTTCCTATTTTATTTTGTAATAATATAAATATGTCTACTGCAAAACACAGCAATGGAGTAATCATAGAGCACTTCTCTATGATTACTCAATTTATGTTTTTGACTCAATTTATGTTAATGTTCAGTACCTCAACAGCAAACTAACATTGTGATTTGCAGTGCCCTGATAGAAAAACATGAGAACAAACAAACACATAATAATATTTATTATCACAGAAAGACTCAATTCTGCCATTTCGTCAGATTTAGGTATGTACTACCTACAAACAAAAATAAAACTATTTATTAACTATTTATATCAACAAACAACAAATAACAATATTAAATATGTAACACTACAACTATCAGCTGTCCGCCCCAACGACAACCGACAGGCGGGAAAAATATCGTCATCGAATCACGTCGTAATACGGCCAAGGCATTCACCGTCACGAACCTAACAATCAATACTCATGTCCGACCTCTTTGTGTGGGAATCTTTATTTATTATACTCTGTTGTTACATTTAAATAAAATTAATATAAGCGGATGTCAGGGAGGGACATTATGGTAATCGCTTGGCTCACTAGTGTGATGCTGTGGACTTTATTTCGGAAGTGGTCGTGGTATCGCGTGTTACTCATTATATAATCAGTAATTTTCAATCTTATTGATTTCGCGACCCTCTTATAGCTTGAAAATTTTGGCGACCCCCTTGTCAGACAGACAAAGAATTTATAAATTAAAAGACTACGATACCATGATTTTCTTCATTTTTATACCTGTGTGTACTGACATTCTCTTCAATGGTGGACATTAAAACTAAAAAGAGAAATAGACTTCAATTACAAAATTATTTGATTGTTAACGTTTCAAAAATAGCACCACGAACATTGTTGAAAATTAAACAAGCCCATCTTTCTCACTAAAATTGTGTTTTTATTGAAGCCTACCTTGCCTTTGTCGTTCTGCCGGCGACCCCCGACTAAGGTTTCGCGACCCACAGATTGAAAAACACTGATATTATATACCATTACATATCGAGACCCTGTCGTACCTCGGAAAGCACGTCAAGCCGTTGGCCCCGGCTGTCTTTCGTAGATCTTTGACAGTGGTTACGGGGAGTCAAAAGCCCAAAAGTCTGACAACCAGTCTTACAAAGGGGTACATCGTGTTTCACAGTAACCGGGTTGTGGAGGTCTGATAGGCAGTCGCTCCATGTAAAATACTGGTATTCAGCGACAGACTTAGATAAGATGTTGGTAGCTAGCCAGGCGGACTTTGAACAAGCCCTACCGCCAAACCAAAATTTTGCGTCCACTCCCAGTTATAGACTCTGTTTTCCCAGTTTGACTCTGGGTCTGAGACAGGTGGTCTAACCAATAGACCACAGAGGCGGTTTTTCCATTACACATTAGTCAGTAACAGCACAGAGTCTAGTTTGTGAAGGCTAGGCAGATTATGTGGTAAGCCCAGGGTCAGGATTCGTGTCCAGAACTCGAGACTATAATATACATTACTGGCAACATATGGATGTACAGTCGCCAGCACATCAAGTTACTAAAATCTGTCAAATTTCTTTAGTAGATATTAAACTTTATCTCTAAAGCATTAGGTTCAAGTTTGATTGGGAAAGTTTGACAGTTTTGGGTAGCTTGATGTGCTGGCGACTGTACTATACGTCTTCGTCTTGGACGAATATCGGCGCGTTGTTATGTAGTGTTGAGCTTATTGTGTTTCTAATTCAGTTCCGCGTTTACAGGTTAACTGTTTTATGGCTTGTCCCAACCGTATTGTATTTGGCATGGAAATTGCAATTACAAAGTAATATACGTTTTATGCACTGTATTGGTATGTAGGTGTTATAGATGTAGGTAGTGAAATTATAGACCTACTAGCTGTTGCTCGCTACTCCGTCTGCGATTCAGGATGAAAAGTAAGCCTATGTCCTTCTCCAAGTCATGGTCTATCCAAGTGCCAAATTTCATCCAAATCCGCTCAGCCGTTTCAGCGTAAAAGCGTAACAAACAAACAAACAATTCACTTTCGCATTTATATTATTAGTTAGGATATGGGGCCAGAGGGGCTTGTGGCTAAATAATAACTGCCGCACGGGTCGATCGAACGTTAAGTTACGCCTGGCACGGTCGGTTCGTGGATGGGTTACCATCCATTACATATCAAAACTCTCCGAGCCTCTGAAAGCACGCTAAGCTGTTGGTCCGGGGCGGACTGTCATCTTTGACAGTCGTTACAGGTAGTCAGAAGCCCAAAAGTCTAACAACCAGTCTTACTAAGAGGTATCGTGTTCCCAGTAACTGGGTTGTGGAGATCAGATAGGCAGTCGCTCATGTAAAATACTCGAATTCTGCTGTTTCCGCTTAGACGGGAAGCTGACCCCAATATACTTGGGAAAAGGCTAGTTAGATGATGATGATGGGCCAGAATTCTAGACCAACAATTGAGATTGTCTAAATTTGGACGTTCAGAATTTTAAGCAGTAACTTATACCTTTTCACCGGACCAACTACGCTTCCTTGTGGTACCCCAACATGTTATAAAGTTTGGAGGATTCATTTCACGCTGTGAGAGTTTTCTTATTTGATTTCTTTACATATTTTTAGCTATCAACTTTGACGTGCTCTCAAAACAAATTGAAGAGCAGGACACTTGTTTAATTAGGTATTAACAATATCAAATGCTTAGTTAAAATCTGTATGCTCTGATAGTAATGATAACTCTCCGTTGGTCTAGGGGTCACAAGCTACACAAGGTACTGCTGAGCATGGGTTCGATTCCCAGGTCGGGCAAAATGTTATTGGGTTTTTCCATCCGGAATTTCTCAGCAGCAATCCGGAGTTTGGATGAGTGCGCGGTTGATGGCAATAAGCTCGCCCTCTGTTACTTGGGGCTTAAACATAACTGTCGAAATGTGGATGTACTATAGGTATACCTCTGTCTAACACTTTGAGGAATACGGGCGCGATGTTATGTTTATGCTCTGATAGTCTTATCTGTCTAATTCTATACGTTAAAAATATATTGCCAAGAGCTCTTAATTTTCGAATTTCTGAATTCAGTTCAAAAACCACCTATTTTTCTTCTTCTTTAGATAATGTATTGTAATCTATTTAGTTTATCTTTTTGTATGCACTTGTTTCTGTGACGATCAAACCTTTCTTTAAATATTTTAAAATACTTTCATGAACATATATTATTATAAAATTACAATCCTTACCCGACGCAAATGACATTCGCGCCCAATAAAAATCTCTAGTCATAATTTGACAGGCTATCGTCATCGATCGGCGTTTGGACAAAGGCACTGAGTTATTCAGCCGCACGTAAGGGCTGTTAGCTTCGATACTCCTTTGTTCTTTTGTGGCTTGTTCGATGTTTTAATGGCCGTCGCGTAAGTAAACGATTATTATTTTATTATAATAGTAATTTACTTTTATTTGTGGCAGTTGATTGCTGTAGCTTAATTTCTTTAGAAATTTTAAATGGTGGACATTATTTTTGATGTTATTTTAGTACGGAATAAACTTAGCTAGTTATATATGAAACTTGACTCTGGGGGTGACAATTGTTTTTCTAATATTATTTAAAAATTAACCTGTCGGGGGCCCGGGCGGAAAATCTAAATGGGGCCCTCACGCCCAGGAATGACCGTTGAAATATAGATATAATATTAGGTTTTGTTTTGACTATTGGTACAGAAATAGGAGATACTTTGTCGACCACAGTAAAACTAGAGCTTTAGACGAATAGAGGGTAGAGCGAGCGAAGCCAGCCTAAAATTTTTAGCACCCTACGTTTATAATATTTAGAATGCGTAGGAGGCCCCCAACAACGAACTGCCTTTTACTTACTGAACATATTTTGGACTTGTAAGGGATTTGATTAAAAATATTTCTCGAGCTTTGGGGGCCCGAGGCGGATCGCACCTGCCGCCCCCCCGATTTCGAACTGATGTTTCTACATAGAATTTAAGTAGTACATACATAAACTCAGGCCTTTTTCCCATGGGGATAAGCAGAAACTACAGAACGCCAACTGCTACGATCACTTCCTACATAATACAGACACCATTTGCTTCGTTTACGTTTACACATACCTACGGTTAGAATTTAAAATATATTTGTTTTTTTTCCATGTTCCACATAGTGTAATTAAAAATATTATATTCTAACATAAATGTAACTATTACCAAACTAAAATATGATGTCGAAAAATTCCGCCGCAACGCTGTCAACTGGTAATGTACTTAAGAGACTGGCGGCATTGCCACGTTCGATGGCGATGCTTAGCCTCTGGCCAAGGTAAAATCCAGCCCTTGGGCCTCGGGTTGTGTCAACCTGCCGTTTCTAGATTTCGTTGAAAAACCATGAGCACTCGGACCCCATGGCCCGAGGGTTTCAACCTCAAACGGCCCGAAAGTATAATTACTTGAAAATTATTTAATCATTTATATTTTACATAAGTAGCACCTTACATAAGTCGGTTTATTTACTTAATAAATGACGACAACGGATAAGGTTTTAAACGTGTTCTATCTACCTTTATATTTGTAATGATTAAATTATGAACTCATCAATTTAATTGAAATTGTCTTGATATGTATGCAATGTCTAATACCTACAGGAAGAAATCTAGTTTTGTTCTTCATTTGTTTTCTTCACCTAGGAGGTTGTCGGCTACTTTACCGGGTTATCCTGTATTTATAAGCCCAGCACGCGTAGCATGAACACCGTAGAAACCTGTCATTTTGTCTATTCTTCCGTCGACAAAACCTGTCATGGTACGCGTGGGCGTCTTAAACTTATTACTAAGCGACTACACGCTAAGGGCACCCCCTGTGGGATACGGACCTCGGCTTAAAATTAGGGCGTCCCTTGGAGTGGGCAGCCAGGGGCAGACTGGATCGGATCAATGTCAAATTTCATTCAGACGACCTCCAAAATTGGCTATTCAGCAAAAAGGTTTTATTTATTCATTCCGCATAAGTCATAAAGCTTGTGGCTAATATTACAGCCGTACGTGTCAATCGAAGTTTAAGCTACGCTTGCCGAGGTCAGTCCGTGGACGGGTGATCATCCATTGCATTTCGAGACTCCTCCGTGCCTCGGAAAGCATGCTAAGCTGGTGCTTTCTAGTTGCTAGTCCTGGCTGTCATTTGTAGATCTGTGACAGGCAGATATGCCCGAAAGTCTGACAACTTGGCTATCGCGATATCCAGTAGGTAACTGGGTTGTGGAGGTCAGGTAGGCGTCGCTCCATATAAAAATCTTTGTATTCAGCTGCATCAGGTTAGACTGAAAGCAGACCCCAACATAATTGGGAAAAGGCTAGCCCGATGATGATGAGTCACAAAGCGACATTCACCGCTTAAAAAATTACACCATCATTATGATAATTATAACATTTTATTGTAAAATATATACTTAACGTAAACACAATCGTAAATGAGGCCACAGCTCACATGTGCAGTGCTGCACGGCCATCTTCGCCGAAATGCTGAATCGACTAAACTTTGACATTGATTTTAACAAATAATTCAAACAAGGAAGTAAATGCAATTGTCTTTGGTACAAGAAATGTGTTCTTCATTCAAACATGGTACTGTGTTCAGAGAGTTAAGATCGCGTGGGTATCTATCATTTAAAAAAGTTCGTTTTCTGTTCGAATTTTGAATAGTGAAAAGTGTTGTGTTTGTGTTATTTGTGTGGTTTTTGTTTTTGAAAAGAGAATTTATTAAATTTTGTGTGAAAATGTCAGGTGAGCTTTAAAATTACACATTACTCCTATTTCTTAAACTGTAACATATGCATCGACTGAAATTGCAGACGTTGCTTTATTTCATACAAGCTGATACCGCTTTTAAACAAGGTTACTATTACAATGGCTAAACTTCAGTACTGTTAGTTACTATTAATTTTTGTCTCTACAATTATTCCAATCTAATTCCCATAAATCGGATCAACCGAAGTCCACTAATAGATTGAGTAGAGATAAAAATACTACCAAGCAAAAGGCATTCGTTAGCATTATCATACTACTCAGCTTTTATGGCAATTTATTAAAATTAGGAATGGCCCAGCATGTCCTCTTTTTCCTTGCCTACACTTTTATCAGCCGTCACATCAGTAGTCACTACTTTTTCACACACAATCAAACTCAACCTTTCGCAGCCCGCTTCTCGACATAAGCCTCTCTCTGCGCGTAACATGGCAACCATAGAAACATGTTTACTACGGGTTTTGTCGACGGAAGAATAGAAAAAAATACAGATTGTGATTTTGTCTATTCTTCCGTCGACAAAACCTGTTTCTATTGTGGTAAGCGTGCAGGCTGCGCCACAACACCCTGTCCTACGCCTTCTGCATCCAGTCTGTCCCATTCACCTTTTTAAGGTCGTCGATCCATCAAGCTGGGGGGCTTCACTGCGCTTGCCGATACGCTCTCTCCACTCCAGGACTCGTCTGCTCCACTGGCCATCGGTGCTTTGACAAACATGACCAGCGAATTGCCAATTCAGCTTGCTTACTCTGCAAGCTATGTCGGTAACGGTTCTATTCCGGACAATTTCATTTTTTATTTTATTCGTCTAAGAAACATCCGAGCGTAGCCCACTCCATAGCGCGCTGAGCGACTGAATTTCTGGATTAGCCCGACAGTCAGTGTCCACGCTGTCCAAACCAACTGGATCTATCTGTCCGCTTTCACACACACAATACATTATAACTACTGTATTAATAATTTACTTATTATCTGCCCAAGGCAGTTGTTTTGCTTACGATAGCCTTATGAGCAAGCTGGAACTTATTGTTAGAATTCTAATCAACCTTTGTCCTATACATAGCCTACCTACTCCTATTTATTGGACTTGCTCATATTTGGATAGACTTAGTCATAAATTGTCATTATCTGTTTCTAACGCTTTATTCACACTGTTCGGGTTGCCCTGTTAAGGGCACACCGAGCATTTGCCTTTGTCTCTGTCTTTTTCTTTACGTGTAAAGAGTAAAGAAAATAACCACACTTTTGCACTTTTTTAATGTTTTTCGTTGTTATTTGAAAATAACAATATGATGAATCATATTGCCCTTAAATAAAAAACTATCGCGTATAAACGCTCCAGTCAACTATGAACTTTATTTTAGTCAATGTATCCTAATATAAAATTACTTATTTATAAAAAAGTAGGGATAGAGAGGAAAAAAATACTCATTAAGAGATAACTTTGCGAATTTATTCTATCGAGCCAAACTTATCAAATCGTGTTTCCATCTTGTATACTGTCTAGTATACATATAAGCCAAAAAATAACAATATATTTTCCTACATTTTAATTTAAATGTTTACTACTTCAAACAAGGGTTATAAAATCGTGTTTTTATGTATAAAAAGCTCGGTGCCCCCTTAAGTGCAAGTTTTTACATGACATAACCAAAAGTTCGGGAAAGCACGTAAATGTCACCAGTTCCGGCTGTCATTCGTAGATCTTTGACAGTCGGTACGAGAAGTCAGAATCCCGAAAGTATCACAACCAGCACCCTAATTGCATATTAGGCGATCACAAGCTGAATCGTTTTGAAACAGATTGCTAATCCATTGCTTCGTACGTTCGAAAAAAAAACTGCTAACAATGTAAATAACGCAATGGATGTTGTTGAACTGTCAAAATGAAACAGATTAGTCTTAAAATGTGTTACGCAATTACATACCAGCTTTGCGAAGGAGAATGGACGAAGAATCATGGCCAGTTTTAAATAGGCTCTCCGAACATTCACGCATGTTCTCTCACTCACACTCGCCTGTCATTGTTTGGTTCCTAAAACATGTCATTGCGCATGCGCAGCCTTCTGCGCAAAGTTCGGACCGGCTATGATTCACCGGCTGTATTGTAACTGGGTTTAGGTCAGATAGATAGGTGTCTCGTCCTGTAAAATGCTGTATTCAGCTGCATCCGGTTAGTTTGGAAGCCGACCCCAATATAGTAGGACAAGACTAGGCTGGGTGATTTAAGTTAGCTTAATTTTGGGCTATGGCTATTTGGCATTCCTTTTGGGGTAGGAACAGTGGTTCGGGCTTTCGTTTCCAGAAATAGGCAGTTTTTTTTTATCTGACATAGTTTAGAGTATTTTTAGAAGAAAAAAACCCGTTCAATTTTTTAATGCTTGAAACTCATTCTGAGAAGTGACATCGTGAGAAAACGGGATTGTTCTAGAATTAAAAATTCGAAAACATGTGACACCCACCACACTGGGCCCGCGAGGTGGATTAACGGCTCACTTCTCACAGAAAGGAGGCCTGTGTTCCAGCATTGGGTAAATTATAGGCTGATTATGCCCTGAGTACTCATCTATACTTATAATAAATCTGTAGAAGTGAAAATTCTGTACATTGAAAATATCAAAAAAATTAATGGCAGGGGGTGTTACTAGACCGACACCAAACACAAAAATTTGATTAAAAAAAATTTTGTCTGTCTGTCTGTCTCTTTGTTCAGGCATCACGCAAAAACTACCGGTTCGATTACGATGAAACTTGGTATAATTATTCTTTAATATCCTGGGCACCACACTGGGTACTTTTTATCCCGGAAAAGTATCCTATCCTACTATCTATATCTATACCTATTAATAAAAAGACAAGTCCTGACTGACTGACTCATCAACGCCCAGCCCAAACCCTTAGACCTAGAAAGCTGAAATTTTGCACAGAGGTTCCCTTTATAATGTAGGCAAGGAATAAGGAAGCATTTTTTTAAATTCAACCCCTAAGGGGGTCAAATAGGGAATGAAAGTTTGTATGAAAAATCTTATTCCTTGAGGTAAATAAACATGAAACTTCGCACGAATAATTATCTAAATAAATTATAAAGTTTGTAGTTTTTGTTTTTCTAAATTACCCCCTAAAGGGGGGTTGGGGGGTGTCAGTGTTTGTATGGAAGAATTTTAACGCGCTGTCCGATTAACTCGAAACTCAATATTTATACTTAAAACCCATGGGGATGTATGTGGTAATTTCCGACACTCACGCGGGCGAAGCCGCGGGCAGCAGCTAGTTCTGAATAAAACCTATCAAATCAAATTCCCTAAGTATGTATCCATCAGAAACTTATTTGTTAATAAACTTTCATATCTCTATGTGCGTCTGATTTCAACCACTTATCGATGAAGCCTCCTGATTGGCTAATGATAATAGATAAGATTACGTAATAAAAACCTACTTATCATAATATTGAGTCATCCTCTCCATTGGCAACACGTGCGCCATATTGAACTTATCGTTTTCATACTGCGTGGGACCAACTTAATGATAAAAATCACTCAATTTGGGAACAGCACCTTAATTGTGTAATACTCGATCAATCACAATCTGAATCGTTTTGAAACAGATTGCTAATCCTATATAATTGCTTCAATAAGTACGAAAAAACAAAACCGCTCAAAAACGTAAATAACGCAGTGAATGTTGTTGAACTGTCACACTATATACATATACTCCACTCCGTCATTACTAATTCCTATAACTTACGGACAGTTATTAGTTAAAATTAAGACTCTTGTATCATACCAAATTAATTACCAACCAATTATCAAACCCATAATGAAGCAAAGAACACTTTGTTTTGCATAGTAGACCCTCCCCTGCTATAAGGAAGTAACTATCACAGGTAAAATTAGTTTACGAATCTATTTACCCGACTACGGCGAAGCAAAAAGGAGGGTTATGATTATGACCGGTATCATACATACCGGTTAAAATCCTCCTCTAACAAATTAAAAATCCGGCGGCACACGTAACCTGTTCAAAAATTTTTTCTTTCTTTCTTTCTTTGCAAACTACTTATACAAAAACTGCCTGAAAAACTAAAAGAAAAATGACAAGTTCTCGCCACTTAAAGCAGTATACCTACATCAGACTGAAAGCTCCCCACATTTTCACAAAAATTTCGCTTTAAAAGGCAAAAATTTACATTCCATCACAATATTTATCAACAATAAACTATCAAAACATTGTATTTTAAACCTTACGTCAAAGAAATTGAAGTTCAAAATGAGATACGTGTGCGCATTTGACATACAAGGCGACGGTCCACGCACGGTAAGGTTTACAAACCATTTCTTTCAATTAGCACTAAGATCACAATTATGACTGACGGTTTTAGGGTACCGTATGAAAGAAAACACCACATAACTTTACTAGAAACGTTTAACGTAACATAACACTACTCCTGTATTCCCCGAAGGGTTCTATGTACCATTTTTCGCCATTTATGTTTAAGTACCATTTAACAGGCGAGAGCCTATTGTCATCAACGGGGCACAAATCCAGGCTCCTACTGGGAAATTCCAGAATGAAAAACCCAATTACACAGCCGGGAATCGTACCCCGGAGCTTTCGCTCAGCAGTAGCGCTTGCGACCACTAGACCAACGAGGCAGTCGAGAAACGTTTATTTATGTTCAAATTAATTAGATAACTATATTATTTACATTAATGGGAACACCCCTCATTATTTCTTCCATCCACGCAACCACCACGAGCATTCATCGTTCAAACATTCAATGTTAGAATGACGAATGCGAATCCGGGTCGAAGGACCAAATTGGTCCTTCGAGCCGGATTCGCAATTCAATGTAAATTTTAAATTTAATTCATGTAAATTGCAACAAGCTTCCAAATGTCATTGTCGCCAGACTTACTTTCGTATTAAGTTTGGAAACTGCTTCTGGAAAAGTTTTCTAGTATATTCAGGCGTTCTTTTAATGATTTCTATCCCATTTTTTGGTGTATAAACTTGATTCAAATCTTTTAGTTTTCACTAAAATTTTATTTATTTAATATCGGTTTGAACTAAACTTAATCACTGCCAAAATTGTTTGGCTCATAAAGAGTTAGGCTTTTCGCAATCTGTGTTACAATAACTTTAAAAACCAGCACCTTAATTTGTTAACAAACATTAATATTTTTCCTTTTTTTTTTCATTCCATAGGTTTGAAAAATTCGTCAGCTCAATAACGTAAATAACGCAATGAACGTCAGTGAACTGTCAAAATGAAAATGAAATGTCATTTTATTTTATGTTCAATAATGCCATTTACAGCCACTTTTGAATGTCAAGGACCTATTCCAAAGCGTAGTAAGTAACTATGGAGAAGAACAACTTCATTAAGTTCGCCTTTTTTGTGCGAAAAGTTTAAATAAATAAACTCCACAGACACTCTTTTCTCAAATAGTTTTTTACTACATATGAGTCTTCAAAAGAAGAATCCGATAACAAATACGTGCCTGAGAACAAAAAAAAGATTTTTTCTATCAACCGGTATTTCTACTAGCCGGTAGATACTTCATAAGGCAAACTGTGTTTCCCAAATGCAAGATAAAGAAACTACACAAAATTACAAGCTTTCTTAAACACCGCTACAAGAAACACCACTTAACTATAATAAATAATTTATTACCATATCTAGTCAACTCACAATACACATGTCTGCAACTCTACGGGGCCCTCCAAAATTGTCCATTACCCCAGAAACCGGTCCACAATAAAACGTTTGTTTGAATATCGAACGCGCGGTAGCCATCTTATATGTAAACATAACAAAATGGCCGCCAGTGGAACCTCCTTTCTGGGAATGATGAGGTTTTTTACCTTTTTTTGGTATACGATCTCTTTGCTTGGTTTAATGTTTGTAAACTTCGTATAATGAGGTAACTGCATTTGGTATAGATAGCATGTCGGTTGTATTACTGTATTGGGTAGGTATGCAAATGGTTGCCTACCTAGTGTTGTAACTTGTACTGTATTAGCTACAGTTATAGGACATCAACTGCTAAATTAGACCAACATTAAATGTCGTCAGGAAAGAGTCATACTCAAATGAATGTGAATGGCTATACGAGTAGGGGAAGACCAAAGAAACGATGGATGGAGTGTGTGAAAGATGATATGGCTGGAAAGGGGGTGACTACCGAGATGACAACTAATAGAGAACTAAGGAAGAAGATGACATGTCGCGCCGACTCCAAATAAATTGGAATAAGAGCAGGAGAATGGAAGAAAAATTATGATGATGAACTGCTTAACTAGAGAAAAATCTTTTAAGAAAAATAAATATCTTTAACCGTAACTAGACCCACCCTAAGGACCACCTCTGGTTTCTCCGTACCGCAAACCTGAATAAAAATCTATTCTATCATGAAACTTCTAATGGGCATAGTTCGACGCTGAAAAAAAAACAATATCCTTAAACTCGACTTGTAGCCAATCTGGCTTTGCTATAGACAATCAACAAATGTGTGTGAATTACAACTCCTACAAGCCATTTTCATAATAAAAGAAACGTAAAAAGCGGCTGCGAACAAGCTCAGAATTGTGTAAAACGTAAAATGATTACAATCGCTTTTATTTAAACAGCACCCTAATTGCGAAATATACACAATCAATCACATAGTTCTGAAATAGATCCCTAATCAATTTTGCTTCATAAGTTCGAAAAAAATCTACTGCCAAAATGAAACACTTTTCTTCGTTTACGAAAAAATATTACACAATTAGATAGCTGTGCTCAGTGATGGATTTGTTTTAAACTATCAAAACGATTGTCAATTCGTACTGATTTCCTTCACAAAGAAAGAGACGGGTCCCAACTTAGTTAAAAAGGAAAGTATTAAGCATAAATCAATGAGTATTTATTTTTATCCGGAGTGAGTGACCTTTTTGCCATCAAAGATCTCCAAGCCATAAATTGGATGGCTAAAAATATTGTTATTTTGTCAGTCATCGTCTTTATTCTATAATAAGTTAAGAATTCAGAGGAAAGGTTTGCAATTGCCGGTTTAAATAGCAAAGATAAAAGGGCAAGAAATTGCAACCGACAAAATGCGTATGAAATCAATGAACTTCGAACCTCACTCAAGTGACCGAAAGCGAAATCATTCGTTTTTATGTCGCGAATTCATTCCGGATTCATTCGAATTTAGAATTTATCAGAGAATAACGATCCTGATTAGGGTACTCCATTAATCTTACTTACTCTGATCGTAAGCCATTCATTCATCTGCTCCTAATTTAAAACGCATACCCCGAATAGTTCCACGTTCAAATTGAAACGTACGCACCAATTTGTTTGCACCGTAAAAATCTACGCACCTCGCACCGGATCAGTCTAATGGCGAATTCGTGACTTCCAGAATGCATTCCGGTGCAATAAAAACAAATATAGTTTCAAACACAACAAATAAAATAGAAAAAATAGAAAAAGTGCCGCCATATTTGAATTCTTCGTATGCACGTTCCACGTCGCCGAAATCTTTATAGATAGGTTTCGTGCGTGAGGTAACAGAGTTTTGGTGCGATCGACTTTTTTTTCTTGTCTATGATATGTTTACGAGAGCCATTTTTTTTTAAAGTCAACTCGTTCTTTCATTCATGTTTTTATTTGACGTTTGGTGGGGTTAAAAAAACAGCTGTTGCGTGCGGTTTATGTATGTAATTATTCGGTTTTTTTCTGACTGTTTTGTAACTGGTGCTTGTTTTTTTTTACGGTTTTTTAAACATGATATTGACATTGATATAGGATTATAGAAAAACAGTTGGAAAAGCTTAATCACAAATTGTGGTGCTAGTAACTGGATGAATTTTGATAAGCTAGCTAACCTATGTCGAAGTAAACATCAAAACAAATGGTTAGTAAGTACAATATTTCAATACATGTACTTTACAATTAACGTTATGGAAACACTAGAAGAGCTTTTCACTCCGAGGTCGGTCCAGTGACTGTTTTCAATTAAGTATTGTTATTGTATTTTTTCAAATGAATTAAACAAATGTTCGCCGCGTCTTGTGCACAAGTTCTGTAAAGGATGATTTCCACGAAACGGCTCGCATCGCATCGGATCGGAAAAGATTCGAACGGATGCAGCGACAATCGCTCGTGTCCGGCAACGGCTACGATCGGCTCCGTACCGTCGCTTGCGAACGTATCCGTTTCTGCGCCTAGACAAATAGTTTCATTCCTATCGTGTTGTAGCCGACAGGATCCGATCGGACACGACGACAAGCCAACGCAGCTGATCGCGAGTCGCAGCATACTTTCGGCTATGATCGCGTGTCGCGGAAGACGCCCGCGGTCAAGCTGCTGTGTGTGGCTTAGTAATAGGTATAGACTTTAAATACTGTGTAGGTACACGATTTATATCGTTTAAAGATTGTAAAATCGGGGAAACAAGGCGTGATGTTATTTCAGAAAAAAAAATCACTGAAAGACAGAGTGCGATACCGCATTTTGCCGCATCACTCGCAGTGTGTAAACGCTCTTACACTAAGTATCGCCCAACCAATAAGAAATTAACCCACAACAGATTTCCTTCCACGAACCACCTAATATAAAATTACATAGCCCTAAGTGACCGTATCATCGCACAACTATGTGCAACACTGTTGCGGTACGTGTTTTTAACGTAAATAACGCGTACGTCGGGTAAAAAGCACGTTCGTACAACTGTTAACCGGTTAGTTGTTGCTAATAACCGCTACAGAGTTGTAACTGCTACTTTGTTGTTATTGCACTTGTTTTGAGGGTGATTGACGATTGTTTTTGGAATATTATGCGTTGAAACTATTAATTTCTCGAAAAAATTGTCTAAAAATCGGCTAACAAAATGAATAAATAATTACTTAATCCTAAATATTTAATAATATCCAATTCAAAATTGCCTTAATTTGAACCATTACAACACAATACAATCAATAGTGATTGATTGCTCCATAATGTTGAATCACACACACACATACGAACACAGATATTTATATCTATCTAAATCCACATGTTGCACATAAATAACAAAGAGTATTCTATTTTTTTTATCGTCTAGTTCAACGCAAGAGTATTCTATTCTAAAAAAAAATAGTCTAATTCAATGCAAGAGTATTATATTCTAAAAAAAAAAAATAGTTCGAAGCAATTTGAAGAATTGACTGTCAAATGAAAACAATTATGCAATCGCATTACGTAATAAAGGATACTTCAAAAACAACGAAACTACATAATAGCCAATAGCAAAACTATACATACATACATACTTTCCTAATTTCTATCTACCCTTAAAAACTTACCAGCTATTAACAGAATTGGTCCAGATGTTAGCAACGGATTACCAGCCCCACACAACTAGTCTTCACTCTAATCCTATAATCCCAGGAACAGTTTGTGTAAAAAATATGGAAGCCACGTTGATTTATTTCCTCTTCCTGTGATTTACGCTGTATTTTCTCACCTTTGGATGCCAGTATTTTGTTTATAAATAAAGGGAGAGTGATTTAGTTCGATTTAAAGATGTTTTGGCAAAGGAATTTTCTCTTTAACTGTCTCTCTAAACATTACTTTGAAATTCGAACGACGCGACGCGACGCGGTATCGAGTCAGCGATAATTTATTTTTTTAAACTCATCAGCAGTTGAATAGTTCTAAGATAACTATGGCAGAAGTATCTACTTCTAAACGGCATAAAATAAAATGTAATACTAAGTTATACAAAAAAAATAAGCGAACATACTTTTGGTAAAAACTTTAATCATCATTTTTTTTCCACCGAAAATAAAAGCTTCCCGCCAATTCCGAACAGTCAAAAGTGTTGCATATAGACAAGAATACTTTTTTAAAGGCAAAGGCAATTTTGTGTCCTTGTTATAAAAACTCTTTTTTGAAGTGAAGAGTAAAATTTCACTTGTAAGGAGGTTTTATTGTCTAATAAGTAATTCAATTGTTTAGCTGTTAAATGTGAATAAACGTGGGAATTGGGAAAGGGGCGGGCGTTTGTGAATGAAATTGTATTTGCATGGGAGACGACGGTTTACGGTTTCAGAACTTTAAGATATTTTAAACTTTATCGCTCAGAGTGTGGTCTACGCAACAGTACCTAGCAATGAAAACTATATGAACAATAAGAATTTCTTGTTTCATTCTGAAATTGGTAGAAGGTATTTTGGCTCTCCTGGTGCTTTTTCAAGAATTAGGTGTTTTCCATCATTTAGATTAAAATCTACAGTGTAGGTAGTATTGTCCCATCTGTTTTTCTATTTAGTTACTGCGACATGCTATATAGGTTTTTTTTCCACTAAAGGCGGATTCGACGAAACAGTACCTAATAAGTTTTATCAGCGGAATAAGCCTTCGCTTCCGAATACATTTTGAATTTTTGACAGTTGGTCCATACGAAAACTGCCAGAAGTACCTGAATCTTATTCTACGGATAAAATCTATTCCTGTTTGGTCCAATCCGCCCTTAGTATATTAACTCTTAATCTCAACTCCTAAAAAAAACCTTCATTTCTGCACACCCGGTCAAAGTAAGCTTCTATCCAAACATTTCGCATGAAATTGCACAGTTTTACATTTCCAAAGACAATTGAGTCGACGAACAAAAGCAGGATACCTTACACCAGCCAGTTCCCACGTACAAATGCAAATTACTGAACGATTACTACACGAACTCGTGAATGACTCCGCAGGTGTCTATACTACGTAAAAAAAAAACTAAACAAGTAAACAAAACACAGTAAAACCTGTCATAGACACGTGCGTCCTTTGCGGCCAGAAACAATGGCATTACCGGCTCTGTCCTTTGCTTGTGAAAAAAAATTAAACAAAACCATAGATATTGACTTTTGGCGCGCATTTTATATTGACTTGTTACTCGTTCCCACGCGTTAGTAGTAAAATTTCGGACTTTTAGGGTTCCATAAAAATGGAAATGCTCATTCATCTTCGTCATAATTTTAGGACACTTGCTGTATTGAAAAAAAATATTAACAAAAACTTTCTATTGATACAAAGTGGAAATTATAATTGTCTTTAGTGAATGCATCTTTTTTTTTATACAATCAATAGTGTGAATGTGATAATTGAACTTAGGTGTGAACGATATGTAGGACATATTGGTAATATAAAATTATCGTTGTGAAGTTCGTCATACTGAATTTACTTAGTTTGAACTTCCGCGCATTATTTGAGATAAGTACTATACAATCCTTGGCCGCAACCAGCACCCTAATTGCGTAAAACACGATCAATCACAATCTGAATAATTTTGAAACAGATTGCTAATTCATTAACTTCATAAGTTCGAAAAAAAAATCCGCTCAACAACGTAAATAACGCAATGCATGATGTTGAACTGTCACTTTGCGTCTAGTTGTTCAACACTGACTGGACAGGTCCACTCAAATCTGTGTGGTTCTTTCCTCAAAAGACCATTTCAGGCACTAATCTACATGGTCCTCATATAGCCTGTCAAGATTATGTCTGGATTTAAAAAAAGACCTCGCGTGACCTCTAAGTTTGTTTCGGCCTTCCTTCTCAGAGCAGACCTCATCTAGCTTAGTTTTAATATTTTGTGTAAAAGTCAATGCCTATCATTACGTTATTTCCTTTCAGTTACGTTAATTGCGTTATTTACGTTGTTAAGTTGACGAATTTTTCAAACCCTTATGACCGCAATTCAAGAAATGTTTTAGGAATTTCCTTTTTAAACCCTCGATTTGGGATGGAAAGTGTGTTAAACAATTAGGTTCCTGGTTTGACTTAGGAAAAACTATATTAGTTAAAAAATCTGGTCGGGCCAGTACGATTGCTTATAAGATACCACAGAGTGTACTATCGCAAACACGCATATCTGAACACCGTAAGGACTATTCCTGCTTGCAGCGCTCGGCCGCTATAGTAACGCTTACCACCAAAATAAAAGGAGTGGTAAACAGAGTCATGGTGTGCACGGGATTTTGTTTTCAAAGTGTTTAGATATGCGTGACCGCGATGGTACTTCTATATCTATGGTTTTACTTTCCGGCGGAACCACAGACATATAAACCTGCTTACGTCAAACCTTTCCCAATCATCTTCCGGCACTTAATCCTTTAATCTCTTACAGGTGGATGATTATCCAATTTTAGACAGATTACAAGTTAGTTATGATTGGCACATCTGTGTAGTCTTAAATGAGGTAACTTTTTTTGTAGGAAAAGGTAAGTATATTTTTTGCATAGTGGTGTTTGTTATAGAAAAAATAATTATCGGATTTATTATCCACATCCACTATTATTGTGGGTTAGTAATAACAGCCGCATGGGTCGATCTATCAGGTTAAGGGGGCGCCGAGGTTTTTATACACACAAACACGATATAACCCTTGTTTGAACTAGTAAACAATTCAATTAAAATGTAGAGAAATATATTGGAATTATTGGGAATATACGCAATGGAAACACGATTTGATAAAGTTGCCTCGTAGATTACTTTACAGCCCACTCCCTCTTGAAGAGAGGAGGCCTGTTTCCCAGCAGTGGGATATGCTGATTATGCTGTCAGTTCATTTCTAATTTCTACTACTGTTCTGAAACAATAATTTCTTCAAACTTAATCTACCAAAAATCCCGCTAATACCTTTAATCTTGCACAAAAACATCCCCTCCACCAATAGCTCACTTCATGCAAACTACAAAATAAATCTCTAACAAAAATAATAACACACTAACGTTACGCGACGCGAGACCACCGCGGTGCCCGGATCCTGCACTCACACGTGTGCTTATAATACGGTGGAAGCTGACATATCGAGTTACATCGACGTTTTGTTGTGCATTTATAGTAAGTAGGTATGGTACGGTAGTGTAATGTATGGTTTTTTATCGGTGGACATTCATTACTTATATTTGTTGTAATATTTTTAGTAAAAACTTGAATGTTTGAATTCACTCCAAACAGAGAAACATTTAACCCAAATTAATGAATGATCAACTACAGTGCTTTCATTAAAATTGACCCATGACGCGATTAGTAGCACTGAATATTGCAGTCTTTGTTTCAATATTAATAAAGTTCAAAATGACGAGTGACAGAACAGCACCCACATTGCGTAATACACGATCTATCACAATCTGGATCGGTTTGAATAAGATTGCTAATCCATTGCATCATAAGTTCGAAAAACAAAACTGCTCAACAACGTAAATAACGCAATGAATGTTGTTGAACTGTCAAATGAAACAGATTAGTCGGAATCGTTTACGAAAACGTTTTACGCAATTAGATAGAGCAGTACTACCAATTTTTTTAGCAGTTTTCTTGAACGCAATTTTGTTGAAACTTTTGTAGGTCATCTAATGTTAGAGATGCTTTTCCTTATATTCCACTGTTGCCATAATTATGAAACCTAATGACGGAAAAGACGATATTTCCCGGCTGAAAATTTGCCGGTTAGTTTAATTTTAAAAAGACGATGGCCAGTATTTTCATGTTTCTCATAAAAAGGGCTGTTTTTTATGATAAGTTGAAAAAAAGACAGTTCTGGCGCGGCATCTCTGTCCCAAATTCAAAACAAGTGACAAGCCATAAACAAAATTATTGTCTCCGAGTTTTTTTTACGATCTAGCGTGGGAAGCTCCCTTGGACTCATAAAACAATAAAGTAATTACAGTTATTAATTGCGTGTCAATAGTCTTTTTTTTTAAATAAGATTTATTGATTGATTCTTCATAATTTGGCGCTTTTTATGTTGATTACACGCACATTTCATCTGTTTATTTTCTACTATAGGGTTAATGATAATTTTTGTAAATCCGGCACAGTCTGCCGCGCCGCTATAGAAACATTTCAAACTGGCCATTCTCTATCGCAGCTAATCTAACCTATTATAAAAGCCAATGTATTATTAAATATGAACCCTAATTGTGTAACACACTTTCAATCAAAATCCGAGAGTTTTGAAAGATATTGCTAAAGCATTGCTTCATAGGTTTGAAAAATTTGTCTGCTCAACAACGTAAATAACGCAATCAACGTAGGTGAACTATCAAAATGAAACCTATTGCGAGCAATTGTCATTTTATGAGTATTACGCAATTACCCCGCAGGTGGGCATAATTATGGACCTTAGTTACAATTACAACTTTCAAAAAGTTTTGATGCAACAGTGTCTGCAATTTACAGCACAAAAAATTGCCTATGTATTGCAAAAAACGGCTCTCCGATTATCTACTTTGTGCTTCGATATCTACAATAATCCATACCGATAATAAATCAAGCACAACAACAGTTTCCTTTTCTCTTTTTAAAATATGAAACAAAAAAAACATTTTAATCTATTCCAACGCCAACTGAACATCTCGAGGACACTCCAAGATTCAAATTTCGAATTGTATTTTTTTTTCGCCAGCATCAAATTGCGACGTTGCCCTTTTGCTGAATGAAAGAAGATGGCGCGAGATCGCGAGATATGCAAATTGTATTCATCGAGAATTTTATTGATTTTCATCCTTTTGAACCACGATATGAAGTGTGAGCGCGCATAATGAGTTGTTTTGTTAAATGATAAAGTCTTAACGATCGTTTTGAATAAATAAAGATAATGTGTTACTTCGGTTTGTTATTTGATTTCGCACATGAGATGATTATTGAGATCGATAAAATATATTTAAGCATTACTAAATGGTGTTTCGGACACCCAGGTCTTATCAGGAGGCTAAGTAATAACAGCTAAGCACGGGTCGGTCGAGGGTAAAGCTACGCTTTTCGAGCTCAGTCCGTGGCCGGTAACAGCATCCATTACATACTGAGACTCCTCCGTGCTTCGGAAAGCACGATAATGTTGGTCCCGGCTGTCATTCATAGATCTTTGACAGTCGTTATGAGTAGTCCTGATAACCAGTTTTACTACTGGGTATCGTGTTACCTAGCAACTTGGTTGTGGAGCTCACCTAGGTGTGCAGTTGCTCCATGTATAATACTGGTATTCAGCTGCATCACAGGCATAAAGCAGCATGTCAACTAAGGGAGCATGGAAACATGTTCTTTTTTGGATTTTGAACGCTCGACGCAGGCAGCGCTAAGAATTGAAAATCGAACAGTGAAATAATATTTAGGCGTTCATTTTGGTGTTGCTTATAACCCCTAACGGTCGTAGTGAAATGTCATGAATATTATGGCAGCGGGGTTTGATTTCACGGTGTCAAAACACGCCCTCTACGAAAACACACCAACTTACTTTAATAAATAACTTTTCAGTGATATCATTCGCCAGTAAATTGCAGACGCTATGTGGCGGCCACCGCTCTTCTAGGAAACCGTAGCTTTTAACAGCAATTTGTGATTTTTTCACTAAAATAAGCCGTGGAGTCGATATAATTCGCAGGACTGCAGCCCGCACACAATGATATCTAATCCTACTCGGTTGCATCCACTGTTATACGCATTAGAACAGTGTTTGACAACAAAACTATCAATACACAATGCGTATCAATCGAATCTTGTCACAGCTATACGGGCTCAACGGTGCACGGTATCTTCAGATTTGGTCGCATCCTTAGGTTACGCGACGTTGTGTCCAAAGGAACGATATTGTGAAACATAAATAAAAAATAAACCAAAACAAAAAAAACAAATATATGTAATACATAGCAAAAAAATAAAGACCTGATAAACGCCTTTTTATATTATTAAACCTCTATCAACATTTTGAACTTCTAATGAAGCACACCTTTTAAAATAAATAAGCCTCTTTTTAATTTTCTGGCCTTTTCTCTGCGATGCGATGGTAGAGATGCAGATCGATGAGATGACCATGAAAAACTTACCCGAAGTTACGCGATGCTCCAACCAATTCTATCTAAAGAATGACGATGACAAAACATTTATAACAAGTGTGAGTAGCCATACTTATTGATATCAACAAGTTCTTCAGTGTAAGATTATGCGCAGTTCTAGTTCTATTTTCCTCGTTTTATGTTCGCTGAAAGATATTTAAAAAACAATTGCGTGTCGCAAAGGAAACCTACTTCGGTTATTTTTTGCAGTCATTACAATTGGCCCAGTAATTTAAATCCAACGAAAAAAACTCGTTCATAAAGTTTCCTAGATAATAATGCCTCTTCCTAATTTTATTGCCCGCCCCTATACAACGCCCTGCCCCTCAAGACTGACGTTTGATGACGTAATATCTACAACAGTGTCTTTTATTGTCAATGTATTATCCCGTGCTATTGTTAGTACCTGTCATTTGTTTTTTTTTTCTTCGGAAACGGACATAGGAAAGAAGGTGGATGCTGCCAGTATCGATTTGAACCTGTTCGCGTAAAGTGCAGTTTTATTATTTTATTTTTAACTGTTACGCGTTGCAAAGTCGAGTGTTTTATTTTTATTTTATGGTTGTAATTGTGTGGTGTTGCAAAAAGATAATTTAACTGATCGAGGACGACTTTTTTTTGGATTGCAATTTTAGGATATTTTAATTTGTAAAAAAAAATGAAGTATCCGAGGAGGAAATTATTTACTAAATGCGCATCCGAATATGATACGGGCTTATGTAAGTATATATTAATGTTTTTTTTTTAATATTTAGGTCTATATTTTTTTACGAATAGAAATTTATCTAGGTATTTTTTTTATTATAACGATAATAATTAGGTTAAGAACATAAAAAAATAATACTAACCAATTTACTACCCACAAAAACTACTTCTTATTTTAATTTACACAAGCGCGCCAAATTGGCTAGCCGTAAAACAAAAATATTCGCGCGCAAAATTCGTAAATGGAACGTACGGAATCCGATCGGGCGCTAGTTTATGGCACTGTATAAATGACGGCCATATGTCGTTTGTCGAGAGCAGGGGTGGCATTCCTTTTACTTGAAATGCTGTACAAATGTACCTGTTACAATAAAATCAATCATTGATCAGGAAAGTACAAAGATAAATTGCAATAACATGCACACAACATTATGCAACCAGAAGCTACAGCTAAAAAAATATTGCCATTATTAGAATATTATATTTATTCATTCTTCGGTAACGGTAGCTGAAAAATCTTCTGGTGTAACTTGGTAAAAGCCTATTCGTATATATATCCAGCAGCTTGGACTGCGATAGGTTGAATTGATTGATATAAGTGAACTTTCGATAAATTATTTATTATTTCGTAATTTCTTTGCGTCATGTTTACCACAAACAATTTTCTTTTTTTTTTCTAATGGCTTACTACTTTCAGATCTTACAAAGCTAACAGATTATAATTTCTAAATATCCCTGTTAATAACGGGATTAACATTCCACAGTAACAGAAATTCTAATAAAAAAAACAACACCACAGAAAAAGTTAAACTAGCAGTGTGTGGTAGCAACCCTACGCGTGTTCTAGCCAATAATACTCAAGGGAGTGGTTTATTTCGAATAACTGTGATTGAGTTTATTACACTATTGCTGTCGAACCTCATTACTATGCTTTGCACTTACCAATAAAACACTACTAAGAAATCAGAAATTCTCATCCAATAGAACACGTAAATTAAAGTTATGAATATGAAGAAATATGGATTTAAATTGTAATGTTTAGTCAAATGAAGACCTTCTCGTGTAAGAAATGCATCATCAAACTATTTTTTGTTGGAAAAATAATCAAATGCACGCAGAGTTTACCTATAAGTGATTGTTACACTTTATTCTGATTTGTTGCCTTTGTTTCATTCGCTTATACCAGTGTATACAATTGTTGGTGAACCGAATAAATAAATAATAAACAAATAAAATAAAATTACTAAAAATAAACTGTACTAAATTAGCGAGTCACGGAGGACGGGTGCTGATGTTCTGTTTTCAAACCAAATATCACCAAAATAATACATATTATAATTGTTATTTTGGCAGAATATGCATTGGTATTCTATTTACTGATGTCGATCGATGATAAGTGCTCTAAAAATCTATTTGCATAGATTTTTATTTTATTTAGCTTAGCGACTTTCAGGTCGCTCTTCTGAGTCCAAATCTGAATACTTAAATATTCACACTAAAGTAAATTATCTAAATAAATTAGCTACTTCCAGTAACCCCCAACTAAATATAACACGAAGACATACAAAATACTCCAAGATAAAATACCTCCAAACATTTTGTATCTATCTCCGCGTCACAGGCATCATTTGTAAGCATTAGGCACTACGCTTCACTTGAATAATTCATCACGATGTTGTTTTCCCGCCAAAACTCTATGGTATGTTTTTTTTCTGAAGCCAAGGCATGGTGAGTGCCTTCAGCCTTCGTGCTGTTATAAATATGCATGTGATATCGTTAGCGCAGATGATAATTTTTTGAATGTATAATGACGTCATTAATTTTGGCGTGGCGTAGGTCAGGGATGTTATTTTAACTTCATGATCACTGTAGGTAGTAGTTTTCTTTTATTTTTTCAGTATTAGAAATAAAGGTTCCCGGAGACAGGCGCGACGCGACCCTGGCGGAACCCGCAGAACAATTTCAAAACTTCACGATAGAACAATTAACGGTATCGCGTCGCGCCAGTCTGTACGAGCCTTTAATACGATTTTCAATCCTAGGTATTTCGTCATTCTGTCAAGAATATAATATATAAACGAGTGTATCGAAGGTTAAGCTATGCTTCCCGCGCTCGGTTCGTGGGTGTATATCCATTACATACTGAGACTCCTCCGTGCCTCGGAGAGCACGTTAAGCCGTTGGTCCCGGCTGTCATTCGCAGATCTTTGACAGTCGTTATACCCAATCAGAAGCCCAAAAGTCTGACAACCAGTTACAAAGGGGTATCGTATTCTCAAACTCAAACTCAAATTGAAAGCATTTATGTCAATTAAACCATTTACAGGCACTTTTGAATGGTCAAGGAGTCGATCAGTCAGTAATATGAAACTAGTTTCATTCTAGCCCAGCGGCAGCGCACGTAGAGTATTTCAACATCAATTGCTGTTTTTTTTATTTTAGCCGTTTCATTTACGTAAATTGAGTGCTGCGTTCAGATAATGTTATTTTGTAACAGAAAAAACGACAAAAAAAAAAACCTGAGATTTTTTGCGGTGGAATATCTGAATGCACCCTGTAAGTTTGCAGAAGGTTGTCTCTTACACCCTGTATAACACTAGTATTCAGCTGACTGTGGGTGATCGTAAAAAAATGTGCCTAACAAAACCTCTCTTGTTCCAGCCTGTCGTAAAGACAGCTCCCGTCCCCTGGACGCAGCTGCCATCATGAAAGAAAAGAGTAAGAACGCTGCCCGTTCCCGCAGAGAGAAAGAGAACGCAGAGTTTCTAGAGCTGGCCAAGCTTCTCCCTCTTCCGTCGGCGATCACGTCACAGCTTGATAAGGCGTCCGTTATCAGATTGACGACAAGTTACCTGAAGATGAGGCAGGTTTTTCCTGATGGTGAGTTTAATATTATATTTGTGGCGGCATCTACAACGCTACATGCGAACTACGCATCAAAGACCTGACGTCACAAAATCTTGCATCGCGCTATTAGACTTTACCGCGCGATTAACATATAATATATGACTATCCGACATCAATCCTTGGGCAGTTGCCCGCCAGACACAACACCCGTCTGGTCGGAGGATCCTTCCTTTTCAATAGAGGATGAGTGATCTTTACACCCTGTTCCTCATACCTCTAAATATTCATTATGGGCTGTCTTAGGGACAAGTATAACAAAGGACAGAACCGCGATAACCTCGTTGTAGTCTAGTCTCTAGCACTCAGTAGACCTCCAAGAAAGTACTGAAGCGGTGACACTTGTGGCGGCATCTACAACGCCACATGCGAACTACGCATCATACTGACGTCACACAAAATCCTGCATCGCGCAAGCAATGTTTACTGCGCGAAGGAACGCGCTAATCTTGGGGCGGTTGCCCAGACACGACAGCAGTCTAGTCGGAGGATCCTTCCTTTTCTATAGAGGATAAGAGAACTTTACTCCGTATCTCTATAATGTCTGTGTAATTCCGGCACATGATAAGACATTTTAACATTGGGTCTGTTATGAACACCTCTGGGGCTCTCATAACGCAGATATTCAAACTCACTTGCGATGTCTTTTTGCGAGGTGGGATTTAGATCCTCGCTTAGCTACATGGCCGACTGTTCTCCATATTAATATCACCATGAGTGCTGTCAAAAATGACAGTTGTGCTGTTTGTGATAAGTGAGCTGTGGCCCTAGAAGCATTGACGGACGAGGTCACAATAATTTAGGGTGATCGAAAAGCTCTGACATACATTACGGCGGAAGCGAGGCATTGCGACCCAGTGAAATAAATGCCTCGTTGATGCGTCGCAAGCATAACTCCCGAGCGTGCATGAGTTCAATACCCAGGTCTGTCAAAAGAGAAAGGGTTGGTTGTTCTTCAGGGTAGGGGACGAGCCCCTTTTATATGGGAACTTATTGCGAAACTGTCAAAATGTAGATGTTTTGCCCTTCCAGAAATACATCCGTATTTTTCCCTTCCCCAAAGGTCTCGGCGACGCATGGGGCGCCGCACCACCCCCACCACAACCCAGAGAGCTGTCAATACGAGAGTTAGGCTCCCATCTGCTGCAGACCCTGGACGGCTTCATCTTCGTGGTGGCCCCCGATGGCAAGATCATGTATATTAGCGAAACGGCGTCCGTACATCTTGGATTAAGTCAAGTAAGTAGTTGTTGATTATTTAGAGAGTGTCAAATCAAATCATATAGACATACAGGGTGTCTGAAGCGTAGTGGTCCAAAGGCAAATGAGGTAAAGCGAAGGGATCCACCTATCATTAAAAAAGTTAAAAACTGGGATATTCTGAACAGTTCAGAAAATTTCGCTATTATTATTATGTGGGTATAATTAATACTTCAGCTGAGGAGCTCGTGGCTAAGTAATAACAGCCGCACGGGTCGATCCATCAGGTTAATTTGCGCTTTCCGGGGTTGGTCCGTCGATGGGTGACCATCTTTACATACCGAGACTAGGAAAGCACGTTACGCCGTTGGTCCCGGCTGTCATTCGTGGATCTTTGACAGTCGTTACGAGTCGTCAGAAGCCCGAAAGTCTGACAACCAGTCTTACCAAGGAGTATCGTATTACCCAGTTACTGGGTTGTGGAGGTCAGATAGGCAGTTGCTCCATGTAAAATACTGATATTCAGCTGCATCCGGTTAGACTGGAAGCCGACCCCAACATGATTGGGAAAAGGCTAGGCAAATGAAATGAATTAATACTTCAGCCAGCCCCTCCAAAGAATACCTACAAGCTGTTGTTATTGTATGTGTTTTAACTATATTGTTCTGTATATCTATTCTACAGGTGGAACTTACAGGCAACTCGATATACGAGTACATCCACCAGTCCGACCACGAGGAGATGACGGCAGTGCTCAGTCTACAGCATCCCCACTCGTACCTCCCTCACCAGTATCCTAGCCTCGGGTGAGTACAGTATCCTAGGTTTAATTATAACTAACAGGCAACTCGGTATTCAATCAGACCACGAGGAGGTGACGGTAGTGCAAAGTCTACAGCATACTCACTCGTACCTACCACACCAGTATCCTAGCCTCGGGTGAGTACAGTATCCTAGTCTTAGTTATAACTAACAGGCAACTCGGTATACAATCAGACCACGAGGAGGTGACGGTAGTGCAAAGTCTACAGCATACTCACTCGTACCTACCACACCAGTATCCTAGCCTCGGGTGAGTACAGTATCCTAGGTTTAATTATAACTAACAGGCAACTCGGTATAAAATCAGACCACGAGGAGATGGCCGTAGTGAAAAGTCTACAGCATACTCACTCGTACCTACCACACCAGTATCTTAGCCTCGGGTTAGTACAGTATCTTAATCTTAGTTATAACTAACAGGCAACTAGGTATACAATCAGACCAAGAGGAGGTGGCGGTAGTGCAAAGTCTACAGCATCCTCACTCGTACCTCCCACACCAGTATCCTAGCCTCGGGTGAGTACAGTATCCTAGGTTTAATTATAACTAACAGGCAACTCGATATAAAATCAGACCACGAGGAGATGGCCGTAGTGAAAAGTCTACAGCATACTCACTCGTACCTACCACACCAGTAACCTAGCTTCGGGTTAGTACAGTATCTTAATCTTAGTTGTAACTAACAGGCAACTCGATATACAATCAGACTACGAGGAGGTGACGGTAGTGCAAAGTCTACAGCATCCCCACTTGTACCTACCACAACAGTATCCTAGCCTCGGGTGAGTACAGTTTCTTAATCTTAGTTATAACTAACAGGCAACTCGATATACAATCAGACTACGAGGAGGTGACGGTAGTGCAAAGTCTACAGCATCCCTACTTGTACCTACCACAACAGTATCCTAGCCTCGGGTGAGTACAGTTTCTTAGTCCTAGTTATAACTAACAGGCAACTCCATATACAATCAGACCACAAGGAGATGAGGGTAGTGCTCAGTCTTGAGTTAGCTTCAATATTACGTATACTTAGGTAGGCCTATGTGGATGATGTTATGATAAATTCCTGTCAATTTTATTTACATAGCAGGTATTCGAATATGTGTGGGGTAGGTACACACGGCTACATATCAAGCTATACATTTCCAGTATAAGCTGATTTCGCATTGTATAGGATTTCCGTAGAACGAGAGGTCAGCTGATACTGGAAATGTATAGCTTGATATGTAGCCGTGTGTACCACAAATAAAAATTGAAAAATAAAATCTTTTTACAAGAACAAAAAAATTGGAAAAAGCTTTTTCTCGAAGCGTTTCGTCGTATTTTCAAGCCCTTATCTTCGGCCTGAATAATGCTCGTTATGCACCTAAACTTTTGATACTTGCTCGATTAAAACTTTTTTTTAACAGTCCAAGCTCAATCCCCCCCCTGTTATATCTATATCCCCTTTTATGTGTAGTTCAGTGGCCTAGCTTAATAAATAACAATAATATTTGTCAGGTACCCAGTAGGAGGAACGTGGGGCCCAACAGTGGACATCGAGTGTGAACGAGCCTTCTTCATCAGAATGAAATGTGTTCTCGCTAAGAGGAACGCTGGTCTTACCACATCAGGGTATAAGGTAAGTGTTTTGGCATATTCTTTAAACAAATATATGTTTATCTACACCCATGCTATAAATCCTCTATAAAAGTTTCTGAATCAGTTAGCTTATTGCCAACATTAAAACGACCAGTGTCACAGTCACCATTATATCATCCAAACGAGTGTTATAATGTTGTACTAAATTTCATAATGCAACTCGTTTCTCCTTCGATTCCTTGCGGTCAGCGGGTGCAGACCCCCACGCCGACACATTTTCCAAAATACGATACGTCACGTTTGGCGGGTACGGTCTATGGTCGGTTTAATGTTGGCAATAGCTAACTGTTTCAGAAACTTTTATAGAGTATTCATATCATGGGCATGTCATGAAATTTTTTGATGAACTTTTTTTATTTTCTGTAAATAGGGTTTGTGCAAAAACTTTTACACGTCAATAATATTTTAAGAACTAGATGAGGTCGGCGTTTCCTATCTGACTACTCTGAGAAGAAAGGCCGAAACAAACTCAGAGGTCACAGTACAGACATAATATTGGTCAGATCATGTGAAGATCATGTAGATTTTGTCTGAAATGGTCTTTGGATGTTAGGAATTGACACTATTGACAGCTCACTTCAAGCTCACTTCACCTAAGTTTTCACGGTGAGACACTCTCACTACAGCATTCATAATTGTCAAATTGGAATATGTATATAGCGATGCATGGTGACTGAGACAGATAAGGCTCCCGCAAACAGGCGCGACGCGACTCTGATGGAACAATTTCTATGAAAACTTCTTCGGAAATTGTATTACCGGTGTCGCGTCACCCCAGTCTGCGGGAGCCTTTATGCTGGTTGTACCTATTCCTTGTTTTAAGGATTTCCCAATTTCAAACCGACAATTCTGGATTATTCACCCGAAATCCCTGATTATCATAACCATAGTTCTCTAAAACCCCTTCGATTAATACCAATCCTAATAAAACATCTTTACCCCATAGAGCCCCGTGTCCCCATATTGTCCCCGCTAATTCCCCCAATCCGTATGTTAGTATAATTGAGTGTGTCGATCAATGCGCCCTTCACCATGAATAATGCAACGCGTGCCAGTATTGTTTTAAGCATTTGTTTTAAATTGCGCGAATAAACATACTGGGATCATAGTTTTAAGAGATTTTTGACAGATTATTTTGTCAGTAGTGGGAACTGGCCAAGGAAATATATTCTGATGACACGTACACACGGCTACAAATCTAGCTATACATTTCCAGTATTGACCTCTCATTGTACGGAAATCGTATTCAATGCGAGATCTGCTTATACTGGAAATGTATAGCTTGATATGTAGCCGTGAGTACCACAACCACACCCCAACGACACCATGTGATCGGGCGCTAATTCGTATAAAAATTAATAGTCTATTCACACGGACCACATTTGGCCGTCAAAGTCGACCGTGTGGGCAATACCGACCACATAAAGGCGAAACGCAGCCACAACGTTGCGTCGACGCGACGACACTGTCACAGCTGGTGTCGATCTGTCTGCAAACACTAGCTACAACGTAACCACATCGCAACTTGTAGCGACCACGGAACCACAACGCAACTGTAAGAAGATGCAGCGATACAATTTAAACAAAACCATTGCTTGCGCACATTTTCTCGCTGCGATGTGGTGTGGTTGTGGTACGTGTGAATGAGTGTAATTACAGGAGACATTTGAGCTTTATCTCTGGGTTGCGACAACGCAACTGCTCCTCCTGCTGGATGGGCCGTCTACTTTACAAAAACTCATTGAGATTTTCAACCCCCTCCCTATCTCACCGATGACATAAACTTCAGGTTATACATTGTTCGGGGTACCTCCGAGCGCGACGATTCGGTGAAGGTTCCGCTCCACTCGGCCTCATCGCGGTCGGACACTCGCTGCCGCCGTCAGCTGTCACGGAACTGAAGCTACACTCCAATATGTTCATGTTCAGAGCTTCACTGGATATGAGGCTAATATTCTTGGATGCCAGGTATGTGGAGACTTATTTATTATATAAAAAAAGAAATGTTTGTTTATTTGTCCGCTACAGAAGATTTTGATGAAGCTTTGGATGTTCTGAGGACACCCGCGAGGGTTTCTGGCTCAAAAAAAACAATATTAAAAAAACAAAGTGGCGTAACTAGTCTCGTGTTCGCAAGCGCTAATGCTGAGCATGAAGTCCAGAGTTTTACTCCCAGGTCGGGCAGTTTTATTGCTTTGTTTTATCAGGACTATCTCAGGCGGTCTGGATTTTTTCCCGGTTGATTGCAATCGCCTTATCCCACCTTGTCTTGTCAGCCTATCTGACTATCTAACCTCCACAACCCAGTTCCTGAGTAAAATAATGTTTAGATGGTAAGACTGCTTTGTCAGACTTTCGGGCTTGTGACTTAGGTACGTGATCATGACAATGAATGAATGAATGAATTATTTATTTATTTCACTTAAAACTTCCTTAACGCTAGGTACATTGCCCCACAAAACTTATAACGTAACTCTTACTTCTATCTTGTAACGTTAAAATCCCTGGTTAAAAGAAACCACATCAAATCTAGTGCTGTAAAACCACTACACAAACAATATCGACAAATAAAAATACATAAAAATGAAAAAAGAACACAATTCAAGCTACAATAAACAATTTGATGCGAGTTAATAAAATCAGCGCAGAGCCGTAACGGTGCGACGCCAAACGATTTCACAGCCGTCGCGTCGTGGGTAGTATCGATACGTTCTGTCGATATTAGCACAACACTAGTTAATTTTATAACAAAAAAAATATCTATCATTCTCTCCTTTGTCGTATTACCCAGTTACTGGGTTGTGGAGGTCAGATAGGCAGTCGCTCCTTGTTAAATACTGGCATTCAGCTGCATCCGGTTAGACTGGAAGCCGAACCCAACATAGTTGGGAAAAGGCTAGGCAGATATATTGATTGATTCTGCCCTTTGTCGCTGTGATGGTGCTACCAAGCCAGTTACATTTACAAACATTTTCTAGCATTTATTTCCGTGGACTAGACGACCACGACTCGGGCCAGCAGTGCTATTCTGTAACCATCTCACCGTGAAAACTTAGGTGAAGTGAGCAGTCAGTCCACATGATGCAAGGAATTGACACTATTGGCAGCTCACTTCACGTTCACTTCACTTAAGTTTTCACGGTGAGATTTTAACAGAATAGACCGGCTGTTGTGGCCGTGTATTGAAATTGTATGGTCTGCGGCTAGTTAGCCATTGCCACCAAGAGCGCGATTCGTATCAGTTTCTATAGTTTACCTGGTCGCTGCGGCTACTAGTCGTGCTCGTGGCCGCCTAGTCCGCGAGCTCCCTTACTCTAGTTTTTTAAGCTCTTTTCTCAAGTGTTGTTGCAATTTTATCCCATGTAAATCCATCAGATCCGTCAAGTCCTTAGCCACAGAGTCCTGCGCAATTCTACGAACCGCTAACGCGCATTGTTGAGCAAGGTTTACGCGGCCCTGATTGGCGTGAACTAATAAATGGTGAACTTGCGGCCACTGCGGTTGTCCAATGCTTACGATAAGCTAGAAATGGAGCTAAAGTGATTTATTTTACTTAGGCGTGTGTCGATGGTGAATATAAAAAAGATGGCTAGAGAAGTAGAGATTTTCTAATGAAAAATGATTCTAGAAATGTTACTAAGTCCTATCATCAGTAAATTTGCTGTAAAGTATCATATTGATCATGTTGCTGTGATTAGTTACCAGTCAATCGTATAATTTATGACTTTTTTTACTCCTCCGCTGTTCTTTTCACATTTAGTTGCGGAATCAGTTAAATCGGTTTTCTGAGACTCATCAAGCTTCATAGCCTCGAGGCTTTTCTAGTGGTCGCCACTGTTGACTCTGGCTTTCTTGTTTCAAGTGATCGTATACGTACGCTCGACTTTCAGAAATGTACTGAATTTAGAAATTTAGGCGTTTACGCCAGCTCGGATACTTCTAGTAACTCTCAGGGTATGTCTGTAAGTTTAAGACAATATAGCAACATGTCGACACCTGTGGAAAACACATAGGCCCTTGGCCTTGTTCGTTAGCCATTCAGACTTATGAGTCGTTTGGTCACAGCGACGGTCGTTACGATTCACGCTGAATTTAATACTTACTAAGATAGTGACAGAATTAACTAAAACTATTTGAAAATGAAATATGTGTCGACGCAAATGGAAAAGTATAGAATAGATTATGATTGTTTGTGTTGTATTGTACTGTAGTGTTTAAATCAAGAATTTGTTTAAACTTTCACGTGTCGATTCCATCGGGAAACGCAGTGTTCAGTATAATTAAGGCTTCCGCAGACACCAGGGCTACTTTAGGGCTAACATAGTACTACTAACACTGTCGACCAAAGTTATCTTTTGAATAAATAAATACACACACTCCCCGGACACCTAAATCGAACTATCAGGCATTTGTTTTGGTTGAAGGTCTACCTTTTAGATGGTCGTGAATTCAAAGAACAATGGCAAACTGCCGAACAAATTTTTGTTGACATTTTTTTTGCGTCTATTGATGGAATATATGTTAACGTACAGAGTTTGAATTCCTGAACAATTTTGTCTTTAGGTATACCGTTCGAGGAAGTCAGGAATTAAAGATATTTCAGTTTTAAGTTCACTCGTTCTATAGGTTATGTCTTGTCAACAACAGACCCTAATCAAAAAAGAAATATAGGAATACCTACTTACCACTTAAAATATATTTGATGGAAGTGCATTTTTACAGTAAAATAAACTACGAACTACGTATTCAGAATTATAAGTCTAGCCGACCGCGACGTGCGTAGGTTTGCCACATGGCAATTCAATCTGCCCAGCCTTTTCCCAACTATGTTGGGGTCGGCTTCCAGTCTATCCGCATGTAGCTGAATACCAGTATTTTACATGCAGCAACTGCCTATCAGACCTCCTCACCCCAGGAACTGGGTAATACGTTACCCCTGGGAAGACTGTTTGTGAGACTTTCGGGCTTTTGACGACTGCCAAAGATCCACGAATGTCAGCCGGGACCAACCGCTTTACGTACTTTCTGAGACACGGAGGAGTCTCGGTATATAAAGATGGCCACCCATCCACGGACTAACTTCGGCCACCGTAGCTTAATCTGATGGGTCGACGATCCCGTGCGGCTGTTATTACTTAGCCACGAGCTTATCCGTAAGTTAATAAATGTTTAGAAGAATATTTATTTAATAATCTTAGCCAACTATCTTTAGGACAGTTATAGGTATAAGTTTATGATTAATTATATGGTAGGGGTAGGATATGAATAAATAAAAAAACAATATATATATTTTTTAATATTTATTCGTCATCATCCCTAACTACAATATTCACAGCTTCTTCGTTGCCACAAACTTCTCTTTGCAAGTTATTAATAACTGAAGCCATTCCAAGAGCTCTGCAATGCATCAAGGTACTTCATTGAAACTTAAATTGCAGTTGACACACATGATGTGTCTAGGCCTTACACGGCTTCCCATATTGATAAACAAATCGATGCACCCACAAGAAACTCCGAGGTATCAGGCAGAATCGTAATACAGAGCCACAGAAAAATGTCGTTGTATATGCAATGCAAATAATCAGAATCCTTAGGCAAGCACTAGTCACACAGGGAACAGTAAATCTCAGAGTCGATAAGCAGATCCCATATAGTAGAAAGTCACGGAAAATCGATTGAAAACACAAAATAAAGAGGCACACGTGCAAGCAACGAACGACAAGTTGTCAGTTGTTGTCACATTGTCAGTTAGCCGGTTGACAGCTGAAATAACGCGTTTTTTTTTGCGATGTTGCCCTCCTCGGATTGTACTGCGATTTCATTTAAGTATAAAAAATCATGACCGCTATATTTTTAGCACGTACAATTATTTATATTTTCACATTTATAATTATTCTCATGCAGAAATGTATTTCCGAAATGTGTTAATGCAATACGTAAAGCAAAACATTTTAGGTAACTTGGCCAACATTTGTATTACATGGCAATATTAAAGTTCTTGTTAGCCAAAAGTCATGAAGTCAAGCCAGAAAAAGAAAACTACGCCATTATTATTTCTTATCATCAATAAACGAGTCAATTTAGTTTTCAATTATATCGTATTTTTTTCCAGGACTTCGATAGGCCACAAGCTTGATTTGATAAAACTTAGCAAATTATTTCGTCGGTATCTATGATAGTCACATATGTAGACGCTTAATATTTCCATCAACAATGATCTCGCCATTGTTCTTTGGAACAATGATGACACCAAAATTATGGCCCGTACGTCGGATTCAAAACTGCAAAAAACTTTTTTTTACTTATAATTATTTTTTGATTATTTAGACCTGTACACATGTAAATATGCACGGAGTCTGGAAGTGTATTTATGTAGCGAAACTCTCTGTGTCGTTTCCAACGTGTCGACACCATTGGAGAACGCACCGAGTCCTGCATTGTGTTGACCAATACAGAGTTATGCCCAGTTTCTGAGAAGCGCGTGTATAGCGGCTGTATGACTGTATCGCTGCTTGCAGTTATTTTAAACTATTAATTATGGCTGGCGTATTTCCATGCCCATCTGCGAATGAGTAGGTACGACAAGAGCATTAGTGTTGGGATAGATGGTTTATCGAGGTTTAAATAGGTTTTTATCCTTATTATTTTATTTATCTTTTATATAGATTCCTTTATATTTTGTGAATGTGAGAACGTTATAGGCTCAACAGACTGTCGATTTGCAGACTATTTTCTATTTTGTTAAGTATCTTGTTGACAGGCCTACACTGTCTGTCCTCTCATACCTATTCACACTGTAAATATTTGAAAACATAGTAAAACCCATTTATTTTTAAAAGAGTAACCGTGGAGTTTCTTGCCTGCTCTTCTCCATAGGAAAATACCAATTGGAACCGTTCACCTATCTTCTGACGTTTCAGAAGTGCCCATGTAGGTTTTGATTTAGATTTTGATATAGATCATTTTAAATATACGTTTTTACCGAAACAATTTCAGTCACAAAATGTCTGAAATTCTCTAATTACATTAAAAATCATCATTCTCCTGCCATTATCCCAATATATTTGGGGTCGGCGCAACATGTCTTTTTCATCGATACTTCTCTATTAGTCGTCATCTCGGTAGTCACCTCCTTTCTAGCCATATCATCTTTCACACAGTCCATCCATCGTTTCTTTGGTCTTCCCCTAGTCTTATAGCCATCGACATTCATACTCAAAACCTTTCCTCACGACATTTTCCTCATTCCTCTGCATCACATGTCCATACCATGATTTCCGCACAACTTTTCAGTCACCAGTACCACTCTCAGACTTCCTCTTATGTACTCATTAAAAGCTTTAATTTAACTTCACTTGTATGTATGTCCTGGAATATTGCAATCAATATTTCACCCACTTCCACTGAAGCTATCGGGCTGAAATTTGTCATACGTGTTTGGTTCTCATGACAATGCATGATTATATTTAAAAGTTTAAAAAAAAACGTCCTGGGTTTATTTCAATCAATATTTCACCCACTTCCACTGAAGCTATCGGGCTGAAATTTGGCATACGTGTTTGGTTCTCGTGACAATGCATGATTAAAGCTTTTTATCTTTTTAAATTTTTAATTTATTTATTATTAAAACTGTAAAGGATGCTAGAAATCTGTTTAAAACTAAAGTATAATAAAATTATATTATGGTCTAATAATCGCAAACGCAACTGCTGAGCATGGGTTCTTGAGTTCGAGTCAGTCAATAGTGATTGGATTTTTCTATGGGCCTCTGTGGAAGCCCTGAGTCACCATCAATCACAAACTGAATCGTTTTGAAACAGACTGCTAATCCATTGCTTCATAAGTTCGAAAAACCCAATATTATACACAGCCCAACCCGGGAATAGAACCTATGACCCAGCACCATTCGCACTGAGAAAAAATGAATAATCATTCTCAGCATGGCCCACCGTGTACATGAGTCATCATAGACAATGATAACCAAAAAAGGGAAGCCCATAGACAAACTCATAACTCCATAGATTTACAGCTAAGCTTAGCTATCTGTCCAAATACGTTATCTGTGGTGTCTAGTTGCAACATCTGTGCCCCAGGTGGTGTTGTTTTGACATTCAATATCCTTATAGTTTTGATATCCTGGTACTTGGAAGATGGATGCATTGATTCGCTTGTGAAATTATAGTGTTAAAACATCACGCTTGTATTCTTGAAGAGGTTGGCAGAAGTGTTAAGTACACTTAGGGCGGATTGGACCAAACAGGAATAAATTTTATTCGCGGTATAAGATTTACTTCTGACAGTTTTCGTATGGATAAACTGTCAAAAATTCAAAATTTATTCGGAAGAGAAGGCTTATTCCGTCCTGTTTGGTCGAATCCACCCGTAGATAAGTAGGTACATTAATTTTCCAGTATGTTGAAAGCCCATGTAGGGAGTCATCTTATTTCCATTAACCGGGACTTCATCCAGCTATATAATTGCCTATCAGTTTTACGTAAACGATTAAAACTATCTATTTCTTTTTGACAGTTCAACAACATTCATTGCGCTATTTTCGTTGTTCAGCTTTTTTCGAATATTTTCAGTAGATCCTTAGTTGGGCCAGGGCTTAATTTTTGCACTGTTATTATATTGCCCATTTTCGTGAATACTAGATAATGCCTCACTATTATCGCACGTTGGATTTTGAACTCTCGGTGCTGAGCCGAGAATTGAAAATGGAGCAAGGAATTTCCCCGTTGAAATGTCTGCTTACTACACACACTGCCTTGTTATGTTAGTATGATTTTGGCAAACACCCTTATCCTTGTAACCCAACGCATTTTCATTTCTCAAAAACATTCATAGCTCTTAATCCAAGACAATAAAGCTTATTATTATTCACTTTTACAAAAATCGAACGCACCAAGTATTTTTTTTTACCACGTTCTATCCTCCCGAGAATGTCCACTGACTCTTATCACGTAACAATAAGGTCTATTATAGCATACATTAGACTGCGTTTAACTGCAAATGTAAATTAGTGTTTAGTACGTGCTAAAGTAGGTATGCAAACGTAGGATCACTTCCGTACTGTCAGCAAATTATGAAGTTTGCTGTATCGAAGATATTTTATTACCATAGAAACGCTTCTATATTTGAATTTGCTGACGGAGAATTTTTTTCTTCTACCTGGCTCGTTGGTGTAGTGGTCGGGAATGCGGAAAGTGGGGGTCCTGGGTTCGACTGCCAGGTCGGAAACGTACAAGTGTTATTGGGTTTTTCTATAGGGAAATACTCAGTAGAAACCTGGATTTATGTCCGGTTATTAGCAATAGGCTCGTCACTATTTGAGACTTAAAGGCTCGTACACACTGGCGCGATAGGCAGCGCGACCCTTGTCGCGCCAGTGTGTACGAGCCTTAAGTGGCGAAGTCCGAGTGTAAGTATTTATTACACTTCTTATCTTGTGTTAAGTTTATAATTTGACTAGCTGTTGCCCGCGACTTTGTCTGTGATGCAGGAAACGCCTTTGTCCATCTCCAGGTCATTGTCTACACATGTGCCAAATTTCATCTAAATACGTACAGCCGTTTTAGCATGAAAGCGTAACAAACAAACTCAATTTCGCATTTATAATATTAGTCAGGGTATAATCAAATAGGTACGTATGAGCATCTAGATGAAATTATTACAATTTAATTTTAATTGAAATCCACTCAAAAAAAATATGGGGTAGAAAATGCCCCGAAAAAAAAAATACCAATTTTTAGGATACGAAAAATATCACGTCCCATAAAACTCGAGGGGTTAAAACAAAGACTCTCCAAGTGGGGTATAATTGACACCCGTTGTCACTACCCCTGGGGGACCGGGGTATTAATTGACACCAAAGTATCGGATGTCCGCAGTTAAACAATGATCAATTAACTATAAAACTAAACATTTTGAGTAATGGGTAAACTAGTTGAGTTTTTTTTAATTATATTTAAAAATCCATTATTGTAGAAAACAGAATACTTAGTTATTAGAAACACGCACGTAAATAGCTCTATGCTCTATACTAAAATCAAGCTTCTGAATGACCATCTTCTTTTATAATAAACAATAAGTCTTTATTATAGAGAATCCTTAAAGTAGTTAAAAAAAGAAAGATATTACTTATTCTACACCACTCTCACCCTAATTGCGTAACACACTTTCAATCACCATCCGAGAGTTTTGAAGGATATTGCTAATCATTGCTTCATAGGTTTGAAAAGTTCGTCTGCTCCACAACGTAAATAACGTAATGAACGTGGCTGAACTGTGAAAATGAAACTCATTGCGATCAATAGTCATTTTATGAGATGATGTATCTACATGATGAGATGAGATACACAGCTATCTAATTGCGTAACACATTTTTGTAAACGATTAAGACTAATCTGTTTCATTTTGAACGTTCAACAACATTCATTACGATATTAAGATTGTTGTGCAGATTTTTTTCAAACTTATGAAGCAATGGATTAGCAATCTGTTTCAAAACTATTAAGATTGTGATTGATCGTGTATTACGCAATAAGGGTGTTGGATTATGTAGTTATTTTCTTGAAACTGTTATCTCTCAAGATGTCATAACGAAAAACGTTACAAGTTATACCGTTAATTGTTTAATTACATTATTTGAGGTTCTGCTTTTATCGTTACATTTCGTGACGGTTAAAAATTAACATGTTAAAACCGATTACTCTATTGAGAGAGGTTGTAAAGACCTCGTTTTAATGTTAAAATAATATTGATAAGCTATTAATATTGACACAACCTTTCAAACAATGAATACTTTAAAGTTTTGTAGAGACATCAATAATCATGTAAGTAAGATAAGAAAAAGGTTTTTTATTTATTTTAGTGAGCAGTGCTTGATTGAGCTTGGTTTGATTCCCGGGTCGGGCAAAGGGTTATTGGGTTTTTCCATCTGGAATTTCTCAGTAGCAGCCCGGAGTCTGGACTTTTGCCCGGTTGATTGATGTCAATAGGCTCGCCCCCTATTACATGGGACTTAATCATAACTGGCGACATGTGGGTGTACCATAGTTACACCTCTGCCTTTTCCTTCGGGGAATAGGGGCGTGATGTTATATTACGTTATATTTGATCGATTTTTGACGATGGTTATTGTCGCTCGATATATTGAGTGAGATTTGCTTGATAAATACAATGTTGATCGTCAAAAATCAATTCAACAATCACTTGACGACTCGCATATTACAATTCCCTTTGCAACCCAATGAGCCCGCAAAAAACACTCTCTAAACAAACTCCAATCACCTTTTTTCTACCCAATCAAGCAAGCATTATTGTTTTTCAAGCATAAAAAGCGTAAAAACTGTTGATGCTCAAAAAAATATTGCGCGTCACTTCCGGCAATTAGAATTGCAAAAAACCAATGCGTGTCAAAGGGACCGACCCCTGGTACTCCACTGTTAAGGGTTAACTAATTACTGAGGGGACTGTTGTACAAGTAGAGGGTAGATATCGAGGCGTCCGCGTCGGTAGTTTTATTTCAGAGTTGTTTTTATAGGAGCTGTCATTATTGGATATTTGGCAGTCGTTACGGGTCGTCTTACCAAGGAGTATCATGTTACCCAGCAACTGGGTTGTGAAAGTCAGATAGCCAGTTGCTCGAATTAAAATACTGGTATTCCGCTCTTCTGGTTAGACTGGAAGACGACCCCAACATAGTTGGGAAAAGACTAGGCAGATGATGATGGACAACGCGACTATACAAGGTGGAGACGACAATACAACAATAATTAAACTGCATACCTAACTATATCTAATGACGTTCCCAGTCTGCATACGAAAATTCAATCACAGATCTCCAATAGTTTAGTCACTATAGCTAATCAAAGATTGGCAAAACTATTTAGTTTGTTAGAAAAAAAACACTTTTTTTATTTCAATGTAAGGATTTATTTGATAGTTCATAAATATTCCTATTCAATAATATTGCCAGTGTTTTCATGTATTGTTGTATTGTCGTCTCCACATTGTATATATACTTATAAATATACAGCTTCAGTTTCGTTCGATATTAAAGTCCTTTACTTCTCTCGTGTCGCTACGATCAACAAAACGTGATAAAAAGGGCAATTCAGCAAGACTGGTAGTGGTGCTGCTGACTGCCCATAATCAGCGTGGTAATGACGTAGCACACATCAAATGACAATTGATTGCAACGGGTTTCATTTTGCGTTTCACCCACGTTGATTACGTTATTTACGTTGCTGAACAGCCGAATTTTTCAAACTTATGAAGCATTGTCTTAGCAATATCCTTCAAAACTCTCGGATTGTGATTGAAATTGTGTTACGCAATGCAGGCTCTTTTGATAGACGTAAAAGTTTTTAATAATATAGTTTGTAACGAGAACGTTACTAATAGTTACTCCGTTATTTTCAGGGTGGCATCGTTAACGGGCTATGAGCCTCAGGACCTGATCGAGAAGACGCTGTACCACTACATACACGGCACAGATGTCTTACATATGAGGCACTCTCATTGTACGCGTGAGTATTAAGAACAACTCATATTTCATAATTCCATACAAAAATATTGCCAAATTAATCAAAACAGCGAAATACTTGACAGCTATTTGCAACGTTGCCAACTTTTAGCTTTCTGCCTGGCCTTTTGTCTGGCTAGTCATATATTGATATATATCCTTTACATAATATATTTCTATTCCAGTTTTAAATAAAGGCCAAGTCACGTCTCGATACTACCGCTTCCTGACGAAGAGTGGAGGCTGGGTGTGGATGCAGAGCTACGCGACCATCGTGCATAACTCTCGGTCTTCGAGACCACATTGCATCGTCTCCGTTAATTACGTGCTAAGGTAATAACTTTAACACGTCGTTATTAACGTTTTATTGTTAATTTTGCATTTGGAGCAAAATATTGAGAGTTGCCGAATTCTATGTATTATATCATATACTAGCTTCTGCCCGTGACTTTGTCCGCGTGAAATTTCTTCTGTAATGTTTTATGCTGGTATTACCTAATGTAGATGTGTAGATGAGGAGCTCGTGGGTCGGGTCGATCCATCAGGTTAAGCTGCGCTTGTCGGGGTTGGTCCGTGGATTGGTGACCATCTTTACATACCGAGACTCCTCCGTGCTTCGGAAAGCACGGTAAGCCGTTGGCCCCGGCTGTCATTCGTGGATCTTTGACAGTCGTTACGAGTCGTCAGAAGCCCGAAAGTCTGACGACCAGTCTTACCAAGGGGTATCGTATTACCCAGTTACTGGGTTGTGGAGGTCAGATAGGCAGTAGCTCCATGTAAAATACTGGTATTCAGCTGCATCCGGATAGACTGGAAGCCGACCCCAACATGATTGGCAAAAGGCTAGGCAGAATGATTACCTATTGTAGATCTAATATTATGTTTAATTTCTCTGATTACCCATCTTTCTGTACGCACGTGTTTCTGCGACAAATAAATCAAACCAAACGAGTTAACTCAACCCTTTTCTTCCAGTGACATTGAAGAGAAACACCTCATTCTAAACATCAGTCAAGGCGCCCCGAAGCACGTCAACGTAGAGCCCACGCCGTCCCACGTCCCCACCACCACCACGTCACCACAAATGCCCCACGTCCGACACACAGAGAAAATTAACCCTGTACAAGTCCCTGAAAGCGAGTACAGCGATTCCAGTGGGGGGTACACGTACCCTGACTATATCCCCGTAATACCTCCTTATGAAACCCAGGAAGAATACCACCAGCAGAACGGGTCATACCAGGAAATCTTCTACGAAAATTACACGGACACCAATGAAATTTTACCCAATTATGTCAGCTATCCACAAAGTCAAAGACCGTTCTCAGCCAGTTCGTCCTCCTGCAGCTCTGTAGAAGGCTCAGAAATGCCCAATCAGTACAATTACACGAATTTAATATCGTTTTACGGTCATAATCAGAATCAAAATGGCCGGCCCGTGGTTGAAAATTTTAACGGTAGCTTTGGTAAAATGGCTGCCAGTCCCGCGGTGCAGGAGGGGGGTTATACAAGTGTCATTGTTGATAACACGCAACAATTTCATCATCATGGCGGGGGCGTCAACGAATTTGTTCATTGACAGACCGCTGAAGTGATTCTGTAAATAAAGTAAAAATAAGTTTACAAAATATTCTTTTGGTTTTCGATTTGAAAACTTGTGCATGAAACGTATTATATCGGTTTGATTTGTATTGAAAATTGTTAATTTTCCAAAATTGACATAAAAGTGTGATCTCTTGGAATTAATCCAAAGTTTTCTGTGTCCATCTATATATTATATATTCTATATAAATTAATGAAAATAAAATGGTGTTAGTTGGTTCGCACATCACTTGAGAATGACTGGACCGATTTGGCATTTTTTTGTTTTAAAATGTTTGTAATAAAATGCCGAAAAAAATTCTAATTCGGGAAAAGCTGAACGTTCTTTCTTCTATGGGATTTTTTTTGGAAAGGACATCGTCTGACGGGTCAGCTAGTTTCAAATAAAAGTGGTTTTTCAAATATTACATTTGAATCATATTTTAAATATTTTTTTATTGATTTTAAAGACTGCATTTTCATTACTTCATGAAAACGAGTAATTGATTTCGAATTCTCATTGTAGCCCTAGGATAATGTTAAAACGGTTACTGATAAAATAACGGTTAGCGGTAACCGTTACTGTATAGTGTATCGATACGATAAAATATGGCGGTTGTAATATATTGTAAATAAATAAAAATAAACTAGACATAAGAATGATTATTGTAAGATAATATAATATTTATAAATATAATTCTAAAGTTATAAACGATTGACGAGATAAATTACAATATTATTTTTCAAGGTAGCCATCACTTTTTATTTTTATTTTCCCGCGCTGGATTTGGCTTTCTTTTTCATTCTCATTTTGAATAAGTTGCGAGCTTAAAAAAGACAAGTATAATACCTAAATAGAAACGGGTTTTGTCGACGGAAGAATTTATAGACAAAATGACAGATTCACAATAACAATATGTCACCATCTGTGGCATTCTGTGGTCATGTTACGCGTGCAGCAAGCCTGCGAAAGGAGAAATGAAAAAGAAATGTAGAACAAGAAGATAACTGCACTACAAACATCGGTCGTTGATCCAAAAAAAAAAAACATTTTTTTTTAAATCATGTTCACATATCGAATCGATGTCCACGTCTTCGGAGTTTCGCTAGCTAATTTAATTAGACCCTGTATACCAAACACGCAAACATAAAAAAACAAGCCTATTTTACATTAGGCGTGGCGGCCATCGCCTCCGCCTTTTTGGCTACGCCCCGAGTGACGTATCGCGCATTATAATTTTATCATCACGATAGCGTTCAACCAATGGAAATACGAAAGGACTAACTTCTATTTGGCCTCGAATATTATTAAACGAAAGTTTTTTCTGCCTAGCCAACAAATAAAATAAAACATTTAGTTTCGTGAAAAACTTCTATAAAGTTTATTTTTTATTTTGATCTTATACACCATTTATTGTAACATTAGACAAAATAACGGTTATCACCCTTTCGTTATTTCGATATAAACGTTTATAAAACTCCAATATTTCATGATAAATACAAAGCAATGTAATCTTTACCATTTACATAAAAAAAATAACTCAAAAGGTTCAGTAATTTCAACAATATTACACTATGGGGCCGATTCCATTGTTTACAAACTAAACTAAATTTAAGTTCAGTTCATCTTTTTCTTTCTATTTCATTAAGAAAAGGACAGAAGATATATTTTAGTTTAGTCCTGTCAAATTAATCAGCGCCTGACGTAAATTGACGTAACTTTAGTAGGTAAGTTTTTAATCACGTCTAAACTTGTATAGAGTAGTGACAGATTTGACAGGAATAAACTAAAATATATCTTCTGTCCTTTTCTTAATGAAATAGAAAGAAAAAGATGCACTGAACTTAAATTTAATTTAGTTTGTGAACAAGGGAATCAGCACCAGTAACTGTCGTTATTAGCCGTCACTTGTCTAATGATAGATTAAATGGAGTACCTATTGTAGAAATTCTTGCTAGTTTAAGTATTCGGTATAAGTCGACTCCTCACGTCGTTGTAAATCAGAGAATAGACAATAATAGCTAGTAGTTCTTATTTATCTCATTATACGTTATGGTAAATCTACTCTCTCCTGCATTTTAACGCAGTGCGTTCATTATAAAGTTTCTTATGCGCTGAACAGGCACACAATAACGGCTGTCAAAATACAGAGCGTTTTTTGACATGTCAAATACTAGTGAAAATGATAGATTTTCATGACGACCGTTATGACGGAATAGTTTTCATAGGAAACCAAAGCTTTACTCCACTCCAGCTAGGAAAGAGTAGACAACGAGGCTTTTCTTTTCAAGTATAATCGATAGGATAAAAAAAAATTAAAAGACTTCGTGAATTAAGTGCCATTTAATTGGAGTCTACTAGTCTATAACTGTAAATATAAATATTACCTAATTAAGTATAATAAATAAACTTGATTCGTACTGAAAATGCCGATAACGCTACGAGCTAAATGATTACAATGATAGAAAAACGATAATAGGGTTTGATAAGCTTCGGGTTCCTAAGGGCGAATTTCACCAATAAAAACTGAACGCGAACCACGCTAAACCACGTTTATGAGCTGTCAATTTCATCATTAATGTGTTTGGAATATTGACACTGACAGCTCTTGAACTCGGTTTAGATGTGCTGACCGCGTTCAATTTCATTGGTGAAATTCGCACTAAGAAAGCGGTGCATGGTCACACAATAACCGCTGTCCAAATATACAGCGTTATTTGACATCTTTAATGTCAGATACTGGTGAAAATGACAGATTTTCATGACGGGCGTTAAAATATGGCAAAACCGCTTTCTTAAGAAACCGAACTATTTTTTTTCAACCATCGTATTTTGAAAAAAAAAAAAACTAATTTGGTCGCTCACTTCCAAATTGTGCGTTAACTAAATCCCTATTTACACGAAGGAAGTTTCTTGCCTGTGGCATAAAATAACACTGAAGTAAAAAAAATACTTGCATCGTCTAAACACAGCTTAGACGATGCAAGTATAAAATTTCACAGATTGTTTATTTATAAAAAAAATATAATTAAAGGGTCCCCTTGAACATGTGTTTTTTGCTCGAGTTTATAGAAATCGGCCAAGTGCGAGGCATGACTGGTTTTTTTTTATAATTGTCAAAGCATTATCGGCATAATAGAGCGTGAATGACCCCCATAGTGTTCCATGTAAAACATAATACAATATTAATATTTATTTTTATATTTAATTAAATTAACTTTGATTACTTTTCTAATATTCAGATATTACTATGTCTACTTCAATGAGGTCTAAACTGCCCTCGCAACGCAATAAAACCAATTAAATCTTTGGTTTTCGAAGAAAGCGGTGATCGGTCACACATTAACGGCTAATTATAGAGCGTTTTTTGACACCTGTCAAACACTGGTAAAAATGACAGATTTTCATGACGGCCGCTATTACGACGGAACAGCTTTCCTAGGAAAACAAAGCTTTAGTAAAAGTTGCTAAAAATAAATACAATAGATAGACGTGGATATATTTAGTAACCTCTTATGAATCGCAAAAAACCGTGTAACAAATCGACACGTCTTTCACCTCTAATCAAGGCATCCTCAAGATGACGATTGCCTCGTCGCAAACCCGAACATGACGTGTTGCCACGCCGAGCGCTGGCGCTGGGCGCTGCGTGCGGCCAACGATATATCTACGTCTATTGTATTTTATAATGGATTTCCGCCAAGTCACGCCTGAATCAATTAACCACAAGTTGCTACCCTTATCTGTAGCACATAATATAATATTATATTTAGAAGGCGTAAGAAACGCCCGGTATCGCTTCTGTCGAATTATTATTTCTAAGGTAACAACATACCTACATTGTAATAAGATAACACCATGGTTCAAATAACTTTGCAATAACCGAAAGTTATTTTATTTTGTAAAATAACATGTTTTCGCCCTAGTTTTAGTTATTATTTTAATAACAATTGTATAAAATATTGTTACGCCTAGTTGATAGCTAAATATTTGGCGAGTAATGAACAAACAAATTGTGATATCCCAAACATATTACCTATTTATGATATGAAATAAAGTACATTGAATATTCGTACTTAGTTGTTGTTTTGTTTTATTTTCGGGTGATTTTTACAACGCCATACTTACCTCATTCCGAGGCCCAGACCGAACTGATGATTTTTTTATGCGAAGATTAGATATCGCGTACAGGTTTTTCAACTCTCGTCTAAATAGAGACGAGCATAAAATAAAAATTTTATGAAAAAAAAACAAACAGCTACCAAAAATACACACTTTCTAGGGTTTTTTTTTTTTTTGTTAAAAGTTTTTATTTTTCACTTTATATTTGTGGTACCTAGCTCCCACAAATTCGATTATCACGACCTGCTATGTAAATAACAGAACATCATCCACATAAGCTAAGTGGAAATAATTCGTATTATTGAAGCTAACTCAAAAAGGAAAGTTATATGGGGCCACGCAAGCAACTTGTACCAAATGAAAAACGAATTTTCAAAATCCTTACACAATTGACGAAAATATAGAGGGACGGAAATACATTAAAAAAAATATATACATACGCTACGAACATAGAATCTCCTCCTTTTTGGAAGTCAGAAATAAAGAGACATTTACTACTAGTACCGCCATCTATTGTCGAATAGTACAACTAAAACAGCATGGTTCATCGGCCGTATTGTATCGGCACATTGATTGTTTTGTGAAATTGTATTGAAAAAACAAAATGGCGGCGTTAATTTTAAAAAAATCCCTCGCCAAAAGATCTTTTGGTTTTAATCTTTTTACCTAACTACGGCAAAGCTAAAAGAAAGAGTTATGTTTTTTTTTAAGAATGTAGATTTTTGTATGTAAAGAAAATGGAAAAGGACCTTCTCCTTCGGAGGGGGGTTTTATAACTGACGATCTTATTTTGCGCATGCTTTTTTGTCACTGGTTTTCAAACAAAAAGGGTAGTGGTCACAGTGATGATTGCTGGTAACTCAGTTTGTAATAAAATCGTAAGTTTTTTATTATGGTGCAGGCCTATGTCCTATGTCGTCTTTCGGCTGAAATGATGATGGTATGATACCTAACTATATTCTGTAAGACCGTGTCATTGATCTGTAGTCGGTAGTGTGACTGTTGAGCGCAGGGTCCTAGGTTCGATTCCCAGGTCTGGCAGTGTTATTAAGTTTTCCCATATGGTAACTCAGTAGCAGCTCGCAGTTCGAACTTAGATTTGCCATAATATGAAGACTATCGTTCATTTTGTTCGGCCAACCTGAACGCGTCGTCGCGCCGAAAGATGGCGCCTACTGGTTTTCCGAACAAATGAGTGAAACTTATTTTTCTTTATTTATTTCTTTCTGAACGCGACCATCGTTTTTATTTTAGTACATGGGGTCAGTAGCTTATCTAGTGGTCCCGTGGGGATCTGGGTTTGATCCCCAGATCGGTCTGTGTTATTAAGTACGCGATCATTGGTGTCTATATGACACTGATTTATGCGAAAAACGGGAAGACGCCCTCTATCGGCACAACCACGCCTTCGGGTTCGTCGAAGAAATAAACGTGGCGAGCTGCGTCTACGCTAGGCGAGCCGAGCATGAGCGGAGCCGTTCTCGGCTTCATCGTTCGCGGCGTCAAGTGTGGACGTACAACGAACCTACAATGATCACTGTCCTCGAGCGCGAAGCAAATCCCTTTGTGTTCGTCAAAAAACCGACAATTGGCGGAGCACAGCAGAGTACGAACGAAATGCTCGCAGCGCGCTCGTTCGAGGCTTGTAAGTCGGTGCACACTAGATGACTTGTGTTCGGCTCGTGATTGGCTCGCCTAGCGTAGACGCAGCTTTAACTACACGGGGGATCGTCGAAAAAGGACGGGAGGTCTTTATCCGGGTTTTGTCGACGGAAGAATAGACAAAGTGACAGATTGTTATTGTTTATCTGTCATGTCAAACCTGTTTCTACGGTGCTGCATGCTACGCGTGCTGAGGGTCATTACAGGATATTTGTGCTATGCCTCTTTCTATCTATATAGAGGTCTTATCTATTCATCAACGGATCTTATGGCACAAAAGTTATACGTTTAAGGCTAGGACCGACCGACCAAACACGAATAAATTTTATCCGCGGAAGCCTTCTCTTCCTAGTAAATTTTAAATTTTTAACAGTTTCTCTATACGAAAACTGACAGAGTATTCTGCGGATAAAATTTATTCGT